>JAOPSE010000022.1:44782383-46039050 GCA_029449295.1 Zea luxurians | reverse complement strand
CAAAAACCTTATAATTTGAAAGTTACAAAGCCCCAAAGTTGAGCCCATATCACAAAATTTTCAGACTTAGCCTTAGAACACCCATGGGGTCTTTTTGCAAATAGGTCCAAAATTCAGTGTTTAGCTTGCAAATTCACATATTTGTGAACCAAAGGACTTAAGATACCTTATTGTCATGGTTTTTGCACTTTAGTCCAAGAGTGGACTAATTTTGCACTTTACCCCCTAGGGTTTAAGTTTAGGGTTTTTCCAGGGTCCTTATTAGGGTTTTTAGTATTTCCGGGGTATGAATGTAACTTAGATCCATTCTTAGTAACATTTTATAACTATTTCACTTAAACTTTAGGGTTTTCTCTATTTGGGTTTTGTTTTACCCTTCCGAACCCCATTTAGGGTTAAGTACCATACTTCAGGGTTTTATTTGCAAAACACCATATCAATACAACTTGTTTGAAATTTTTGCCTAGTGAATGCATTCTAGGTGTATCAAACATATGAAATGCTAATGCTGATGATGTCATGCTCAAGTTTTAGTAACAGTAACACCATGGGTGTTACAATGAGTCAGTCTTTGAGTTTGTGAAACTTCCCTCCTTTACGTAATGAAGGACTCTGGTTACCCCGAGTGCATATTGCTCTTTTGCTACTTCTTCTTTATAACGGCTTGATAGTTTGTCCTTGCGTCTAGTGCCGCCGGCATTTTTAGAAATAACCACCGAGCGACAGCTAACGACACCGGCATTTTAGAGGTAACCGCCGAGTCATGTTTAAATCTGCCGGCGTTTTAGAGGTAACCGTCGGACGATAGCTGATGATACTGGCGTTTTAGAGGTAACCATCGAGTGACACTTGACACTGCCGGCGTTTTAGAGGTAACGCCGAGTGGTGCTTGATACTACCGGCGTTTTAGAGGTAACGCCTAGTGATGCCTAAAGTTTTATTTTCTCGAGTGATGACTTGGCACTTGACCCGACCCGAGAAAGCCCCATTTATACTCGCGCCGACGTGCGTTTTGATTTCTGTGCCCTAATTTCATATTTCCGCCTCGAACCACTCCTCTGCTTCCCTGAGATATTGCTCCTGTTCGTTCCGTCGACAAGATTGCGATGGCGCCAAAGTGGAAGAGGTAAAGTTCCACCATGGCAATCATTCTCCCCATTGACCCCAACAGCCAGTTGCCTTTCGCGGGTAACCACATGTCCATTATCTCATAGTTTGATCTTCTTCACCTTGTCGATGTTGGGGTTTAACTGCCGAAAGAGATCTGCTCTTAGCGAATTTGTCGCGGGGTCACTATTCCGACAGAAGATACCCATGAATCCGTCATCTATGTTCCTTTCCTCATCCGCGGCCTTGCTCTTCCCGTCTCTCCCTTCTTCTGTGGCCTCCTTGATTTCTACAAACTGAATTTGACCCACTTGAACTCTAATTCTGTCTTGCAAGTTTCCATCTTTGTTCATCTGTGTGAGGCCTACCTCGGGATTCTCCCCCACTTTGGCCTCTGGAAGTATTTGTATCATTGTCGGTCTGGAATGGTAGGGGGACAGCACCAGCTCGTTGGTGGCGCGAGTCTGGAGATGCGTCGCGGGAGGAAGACAGAGTACCTCGACATCCCCCTCAAGGATAGCATCAAGGGGTGGCGTCTCGAATGGTTTATTGTGGAGAACCACTGCTAGTCCCTCCCACCTCGGTCAAGTAGGCAGCCTGATGTCCGCACTCGGAGCTGGGTAGAATCTCCGACTCCTTCGGAGATAGTAGAGGCTAAAGCTCTACTCACCGAGGTTTGCTTGCTAAAGGACAGAGGTATAACTGCTGAGGCTATAATTGCTGATTTTATCTTCAAGAATATCCAGCCTTTGAAGGACAGGGCATACCCTACTTATCTGTACAGTGGCATCAACGACTCCACTCGGGTTATGAATAAGGAAATCCCCACTATAGATCTGATGAGCCGACTGGATATGATCTTGAGGGGTAAAGTTTCAAATGCTGGTGCTCCTGTGGCCTATTCTGCCTGGAATTTGCCACCACTTAGGCCAATTTCCGAGTTTGTGTCCAATCCTCCTGCTCGCGATGGTAGCTTGGGTCTTAGAATGCGACCCTCTTCTGAGGATATTGAGGCTCTGATCGCCCCACTTCGGAGTCTTCCAGAAGATGAAAAATAGACTCATTTTGAGATGTCGGTTAGCACTGACGACGCGGAAATAAATGTAGTGCTTAGTTTGCTGGCCGGGGAATCGTCTGACTCAAACCATGCTGAGCCAATGGCTATCACAGATGGGCAAGAACTTGGTGAAGTGGTGAAGGCCCGGAAACCCAAAGGCATCCGCCCAAAGCGTCCACGCCGAGTGAGTCGACCGACTGCACCTGTTGTGGGAAAAAGGAAGAAGAGGCGACTTCGGCGACTATCATGCTTGGACCAGGGCGCAGGTCTCTATGCTCTGGCTCTAGATGAAATGCCAGCAGAGGCCCTTCCCGAGGTTAATGCTAAGGGTTGTGATCGCGCGCAAGCTGCTGTTTTCATGTTTGATGAGGACGAAGAGGAGGAAGAAGAAGAAGTCCCGCTGGATCCGAAAGAACAGCAGGCATTATAGAGGTAGCGAGGGGGTAGTGACATCCCTTCTCTAGCTCTGTCGGCTCTTGTCAGTCTTTAGGGACTTTCCATATTAGATTTTGAACAAGCACTAGAGGAAGCCGTCCCCGAAGATATGCTGTCAGAGCCAACTGCTAGTGATGCCCCGGCCGTCTGTTCAGAGGTCCCAGACGTGGGTTTTCCTTGCTCGACTCCACTGGGCAAGAGGTAACCCGAGCGATGTCTCGCTCATCGTCGACTTTAGAGGAAAGTCTTTAATGTCGAGACGCTGGTCTGAGTTATCTGATTCCCATGGAGGTGACCGAGGGTGGTGCCGGCAGTTACCTAGCCCCCGAGGGTGTTGCCGGGAGTGATCTGGCCCTGGTGGTAGCACAGACTGCAACCTAGCCCCCAAGGGTGTTCTGGTGGGCTCTCCTTCCCACACCTCTATGGACATCCATGTCGGGTTGTCCCCACCTCGGTTCGATGGGGCGATGACGGTGCATGTTTCCACGGCTTCAAATGAACAAGTCGCCTTAGAGGTCGGCGAGCTAGATGCAAGAAGCCTGCTATCCGCTAGCAGGGCTGAGATCGCCCCTAATAATGCCCTTCAAATTATTCCTGCTGATCATTCCCTATCAAGCCATGACATAGCTCCTCCTGCCTTGGGTCTGCCATCGTTCCTCTCCAATCTTCATGGTGAGTCAACCTCTTGCCTTTTATTGCTCATATTAGTGAATTATCTTTCTTCTGCTCATCTGTCTTATCATCACAGGCTTTGGTTGATGGAATGTCTGCCCAGCTGAGGTCATGCAGTGCCACTGTTCTAGAAGAAGCTCTGTCTCTAATGCAGTGGAACCCATTACTGCTTCAGAAACAGATTGCTGACTTGAAGGTGTCAAACGCTGGTTAGTAACCTTATAACCTCCTTAGTTGTTTTTATTGATCTTCTTGTTCTTAGTCTTGCATCCCATTGCAGTTGCATTGTCGGATATGGCCCAGCGGTGCTCTGATCTTGAGGAAAAGTATTCTCGAAGTCGGGCCGAGTTGATCCAACAGTGCTCTAGCTTCGAGGAGAAATATTCTCAAAGCCAAACCGACTTGGCCCAAACCTCTGCTTCATTAGACGACGCTGCGTTCTTTGATTTCTTCCCTCAATTCCCAACTTGACTCTGAAAGGACAGGCGCATGAGGTAAACTTCCTTGGCTGACTTTGTCAAGCTTATTGTTGTCTAGATGTTGAATGTTGCTTCTTGCTTGTAGGAGGAAAAACGAGCACTCGCAGCCTCTCATGACAATCTGGACAAGTTATACCATGACGCTAGTAACTCCTTGACAATTTTGGAAAGGAGCCACCGCTTCACCATGTCAGACCTGGACCATCATTGTCACGAGCTGTAGGTATCCCAAGATGAGGTTTTGCGACTTAGACAGTTAGTGTCAACCAAGGACTCTGTCATCAAGGATCTACGTGTCTCTAAGAAACTCGTTGCACAGGAGCTAGAGGTCGCTCGACTGGCTACCAAAGCTTTAGAAGACAACTGTGTTATCTTGAAGATTCAGCATGACAAGGCTATGGATAAAGCCATTCGCACTGGACATATCTTGATGAGGAGGCCCAGTGTCATGGTGCCTAACGATATTGCCGCTGATGTTAAGGCTACGCCCGACGCTTCGAGTCGTCCTATGAAAGACATTACTAGCAAAGATATTTTGATGCAATGATGTCATGCAGAACATCCGATGTAATATGAAATCTATGTATATGTTATAGTTATGTTAGAACTCGAATATTTTGCAAACAGGGCGCCAGAATATGCCCCTGGTGCCAGCAAGTAAAGGGTTCCTTTTTCTCTGAAGGGTTGACTATTTTGCTTTTAAGGTACAGTGATCACCCTGAACAGTCGTGAAAACTAAGTGACAATGCCGGTTTTGAGTATATTCCCGATTCAAGCCGATCGCCTAGTCATTAGGTCATAGTGGTCGCCCTACAGTAAGTGGATGCGAATATACCGCACCAACTTAAGTTATTACCGACTTAAGTCGGTTGTTCTGTTAGTAGGGTATAGTGGTCACCCTGAGTCAAGTAAGCGTGAGCATGTTGCACCGTCTTAAGCAATCGCTGGCTTAAGCCAATTGCTCCGTTAGTAGGGTATAGTGGTCACCCTGAGTCAAGTAAGTGTGAGCATGTCGCACTGACTTAAGCCATCGCTCGCTTAAGCCGATTGCTCCGTTAGTAGGGTATAGTGGTCACCCTGAGTTAAGTAAGCGCGAGCATGTCGCACCGACTTAAGCCATCGCTGGCTTAAGTCGATTGCTCTGTTAGTAGGGTATAGTGGTCACCCTGAGTCGAGTAAGCGTGCTAATTTCAAGCCCAGTCAAGTCGAGGTCAGCTGAGAGTCAAGAATCTGAATGCCTTTGAAAACGAAAACTTTATTGATGATGAAGTCCCCCAATTACAGAGTATAATGTTTCTTTGGGAATCTTTGAGGTCTTGCTAAGGACAGAATTTTCTAAGATGTTCTATGTTCCACGAGTTCCCTACTTCTGTGCCATCCATTTGAGTGAGCCGGTATGACCCTGGCCGAGTGACTTATGATACAATGAATGGCCCTTCCCATAGCGGCGACAACTTGTGATGTCCTTCCCCCGTTAGAATTCGGCAGAGGACCAAGTCTCCTACTGCAAAAGATTGGTGCCTGCATGACTTTATCATGGTAGCGCCTCAAGGTCTGCTGGTATCTGGCCGACTGAATTACTGTGTTCAATCGCTCTTCTTCCAGCACATCAATATCCTCTAGCCTGGTAGCTTCTGCTTCAGCTATGTTTTCGAAGACCAACCATGGTGCCCCAAACATGAGGTCAGCGGGTAGCACTGCTTCTGAACCACAAACCATGAAGAACGGAGTATTTCCATGCAGAGCTCGACTAGGACACTAGTTTGAGTTCTCAAGCTCCAAACCACATATGGCAGCTCTCTGATCCACTTTCCTACAAGCTTTTCATTTTTGTCGAACACTTTCTTCCTGAGTGCCTCCAGTATCATCCCATTGGCCCTTTCCACCTGGCTATTGGCTCTTGGATGCGCTACTAATGTGTACTTGATCTGGATACTTCGTTGCTCATAGAAATCGAAGAATTCAGAGCTGGTGAAGTTGGATCCTAGGTCAGTTATGATGCTATTTGGTATCCTGAACCTGAATATTATGTCTTGTTTGAACTCCACTGCCTTGGCTGCGGTTAAAGAGGCGATGGGCTTCTATTCCATCCATTTGGTGAATTTGTTCAATGGCAACCAGCACATGAGTATAGCCTTCCTAAGCCTTCTTGAAGGGTCCGATCATGTCCAGCCCCCAGCACGCAAATGGCCATGTTACGGGGATGGTCTACAACTGCTGTGCTGGTAAATGTTGTTGTTTTGACAAGAATTGACAAGCTTCACATCTCTAGACTAACTCGGCGGCGTCATTCTTCGCTGTTGGCCAGTAGAAACCAGATCTGAAAACTTTCCCAACCAGAGTTCTAGATGCAGCATGTACTTCGCATTGCCCAGCATGGATTTCCTCCAATAGTTGCTTCTCAATAGTCGAGTGAATGCACTTCATGAGGACTCCTGTCGCACCTCTTCTTTACAGTGTGTCCCCTATGAGGGTGTAGTGGGTCGAATTGTCTTGCAATGCGTTCTGCTGCTACTTTATCATCCGGTTCTTCTTCATTCTTTATGTACCTAATGATGGGCTCCCTCCAGTCATTGGGGTCTGACTCAGGTTGGCTCAGGGTGTTGCATTCTTCTACCTGATCTAAGAGAATACTCGAGCGTGATACTTCTTGGACAAAGATCCCGGGTGGGACCTGGGCCCTGACCAGACCCCAGCTTTGACATTCGCGTCTGCCGCTGCATTGCGTTCTCGTTCCACGTGATGGAACTCCAACCCTTCATATTTGTCCTCGAGCTTTCGGACGGCTGCACAATATTTGCCCATAGAATCAGCCGAGCAATCCCAGTCTTTATTTATCTGGTTTATGACCACTGGTGAATCTCCATACACCATCAACTTCTTAATGCTCAGTGACACGGCGATGTTCAGCCCATGGATCAGTGCCTAAAATTCTGCCGCATTATTTGATGCTAGAAATAATAGCTGGAGTGCATACTTGATTCGTTCTCCTCCAGGAGCAATGAAGAGGATTCCTGCTCCTGCTCCCTACAACTTCTGCGAGCCGTCAAAGTACATTTTCCACACTTCGGTAGCCTCTGGGTTGTCTGGGACCTAATGTTCGGTCCACTCTGATACGAAGTCAACCAGTGCTTCAGTCTTTATTGCGGTGTGAGGCCGAAACTCTATGTCATGGGCTCCTAGCTCGCATGCCCACTTGGCTACTCTTCTGATGGCTTCTTTGTTGTGGAGAATATCCCTAATGGGAAATCATGTGACTACTATGACTTTGTGGTCATCAAAGTAGTGATGGAGCTTGCGAGCGGTTAGAAGTACCGCGTATAACAGTTTCTGGACCTAGGGATACTTCATCTTTGAGGGCCCGAGAACTTCGCTAATGAAGTAGACCCGATGTTGCACTGGATATGTGTGTCCTTCCTCCATCCGCTCGACTACTAACACGGGGTGCTTACCACGTGAGTCGTGCAGGAGATGTATAGCAGTAGATCTTCTTCCGGCTGATTCGGCGTGGCTCGGCGTGGTGGCTTGAGTACTGGTGGCGTGGTCAGGAAATTTTTCAGTGCCTCTAGAGCCTCTTGTGCCTCTGTGGTCCACTGAAATTTGTCCACCTTCTTGAGCAACTTGTAGAACGATATGCCTCTTTCGCCCAGCCTTGATATGAACCTGCTAAGGGCTGCCATGCATCCAGTAAGCCTCTGCACCTTTTTCTGTGATTGTGGCGCTTCCATTCTCATGATAGCCTTGATCTTTTCTGGGTTGGCTTCAATTCCTTGGTGGCTGACAATGAATCCTAGTAATTTTCCTGCCAGTACTCCAAAGACACATTTCTCTGGATTGAGCTTCCATCGATATCGCCTCAAGCTGTTGAAGACCAGCTGCAAATCTTCAATGAAGTTTTCTGAGTTTTTTATCTTTATTACCACATCATCAACATAAGCTTCTATCCGCTTGCCCTAGTGATCGGCTAAGCAGGTTGAATAGCTCTCTGGTTGGTCGCTCTCCGCGTTCTTGAGGCCTGAATGGCATGGAGGTATAGCAGAAAGCTCCGAACAGGGTGATGAATGCAGTCTTTTCTTCATCCTCCTTTGCCAAGCTGATCTGATGGTATCCAGAATATCAGTCTAGGAAGGACAACATAGAACATCCGGCAGTTGAATCAACCACCTGATCTATTCTAGGGAGCCCAAAAGGATCCTTCGGACAGTGTTTGTTGAGATTAGTATAGTCGACGCACATGCGCCAATCCACTTTATTCTTTTTTAGTACAAGAACAGGATTTGCTAGCCACTCAGGATGCAGTACTTCTCTAATGAATCTTGCTGCCACTAAGCGAGCTAACTCGGCACGAATACCTTGTCTTTTGTCAAGCGTGAAACGACGCAGTTTCTGTCGAATCGGCTTTGCTTGAGGATAGACCTTCAATTTGTGCTCGACCAGTTCTCTTGGGACTCCTGGCATGTCCGCAGGTTGCCATGCAAACACGTCTCAGTTATCTTGTAGGAAACTGGACGAGCGCGCTTTCCTATTTGTCATCGAGGCTAGAGCTGATGATGGCGGTCTTGTGTTCATCAGCGAACCCTAAGTTGATCCTCTTTGTCTCCTCAGTCGGCCGCATGGAGGTCACGGCCTGAGTTTCATTCGCGGGTATCGTGAGATCCTCTTCAGGCTTTGTGTTTGCCTGTGCAAAGGAAGTCGTTGGTGGTTTAGTGGTGAGGGCCTCCTGAATAGCTCCTCGAAAACACTCTATGGTGCCTTGGAAGTCAGCGCACACGGTAATGATTCCTTGAGGCCCTAGCATCTTCAATATCATGTATGAATAGTGTGGAATGGCCATGAATTTCGCCAAACCTGGCCTGCCAATGATGGCATTGTATCCGCAGTCAAAACTCGCCACCTCGAACCTCAGGAACTCGGTTCTGTAGTTTTCTAGAGTTCCAAAGGTAACGAGCATGTAGATGTGCCCGAGCAGGTACTCTCCTTCGGTCGGCACAATGCCGAAGAAAGGGGTGTCTGACTCGATGAGGTTTTTGAGTGCGACCCCCAAGCCCATGAGCGTCCGAGGGAAGGTAGTGTTAATGCTGCTTCCCCCGTCCACCAGTACCTTCTTTACCCTGCTCTATTGGATCACCAGATCGACGAGGAGCGGGTACTTGACTGGATGGTCGAAGTTGAGCCATTGATCTGCTCGACTGAAGGTGATCGGGAATTCCAACCACTGGTAGGGAGTCGGGGTGCTGGTGGTTGCCACCAGTACCTGTCGGTCGTTGAGCTTCTGCTGCCTTCTGTTCTCCTGTGACCCATGTCCTCCGAAGATGATGTTGACCTCCCCGTCGACACGCAGGAATGCTCCACCCTCCCCTTTCCTGTTGCTGAGGCTGCCTGGGCTCGCCAGGCCCTCCTCGTGGTGGGGGAGGTGGTAGAGGCTGGAATGGTCAGCCATTCCCAACAGAATGCTTGAAGTCTCTGCAGTTCCGCAGGGTGTGGCGCATATCCTTGTGGTATGAACATTAGGCGTCAAGGATGTCGTCCAGTGTTCGCTCGCCTTCGTGGGGTGCCCCTTGGGCACGAGAGACGGGTGGTCCGGTGGCGTGGACCTCTTCACATGGCCTCTTCTCCCAACGCTTATCATGCTGCTGGTTCGTGTCGTGCCGTGGTACGGGTGGCGCAGGTTTTGCTCCCCTCATGAGGTCCTGAGCCCGTTCGTCAGCGGTGATGTAGAGGTCCGCTTCTCGAAACAGCTGCTCGGAGGTGGTCGGCGCCTTTTGCAGTATGGCTCGAACGAAAGCCGAGTCATTAGATCCCCGGTAGAAGTCTTCAATCACTACTGCCTCGGTGACTTCAGGGATATGGTTTCTTATGGTCTGGAATCTCTTGAGGTACGATCGAAGTGTTTCCTCGCCCCGACGCTTGATGGATTTGAGGTCCCATGGCTACGCCGGTTTGTCAGAGAGGGACTGAAAGTTGGCGATGAAGCACCGACTGAAGTCGCTCCAGTCGTCGATACAATGTCGTGGAAGGTGTCACAGCCACTGTAATGCATCCTGCCCGAGAACGATGGGCAAGTACGCAGTCATCATGTCTTCAATTGCCCTAGCGGCCTGGGCGGCAGTCGTATAGACTGCCAACCAAACTCACGGGTCCTGCTTAGGCTCATACTTGTCGATGTTGGAGACCTTGAAGTTTGGGGGCACTGAATGGCCCTGAGACGTGGAGTAAGTGCGGATACTCCACATGTGTCCTCCTGTCGACGTTCATGGCGCCGGTCCAGGGGGGAGAGTCGCTGATGTTCCATCTCAATCGTCCCTGGGTCGGACCACCAGTTGAAGCTGTTGCCGATTCCACTCAGGTGGTGTGACTTCGGGCTGCGACATCGTGGTCCCGATCGTATTCCTCCCGGTGCCTTATTTTGTTTTTGTGTCGTCGTTCACGTGAAGCATTGATGGAACTCCACGCATCTCACTGACTGTTGATGACGTGTCGTAGGTCGCTCGGGGGATGAGCGAGAGGTAGAAGATGATTAGCTACCCGAGTGAGCAGCCGCCAATATCCTTCAGCGTCCGGAGTCCAGGGGAGGCCATCAGCTATCCAAGCCAATACTCCTCTGACTTCACTCGACGTGTTCATAGCACGAGCAAAGTTAGGGTTCAGGTTTCGGGCGAAGAGAGGGTTCACCCGGCATAACCTCGCATCCTGCTATGCTTGTTCTCGATCTCGGTCTTGAGCTTGCCGGCGGTCACGTCGGTGAGAATTCCTTCTTTCTCGGACGACTCCTTCATCAGGAGTTTCTCTGACCTTCTAGGCTTCATCCCGGGATACGGGCTACGCTGGGTCTCGCTCCCCAGCCTCGTGATGTCACCGAATATTTCAGCGTCTGTTTCTTCATCGTCGGGCTTCTCGCTGAGGTGGTTCTTCCCCTCGCATGGTTGGCTCGTCATTGGAGATGGGAGATGACTCCAATCTCCCCCTGATGAAGAGGACGTCAGGGTAGAAAGGAGTTGCTGCAGCGATGAATTCTTTTTCGTCCTTCTTTGAGGGCAAAGGTGTCAAAAGGATAACTTGACTGGGCCTCCATCCCGCTTGCTTCTTTCTTTCTTGTAATCCGTGTCCACTCCTTTGTGGATGAAGTGGACAGTGGGGTTTTTCGGGCGAGTGAATTCCCGACTCTTGACTTGCAGAAGGTAGTTTTCGCCGGGGGCGCAAGGGCTTGTGCTATCTGCTGCCTTGTTCCGGCTTTCTTGAAGATTTCCGAGGAAAGCTTTTTCTCCGGTGGATCCGCTATGCGGCACAGAATTCCTTGTTCATCTACTACGAACGAGATGGTCCCGAAGCAGAACATGGATCCAGGGCGGAGAGTGATCTTGCACTGGGAAGTGACAACCATTGAGTTAGCTTGGATCAACGACACACCCCCTACCTAGCGCGCCAGCTGTCGGTGTTTGGAGCCTGACTGCACACCCGGGGTTACCCCTCACAGTGCTTTTGGGTAGGATGGTGTTGTTGACTGTAACTCAATGTTTCGTGTGAGACGCACGAGAGACGATGAGCGATCTTTCTACAGGTTCGGGCCGCTTGGAGACGCGTAACACCCTACTTCCTAGTGTGGATCTTTATGTGGAGGGTTACAAAGGAAATCTCCAGTATGGAGGAAACTAATGAGCTACGTAGATGGTTGATGAGTGACATGGAAATGATGGGGTACCCCTTGGGCCTTATATACTCGGCCGTGGGGCATTACATGCGTGTATGATGATGATGTATCCCTAAGTAATAGTGAACTATCTGAACTTATCTTCCCATAATCTTGCTGACTTATCCTTATTTGGTTCCGACGTCCAAGGGTGCTACGCGGGAAAATCGGATCGGCGCTGTGGATAGCGCTTAAATCCAATGAGCCGCTTGGGCCCGAGCCTACTCGTTCCCCACACCAGGCCTATTCTGCCAGCAGTTCTTCCATGGCCCACGAGGGGGCGACCTTGCGAGACAATAGGCCCAAAGCCTTTTGCGAGGCCTTTTTGCCTTCTAGTGGACCCGGGGGATATCCGTCCCCTACTGGTTCCAAAAGGGACCCAAAGACAAATCCAAAAAGAGCCATGAGGTCCCCAAATTTGTCAAGGAAAAAGGGAAGGAGCCTATGGCTAGTAGTGTTCATTCTTCACATACTTGTAATAATCATGCTTATATTTATGCTCTTGTTAAGAATGTTCACCATGTTCATAATGCTACCCATAATGTGCATCATGCTGATTGTAATGCTTATTCATCCCATGCCATGAATGCTTCTTCTAGTGCATCTGTTGCTCATGGTAGGCATAGGTGCAATATTTCTCATGCTAGACCTGTTCATGCGCCTAATGCTGGGAATGGATCTTCTGGCCCTTTTGTATCACATCACACCTTTGATGCATCATATGTTCTTTATTGCAAATCTGGCAAAGTTGTTGCCTCGCATGTGGGACCCAAGCACAAGAATGATAAGACTTGCATTTGGGTGTCAAAGGTTTATGTCATTAACCTCACATGACCCAACTATAATTGGGCACCTAAACCCCAAACATTAATTTTGTTTTGTAGGTTTATGCATATGGGGGCAGAAGTTGGGTCATTGATAGCGGATGCACAAGCCACATGATGGGGGAGAAGCACATGTTCTCTTCCTACGACAAGAACAAGGATTTCTAAGACGCAATCATATTTGGAGATGGGAATCAAGAAAGGTGAAGGGGTTAGATAAAATTTGCATCACCACCAAGCATTCCATTTCAAATGTCTTTTTGGTTGATTCTTTAGATTATAACTTGCTTTCTATTTGTCAACTTTGTTGTCCTGCTAATAATAGTCCATTTACCAATGTTGACATGACAGTCTTTAGGAGAAATGATAGTTCAATTGCATTTAAAGGTGTATTAAAGGGAAAGCTTTATCTAGTTGCTTTTTCAAATGAAAAGTTGAACTTGATGCATGTTTACTTGCAAAGACCAACATGGGTTGGCTATGGCATCGTCGCCTAGCACATGTTGGGATGAAAAACCTTCACAAGATTCTAAAGGATGAGCATGTTTTAGGACTAACAAATGTCTATTTTGAGAAAAACAGACCAGATACAGCTTGTGAAGCAGGGAAGCAGGTTGGAGGAGGACATCATACAAAGAATGTAATGACTACATTAAGAATGCTGAGCATCGGGGGAAGTAAGTATGTGTAACACCCGGTTTTAAGGGACAAAGCCGAGTGCATCTCATACATGCGCCAAAGAAGACAACATATATAATAACAGAGTGTATAGAGATAAATGTCACAATAACATCAGAGTACTTATTACATAGCGGAAGTCTTACAAAATAAATGATAAATATAACATGATGTAAAATCCATCCTTGGCGCTAAAAAGTCAACTGGGAGACGCCGACCTAGACCTCTCACGAACACAGCGCAGCATCCACCATGCGCCTCATCCTGTGGTACCTGTCCTTGACCTGTGGGGGTGTGAGACAGCAAGGGTGAGCTCACACATGTTCATCGCTCAATAAGTTGTGGGGAATAATGTGGCATGAACTCACCAAAGGTGGGAGTTCATGTGATGTGTAAAGCTGATCGACAATAGGGGTTTAAGCTGAGCATTGCTTTTAGAGTTGGTCAAAATTTTATTAGCAATTACTAGATGTAAGTAAATACCAAACCATAATAATAATAATAGAATAAAATTAATAAATAATCCCATGCAATGCATATGACAAATTGAATTTAAGTTCCATAAATTAATCATGCGAGAGTCCTGAGCTGCTCTTGACTGTGAGCTCGGCTAGTATACCAGTTTTACACTCTGCAGAGGTTGTACCCTTTACCCACAAGTCGTGTTTCCCATGTTGCCAGGGTTTGCAAGGCCCTTAGACACTACCGAGGTGAATGGCTAGGGATCCACTACGAGGCCTTTACAAAGTTCCACTAGCTTCTGAAAACCCGCTACAGTTTATGGGAAGAGCACTTGCAAGCATCCCCCGTCTGACTGCCATCGCAGCAAAATCAACCCGAGAACCTCCTTGCATGCAACTCCCCTACTGCCCTTGCCCCTTTCGGGTAAGGTAGTCTTCCACTAGCTTTCCTAATTAGTTAGCCAAGGGGTCCCATTCCTCCCTTGTGGTGGCACGTGTTTCTCAAGTTAAGCTCCATGTTCCAATTAAACATAATAATGATCTTGACATGAACATAAATAAAATAACAGAATAATTGGAACATGGATATAATGAAATATTAACCCAAAACCACATAAAGCAATACTCGAGGCCGAGTACATTGCTGCAGGGCATTGCTGTGCACAACTATTCTGGATGAGGCAAACCCTTAGGGACAATGGCTACAAATTGAGCCTCTCCTATATGACAATGAGAGTACTACTCATATGGCAGAGAATCTTGTTGAACACACCCGCACTAAGCACATCGACATCTGGTACCACTTTCTAAGAGACCACTCATAAAGGGGGATATCGTTATTGACCATGTTAGCACCCACAAACAGTTAGCTAATATATTCACCAAACCCTTGAATGAAAAGAGATTCTATGCACTTAGGAATGAACTAAATGTTTTAGATTCTCAGAATCTTGATTGTAATATTGCACTATGCTCTTTTTATACCTTTGATCATGGCATGTCTCTTTCATTTGGTACAAATGCATAATTCTTATTCTTCTTGTGCCAAAGCTAAGACTAATATGCTTTTGAGTGTATTTCTATACTTAGTCTTAGAATGAAGGTGAAATGAAGTTGAAGGCAACAACAAAGCTTCCACTACACATTAGTTCGGTATCAAACACTCTTTGCCCAACTCATGTACTTACATTCATATATTTCTTGATATAGGTATCTAGATTTCTTTGTTTTGGCACTTAGTGCCAAAGGGGGAGAAATTAATAGGCCAAAGAAAAAGTACTACACCACCACTGTTTTCTAAAAACTTTTTATCTTCCAAATTGGTAATGTTGCTTTTGCAAAAATCCTCTTGACAGCTAAGAGGAGAAAAACTATTTATGCCAAAGGGAAGAACGTTTTCAGGGGGAGCTTTTATTTTGCCAAAGAAAAGGCGTTTGAAAAAGGGGGAGAATCTTTCAAAATTGAAAATGCATTTGAAAAATTCTATTATTATACCTTAGGCCAATTGCAAAAGAAATTGAAAAGACTTTTCCAAAAGATTTGCAAAAAATAAGCTAAGTGGTGCAAATATGGTCCAAAATTTTAACTATATCAAAACATTCATGTGTACTTAGAACTGCTTTCACTTTAGTAACTTATACACTCTTGTCAAAACTGCAAACAAGTTACATTTCTGCCTTTATACTTGCTTCGGTTTGTGTTGGCATCAATCACCAAAAAGGGGAAGATTGAAAAGGAAATGGCCTTTACCATTTTCTCTAAATTGATTTTGATGATTGATGACCATCACAGCCTAACGGACTAACTAGTTTGCCTAGTTGATTGATTCTCAGGTGCATAAGTTTGATCACCTTAATTCTAAGTCGATTGTCCAGAATACCATAGATTATTCCGGACAGGAGAGCTTTTGCAGAATTCACCTGTGCGCGGACCGTCCGAGCCCTTCCGGTGGACCGTTCGCGACACCTCAGTGTGCCTCGGGCAGAAACTATACAAATCGCAGAACCTCTACTATGTATTGTCCGAAGGAGAGAAGAGTATCGTCCAAGACCAAGCATGGACCATCTGGCCCATAGGCGCAGACTGTCCGCCTGTTGGAATCCAGAGAAACCCGAAGGTCCTGGGTTCGGGAAAATTCATTTTTAGCGTCCTCGCAGACTGTCTCGGGTGCACGGCCGGACTGTCCGTGACTACTTTATCTAACATCTGACGACACATTTAATGCACTTATAGTCGTTAATATAGCCATTACTGCTGACTGTTGGGGTTTTAGTCGTTGATGTGCAGGGGCGGACCGTCTGTCCTAGGGGCACGGGCCGTCCGTGTGTGGCAGAAAAAGTTGCAACATCTATGTGGTGGTTGAGGGCTCAACCCCAACCACCTCCATTCAACTCACCCAAGCCTCCACAACTCGCATTCATTGCAAGAAGCAATGACTTCACTCCATCCTCACACAAAGCATCAACTCCATCTCCAAGTACCATAATTTTGTTCGAGAATCATTAGTGATTAGTGCTTTGAAGAGACATAAGAGAGTGTGACATTGTGATCTTTTGTTGCTCTTTGGCTTGGTGTTTTGATTGTGCTCTCTTTCTCTCTTTCTAAATTCTCTCTTGTAAAGCTAGCAAGAGACACCTAATTGTATGGTGATCCTTGCAGGGTCTAAGTGACCCTCAAGATTAAGGAGAAGCACTCAACCGGTCTAAGTGACCATTTGAGAGAGGAAAATGGTTGAAAGAGACCTGGCCTACGTGGCTTCCTCAACAGGGAGTAGGTTCTTCAAAACCAAACCTCGGGAAACAAATCGCTTGTGTCTTTGTGTTAAACATGCTTGCGATTTGATTCTTTCTCTCCCCTCTCTCTCTAAGTTCTCTTGCTTAAGATCTCTCTTGAGTTAGCTCTGAAAGTTAACCGCATTGATTGAGCAACGCGTGGCAAGAACTATCTTCCGCACTCTGATTTCATTTATTCTCGTTCTAACGCTAACCTCTAGTGAAGTTTGTGTTTAAAGTTTACAATTTCTAGGTTTTGCCTATTCACCCCCCTTTAGGTGACTTTCATCATGTATCTGCAGCGCATAGGATTCCGATGCTGCATTGCACATGCCCATGTCACGGTAATCACCTCTACTCAGCATCATTTTCCCCTTAACCACTGGTGAATGTGTGTGTCTTACTATGTTTTAGAAGCAAGAAAAATTTAGGGATTCAACACCAATTTCACTAGAACTTTTCAAGGATACACATTGCATCAAGAAAAGTGGATTCTCTGAAATTGTAAAAAAGCTATTGTAAATATTGTACCCTCGTTTTTCTCTTCAATTCATCCAATTCGATAACAGAGTTAGGTTTCATCATGCACCACTCTATATATAACAACTGTCACATTGGTATATTGAAGGATGATATGGAAGCAATCGTTGTTGAGCCTGTACAAGATGGAGAACAGGAAAAGACCTATACGGAAGATGTGTCCAAAGTTCTGCCAAAGCATAATACATTCCATCAAAATCTAGGCCTCCAACCTGCTTCTAATAAGAGAACCAGAGTTTCTTCTCGAGTACATGCGCTCGAAGCCCAACTTGAGAATGAGAAGCAAGAATTTATAGTTCTCCTAGATTAGTTTCAAGAGTTGCAGGCACAAACTGAGCAGTCCGAAAAAGATAGGGCTAAAAGCATGCTGAAGAAATAGAGAGCTTGAAGAAGATAACAGAGAAAACAAACGACCTTCATCAGATGTTTAAGTTTGGCAGCGGTCCATCCAAATCCCTTAGTTATCTTGTTTCTGTTTTTTGGTTTACCGAGTGTTGTAATAAAACACAATTAAATTCAATCCTGAAAACTTATTAATGCACAATTGATTTAGGTCGAACTGTTATCCATATATAGGGCCAATTTTCATTTGCACTGAATTTGGTCCATATAATAATCGGGTAGGGCTAATTCATTTGCTATAAATGTGGTCCAATTAATATCGAACCATGGAGATTCATGGTTTAATTTAAAGTGGGTCAACTAATTGGTCCATGATGATATATGGGCCAATTTAATGTCCACAAAAAATGTCCACCTAGTTTTGGCCCAAATATAAGCTATCCATGACGATATATGGCCCAAGTGCACTTGGGCTGAAAGTGGCCCAACCGGTATAGCACATGACATATAATGATGATCACATTTTTCACCAACCAAGAGCCATGTCATTATGACACGTCAGCTTACGATCTCGATTAGTAGCGAAATGCCACGTCTGGTGCCAAGTCACCATGACATGTCGTCTCATAGTGACGACCATATTTCGTCACTAATCATGTGCCATATCAAACGCCACATCATTTAGACATGACTTCTACTAGGTGGTCGCGTTGTAGAACACCTCCCAATGACATTTTTTGCGAAATCAGTGACGTTCAAGGTCGTCACTTATCTATGATGCTTGCAACGTGACGTCATATAAGGCAACATGTGAATGTGTGACGCACCTTCTTTTACGTTTGGTATTGCGCCACAGGGGCGTCATAAAAAATAGTCTATAACGAAAAATGGGTCTTCAGTGATGTCCTGTGAACATCACAAAAGACAACGTGTGTTATAGTATAAAACGGTGATTTGCACGATCATACAGGGGCTGATTGTGATGTTCAGATGCCGAACGCACAGGGGCTGATGGGTTCACTGCACGCCACTTATGTAGGCTCACCAGAAGCAGGTTGTGCTAGTTTGGTTGTTTCATCCAGCTACGAGGCAGCATCCCGTCATGCAACAGCGTCCGCTTGGATAGGCTCCGAAAAAAACGTGAGAATTGGCCGTTTTTGCTGAGCAAGGCTCACGCTGTGCAAGAATGAGATGCTTTAGCAAGCTTGCAGAGAAGAAAAGACTGCTAGGCCCAAGATATAAAGGCTACCAATCACTATCTCTACCAGATCCGATTCCACCAGATCTGATTGTATACATACGGAAACCAATCAAAATGTAACGCACCTGCAGAGCCCGGCTCCCGCCGACCTGGCTCTCTTGTGCGAGCCACGCTCGTGATAGAAGAGAACCAATTAGGCCCACAAAGACTGAAGATACATGGGTGGGCTCTCGGTAGTGAATGTTGGATATCGTGTCAAGTAGCACGAGGGACATGCTCACATGCATACCGTTGTGACCTCTTGAGCAGCGATTGGCCAGAATGTTGACGCAAGGTGAGGCTAGCTAGCAGACTAGTGTCCAAGCCCACAACCACAAGACATCGTGCCTAGCCAGCTAGCCTTCCTGGCCTGCTGCTGGTACGTGGGACTGGGAGCGACGACGCCAACTAATC
Organism: Zea luxurians; assembly: GCA_029449295.1. Taxonomy (NCBI): domain Eukaryota; kingdom Viridiplantae; phylum Streptophyta; class Magnoliopsida; order Poales; family Poaceae; genus Zea; species Zea luxurians. The sequence continues at coordinate 46,020,343 of JAOPSE010000022.1, read as the reverse complement.
AACTAAAATATATTAGAAATGTGTTTGTTTGAGATTAAAATAGAATGAGCCGAGCTGACACTATTTCTCGACTTTTTGAGACCACGTCATCACAAAAAATTGTTCCAGTGTATATCTCACCCCGTGTGGCTCTCGTTCAAATGTTATAAAAAATGTGATAGTCTCCTTCCATTACTCCTTATACGTCCAACCAAACACACCATAAATAGCAGCATGTGATTTTTAGTCATAGACTGCCAACTTGTACGGACATATCAATGTGTGGAGTGTGCTCATACTCGGGCGTGGGCCATGTGGCTAGCGCGATCGCAAGTTTCTAGACTTTTTTTCGCTAATGTTGGGGTCAGCGTCTGTGTGGACACGCTTGTGAGTGGACTTTTTTTAAGGTAATGCTTGGTTTACGTCTGGTTGGACACTGACTTCTCATAGTATCTCCAAGAGATTAGCCAGATGGCTCGTTAATCTAAATTTTGACTACTCAACAGCAAAATAAATATTCACAAACTAGCTATCAAACTCGTCAAACTATCCGACTATCTAAATTTGCTCCCTCCCTAGTAAAAAATTTTGGCTAGCCACCCTGACTAGCTAAACTAGATACATAGCCTGTTGGACGATGATTTTTGGAATCATCGCGAACACATTCAATGACCACTAACAGATTAATACTTGACGTCAATGTTGGTGTAGGTTCTTGTTTCACAACTATTGTAATTAGGCCTTGCTAAATATACTGACACACTCTCTATATTGTTATTAGGCCCTGCTAAATTTTGAGGAGCAGGAACGTCATAGTAAAACACCTCAGCCGTTTGACCAAACTGTGTTACAAAATTGCTTACACAACACACTGCCTTCGTTGGTCAATTTGGATCAATGCAAAACGGTATTGAGCATTGTTCATATTTGCAATTTCATTCTCATCTTTCCTTTAAAAACACATGTCACATTAACTGTACATTTTACTCATCATGGTAGAGAAACAACACCATGTAACTTATTTACATATTTTTCTCATAAACAGATAATGGTACCTATGCTTAGTAGAGGCATTGGTCACTGTACGTAATCAACCTCCAGAATTGATGCATCCATATTTTAGATTCGAATCCGTATGGTATAGAACTCGGTGGCACTATATGGAAGGACTATCATTATAACCAAATGGATATGTGTGGAAGGAAATTCCCATGGGCTAGGGTTATGATGAGTAGGTTGAGCAAAGCTTTACAACATGTCTGCCTCAAAGCATCCTTCCCTAAATTTGGTAATTTCCCAATTGATATGCCACCAAATTGTCCAGCAATGAAAACAGGTTCAAACGACTGTGGCTTTTATGTAATGAGATACAAAAAGTATTATGACCACATGGCAGGTGTTATCACTTCTTGCAGTCTGAGAGCACCTAGAGGGGGGTGAATAGGTGATCCTGTAAAATCAAATACTAAATAGCCACAAAACTTAGTTATGAAAGAGTTAGTGCGACTAAGTAGCTTTGAGGCGAATTCTTGTGAACAAAACAATCACAGAGAAAGCAACACAAGAGACAAGCGATTTTTATCCCGTGGTTCGGCCATGTAACACTTGCCTACTTCCACGTTGTGGCGTCCCAATGGACGAGGGTTGCACTCAACCCCTTTCAAGTGATCCAATGATCAACTTGAATACCACGGCTTTCTTCCTTATAGTTTTCTTCCCGTTTGCGAGGAATCTCCACAAGTTGGAGCCTCTCGCCCTTTCAATATTGATCCCAAAGAACGCACAAGAGTAAGGTTGGGAAGAGCAACACACACAAGACTCAAATTCGCAGCACAACCACGCACACAAGTCACGACTTGAGCTCGAAACACAACACACGGAGTTCTCAACTCAAATGGAGCTCAAATAACTAACACAGAGAATCAAATGCGTGGAGTTGGAGTCTTGGAGTCTTAGGATGCTTAGTGAATGCTTGGTTAACTCCTCTATGCGTCTAGGGACCCCTTTTATAGCACCAAGGCAGCTAGGAGCCGTTGGAGACAATCTTGGAAGGCAATTCCTGCCTTCTGTCGCGTGGCGCACCGGACAGTCTGGTGCGCCACCGGACAGCTACTGTAGCCTATCCGGTGCGCGATTTCCTTCCAAATCGAGCATAGTCAAACGTTGCAGCTCCAGGCCCGCAGGCGCACCGGACAGTCCAGTGCCTCCTTCCGACCTTTGGAGCTGCCACGCGTCACCCACAGATTTCGCGACCGACCGTTGGCGCTGGCGACCGTTGGCTCACCGGATAGTCCGGTGCCTCCTTCCTACTGTTGGAGCTGTCACGCGTCACCCACAGATTTCGTGACCGACCATTGGCGCTGGCGACCGTTGGCTCACCGGACAGTCCGGTGCATCATCGGACAGTCCGGTGAATTGTAGCCACGTCGCCTGTCTTCATTCCCGAGAGCAATGAGTTCGTCGTAGATGACTCATCGGACAGTCCGGTGCACCACCGGACAGTCTGGTGAATTATAGCCGTACACCGTCGTCAACTCCCGAGAGCGGCCTTTTCACCGGAGACCAGCCTGGCGCACCGGACACTCTCCGGTGTGCCAGTCCGAGCTGAAGTTTGGCTGCTCACAACTAAGTATTTTGCAATCTGATTCCTCTCTTTTTTGGCACTGTTTCTAGCACTTAGACAAACAATGTTAGTTCACAAAAACAATGTCGTACCTTTTACTTTGATTTGCACTTTTCATACATTTAGCACATAAGTACTCAAATAATGTGTTGGGCATCTAATCACCAAAATACTTATAGAAATTGCCCAAGGGCACATTTCCCTTTCAATCTCCCCCCTTTTGGTGATTTATGCCAACACATCAAAAAGCAACAAAAGAAGTGCAATATTGAATCGAATTGAAGACCAAATTGTTTTTTCTTATGATTTCGCATATTTGGATCACTCTTTGCCGCCACTTGGTTTGTTTTGCAAATCAAATTCTTTTTCCTATCTCTAAGTCAAACACACTTGTTTGGGCAAAACGAGAGATATTCCAAGAGAAAATTTGATCAAGTACCAAAAACTCCCCCTTTTCCCATAGTCAAAAATTCTCCCCCATAAGAGACCAAATTTTGCAATTAGAGTATTTTGACAAATTAAGAGTTCTAACTCTATTGTTTTCAAAATTCACAAGTGGTTGGCTGATCCATTTGCTTTGGCCTTAATTTCTCCCCCTTTGGCATTAAGCACCAAAACAGGATCATTTTTGGCCCTCTAACCCCATTGCCTCATCAAAAATGTCAATTAAGAGCAAAAAGGCAAATAGAGCATAAGAATGAACTTGGAATTAAATACACCAATACCGGAGTGCAGTGGAAGACTTTGCATCGTCCAAGTCAATTTCCCTTTCAATGCACCTTTGAGACTACATCAAGAGTACTTAAACAAACAGGTTAGGCTCAAAGGGTCAAGTTGTAGCACATCTCCCCCTTAATATGTGCATCATTCGCATATGGACTTGTGAGGTCCAGGGATCACTTGTACAACTTGAGCACCATAAATAACAATAATTGATTGAAATACATAAAGTAACATGATCAAAGGCATAGAACACATGTATGCTATAGATCAATCCAAGTTACGCGAATCTAAGACATTTAGCTCACTACGCAACCTGCAAAATCTTTTCTCATCTAAAGGCTTGGTGAAGATATCGGCTAGCTGGTTTTTGGTGTTAATATGATACACCTCGATATCGCCCTTTTGCTGGTGGTCTCTCAGGAAGTGATGTCGGATGTCTATGTGCTTAGTGCGGCTGTATTCAACAAGATTATCCGCCATGCGGATTGCACTCTCATTGTCACATAGGAGTGGACTTTGCTCAGATTGTAGCCAAAGTCGGGAGGGTTTGCCTCATCCAAAGTAGTTGCCCGCAACACTATCCTGCGGCCACATACTCGGCCTCAGCGGTGGATAGGGCAACAGATGTTTGTTTCTTAGAACTCTAGGACACTAGGGACCTTCCTAGAAATTGGCACATCCCTGATGTGCTCTTCCTATCAACCTTGCACCCGGCATAATTGGAGTCTGAGTATCCAATCAAGTCAAAGGTAGACCCCTTTGGATACTAGATCCCGAAGCAAGGCATAGAAACTAAGTATCTAAGAATTCGCTTAACGGCCACAAGGTGACATTCCATGGGGTCGGATTGATATCTAGCACACATGCATACACTTAGCATAATGTCTGGTCTACTAGCACATAAATAAAGTAATGAACCTATCATGGACCGGTATGCCTTTTGATCAACGGACTTACCTCCTTTGTTGAGGTCAACATGCCCATCGGTTCCCATCGGTGTCTTTGCGGGCTTGGCGTCCTTCATCCCAAACCGCTTGAGAAGATCTTATGTGTACTTCGTTTGGGAGATGAAGGTGCCATCCTTGAGTTGCTTTACTTGGAATCCAAGAAAGTAGGTCAACTCACCCATCATCGACATCTCGAACTTTTGAGTCATCACCCTGCTAAACTCCTCACAAGACTTTTGATTAGTAGAACCAAATATTATGTCATCGACATAAATTTGGCACACAAAGAGGTCACCATCACAAGTCTTTGTAAACAGAGTGGGATCAGCTTTCCCAACCTTGAAAGAATTAGCAATTAAGAAATCTCTAAGGAATTCATACCAGGCTCTAGGGGCTTGCTTAAGTCCATAGAGCGCCTTAGAGAGCTTAAACACGTGGTCGGGATACCTGTCATCCTCAAAGCCAGGGGGTTGTTCCACATACACTTCCTCCTTGATTGGCCCGTTGAGGAAAGCGCTCTTTACGTCCATTTGAAACAGCCTAAAAGAGTGGTGAGCGGCATAGGCTAATAATATTCGAATAGACTCTAGCCTAGCCACAGGAGCAAAAGTCTCCTCGAAATCCAAACCTGCGACTTGGGCATAACCTTTTGCCACAAGTCGAGCCTTGTTTCTTGTCACCACCCCGTGCTCGTCTTGCTTGTTGCAGAACACCCACTTGGTTCCCACAATATTTTGCTTTGGACATGGCACCAGGCTCCAAACTTCATTTCTTTTAAAGTTGTTGAGCTCTTCCTGCATGGCCAACACCCAATCTAGATCCTGCAAGGCCTCTTCTACCCTGAAAGGCTCAGTAGAAGAGACAAACGAGTAATGCTCACAAAAATTAGCTAATCTTGAGCGAGTAGTTACTCCCTTGCTTATGTCACCCAGAATCTGGTCGACAGGGTGATGTCGTTGGATCGTTGCTCGGATTTGAGTTGGAGGGACCCATGGTGCTTCTTCCTCCATCACTTGATCTTCTTGTGCTCCCCCTTGATCATGCCCTCCTTCTTGAGGAACCTGTTCATCATCTTGAGTTGGGGGGTTGCACCATTATCGAGCAAGATGGTTGATCTTGTTCCTGTAATTCCTGTGGTCGCACATCACCTATTGCCATCGTGCACATTGCGGCCGTCGGAATTTCTTCTTCATCTACATCATCAAGATCAACTTGCTCTCTTGGAGAGCCATTAGTCTCATCAAATACAACGTCGCTAAAGACTTCAACCAATCCCGAAGATTTGTTGAAGACCCTATACGCCTTTGTATTTGAGTCATACCCTAGTAAAAACCCTTCTACTGCCTTCGGGGCAAACTTAGAATGTCTACCTTTCTTCACCAGAATGTAGCATTTGCTCCCAAATACTCGAAAGTAAGAAATGTTGGGTTTGTTACCGGTAAGGAGTTCATAGGAGGTCTTCTTAAGAAGGCGATGCAGATAGAGCCGGTTTATGGCATGGCAAGCTATGTTCACAGCTTCCGACCAAAACCGCTCGGGTGTCTTGAACTCTCCAAGCATCGTTCTTGCCATGTCAATAAGCATCCTATTCTTCCTCTCTACCACACCGTTTTGCTATGGTGTGTAGGGAGCGGAGAACTCGTGCTTGATGCCTTCCTCCTCAAGATACTCCTCCACTTGCAGATTCTTGAACTCGGACCTATTGTTGCTTCTTATATTTTTTCGCCATGAGCTCAAATTCATTTTGAGCCCTTCTTAGAAAGCGCTTAAGAGTCCCTTGGGTTTCTGATTTGTCGTGCAAAAAGAACACCCAAGTGAAGCGGGAAAAATCATCAACAATAACAAGACCATACTTACTTCCCCCGATGCTAAGGTAGGCAACGGGTCCAAAAAGATCCATGTGAAGGAGCTCCAGTGGTCTTGATGTTGTCATCACATTCTTGCTGTGATGAGTGCTTCCCACCTGTTTCCCTGCCTGACATGCTACACAAGCTCTGTCTTTCACAAAACAGACATCGGTTAGTCCTATCACATGATCTCCCTTTAGAAGCTTATAAAGGTTCTTCATCCCAACATGTGCTAGACGGCGATGCCACAGCTAGCCCATACTAGTCTTAGCTATTAAGCATACATCTAGATCGGCCTCCTCTTTCGAAAAGTCAACTAAGTAGAGTTTGCCGTCTAATACACCCTTAAAAGCTAATGAACCATCACTCCTTCTAAAGACAGATACATCAACGTTTTTAAAAAGACAATTGTAACCCATGTGACACAATTGACTTACAGACAGAAGGTTGTACCCAAGCGACTCTACTAGGAATACATTCGATCTGGAGTGCTCGTTACTGATGGCTATCTTTCCCAAGCCTTTGACCTTGCCTTGGTTCCCATCTCCAAAAATAATCGTATCCTGGGAATCCTTGTTCTTGACGTAGGAGGTGAACATCTTCTTCTCCCCCGTCATGTGGTTTGTGCATCCGCTGTCGATTATCCAGCTAGAGCCCCCAGATGCATAAGCCTACAAGGAATTTAAGCTTGGGTTTTAGGTACCCAACTCTTGTTGGGTCCTACAAGGTTAGTCACAATAGTTTTTGGAACCCATAAGCAAGTTTTGTCTACCTTGCATTTGGATCCCAATTTCCTAGCCACTACTTTTGCATTCTTACATGAAAGAACAAAAGAAGTGTTGCAAGCATGGAAAACAGTAGTAGATTCATTGCACATTTTCCTAGACACATGATGCACAACATGATTTCTCCTAGGCCTACTTCTACCATGAACAAAAGTAGAACTAGAGGCAAACATAGCATGTGAATTGAAAGCATCATGATCATAACTTCTATTATAATGAGCACGATTAGCAATTTTCCTATCATAAATAAAGGCATGGTTCCTTTGAGGATTACTAACCATAGGGGCCTTCCCTTTCTCCTTGTTGGGAATGGGAGTCCTTTGGCTTGTTAAGTTATTGGCTTCCTTTCGAAATCCTAGACCATCCTTAATTGAGGGGTGTCTACCAACGGTGTAGGCATCCCTAGCAAATTTTAATTTATCAAAATTAATTTTGCAAGTCTTAAGTTGAGCATTAAGACTTACCACCTCATCATTTAATTTAGTAATAGAATTAAGGTCTTCATCACAAGCATCAACATCAAAATCCTTACATCTATTACAAATAACAACATGCTCTACACATGAACTAGTTTTGTTGACTTCCTCTAGTTTAGTAGTTAGTTCATCATTTAAACTCTTTAAACTAGAGACAGATTCATGGCAAGCAGATAATTCAGAGGATAACATTTCATTTCTCATAATTTCTAAGGCAAGGGATTTTTGCACACTGACAAATTTGTCATGTTCCTCATATAAAATATCCTCTTGCTTTTCTAACAATCTATCCTTTTCATTTAGAGCATCAATTAATTCATTAATTTTTTTCTACCTTAGCTCTATCTAAACCTTTAAATAAACTAGAGTAATCTACTTCATCATCGGAGGATTCCTCATCACTAGATGAAGTGTACTTGGGTGTGTCCCGAACACGTACCTTTTTCTCCTTGGCCATAAGACATGTATGGTGTTTGTTGGGGAAGAGTGAGGATTTGTTGAAGGCTAAAGCAGCGAGTCCTTCGTCGTCAGAGTTGGAAGATGAGCAGTCCTAGTCCCATTCCTTTCCAAGGTGCGCCTCGCCCTTTGCCTTCCTATAGTTCTTCTTTTTCTCTCTTTTCCCATGCTTTTCTTGTGCCTGGTCATCATTATTATCGGGACATTGTGCTATGAAATGACCAGTCTTACCGCATTTAAAGAAGGAGCGCTTCCCTTTTGTCTTGTTCTTGTTGGGGTACTCCTTACGTCCTTTAAGTGCGGTCTTGAAGCGCTTGATGATAAGCGCCATTTCGTCCTCATTGAGCCCGGCAGCCTCCACTTGTGCCACCTTGCTAGGTAGCGCCTCCCTGCTGCTGGTTGCTTTGGGAGCAACTGGTTGTGGCTCATAGATGGGTAGTGGACCGTTTCGTTCATCGTCCACATATCGAGCTTCTTTCACCATCATACGCCCGCTTACAAATTTTCCGAGTATCTCCTCGGGCGTCATCTTTGTGTACCTGGGGTTTTCACGGATAAGATTCACAAGATGGAGGTCAATAACTGTAAATGATCTGATCATGAGTCGGACGACATCATGATCTGTCCATCGTGTGCTTCCATAGCTTCGAATCTTGTTGACCAGGGTCTTGAGCCTGTTGTAGGTCTGTGTTGGCTCCTCTCCCCTGATCATAGCGAATCTCCCCAGCTCACCTTCTACCAGCTTCATTTTGGTAATCATGGTGGCATCGTTTCCCTCATGAGATATCTTGAGGGTGTCCCAGATTTGCTTGGCGTTGTCCAAGCCGCTCACCTTATTATATTCATCCCTGTAGAGTGAAGCTAGCAAGACAGTAGTAGCTTGTGCATTTTGGTGAATTTGCTCATTTATAAGCACAGGGTTATCAGTACTATCAAAATGCATCCCATTCTCTACGATTTCCCAAATACTAGGATGGAGTGAGAATAGATGACTATGCATTTTATGACTCCAAAAAGAGTAGTCTTCTCCGTCAAAGTGTGGAGGTTTCCCAAGTGGAATTGATAGCAAATGAGCATTTGAATTAAATGGAATACAAGAATAATCAAAAGAATAGTTTTGATTGACTGTCTTTTTCTTTGATGAGGAATCGTCGTCGTCGTCGTCGTTATCCCTTGGTGAAGAGGAAGATGCATCGATGTCGTAGTATATGATCTTCTTGATGCGCCTCTTCTTCTTCCTGTCCCTCTTCTTGTGACTTAAGCCTGAGTCGGTGGGCTTGTCGTCCCTTGGCTCGTTGAAGAGGGACTCCTTCTCCTTGTCATTGACCACCATCCCCTTTCCCTTAGGATCCATTTCTTCGGGCGGTTAGTCCCTTAAATGAAGAGTACGACTCTGATACCAATAGAGAGCACCTAGAGGGGGGGCGAATAGGTGATCCTGTAAAATCAAATACTAAATAGCCATAAAATTTAGTTATGAAAGAGTTAGTGTGACTAAGTAGCTTTGAGGCGAGTTCTTGTGAACAAAACAATGACAGAGAAAGCAACACAAGAGACACGCGATTTTTATCCCGTGGTTCGGCCAAGTAACACTTGCCTACTTCCACATTGTGGCGTCCCAATGGACGAGGGTTGCACTCAACCCCTTTCAAGTGATCTAATGATCAACTTGAATACCACGGCTTTCTTCCTTATAGTTTTCTTCCCGTTTGCGAGGAATCTCCACAAGTTGGAGCCTCTCACCCTTTCAATATTGATCACAAAGAACGCACAAGAGTAAGGTTGGGAAGAGCAACACACACAAGACTCAAATTCGTAGCACAACCATGCACACAAGTCACGACTTGAGCTCGAAACACAACACACTGAGTTCTCAACTCAAATGGAACTCAAATCACTAACACAGAGAATCAAATGCGTGGAGTTGGAGTCTTGGAGTCTTAGGATGCTTAGTGAATGCTTGGTTAACTCCTCCATGCGCCTAGGGACCCCTTTTATGGCCCCAAGGCAGCTAGGAGCAGTTGGAGACAATCTTGGAAGGCAATTACCGCCTTCTGTCGAGTGGCGCACCGGACAGTCCGGTGCGCCACCGGACAGCTACTGTAGCCTGTCCGGTGTGCGATTTTCTTCCAAATCGAGCATAGTCGACCGTTGCAGCTCTGGGCCCGTTGGTGCACCGGACACCATCCGGTGCCTCCTTCTGACCGTTGGAGCTGCCATGTGTCGCCCACAGATTTCGTGGCCGATCGTTGGCACTGGCAACCGTTGGCTCACCGGACAGTCCGGTGCACCACCGGACAGTCCGGTGAATTATAGCCATGTCGCCTGTCTTCATTCCCGAGAGCAATGAGTTCGTCGCAGATGACTCACCGGACAGTCCGATGAATTATAGCCGTACACCGTCGTCAACTCCCGAGAGCGGCCTTTTCATCGGAGACCAGCCTGGCGCACCGGACACTGTCTAGTGCACCACCGGACAATCTGGTGTGTCAGTCCGAGCTGAAGTTTGGCTGCTCACAGCCAAGTATTTTGCAATCCGATTCCTCTCTTTTTGGCACTGTTTCTAGCACTTAAACAAACAATGTTAGTCCACAAAAACAATGTCGTACCTTTTACTTTGATTTGCACTTTTCATACATTTAGCACATAAGTACTCAAATAATGTGTTGGGCATCTAATCACCAAAATACTTATAGAAATTGCCCAATGGCACATTTCCCTTTCACAGTCAACCAGTAAGTGTAACACCCAAATTCTGAATTTGGGATTGGAAGAAGAAATCTGAGCAAAGTACCCTTGATAAATAATTAAACTTTATAATTCATTTTTATTTTTTTTAAAAAGGTAAATGATCATAATAAAATAACTATGGTTAAAATAAATCATAATAAAGATTAGACATTGGAAAAATGTTCCTATCAAAACAAAGGGAGAATTTTTGAATATACCTTTAACTCTACTACACACTCAAATAATAATATATTGCTATAATGTGGTGTGTGTACTTCATGTTGAAAACATTACTTAGTTAATATAATAATAAAATAAATGAAGAAATACTATGTAGTAATTATGCATCATGTGAAAGTTTATCTTGTGCATAAATTTGAAATTTAGAATTTAAAACTTGGTTTGATTTGAAATTGAAATAGGAAAGGAAATTTTAATAAAGTTATTCTTTCCCTCCATATTTACACAATAAAGAGAATAATAAATAAATAATTTCAGTGCAGGTAATAGAATAATTAGAATTTGATTTGATGTTTGAATTCTGGAAATTAAAAACCATAATTTGAATTTAGATTGAGTTTTGATTTGGAAATAAAGCAGAAATTATAAAAGAAAAAGAAAAACAAAAATGGAAAAAACGCACCTGGGCCAAATCTCCTTTGCTCGGCCCATCTCACCCTCCCCGCACCAGCCCACTAACCGGCTTGCCCAAACCCCCTCGCGTGCGCGCCGCTGGCACCGACGACCGGGCCCCACCGGGCAGCCTCTCACGCGCGCTTGCCTGCCCTCCCCTTTGCACCGACATGTGGGCCGCATCGTCAGCCACCGTTCCCCCGTCACACGCGCTTGGTCACTGACCGGTGGGCCACGCATGTCAGCTCCGCCTCTCCCACCAGATCCCCAACTGAACGCTCGCGAAATCCGCGGCGATGCTCGCCGGTAACCTCGGACTCCGTTACCGGGACCTGCGTACCATCTCGCCATATAAAAGGGCCCTAGCCGCAACCCGTTTCTCCCCGTGCTCTCGCAGTTCATTCTAGACACCGCCATCGCCACTGTCGGGCGCACCGTGTGTGAGGAATCGATCCGCCGTGGTTGAAGTCACGCATACACCCTCGTCGGGATCTTGTTCTCGGGTTTGGGAGCATCATCAAGCGTCGCTGAGACTTTACAGTGGACATCGGAGCTCGGGGCGTAACCAAGTCTCGGTGAATTGCTCGCCGTAGCTCAAGCTCCGCCGCGGGTCCGCTCCTCTCCGTGGCCAGCTCCCTCCATTGCCCTCCATCTGCGGTACGTACTCTAATCGAGTTCGCCATCATCCCCTCTAGGTTTAGCACCGGCCAATTTTAGGTTAGGAGCGTCCGGGCATCGGATTGCGCGTCCGCCGGCGAAGCTCCACCGTGGGGAGGAGTTCGCGCCGCCGCCGTCTGGTGGCCCTGTTGGGGGAAGAAGACAACACACGTCGCGACCGTCGGATCGCGCACGGGCGATCGGGATTAGACGCCGAGTTACCGGTTCGGGTAGTTTGATCCTGACCATTGGATCTGGATCGGTCGACATCGGTCAGATCAGGGATAATAAAATCTGGGCCGCTTGTTCCGGATCGTGCGATTGGAAATCGGGAAGGCTAGGTTCTAATCTGGGACGTGCATCGTTGATCCAACGGCCAGGGTTTCTGGATACCCCTTCGGCTGGACTGTTTAGCTATTAGGCCCCTCCGTTCTATAGTAATCAACCCGCCGTCCTCGCTCACTATTCGTTGAGTCAGGGGAAACTTACGCTGTGGCCCCTGAGTTTCTTTTTTATTTGACGCGCAGTCCAGTAAATAATAAAAACAGAGAAAATAATTTATAAATGGATTTTTAATAGATAAATAAATGCTAGAACTTGTTTAAATCATAGAAAATCCGTTTTTAGTCCAAATTAATCCATTCCACTTTCTAAAATTTTGTAATTTTATTCTCTACCACCTAGAACCTCTGTTTTGTCATGAAAACAATTAGAAATTTAATCTCTCACTTAATCCATTTTAAACACATAAAACCTTTGAAAATTCATAACTTAAAATCTATAACTCCAAAATTAATGATTCCTGTTCCTATGATCTTATTTTAATATGTATATTATCAATATGTATTTTGCACATATGTTTGGTGTAATGTTAATTTTGCCTATACACTGTTTGTTTGTAATGCTACGACTAGCGTGAGGACACGTGTCATCTGAAGATCATCCTGGTACCTGGAATCTCAAGTCCCAGGCAAGTTGTGCCCTTGATCACTTCTTTTACCCAGTCATATTCTGATTAATCATAATGATCTGCATAGGTTAATTTTGATGGGACCCAATAGGATACCCCAGTTTGTCTATCTTTATACCTTGTTTACCACTGAACCTTCGGGGTAGTACTAGCTAGTGCTATATGTGGTTTTGGGTATGGAGATACATTATACATGATTACACTATTGTTATCAGTTGTTATTTACTGTTCATGATAAGATCATTATGTTAATTGGAACATGGAGAACCACCCAGGAAAACAGTGCTACCACAAGGGTGGAATGGGACGCCCTTGGCCGATTAATTAGGAAAGCTAGTGGAAGACTACCTTACCCGAAAGGGGCAAGGGCAGTAGGGGAGTGGTCAGTGTAGGGAGGCCCTCGGGAGGATTTTGCTGCGATGGCGGTCCTGCAAGGGATTCCTGCATTGGAACTTCCTATAAACTGTAGCGGGTTTTCTGAAGCTAGTGGAACTTTGTAAAGGCCTCGTAGTGTTACCCTGCCTCGCCTCCTCGGTAGAGGTGTATGGGATTGGCCGTCTCTTGGCAGATGGGTAACATGACTTGTGGGTAAAGATGCGCAACCTCTGCAGAGTGTAAAACTGGTATACTAGCCGTGCTCACGGTCATGAGCGGCTCGGACACTCACATGATTAAATTATGGAACTAAATTCAATTTGTCATATGCATTGCATCGCAGGTGAAGTTGTTATTTTTGTTCTACTACTTAATTGGGTTTGGTATTTACTTATACTTAGTAATTGCTAATAAAATTTTGACCAACATTAAAAGCAATGCTCAGCTCTAACCATCCTCTTTGGTAAGCCTTACACTTCACGTGAGCTCCCACCTTTGGCGAGTTCATTTCACATTATTCCCCACAACTTGTTGAGCGATGAACGTATGTGAGCTCACTCTTGCTGTCTCACACCCCCCCACAGGTCAAGAACAGGTACCACAGGATGAGGCGCTTGGAGGATGCTGTGATGTGTTCGTGAGAGGTCTAGGCCGTCGTCTCCCAGTCAACTTTGGGTTGCTGGACCGTTGTCTCCTTATAATGTAATTATTTATTTTGTATAGAACTCCTGTTATATATAAAGATGTGACATTCGATCCTGTGCCACTATACATCATATGTGTGAGACTTGGTCCCAGCATACCTGGTGTTTATGTTCACGCCCGGGTCTTGGTGCCCCTAAAACCCGGGTGTGACAGAAGTGGTATCAGAGGAATGTTGACTGTAGGACGAAACCTAGATAGAACTGGACAACCAATACTTACTTACCTTGGCTACTCCGATCCTTTCTAAACTTTTCTTAATCTTTTCTCATCTATTTCCGCTTTACTCTGATTATTCTTACCTTTTTCCTTCTAAAAACAAATGTGGATTTCACACTTTGAAATCCTGTGCCTAAAGTGACCTTTGGGAATAGGAGACCTACTCTTAGGAACAAAAGCAAAACTAATTTTGTAAATATTTATATGCTTGAATGTTTGTTCTTATAATACTTGTCTGATTTGGATCTTTGTTTGAGTGTGATGAGTTGTGGAGTAATGTCCACAATTGCATCTGCATATACACATAGGTATAAAAATATATTTATAAAATAACTAGACAAACTAAATTATCCTTCAATAAAGTATCTAGCCTAACAATACCCATCTTATCTTAAAGATTCTCCCTTATCTTAATAGATCCATCTCATCTTAAAAGATACTCATCCTATCTTGAAAAGATTGTATCTCATCCTAATAGATCTAACTGGTCTCAAAAGATTCTATCTTATCTTTATGGATCCATCTTATCCTAATAAGCATACTTATTCACCCTAGTTTAAACAACCATGATCTAATGCAAATTAATTATATCTTATCTAGTCAAACTAGTCATACCGGTCTAATCTAGATCCCATCTAATCTAATATGATCTAATCTAATGTGGTCCACTTAAACATATTAGTGATACTGGTAGAAGTGATTAAACCCTACTAGCCATGTATTAACCTAACCTAGAACCATGATGAATGGTATAACCTTTCTATTCCCACCTAACAACAAACAAACTTGTAACCTACATTTTTTAGTCTATCTCACCCATACATATCTCTCATCTTGACAGATTCTATCCTACCCTTAGATATTCACCTAATACGACTGGTTACCTCAATCTGAACATAAAACAAAGATTAAGCCCTACTAAAGAATCTTCAGATTATAACCAGCTACTAGCTTATTTATTCCGCTTATTGAATAATTTCCTTTGCAAAACTATTACCATATGCTTCTAACTTTCATGGTCAATACCAGGAAAGGAAAGATTATCACGCAACAGCAAACAGAAATGAATTCTCCAAATCCTCCACCTATTGAAACCGAACAAGTGGTTGCTGCCCAAAGACTGGTAATACAACAATTAACAGACCTGGTGACCGAGATGCAAAATCAGATAAGACAAGAACGCGAGGAAATACGTCAGGTCCGCCAAGAAATAAGGCAAGCACGGTTGGAGAGACAACAACAACAACAACCTCCTCCACCACCACCAGCTCCACCAAGCTACATAGATATAAATTATGATGATTTGTAAGTTCTAGATGTTGCTATAGTTAGTAGGTGATATGATATTGTTTTAGAGGGAACAATAAGGTCTATTGACCCTATGTTTTGTTAAAGAATTATGCCTCATGCCGAGATTCCTTTGTTTGTGCATATGTTCCGAGAACAAAATGAGTATACATCCCTTTTCTTACAAATCTCGAGGACGAGATTATTTTTAAGGGGGGTAGGATTTGTAACACCCAAATTCTGAATTTGGGATTGGAAGAAGAAATCTGAGCAAAGTACCCTTGATAAATAATTAAACTTTATAATTCATTTTTATTTTTTTTAAAAAGGTAAATGATCATAATAAAATAACTATGGTTAAAATAAATCATAATAAAGATTAGACATTGGAAAAATGTTCCTATCAAAACAAAGGGAGAATTTTTGAATATACCTTTAACTCTACTACACACTCAAATAATAATATATTGCTATAATGTGGTGTGTGTACTTCATGTTGAAAACATTACTTAGTTAATATAATAATAAAATAAATGAAGAAATACTATGTAGTAATTGTGCATCATGTGAAAGTTTATCTTGTGCATAAATTTGAAATTTAGAATTTAAAACTTGGTTTGATTTGAAATTGAAATAGGAAAGGAAATTTTAATAAAGTTATTCTTTCCCTCCATATTTACACAATAAAGAGAATAATAAATAAATAATTTCAGTGCAGGTAATAGAATAATTAGAATTTGATTTGATGTTTGAATTCTGGAAATTAAAAACCATAATTTGAATTTAGATTGAGTTTTGATTTGGAAATAAAGCAGAAATTATAAAAGAAAAAGAAAAACAAAAATGGAAAAAACGCACCTGGGCCAAATCTCCTTTGCTCGGCCCATCTCACCCTCCCCGCACCAGCCCACTAACCGGCTTGCCCAAACCCCCTCGCGTGCGCGCCGCTGGCACCGACGACCGGGCCCCACCGGGCAGCCTCTCACGCGCGCTTGCCTGCCCTCCCCTTTGCACCGACATGTGGGCCGCATCGTCAGCCACCGTTCCCCCGTCACACGCGCTTGGTCACTGACCGGTGGGCCACGCATGTCAGCTCCGCCTCTCCCACCAGATCCCCAACTGAACGCTCGCGAAATCCGCGGCGATGCTCGCCGGTAACCTCGGACTCCGTTACCGGGACCTGCGTACCATCTCGCCATATAAAAGGGCCCTAGCCGCAACCCGTTTCTCCCCGTGCTCTCGCAGTTCATTCTAGACACCGCCATCGCCACTGTCGGGCGCACCGTGTGTGAGGAATCGATCCGCCGTGGTTGAAGTCACGCATACACCCTCGTCGGGATCTTGTTCTCGGGTTTGGGAGCATCATCAAGCGTCGCTGAGACTTTACAGTGGACATCGGAGCTCGGGGCGTAACCAAGTCTCGGTGAATTGCTCGCCGTAGCTCAAGCTCCGCCGCGGGTCCGCTCCTCTCCGTGGCCAGCTCCCTCCATTGCCCTCCATCTGCGGTACGTACTCTAATCGAGTTCGCCATCATCCCCTCTAGGTTTAGCACCGGCCAATTTTAGGTTAGGAGCGTCCGGGCATCGGATTGCGCGTCCGCCGGCGAAGCTCCACCGTGGGGAGGAGTTCGCGCCGCCGCCGTCTGGTGGCCCTGTTGGGGGAAGAAGACAACACACGTCGCGACCGTCGGATCGCGCACGGGCGATCGGGATTAGACGCCGAGTTACCGGTTCGGGTAGTTTGATCCTGACCATTGGATCTGGATCGGTCGACATCGGTCAGATCAGGGATAATAAAATCTGGGCCGCTTGTTCCGGATCGTGCGATTGGAAATCGGGAAGGCTAGGTTCTAATCTGGGACGTGCATCGTTGATCCAACGGCCAGGGTTTCTGGATACCCCTTCGGCTGGACTGTTTAGCTATTAGGCCCCTCCGTTCTATAGTAATCAACCCGCCGTCCTCGCTCACTATTCGTTGAGTCAGGGGAAACTTACGCTGTGGCCCCTGAGTTTCTTTTTTATTTGACGCGCAGTCCAGTAAATAATAAAAACAGAGAAAATAATTTATAAATGGATTTTTAATAGATAAATAAATGCTAGAACTTGTTTAAATCATAGAAAATCCGTTTTTAGTCCAAATTAATCCATTCCACTTTCTAAAATTTTGTAATTTTATTCTCTACCACCTAGAACCTCTGTTTTGTCATGAAAACAATTAGAAATTTAATCTCTCACTTAATCCATTTTAAACACATAAAACCTTTGAAAATTCATAACTTAAAATCTATAACTCCAAAATTAATGATTCCTGTTCCTATGATCTTATTTTAATATGTATATTATCAATATGTATTTTGCACATATGTTTGGTGTAATGTTAATTTTGCCTATACACTGTTTGTTTGTAATGCTACGACTAGCGTGAGGACACGTGTCATCTGAAGATCATCCTGGTACCTGGAATCTCAAGTCCCAGGCAAGTTGTGCCCTTGATCACTTCTTTTACCCAGTCATATTCTGATTAATCATAATGATCTGCATAGGTTAATTTTGATGGGACCCAATAGGATACCCCAGTTTGTCTATCTTTATACCTTGTTTACCACTGAACCTTCGGGGTAGTACTAGCTAGTGCTATATGTGGTTTTGGGTATGGAGATACATTATACATGATTACACTTTTGTTATCAGTTGTTATTTACTGTTCATGATAAGATCATTATGTTAATTGGAACATGGAGAACCACCCAGGAAAACAGTGCTACCACAAGGGTGGAATGGGACGCCCTTGGCCGATTAATTAGGAAAGCTAGTGGAAGACTACCTTACCCGAAAGGGGCAAGGGCAGTAGGGGAGTGGTCAGTGTAGGGAGGCCCTCGGGAGGATTTTGCTGCGATGGCGGTCCTGCAAGGGATTCCTGCATTGGAACTTCCTATAAACTGTAGCGGGTTTTCTGAAGCTAGTGGAACTTTGTAAAGGCCTCGTAGTGTTACCCTGCCTCGCCTCCTCGGTAGAGGTGTATGGGATTGGCCGTCTCTTGGCAGATGGGTAACATGACTTGTGGGTAAAGATGCGCAACCTCTGCAGAGTGTAAAACTGGTATACTAGCCGTGCTCACGGTCATGAGCGGCTCGGACACTCACATGATTAAATTATGGAACTAAATTCAATTTGTCATATGCATTGCATCGCAGGTGAAGTTGTTATTTTTGTTCTACTACTTAATTGGGTTTGGTATTTACTTATACTTAGTAATTGCTAATAAAATTTTGACCAACATTAAAAGCAATGCTCAGCTCTAACCATCCTCTTTGGTAAGCCTTACACTTCACGTGAGCTCCCACCTTTGGCGAGTTCATTTCACATTATTCCCCACAACTTGTTGAGCGATGAACGTATGTGAGCTCACTCTTGCTGTCTCACACCCCCCCACAGGTCAAGAACAGGTACCACAGGATGAGGCGCTTGGAGGATGCTGTGATGTGTTCGTGAGAGGTCTAGGCCGTCGTCTCCCAGTCAACTTTGGGTTGCTGGACCGTTGTCTCCTTATAATGTAATTATTTATTTTGTATAGAACTCCTGTTATATATAAAGATGTGACATTCGATCCTGTGCCACTATACATCATATGTGTGAGACTTGGTCCCAGCATACCTGGTGTTTATGTTCACGCCCGGGTCTTGGTGCCCCTAAAACCCGGGTGTGACAGTAAGTGACTATACTAATGCAGTTTTTCCTGTTGCTCTTGTTGTACATGTTAGCTATATGTGTGTCTAACTAATGTTATGGTTTTATTTTAGGACAATTCTCGAGACCTATGCGCTCTTGCTCTATATTACCTCACATTTCATCGCCTCAACAAGCCACTGCCGCTCCCAGCAGACATTCAAAGATTTAAGTTTGCACGCAAGTAGTCAAGTTTGTGTCATATTTACATGGAGGGGACCATGTCATATGGACTAATATAAGCACAATATGTTACTGTGGTATTTTGGTCCTGCAATGTAGTCAACGATGTTAGGACGCTTCCTTAGATGGGATGTTAACACCAGATGCTATGATACTTTAGTTAGGCTGTTATGCCGCTTACTTTTGTGAACATCAGATGTTCTAATACTTTGGTTAGGCTGTTATGATGCTTTTTTTTATGAACATCAGATGTTCTACTACTTTGGTTAAGCTTAAATGTGAACTTTAGATGTTATGACGTTCTTCTTTTGTGAATCTACATACATGATTTCTGCATACCACATTTCCTATTATTATGACCAATTCATTTAATGTGATGTTTTGGTTAAGCTGTCTCTTTACTTATTGGTTGCCGCCCACAGTTACACTCTATGATATTTTTTATTTACTATGCATATTGCTCATTCATCACTTTTCTGGTCAGATAGTTTATTCAATATACAGTTCTTATATTTTATTATATACAATGTTTTATTAGTCACACTTATGCAACATTAGTAGAAGATATACATCACATTTCATGGACTTCAATAATAAACTTTATAGACATCAGTTTCACATGCAACTAGTTTTGCTTATATTATTCCATTATACCATTCATTTCAAACAATATGTTCGTATAACATACGATACACAATTTGTGCCACATACTACTCACTGGGTGACTCACTATTGTCGATATCAACTACATGTTTTTTGAAGTTGTCGTCTCATTCCAATGAGGTGCGTTACTTCCAATCTTGTTCCTAGATACAGGCAGTCGTCCTCTCTTACGTCCAACAAGGCTAGCCAATCGAACTCTATTATCCTCCAATGATAAACATGTTCGAGTGTTGTGACCATCAGCAATTCCACACTTCTGACATTTCCTGTTCTTCTTCTTTGTACCTTTTGCGCCCAATTTAATAACATTGTTCTTCCCTTTGGTTTTGCGTTATTTGCTCTTGCCAAGCTTATCCCATCGACAGCAAAATCCAGTTTCTGCATTCAAAATTACAGTTGGTTTTTAGCATATAATAATATGTAGTCCCACATGCACTTTAATACCATTATTACCTTTCTAGCATCTACATTTTGTGCATGGCCACCACTCTCATTCATATCCGTGTCCACATGCAAATTAACCTATAGCCGCCCACACATTTTTATGTAAAAGCATAAACCAATAACACATTTTTATGTAGATCCACAATCCAATAACACAAACCAATAACACATTTTATGTAGAACTACAAATCAATATCGTGATTAAAATTATTACCTGTTCCAAGGAACGTATCGGTATAGGGATTTGAACATTGTCCACACCCCCTTCAAGTATATTAGATAATACCTGAATTTCCTAAAAAACAATCGGTGAAAGCACATTATATCTAATATGTAATTCAACATACACAAGAATATTCTCATTATGCATCAATATTTACTGTTAATTCGTTGCCATTCCTTTCACCCAATTCACCATCTCTTTCAATGTCTCTATTTTCTTCACCATCGTCCTATGATTTTAATTTTTTATACATCATTAATGTACATGTACGAATAATATGTTACCAATAATAATAGAAAACATCACATACCTGGATGCCATCACCCCCACTAGTTCCACAAGTCTCCTCAACTCCTATATCTGTCTCCAAACGCGGAAGTACCTCCAGAAGCTCATCCATTGCCGCTAGGGCTCTATCATTCCCCGTCTTCGATAGACTAGCATGATGCACTACATTCATTGCCTTTTTAAGCAACATCTTCTGTCTATATGATTTTGTCTCTCCATCCTTACCCTTCAAATTCCAATCATCTCTTGAAAACAGAACATCTTGACTTGTTGAGTACGTGTATCGTTGTAGAATATATTCCTTAGGTATTCGTTCGATCTGAAGTTGCATAAACACGCATAATATATGCACACAGAATAATATTACAAAAAACTACTGATCATAAGATTTTTTCCAAATGTGTTTTCACATAAATGTAGATATTATTAACCCATCAATATGTATATAATTACTATTGTATACAACATACCTGTATGTTCCCAATGTTTGCACTCACATGTATACTTTCCGGATTCTTCATCAGCTGTCAATTTGAATTGGTGCTGTCCCCACACAATTTTCTTCAATTTTGTAGTATGTTGCACTACCCAATCATTGGCACCCCCATCTGGATCATGCGTTATCTTGAACGCAGTTGCATATTTCAAAGACTCCTGGAATTTTATTCATCACAGCCCTTATGTATGCTCTCGCAACCCTTATCTCGAACATATATAGCGTGTTTGTCTCCTTTTGACCCTATGTCATTCATACTTCGAATTAGACAACACTTATTTTAATATTACTACTCCATAATATTTTATACTCACCATGCTTCCCAGTGATTCTTTTGACTCCTTCATCTTCCTACTATGTAGAAGCTTCATCATTTGCTTGGTGAATTGATGTAGTGGAGTGTTTGCATCGACATGTGCACTCTTCACGAGCTTGTTCATGCTCTCGCTACACTGTATAGACAACATCAGACCACAATAATCATTTTTAAAAAAGCCAAACACCCAGTCCTTACGTATTCCATACATCTTGTTGAGAGTCATGTTATCGTGTAGATGGAACTCTTCAAGCATCATTCACCATGCAGTCTCGAACTTCAATTCAGTCAAAGGATGATGTATTATAGATTAGAACCTTGTCTTAAAGTCCACTTCCTCAAACCTTGCATACAACTCGTTTAAAAAAGGCATATACCTATTTTGCACATGCCATAGACACAACCAATGGATTGTATTTGGGAATACCCTCTCGAGTGCAACTGGCATTGCAGGATCTTGATATGCAATCATAAATGATAAAATTGCATGAACTTTATGGCACGTTAGAAAGAAATTCAAAACAAATTTAAAACATTTGTGATATATATAAATTGTCAGCATTATTATCAATCGTACCTGTCAGCATCACTTGTGGCCCTTTGGTTCCCATGCATGTTTTAAGGCGTTGAATACCCATTCAAATGTATCAACAGTTTCATCCCCCAATAATGCGAAGGCAAATATGGTGCACTGCAGGTGGTGGTTCGAACCAACAAACATTCCTAGTCATTTTTCATACAAATTAGTCTTATGCATTGTGTCAAATGTAACTGCATCACCAAAATCCATGTAGTCCCCTTGTTGGCTTGCATGTGACCAAAATATGCTCAAAATCTTTCCCTCTTTATCCAACTGGAAGTCAGAGAAAATTTGTGGATTATCCTTTTTGCACAATGCAAAAAAGAGAGTAGCTTAGCCACATCATTGGCCTTTCTCTCTCGTCGCCTTGCCTTTTCCTGTAATTATTGTCAATTTTTTCAGCATTGTGCGATATCAACAAATATGCAAATTTCAATCCACAATTAGAAGCTAAAAAAATTACAACTTACAGGTTATAAATGTCATGTGCTATTACAGGGACGCTCTCAGGACCACCATGCATTTCTGAAACATAATCCATAATACAATGTTGCAGGATTCTGCTTTCCTGCATTGCACTGATGAACTCCATGTATTCAGGATCATGAGTCTTGTTGCAGTGCAATTGATCCTTTTCTATATCCTTCTTAAAGAATTCATGATTATGATCCAAGTACAGCTGATCAATACACACCGATATAACTCTCTCTTTGGCATCATCATAAATTTTCTTAAGTTTCATTTTGGCCCTGCATTGCGTCCGCTTTGAGCTGGTATTACGTACCTTTGGGTTCACTGCCCCCCTTTCCGCACTCTTTTCTTCCATCGAACAATTCAACCACTTACAGTTTTTCCGTTCCCTATATTTTTTCAATGTAACGCCAACTTCATATGCATACTGACTATAAAATTAATATGCTTTATCCACACCACTGAATGTCATACCAACTTTAGGTACCAACCTCGGATCAATTGTCATTGCCTGTTCAAATTAATAAAAAGTAAATCGATTTACAAATACCAATAACATTACTGTTGCATAATGTTCGACTATATATACCATTACAGCTGCATACTGCACGTATACATATATTGTCTGCAATCTAATATACAGTAATCACAATCCTCATAAGTTTATAAGGTACTTACATGGCTTTGCATAACCACTGGCGTGTCCTGTTCATGCTCACCAATAGTTCCCATAGTATTTAGCTGCTGTTGTCCTTGATTTATTGCCATCCTCAACGCATCAGCTGTGTTCTGATCAACAACCCTCGGCGCCCTCAATGCTGCTAGTGGAGTAATGGCCACTACGACAGTTTCTGTGTGCCCATGTCCAGCTGCATCCGAGCCAAACTCGTTTATAGCTAGTTGTTCTTCTTCCTGCACCATTGATACGATCTCCAAGCATGGATTTGTTCGGCTAACACCTGACGGCACTGTGTCCTCTCCAATGTGCTCCTTACCCCATGACACCACCATTTTTCAGCGTGAGAGTATTTCCTTTGTTCTTCCCACTGGTTGCAACAACCCCCTTGCAAAAATGTTGGATTCTACTGTCTATCTACTTTGGAAACTTTTTATTCTTACCTTTTTCTATGCACATACCATATGAAGTCGCAAGCGTCGTAGGCGCGCTAATCACGGCCAGCATCGTGGGTGTATCTGCTACATTCTAGCATCGTGGGCGCATTAATCACGGAATTATTTGTTGCTTATCTCAGGTTATGCAAGTTAGAATCAGTACATATACTAGCATAAACTCTGTTACGAACTAACAACTTGATATGCGGGTAACACATCCCCGGCGCACGTTCACGTCACTAGCCCACCTCGTGCGCACATTCTGTTTACGCAAAAGATAACACAGGCATAAGTGTGCCTACGCGTGACCCGATCGGCCCATCCCGATCCGGCGTGATTCCGCTACGCTAGCTAGGGCTTCTCGCGCCTATCAGAAGCCCTGGGCTTCCATTACCAATAGCATATATATATATATATATATGTTGGGGGCCTTCGTCCTCCGAAGGTCCTCAAAAACATGATTTGACAATGTTTTCCAAGTGGATTATGTGAACAGGTATTTTCGGACTCAGAATTATGAATATGAAGCACGGCCAGGACGAAGCCTGAACCAGACGAAGGACGAGCGCAGCCGAAGCTGTGCGCAGGGAAGCTTCGGCGCGATGGCAGAGGGGGGAACCGACTTAGAGATGAAAAGACTACGTGGACCTTGACAGATTTTCATAAGTCATTGACGATTGTAATGGACATGAATGTAATTTTATGTGGGCTGCGTCCCACGTCTATAAATAGATGAACAGTACTCCCGTACTGTTCACGCTGACTTGGCATTGGCTTTTGCGTCACGCTTGTACTTTTTTACCTTCTCTCAGGACCAAAGGTACATTCGTAATTTGAAATCATTTCTATTTCTCCATGTTAATAGAATAGAAATGATTCTATGTTGATGTTTATATTTCACGCTTTATATGAATCCTTCGTCATTACTTATTATATTTACGAAGGTACGTCTCTTATGACCTTCGTCCTGAAATCATTATTTCCCGAAGGGGCATAATGTTTCGAAGGACGAAGGACTTTAGCATTTAACACTTTTTATGTTGCCTTGTTCTTAACTCTTAGCATTTGAGAACAAGTCCCCAACATTGGCGCCCACCTCCGATGAACTCACTTCCACTTCGAGTTTTTTGAACACCTTCGGAAGCTGTAGACCTTCGCTATGGCACCGAAGAAAGCTTCAGCGGCTGGGGCTGCAGCACTGCAACCGCTGGACCACAACCAGGAGACCGTCTCTCTTCGGGAGGCCCGAAGCCAGAAGAGAAAGGCCGTCAGCCCGACACTTCAGGAGGAAGAGCTAGACCAAGAAATCAGGGATATGGAGATCCTACATCAACAGGTGCAAAGGAAGAAGGAGAAGATGGCCCGGCTAGCTGAGTTGCAACGGCAGATAGACGAAGCCTCTGAGGAAGTCCGCCATCTTACCCATGATGAGCAAAACAGAAGGCCTCAGCAGAAAGACCTTCATCAGGAGGGCTTCGTCAACGAAGATGACTGGTATGACAATTTCCATCAGGGAAATTTTGTTTTCGATGATGCTTCTCCTTTGTCCGCTGAGCTGCAGGCTACACCTTGGCCTCCATCCTATAAGCCACCCCAGCTTCCCATGTTCGACGGCCACTCAGACCCGAAGCAGTTCTTGATGAGCTACGAAGCAATAGTGTCTTCGTACGGGGGCAATGCTGCAGTCATGGCGAAGTCTTTCGTCATGGCCGTCAGGAATGTTGCTCAGACCTGGTACTCCTCCCTTCGACCAGGAACGATCACCTCATGGCAGAAGCTGAAGGATATGTTGTTAACTAGCTTTCAAGGATTTCAGACAAAGCCGGTCACTGCTCAAGCATTGTTCCAGTGCACTCAGGACCATGAAGAATACCTTCAGGCGTATGTCAGAAGGTTCTTGCGTTTGAGGGCGCAGGCTCCAACGGTGCCCAATGAAATTGTCATCGAAGCCATGATCAAGGGGCTTCGTCCTGGACCTGCAGCTCAATACTTTGCTAGGAAGCCTCCTCAGACTTTGGAGAAGCTGCTCCAAAAGATGGACGAGTACATTCGTGCTGATAATGACTTTCGCCAAAGAAGGGAGGAGGCCTTCAGATTTTCTGAGATGACCAGGGGCTTCGGGGGAAGATTCTATCCGAGGCATGTCAGGTCCATTCACAACTCCACTCAAAATGATGACAAGGGGAGTCAACAGAACAGGCCGCAGTGCTCCTCACAGGCTTCGGGGCAGCAGCAAACTTTCTTTCGGCCACCAGCTCCAAGAGGCAGAGGCGCCAGGGGCTTCGGCGGGAGATATGGAGATCAACCAAGGAGGACATTTTGCTTATTCTGCGGTGAGAACAAGGGCCATACCACCAGGATGTGCCATGTTACCATCCAGAAACAAAAGGAGCTAGCAGAAGCTGCAGCGCAACAGGGACAGCCGAAGCAGGTCATGCATACTACTTCGTACCATCAGCCTTACATCCCGGAGTACGTGGGCAACCACCCTGCAGTCTCCGTAGCTTCGGCAAGTCAACCTCAAGCTTCATGGCAACAGCCCCCGCCTCCACCTCCGCTGCAATAAGGCCAGCAGCCAGAAGGGAGCCAATATGTTCCGCACCAAAGGGACCTCAGAGAGCAATCTAAAGCACGTACAGTCAACAGTACTGTACCGGAGTCGAAGCACATTTATTGACAAAATATCCTACTTTGATAGCAGTCTTTTCCGTTTAAGTTCTGTTTTCGATGTAATAAAGAACATTTCAGTTTTCATATAATAGTTTCGTGGTTGGTTATCAGAAAAACCTATCTTTTCTACAGGCTTAAGTTGCTGAAGCTTAAAAATTGGAGGTAACAAGGAGGACCTTCGGATTATTAAAAATCCTTCGAAGCAACAAAAAGTCGCTCTAAGGAGCGCAGAGTAAGTTGCCGAAGTTACAAAAAGCCGTTCCAAAGGGAGCGCAGTGTAAGTTTTTTGCTCCAAAGACGTTCCTAAGGGAATGCAGAGCATACAGCGAAAAGTCAACGCTGATACCGCCTAAGTAAAAGGCGAAGAAGCTCCAAAGACGTTCCTAAGGGAATGCAGAGCTTATACCGTCTAAGTAAAAGGCGAAGAAGCTCCAAAGACGTTCCTAAGGGAATGCAGAGCTTATGAATATATTTTGTGTGTATCTTCGGAACAAATGTCATTTGCATAACATAACATCATCACATCATTTTGCATAACATAAGCATCATACATCATGTTGCATTTGGCAAAAGAAGGGGACACAGTATCAACCTTCGAAAGGACGCTTTGAGAAAGTGAAAATTGTGTAAAGTCACGAGGGAATACAATGGTAATCTTCGGAATACAGCTTCGGAGAATATTTTTACGAAGCATGGACGAGCTTCATCAGAGCAATATCGAAATTGTATAGCTTCGGAGAATGTTTTCATGAAGTATGAATGTGTTTCATCAGAATAATTTTAGCGGAGAATGTCTTCTTCACGAAGCATGAAAAGAAGGGAAGGTGTTTTTTCGCCGAAGGCTCAAAAACGGTATGTATGTAGAGTTTCATGCATCGTAAAGAATTGAATAATGAAAAGAAACTTGTATATTACATTCAAATGTACAAAATGTTACACAGATCACAATTTAAATGTTTTTTAATAACATCTAGTCTTCTCTTAATACTGCTTCGGCGGCTTCATTTAGAAGTTGATCAACAACTTTGTCCATGATAGCTTCGGCCATTTGTTTAATCTCATCATCCCCTTTTGTGTGGGGGTCGGCAGTCGATCCAGCAGCTTCTGAGGGAAGAGAACATTTTTTCATTACTATTACAAACCGTGAGCAAAGTTTGAAATAAAAATTACAACACAATAAGAACGACTAATTAATACCTAATTGCCTTTCGGGCTCTGTAATTTTTTCGGCAGCTTCTGCCACTCTCCTAGCATCATGGATGCCTTTTTCGCTTCTTTGAATTATTTCTTGAGCCATTTCTCGGCCGCCATTATCCCAGATATCAGTGAAGAATTTACCGCCAACCATGCTTGCTTCGGTTGAGGGCTCTTTGATGTCTTCAGGCGACAGGGCAGCTTCGGTCTGAGCTAAGGATTTTATATGTTCACAACCTTTCTTCTCCAAAATAGCGGCAACTCCTCTGGCGCCTGAAAAAGCGCAGATGTCACCACGGCTGCCCAAGATTTCTTCGAAGGCTTCTGCTTCGTGGCTAATCCAGTCCAGTGGACCTTCGGGATTGCCTCTTGTAAAGTCTTCTTCACTAGAAAAGGCGCCAACGCTGGCGAAGCTGGATTTTATCTTTTTGACGCATTCTACAGATTTAACATAGCATTTTCTTTGAGAGGCACGAAGCTCCTTAACCCTTAACTCCAACTTATTCACCATATGATCACTAAGTTCTCGTTTTGTTTCCTCAAGCACACGTTCTTCTTTCGCCCGGGCTAGTTGTTTCTGAAGATCTTTGATCTCGCGTTTCTGAGCTTCGGCCTGAATCTTTGCAGCAGCTTCGTCCTTTTTTATCTTGTCTACTAGAGTAACCAGAATTTTGTCTTTTTCTAGAGCTTCGTTCCTCAGCTTTATAACTTCTGATCGTAGATTGTTGAATGCAATTTCATAACTCTCATCTTCGGCACTCTTTTGTGCTCTCAATGCGTTGCTCAGGATCAAACCCTATAAAAAAAGAGAGAGTCTATATAAGAATAAAGGAATGAATTACGTATTGTAAAATTTTTTCAAAAGTCTAATTCCCAGACCTTCAGGCTATTATATGCAAGACTATCCGCGAGATCTTCCTTCGTCATAGCGCATAACCCAGCTTCGAGCTTTGGGAAACCCATGCTTCTAGCCATCTCCCGGCAGACGGATAATTCTTTATTGTCTGGGAGACAGTACAGGAAATCATCTTCGTTTGTCCCATTGAACACTACTGCCCCCTTCGGATACTTCAGCTCTCTAGCATAGTGATTTGCTTCATAAATTTCTTCTTCAGACAGTTTCTTCCCCGAAGCATGTCGCACGATGTAATCGCGTATGCTGGAGGGAGCTTCGGGGGCGGCAGTGTCAATTTTTTCAACTAAAGCTGGTTCTGATATTTTCTCGGATTGTTCCTTGGCGGGCTCTGAGGGCCCAGCTTCGGCTTCGGCTTCAGCTTCAGCTTCAGCTTGTTGTTTCGAGGCTTCAGTAGATGCTTCAGCGAGTTCAACAAACTCCTTTGCGGCTGTGCTTGAAGACTTAATTGTCTCCAAGACATCCAGTACGTTCACCATTCTTTTTCTTCTTGGGGTCACCAATGGGCCCTTTTGATTTTTTGTTGATTCAACGTTTGCTGAAGGACTTAAGATTTCTGATGTTTTTGGCCCTTCAGTCTTCGGTCTTTCTAATGCTGAAGGCGCTTCAGCTTTTTCTTCTGTCTTCGGCACTGGAGCTGGTTCCGTAGCTTCAGAGGCCAAAGAAGCTTCACCAATAAATTCTGGCACTGTGGCCGGCTCAATAAAGCGCGTTCGATGGGTGAGCACCTTCATCTTTTTCCTTTGAGGCGCTGGCTCACTAGTGGCACTCGTGGTAGCTTCTGTCGCAGGAGAAGTATTTTTCCTTTTGCGACCCAGTACCGGATAGTGGTAGTCGGGGTAGACAAACCCGACTGCGTCGAATACCCGGTTGAGCCTTTTCTTTTTTCGGCCTCCGAAGGCTGCTGATAATGCAGTGTTCTCGGCCTTCGAATATGTGCCAAGCAGCTCGTCACTCAATGTCTCAATACTTTTCAACCAATCATCATCAGGTTCAACAAATTTATCTGCATACTTGAATGTATATTTTAGTCTAACTAGTCCGCCTTCGTCGGACTCTTTAATGGTTTCCTTCGGCATTTCCCACTTTTCTGCAAGTGGCCATACCCTGAAGGCAATGTGCTCTTGGACCAAGTCCCTTGTTCCAATGAAGGAGCAGACTACGCCGAAGGCTCTTTGGCACTCCTTGGCTGCTTCGTCCATTTCAACCTTCGGCCTTCGAAGTCCGAAGCGTTGCCAGATGGGGCGCATAATAACACTCTTCACATTTTCTTGCGCTGTTAAGTTATTCTTCACATAGAACCACTCTGTCATCCAGGCTCCGGGCCACCTCTTCCGAAAAGTCGGCACAGGGCAACTTGACCCGGAGCGGGCGCTGAAGCTATAACACCCAAAATTGTTGTGATATTGTTCTTTTCCCCAGGGCTTCGTCTCGTATAATAACTCATGAATGTTGTAGAAGCTTTTAGCGTTTGGTTCCAAACCTTGGCTTCTCACAGCCCAGACAAACACCCCCATTCTTATGATGGCTTCGGGGGTAATTTGATGAAGGTAGACTTGAAATGTTTTCAGTACCTCAATAACAAAATTGCTCAGGGGGAATCGAAGCCCAGCCTTGAGAAAGCTTCGGAAGATTACAACTTCATCTTCTTCGGGGGTGGGAGAAGTCTTTTCTCCAGCGTCAGCCCTCACAATAGATATATCTCGAAAATACCGCCCCCTCATATTATCAATATGACTCTGCTTGATGGTGGTCTTCCCGAAAACCGTGTGACTTGGCCGCCATGGTCGATCTTCGGCCTCTTCCCCACCACTTTCTACGTCATAGCTGTCGCTGTCACCAGTATCTTCGGACAAACCTTCGAGAATCTCCTTGGTGATTTTCTCTGTATTGGTCTCCGCCATCGCAATCAGGAACCCCAGATTCTTCTCTTCCTCGAGACTCAGCTTCGTCTCCGCAGGAATCTTCTTGCCTTCAGACATCTTCGGAAATACTAAAAAACTGTTTTCAGGGCCGAAGCTTCGAAATCAAAAAGGTCACCAATCTTAATGCACAAGAGCTAAAAATTTAGTGGACCGAAGCAGATGGCAAGTGTGCGTACCAAATGAGTTGGCGGTGTGATCTTATTTATACCCCCAGGGCGTTGAAAATTGAAAGACCCACTTGTCAGTGAATGTTGCTATTCTAGCAAAGGGAAGGTGTTTTTTCGGACCTTCGGCTCAAGGCCTTCGTCCATATCGCAATCTGAATTTATTATTAACAAATTAATATTGCGAGGGGCTACTGTTGGGGGCCTTCGTCCTCCGAAGGTCCTCAAAAACATGATTTGACAATGTTTTCCAAGTGGATTATGTGAACAGGTATTTTCGGACTCAGAATTATGAATATGAAGCACGGCCAGGACGAAGCCTGAACCAGACGAAGGACGAGCGCAGCCGAAGCTGTGCGCAGGGAAGCTTCGACGCGATGGCAGAGGGGGGAACCGACTTAGAGATGAAAAGACTACGTGGACCTTGACAGATTTTCATAAGTCATTGACGATTGTAATGGACATGAATGTAATTTTATGTGGGCTGCGTCCCACGTCTATAAATAGATGAACAGTACTCCCGTACTGTTCACGCTGACTTGGCATTGGCTTTTGCGTCACGCTTGTACTTTTTTACCTTCTCTCAGGACCAAAGGTACATTCGTAATTTGAAATCATTTCTATTTCTCCATGTTAATAGAATAGAAATGATTCTATGTTGATGTTTATATTTCACGCTTTATATGAATCCTTCGTCATTACTTATTATATTTACGAAGGTACGTCTCTTATGACCTTCGTCCTGAAATCATTATTTCCCGAAGGGGCATAATGTTTCGAAGGACGAAGGACTTTAGCATTTAACACTTTTTATGTTGCCTTGTTCTTAACTCTTAGCATTTGAGAACAAGTCCCCAACAATATATATATAGTTTATATATTAAGAGCCCTGGGCTTCCAATAATAGAGGAAGCCCAGGATAGTCAATATGCTCATTGGGTTGAACCAGACCTGGTCAGAGTCACGGCGTCGTTATACCCTTTACGCCGTTAGCCCAGCCACGTCTCCCCCTTTTCCCGGTTTCCAAAACCATCTTCGCGCAATCAACAGAGACAAACCCGCGTGAATAGGAAGGAAACCCCAGCGGCCGCGGCGTCTTTCCTTGCGGGCGAGGCGACTTGCTAGGCGATTTCCGCCGCTCCAATCCAGCTGAGCTCCGTTCAATCTCCGAGCATTGGAGCCCGTTTCAAGATCCATTGCTTTCCCGAGAAGTTCCAGGTAATCCATCCATCTTGAAATACATCGAGGTTTCCGTCGATTTATGAAGCATTTTTTGTTGATTGAAGTGGGTTTGATTGTAACCCTTATTTTTTTAGTTGTGTGTGATTTGTATCCGATTATACATTTCTCTAATCGGCTCATTGCATCGCTCATTGCATCTCTCTTTGGTCCAGGAGCCCCGATCTTAGAGCATCTGCATTTCTTATAGATCCACTGTATCGCTCGGCATTCATAGACCTAGACAAAGGCTGTGGATCAGGTATTTATTCATGAGTTTGCAGAGAGTACCTTTACACAATATTAGTAACACGTATATGCTTATTGGGTTTGATATATATGCATATCGTCAATACTATTTATGCACATTGTACATATGTTTATGAATATTGGTCAAGATATTATGCATAATTGCATTGTTCTATCTACTTGAATCATTAGTTTACACACCTGTTTTATTATATATAAAATATGCTTATTGGGTTTGATATATACGCATATCGTCAATACTGTTTATGCACATTTATATAGATGTTTATGAACATTGGTCAAGATATTATGCATAATTGCATTGTTCTATCTACTTGAATCATTAGTTTACACACCTGTGTTATTATATATAAATACATACAGATAATGTTAGTTATGCAATAGTTATTTAAATATTCATGTTTGCATATCAGCTAAATGTGTATATTATTATGAATCAGTTATTAAAATATGTTGTATAGTTAGTTGATGCAAAATAGGCACTTATTTTATCATGCTCCAGTTACAATTATATGAATCAGTTATTATGTTTGTACATAACCATGGTTCATTAAATGTTGTCATATAAATGGAAAAGGTAGTTTAAGTTATGTAACTCCATTTAGTATTATGTAGTATGCATTGTAGATAGTTATAGTAAAAATTAGATTTTTTTGGCATATATTCATGCATAAATCATTGTATTTAAAAACAATTTTTTTCAATAGATTTATTTAGTGTTTAACCATGAGATCTGTTGATCGCCCTCTGACAAATGCAAAAAGACTAATCATTGAGTCAAGTCAGGAGGTTTTTTCCGTTGACATTTCCAGACGAACTCAATCTAGCAGCTCAGCACATCAAGATGATAATCCACATAACCAGCAGCAGACTGATCCACAACCAGCTCCAGTTCATCGTTTTCAAAGGAAGGCACTAGCTTGTCGTGTAAAAAGAAATCCTCCTTCAACTCCATCCACATTGTCCGATGATGATTTCATGGATGCTCCATCTTTGAAGTGCCAATTCAGATCAGCCTCACCTTCTCCTTCAGAAAGAAACCGTGCAAAGAAGATAAAGGTCCCTTCCCCACAAGTTCCGATTGTGAAAAGCAGTTCAAAGATTGATATAGATGTCAAGTCAAATATCATTACAGAAACAAGCTCTCCTGAACAGAAGACTCCTAGAAAATCCCAGGTACTATGTATATATTTCTGTTTATTTGTGTGTTAATTTTGGTGCACAATCAATTTTGTATTTCCCCCTCGTTACATTTTTATATTTATATTTTTGGTATGCTGTTTATTTTTGATAGTGTTTTAGACTAGTTATTTACAAGCTTCTAATAAATATCAATTGTATGTATATATAGTATCCTTAGTTATAACAATATATATACATTGTGTATTAATGCATATTCATTTATGCTTTTAGAAATTGAATATCCGCTACATTCCTTATGATGTTATTGTCTCAACTTGGATAATGAGCGATCGGCAGCGCGATGCAGTCGCTAGGTTGGGATTTTCCAGTATATTTGATTTGCGAACTGATTCCTTAGAGAGCAGATCTCTCATCAGGTGGTTGATGGATAAATTGGATCCACATGACATGACCATACGCCCAGGGGCTGGCAAGGAACTGAGGATAACAAAAGAGATGGTTCGTCTTATTTTGGGTTTGCCGAGTGCTGGAGGGGGCAGGGAGTTTATATATTGGTATTGTGAAGTGGATGCTGCTGCAAAACTGAGACGTGATCTCAAAATTGGTAAAGAAGAATATGATGTTGTCAAGCTTTAGGACAAGATAGTGCTTGGCAATGATGATGAGTTATTAATCAGATGCTTTTTTCTGATTTTATTCAATTGACTTCTTTTTCCATCTTCTTCATGGGGCATTACAAACAATGAGGTACTAATGACTTCAAACATGGCCCGGATGGCTGAAATTGACTGGTGTCAACTAGTTTATATGGATTTGTGTGATGCTGCCAGTCGTTGGCACAAAAGGAACAAAACAAACATTACAGCAACAATATATGGATGTTCACTCATTGTTCTAGTAAGTAATTCTTTGTTTACTGTGCATATATATGATATGCAAATATTTGTTTTGTACTAATTATATATATTTTTACATTCTTTTTTGTTCAGATTTACTATCTTGATCACTTACATCACCCTGCATCACCTGATAACAAATATGGTACTCCCCGCATTAAGTTTTTTGATAATGAGACCATAAGAGAGTTGGCTAGGGGTGACAGACGTCCCCCCCCCCCCCCCCGTAAAACTGGTGAACCATTCGGACATGCAGAGGTTAGACATAAACATGTTTTGTCCTGATATGCAGATGTTACAATCCCAATAACTGCTAACAGTTGTAACTTGGCTTTATACAGTTTCGTAGCCGTTGAGAAACATGTTATGTCATTGCACCAGAATGGCCCGCTTCTGACGTTTTCAACATATATGTGCCACGTATCAAGCATTTGTTTGGCAACAAGCTGAAATGTTTGCCCTCCCAGCATCGACCAATGTTTGAATCAATGTTTGAAGCTCATGACAAGGAGGTGGATAAGTACTGTGATTCTCTTCAGCTGAGCCATCAGATGATTGTTTCTAAGCAGATTGAATTATCTGAGACCTTTGGTGAAATGATCGATGAAGTTCTGAGGGCTGCAACGCAGCGCGATACATAGCAAGAAGGTTTTAATATTTATGTTTAATTTTATTATAAATTAATCAAGCTCACGGATACTTAAAACTAAAATTATATTTAGGTATATGATTTCAAATACTTTATTTTATGCAACATAGTATTCATTACTTATGCATTAATTTATACTAATACATCACCAACACCTTTCAGTTGATTTTATTTTGAAAACTCTCATTTATTTTATGCATCCCGATAGTATATTGATGTAGTTTGTATGTATGTTTAACAATTTTTTTATTACTCTACATTCATATTTCTGGTACATTTCAACAACAACTAATTTATTATTATATTGTCCAAATGTAGATGTAACACCCCTAGTGTTACTATCACTAAAACTTGAGCATAACATCATAAGCATTAGCATTTCATGTGTTTAACACACCTAGAATGCATTCACTAGGCAAAAATTTCAAACAAGTTGTATTGATATGGTGTTTTGCAAATAAGACCCTAGTGTAGGGTACTTAACCCTAAATAGGATTCTGAAGGGAAAAACAAGAGCCAAATAGAGAACACCCTAAAGTTTAAGTGAAATGGTCATAAAATGTTCCTAAGAATGGACCTACATTACATTTACACCCCTCAGATACCAAAAACCCTAATTGGAACCCTCGAAAACCCTAAACCTAAACCCTAGGGGGTTAAGTGCAAAATCAGTGTACTTTTGGACTAAAGTGTAAAAACTATGATGTTAAGGCATATAAAGTCAATTGGTTCACAATCATGAAGATTTGCAATTCAAACCCTGAATTTTAGACCTATTTGCAAAAAGGACCCCCTTTGTGTTCTAGGGCTAAGTCTGAAAATTCAGTGATATTGACTCCACTTTGGAGCTCTATATCTTCCAAAATAGTGAGAATTTACCCTAGGTCACCACATCAAATTTGTAAACCTATCAAAGGAGAACAACTTTGTTTAAGAGTGTAAGCATAGTTGTTATGAAGAAATTGGAGATAATCAAACCCAAAGATGGGCTGTCAGGCTTTTAAAGTCTGAATTTCAGACAGACAGTGCAACTACAGTGACTTTGGACATGAATTCAAGTATGATCAAGCAAGATTTTGCTTAGTATTGCTATAACAATGTTGTAGCTGGATCTTAGGGCTATAACTTTGCTAAAGGGAGACAATCAAGTTACTACATAAAATTGGAAGTAAACGCTCTGCAAATCGCTCTGTTAGAAGCACTAAATGAAGAACACCATTGTACAATGACCTGAAACAGATCAGATCATCTGATTCTTCCCATCGCTGCCGACGATCTCTGTGCCACAATTCATGCCACGGGCGTCTCGATTCGTGCTCGGGATAAGTGGATAACGTCTCGGGGTAGAAAGATCATCGCTGTATTTGAGCTGGATACCAATCCGGCTAGCCGCCGTACCTCCCCCTTGTTCACCAATCGCTCGGGTAGGATCTCACCGCCGTTGATCCCTCACTGCCGTTTGCCACGTGCCCAGGCATCTTACCACGTTGCAGTAGATCGCATTGAGCATATCCAGTGATCGCCGGTGAGCTCGCCACGGTACAAGCCACTAATCATTGCGCCAGTACACCCTCTTCTCTCCGGCCGCCACCGCGCCATCCCTGATTCACCAGCCACCGCCCCCGGAGCCTATAAATTGAGCACACCCTCGGCTCCGTTAGGTAATTACGCAACCAGTGAAGCAACTCGTACCTCGAATCATTCCCTAGAGCTCGTGAATTTCTCGTTTCCCCCAATTCGGTTTTCCGCCATCGTGAAAACAACCTCGCCGTGGCCAGCGCAATTCTGGTCAGTTCACCCTCTCTGCTCTCTCGTTTGAGTACTTTCATACCCCCGTAATGCTCGTCAACCCATCCAATTGAGCTAGACCGCCACCAATCACCGGGAACACATTGTTCTTTGGATTATCCACACTGTCATCGTGGCCAGCCCGTTCTGGTAAGTTCCTATCCAATTCAAGTGTTGTTTCCGTGGCTCTGCATGCTGGTAAAGCTCACCGTGGCACCCGTTTACTCAATTCGGCCATGATTTGGCGAGAACGCGTACTCATGAACCCGGTTTCCGCCATGATCGTGGGCAGACAGTTCCCAGTGGGATTCATGTCAAATTAAAGGATGTTCCTAGATTATCCTTGATCGGTTATGCCTCCCCGATAGTTAACCATAGCAGTCATCGCCGGACATGGTTGGTACATACCACGTCGAAGACGAACAGCGAGCGCGCCTTGGCCAGGGATGTTTCTAGAGAAGAAATAGAAGTACGAGGGTATTTCTGCAAAGTGTTAGTGACTGTTTTAAATAGTGTTTTGGACTCCTTCGGGTCAATCAAAACTACAGGGACTTATTCGCAAAGTCGTCGTCGCGCGCGCGGGCGCGCGTGGGCGCGTCCCTGTTCCGATGCAGGCTGGGTCGTTTGGGCTACTTTCGGCCTAGTACTGTTTAAGCTTTTTCCTTTTCTTTTTCTATAAAACTTGAGAAATCTATAGAAAATTGTAGAAAAATGGTAAAAATGTCAAACCAATTTTCCTAGGTTCCTTATTTTCCGTAGTATTTAATAAAAATAGTTTTATGATTTTTAGGTCAAATAGGGAATTTTGGAGCATTTAAAATAGCCAAAAACCTTGTTCCTAGAATTTTAGAAAATAAATAATAATCCCAAAAATCCCCAAACTTTTTAGATGACCCTTATACATTATTTAGAAGCCTTGGGTAGAGTTTGGTTTGATTTGGACCTTGTTTAATAACTAGAACCCAAAACCCCACCCCTGCCCTTTGAATTCCTTTACTAACTCCAGAAACCCTAGTTTCTCGGAGAACCGTGAAGGAAAATTGTATTCAAGACCTTAGGTAATAAACTCTTATTATCTTTGCACTCTCATAAGCATCACATGGGCATTCATTATTATGTATGGTTATATTTAGAAAACGAAGAAGAAGTTGAAATAGAAGAAGAGAAGACTTCGCCACCACCACCTGCGGAACATCAGGCAGGCAGTTGTTTCTATTTTGACATCTGCGGATCCGAGCCTGAATCACCTATAAACCAAGGTAAGCCCCAGTGCATTTGCCACCTCCTTGATTCTTTTAAAATCTTTCTCACTTGCTTGATGAATTAGGTAATAGGAGTTGAATGCTAAAACAATTCCTGCATTACCTTCCTTGAATTTGATTACTTTCCTTTGAATCCCTGTTTTATAAAAGGTTTTTACTATGCTTAGTCTTGCTCTAGCAATGAAAAAGGTTTTGTTTTTACAAAAGATGATGTGGCAAAGTGGGAGGGATGTTTTTGAAAATAAGACTTGATGGTGGATCCATCATGGCCATGATGGGTTCAACATCGAAAAAGATGTACCTCTGTCAGGTACCCAACTTTGGATTGAAATAATTAAGCTGGGACCGGGCGGGTGACTTGCACGAGAAGAGAGAGTCTCGGTGTAGTGTCTCCGTCTGAGTCAATTAAGGACCGTCTTGATGTAGGCTTGCTGACCGAGGACCCTTTAACTGGTCACATGCCTCGTCATGGGTAAGCTTTGCCTCGGGCAGACTAAGGCCAGAATAAGATACCACGCAATGGGAGTGGAGAGATGGCGAGAGTAGCGTGTACTCTCCGTGGCAAGAGGCTGGACCGTGGTGTAATTGTGCTCTCGGTTGGCGTGAACCTGATCTAGTCTTAAGAACCCTAGTGGCGGGTTAACATATGCAAGGGTTAAGTGCTATATATGTCGTGTGATTGGAGATCCTCAGCTGAGTATAATCGATTCGGATCGCCGTACCTTCACGGTTATGAAGACTTGGTCACTGCCCTATACGTAGAACTTCAGTAAAGATGAAGGGTTATTGAGAAATTGGCTAGTACAGGTCAAGTGATTGAACTAGGGTAGAAAGAATTCTAGTTACAGGTAATTTCACTTAACTTGCCAAATAAAACTGGATTTTTAAGGATCCACTTTTAGTAAGCATTTTTGCAAACAGAGTCTTTGATTATTGAGAAACCTTACCTTGACTCCCTTATAACCAGCATACCCTTGAGAGTCTTTTATTTAGTCAGGTAAGTCTTGCTGAGTAATTCCATACTCAGGGTTCTATTCCCTATTGTTTTTAAGTGAAGAAGCGACAAACTTTTGTTGCTTCTGTTCTAAGGTGGTACCAAAGGAAGAGCACTAGGAGTGAAGTTGCGGGAGGAAGGGTTCCTCCATAAAAACTTTTTGTTTGATACTTATCGGGAGGGGTTTTTGCCTCCCTTGGTTTTGTAATAATAATACTCTGCACTCATATATTATCCTAGCCTATAATATATAACTTTGTCTTACTTTTAAATAAAGGTAAGTTTATGTAATCGCTTCCGCACTTCTATATCTCCGATGATTTGTAATGTCTGCGTGACGGGTAAAACGCTCTTGGGAAGGTAAGGATAGCAAATACCGAACTTGTCAAGTAATTCAGGAACACCTGCAGGGTTGTCTGAGGTCCATTGGACAAGGACAACTGTAGGTGGGCCTAATGACATGGGAGGTTCCGTCACAGTAGATATCCCCCCACTACCTCAATACCTCCAGCAAATGCCCCAGTATCCACTACACCTGTTCGAACCCCTGATAAACAGCAACACGATCAGGAAATACATGTTCCTACTGATGATATCGAAGTATCAGAACAGGTAAGTTTTTTCATACAAACTTTATATATATATCATATATTAAATATAGCATACTAGTTATCGTTTACTCCAATTTCATATGTTTCCATTACAGATTGTCAGTGGAAACGTTTGTGAAAAAAATTCAGTTATGGATGTCCCAATATTTGACAAGGCTCCAAAATCAAATGTTTATTTTACTTTATTCACAGTTATTATACTTTCAATTACAATTTATGAAAGTAACAATAATATATATGCATGTTTTTATTTATTTTAATCACTAGGCTCCCACAACCGACAAGCTTCCTGTTTCTGAATCAACACCACCCATTAATACTGTCAGTATTTATACCTTCAGCATATTATGTTAATATTAGTTATAACATATGTTTGATTACGTATATATTAATAATTTTATTGTTTTTCAGGAAGGACAAAATACTGTTAAACATGATACTCCCGTATCTGGTGCACCACAGTTTGACAAAACCCCATTAACAGAAGTTAGTCATGTCGTTTAATCTTCTTATATTTTTTATATATGTACACTACAATACATAATTATTTATGCCATTGATTACTAACAAATATATATATCAGGCAACTACTGAACTTGTTGCAAGGGATATTTCATCTAAATCTGTAGTTGCTGAACCTCCCCACGTAACACGTGAAGAATGTGCTCGCCAACTATATAAGTTCATTTTTTCAGGACAACTAGATCCGAGCATGTATGTATTGATATATTCAAACTTCAATTAAGTATAATTAGATGATTTGTAATTAAAGTTTCATTTTTTCCAGGTCTATCATTGATTTTGGAGGATTTGGAGGTTCTGTCCTGGATGTTGTCCAATCGTTTGGCCCTATTAAATGCCTTGAGAACCTTTTCATGCAGGGATTTATCGACTATATTCGTGATGATGATGATGTATTATACATTCTAGATACCATAATCAACACTCTAATACTAAATGTCAATGTTGGGGTATTTTTTTCGTCTCTTCAACTTTGTATCATATTTCAACCCTTACTATATAAATATATAATACTAATCAATATTTTTTCTAGACCATTTTGAATATTGAGGAGTTCAAACAACACAGTACAAATCCCCAGCCAATCTCAACATCAGTCCTTAAAGAACAACTAGCACCGACGCTTCCTCCAGATGAAGTTCTGAACCAAATTAAATTGGTGAGCCCCAATCAGTATTATTTGTAAGAATAGTTTAATATCCATTTGGGTATAAGTTATATTTTATGTTATCTTTAATTTTCCATACACCTATTAGTGTTCATTCATAAACTTATACATATATGTAACAGATCATGGTTCCTATGCTACGTCGTAGTCACTTGAACCTTTATGCAATCAACTTTCAACTTCGTCGAATAGACATTTTAGATTCAAATCCTTATGGGACATTGCTTGGAGGCACTACCTGGAAACAAATCCACAATGATCAATTGTTGATAAATGGAATGAAAATACCTTGGTCCAGATTAATAATGAGAAGACTTAGCATTGCGTTACATGAAGCTCGATCAAATTCAAGTTTACCAAAGTTTGGCAACTACAAGATTGGGCTTCTTCCCAATTGTCCAACCATGTTACCAGGGTCAAATGATTGTGGATTTTTTGTCGCAAACTTCATCCGATGCTACGATTTTTATAATGGCGACTTATCAGAATTTGTTGTACCGGTATGTTACTAAATTAGTGTTTTGATCATGCATATATTACTCCTTCATACATCTTCTTAGCATTAATTCAACTATTATGACTATTTCAGGATGAACCATTGGACCAACGTGCTTTTGTTCTGTATTACCTGACCTTTCATCGCAATAACAGGGTTTACCCCTTCCCTGCAGAACTGATGCCTTTCAAGTATGTTCCAAGGAAACGACGTTGTTTGAAAGCCAAGACTTAGATATCATAGCTGAACATGATTCCCTCTGGGATCCCCCAAACTGTTTATGTTACTTCTTAAGTCACTTATGTCAAGTGTTGCTCATGTGTATGATACTCCCCATGACACATGTTCGTTGTGTCTAGTTTTTATGCTACTTCGTATTAGTATTTATTTCAAGTATGTAAAACAGAAGTGGTACCAGAATGCCTAGTTATGTTATCTGTTATGAACTTCTATGCTTTACATTTCTAGAATGTGAGATTGTTAATCGTTTCCGTCCAATGTTTGGCGTATTTCTATTTTCATATTATCCTTAATACTCAAGTTTTATGCAACATATATACTTCCTTATTATATATACATTTACCATGCTAATTATGCTAATTGTGTTCAGTGCCTATGCTACAACCTTTCTGGTGTAGATGTAGTGTGAGACCCAAAATATGTACTTCCAATTGTTTAGTTATGTTAGGTGTATTGAGTTTATATACCATTTGTGTCCAGATCGGCTGATTGTTAAAAGCTCAATGCCAATTTTTTGTATATATTTAGTTTCATAATTTTTGTAATGGTCTAGTTTTACACAACATGTTATAGTATTATATCAACGCATTATATAACCAAGTCATGCAAACTATTAATTTCCAAAAACTAAAACATAGGTCATTGTGCTATTACAAATTTATACTACATCGACCACTCCTTAGTCACACTTCAAATTATTCACCCAATTCCATATGCTCACCGTCTTATTCATTTTCTACTTCTTCATCAATATGATGTTTTTTTGCAGTCGATGTTTCATTCCACTATGGTGCAGTTGTTTTATTGTTTAGTCTTGATCCGGCCGGTCGTCCTCTCTTTCGATTAGCCAGTTTTGCTAGTCTTGCCATCTTCTCTTCCACAGACAGACACGTTCTGCTGTTATGTCCATCTGCT
Organism: Zea luxurians; assembly: GCA_029449295.1. Lineage (NCBI taxonomy): Eukaryota > Viridiplantae > Streptophyta > Magnoliopsida > Poales > Poaceae > Zea > Zea luxurians. Next base: position 45,977,895 of record JAOPSE010000022.1, on the reverse strand, counting down.
ATTCCATAGAATTGGCATCTCCTATTCTTCTTTTTTTTTCCTTTGGCACCTAGTTTCATAATCCTATCTTCTGTATTTTTTATTGTCTGTCCTTTTGGTCTTGCACGATCAGGCATACTCAGATTTATAACATCCACATTAAAATTCAACCTCTGTATAATAAAAGAAGTTATTAATTAGTATACACATATTTACATAAAGTATCTTTCTACCAATCAGCAAAATCAGTTCTCAATGTTCACCTTTTTAGCTTCTGAGGATGCACCAATCTGTTCCGTTTGGTCATGTGCTATGTGACATGGAGAACTTGTATCACCAACCTCAGGTGGAATTCTCATGTTGTCAACCTATATAGCACAACCCAAATACATCATCATTTCCATGCAGCATAAATAACTATTTTCATTATATACAAATGAACAATAATTTATGAATATGTACCTGGTTACCAGCTGTTATTAATGTTAACGCATGTTCACATCCAGTCATGGTGTTATGCTCATCCTACAAAATAAAAAAATTTTAGTACATTTATTTTATATATTCATTATATACAATACTACATGCAATATTATATATTTATCCTTTACATACCATTTTATGGCATTTAATTAGATTGTCATCTTCCATTCCATCGCCAGCATTATTATTATTTACTTCTCCTTCCTGGTACAAATAATATGTTACCATGCATACTATATGCTACAAATAGTATAACATTTAAAAAACTAGAATCTTATTACCTGGTTTTCCTCATCATCACTAACATCACATGACTCATTACATCCAATGTCTGGCTCTAATCGGCATAGAACGCCATCGAGCTCATCCAACACATCCATTGCCTTGTCGTACCCTGCTTTTGACATACATGCCTGGCGAACAACTTTCATTGTTTTCGTTAGCAACATTTTCTGTCTATATGATTTAGTAACTCCATCCTTTCCCCTGAAGCTCTTATCAATTCTTTCAAACGGTACATCTTTTCTTGATGAGACAGTGTACTTTGCAATATATATTTTGAAGGTATCTTTTCAACTTGTAGATGCATGAAGGCTCTTAAAAGATGAACACATAATAGACCTTAAAACATGAAGACCAACTATTATTTTTTTACTGATATACATTAATTTGTACTACAATCAACAAATTATTTAGTATGCAATTTTATTCTTTTAATCAACACAATATGTACAAACCTGTATGTTCCCACTGTTTGCACTCGCATGTGTACTCCCCAGCTTCTATGTCCGCTGTTATCTTGAATTGATGTTGTCCCCACACAATTTTATTAGATCTTTTTGTAAGTTGTACGATCCAATCTTTATCACAACCGTCTGTGTCCTTCAATATTCTGTATGCAGTGACGTATTTCATTGATTCCTCAAATCTATTCATAACGGCTCTGGTGTATGCCCTAGAGACTCTCACTTCGAACATATACAATGTATCTGTTGTCCTTCGTCCCTCTAAGACGTTAATATCATAATTAAACAACGTATTTACATAAGCATGTATGCCATACATTATTGATAACAAGCACGACATACCTTGCTCATCAATGCCTCCTTTGATTCTTTCATTTTCCTGCTATGCAACATTTTCATCATTTGTTTAGCGAACTCATGCAGAGGGGTGTTCGCATCTACATGTGATTGCTTCACTAATCTATTCATGCTCTCACTTCATTGTGTAGATGTAACACCTCAGGTGTTACCTTGACTAGAGCATACCCTGAATGCTAAGGATTGTGATCACTTGTGGAAATAACTTGAGGGGAACAAAAAAAAAACTTGGAGATTATGTGTTAACCAAGAATTCTAGGGACCTAAGAGCACCATGTAAGATTTTGTGCATTTGCTACCTTGGACAAGAAAGGGGGGAAAACCCTGGACCCCTCTGGAACCCTCCTTTTCAAAGCCATGGATAAGAAGAAAAAGGGAAATAAGCAAATGTGCAAAACATGAGTGATCTTTAACCCAACCTTAAGCAACCTTATAACCAGCAAGTAGAGGAAGGAAATATTGCAAAAAGGCCCCTGGAGAAACCCCAAATCAAATCACTAAGTGGAGAGAGGGCTAGAGCTCTCTATTTCTCTCTAAGTCCATTTTTAACCCTAGTTTAAGGATCAACCGTGTTCACCTTGAAGATGGCATCAAATCCACTTGTGTTCTATACCAAAAACGTGGCATACCACCTAGGGCACCCACTGGAAAAAGTTGAGCCCGAGACTCGGACGTTTGACATGCCATGGCATGGCTTTTGTCGCGAAGTGCCCAGTGTGACACACCTGTTTTGGCATCCGAAGATCTCCCTCCCTAGGCCATATCTGCCCCGACGTCTCACAGTTGAGTGACAGCCCTAGGTGCCAGGAAGAGGTCTGCGCCGAACCTTTGCAAAGATTTGCACGTTTGCGACCTCTGCCGACGTTTGAACAATGGAAGAAACAAACCGCCACGTGTTCGACGCGTTCTGCCACGCCAGAGCACGCCCGCGCGCGCCCCCGCGAGCCCTGCGCCGCGCCCGAGCCAAGCCAGCGCCCTGGTCCGCGTCCGCGCCTATAAAACGCCCAGGAACCTTGGCCGTACCCCTCCGCACGCGCTCAACCCTCATCGGAGCTCAGTTCACCGCTGTTTGCCCGTGCGCGACGTGCCCGCGGCCATCTGAGCCACTGCCGCCGTAGACCGGCCAGCCCAGCCTTCCACAGTCCCATCCAACCCTCGGACACGAGTGTGCACCCACCAGTGAAGCTCCCCGAGCAAAGAATCGGGCTCTTCTTCACCGGAGACGCCGGAACAAGGTCACCGGACTTCACCCGACCGCCGGCAACCGTGGACCGAGGTACACGGTGAGTCTCTCTTCGATTCCTTGCACGGTTAGACTCCTTAGACCTCCATGAAGCTCCCTATGCCCTTGGATTGAACCTTACCGCCGTGGATAGGCCGGAGCACACGCCGCCGACGAGCTCTCCCGCCTGCGCGCGTGGACCGGGCGATTCCGGCCATCCCCGACGACGAGTCGTACCTCGACGTGATCGCCAGAACCTCCCCGAGCAAACCCTGCCCTTCGCCGGACCTCCCTCGCCGCCGGTAAGCCGCGCCACCCTTTTCTTTCCCGTGGCTACTGTTTCAGTTGGGGGAAGGACCGCGGGTGAGAGGGAGAGAAAGTCAGGGGGTTAAGTGAAATGTCAGAGACTCGGGGGAATAGTGGCGCAAGGGTAGATCTGCGAGGTTTGAATTGTTTTAAACCCAGGGACCTCGGCGCAAACTGCTTTTTCAGAAAAACCTTATTAAAACCTGATTTAAATTCAAACAGAAACTTTAAAAACCCATAACTTCTGTTTGGTTTATCCAAAATTGGTCAAACCAATTTTGCCAGACTCTAAATAATGTAGCCTATCTAAGAAAAATATAAAACCCCATAGGAACTATAGAAAAATATAAGGTTCTGATTTAATTATAGTTTTGACCAAAAGCTCAATAATAGCAAGAAAAATGGTTGTACTATTTAACTAAGGTTAGAAAAATTGGGAGAAGTTTATATCTACCTACTGACCTAGTTAAAAATGTTAAACCCCTCTGTCCACTACATTAAGTTAGTTTTTACCCCTTATTCCATAATATGCTTAAGGTTAAGAAAAATAGAAAAGGTGACATAAATAATGAAGCAGAGGGCACCCCTATTTTTGTTAAGATACTTATTCACTGTAGTTCACTGGAAAAATATATCATACCCTGTTGTAGTGTAAAATAAAAAGGATACCTTTAAATTAATAAAATAAGGATAACTTAGAAAAACCCTACAAAAATAACCCTAAGGTGAAAACTCCTCAAACCTTAGGATAACTAATGTTTTGATAATAAGAACTTAGGAAAAATCTGAAATCTGTTGTTTGATATTTTTCAAATGACAAGTTAGTTCTAAACACCCTTTTTGCACCAAACTTTAGAAATCCACCATTAAATAACCATCATGTGGCTCTCTGTCATTTTTGGTACAAGAGCTTATTATCACTGTTAGAGGCCAACAAAAATAACCCTTAGGTCAGGACCCACTTTAATAAAGGACTTGTAGTGCAAAGTGGCTTAATTGCACCACTTTTTGTTATTTTTGTATACAGCCTAGCCTTTTTATTTTGAATCCCCTATTCTTAAGACAGGCCATATTGACCAAGAGCAAACCACTGTAATTTTTGTAGAATTATTGAAAATAGTTAATTCACCTTCATAGTTCAAACCCCACTAGAATTCATAAATAAACACTAAAGAGAGGAAAATGAACAATGGAAATTAGTATCCTCCTAAGACCCTTGTAAATTGTTCCCTGGAATAGAAATATACAAGTGCAATACCAATTCTCCTTGTTACCCCAAATAAAACTTAAATATAAAAGTGATAAGTATAAACCACTGAAACCTCGCATGTCCGAGAAACCCTAAGTTGCTCTTAACTTAGTTTCTTTTAGCATAAAGTTATTAAATCCTACATAATCATGACATACATGTTCATTGCATTTCGATAGACTGTAATCTTGCTGACGGAGAGTACATCCTCGTGCCGGAGTAAGGTGCTGCCCAGGAGGTTGCCCCGGATCCAGCACCAGAGCCTGCACCAGAGGACCTGCCTGCCACTGCTTTGGAAGGCAAGCCCCGGTTTTATGCATAACCTGTTATTTATGCTATTTTACTTCACTTAATGATTGTAGGATTGATTGTGCACTTAGGTGTAGGAATTGTTTGAAACCCTAGTTGCATGATCTCAGGTAATCCTTTTGAGATGAATACTAGTATGCTAGGTCGAGTAGCTGCTTTATTAATTAGGATCTCGGTAGAAGTCGAGTGATTTTTCTAGCACTCGCGCGAGGTCAGGAATTGGTTGTACTCACTTTCATATCATAAAGAGGTTGGTTTGTGGGCAACAATCCACGGGGATTGGTTGTCTACGGGATAAAATTTGAGTAAGGATTAAGGTGTGGTACCGTGAGTCAAGCGTTTGAACGTACTAAACACATACCGAGAAATATGGTAAATCGATAAGCCTAGTACCTGAGTGAACCTGGCAGTGGACATATCCCTTCACGCGACCTGAGACGTAGTCTCCCATTCCGGTTATGGTGGGTACAAGTGCGGTCACTGCACGACGGCCAGTCGGGGTCAGTGAGGCATTGTACGCCAAGGCGGTGAGCCCTGATCTGCTGACGGGGAATCGATGGGGACGGTTGATGTGTGTGGGGACGGAGTGCCCCTACATGTCGTGTGTTTAGGTTTACCTTGCAAGGATAAAACTCGATTCGAATCGTCTGCTTCTCGCAGCTAATGAGACTGCTTGATCCATGCTGCTACATTGAGTAATAAATGGAATGGTGCGGAGATGATACAAGATATTGATTGCTTAAATGTTTGCTACTTTGTATGAATAGATAGTTCATTTTTAGCCTTAAGAGAGTCACACTTAACTTTGACTAAGTTAAAATCTTGATTTAGAAACTCAGCTAGTGCTTTTGGCAACCAAACCCCACAGCCAAACAGCTGCATGTCTAGAGGTAGAGGAGTAGACTCCTCACACCGGGTAAGTCTAGCTGAGTATTAGTATACTCAGCCTTGCTTGTGGCATAATTTTATAGGTTCTCTGGGGGAAATGGCTGCTGGAGTGACTTGGCCATCCACCCTGCCACCGGGTTGGACTGTCGAGTGGGACCCCGCCTCGGCTGAGGAGGAGCATGAGGAGTGATGGGACAGGCTTCCCCATCTCTCCGTTTAATTATCGTTAGTTTTATTCCGCTGCACTTCGAACAATGATGACTACTTTTGGCAAAACTCCGATGATGATGATGTAATAATTTAACACTCTTCCATGCATGGTGTTATGCTTTATTGTAATTGCTCTGTGACTCACCATCGAGTGAGACTGTGGTACTTGATCCTGTCAGTGGCCGTGTCGGACTAGATCCGAGGGATTGACGGGTTATTCCCCTTTAAGTGTGGTCTAGCCTCTAAGGCAGGGCTTAAGCACTTAAGTTGGAATAATTCGGGCAGTTCCGCCACAGCAGATACCATTACCCCACAGAAGTCATTTTTAAAAAATGCTGGTATCCATTCCTTCCTTGTTTCATATAATTTGCGTAGAGTCATATTTTCATAAAGATTGAATTCCTCTAGTATCATTTCCCAGGCACATTCAAACTCATGAGTTAATGGATGATGTATAATAGATTGGAATGTTGTTTTAAAATCCTTATCAGCAAACCTTGCATATAATTCATTTAAGAATGGCATAAATCTGTTCTGGACATGCCATAAACATAGTCTGTGAACTGTTTTTGGAAATACAGTTGTCAGAGCAATTGGCATTGCAGGATCTTGATCTGCAATTGCTCACAAACTATTATTTTACTTTCACAATAAATTATTTGACTTTTTTGCATAACAAATTCACATACCACATACCTGTTAGCATAACTCTCGGACCCTCGCATCCCATACATGTTTTGAATGAATTGAAAGCCCATTCAAAAGTCTGAACTGTTTCATCTCCCAACAAAACAAATCCAAACACTGTACATTGCAGATGGCTGTTAGCTCCAATAAACATGCCCAGTGGTTTATCATATATATATGTCTTGTGTGTTGTATCAAATGTCACAGCATCACCATAATCTGCATATTCCCCCTGCATACTTGCGTGTGACCAAAAAATACTCACTATTTTCCTATCATTGTCTAGCTGAAAATCACAAAAAAAATTGTGGATTCTGTTTCTTGCACTCCGTAAAGAAAGCCAAGAGTTTGGCTACATCATTTGCGCAGTTTTCTTGTCTCCTTGCTGCCCTCCTACATTTGTATGTTCAAAAAATGATTATACAAACATTTACTATAGTAATATTTATGTCACTCAATATATACACAGGAAACATAAAAATAGAGCTTACATGTTTTTTAGATCTTGAGCAGTTACCAGTACGTTCTCTGGCCCATCATGCATGACTGATATAAAATCAACTATGCAATGCTGCGGCACTCGGCTATCATGCATTGCATCAACAAAATTTATGAACTCAGCATCCCTACTTTTATTGCAACGTAAATGTTGTTTCTCTGCTTCGTCAGTTATGAACTCATGGTTATGATCCAAATTCACCAGTTCAATTTTTGCAGCTACAACCATTTTTTTCATCATCATATATTTTTTTAATTTCATTCCAGCCTTATATTGCGTATGCCCCAAATTCCTATTCCTCATCCTAGGTGTATCATTTGATTTTGGTGCACTTTTACCTTCACGTGAACAATTTATCCACTTACTGAATGTCTTCTCTTTGTATTTCTTCAATGGAAATCCAACTTCATATGCATACCTTTTATAGAATTTATATGCATCATCAACATCCTTGAAAGTCATCCCTACCGTTGGCACTATATTTGGATCAATGTCTTTTTTCTGCAAATTCATTGACATTGTTGTTTGTACCATGGAATATGATCATAACAATCTAATCAATCAAGAATCAAATACAACAATTGGACTTACATGTGAATGCAGAATTTGGGGCGTATCCATCTCCCTGGAGCTAATATTGGACATCGGAGGTTGAACCGTTTGTTCTCCTTCCTCCCCTATGTTCATCTCATCGATTTCAGGCCCCAGTAGAACAGGAGGTGGTGTAACCAGTAAGTTACCATCAACTACTCCCTCTGTCTCTGGATCAAGACGAACGCCATTTCCTACCATCGCCGACGATTGTCCAGAGCCGGCCATCTCCACCACCAACTAGTTATGCAGTCTTGGGGTGTCTTTTCGAAGGAAAGGAAATCACGGATGCTATAGTAAACAAGTAACCTCATCCACGTTTCCAGGGTATTTCCATTATTTCTGAAACCGTACCGATATTATAGCGATGTACATGTTTTATGCCATTTCTTACGCACAATGACACAATATTTTACGCCAAATGTTATATACTATATATGCAACATCTATAGCGTATATGTTTTATGCCATTTCTTTCAACATCTTATTCGATATTATCTTTAACTACCGCCATTATACCCCATGCAAGATCCATAAATTCCGCGCCCACGTAACAGAGTAAGCACGTTTTCATGTGTAATCTAATCCCTATAATTCCGCCCACTATGATATGTTTACCGCCTAGCCATTAACCAACCGCGTCACGGCGACGTCTCTCCTGCATGCTGTCTGTCTCGTCTCCATTAAACAAACGAACGCTTGGTTCAGCGGTCCAGACCACGTAACCGACCCGGGCTCTCTTTAATATCCGAAGCCCAGGGCTCCGGTTATTGTATATTAGGAGCCATGGGCTTCCAATAACTAAAGGAAGCCCAGGCCAGACAGTGTAATCCGGTCGAGCCGGACTAGGTCCAGACGTCTATAAAAGAAAATCCGTAGTGCTAGGGATCAGTTTTTCACGCCCCATCTCGATTCATTAGCGACGGCGGTTGCCCGATTGCGCGCGCGGCGGTGGACCCTCGGCCAGTGGCTACGGTGGTCGCGGCCTGCGGCTCCCCGACCTCGACATGCGGTGGCGGCGGTTCCCAGGCCGGCGGCGGCGGCCCCGATCCAGAGGGCGAGCGACGGCAGTGCCCTTGTGCGGTGGCGGTGGTTCCCAGGCCGGTGGCCGCAACTATATTACCTCGACGCGCGGTGGCGGAGGTTCCTCGATCCGGAGTAGTGGTGGCGGTTCCCCGATCCAGAGGCGCGAGCGACAGCGGGGCCCTTGTGTGGGCAAGCGGCGGCGTCCCCGAAGCCCCGAGGAGGCGGCACTTCCAAGGTCGGCGAGCAAGCGACGCCTGTCGACATGCGAGTAGCGACGACGACGCATGAGGCGCGATGTTCAAGCGAGCGGCGTCACGGAAGGCGTGAGATGCGCGCAGTGATGATCGCGCGTGACATCCTCCGATTCCGTGCAGTTTTCTTTTCGATTATTGTGTTTTATGCCTACCACATGTATTATTTACGCTAAAAACTGTATGATTTTATGCTTGAACACGGAGTTCGTATATCAGTTTACTGCATGTACATTGGAAAGGCAATTCCTTGATTTGTGTTGTTCGTAATTTGCGCAAATGCAATGGAAACTCCTACGATTTTGCCATAATTTTTGGATCTGTATAAAAATAGAAACCGTATGCATGCGGCTGCCATGTTTTTCGGATCTGTCATAAAAATAGAATCGTAATAACAACCTACTAGAGCTATCAACCTCTCATTGACTCAGTATTTACGCTTATAATTGAGGGATTTTATGCTCAAAACTTAAGGTTTTTACGCTCCACCCGGAGATGCGTCCACCAGTGAATAACATGCTAGATTTTTTACGCAGTGTAAGAAATTGCGTAAATACCTACACCGTGTAGTATAATTTGTTTCAGTATACATCATAAACTAGTTCTAATGCGTTTAGCTGCATGGCTGTTGGAGGGATCCTATATTTATGAAGGAAATAAAACATTGAATGCGATTTTTTGTTTCTATGCATGCAATTTATTTTCTTTCATTGCATATTCTTTCCATCATAAATTCATGTGCATGCAGCTGGTAACAGATTTTACGCAGTATACAGAATTGCATAATTATCTACACAGTGTAGCATATTTAGTATCAGTATATATCATAAAATGGTCATTACGAGTCTAGTTGCATGGCTATTGCAGCGATCCTAAATTTATGGAGGAAATAAAGCATTTAAAATTAAAATTGTCACACATATCTGTCCTAAATTTATGCGCATGCAAGGGAACTTGTTTAACTCATGCATGCATTTTGCTATAATTTTTGGATCTGTATAACCGCATGCATGCGGCTACCATGTTTTTCGGATCTGCCATAAAAATAGGATCGTAATAACAACCTACTAGAGCTATCAACCTCTCACATTGGCTCGGTATATATGCTTATAATTAAGGGATTTTATGCTCAAAACTTAAGGTTATTACGCTCCAACCCGGAGATGCGTCCACCAGTGAGCAACATGCCAGATTTTTTATGCAGTGTAACGAATTACATAAATACCTACACCATGTAGTATAATTTGTATCAGTATATATCATAAACTAAATCTAATGTATTTAGCTGCATGGCTGTTGGAGGGATCTTATATTTATAAAGGAAATAAAACATTAAATACGATTTTTTGTTTCTATGCATGTAATTCATTTCCTTTCATTGCACATTATTTTCATCATAAATTCGTGTGCATGCAGCTGGTAACAGATTTTTACGCAGTATACCGAATTGCATAATTATCTACACAGGGTAGTATATTTAGTAGCAGTATATATCATAAAATGGTCCTTACGAGTCTAGCTACATGACTGTTGCAGCGATCCTAAATTTATGGAGAAAATAAAACATTTAAAAATAGAAACCGCCACACATATCTTTCCTAAATTTACGTGCATGCAAGGGAACGTGTTTGACTCATGCATGCATTTCCTTTTTTTGCGCGGACAGACATGAGCGTGGGTGGTGCAACCGACAGACTGGTCCAGTCGGTGCGCTAGGTTGAACCAGGTTGCAGGGATGATCGGCCTGGGCTTCCTTTAAATATTGGAAGTCCTGGGCTCCCGTTATATATATATATATATATATGGTGAGACTATTGGCAGCCCTGGCCTTTCACAGCATATAGGAAGCCTCAGCCGACCATACACTACCGCAGCCTGGCCGCCAGCCCACCTCCCACATGCGTTCATTCCTTGCATGCATGCAGTTTGTTTTTATTTCCATAAGCGAGAAATTAGGAAATGTATCCATTAACTCCTGCATGTATAGAAAAAAAATCTAATTTGAATGCTTTATTCCTTCCATAAATATAGGCTCTCTATGGCAGACAAACAACTAGACTCGTTAGAAACATTTTATGAAATATACTGCTAGTAACTATGCTACAGAGTGTAAGTATGCAATACGATACGCTACGTAAAAAATCAGTTTCTTGCTACATGTGCACAAATTTAAGATGGCAATAATGTGTGTTGAGAGAAAAATAGATTAACATGCATGAAAACAAAAAAAATCTGATTTAATGCTTTATTTTATCCATAAAAATAGGATCTCTACAACACCAATGCAGTTAGGCTCGTTGGAACCAGTTTATGACATATACTAATACTAATTATGCTACACTGTAGAGATTTATGGTACACCGCGTAAAAAATCTGTTTACTGCTGCATGCTCACAAATTTAGGATGATTAGAATGTGGGTTGAAAGGAAATAGATTGACATGCATGGAAACGAAAAATATGATTTAAATGCTTTATTTTGTCCATTAAAGTAGGACCTTGACAACAGCCATGCAGGTAGGATCGTTGGAACCAGTTTATGATATATACTGACACTAATTATGTTGCACGGTATAGATATTTATGCACTGCGTTACAACGCGAAAAAATCAGTTTTCTGCTGCATGCGCACAAATTTAGGATGATAAAAATCTGATTTAAATGCTTAATTTTCTCAATAAATATAGGATCTCTCCAATAGTCATGCATATAGCCTCATTTGAACCAGTTTATGATATACGCTAAGATTTTTTATTCTACACGTCGAAGGTATTTATGCAATGTGGTACAATATGTACAAAATCTGTTTACACACACAAATTTAGGATAACAAGAATGTGAGTTGAAAGGAAATGGATTGACATGCATGGAAACAAAAATCTGATTTTAAATGTTTTATTTTATCCATAAATATAGAATTTCTTCAACAGTCATGCAGTTAGGCTCGTTAAAACCAGTTTATGATATATACTGATACTATATATGCTAAATGTCGAAGGTATTCACGCATTGCGGTACACTACGCAAAAATCAACAAACGTTTACATAAAATGTGAATAGAAATATCATAACCATACAAAAGAAGGAATGAGAGCAATGAACTAACAATATATCATAAAAACCTATTGTCGTTGGCATAAATATGTATACAAAATAGCATAAAAACTGGAACGTCGATCCGCCACTACTCGCCGCCTAGGGAAGTCCGTCGTCGTCGTTCGCTCCTATGGAAGGCCGACATCGTCGCTGTAACACCCCATTGCTCCCAAACAATGAATATTACCAAAGACCCTTCCTACAAAACTTAAACAACATAAGAAAAGAAATAGAGATAGAAAGTAAAGAAAAATCCGGCAGCACCTCCCTTGAAAGTAGCATAACGAGAGGAACATAAAGTTTATACATAATGTAAAAGAAAGGTAATCCACAGTGTATAATCAGGATGCAAAGGTAGTAATGAATATTCATGATCAAAAATAAAAAATGAAATTCAGTCAATCCAAAAGAAAATTCGACTACCATGAAGGTTAGAACATATTAATCCCCTAGACTTGAACCCCTATTTAACATCATTACTAAGCAGTGGTACAATTATTTAAGAGTATAGTGACTGTGCTGCTACTTCCCTCCTTTCCCAAAAGCAAAGATGAAGTGCCTGCATCAAACTATGCAAGAGTGAGATGACACATCTCAACAAGTAAAAAGATCAAACAACAATTTGACAATGTAAACAAACCGTGTTTTAATGACCACATAGTTCATAACTTCCTTCTTGAATATCAAATTGCAGCAAGTAAACAAGATAACAACTACTCCGTTCAAAGATGAAACACAAAGTGACGATCCACAATATCCACACCACCATAACATGTTCCACATTTCACCCGTGAATGCCCATGACTACAGATGCAGTAATGACTTCTGTCTCCATTCCTCTAAGGATATGAAGCTGCATCATACCACTTCTTGGGTAACATATGATGCTTATTGTACCAGTACGGTCGGACCATAAGATCACGATGAAACTTCCATGCAAAGAATGATGGATGTACTATGCATGACACCAACATGAGACCACCCCAAATAACATGTGTTAAACATATACTTCCATTCCTTCCAAATAATAATCAATGTGTATAACATGCTCGAACAACAACTTCAACATATATAACTAATAGAATATGTCTAGCTTCAAGCAACAATTCTCAAAATGGATTACGAGAAAGAACACATTTAACATGGATGTAACCAACGCTCATAAACAACGCCGCACCTACGCACAATTCCAAACCCATCGCAAGCGACCTCTCTCCCCATCACCCACCAAAACTGCAGCAGTGCTGCTTGACAATTTCATATCTTTAAAATTATGACAGCAGTGGTAACAAATAAAAACTCCCGAACCATCTACATAAAATTCCCCACAAGTTTTGTATTCAAACAATAATTAAATTTCAACATCTAAATGGCCCCAAACAGCCCACAAGACACACCATGCAATCTGTTTTTGGACAGCAACCTAGCCGGGTTCAAACAGCGATAACTCCTAAAATATACCTCCGAATTTAGCGCATAAGTACTCTTTGGACAGGTATGACAAAGATCTACCTGATTATCACAATGATTACCACTAATTTCCCACGAAAAATCCCTAGAAACTGATAATACTACTACTGTTCGCCCACCCACAAAAATTCTGGACAGCACCTCTACCGATTCGCATAGGTAAACATATAACCAATTGGATTGCAGCACAAATACAAAAAAGATAATCACAAAATCACCTTGGGTTCATCTTTCCTCCTTCCTTCTTCCTCCCTCCAAACTCCAATTGAAGGCTCGCACCCACACGACGGAGTACCAAGCGGGGAGGGCTGCACCTTGGAGAGGAGGAGATGGGGGGCGGCTAGGGTTAAGTGGTGTTGGCTGCAAGCTCTTGGGGAAAGAAGGAGAGGGAGAGAGGGGGGGTGGCGGCCAAACAATGGGAGAAGGGAGGGGGCGGCTGCAAACCAACGGGAGAAAAGGGGGGTGGCTAGGGTTGAGGGGGGAGCTAGTGGGCTTCCCACCGCTGGATCGAGATCCACGGCCCAAACCCGCTCTCACGTCTGTGCTCCCGACCCCAGCGTACAAGTCCAACAAGAATCCTACCGATTTACTGGTGAATGCCTCTTAAAATTCCAAACCCCAGTAGCACAGAACCCGGAAGAGAAAACCAAAAAGGAAAAAGAATAAACTTCAATTTCTCTTCTTTTTTTGAAAATTGGGTATCACACTCTACCCCCACTTAAAAAGAATTCGACCTCGAATTCCGATGCTTCTATCGGAACGACAAAAGAAAGATTAATGAATCATCAAAACTCACCCAAAACGAAAAGTTCGGGATATTTCTGTCGCATCAGCTCCTCAATTTCCCAAGTAGCCTCGTGCTCAGACTGATTAGTCCACAAGACCTTAACATACTTAATTGATCTCCTTCTCATAACACGCTCCGAGGACTCCAAGATACACACCGGATGACACTCTAGAGTCATATCCTGCTGCACAGCAATCGGTTCCATCTCGATCCGATGGTTCGGATCCCGCAAAAACTTCCTCAACATAGAAACATGAAATACCGGGTGTACCCCTTCCATGGAATCCGGCAATTGCAAGCGATAAGCCAAGCTGCCCACCCGAGCCAAGATAGTGAACGGTCCAATGTATCTCGGGCTAAGCTTTCTGGAGACACCGAACCGAACAAATCCTTTAGTAGGTGATACCCTGAGAAGGACTTGGTCACCCACTGCAAACTCCAAGGTGCGCCTCCTCACATCGGCATAACTCTTCTAACGGCTCTGAGCGGCCAAAATATTCTGACGAGCTTCCCGAACCTTCTCAGAAGTCTGCTGAACCCAATCAGGACCAACCAGAGATCTCTCTCCCAAAGTCACCCAGCACAGAGGGGAGATACACCGCCTGCCATATAAGGCCTCATATGGTGCCATCTTGATGCTAGCCTGGTAGCTGTTGTTATAAGCGAACTCGGCCAAGGCAAGATGATCCTCCCAGCTACCCTTCTAAGACAGAACACAAGCACACAACATATCTTCCAAGGTTTGGATAGTTCGCTCCGACTGACCATCAGTCTGAGGGTAAAAAGCGACACTAAGTGAGAGCTTGGTACCCAATGCACTGTGAAGACTCTTCTAGAATTTGGATACAAATTTGGAGTCTCGATCAGAAACAATGGACTTAGGCACCCCATGAAGCCTGATTACTTCCTTCATATACAAGGGAACCAACTCTGAAGCTGAATTTGTGGTCTTCATGGGAATAAAGTGTGCAGACTTAGTCAAGTGATCCACTACCACCCATATAGCATCCCTGCCCTGAGGAGAACGAGGTAAGCCCACCACAAAATCCATGGTGGTATGCTCCCACTTCCACTCTGGAATTTCCAATGGCTTCAATAAACCTGCAGGCCTCTTATGCTCGGCCTTCACGCACTGACATACATCGCAGGCAGCCACATACTTAGAAACGTCAACCTTCATCCTCTTCCACCAGAAGTTTTGCTTCAAATCTCTGTACATTTTGGTTTTGCCAGGGTGAACGGTGTAAGGTGTTTTATGGGCTTCTCTCAAGATATCCATCTTCACCTCTGATTTCTGAGGTACACAAAGACGGCCCCTGAAACGAACCAAATCATCCTCATCAATGGTGAAATCACAGGGTTTACCATCGCCGACCCTCTTTCGAGCTTCCTGCAACAAACGATCCTGCTGCTAAGCCACACGCACTCTATCCAGAAGGGAAGATTGAATGAGCATCCGAGTCTCCTCTCTAGTGGTGTCGACATAGCACAGAGCGACCCCCATACGATCCAGATCAGCGATCAAAGGCAAGGCCAATTTTGGAACCCCGGACCTGCTAAGGGCATCAGCCACCACATTTGCCTTCCCTGGGTTATAATGAATGGACAGATCATAATCTTTAATCAATTCAAGCCACCGATGCTGCCTCAAATTCAGCTCCTTCTGAGTGAAAATATACTTGGGACTTTTATGATCGGTGTAGATGTCGCAAGACTCGCCATAAAGATAATGCCTCCACGATTTTAGAGCAAAGACCACCGCAGCCAATTCGAGATCATGAGTTGGATAATTCCCCTCATGCTTCCTCAACTGCCTTGAGCCATAAGCAACCACTCTACCTTCCTGCATCAACACACAGCCAAGACCAATTCGAGAAGCATCCGTATAAACTGTGAAACGCTTACCACTCTCAGGCAAAGCTAGGATAGGGGCGTTCACCAACTTGTTCTTCAATCTCTGATAACTGACCTCGCAATCGCTGGACCAGACGAAAAGAACACCCTTCTCCAAGAGTCTAGTCAAAGGCTTAGCAATTCTGGAAAAATTTGGTATGAACCGCCGATAATATCCGGCAAGCCCTAAGAAACTTTGGATTTCAGAGACACTAGAGGGTCTCTTCCATTCCACCACAGCTGCGACATTCTTTGGATCAACCGCAATGCCCTGTTGATTAATCACATGACCCAGGAAAGCCACTTCGGACAGCCAAAAGGCACAGTTCTTCAATTTGCCATAAAACTGATTCTTCCTAAGAGCACCTAGAACGAGACGGAGATGCCGCTCATGCTCTTCCTCTGTCTTTGAATAAATCAGAATATCATCTAGGAACATGACCACAAAGTCATCCAAGAACTCATGTAACATCCTATTCATTGCTTCCATAAAAGCAGCAGGGGCATTAGATAAGCCAAAAGACATGACTATGAACTCGTAATGCCCATACCTGGTGCAAAAGGCTATCTTCTCAATATCCTCCTCACGGATCCTCAATTGATGATAGCTAGAGTTCAAATCAATTTTAGAGAACACCTGGACACCTCACAACTGTTCAAAGAGAACCTCAATACGGGGTAGCGGATATTTATTCTTGATTGTCACTTGATTCAAAGCATGATAATCTACACATAACCTCTTGCTTTTATCCTTCTTCTCAACAAACAATACTGGGGAAGCCCATGGCGACCTGCTAGGCCTAATGAAACCCTTAGCCAATAGATCATCCAATTGTCGCTTCAATTCAACCTACTCCTTTGGAGCCATCCGATACGGGGCCTTATGAATAGGCTGTGTACCTAGAATCAGTTTGATTTTAAAAGCTGCATCGCACTTCGGAGAAATGCCTAGAAGCTCTGCTGGAAACACGTCAGCAAAGTCACACACCACACGGATGTCCTGCACCCGCAAGGCAGCCTCACCCTCCACCACCATGGAGAAAAAAATTCCCGACTTCCTTGACCGATGATCAGCAAGCAATTGCAACAACAAGGATAACGTGAACTTTGGAGAACATCCCAAGAATACCACCTCCCTACCCGACGGCGCTTGCAATAACATTGTCTTCCAAAAACAGGATATAACTATGCGATACTGAGATAACCAATCCATACCCAGGATAACATCAAATGCCCCCAAGGAAATCACAACAAGATTAGCTGAAAAGACCTAATCATCAAGAATGGCGGAACAACCTTGACAAACTGAACAGCTACTAATGGTGCCATTAGCAAAACTAACCATAATTGGGTGACCCAACCTCTGCACCGTAAGACCAGCCCGCGACACAAAATTCTCCGAAACAAACGAATAGCTAGCGCCAGTCAAAAAGAGCATGGGCCACAAACGAATCAACTAAGATCGTACCTGTCACCACGTCTCCCTGCTCTCTGCCATCCGCAAAGGGTAGCACATATGCTCTGGAAATACCCATAGAAGAGGAAGCTCCCGGAGTGAAGTTAACAGAAGAACCCCACTGTGTCGACGGATGAGGCAGACGCGGAGCTCCAAACTGAGGTGGTATAGGAGTAGTCGGTGCAGGAGTAGGCGCAGCCAAATACTGAGGAAAACCCTGCATAGGCACGAACTGAGGAGTCCCGGGCACATAGAACTGCTGCGGAGGGAGTGGTACTAAAAATTGCTGCTCAGTGCTTGACATCACGTTGACAGTGCCTTGAGAAGAGGAAGAAGTCACTGGCTCCCATCTGAGCTTCCCATTGTGATTCCTCCTACACACCACATCCTTGTGATCTTGGCTGCAATAGAGCACCTGCCACTCCACTGACACTCGGCACGGCGATGCACATCACCACAATAGAAACACACCAGCCCCAGCCCGGGCTTAGGAACAGCCCGATACCTCTGAGTACTTCCTCTTGAAGTACCCGATTCAGAGGATTTGCTACAGTAGGGGTGGTGGCGCTGGTGCTGAGACTTGGCCCTCTTGTTGGCTGGACCCCCAGTGTTGCCCCTCCTCGCGTCCTCGCCACGAGGCTGCTCAACCCCTGAAGACTTGTGTGACTCCATGGTGTACTGGTGTTGCATCTCCACAACCAATGCCTGCTCCACTGTAGTGCGAAAATCCACCAGCGGAAAGGCACCCAAAGCATGCCTGATAGAAGGTTTCAGGCCCTGATAGAACTGGCTTGCCTTCTCCAACTCATTGTAAGCCACATGAGGAACAAAGCGAACCATCTTGTTAAAGCCCACTTCATACTCGGTGACGGACTTCTTCCCTTGCTTGAAAGGCTGCAAATCAATCTTCATTTTCTCCAGGAAGGTGACCGGGTAGAACCTCCTCTGAAACTGTCTGATGAAAACATCCCAGGACAGGACTCCTGGTGAAGAGGAGTGAGCTGCCTGCACGCCTCTCCACCAAATTTGAGCCTCTCCCTTCAGCAGCTGCGTGCCAAAGCGAACACAATCACCATACACAATCTCAAAGACGTTCATCTTATCCTCCACATAAGTCAGCCAATTCGCCGCCTCGACCGGAGTACCACTGCCATCAAAAGTGTCCAACTTCATGCCCATCCACTACATCAGAGAAAGACCACTGACGGGAAGGGGCACCTCAGCCCCGCCACCCGGAGTAGCACCCACAGGGACAGCGCCCCCGGGCACTCCTCCACCTCCAGCACCCTGAGCAGCACCCGCAGGGGCAACAGGAATAGCTTGCCTCAGAATGGCCAACTCCTGTTGTATGGCCTGCATCGCGGCTAACATTGCCGTCGGACTCATAGAATCCCCACTAGGAACTTGCGGGCTGCCATGAGCCCTACGAGGCGGCATAACTGCAGCCACATGAGTAAGTAAATAAGGTTGGCATAGCACCTCATCAAATAATGTCAAACCAGCACTGACAATATCATAATATATCAATAGTAAAGCAGGAAACCCATCCTATATGTGCAGTGTGTCAATTTATCATTATTTCACTTGCTAGGACCTACAACCTATTTCTTTGATACCAACTGTAACACCCCATTGCTCCCACACAATGAATGTTACCAAAGACCCTTCGCACAAAACTTAAACAACATAAGAAAAGAAATGGAGACAGAAAGTAAAGAAAAATTCGGCAGCACCTCCCTTGAAAGTAGAATAACGAGAGGAACACAAAGTTTATACATAATGTAAAAGAAAGGTAATCCACAGTGTATAATCAGGATGCAAAGGTAGTAATGAATATTCATGACCAAAAATAAAAAATGAAATTCAGCCAATCCAAAGGAAAATTCGACTACCATGAAGGTTAGAACATATTAATCCCCTAGACTTGAACCCCTGTTTAACATCATTACTAAGCAGTGGTACAATTATTTAAGGGTGTAGTGACAGCAGTGGTAACAAACAAAAACTCCCGAACCATATACATAAAATTACCCACAAGTTTTGTATTCAAACGATAATTAAATTCCCAAATCTAAATGGCCCCAAAAAGCCCACAAGACACACCCTGCAATCTGTTTTTGGACAGCAACCTAGCCGGGTTCAAACAGCGATAACTCCTAAAATATACCTCCGAATTTAGCGCATAAGTACTCTTTGGACAGTTATGACAAAGCTCTACCTGATTATCACAATTATTACCACTAATTTCTCACGAAAAATGCCCAGAAACTGATAATACTACTGTTGTTCGCCTACCCACAAAAATTCTGGACAGCACCTCTACCGATTCGCATAGGTAAACATATAACCAATTGGATTGCAGCACAAATACAAAAAATATAATCACAAAATCACCTTGGGTTCTTCCTTTCCTCCTTCCTTCTTCCTCCCTCCAAACTCCAATTGAAGGCTCGCACCCACATGATGGAGAACCAAGCCGGGAGGGCTGCACCTTGGAGAGGAGGAGATGGGGGGCGGCTAGGGTTAAGTGGTGGTGGCTGCAAGCTCTTGGGGAAAGAAGGAGAGGGAGAGAGGGGGGGCGGCAGCCAAACAACAGGAGAAGGGAGGGGGCGGCTGCAAACCAAGGGGGAAAAAGGGGGCGGCTAGGGTTGAGGGGGGAACTAGTGGGCTTCCCACTGCCGTGTCGAGATCCACGGCCCAAACCCGCTCTCACGTCTGTGCTCCCGACCCTAGCGTACAAGTCCAACAAGAATCCTACTGATTTAGTGGTGAATTCCTCCTAAAATTCCAAACCCTAGTAGCACAAGACCCAGAAGAGAAAACCAAAAAAGAATAAAGAATAAACTTCAATTTCTCTTATTTTTTTTGAAAATTGGGTATCACATTCGTGGGAGGGGGAACGCCAGTGGGCGCCACTCCGGGGCGCATGCCTCCAGGATTCGCCGCCACGTGCGCTCCTCCAAGATCTGCTGTCGCTGGTGCCGAAGCATATCGCGCCTTGCGCAACCACTGTCACCACCGGGCCTAGGGTGCGCCACCGCTGCTCGTCAGGTTCAGGAGCGCCGTCGGTGCTTGCCCGCCTGCCATAGGACCGTCGATGCTTGCTCACCCGACATAGGACCATCTCCGCCAGTCGCCCGCCTTGGTGCGCCAAGAAAGGCAAAGCCAAACAAATCCAACCTCCATAGGATAACACCAC
The DNA here is from genome assembly GCA_029449295.1 of Zea luxurians. Classification (NCBI taxonomy): domain Eukaryota; kingdom Viridiplantae; phylum Streptophyta; class Magnoliopsida; order Poales; family Poaceae; genus Zea; species Zea luxurians. The sequence continues at coordinate 45,957,192 of JAOPSE010000022.1, read as the reverse complement.
TGCGGGAGTGAACAAGCCTGTGGAGGGCAAAACTGTGATTTGTAGGCTATGCCACAAGGAAGGCCACAATTCTTCCAAATGCAAGGCGATGACCGGGGATATGCAAAGGCAAAAGCTCAAGAAAACCTTACAAGCAAAATCTCCAACACCTACGTCAACAAGGTGGACAAAAAGGCTGCTACACCATACTTAATCAAGAAGAAAAAGAATGGAAAGGTGATAGCAATCAAGGCAAACAAGCAGCCAACAAAAGAAAGGGGCCAAACGCATCTGGGTGCCAAGGAAAATTATTTCAACCATGAAAAGCACCAAGAAAGTTTGGATCCCGAGAGGGAAGTGAGGATTCCGAAGGACATCGGGGAATTTGGAGACTTGGCAAATTTGGGATGTATATCATGGGATACATCATATTGGATCAAGTTTATTGCCAAGTGGGTTAGTGAATACTTTGGACCCAAATTTCCCCACCCATGACTAAGGTAATTAGATCTATTGTATTCCTTGTTTTTAGACATGCGTATTTATTTTTCATGCATCTATTTTTACCTTTCATGTCTAGAATTACAATTGGTATTCCTTAAAAAAATTTGCATGCATACTAGGTAAATCATATGGTAGGATTGCTCACTTTCAATTCATACTCTTGAAGCAAACCTACATGGTTTAAAATAATAAGCATGGCACATAGCTTACTTAACATTCCTAAGAAAACGATACATGGTGAAATACTTCAAGTGGTATAACACTTCAATTATACTTCATTTGGCATGCCACAATTGGTATCATTTAACTTATATGTGCCAAAGTTCGGATTATAGATAATTTGTCCCTCTTGATATCAAATCAAAGTGCATGTCTCCTACAAGTATTCATAACTTGTATGCACACTTTTAGGGGGAGGTTACTCTATAATCTAAGACTTTGAGACTAATACCTTTTTCAAGTCTATTTCATGTAGTAGTCTCATTGTAAGGAAAATGACGTCCCCGGAGAAAGACAACAAGCTTCCACTGCAAATCTACAAGAATGCTTATGTCTCACAAGCCTACCATATGTCTTCAAAGGGTCCTGTCAGGGGGAGTATTTCTTTGTCTCTAATGGGGGAGAAAAATTATTTCTAAAGGAGAACACTCATTTAGTGGGAGTTATAATGTCAAGTTCTTCAATTAGTTGTAATTGATAAATCTTTTATGAGGGGAAGTCCTATTTGCTTCCTACATGCTTTTAGTGTCTTCCTTTTCGGTGGTTGATGCCAAAGGGGGAGAAGTTTAGGGACCAAAGCAAAGAAAATTGTATCAAACACCAAACACCACCAAATTAAAATTTTGATCCTTCAAGTGGTTTTGGTTCTTTGGTATAAAAATAGGAAGTAAGTGAATTATGGAGTTAGTGAGAGGCTTAAGTCCATAATATCACATTGTGGGGACAAACATGCATCCTAGCAAGTAGATTGCATATTTTCATTCAAATTTTTGTAATATTTGCTTACTTTGGTTGCTGTGACACCCCAGGTGTCAGTTTCGGGTTATGTCGGGAGATTTATCCCAATCTCAGATGCTAAGTGAAAATTTTCTATTTCTCGCTCACGTATGTCTCTGTTTATTAGGCTTTCTCACGGAAGTTCACCAGATTCGAAGTTATTCAATCGCGAGAAACAGCCAATTTTGGAGCGCGTTAAAACTTTTATTCTCAGCACGAATGCAAACTCGAAAATCATTCTCGAATTATAAATCTCATCTGAAGCTCATTTAATCAAACTCTCGACGACTGTTATCTGATCTGAGCCCGCATCTAAATTCCTCGAACTTCGATCGATGTCCGACTATTTTATCCGAGTCCGTACTCTTAAACGGAATACTCAGTATGTCGCCCTCTAATTAATTCTTACTCGACTCAGCCCAGTATCTTTGTATCTAAACCGAATTCAAAACTCCCTCCGACAGCGATTTTAAAATGTCACGATTCGCTTTCTCCGACTAAAATTCAAAGCCGATCAGAAATCTGAGAGAAACATTTATTTCTAAAATAGTGCGCGATGAATTATTTCCGAGCGAAATCAAATCCAACTCTCGGCCGAATTAATCGCTCAATTGTCCATTCGCCGAAACTCTAATTCGCTCTGTTCTCTATAGAAACGAATTCCGCGGGAGCATTTTTATTCGGAAAAATAATTTAGCGCAGCCCGTTTGCGTGTTTGGGCTAGCCCAAACCAGCCCAATTGGGCCCATTTGAAACCCTAACCCTAGGGTTTCTCTATAAATACGGATCCCTCTCCCTTGCCCTTGGCTGTTTTGCACTCCCACCCCTCAAAAAAATTCCAGCCGCCACAGCTTCCCTGCCTCTTCTTCTTCACGGCGCAGCAGCCAGCGCGCAGGGAGTCGAGCTCCCTCTCTGTCCATGGCGCTCGGCAGCAGGGTACCTCCCCACGAGCTCCCTCCTTCCTGTTTTTTTTCTTGGGCGCTCCATGCCTCTGCCCTGGCTTGAACAGGCCGACGTTTTCCCCTAGCGACGCCTCTGCTCCATGGCCAGTGCGCCCCTTCTTCTCCCTGGCTGAGCACCTCCATGGCTGGCCTCCCTTCTCCCCTCGGCTCCTTCCTGCAGGGGCGAGCTCCATCTCTGCAGCAGCCGAGCACCTCCACAACCATGGCGCCCTTCCCCAGCGAGTCCCTGTGCTCCTCCATGGGCTCGACCTCCCCCTGCACCTCTCCTTAGCTCCCCATGGCGCCCAGAAAATAGCAGCTCGGCTCCTCTGCTCTTCTTCCCCGTGGTCGCGATTCTGCGCAGAGCTGCGAACAAGAGCATGCCATGGCCGGATCTGCCCCCCTCCATGGACGCCCCTTGCTGTTCCCTGCGCCTAGCTCTCTCTATCCAGCGCGCCCCATTTTCTTCCATGGAAAACCAACAGCGAGCCCCCTTCCTCGCTGTTCGTCATGGTGCCCGCCGGCTGTTCGTCAAAATGTGCAGCAAGCCGCGCGCTGTTGGCTCGCTGTTTCGTGGAGCCCCGTGGACAGCACGCCGTCGACGCCCACCGTGTGTTCGCTGTTTTGCGCAGCCCATCCGCGACGCCGTCGAAAACCGTGGTGAGAAACCCCCGCTGTTCTCAATGTTTATTTTCCAATGTGTGTGATGTTCGATGAACTGTCGCCAACAAATTGTGTGTTTTCGCAGCTAGTGGTCGACGTCGTGCCTTGCCCGTTCGACGAAATACCGAGCCATGTGGACAACCATGCGTCTAGTCACGACCCGTTCAGGTTGATTGATTTGTAGTTTATAATACATACGCTTTGGTTGATGTCGGACAATGCATGTATATATGTGGATGTGTGTAATATGTTTCGTCAATACACGTTAGTAGGATCGCATTTACGGTTAAAGAATAAGCGATTGTTGAGGTGTGTGATTTGTAGTTTGTCTAATTACGTTTTGGGTCGATGTGGTGTATAGTGGTGTTTGATTAGATGTGGGCATAAAATGTTTGGATTATATGCCGTGGCAAGGTCGCATTCACGTTTTGGTAAACACGTGTGTCGTGCTTGTTTTATGTGATGAGTAAGTTTGGAAATATATGTGATGTGAGGATTGAATTAGTACACGTACGTGTGTGTGTGCCGTAGTGTATTATAGTAGTGGTGGCGGGAGATATTTAATTGAGGTGCGCGGGTATATGCCGTAATATGGTTATACTTGCAACAAAAAAAAATATGTATGTATTGTGTGACCCGACGTTTAGGTTACTATTGTATAATCGTGTGAAGGACTCTCTCGATGGTCACGTGACTAAAGGGTGGTGTAGTGGTAAAGCGGGAAGTAAGTTTAGTTTTTCAACGGTTAGTGGATAGTATCTGTCAGTGTTGTCATGAATTTTTGTTGTATGACGGATCAATGCGTAGCTTTATAAATTATTGCATTCCATTCCCTTTTGATAAATAAATGTCTTGTTGATCGATTAAGAAGTCTTATATGAGCGTTATCGCAGCCCAATAATTATTGGAGGCGAGTAGCGTTCATGAGTCAGTCCTTGCTAAAATTGAAGAACAAACCGCTAAGACATGCACATAAGTGCTTTAGGTCCCTCAGCAGCCAATGTAGTCTTATGGTGTTTTACGCCATGTGTAAGTGCCTCTATGTCAGACCCCAACAATATGCTATTTTAGGTGACTGATGTGTTAACTAAATTAAGTTGAGAAATGGTTAAGAAAAGCTGACTAATCTGCTACAACCCATGTTTTTGAGTTGCAATGTCTAAAGTGGTTTGCTAAGTCTTATACTGCGTTAGCCAACTCATATTAAGTAGGAGTCGATTTCGTTAAGTGTTTGTTATAAATGTGTTGTCTTGGATTGCGATAATATGCAAGCCGACGTGTAAGATGTGTCGCGGCCTAGATTGTTACTCTGGCTAGCCGACTTGTTAGACGGCTTTGGTTAAGTTTGTAGTCGCGATGAATTGCTTGTTGTGGTCTAAATGTGTATGGTTATGGTTGCGAATGAAAAATAGTAGTGCTCAGGTGATGTCTAAATTAAAATGCAAACTATTGGTGAAAAGCGCTTCGATATTGGTTGTTATAGATAATGCATTGTTAATTGAGTATGGTACTTTTAGTACGCAAAATAACTTGTATAAAAAAATTAGTAAGTCTACATGTTAGTTCTTACTTAGTTATTTTAACTCTAACAATTGTCAAAGTGTTAGAATGATTCAAGTCTCTAGAATGCAGAAATTCTTGAATTATATAGAAGCTGGAATTTGTTGATTGCTGTTTTGGGCTGCACGCACTGTTTTAGTTGTGCTGTATGTTTGATGAACTAAATTGTGTTTTCTGTAGATATGTGCTATATAAAAGTGGTAGATAACTTTATTATCTTACTTGTGTTAAAATTTGACAGCTATAGGACTGACAGTTTAGGAGTTATGCTTTTTACAAATTCAGTGACTGAATCTGTCCAAATTCTGTACAGATTTCAGAAACTGTATTGTTTGTTCAATTTAATGTTACAATCTGTTCATGGTCATTATAAGAAAGTTGTAGATGCTTTTCTTATCTTGCTTGTGTTAAAATTTCATAACTAAAGGCCTGACGGTTTAAGAGTTATGAATTTTACAACTTGGTTGCTGTGTTCTGTCCACTGTCAGAACAGATTTCGAAAACTGTGCTGTTTGATTTAGTTAAACATTGAATCACTTCTTAGTGATTATAAGCGTTATGTAGTGCTTTTGCTGAGCTTTTCAAAAAGTCTTGGATCACTCTTTTTGGTGGTCTGAAGATTAAGTTATGGATGTTTAAAGTCTGAAGACTGAATCTGTCCAATTCTGGACAGCAAAGCCTTCTAGTGTATTTTATCCTTAGTTAACTATTGAATCACCTTAAGATGTTTATAAGTGATATGTAAACAATTTAATTATCTTTCCAGAAAGTCTAGGATCACTTTGTTTGGATGTCTGAATCTGTTGTTGTGAATTTTTGAAGCTGCAAGTCTGAATCGGTCCAAATCTGGACAGACCTGTTGTGTTAGCACTTTTAACCTTGCTAAGTGTTGAATCATGCTGTGATGAAAATACCAAAATTGTAAAGCACTTTCTAAGCTTTCCAGAAAGTCCTAGTTTGCTATTTTTGGATTAATATTTGAAGAGTTATGATTAAAACTAGCAACTGCTGTATTGCTGTCCAAAAATTCTGCTAGTGCGCTTTTGATTGTTTAGTTCCCCCTTGTCGCTAAAAATGTGTGGTTTGCTCTTAAGTAATGTAGACTTGCCATAGTTAAGCTTAATAATGAATGTGTGTACTGTTTTATATGTTCCTTTCTCTAGTGATTGCGATATAGGAGTTTCATAGACATTGATGCCTAGGTCCGATTTAAACTTACGTTGTCTTGGTTGCTCTTGTGTGGTCAATAGGAGAACAAATGAATGATTAAGGTGAGCGTAGAAAATGCGTGTACTTATCATATCGTATTTAGGCTGCCTAAATAAATAAAATGTGGTCGTCTTGTTAATGGTGTTAATGATGAACGCCGATAACGTACGAATAGCTAGCGCTTGTGTACAGTCATTGCAGTGTCTTACTAATTAGTGTTTAGTTCGTTATCATGTACTAGAATGTCTTGTGATATTTTTCATTATATTCATACATGTGCATCCTGCATCTCATTTAGGACCGAGAGATGATGATCGAGCCAGTGATGTGGTGCCAACCACAAGACGCAGTTGGTGGACGACCTGAAGGATGGACATAACCAGTGGATGCTCGCCAAGCGACTACCTCCCCCTGGCAAACACTACCTAAGTGTTAAATTAAAGGCAAGCCCCGGTTTTATGCATAACCGTTATATATGCTATTTTACTACACTTAATGTTTGTAGGTTTGTACTGTGCACTTAAGTGTAGGAGTTGACTGAAACCCTAGTTGCATGAACTCAGGGTTCCTTTTTGAGATGGATACTAGTATGCTAGGTCGAGTAGCTGCTTTATTAATTAGGGATCTCGGTAGAAGTCGAGTGATTTTTCTAGCACTCGCGCGAGGTCAGGAATTGGTTGTATCCATTTTGATATCATAATGATGATGGTCTGTGGACAACGGTCCATGGGGATGCGTTGTCTACGAGACGGAAATTGGAATAAGGATTACGGTGTGGTACCGTGAGTCAAGCGTTTGAACGTACTAAACACATACCGAGAAATATGGTAAATCGGTAAGCCTAGTACCTGATTAAACCTGCCAGCGGACATATCCCCTCACGCGACCTGAGACGTGGTCTCCCATTCCGGTTATGGTGGGTACAAGTGCGGTCACTGCACGACGGCCAGTCGGGGTCAGTGAGGCATTGTACGCCAAGGCGGTGAGCCCTGATCTGCTGCCAAGGAATCGATGGGGACGGTTGATGTGTGTGGGGACGGAGTGCCTCGCCACGTCGTGTGTTTAGGTTTACCTTGCAAGGTTTAAAAATTCGATTCGAATCGTCTGCTTCTCGCAGCTAATGAGACTGCTTGATCCATGCTGCTACATTGAGTAATAAGTGGAAATGAGTTGACTGGCAAAAAGGTTGATTGCTTAAAATGTTTGATACCATGTATGATTAGCTAGGTACACATCTAGTTTTAAAAGGATCATACTAAAACTTGAAAAGCTAAAACTTGATTTTAGACTCAGCTAGTGCTTTTGGCAAACCAAACCCCTCAGCCAAACAGCTGCATGTCTAGAGGTAGAGGAGTAGACTCCTCACACCGGGTAAGTCTAGCTGAGTATTAGAATACTCAGCCTTGCTTGTGGCACAATTTTTGCAGGTACTCCTTAGGATGATTGGTTGATGGTGTGACTTGGCCTTCATCCCTGCCACCGGGATAGACGGTCGAGTGGGTTACTGCTCCCGCAGGAGAGGACCAGGAGGAGTAGCGTGGCCAGGCTTCGCCATGTTACTCGGTTCTTCTCCGTTAGTTATTTCCGCTGCATTAAAATTTATGGTTAATATTTCTGAAACTCCGATAATGTAATCACTATTGATACTTATTAAACTTGTGGTATTATGCTTTATTGTATTTCTTTGTGCCTCACCTTCGAGTGAGCTAGTGGTATTCGATCCTGGATAAGTGGCTTTATCGGACTAGATCCGAGGGACAGACGGGTTATTCCGGTTTAAGTGTGTTGCTGCCTCTAAGGTGTGACTTGGGCACTTAAGTTGGAATAATTCGGGCGGTTCCGCCACAGCTGGTATCGGAGCGAATACCATCACAGAGAAGTCAATAAGTCATGATTACCAACCTTTTCTAAAAGTAAAACTTGCTAGAAACCAATGTTGGATAGATCGTCAGGACGATAAGTTAGACCTAGGACGTGAAGCCTTAGGAAATAGATGGGTAGCTAGGTGGCTATATTTATATAGGCCATAAAGGCTACTACTACTATTAATAAGGATGCTGTAGAAGCATCCGAAAAATTAGTTAGGTCTGAGAAGGCGACTAGAATGAGCATGCATCCTGATTGTCGCATCATTGTCTCTTGTGCATCAACATGCTTCTCTCACCTTCATTCCAATAATAAGAAATTGTGAATAATGTGCTGTATTGCTAGGAACTGCAAAAGAAGTCTTATCCTGTGTGTCAAGATAGTCTTGACTAGGTTGTGTTATGTGCTTCTCTTGTCTGGCAAAAAAAATGTTTTAATTGTTCAACCCTTTTTACAAAAAAAAATGTTGACTGCTCTTCTCATGAAAAGACCCCCACTCCAAACAACCTTGAGTTTAGCAAGTGAAACCTTCTTAAAAAAAATCCTACTTGTGTTGGTATTTTCTAGCCCCCTTGAGTGTTTTACCTTTGAAGTTACACCTGCACAGCTTGTAGACCCCCATAGCTTAACCGCTAGACCAACCCAAGTCTCCTTGTGCACTTGTGTCAAAAAAAATATATTTGTTGTTGGTGTCTAGTTGCGCAAACCCTATCAAGGCCATGTTTCTTTCCATAGATCCTGTCCGAATCTTCATAACCTTTCTAGTGCTCGTCCTAAGCAATCTCATGCGACTACCTCTCTTTTCACCTGGATCTAGTAATCATTTTCCTTGTGAATCATGTTGTGGCCTTATCATCCAAATCTCCGGATCCTTTAATGATTCTGCCCTATTATCTGGTTATCTGCTATAACCCGTTCTCAAGTATCAGATGTTGATATACCTAAATCTCTCCATACGGGTCATTCTCATACCCCTTCTCTGAGGATTATGACGCTGTTTTATCGATTTTATCTCTAAGCAGTGGATCCATTTGGTTCAATGGATTATGTTATTGACTTTAATTCTCTCATGTCTCTAAAAGCTCATCAATCTTGATCTCATGGTCGGTTCATCCTCATAATCAAATCTCATGCAAATCTCTGATCTGATAATCTCCATGTTGATCATAAAATAGTTCTCTGAGTTAAATAAAAATTCTCAGGTGAAGCTCTGTTGCCAACAATCTTTGCTTCAACTTCAATCACCTTTTCTGAGCCATACTCTCATGGGCTCCATCTATTTATGCTATGTGGAATTCTCATTGGTTATGTTTGGTAATGGTGTCATGACTAACGACTGATGGTGCCGCGACGAAACCAAGAGCCTACTATGGTGCACACATGGTTGAGCTGCTCGGCACGCGCTGGTATCGCGGTTAATAGTTGTGATCCATTATAAGACTACACCAATGTGCTATCTTTTGTGGACACTCTCTCAGAACGATCGCTGCATTTTGTCTCAGCATGCCGCGATATTCTACCCAAATCTATCTTCAGTATCCTATCAGATCCCATCTCATAAATTTGCATCTATCTCCAGCTTGGGAGTTATATGCTTCTCCACCCTTAAATATCCTCATTCGAATCTCGGGACGAGATTCTTTTTAAGGGGGGAAGGCTGTGACACCCCAGGTGTTAGTTTCGGGTTATGTCGGGAGATTTATCCCAATCTCAGATGCTAAGTGAAAATTTTCTATTTCTCGCTCACGTATGTCTCTGTTTATTAGGCTTTCTCATGGAAGTTCACCAGATTCGAAGTTATTCGATCGCGAGAAACAGCCAATTTTGGAGCGCGTTAAAACTTTTATTCTCAGCACGAATGCAAACTCGAAAATCATTCTCAAATTATAAATCTCATCTGAAGCTCATTTAATCAAACTCTCGACGACTGTTATCTGATCTGAGCCCGCATCTAAATTCCTCGAACTTCGATCGATGTCCGACTATTTTATCCGAGTCCGTACTCTTAAACAGAATACTCAGTATGTCGCCCTCTAGTTAATTCTTACTCGACTCAGCCCAGTATCTTTGTATCTAAACCGAATTCAAAACTCCCTCCGACAGCGATTTTAAAATGTCACGATTCGCTTTCTCCGACTAAAATTCAAAGCCGATCAGAAATCTGAGAGAAACATTTATTTCTAAAATAGTGCGCGATGAATTATTTCCGAGCGAAATCAAATCCAACTCTCGGCCGAATTAATCGCTCAATTGTCCATTCGCCGAAACTCTAATTCGCTCTGTTCTCTATAGAAACGAATTCCGCGGGAGCATTTTTATTCGGAAAAATAATTTAGCGCAGCCCGTTTGCGTGTTTGGGCCAGCCCAAACCAGCCCAATTGGGCCCATTTGAAACCCTAACCCTAGGGTTTCTCTATAAATACGGATCCCTCTCCCTTGCCCTTGGCTGTTTTGCACTCCCACCCCTCAAAAAAATTCCAGCCGCCACAGCTTCCCTGCCTCTTCTTCTTCACGGCGCAGCAGCCAGCGCGCAGGGAGTCAAGCTCCCTCTCTGTCCATGGCGCTCGGCAGCAGGGTACCTCCCCACGAGCTCCCTCCTTCCTGTTTTTTTTCTTGGGCGCTCCATGCTTCTGCCCTGGCTTGAGCAGGCCGACGTTTTCCCCCAGCGACGCCTCTGCTCCATGGCCAGCGCGCCCCTTCTTCTCCCTGGCCGAGCACCTCCATGGCTGGCCTCCCTTCTCCCCTCGGCTCCTTCCTGCAGGGGCGAGCTCCATCTCTGCAGCAGCCGAGCACCTCCACAGCCATGGCGCCCTTCCCCAGCGAGTCCCTCTGCTCCTCCATGGGCTCGACCTCCCCCTGCACCTCTCCTTAGCTCCCCATGGCGCCCAGAAAATAGCAGCTCGGCTCCTCTACTCTTCTTCCCCGTGGTCGCGATTCTGCGCAGAGCTACGAACAGGAGCATGCCATGGCCGGATCTGCCCCCCTCCATGGACGCCCCTTGCTGTTCCCTGCGCCTAGCTCTCTCTATCCAGCGCGCCCCATTTTCTTCCATGGAAAACCAACAGCGAGCCCCCTTCCTCGCTGTTCGTCGTGGTGCCCGCCGGCTGTTCGTCAAAATGCGCAGCAAGACGCGCGCTGCCGGCTCGCTGTTTCGTGGAGCCCCGTGGACAGCACGCCGTCGACGCCCACCGTGTGTTTGCTGTTTTGCGCAGCCCATCCGCGACGCCGTCGAAAACCGTGGTGAGAAACCCCCGCTGTTCTCAATGTTTATTTTCCAATGTGTGTGATGTTCGATGAACTGCCACCAACAAATTGTGTGTTTTCGCAGCTAGTGGTCGACGTCGTGCCTTGCCCGTTCGACGAAATACCGAGCCATGTGGACAACCATGCGTCTAGTCACGACCCGTTCAGGTTGATTGATTTGTAGTTTATAATACATACGCTTTGGTTGATGTCGGACAATGCATGTATATATGTGGATGTGTGTAATATGTTTCGTCAATACACGTTAGTAGGATCGCATTTGCGGTTAAAGAATAAGCGATTGTTGAGGTGTGCGATTTGTAGTTTGTCTAATTACGTTTTGGGTCGATGTGGTGTATAGTGGTGTTTGATTAGATGTGGGCATAAAATGTTTGGATTATATGCCGTGGCAAGGTCGCATTCACGTTTTGGTAAACACGTGTGTCGTGCTTGTTTTATGTGATGAGTAAGTTTGGAAATATATGTGATGTGAGGATTGAATTAGTACACGTACGTGTGTGTGTGTGCCGTAGTGTATTATAGTAGTGGCGGCGGGAGATATTTAATTGAGGTGCGCGGGTATATGCCGTAATATGGTTATACTCGCAACAAAAAAAATATGTATGTATTGTGTGACCCGACGTTTAGGTTACTATTGTATAATCGTGTGAAGGACTCTCCCGATGGTCACGTGACTAAAGGGTGCTGTAGTGGTAAAGCGGGAAGTAAGTTTAGTTTTTCAACTGTTAGTGGATAGTATCTGTCAGTGTTATCATGAATTTTTGTTGTATGACGGATCAATGCGTAGCTTTATAAATTATTGCATTCCATTCCTTTTTGATAAATAAATGTCTTGTTGATCGATTAAGAAGTCTTATATGAGCGTTATCGCAGCCCAATAATTATTGGAGGCGAGTAGCGTTCATGAGTCAGTCCTTGCTAAAATTGAAGAACAATCCGCTAAGACATGCACATAAGTGCTTTAGGTCCCTCAGTAGCCAATGTAGTCTTATGGTGTTTTACGCCATGTGTAAGTGCCTCTATGTCAGACCCCAACAATATGCTATTTTAGGTGACTGATGTGTTAACTAAATTAAGTTGAGAAATGGTTAAGAAAAGCTGACTAATCTGCTACAACCCATGTTTTTGAGTTGCAATGTCTAAAGTGGTTTGCTAAGTCTTATACTGCGTTAGCTAACTCATATTAAGTAGGAGTCGATTTCGTTAAGTGTTAGTTATAAATGTGTTGTCTTGGATTGCGATAATATGCAAGCCGACGTGTAAGATGTGTCGCGGCCTAGATTGTTACTCTGGCTAGCCGACTTGTTAGACGGCTTTGGTTAAGTTTGTAGTCGCGATGAATTGCTTGTTGTGGTCTAAATGTGTATGGTTATGGTTGCGAATGAAAAGTAGTAGTGCTCAGGTGATGTCTAAATTAAAATGCAAACTATTGGTGAAAAGCGCTTCGATATTGGTTGTTATAGATAATGCATTGTTAATTGAGTATGGTACTTTTAGTACGCAAAATAACTTGTATAAAAAAATTAGTAAGTCTACATGTTAGTTCTTACTTAGTTATTTTAACTCTAACAATTGTCAAAGTGTTAGAATGATTTAAGTCTCTAGAATGCGGAAATTCTTGAATTATATAGAAGCTGGAATATGTTGATTGCTGTTTTGGGCTGCACGCACTGTTTTAGTTGTGCTGTATGTTTGATGAACTAAATTGTGTTTTCTGTAGATATGTGCTATATAAAAGTGGTAGATAACTTTATTATCTTACTTGTGTTAAAATTTGACAGCTATAGGACTGACAGTTTAGGAGTTATGCTTTTTACAAATTCAGTGACTGAATCTGTCCAAATTCTGTACAGATTTCAGAAACTGTATTGTTTGTTCAATTTAATGTTACAATCTGTTCATGGTCATTATAAAAAAGTTGTAGATGCTTTTCTTATCTTGCTTGTGTTAAAATTTCATAACTAAAGGCCTGACGGTTTAAGAGTTATAAATTTTACAACTTGGTTGCTGTGTTCTGTCCACTGTCAGAACAGATTTCGAAAACTGTGCTGTTTGATTTAGTTAAACATTGAATCACTTCTTAGTAATTATATGCGTAATGTAGTGCTTTTGCTGAGCTTTTCAAAAAGTCTTGGATCACTCTTTTTGGTGGTCTGAAGATTAAGTTATGGATGTTTAAAGTCTGAAGACTGAATCTGTCCAATTCTGGACAGCAAAGCCTTCTAGTGTATTTTATCCTTAGTTAACTATTGAATCACCTTAAGATGTTTATAAGTGATATGTAAACAATTTAATTATCTTTCCAGAAAGTCTAGGATCACTTTGTTTGGATGTCTGAATCTGTTGTTGTGAATTTTTGAAGCTGCAAGTCTGAATCGGTCCAAATCTGGACAGACCTGTTGTGTTAGCACTTTTAACCTTGCTAAGTTTTGAATCATGCTGTGATGAAAATACCAAAATTGTAGAGCACTTTCTAAGCTTTCCAGAAAGTCCTAGTTTGCTATTTTTGGATTAATATTTGAAGAGTTATGATTAAAACTAGCAACTGCTGTATTGCTGTCCAAAAATTCTGCTAGTGCGCTTTTGATTGTTTAGTTCCCCCTTGTCGCTAAAAATGTGTGGTTTGCTCTTAAGTAATGTAGACTTGCCATAGTTAAGCTTAATAATGAATGTGTGTACTGTTTTATATGTTCCTTTCTCTAGTGATTGCGATATAGGAGTTTCATAGACATTGATGCCTAGGTCCGATTTAAACTTACGTTGTCTTGGTTGCTCTTGTGTGGTCAATAGGAGAACAAATGAATGATTAAGGTGAGCGTAGAAAATGCGTGTACTTATCATATCGTATTTAGGCTGCGTAAATAAATAAAATGTGGTCGTCTTGTTAATGGTGTTAATGATGAACGCCGATAACGTACGAATAGCTAGCGCTTGTGTACAGTCATTGCAGTGTCTTACTAATTAGTGTTTAGTTCGCTATCATGTACTGGAATGTCTTGTGATATTTTTCATTATATTCATACATGTGCATCCTGCATCTCATTTAGGACCAAGAGATGATGATCGAGCCAGTGATGTGGTGCCAACCACAAGACGCAGTTGGTGGACGACCTGAAGGATGGACATAACCAGTGGATGCTCGCCAAGCGAGTACCTCCCCCTGGCAAACACTACCTAAGTGTTAAATTAAAGGCAAGCCCCGGTTTTATGCATAACCGTTATATATGCTATTTTACTACACTTAATGTTTGTAGGTTTGTACTGTGCACTTAAGTGTAGGAGTTGACTGAAACCCTAGTTGCATGAACTCAGGGTTCCTTTTTGAGATGGATACTAGTATGCTAGGTCGAGTAGCTGCTTTATTAATTAGGGATCTCGGTAGAAGTCGAGTGATTTTTCTAGCACTCGCGCGAGGTCAGGAATTGGTTGTATCCATTTTGATATCATAATGATGATGGTCTGTGGACAACGGTCCATGGGGATGCGTTGTCTACGAGACGGAAATTGGAATAAGGATTAAGGTGTGGTACCGTGAGTCAAGCGTTTGAACGTACTAAACACATACCGAGAAATATGGTAAATCGGTAAGCCTAGTACCTGATTGAACCTGCCAGCGGACATATCCCCTCACGCGACCTGAGACGTGGTCTCCCATTCCGGTTATGGTGGGTACAAGTGCGGTCACTGCACGACGGCCAGTCAGGGTCAGTGAGGCATTGTACGCCAAGGCGGTGAGCCCTGATCTGCTGCCAGGGAATCGATGGGGACGGTTGATGTGTGTGGGGACGGAGTGCCTCGCCACGTCGTGTGTTTAGGTTTACCTTGCAAGGTTTAAAAATTCGATTCGAATCGTCTGCTTCTCGCAGCTAATGAGACTGCTTGATCCATGCTGCTACATTGAGTAATAAGTGGAAATGAGTTGACTGGCAAAAAGGTTGATTGCTTAAAATGTTTGATACCATGTATGATTAGCTAGGTACACATCTAGTTTTAAAAGGATCATACTAAAACTTGAAAAGCTAAAACTTGATTTTAGACTCAGCTAGTGCTTTTGGCAAACCAAACCCCTCAGCCAAACAGCTGCATGTCTAGAGGTAGAGGAGTAGACTCCTCACACCGGGTAAGTCTAGCTGAGTATTAGAATACTCAGCCTTGCTTGTGGCACAATTTTTGCAGGTACTCCTTAGGATGATTGGTTGATGGTGTGACTTGGCCTTCATCCCTGCCACCAGGATAGACGGTCGAGTGGGTTACTGCTCCTGCAGGAGAGGACCAGGAGGAGTAGCGTGGCCAGGCTTCGCCATGTTACTCGGTTCTTCTCCGTTAGTTATTTCCGCTGCATTAAAATTTATGGTTAATATTTCTGAAACTCCGATAATGTAATCACTATTGATACTTATTAAACTTGTGGTATTATGCTTTATTGTATTTCTCTGTGCCTCACCTTCGAGTGAGCTAGTGGTATTCGATCCTGGATAAGTGGCTTTATCGGACTAGATCCGAGGGACTGACGGGTTATTCCGGTTTAAGTGTGTTGCTGCCTCTAAGGCGTGACTTGGGCACTTAAGTTGGAATAATTCGGGCGGTTCCGCCACAGTTGTGTTGTCATCAATCACCAAAAAGGGGGAGATTGTAAGGAAAATGGACCCCGGGCCATTTGGCTATATAGGTTTTGGTGTTTGATGATCAACATAACCTGTGGACTAATGTGTTTGCTAGTGTTTGTGTTTGTAGTTCATAGGATGCTAAAGTTACTTGGACCAAGGCATTGAGGAAAGCAAAACCTCAAAAGAAGACATTATGAAGATCAAGTGAAGTCCAAGAAACAAAGGAAGTGTTGCCACAGCGGACTGTCTCGTCTGTAGCACCGGACTGTCCGGTGGCACACCGAACTATCTGGTGCCACACGCTGGACTGTCCGGTGCACCAGGAATAGTAGCCCAAATAGCTAGTTCTAGGTGGCACTGTGGAGAGAAGACCACTGGACTGTCCGGTGTGACATCGGGAGTGTCCATTGTAAAAAGCTTGCGCGCCAACGGTCGCCTGCGGTGTCAGACCAACGGCTAGGCGCAACGGATAGTGAACAGTGCACTGTCCGGTGTGCCGCAGAGAGCACAACTTTTCTCCAACGGCTAGTTTTGTGTTGGGGGCTATAAATACACCCCAACCGACCATTCAAAGGTGTGGGAGCCCAAGCAACGTACCAAGGCATATAGTAGACATTCCCAAGTGCTCATACACCCAAGTGCTTAATAGAATCACTCGCTGATTAGCGTAGGTGCTTTGTGAATTGCTTAGGTTAGTTAGACCACTTTAGCGCTTGCTCTAAATGAACCCTAGTTAGTTGAGTGAGTTTCGATAAACCACACAACCCCTCGGCTCTTGCGCGAGCCATTGTAATTATATCGAGTGGGACGAGAGTCTTGCGAGACCATGACAATCACGTTTGTGTCACAACTGCCACCGTACACTGGAGGGAACAAGGCCCGCGGCGTTTTTGGCTTGAAGCTCGATAGTGGAGACGGCAGGGAGCGTCTGAGTGGAGCCGGAAGCAGAGCACCACTTGCGCGTGGAGAAGGCCCGCGGCTCTCTATGGAGTTACTCGACCGAGGTGCTTGGCCCTCGCGTGGGCTTCCCTTGCGTAGGGGCACCAACGAGGATGAGTCGGGACCTTGCGCGGTTTCGGATACCTCAATAAAAATACCGGCATCATCCATGAGAGTGTGCATCTCTACCTTGCTTTTTAGCTTCCGCATTTAAATTAAGCATTTAAGTTTCAATCTTGTCTTTATGCTTATATTGTTTTAATTGAAACTTAGCCATTGTGGTAGAGATAGCAACACTTAGACAAAACCTAGTTTGCACATTCTAGTTTGATTAATTGCATAGGTTTTGCTCTAGGGATTTATTTGTGGCCTAGTTTAGTGAAAGTTTTAGAAGTCCTAATTCACCCACTCTTAGGTGTCACCTGTTTCCTTCACCATCTTTAGAAGAAGTGATGATTCACTAGCTTTTAGGGGAGTGTTAAATGGACAACTATATTTAGTTGATTTCACTGATGTTAATGTTGAACTAGACACTTGCCTGATTACTAAGACTAATATGGGTTGGCTCTAGTATCGCCGACTTGCCCATGTTGGGATGAAGAATCTTCACAAGCTTCTAAAGGGGAACACATTTTAGAACTAACCAATGTTCATTTTGAGAAAGACATGATTTGCAGTGCATGTTAAGTAGGGAAGCAGGTTGGAGTTCATCATCCATACAAGAACATCATGACGACCGAGAGGCCGCTTGAGCTACTCCACATGGATCTATTTGGTTGGATTGCTTATATAAGAATCGGTGGGAGTAAGTATTGTCTTGTTAATGTGGATGATATTCTTGCTTCACTTGGGTGTTCTTTTTGCAGGAAAAATCACAAACCCAAGAGACCTTAAAGAAATTCTTGAGATGGGCCCAAAATGAGTTCTGATTGAGAATTTAAAAGATTAGAAGCGACGATGGAACGGAGTTCAAGAACTCTCAAATTGAAGAATTACTTGAGGAGGAGGGTATCAAGCATGAGTTCTCTTCTCCCTACACACCTCAGCAAAATGGTGTTGTGGAGAGAAAGTATAGAACTCTAATGGATATGGCGAGGACCATGCTTGAAGAATACAGAACATCAGATCGGTTTTGAGCGGAGGCAATTAACACCAACTGCTACTCCATCAACTGACTCTACCTTCACCAAATCCTTAAGAAAACATCATATGAACTCCTTACGGGTAAAAGCCTAATGTTTCTTATTTTAGTAAAGAGAGCTAGAAATTCCAAATTTTCTCCTAAATCAGTAGAAGGCTTTTTACTTGGTTATGACTCAAACACAAGGGCGTATAGAGTCTTCAACAAGTCCACTAGATTAGTTGAAGTTTCTTGCGATGTTGTGTTTGATGAGACTAATGGCTCTCAAGTAGAGCATGTCGATCTTGATGAGTTAGATGATGAAGAGGCCCCATGCATCGCGCTAAGGAACATGTCCATTGGAGATGTGTGCCCACAAGAGCACAAGGAGCCTACACCAACATAAGATCAATCCCTCATCCTCCATCCAAACATCTACACCAACACAAGATGAGGAGCAGTCTCGGGAAGAAGAAGATCAAATTCAAGACAATGAGCCACCTCAAGATGTTGGCATTGATCAAGGGGGAGATGAGTTTGAGCAAGAAAAGGAGGATGAGCAAGTGATTCAAGATCAAAGACCACCTCACCCAAGAGTCCATCAAGCATTTCAACGAGACAACCACGTTGAATCCATCCTTGGTGAGATTCAAAAGGGGGTAACCACTCGCTCTCGAGTTGCTCATTTTTATGAACATTACTCTTTTGTGTCTTCTATTGAGGCATACAGGATTGAAGGTGCACTTAGAGGTCTAGACTGGGTGATGGCAATGCAAGAGGAGCACAACAACTTCACGAGGAATGTTGTAGGTACCAAGTGGGTATTCCGCAACAAACAAGATGAGCATGGTGTGGTGACTAGGAACAAAGCTCGACTTGTGGCCAAGGGGTATTCACAAGTTGAAGGTTTGGATTTTGATGAAACATATGCACTCGTAGCTAGGCTTGAGTCAATTCATATATTACTTGCCTATGCTACTTACCATGGCTTTAAGTTGTATCAAATGGATGTGAAAAGTGCCTTCCTCAATGGCCCTATCAAGGAAGAGGTGTACGTTGAGCAACCTTCTGGCTTTGAAGATTGTGAGTATCCTTCACATGTTTATAAGCTCTCAAAGGCACTTTATGGGCTTAAGCAAGCCCCAAGAGCATGGTATGAATGCCTGAGAGACTTTCTTATTGCTAATGGTTTCAAAGTCAGAAACACTGATCCTACACTCTTTACTAAAACTTTTGACAAAGACTTGTTTATATTCCAAATGTAAGTTGATGATATCATCTTTGGGTCCACTAACAAGTCATATTGTAATGAGTTTAGTAGGATTATGATTCAAAAATTTGAGTTGTCCGTGATGGGGGAGTTGAGGTACTTCTTAGGATTTCAAATCAAGCAACTCCAGGAAGGTACCTTCATCAGCCAAACGAAGTACACTCAAGACATACTCAAGAAGTTTGGTATGAAGGATGCCAAGCCCATCAAGACTCCTATGGGGGCAAATGGGCATCTCTACCTTGACATAGGAGGTAACTCTATAGATGAAAAGCTATACCGGTCTATGATAGTTCATTACTTTACTTATGTGCTTCTAAACCAAATATTAATTATGCTTTATGTATACATGTGTGCAAAATTCCAAGCTGACCCTAAGGAATGTCACCTAAGGGTCGTGAAAAGGATCTTGAGGTATTTGGTTCATACTCCTAGCTTTGGGCTTTGGTACCCCAGGGGATCTACCTTTGATCTTGTTAGGTATTCAGATACTGATTATGCCGGATGTAAGATTGACAAGAAGAGCACGTTAGGGACTGGTCGGTTTCTGGGGAGATCCCTGGGGTCTTGGGCTTCAAAGAAACAAAACTCAATAGCTCTATCCATAGTCGAGGTCGAGTACATTGCTGCAGGGCATTGCTATGCACAACTATTCTGGATGAGGCAAACCCTTAGGGACTATGGCTACAAATTGAGCAAAGTCCCTCTCCTATATGACAATGAGAGTGCTATTCACATGGTAGAGAATCCCGTTGAACATACCCGCACTAAGCACATCGACATCTGGTACCACTTTCTGAGAGACCACTCACAAAGGGGGATATTGTTATTGACCATGTTAGCACCCACAAACAGTTAGCTAATATATTCTCCAAGCCCTTGGATGAAAAGAGATTCTATGCACTTAGGAATGAACTAAATGTTTTAGATTCTTGGAATCTTGATTGAAATATTGCACTATGCTCTTTTTATACCTTTGATCATGGCATGTCTCTTTCATTTGGTACAAATGCATATTTCTTATTCTTCTTGTGCCAAAGCTAAGACTAATATGCTTTTGAGTGTATTTCTATACTTAGTCTTAGAATGAAAGGGAAATGAAGTTGAAGGCAACAGCAAAGCTTCCACTACATATTAGTTCGGTATCAAACACTCTTTGCCCAATTCATGTACTTACATTCATATATTTCTTGTTATAGGTATCTAGATTTCTTTGTTTTGGCGCTTAGTGCCAAAGGGGGAGAAATTAATAGGCCAAAGAAAAAGGACTGCACCACCACTGTTTTCTGAAAACTTTTTATCTTCCAAATTGGTACTATTGCTTTTGCAAAAATCCTCTTGATGGCTAAGAGGAGAAAAACTATTTATGCCAAATGGGAGAATGTTTTCTGGGGGAGCTTTTATTTGGCCAAAGGAAAAGCGTTTGAAAAAGGTGGAGAATCTTTCAAACTTGATAATGCATTTGAAAAATTCTATTCTTATACATTAGGCCAATTGCAAAAGAATTTGAAAAGAGTTTTCCAAAAGATTTGCAAAAATAAGCTAAGTGGTGCAAATATGGTCCAAAATTTTAACTATATCAAAACATTCATATGTACTTAGAACTGCTTTCACTTCAGTAACTTATGCACTCTTGTCAAAATTGCAAATAAGTTACATTTCTGCCTTTAAATTTGCTTCGGTTTGTATTGGAATCAATCACCAAAAAGGGGGAGATTGAAAAGAAAATGGCCTTTACCATTTTATCTAAATTGATTTTGATGATTGATGACCATCACAGCCTAACGGACTAACTAGTTTGCCTAGTGTTGGGATCATGCTTCGTCGCCGAAGGTCCTGCAGGAAGAAAACACCTTCAGCAAATCTGTTTATATGAGATACCGAAGCTACCACTCATAAAGCTTCGACGCTATAGCATATCCAAAGGCGAAGGATCGAACCGACTTAAAGATGGAATTACTTTTTAGTCCATAAGAGTCTGAGTTATGATTGTGATCTTCTGTAAGGGGCATGATTGTAATTTCTTACAGGCTACGTCCTGTGCCTATAAATAGGTGAACAGTACTTCTTTGCTGTTCATGCAATCTTGTAATTGCTAACGTGTTACTCTAAAATTATCGTTTTCTGCCAATGCAAAGGTACAAATGTGCCTAAATATTATGTTTCGATATTCAAGTTCACATTACAAAATAATCAAATAATGTTATTTATTCTTGCTATTCTATAACGTTTTATATTTTGTTTTGCATTATTTCATCTTTGATCACGAAGGTGCAACCTTCGTGAAATTTTATTCATAACCTTCGTCCGAAGTTCATTAAATCCTTGGGGAAATAATACTTCAGCGGACGAAGGGCTTTAACACCTGACATTCTATGTTGTCTTGTTCCTAATTCATAGCACTTGAGAACAAGTCCCCAACATTGGCACCCACCTCCGGTGAACTCACTTCCACTTTTTGAGCTGATGGCTTCGTTCAAGAACCAAGCTGGAATTGCTTCGGCTCCGAAGCTGATTCTCCCGATAACAGGCGGTTCATGCTCAGAGCCGGCTAACAAGAAGCAGAAGAAGGAGGCGCAAAGAAGAGTACAACATGTAGGGGTACAAGGACCCTTCATCAAGTCAAGATGGTCTCACATCCCAATTACCTTCTCTCAAGAGGATCTTCAGCTCAAGGATTACCCACATAATGATGCTCTGGTTATCTCTTGTGTGATCAAAGGATTTCTGGTCCACAATGTCTTGGTTGATACAGGTAGTGCAGCGGATATCATATTTGCTAAGGCCTTCAGACAAATGCAAGAGCCCGAAGACAAGATTCATGATGCTATGCACCCTCTTTGTGGCTTCGGAGGGCGACAGATTGTAGCGCTTGGTAAGATTACCATGCCAGTGACCTTCGGATTCGTCAACAACACAAGGACTGAGCAAATTGTGTTTGACATTGTTGACATGGAGTATCCTTACAATGCCATCATTGGTCGCGGAACACTCAATGCTTTCGAAGCAATTCTTCATCCAGCATATCTTTGCATGAAGATACCTTCGGATCAGGGACCTATTGCTATTCATGGGAGTCAGGAAGCTGCCAGAAAGGCCGAGGGGAATTGGACTGATTCAAAGGCAATCCACAATATAGATGAAGCTGAAGCTTGTGAGCAGTACAAGCACAGAAGGGAGAAGGCTGCTTCGGCCGATCAGCCGAAACCCATGCTTTTATGCGAAGATATCGCAGAGCAGAAGGTGCTGCTGGGATCTCAATTGTCTGAGGAACAAGAGAAAACCCTGATAAGATTCTTGTTCAACAACAAAGATGTCTTTGCATGGTCGGCTAACGATCTTTGTGGCGTCAACAGGGATGTTATTGAACAGTCGCTCAATGTTGATCCATCCTTCAGGCCCAGAAAGCAGAGGCTTCGGAAGATGTCTAATGTCAAGGCCGAAGGTGCTCGAAATGAAGTAAAAAGACTCCTCAGTGCTGGAGTCATCAGGGAAGTGAAATATCCAGAATGGCTGGCTAACACTGTTATGGTAAAAAAAGCCAACGGCAAATGGAGGATGTGTATTGATTTCACTGATCTCAACAAGGCTTGTCCGAAGGATGAGTTCCCATTGCCAAGGATAGACTCCCTAGTTGATGCAGCAGCTTCATCAGAACTTATGAGTCTCTTGGACTATTATTCAGGCTATCATCAGATTTGGATGAAGAAGGAGGATGAGCCAAAAACCAGCTTCATAACCCCTAGCAGAACATATTGTTACCTTCGAATGCCTGAGGGGCTCAAGAATGCTGGAGGAAGCTTTAGCAGAATGACAGCAAAGGTTCTTCATTCTCAGATAGGCAGAAATGTGCTAACTTATGTCGATGATATCATTGTAAAAAGCACGAAGCAAGAAAATCACATTGCTGATTTGCAGGAGACTTTCGCTAATTTTAGACAGGCCGGTCTAAAACTGAATCCAGAAAAGTGTGTTTTCGGAGTAAAGAAAGGGAAATTCCTTGGTTGCCTAGTTTTGACAAAAGGGATTGAGGCTAATCCAAATAAAATCGAAGCTATTCTTCGAATGGAACCACCAAGCACAAAGAAGGGGGCTCAACGATTGACAGGAAGATTGGCATCTCTCAATAGATTCATATCTAGATCAGCAGAGAGAAATTTACCATTCTTCGAAGTACTGAAATCCGCCGAAGTTTTTCAATGGGGACCAGTTCAGCAGAGAGCCTTCGAAGAGCTGAAGCAATATTTGATAGACTTAACGACGTTAACTCCACCAACGCCAGGGGCTCCTCTGTTGTTATATGTGGCAGCCTCGCACTCAGCAGTAAGTGCGGCACTTGTCCAAGAGAAGCTTGAAGGGCAAGTCAAAAAGCAAGCTCCAATATACTTTGTATCTGAAGTTCTTAGTTTATCAAAGAAAAATTATACAGAATTGGAGAAGGTGCTATATGCTGTTTTGATGGCTTCCAGAAAGCTTCGGCATTATTTCCAAGCATACAATATAATTGTCCCTTCTTCACAACCATTGAAGGACATTATGAGAAATAGAGAAGCTACTGGAAGGATTGGAAAGTGGGTTGCGGAACTTAATGAATTCTGCATTGATTATGTGCACAGATCTTCAATTCAGTCCCAGGCGTTAGCTGACTTCATTGCTGACTGGACACCAGGGGCTCAGGTAGAAGAGGCGAGTAAAGATGCCGAAGCATGGACAGTATTCTGTGATGGTTCTTGGGGAACCTTCGGAGCAGGAGCAGCCGCTGTGTTGGTCGCACCCTCCAAAGTTAAAACTTGCTACACAGCAAGACTTGATTTTAGCTGCACAAATAACATTGCTGAGTACGAAGCTTTACTTTTGGGTCTTCGGAAGTTAAAGGCAATGGGAATCAGAAGGGCGGTTCTTAAAACTTATTCCCAGGTTATCTCTGGTCATATTGACAAGAGTTGTAAGGCAAGAGACCCGAAGCTTGAGAAGTATTTAGATAAGGTCCGAAGGATTGAAGCTTCCATTGAAGGGTTTTCTGTAAAAAATATTCCTCGAGGAGAAAATGAACATGCTGATTTGCTAGCCAAGTCAGCAGCACAGGGGCTACCCTTACCTTCGGAAGTATTTTTTGAAACAATAAAAGCACCCTCGGTTGAACTCCTTCAAAGAGCGGTCCTCAATATCTCTCCTGTTTATAGTGAAGACTGGAGAACTGAGATCATCTCTTACCTTCAGGGTAACTTCCTTTCAGATGACAAAGCTTATAACAAGAGAATAGAGGCAAGAGCTCGTCCATATGTAATAATAGAAGGGGAGCTGTACAAGCATGGGGTCTGCTCTCCATTACTCAAATGTTTATCTAGAGCCGAAGGTATAGAATTGATGAAGGAAATACATGCAGGCCTGTGTGGATCTCACATTGGATCTAGGCCTTTGCTGGGAAAAGTTTTCCGTCAAGGATTTTATTGGCCAAAGGCAGCTTCAGATGCAGCGGAGTTAGTCCAAAAGTGCGAAGGTTGTCAGAAATGTGCAAGAGATCAAAAACAACCTTCGTCTCTAACCCAGTTAATACAACCCACTTGGCTATTGCAAAGATGGGGCCTTGATTTGTTAGGTCCGCTACCACCAGCACAAGGGAACTTAAGATATGTTGTAGTGGCAGTGGAATATTTTTCTAAATGGATTGAGGCAAAGCCTTTAGCCACAATAACTTCGGTTACTATTCAATAGTTTTTCTGGTAAAACATTGTCTGTCGCTTCGGAGTGCCGAAGGCCATCACTGTGGACAATGGAACGCAGTTTGATTCCGAAGCTTTCAAAGAATTTTGTGAACAAATTGGCACAAAGATCCATTTTGCATCAGTTCAACATCCGGAATCAAATGGACTAGTTGAAAGGGCTAATGGCATCATAATGACAGGAATAATGAAGTTAATATTCAATCAGCCAAGGGGAAAGTGGCCAGATGAGTTAATCAAAGTGGTGTGGAGCCACAACACAACAGTATCAAGGTCAACAGGTTTTACACCGTTCAAATTGCTGTTTGGTGATGAAGCAATAACCCCAGAAGAGGCTAAGGCAGGATCAATAAGAAAAGTGGCTTCGGTAGAAGACGAAGCTGATTGCTCTGTGGACAAAGATGCTATAGAAGGGATCAGGCTTCAGGTTGTGGAAAACATCAATAAATACCAAGCCGAAACAATAAAATGGTGTGATAGAAAGGTTCGGTTGAAGAACATTAAGCCAGGACATTTGGTGCTTCGAAGAGTGGCCAACCCAGACACAGTGGGCAAACTACAGCTGAAGTGGGAAGGCCCCTTTTTGGTAGTATCTTCGTCAAGACCCGGATCCTACAGATTAAAGGATATGGACGGCAACGACATTCCTAGATCTTGGAATGCCGATGAGCTTCGGCGGTATTATGTGTAACCTGATGTAATCTTTTTATTTTTTATTTTTTAGTTTTTTCTTGTGGCACCCTTTTCCTTTCCAAAGGGGAGAAAGGTTTTTAATGGGGCCATAGCATGTAATCTCTTTTTCCTTATTTCAGCTCTATAAGAGCAATATCCCCCAAAGATGTAAATGTAAAAGCTGAGAATGCACCATCGAGTGCAAACAAAAAAGAAAAGAAAACAGGGAGAAGCTCAAAAGTCGTTCCTAAGGGAATGCAGAGCTTACAGCGAAAAATAAACGTTGATTCCGCTGAAGTAAAAGGCGAAGAAGCTCCTAAGGGAGGCTTGCAGCGAAAAATAAACGCTGATTCCGCTGAAGTAAAAGGCGAAGAAGCTCCTAAGGGAGGCTTACAGCGAAAAGTCAACGCTGATACACCGAAAAATAAACGGTGAAGCCGAAAAATAAGCGGCAAAAAGATTTGAGTCATTCCTAAGAGAATGAAGTCTATGATTATGGCTTCGAATATATATCCGGATATTCATTTGCACGATACATCACATCATGACATTTGCATTCATAAACATTCATTTAGACATACATAGGATCATTATCATCATATCATTCAGAAAAGATAGATGCTTCGGTTATGAGGATAAAGCTTCTGAGAAAAACAGAAAGAAGGAATTTTCATGCTTCGTTGTGTACGAAAAGAAGGGAAGGTGTTTTTCGCCTTCGGCTCAAAAAGAAAATTTCGTCCACAGCAAAGTAGATTGTACATGGACAAAGGGGAAAGATATATTACAAGGTACGCACAAATTTACATAAGTTTCTTTACAATTATATTACAAAATTTTCTCTAATATCTTGTGCAGCAGAGTCTTTCAGGATATCTATTAAAGCTTCAGCTCCTCATTCTTTAGCTTCATCATCCTGCACATGTTAAAACGGAATGAGAAAACCGCAGAGTTCAAGGAGAAGGTAAAAGTAACAAGTATGACTTTCTCACTGGCTTGAGGTGGCTCCGAGCTTCGTCACCAGCCATTTTTCGCCTGCCGTTTATCCAAATCTGGGTCATAAACCTGTTTCCTATGCTTCGAGCTAGGCTGGGAATGTCAATTAAATCTGCTGGTGACAAGCTAAAGTTTGGCCTATTGACAATTTTCCCGTGCGTGCAACCAGCCTTCAAGAAAGCAGCAGTTGTGCCTCGAGAAGCTAGCAGGGCGCAGAAATCGGCATGTCCAGCGATAACTTCATCAAGTGCATCAACTTCGCCCTCAATGTATTCGAAGGTGCTTGGCAGGTTTTCAGCTGAAGGTGTAAATTTATCAGAGCTGGCTCCAATTGAGTGAAACACATCCTTCAGCCGCTGCACGCATCGGTTGCCGAAATCTAAGCATTTTTCCTGAAGCTCTTTCAGTAATTTTTGCAAATTTGAATTTTTCTCAATTTCGGCCTTGAGACTTGTTTCAAGATTCTTCTTTTCCTGCTCAGATTTCTCTAATTTTATGAGCAATTCGTTGTTTAATTTGTCAATTTCAGCTTGAGCTTCAGCTAGTGAGCCTTCCATAGAGTGAATTACAAAGTCCTTTTTCTCCAAGGCAGCCTCGTGATCTTTACCTTTATGTTCAAGTTCTTGAATGTCTAAGTCCTTTTTCTTCAAAGCAGCTTCGTAGCTTTCGACTTTATTTTCTAGATCTCTGATAGTAGCTTCGTTTTTCTCGTCTTCAAGATCTTGTTGCATCCTCAGCACTTTACTTAATAATATACTCTGGCAAAACAACCTTCGTCAGAAAACATCTTAATTCAAAAAACAATAAAAGTTGAGAGTTTTTACCTTGAAATTAGCATAGAACAAGCTCCCGGCGATATGTTGTCGCTGGTATCTGCACAAGTCTGCTTCAATCTTCGGCAGCCCAACATTCTTTGAGAAAGTTCTAACAACTTTAGCCTCAGTTCGATTCCGAAGGCATCTCAGTTTTCCTTCATTGACTCCGCCAAACAGGAGAGCCCCTGGTTTGTATCCACAAGATATAGCATATTTCTTTAGTTCTTCTTTTTCAGCTTCTGATAACTCTTGTCCAAGTATATCTTGAAAATTAAAGTTTTCTTCTTCCAAAGTGTCTTCAATCTGCCCTTTTCCTTTCTCAATCGTCGTGTCCACCGCGACCGCAACAGCTTCTTCTTCAGCCATTTTCAGAAGTATGTTATCAATATCACCAAGTGTAGTTTCTAGATTAGGATCTTCGGTGATCTCGGTTTCGGTTCCGGTGGCTTCAGCTTCGGCGGTTGCTCCGGTGGCTTCGGCTCCGGTAGTTTCGGCTCTGGTGGCTGTGGTTTCGGCAGTAACAGCGCTTTCAATTATTTTCACCGCCGATGTTGGTGGTGGTGTCTGATGAATAACATCGGCCACTTGCATAATTCTTATTTTCTTCTTTGGCTTGGCACGACTTTCTGTTGTCGAAGGTTCTTTTTCCTTTTGAAAAAACTTCGTCAGTTATGGCGCCAGCGGACTTAGCTTGATAGGCAAAGGTTCAGTCATTACCTTTAGAATCTCCTCCACTTCGGCAGTAGAAGGTGTTGCAGGAGCTTCCTCCTCTTGGGCTGGCGTCTTCGGTTTTGGGGATGTAGCTTTTCTTCTCTTTGGAGTAGTTATCTTCGGCTCAGGGCTCAATTTTCTTTTCTCAGAATTTTCTTTGTCCTTTTTAGCCGATTTAGTGCCTTCTTTATCAAGGACGCTGGCAATCCTTTTTCTTTTCTGGCCTTCGGCATCTCCGCTCAGTTGCTCATAATCAGGATAATCAAAATTCAAGGCATCCAGCACCCGATTCAATCTTCGTTTCGGACGAGTGCCGAAGGCCGCAGTCATTAACTGATCTTCTTTCTTAGAATAGCAGCCGAGAATCTCGTTGCACATAACCTCAATCGTGTCCAACCATTCTTGGCATGGTGCTTTAAAATGTTTCTTAAATTTGTAGTGATAAGGCAATCGAACAAGTTCTCCCATCTTCTTTTCTCCCTCTAGCTTCGGCATCTCCCCGTCCCTCAGTGTTGGGAACACTTTAAAAGCCAAGAATTCCTGCACTAAGTCCCTAGTGCCGATATGATCTGAAATCACTCGAAATTCAGCCAAAGCAATCTGACTCAGGCTCCCCATTATCATGTTGCATTGGGGCCTCGTTTCTCCGAAGGTCAGTTCTAGCAGACTCTGGACCAATTTATCCTCATCTTCGTCAACTTTAACATAAAACCATTTAGACTTCCATCCGGCTGGCCATTTGCTTCGATAGCTTATCACTGGAAACTTCGTAGTCTTGCGATAAGCAAAGTTGTAGCAGCCAAAATTCTCGTGCAGACCGTCTCCTCTGGCTTTAGTCTGGTAGTGTAATTCATGAACTCGGCAGAAACCCTCACCAAACGGTTCCACTCCCTGGCTACGAAGGGCCCAAATATAAACGATCAACCTAACGATAGCATTAGGGGTTAGCTGATGAAGGTAAATCCCAAACTTCTTCAGTACAATAGCAATCATCTTGTTAAGGGGGAACCTTAAACCAGCCTTCAGAAAACTTTTGAAGACTACTACCTCATTCTTTCCTGGTTTTGGGATAGTTTCTTCTCCACCAAAACGAATTAATTCCTTCTTGGCCTCGCTAAAATAACCCAGCCTCACCATCTTAGGAAGATCAGCTTCAGAGATGGTGGACCTTCCAAAGTCCAGATGACTAGGTTTACTTGGCATCCCGAAGCTGTACTCATCCTCGGAACCAATTTCTTCAACAACAGCTTGTGTTGCTTCGGCAGCAGGTGTGTCCTCTGATGAAATGAGCCCGGAACGCCTCATTGCTTCGGAAATTGGAACAGTTTCAGTGGCTTCGGCCTCGTCTCCCTCGCGCTCAATCCTGGCAGTGGAGCGCAATCTAGCCATTTGATTATGAGTTCCTAAAGTTTTTTGAAATTAATGACCTTTTTTCTGAAGCTCTTCTTGTGACGAAGCAGAGTCCGGAGTGGTGCTTCGTTTGAGTGCAAAGGTCAAGCTTCGGCTATGGTGAAATTTTTGGCAGCAAAACAGTGCAATTGCAATGAATGCTGTGGTAACTTTACACCTACTTGTCTGTTTATATAGCGCTGCAGGTAAAAAGTGAATCGTCAAGTCTCCTACACCGGACGAACACTCGCCCGCACCCACTGAATGGTGGGCACAAAACCTGAGAAGGTAAATATGCATGATGGGACTACTCCACGCTCGGAAGTTGTATCGTTTCTCCGTAACGAGCTCAGGGAAGGTGTTTTTCGGACCTTCAGCTACCCGAAGCTTAAGAGACTTTTTCACGGGTCAAGCTCATTACGAAAAACGATCTGGCGCCGTGAAGGGGCTACTGTTGGGATCATGCTTCGTCGCCGAAGGTCCTGCAGGAAGAAAACACCTTCAGCAAATCTGTTTATATGAGATACCGAAGCTACCACTCATAAAGCTTCGACGCTATAGCGTATCCAAAGGCGAAGGATCGAACCGACTTAAAGATGGAATTACTTTTTAGTCCATAAGAGTCTGAGTTATGATTGTGATCTTCTGTAAGGGGCATGATTGTAATTTCTTACAGGCTGCGTCCTGTGCCTATAAATAGGTGAACAGTACTTCTTTGCTATTCACGCAATCTTGTAATTGCTAACGTGTTACTGTGGAATTATCGTTTTCTGCCAATGCAAAGGTACAAATGTGCCTAAATATTATGTTTCGATATTCAAGTTCACATTACAAAATAATCAAATAATGTTATTTATTCTTGCTATTCTATAACGTTTTATATTTTGTTTTGCATTATTTCATCTTTGATCATGAAGGTGCAACCTTCGTGAAATTTTATTCATAACCTTCATCCGAAGTTCATTAAATCCTTGGGGAAATAATGCTTCAGCGGACGAAGGGCTTTAACACCTGACATTCTATGTTGTCTTGTTCCTAATTCATAGCACTTGAGAACAAGTCCCCAACACCTAGTTGATTGATTCTCAGGTGCATAAGTTTGATCACCTTAATTCTAAGTCGATTGTCTAGAATACCATAGATTATTCTGGACAGGAGAGCTTTTGCAGAATTCACCTATGCCCGGACCGTCCGAGCCCTTTCGGCAGACCGTCCGCGACACCTCGATGTGCCTCGGGCAGAAACTATACAAATCGTAGAACCTCTACTACGTATTGTCCGAAGGAGAGAAGAGTATCGTCCAAGACCAAGCATGGACCGTCTGGCCCTTAGGCGTGGACTGTCCGCCCGTTGGAATCCAGAGAAACCCAAAGGTCCTGGGTTCGGGAAAATTCATTTTTAGCGTCCTCGCGGACTGTCCCGGGTGCACGGCCGGACCGCCCACGACTACTTTATCTGTCATCTGACGACACATTTAATGCACTTATAGCCGTTGATATAACCATTACTACTGACTGTTGGGATTTTAGTCATTGATGTGTAGGGGCAGACCGTCCGTCCTAGGGGCACGGACCGTCCGCGTGTGGCAGAAAAAGTGGCAACATCTACGTGGTGGTTGAGGGCTCAACCCCAACCACCTCCATTCAACTCACCCAAACCTCCACAACTCACATTCATAGCAAGAAGCAAAGACTTCACTCTATCCTCACTCAAAGCATCAACTCCATCTCCAAGTGCCATAATTTTGTTCGAGAATCATTAGTGATTAGTGCTTTGGAGGGACACAAGAGAGTGTGACATTGTGATCTTTTGTTGCTCTTTGGCTTGGTGGTTTGATTGTGCTCTCTTCCTCTCTTTCTAAATTCTCTCTTGTAAAGCTAGCAAGAGACACCTAATTGTGTGGTGATCCTTGCAGGGTCTAAGTGACCCTCGAGATTAAGGAGAAGCACTCAACCGGTCTAAGTGACTGTTTGAGAGAGGAAAATGGTTGAAAGAGACCCGGCCTACGTGGCCTCCTCAACAGGGAGTAGGTTCTTCAAAAACCAAACCTCGGGAAACAAATCGCTCGTGTCTTTGTGTTAAACTTGCTTGCGATTTGATTCTTTCTCTCCCCCTCTCTCTCTAAGTTCTCTTACTTAAGATCTCTCTTGAGTTAGCTCCGAAAGTTAACCGCATTGATTGAGCAACGTGTGGCAAGAACTATCTTCCGCACTCTGATTTCATTTATTCTCGTTCTAACGCTAACCTCCAGTGAAGTTTGTGTTTAAAGTTTATAATTTCTAGGTTTTGCCTATTCACCCCCATTTAGGCGACTTTCATCATGTATCTGCAGCGCACAGGATCCCGATGCTGCATTGCACATGCCCATGTCACGGTAATCACCTCTACTTAGCATCATTTTCCCCTTAACCACTGGTGAGCGTGTGTGTCTTACTATGTTTTAGAAGCAAGAAAAATTTAGGGATTCAACACTAATTTCACTAGAACTTTTCAAGGATACACATTGCATCAAGAAAAGTGGATTCTCTGAAACTGTAAAAAAGCTATTGTAAGTATTGTACCCTCGTTTTTCTCTTCAATTCATCTAATTCCATAACACAGTTAGGTTTCATCATGCACCACTCTGTATATAACAACTGCCACATTGATATATTGAAGGATGATATGGAAGCAATTATTGTTGAGCCTGTACAAGATGGAGAACAGGAAAAGACCTGTATGGAAGATGTGTCCAAAGTTCTGCCAAAGCACAGTACATTCCATCAAAATCTAGGCCTCCAACCTGCTTCTAATAAGAGAACCAGAGTTTCTTCTCGGGTACATGCACTCAAAGCCCAACTTGAGAATGAGAAGCAAGAATCTGCAGTTCTCCTAGATTAGTTTCAAGAGTTGCAGGCACAATCTAAGCAGTTCGAAAAAGATAGGGCTAAGCATGCTGAAGAAATAGAGAGCTTGAAGAAGATAACAGAGAAAACAAACGACCTTCGTCAGATGTTTAAGTTTGGCAGCGGTCCATCCAAATCCCTTGGTTATCTTGTTTCCATTTTTTTGGTTTACCGAGTGTGGTAATAAAACACAATTAAATTCAATCCTGAAAACTTATTAATGCACAACTGATTTAGGTTGAATTGTTATCCATATATAGGGCCAATTTTCATTTGCACTGAATTTTGTCCATGTAATAATCGGGTAGGGCCTAATTCATTTGCTATAAATGTGGTCCAACTAAAATCGAACCATGGAGATTCATGGTTTAATTTAAAGTGGGTCAACTAATTGGTCCATGATGATATATGGGCCAATTTAATGTCCACTGAAAGTGTCCACCTAGTTTTGGTCCAAATATAAGCTATCCATGACGATATATGGTCCAAGTGCACTTGGGCTAAAAGTGGCCCAACCGGTATAGCACATGACATATAATGATGATCACATTTGTCACCAACCAAGAGCCATGTCATCATGACACGTCAGCTTACAATCTCGATTAGCCGCAAAATACCATGTCTGGCGCCAAGTCACCATGACATGTCGTCTGATAATGACGACCATATTTCGTCACTAACCATGTGCCATATCAAACACCACATCATTTAGACATGACTTCTACCAGGTGCTCGCGTTGTAGAACACCTCCCAATGACATTTTTTGGTAAATCAGTGACGTTCAAGGTCGTCACTTATCTATGATGTCTGTAACGTGACGTCATATAAGGCAACATGTGAATGTGTGACACACCTTCTTTTACGTTTGGTATTGTGCCATCGGGGTGTCATAAAACATAGTCTATAATAAAAAATGGGTCTTCTGTGATGTCCTCTGAACATCACAAAAGACAACATGTGTTATAGTATAAAACAGTGCTTTGCACGATCATACACGATCTGCTACTGTTGTGATGTTTGGATGCCGAACACATAGGGTCTTTTTGGTTCATTGCACGCCGCTTATCCAGGCTCACCAGAAGCAGGTTGTGCTAGTTTGGTTGTCTCATCCAGCTACGAGGCAGCATCCCGTCATGCAAAAGCGTCCGCTCGGACAGGCTCCAAAAAAACATGAGAATTGGCCATTTTTGTTGAGCCATGCTCGCGCGGTGCAAGGATGAGATGCTTTAGCAAGCTTGCAAAGAAGAAAAGACTACTAGGCCCAAGATATGAAGGCTACCAATCACTATCTCCACCAGATCTGATTGTATACATACGGAAACCAATCAAAATGTAATGTGCCTCCAGAGCCCGGCTCCCATTGACCTAGCTCTCTTGTGTGAGCTAGGCTCGTGATAGATGAGAACCAATTAGGCCCACAAAGACATAAGATGCATGGGTGGGCTCTCGGCAGTGAATGTTGGATATCGTGTCAAGTAGCACGAGGGACATGCATACCGTTGTGACCTCTCGAGCAGCGATTGGCCAACTAATCAACTAAAATATATTAGAAATGTGTTTATTTGAGATTAAAATAGAATGAGCCGAGCTGACACTGTTTCTCGACTTTTTGAGACCACGCCACCACCAAAAATTGTTCTGGTGTATACCTCAACCTATGTGACTCTCATCCAAATTTCATAGAAAATGTGTCAGTCTCCTTTCATTACTCCTTATACGTCCAATCAAACACATCACAAATAGCAGCATGTGATTTTTAGTCATAGACTGCCGACTTGTACGGACATATCAATGCGTGGAGTGTGCTCAGACTCGGGCGTGGGCCATGTGGCTAGCGCGATCGCAAGTCTCTAGACTTTTTTCGCTAATGTTGGGGTCAGCGTCTGTGTGGACGCGCTTGTGTGTGGATTTTTTTTAAGGTAATGCTTGGTTTGCGTCTAGTTGGACACTGACTTCTCATAGTATCTCCAAGAGATTAGCTAGATGGCTCGTCAATCTAAATTTTGACTACTCAACAGCAAAATAAATATTCACAAACTAGCTATCCAACTCATCAAACTATCTGACTATCTAAATTTGCTCCCTCGCTGGCAAAAAAAATGGCTAGCCACGCTAACTAGCCAAACTAGATACATAGCCTGTTGAAGTGAGATGCTACATATAGAGTGTAATCTTTATGGAAAGGTAATGGAAACTAAAATAGAGAGCCAAAAATGTAGAGTTCCTTGGAGATGTTCTTATACTCGTTTAGGGCGTGTTTGGATCCCAAGAGCTAACAACAAAAGTGACTAAAAATTAGTCATGGCTAAAGATCCAAACAATAAGAGCTAAAAGTGACTAAAATGACACTTTTACTATTCTAGTCTTGATGTTTAGATCTTTAGCCCTAGGGTGACTAAACTTTAGTCACTTTTATTTTAGTTCCTGTAATCTAAATGGTCCTTAGTTAGAGGTGAATTGAAGGAAATTGGAGAAGAATAAATCTATTCTAGTAAAAACTAAAATAGAGGAGGATTTAATCCCCTTCGATCCCTTGTAGGTTGTCTTTAGTTGATATATACTCTTCAATTCCTAAGGCGTGACAGCGGATCTCAGGGGCACGTGAGCAACGACGGCACCCCTAAGGTGTGCATGACGGCGAGGTGGGAGCGGCTGGTGCGATGGATCTCAGGATGCACGTGCGCGAGGGTCGACCCTTGAGCGCGTACGACTGCGATGCCATCCAAGGTGGGAGCGGCGATGGCGGACTTCCCTAGGCATGAGCGACGACGACAGCCTCCCCTAGGCATGAAGTGGTGGTGCATCCCAAATGCGAGGCAGCGGTTCCGCAGGACGACAGTCCTATTTTTATGCTATTTTGATATATATTTATGTCAATGTCAATAGGATTTTACGACCTATATTTCAGTTCAAGGCTCTGCTTCCATCTATTTGTCTGTTTATGATATTTCTTTTCATATTTTACGCAAACGTTTTATTGATTTTATGCATTATCTCGTTTACTTAACACATTTACGCAACAAAATAGAAATTTAGAAAAAGGTAACCGCTCTAAGAAATGAAGTCATTTGCCACAATTCCATAAATCTCGCGTATACCGATCCATTTCATTTTCAACTCACATTCTTGCCATTCTAAATTTGTGCACATACAATAAAAAACAGATTTTTTACGCAGTCTACCGTAGTGCATAAATAACTTCACCGTGTAGTATAATTAGTATGAGTATATATCATAAACTAGTTCTAACAAGCCTTGATGCATGGATGTTGGAGAGATCCTATATTTATGGAGGAAATAAATCATTTAAATCAGTTTTTTTTGTTTCCATACATGTTTTTGTTATGAAATAGATCGATGGTTTACACTAAAATCCATACCCATTTACGTTGTTTTGGCTCATGTTTTACGCTGAAATCCGCCGGAGCTCCCACGCACGATCGGCTCCATATCTTCTATTCCCATATATACAGTAACTTCCAGCTTCGTAGGCACGCTAATCACGGTGGTGTGTGGACCCACCTGAACAAACCAATGAAAGGTTCGTTGTCGCTCTCATGTTATGCAAGTCTGCACCATTAAATATTATAGCATAAACACGAGTAGGAACTAACTACCCGACCAACGAACACGACGCTGGCCCCACCTTCATCCATCCCATCTTGACCCCACCACGTGCGCACCTTCGGTTTACAGAAAACATAACACATGTTTACATATGCATAAACGTGTCCCACAATCGCGCGAACGCACGCGCCCCACTGGCCTGACCTGACCACGCGCGTGACCACTTCCCTGGCTGGGGCTTTCCATGCCTATCGAAAGCCCTATGCTTCCATTACCAACAATATATATATATATATATAGCCCTGGCCTTCCATAGCATACAGGAAGCTCCAGCCAGCCATGCACCATCGCAGCCTGGTCCCCAACCCACCTCCCGCATGCGTCCATTCCTTGCATGCGCGCAGTTTGTTTTCATTTTCATGCGTGAGAAATTAGGAAGTGTATTGTTAACTGCTGCATGTATAGAATCAAAAAAATCTGATTTGAATGTTTTATTCCTTCCATAAATACAGGCTCTCTATAACAGACATACAACTAGACTCGTTAGAAACATTTTATGAAATATACTGCTAGTAACTATGCTACACAGTATAAGTATTTATGCAATATGGTACGCTGCGTAAAAAATCAGTTTCCTGCTACATGTGCACAAATTTAGGATGACAATAATATACGTTGAGAGGAAAATGGATTGACATGCATGAAAACAAAAAATCTGATTTAATGCTTTATTTTGTCCATAAAAATAGGATCTCTACAACAGCAATACAGTTAGGCTTGTTGAAACCAGTTTATGACATATACTGATACTAATTATACTACACTGTGTAGATATTTATATAATATGGTACACCGCGTAAAAAATCTATTTCCTGTTGCATGCACACAAATTTAAGATGATAAGAATGTGGGTTGAAAGGAAATAAATTGGCATGCATGAAAATGAAAAAAATCTGATTTAAATGTTTTATTTCATCCATAAAAGTAGGATCTTGACAACAGCCATGTAGATAGTATTTCATTGGAACCAGTTTATGACATATACTGACACTAATTATGCTACACGATATAGATTTTTATGCACTACAGTATAGCGCGAAAAAATCTGTTTCCTGCTGTATGCGCACAAATTTAGGATGACAAGAATGTGCGTTGAAAGAAAATGGATTGGCATGCATGGAAACAAAAAATCTAATTTAAATGCTTAATTTTCTCCATAAATATAGAATCTCTCCAACAGCCATGCATATAGCCTCGTTTGAACCAGTTTATGATATACACTAAGACTAATTATTCTACACGTCGAAGGTATTTATGCAATTTGGTATACTGTGTATAAAATCTGTTTACTATTGCATGCACACAAATTTAGGATGACAAGAATGTGAGTTGAAAGAAAATGGATTGACATGCATGAAAAAAAATCTGATTTTCAATGTTTTATTTCGTCCATAAATATAGAATCTCTCCAATAGTCATGCATTTAGGCTCGTTAGAAATAGCTTATGATATATAATGATACTAATTATGCTACATATCGAAGGTATTTATGCATTGCGGTACACTATACAAAAATCAACAAACATTTACATAAAATATCATAAACATACACAAGATGAAATGAGAGCCATGAACTAACAATGTATCATAAAAACCTATTGTCGGTGGCATAAATATGTATACAAAATAGCATAAAAATTGGCCGTCGATCCGCCACTGCTCGCCGCCTAGGGAAGTCTATCGTCGTCGCTCGTGCCTAGGGAACGCCGACGTTGTTGCGGGAGGGGGGACGCTAGCGGGCGCCACTTCGGGGCATGTGCCTCCGGGATTCGCCATCGCGTGCGCTCCTCCAAGATCTGCCGAAGCCTACAGCGCCTCACGCAACCACTATCACCACCGGGCCTAGGGTACGCCGCCGCCGCTCGTCCGGTTCGGGAGTGTCGTCGGTGCTTGCCCGCCCGCCATAGGACTGTCGGTGCTTGCTTGCCCGCCATAGGAGTGTCGCCGCCGGTCACCCGCCTCAGCGCACCACTGCCGCTAGCCCCCGGGATCGCCGCCGCTCGCACGCCCAAAGAAACTGCCGCCGCCGCTCGCTCGCCCGAGGGAACCACGACCCCGCTAAAACTAATCTCTGGCGGCCTGAGAGTCTTTTTATAGCCGTCTGCATCTGGTGCGGCTGAACCGAATGGCTCCGTTGAGCCAGAGCTTTCTTTAGTTATTGAAATCACATGGCTCCAAATATATAAACTATATATATATATATATTAAAAGTGTTATAAGCTCTGAGATATAAAAAATAGTTTTGACATATAGATTATAAGAAAATTAAAATACATTTGATTAAACAACCATGGTTTTTGAAAAAACTTCAATTAAATCCGTATATGTCAACTGTGTTTCTCATCATTTAAATCTATCTCTTGTATTCGTATTGACAAAGCGACCTCGTTCGTCAGTGACTCCCTTTCTCCTCGTGCTGCCTCTCGGACAGACCGCGCTGCCACCACGTCGAGGCCGACTGCACTACCACAAGGGCAGATAATAGGCCCGTGTGCAGCAAATAGGCCGTAGCTTCATTATCCCCTCAAGATCCATGGGACACTTTGAGAAAGCCCATGGAGAATCCGTCACCCTGGCCCAAGACCGCATTTGATTACAAGACGAGGCAATATCCCAACAAACGTACGTAGCGCAGCGCGCCAGCGCCTCTTCTTCACTTGTTGGCTTGTTGCGGGTTGGGGCGGGCGGGCCTGAGTTACTTTACCTCCCTTGAGCGACCACTCTTCCCATGTTCCCATCCCAGTCCGCCAGTCAAGCGAGCGAAATCGAATGGCTCCCCTCTTCGCCGCGGCGTCCCACGCGTCCCTCCTCCCCCTCTCCTCCCTCGACCGCCCCGCCGCCGGCCGCCTAGTCCGTGGCACCCTCAGGCCCCACATCTCGAGCCTCCGCCTGCGCCGCCCCCCGGGGGCAACCGGGCGCGGCCGCGGGCGTGGCCGAGGGGGCATCCCAGACGAGTGGGGCGAGCGCTCGCCGCCGGCCAACCCCGAACCCCCCGCGCAGCCCGATCCTCCCATCGACGACGACGAGTGGGGCCGCGACGACTCTGCCGACGGCAACTCACGCCCTATCGTCGTCGACGAGTGGGGCGAGCCCGGGGTGCCTGAGCCCGAGCCGCCCTCCACCGCGGACCCGCCTAGCCCGGCCGCAGACGACGACTGGGGAAAGGAGCCGGAGGCGCCGGCGCCGGCCCCTGCTCCGGCGGCGGAGGAGGACGAGCAGGAGGTGAAGAGGGAGGAGCTCAAGCGGTGCCTGGTGGACACGGTGTACGGCTCCGACCTCGGCTTCCGGGCGTCCACGGAGGTCAGAGGGGAGGTCGTCGAGCTAGTCACCCAGCTCGAGGCGGTTAACCCTACTACTGCTCCCGTCGAGTCGCCGGATCTCCTCGACGGCAACTGGATCCTCATGTGAGTTCTTGCTACGCCCAAACATGTGACTCGATCTTTTGTCTGTTCTTAATCGGTTGGTCCATCGATCGATGATTCAGTGCTGATGAGCTGTGTTGCTACTGCTGATAAACATCCGTGTGGCCATAGCCATACCATTCAAATCATTGAGAGGTGCGCTGAAACCTGTAATGATTGGGTATGGTGCGATCCATTTGCTCCGAATGCATCTGCATTCCTCCGTATTCAGAACTGGACAGCTTATTTAGTCATGCAACTTGTGCAATCTCTGGCAATCAAAGACGTGTGACTCTAGGCCCCATAACAGGAAATGACGCTTCTGTAGGATGCAATAAACCTTTCCTCATGACCCCACTAGATTTTGTTTAGGGCTTAGTACCTATTTATTGTTTTAGTTGAGAGGCTTGTAACCATCAGATGAATGAATCATTGCTATTTAATCAATGAAGTAGTATAATATCCTCCCGTTCAAGGATATATTTATCAATGAAATAATAGATGATCGTGCCTACATATGTGTGTGCACCCACACAACATGTTCTGCTTGTGATCATGGAGTCTCAAGGACAAATGGTTGTCTTACCATATTTGTTCATTGGCTTGCAGATATACAGCATATTCCGAGCTTCTGCCTATTCTAGCTGCTGGGGCAACACCTTTGGTCAAAGTAAAGCAGATATCCCAAGAAATTGACTCCAAAATCATGACGATAGTCAATGCTTCGACCCTTACGACTCCATTTGCTTCATTTTCATTCAGCGCAACCGCCTCTTTCGAGGTTCAAAGCCCATCAAGGATAGAGGTATGAATCGATCGACATGCTAGCCTATTCGGATACATTATTCATTTTCTGGTATAACCCAAAGACAGCAGTTGATCGCTTGTTTGAAAATTAGGACTGCCATACTGTGCTACTAAGTTATTTCAGTCATTTACCCACTTAGCTACTTGTGTCTTTGTACTCGTTGGAAATGTGGAGTTAGTTTCTACAATTTTGTCTTGCTCACTGCCAAATTTGATGCACCCCACTTCTTAAATGACACTTCAGTTTGCAGATACCAGATGCTAACATTTCTTGAGATGATTTGTCAGCTATTTAAGGTGTCATGTTATATTGTAGATGATCAAACTTATATGCTGACGATTAACTGAACCAGGTCCAATTTAAGGAGGGGAGCTTTCAGCCTCCGGCAATATCATCATCCGTGGATCTACCTCAACAAGTTGATATATTTGGGCAGAAGATCAGCCTGGGGCCAGTCCAGCAGGCACTGAATCCATTGCAGCAAGCATTTGCTAGCATTGCTGGGTCCATTTCTGGGCAGCCACCCCTCAAGGTACCAATTCCGGGCAACAACAGAGCTCGATCCTGGCTCTTGACTACCTACCTGGACAAAGACTTAAGGATCTCGAGAGGCGATGGAGGCTTGTTTATTCTTGCCAAAGAGGGGAGCCCTTTGCTAGATCAATTGTAAATCTGTAATTGGTTGCTACCGGAAAGGATATCCAGAACTCCACAGGTAACCGAACAGAGGACGCCTCACATTGTATTTATCAATTAATATTGTTGTTGGCGGCACTGTTACATGTATTGGGCCATGAAATCTTAGAAATGAATATTTAGTCGATAAAAATCGAGAGCTGAACTGAGACTGATACAAACAAAACACTTCAATGTTCATCTGATGTCTGTCCTTTTATTGATACGCTTGCCAGACCATGCCCGTATGAAACATGGTGATTCAGCCTTTTTGACAGCTTCTACTCACCGAGGTGGCAGAAACACTCCAGATCGCGGGAAATGAAGACTGCAAGGGAGACTTTGTGCTGCTAACAATGCCGCGTTTACAGTTTATGTTGCAACAAAAACTTTAAACCAATGTAGCTCCAAAATTGTTGACTTTTCAGTTTATGTTGCATGAAAGACTTAGCTAAAGTGTCTGTTGGAACTTGCTCTCCTGGACAAGTTGATCTAACGGGAAAGTGTAAAGAGTGTTGGCAAAGTTTAACGTGGATGGCAATAGCTCTGTTAATCTGGCCTCTCAAGCACACTG
Source organism: Zea luxurians (assembly GCA_029449295.1). Lineage (NCBI taxonomy): Eukaryota > Viridiplantae > Streptophyta > Magnoliopsida > Poales > Poaceae > Zea > Zea luxurians. The sequence goes on along the minus strand of JAOPSE010000022.1, from coordinate 45,916,000 downwards.
TGCGGAGGTATTTATAGCCACTCGTGACCATCTGTCCCTTGTCAAAGATGTTTATGCCTTCGAGTACCCGTCAATCCCTAAAATATTCTCACGAGAGGAGGTTACAGATTGCTTTTGAAGGTTGTGGTTCTTAATGCGTAGGGCCCGCAGCTGTAGCTGGTCTTCGGCTGAGATGCCGATGACTTCGTCGTTCTCTATTGCATCTTCGTCCTCTGGTGGAGCGAAGCCTGGAGGTGGTGCTTGCGGTACGTCTTCGTAGCTGCAAATGCGTAGGGTGCCTTCGGGGGTGGGGTGGTCTTGGCGCTGTCTTTTGCTAACAGCTTCATCTTCAAAGGTCTCTTGGGGGGTGTTGCCCGCGAGGGCCTTGCCTTTTTCTCAGCCAGTAGCGCTTCCTTCGCTGCTTCGTCGATGGATGGGGCTGCCTTCGAACTAGTTCGCTTGGGGGCCATCGTGGGTTGTTTGTCGTAGCACGAACGGTGGGCGCCAACTATTGGAACTTGCTCTCCTGGGTAAGTTGATCCAACACGAAAGTGGAAAGAGTGTTTGCAAAGTTTAACGTGGGATGGTAATAGCTCTGTTAATCTGGCCTCTCAAGGGCACTGTACGCGGGTATTTATAGGCACTCGAGTGACCACCCGTCCCTTGTCAAAGATGTTTATGCCCTCGAGTACCCGGTCTATCCTTAGAATATTCTCACGAGAGGAGGTTACAGATTGTCATTACATAAAAAGGCTGTTACAGATACGGCCCATAATATGCTTATCCGCGCGGGGCCCGTTATAGTGGTTCGAATCCCACCTGGGCCTTCTAACGCAATGAGGACGTGGGACCAGTAGACTTCGACAAACCACTCGTCTTGCAACCGAGAGGACGAAGGGAGACCGCGTCGGTCTTCGTCCAATTGGCGCCTTTGGCTTGTTCAGGCGTGCTCTGTGGAGGTGGTCTTCGTTGGTGTAGGAAGGCGACGAAGGCATCGAGCGAATGGTAGCGTGTTAGTCTTCGCCCCAACAGTTGCTCCAAAACTTGGGTAACTGACTCCACTTCCAAAAGATTAGGACACGATCACTTGATTGCAGCAGTGCAATTTGACTGGGACTGAATCCTAACAAACTAGCTACTCTAACCTAGCTAGGATTACAACCTCCAACTAGGCCTACCTCATCTAATTTGTAGCCTCAACTAATAACTAGCTCTAGTTGATTTGAACAGATCCTATGACTATGTTAGTTATGGCTAAAAATTAGCTAGCTAGTTTTTATCCAGGTTTAGATTCCCAAATGACATATTCTATACTTGTCGGGTATAATAATTAGGGATACCTAGATTACGCCCCTAAACACGTTTAACCCCTAACCACCATCGAAGCACATTCCCCGAGGATGAAGGATCATAAGCCGCGCTTCGCCTGAGGCCCCTCTCAGGGGTGAAAGTAGCCTAGAGGGGGGGGGGTGAATAGGCTACACCTGAAATTTTTCACTAAAAACTTCGAGATAGATCAAATTAAAGTTGTATTGGTGCAAACCGGTTCAGTTGATTTTGTTCATAACTGAACAAGTTTGAACCTGCTCAACTTAGATTAAATAATTAGTTAAACAAATATGACGAAGTAGTGAAAGATTTTGCTAATGACTTGCCCTACAGAAAATCCACTCAAATAAATGAATATGAACCAACCAACAATTTAAGGCACTTAACAAGAAAGCACAAGAACACGCGATTTAACCTGAGGTTCGGCAACCACCACAAAGGTGTCCTACTCCCTGTTGAGGAGCCCACTAAGGGCCAGGTCTTTTCCAACCCTAATCCTCCACAAGCCAACCACCAAGGTCAAGGCAATCTTTTCTCAAATTTGCTCAAAGAGCGGGTAATACAAACTTCTTAGGGTCGTCCATAAATTTGGAGACTCCCAAGCAACCTCTAACCGTCAAGAACACAAGGCTCCAAGAGTAACAAATCCGCACAAGGTTAAGTTTGTAATGAGCTCAAGAACAAAGTGAATGGGAGAATCAAGATGAAATTGACAGCGTGTTAGATCGACTTCACCTCACACCAAGGATCCTTCAAGCGATTGAAGGAGATGCGATTTCGGGTGTGAGATGTGAATTAAATGCCCTTGTTTGGAGTTTGGTCAGCTGAGAAATCGTGGAGAGAGCAGAAGTAATGAAGAGAGAGAGAGAGTGTGGGGGTATTTAAATGATCCCCAAAAGCTGGCAGCCGTTGGGAGAAAAGAACCGAAAACCGGTTGAACCGGTTTACAAACCGGTTGAACCGGTTTCCACCAGGAAGAACTCGGTTCACTGATCTACTCAGCCGGAGACTCGACCGGACTCAAAACCGGTTGAGCCGGGAAAAAATCCGGTTGAACCGGTTTCCAAAAAATATCTGCATACGATTTTTCTGATAGCTCTGACTATCAGACTGGTTAGAGCAGGGGTGGCATAGAAACAGTCTAGAAACCGGTTGAACCAGTTTCAATGTCCGGTTGAACCGGTTTCAGAGCCTGAAGAGCAAGTTTTGAAAATTCTGAAGTGAACCAAGGTGGAACTCTTGTGGGAAGTAAAAGTGGTTACTCAAAGGACATTCATGATCTTGAAAAGTGTTCTCTAAGATGATTTTGAAGGAATTTGAACTTAGCTCATTGCATAACTTACTTAACCATTGCGGATCCCTCTTAATTGAACGGCGATTCCTATAACTCAAGAATTATAAAATGAACACTACCATTGTTTCCAAGCACTTGGAGCACGCCGTATGATGTAGAATTTAAATCCGCTGTGCTTTACATTTGCATACTCTTATGATCTGTGCTTCTCTTATCTGTAGAATAACTGTGAACATGCTAGGAGCAAACTTGTTAGAATCTCTGTTTGTTTTGTCATTTAATCACCAAAACTCTCAATTAGGGTTGATTGCACTTACAATCTCTCCCTTTTTGGTGATTGATGCCAAAACAAACTAGAGTAGAGATAAAAATTAAAAAATAAGAACACTGGCGAGATATAAGTACTTGTATATGTGCAGCTCCCCCTAAATATGTGCATGAGTTTTGTGATATATATTCATATTGACTTGATATGTCAATTTGCAACATATTTAGAGAGAGTGAACAACCAACACAATACATAAAAACTGAGGGATGCAACAGAATTATATAGGATTTGATGATAAAAAGAAGAGTATTACACAAACAGGTCCATCATTGTATAGCATAGGATATGAAATATTACTACTAGATATTTTAATAAGGTCATCACATCACATCATTAAAAAGTTTGTGGCTCTAAGCCATCACCACATGCATCACAAGTCAAGCGAATAATTATTACAAACCAAGTGTTCATTACATAAATTAAAAGTGCTGCCAAGATGAGAATCTTTCTCCCCCTTTTTGGCAACTAGCACCAAAAAGGAGAGAACCACCAGCCACACATCACCACTGAGGAGGAGGCGGACCAAAGAACTGATGCGCCAGGTGAGTTGCAAAGTGTTCTTCCCCAGACTGAGCTGGGGGAGGATAGCTTCCTGAAGGATCCTAGGGCGGAGGATAAGAAGAGGTTGACCCGGATCCCCCTGGTGGGGAGGCGGGGCAAACTGCTCATGATCATCAAAATCTTCTTCATCTTCTTCTTCATCTTCTGGAGACATGAAAGGTACCCCATATGCCTGCTGGTGCCACTCATTGATTTCCGGTGGAGGAGGATGAAGAGGCACATCAGGCGAACGAGGAGCAAATGGCATACCCATAGAGGAAGCTTGACGGCGAAGATTGTCGTCAGTCTCACGCTGCCGCCGAGCCAGCTCATGCACATCTAAAGATATATTTCTGTACATGGAAAAGAATGCTGCAATACCATGGGACAGACGAGCACCCATCCCGCGACCACGACCTCGACCACGACCATGTGGTGTGGGAGATCCGCGACCAGGAGATGGACGCGAGGGTCCGGCAGTAGCAGGCCCACGAGAGCTAGAGGGCGCTTTCCTCAGACGCCCTGCTGGATTGTTTGGATCAATCCAGAAGGGGGTGTAAGATAGATGTCTTGTGCCTTTCTCATAGCGAAATTGAGTCACCACTTCAATCATCTTCATGATGAAGGGGGCGTGAAGACATCCCTTGAGAGGGAAGCAGGCAGCATGAATATTTTCTTGTCAAATCATGTCAAAAACATTGATACTTTCTAAACTATTTGGCTTCATAAATGAGAGCAAGACCTTGCTCTCTCCTAGGATATTCATTTGGTTACCTCCTTTTGGAATGAGAGTCATTTTGCTGAGAGAGTTAATATATCTATAAAACTTATGCAGATTGGTGGACTCCAAAATTTACCAGTCTCAGATATATGGAGATCTCGGGCTTCATCCTTGGTGGGTTGACGAAAGTCATGAATTTTAATCTTGTCCCGAGAAATATCTTCATCAAGAAATCCAAGTATGTGAGCAAACCTATGGTAGCTCACCTTGTACCAGCTGCCTTCGATATAGAAATTTAGGTAAGGAAAGTTATAGGGACTTTCCTCATCGGCCAGCTTGATCCAAAGAGTAGAATAGAACTGAGCAATGACCTCATCATTCCAATCATATTGGAATGTCATAATGTTCTTCATTTTCTTCCTCTCACAGGCCCTCAAAGCCTGTGTCATCTCTGGATCTCCAATAACTTCACATCCTTCCCAGTTAATGTATCTCTGATGCAGAATAGGCTGATACTTCTTGGGAATAATCACAGAGTTATAAAAATCAACATGCTGAAGGGTCCAGAACCGATTACCATCGATCCTAGCATCACGAATACGCAATGTATGGTTTTGGAATCGGATGTCCTGGAGAAGAGCGGACCCTCCGCTGGCAGTAAAATCTGTGACAGGCTCATTTGCAGATCGACGAGCCTCTGCCCTGTGAAGAACCAACCCCCGGATAATGGGTGCGTTGGCAGAGGGAGGTCAACTTCATCATCCTTGCCTCCGTCATCATCACTTGTTGGCTCTCATGCCTGTGGATTTGCCGCGGGTCGAGACCGACCGGAGGGATTTCGGGCCGTCCGACCGCGAGCACCATGAGACCCTGAGGCCTCACCACCTTGCATCACATTTCCGGATCCTCGCCCATGCTTGGATCTGGAACGCGGGGGAGTTTCTTCATGAATTTCTTGATCATCATTAGAATCAGATTCAACAACTGATGGGTTCCTCCGACGCACCATCCTTAAGATAAAAAGTAGAACCTATGGTGAGCGAGGAGATCGATGTTCAAGGATTTTAACAAACACGTTTGAGTAAAGACGCGTATGATATTAAGCATGCACTTCAACCGTTCATGCGAGCGGTTCAACTACAATGAACAATACCAAACTACTAAATTCAAACAATGTTCGAGACAAAAGAAGATAGTTTAAGTGTTGCAAGCACCTAAACTATAAAGTATCCTTGAAACAATACACAAGATAATCAAGAACGGGTGAGATCGAGTAAAAACATGAGGAAATAAGGTAATACCTCGATCTGAAGATTTAACCACAGAAATCCCAACGAAAGTGAGGGAGTTGATGGAGGAGGCCGAGAGGAACAAATCTTCAACAAACTCCCAATGGATTTGATGGCTCAAATGGGATATGGAGAGTGGTGTGAGTGTGTGAGAGAGAGGAAAAGTGAAGGCGACAGCGGCAGTAAGAAATGAACGGGTAAAGAAGTGAAAGAAGGGAAGGGGAGGAGAAAAAGGAGAAGTGGCGGCTGGTTAGCGGACCCAAAACCGGTTCAACCGGTTATAAAACCGGTTCAACCGGTTTTGCTGCAGTGTGAACAGTTAAAGTGCGCAGAAAAAGATGCTGACTGCGCGAAATTCCTGCCAGACTGACAGCGCAGTCTGCGAGACTGACGGCGCAGACTGTGGGGCTAACTGATAGCACAGACGCAGAGGCGACAACCGGTTTTTATACCGGTTCAACCAGTTTTCACCAGAAGAAAACCGATTGAGTGGCCTACTCAGCCGATATACTCAACCTGTTTTGGGATATTGCCCGGTGAGGCTTTAACTACAAGCAATATTTGTGACATGAGTAACTTTGGCAATAAAAATAAGATTTTACATGTCATTTTATGCATAAAGCAATTTTATATCAAACAATCATGATTCAAATTTTAGTTTTATGACATGTTTCGAGAATCCAAAATATTTAGTTCACTCCTAAGAAAACAAAACCTAGTCTCATCAAGGGGTTTTGTGAAGATATCGGCTAGTTGATTTTCAGTGCTCACATGAAACAATTCGATATCTCCTTTGGCTTCATGGTCTCTCAAGAAATGATGTCTAATATCAATGTGTTTGGTTCTAGAGTGTTGCACAGGATTGTTTGCAAGTTTTATGACACTCTCATTGTCACACAGTAGTGGAATCTTATTAAACTCACAACCAAAATCTCTAAGGGTTTGCTTCATCCATAACAACTGTGCACAACATGCACCGCTGCTATGTACTCAGCTTCTGCAGTGGAAAGTGCAACACAATTTTGTTTCTTGGAACTCCATGACACTAAGGACCGCCCAAGGAATTGGCAAGTCCCAGTAGTGCTTTTTCGATCTACTTTGCAACCGGCATAATCTGAGTCAGAGTAGCCAAGTAAATCGAAAAGGGAGCCTTTAGGATACCATAATCCTAGGTTTTGGGTGTGGACTAAATATCTTAGGATTCTCTTAACGGCAACAAGATGGCAATCTTTAGGATTAGCTTGAAAACGTGCACACATGCAAACACTTAACATGATGTCAGGTCTAGATGCACAAAAGTAAAGCAGTGACCCTATCATTGATGTATATAACTTTTGATCTACCGGTTTACCTTCTTCATTTAGGTCGAAATGTCCATTTGATAACATTGGAGTCTTGGCGTGCTTTGCCTTTTCCATGCCAAACTTCTTGAGCATATCTTGTGTATATTTTGTTTGGCATAGAAAGGTACCTTCCTTGAGTTGTTTGACTTGGAATCCTAGGAAGTATTTGAGCTCGCCCATCATAAACATCCCAAACCTGTTCGTCATTACTTTGCTAAATTCTTTACAAAATTTTTCATTAGTACTACCAAATATAATGTCATCGACATATATTTGGCACACAAATAACTCATTGTCAACTTTGCGAGTAAATAATGTAGAGTCAGCTTTTCCTATTGTAAATCCATTCTTAATTAAAAAATCTTTAAGACAATCATACCAAGCTCTAGGGGCTTGTTTAAGCCCGTAGAGCGCCTTGTGAAGTAGATAGACGTGGTTTGGCTTCCTTGGATCTTCAAAGCCCGGTGGTTGCTCCACATAGACCCTCTCTTGTAGTGGTCCATTTAGAAATGTGCTCTTGACGTCCATTCGATATATCTAGAAATCATGGTTAGTAGCATAGGCAATTAATATTCTAATTGACTCTAACCTTGCTACCGGAGCATATGTTTCACCAAAATCAAGTCCTTCCACTTGAGTGTAGCCTTGGGCAACCAACCGTGCTTTGTTTCTTGTAACAACGCCATGTTCATCTTGTTTGTTCCTAAAGACCCATTTTGTCCCAATCACATTTTGCTTGGGTCTTTGAACCAAGGACTAGACTTCATTCTGAGTGAAGTTGTTCAACTCCTCTTGCATGGCAATTATCCAATCCGGATCACCCAACGCTTCTTCAACCTTAAGTGGCTCAAGAGAGGAGACAAACGAGTAAAATTCACAAAAATTTGCTAAATGGGATCGAGTTGTTACCCCTCTCCTGGTGCTACCCAGGATGTTGTCCACCGGATGATCTCTTTGAATGGTATGATGGACTCGAGGATGGGGCACTGATGGTTGTCTTTGAATTTGCTCCTCCTCATCATCCACTTGATAAAGAGGCACTTCACCATCAATATTCTCATGTTCATCTTCTACCATGGTTGGCATCCTTTGGGGTTGATGACCTTCTTCAAGACTTGGATAACTTGAGGTTGATGGGTTTGCTTGGGTAGAGGATTTATCACCCACCACCTTTGCGCCCTGTAACACCCCAGGTGTTACTCAGGGTGTCCACCCAGGGCTACACCATTTACCCTACTATCACATGTGGGTTAGTTTGAGCAAAGTACATCAAACTTAGAATTCAAGGTCCTAAGTAAGTGCAACCTATCTTGGATATCATACCCTAACTTATCATGCACATCTAAAGGGGAGAATTGCCCAAAACCTTAATACAAACCCCTTTGGACAATGGGAACCCTAGATGCAAGTAGGATCAAAAGGTCATGAAAACCTTATGATCATGGCTTGGGCCAAATATAAAAGTTGTAGTACACTTAATAACCTACAAACAATAGTAAGAAAGTAGCCCCAAAAAGATTTCAGAAAAGCCCCAAAAAGTTCACCAAAGGCTGGAACACCAAAGGAAAATCAGAAAATGCCTAAGTCCAAAACTAACCTTTGGACAAAGATCACACATGTTCACCCTCATCCAAAATTCAAAACACCTCGACCCAATCGATAAAGTGGCGCCAAATTACCCCTAGAATGCCCTGGAAGAGTTTGAACCCAAGCCAAGACCGTTTGACACGAGTTGGCACCTGTTTTGTCTCGGGTTGAACAGTGTAGATAGACAAGACTTGGCGCCACCATATCTTCTAAACCAAACTCGATCTTCCCTTGGAACTTACATTAACTAGGTAGCCCTAGGTGCAGGGAAGAAATCTTACACAAGCAATAGGGTGAGATTCACACGTTTGGCTGCTCAGCAGGCGCAAGAACAAGGGCAGAAAGCAATGGCCACGTGTTCGACACACTCTGGGCTCGCCAGAGCACGCCCGACGCGCGCCCCGCATGCCCCGCGTCGCGCCAAAGCCCAGCCGGCGCCATGGCCCGCGCCCGCGCCTATAAAGCGCCCAGGGACTTTGACCGTACCCCTCCGCACGCGCCCGACCTCACCGGAGCTCAAATCCCACCGGCATTGCCGTGCACAGCGTGTCAGCGGCCGCCCGATCCCCCTGCCACTATAGACCGGCCAATAGAGCCATTCCCAACCCCGTCCGACCCTCGAGAGAGACTGTGCGTGCCTCGGTGAAGCTCCCAGAGCGAGGAATCGAGCTCTGCCTCGCCGGAGACACCGGATCAAGGTCACCGGACTTCACCCGACCGCCGGTGAGCGTGGACTGAGCTGCACGGTGAAGTCTTCCTTCGATTCCTTGCACGGTTAGACTCCTTAGCACCCCGTAAAGCTCCCCGTGCCCTTGGATTAAACTATACCGCCGTGGATAGGCCGAAGCACACGCCTCCGACGAGCTCGCCCGCCTGCGCACGTGGACCGATCGATTCCGGCCATCACCGACGGCAAGCTGTACCTCGACGTAACCGCCAGAGCCTCCCGGAGCCAACCCCACCCTTCGCCGGACCTCCCTCGCCACCGGTAAGCCGCGCCACCCTTTTCTTTCTCGCGGGTACTGTTTAAACCTAGGGAGGGACCGCGGGGGAGAAGAAGCGAAAGCCAGGGGGTTTTGCGCAATGTCAGTGACCCAGATGAATAGTAGCGCAGGGGTATAACTGAGAGAGTTGGTTTGGAAATACTCCGAGGACTTCGGTGCAAAGTGGATTTCCAGGAAACCTTTAATTAAATATGACTTAAAATATAAACAGCACTTGAATAATTCATAACTTCAGTTTTATTCAACCAAATTTGGTCAAACCAATTTTGTCTGACTCTACATAATGTGAGCTACCTAGGAAAAATACAAAACCCCCTTAGTATTGCAAAAGAAATTAAAGTTTGGAATTAAATATTGTTTTGGCCAAAAGCTAAATAATAGAGGGAAAAATGGTTACACTGTTAGACTGAGGTTAAGAAAATTTGGAGAAGCACATGACCACCTACTGGCCTATAAAAAAATGCTAAACCTCTCTGCACACCCCATTAAGATAGAGCTTACCATTTAAACCCTTTTTAGCCTAAAGTTAAAGAAAATGTTAATGAAGGGTTGACCAAGGAACCAGAGAGTACCCATATTTTTGTTAGTCTACTTATTCAGTATAGTTCACTAGAAAAATTTGTTATACCCTGGTTTAGTATAAAATAAATAGGATACCTTTTATTTTAAGAAAACAAGGAAAATTTAGAAAAACCCTACAAAAATAATCCCAAGGAGAAAACCCCTCAAACCTTGGGATAACTAATGAAATGTGATTATAAACATAAGAAAAATATGGAATCTGTTGTTTGATATTTTTCAAACAATAAGTTAGTTATAAGCACATTTTTGGCATAAAACTTTAGAAAATCACAACTAAATAGCCACCAATTAACCTTATGTAATTTTTGGCACAAAAGCTTATTATTACTGTTTGATGCCAACAAAAATAACCCTTAGGACAGAACCCACCCCCTAATTAAGAGTTGTAGTGCAAGGTGGCCCATTTACACCACTTTTGTTATTTTTGTCTAAAGCATAGCGTTTTTATTTTGAACCTCAAATTCATAGAACAGGCTATATTGACCAATGGCAAGCCACTGTAATTTTTACAGAATTTTTGGAAAAAGTTAATTCACTGTTGTAGTTCAAACCTACTCTAGAATTCATAAATAGAAAATAAAGAAAGGGAAATGAATAATGAAAATTAGTGTCATCCTAAAACCCTTTGTAAATTGTCCACTGAAATATATAAAGGAAATACCAATCCACTATGCTCATCCTTAACAAAACCTAAACCTGGAGTGATAAGCATAAGGCACTAAAAGCCACGTATGACCAAGAAACCCTAAGTGGCCAATTAACTTATTTTTTCTTCCTTTAGCATAATGTTATTAAATCCTGCATATTCATGACATACATATTCATTGCATTTCGATAGACTGTAACCTCGCTGACGGAGAATACGTCCTCGTGCCGAAGCAAGGAGCTGCTCAGGAGGTAGCCCCGGATCCAGCACCAGAGCCTGCACCAGCTTTGGAAGGCAAGCCCCGGTTTTATGCATAACCAGTTATATATATGCTATTTTACTGCACTTAATGTTTGTAGGCTTGTACTGTGCACTTAAGTGTAGGAGTTGACTGAAACCCTAGTTGCATGATATCAGGTTTCCTTTTGAGATGAATACTAGTATGCTAGGTCGAGTAGCTGCTTTAATAATTAGGGATCTCGGTAGAAGTCGAGTGATTTTTCTAGCACTCGCGTGAGGTCAGGAATTGATTGTATCCACTTTGATAACAGAATAATGATGGTCTGTGGACACGGATCCATGGGGATGCGTGGTCTACGAGATGAAATTGGAATAAGGATTAACGTGCGGATACCTGTGTCAAGCGTTTGAACGTAATAAACATATGCCGAGAAATATGGTAAATCAGTAAGCCTAGTAGCTGATTGAACCTGGCAGCAGATTGCCCTCCTCATGCGACCTGAGACGTAGTCTCCCATTCCGGTTATGGTGGGTACAACCGTACAAGTGCGGTCACTGCACGACGGCCGTCGGGGTCAGTGAGGCATTGTACGTCAAGGCGGTGAGCCCCTCTCTGCTGATGGGGAATCGATGGGGACGGAGTGCCTCGCCATGTCTTGTGTTTAGGTTTACCTTGCAAGGATAAAAACTCGATTCGAATCGTCTGCTTCTCGCAGCTAATGAGACTGCTTGATCCATTGTACTGCATTGAGTAATAAGTGGAAATATGATGAGTTGATACAAGATGTTGATTGCTAAAAATGTTTGCTACTATGTATGAGTAGATAGTACATAATTAGCCTTAAGAGAGTCACACTTAAATTTGACAAAGCTAAAACTTGAATTAGAACTCAGCTAGTGCTTTTGTTTACCAAACCCCACAGCCAAACAACTGCATGTCTTGAGGTAGAGGAGTAGACTCCTCACACCGGGTAAGTCTAGCTGAGTATTAGTATACTCAGCCTTGCTTGTGACATAATTTTACAGGTTCTTTGGAGGACATGGTTGCTGGAGTGACTTGGCCGTCCGCCTTGCCATCGGGTTGGACTGTCGAGTGGGACCCTACCTCAGCTGAGGAGGAGCATGAGGAGTGATGGGACAGGCTTCCCCATCTCTCTGTTTAATTATCATTAGTTTTATTCCGCTGCACTTCGAACAATGATGACTACTTTTACAAAACTCCGATGGTGATGTAATAATTTAATACTCCTTAATGTATGGTTTTATGCTTTATTGTATTTGCTCTGTGACTCACCATCGAGTGAGACTGTGGTACTTGATCCTGTCAGTGGCCTTGTCGGACTAGATCCGAGGGATTGACGGGTTATTCCCATTTAAGTGCGGTCTAGCCTCTAGGGTGGGACTTAGGCACTTAAGTCGGAATAATTCGGGCAGTTCCGCCACACATCAAAAACCTCATTGGTCATCCACAAAGTTCCTTCCTCATCATCCTTTTCTTGAGGTCTCACTTCACCTATTGCAAGCTTCTTTATGGCCTCACAAGGTGGTTCTTCATTTCCTGCAGTGTCATTAGAAACATGCCCTTGCGAGCCATTAGACTCATCAAATGTCACGTCTATCGCTATTTCAACAAGACCGGTGGTATTGTTGAAAACACGATATCCATGCGCATTTGATACATAACCAAGCAAAAAGCCTTCGTCCACTCTAGGAGCAAACTTTAAGCTCTTGACTTTCTTGTTAAGAATAAAGCATTTACAACCAAATACTCTAAAATAATCAACTTTAGGTTTGTTACCAGTGAGAAGCTCGTAGGCAGTCTTCTTGTAGATCTTGTGAAGATAAAGGCGGTTGATTGCATGACAGGCGGTGTTGACCGCCTCTGCCCAAAAGTTGTCAGGGGTCTTGTACTCATCCAACATAGTTCTAGCGGCTTCAATTAGAGTTTGGTTCTTCTTTTCCACAACACCATTTTATTGTGGAGTGTAGGGAACCGAGAACTCATGTTTGATTCCTTCTTCACCTAAGAATTCTTCGACACCTGTGTTCTTAAATTCTGTCCCATTGTCACTTCTCACTTTCTTGATTTTAAGCTCAAACTCATTTTGAGCTCTTCTCATGAACTTCTTCAAGGTCTCTTGGGTTTCACCTTTGTCACTCAAAAAGAAAACCCAGGTGAAGCAAGGAAAATCATCAACAATAACTAAGCCATACTTACCACCACCAATACTGATGTAAGCCACAGGTCCGAAGAGGTCCATGTAAAGAAGCTCCAATGGCCTCTTTGTTGTGACCACATTCTTTGATTGATGTGGGACTCCATGTTGCTTTCCTGCTTGGCATGCGCCACACACCCTATCTTTCTCAAATACAACATTTGTTAGTCCAATGATGTGACTATCCTTTTGAAGTTTGGCCAAATTCCTCATACCGACATGAGCTAGACGGCGATGCCATAGCCAACCCTTGTCGGACTTTGCCACTAAACAAGTCTCAGGTGTCACTTTACTTGTTGTGAAATCAACAAGATAAAGTTTGCTCTTCAAGCGACCCGTAAAGGCAACTGAGGAATCCTCCCTTCTAAGGATCTTCACATCCATATCAGAAAATAAACAATTATAACCCATTCCACAAAGTTGTGAAACGGACATCAAATTGTAGCTTAAAGAATCTACTAGTAAAACATTTGAAAGTGATTGTTGGTCAGAGATAGGAATTTTACCAATACCAATCACCTTACTCTTGCCACTATCTCCAAACACAATTTCTTGTGCTTCTTGAGTTAGTTGCAAGGAATGAAACATGTCTTCCTCCCCGGTCATGTGATTTGTACATCCACTGTCAAGCACCCAACTTGACCCACCAGAGGAGTAGACCTGCAAAACAAATTTAGGCTATGCTTTTAGGTACCCAAATTGAATTAGGTCCTGCAGTGTTAGTTATAGCCTTGGGTACCCACACACTTCTTTTCATGACTTTTCTTTTAGTGTACGCACCCACATATTTAACAACCAATTTCCCTAAATCCCAAGTCAACATATAATCACAAAGATAAGAGTGAGAAATAGGAGCATTAAAATTTTCTCCACTTGTGGATCCCGCTTCCTTCATCTTACTCTTTGTGGAACTCAAGTTTACCTTTACTTGAGTTGACTTGTCATTTGAGGAGTGAATCCTCCCCAAGGCATCATATAGGGTGGTTCCCTCTATGAACTTGGGGGATCTCCACCCCTTATGCACTATGTTAGGGTTTTCCTTAAATGAGTTGAACCCAAGCCCCCTTTTCCATTGTTGGGCTTTAAGGACTTGTACTTGGGTTCAGCTTTCTTTAACCCATCATTGCTAGAGCATCTCTTCAATATTTCTTTGACCTTCACCTATGGGCTTTTCTTCCTTACATGGTTAGTCAAACAACAAGAAGCATGGTATTTGACACAATGTTTGCAAAAGGTATTATTTGAGGAGCTAGACTTAGATTCAATCAACAAAGATGAGGCATTGATGTTCTTGCAATTTTCAAGTTGCACTTGAAGTTCTTGATTTTGAACAGTCAAGCTTAACATGCTTGATTCAAGTGCATCTTTTTCATTTGCAAGATTAGCTATAGAGGTTTTCATATTTGTTACTTCTTTTTCTTTATCCTCTATAGTTATCTTGACTAAAGATACTTCCTTAGTCAAGGCATCTAGTATTTCATCTTTATTGAGTAGCAATTCTTGAAGCTCTAGGTTTCTCTCCTTTTTAAGGATGAGCAAGTCTTCTTGAGCATCAAGAGTTGCTTTTCTTTTATCTAGCTTCTCCATTAATTTGGTGATAACATTATATCCATTCAAGCCAAATTCTTTAATCATTTTGTTTTTCATGGCAATTTGTTCATCATCATCATTTGAGAAATCATCACTAAATAAAGTTACCTTATCTCCTTTTGCCATGAGGCAAGTTGGAGTGTAGGAGTCGTCTTGGAGGTTGGTGAAGAGTTGCGAGCTTGAAGTAGATTGGATGGCAATGTTTGCCACCACTTCCTCTTCTTCGGAGCTAGAACTCTCTTCATCGGAGTTCCATTCTTCACCAATATGGGCTTGACCATATTTCTTCTTGAAATATCCCTTGTTCTTGCCTCCCTTTTGGAACTTGTCCTTCTTGTATTCCTTCTTGACTTCTTGTTCCCTTTTGTTAGGACAATCCGCTATGAAATGACCGGTTTGGCCACATTCATAGCATGCCCTCTTATTTTCTTTCCTTTGAAACTTATCATTTTTCCTTACAAATTTCTTGAATGTTTTGATGAACATAGTCGTGTCTTCATCACTTGAACTATCTTCATCACTTGATGTCTCGACCACTTTCTTTGCCTTGTGGTCTTTGTTCTTCTTGGGAGTGTCTTGTCCATTTGAGATCAAGGCGTGAGAGTCTCTTGTCTTGATTGGGGCTTCTTCGGATTCATGTTGTTGAATCTTTGCAAATAATTGATGAGGCGTCATTTCCTCATAGTCATCACGGTCCCTTATCATCCTTGCTAGACTCTTGTCCTTTTCTTTGTATGCTCTCATGAATAGTCTCGTGACCTTGGAGTCACTCCAATCTTCACTTCCAAGCACTCTTATTTTGTTTACCAACACCATTAACCGATCAAAGAGTGATTGAAGTGACTCACCCTTAGTCCAATCATATCTAGCAAGCTCACTCTCCAAAGCTTCAATTCTATGTCTCTTAGCTTTGGGGTCTCCTTCATGCGACATTTTAAGAATATTCCAAATGTCACGGGCATCTTCTCTTCCTTGAACTTTCCGTAATTCTTCCAAACAAAGACTTCCTTTTATTATGCTCACCGCTTGAGCATTGCGGTGAACCTCTTGCATCATTTCCGAAGTCATCTCTTCTCCTTGGGCGGGCTTGTACATACCTATATTGACAATCTCCCAAAGACTAGGATGCACACCGATTAAATGTGTCTTCATCTTATCGGCCCACTCGTCATAGTTCAACTCACTAAGAGTTGGTAACTTTCCAAGTGGGGCTGAAGAGAAGTTGGGGATAAAACTTCTAGAATAATCAAATTGAACTTTACTGAATTCGTTACCTTTACTTTTGGTAGATGATCCTTCGGTGTTGAGACTTACCTTGCTCATCACCTTCGACACCAAAAGTTCCACTAGGTCGTCATTGTATTCAATTTTACCCTTTCCTTTATCTTCTTTGGCCTTTCTCCTTGATTCTTCTTCTTCTCTTTTCTTAGTATCTTCCTCTTTCATTTTGAGGAACATCTTCTCGGCAATCTTCATGGCGAGGTCAAGGACCTTGGGGTCTATTTCCTCGCCGGAAGATGTGATGGGGATTTCCTCGAGGAGAAGATCCACATGGTCCCTTTGAGTAGACATGATCGTTTCCTCACGCGGTTAAGCGTAAAACGAGGTACGAAGCTCTGATACCAATTGAAAGTAGCCTAGAGGGGGGTGAATAGGCTGCACCTGAAATTTTTCACTAAAAACTTCGAGATAGATCAAATTAAAGTTGCATTGGTGCAAACCGGTTCAGTTGATTTTGTTCACAACTGAACAAGTTTGAACCTGCTCAACTTAGATTAAATAATCAGTTAAACAAATATGAGGAAGTAGTGAAAGATTTTGCTTATGACTTGCCCTACAGAAAATCCACTCAAATAAATGAATATGAACCAACCAACAATTTAAGGCACTTAACAAGAAAGCACAAGAACACGCGATTTAACCCAAGGTTTGGCAACCACCACAAAGGTGTCCTACTCCCCATCGAGGAGCCCACTAAGGGCCGAGTCTTTTCCAACCCTAATCCTCCACAAGCCGACCACCAAGGTCAAGGCAATCTTTTCTCAAATTTGCTCAAAGAGCGGGTAATACAAACTTCTTGGGGTCGTCCACAAATTTGGAGACTCTCAAGCAACCTCTAACCGTCAAGGAACACAAGGCTCCAAGAGTAACAAATCCGCACAAGGTTAAGTTTGCAATGAGCTCAAGAACAAAGAGAATGGGAGAATCAAGATGAAATTGACAGCGTGTTAGATCGACTTCACCTCACACCAAGGATCCTTCAAGCAATTGAAGGAGATGCGATTTCGGGTGTGAGATGTGAATTTAATGCCCTTGTTTGGAGTTTGGTCAGCTGAGAAATCGTGGAGAGAGCAGAAGTAATGAAGAGAGAGCGTGTGGGGGGGGGTATTTAAAGGATCCCCCAAAAGCTGGCAGCTGTTGGGAGAAAAGAACCGAAAACCGGTTGAACTGGTTTACAAACCGGTTGAACCGGTTTCCACCAGGAAAAACTCGGTTCACTGATCTACTCAGCCGGAGACTCGACCGGACTCAACCGGAAAAAATCCGATTGAACCGGTTTCCAAAAAATATCTGCATACGATTTTTCTGACAGCTCTGACTATCAGACTGGTCTGAGCAGGGGTGGCAGAGAAATAGTCTAGAAACCGATTGAACCGGTTTCAGGTCCGGTTGAACCGGTTTCAGAGGCTGAAGAGCAAGTTTTGAAAATTCTGAAGTGAACCAAGGTGAAACTCTTGTGGGAAGTAAAAGTGGTTACTCAAAGGACATTCATGATCTAGAAAAGTATTCTCTAAGATGATTTTGAAGGAATTTGAACTTAGCTCATTGCATAACTTACTTAACCATTGCGGATCCCTCTTAATTGAACGACGATTCCTATAACTCAAGAATTATGAAATAAACACTGCTGTTGTTTTGAAGCACTTGGAGCACGTCGTATGATGTAGAATTTAAATCCGCTGTGCTTTACATTTGCATACTCTTATGATCTATGCTTCTCCTGTTTGTAGAATAACTGTGAACATTCTAGGAGCAAACTTGTTAGAATCTCTGTTTGTTTTGTCATTTAATCACCAAAACCCTCAACTAGGGTTGATTGCACTTACAAGGGGTTACCATAACTCCGCCTCGCCCGAGTCTACCCTCGCAGAGGGTGTGTTCTCGGGAGAATCCTCGTCCCGGCCGAGGTCCTCTCTTCCCAGAATGGCAGCCTCTGCCTCGTTTGAGCCCGTCTCAGGTAAGGAAGACAATCCCAGGACAAGACTCATCTGAAGTTCGTAGGGGACATGAGCATTCAATGCGCATATCTACTCCACTCAAAGTCGCAGGTGAACAGGAGCAATGTCACACCCGGGTTTTAGGGGTCCAAAACTCGGGCGCGAAATAATCATCAAGTGTGCTGAGACCAAGTCTCACACATATGATAACTCATGGTATATAAACGAATGTCACATCTTTACTAACTAATAGGAGTTTTGTACAAAATAACTAAATAATTATATCATATGCAGACAACGATCCAGCAACCCTAGTTGACTGGGAGACAACGGCCTAGACCACTCATGAACTCATCACATCATCCTTCATGCGCCTCATCTAGTGGTACCTGTTCTTGACCAGGGGGGATGTGAGTACATCAAGGGTGAGCTCACATATGTTCATCGCTCAACAAGATGTGGGGAATAATGTGCATGAACTCACCAAAGGTGGGAGTTCATGTGAAGTGTAAGGCTTACCAAAGGAGATGGTTAAAGCTGAGCATTACTTTTAAAATTGGTCAAAATTTTATTAGCAGTTACTAAGTAAAAGTAGATACCAACCCAATTAAGTAAGAGATCAAAATTGATAATAACACCCACGATGCAATGCATATGACAGATTAAGTTTAGTTCCATAAATTAATCATACGAGAGTCCTAAGCTGCTCATGACCACGAGCACGGTTGATATACCAGTATTACACTCTATAGAGGTTGTGCCCTTTACCCACAAGTCGTGTATCCCGACTATCCAGGGTTAGCTAGACCTTTAGACACTTCTGAGGTGAATGGCTAGGGACCCACTATGAGGCCTTTACAAAGTTCCACTAGCTTCAGAAAACCAGCTACAGTTTCTAGAGAGCAATATAGGAATCCACCGTCTAAAAAGCCATCACAGCAAAATCAACCGAGAACCTCCCTATACCGACCACTCTCCTACTTTCTTTGCCCCTTTCGGGTAAGGTAGTCCTCCACTAGCTAAGGGCATCCCATTCCACCCTTGTGGTAGCATGAATATATCAAGTTAAGCTCCATGTTCCAATTAACACAATAATCTTATCATGAACAATAATTAAAACAACAGTATAACTGGAACATGATCATAATGTCATGTTAATTCCAAAACCAGGTAGAACAATAGCAAAACTACCCACAAGTTCAATTCTAAACAAGTCTAGGGAAACCTATTAGGTCCCATTAAATTAACCTGAGCATGTCATAGTGATTAACAGGAACATTATTGGGTAAAGAAAAGTGATCAAGGGCACAACTTGCCTTAGACTTGAGATTCCTAGTTACCAAGTTGGTCTTCATATTCTTGTGACCTCACTACTATTCGTAGCAATACAACAAACATGGTTTAGGCAAAATTAACATCACACCAAATATAAGAACAAACTACATAATAATAATCTACGCATCGCTACGAGATCGTGGGTTCGAGAACCACTAAATTCTAAGTTATAGTTGAAGAGAGATGATTTTCAGATGTTTTAGGTGATTAAATATTATATTTTTGAGGTAATATTATAAAGGAATAATTAATTAAACTTTAATACAAGTTATAACTTGAGTAGGCCTCATGTTTTATCCAAGTTATAATTGTGGACGTATTAACTTTGGCTAGATAGATTAATCTACCAAACATAGGTTAAGTAAATATCTAATTACCAAAATATGTGATATGTTATGTGTTGGGGACCTTCGTCTTCCGAAGGTCCTCAAAAACATGATTTAACAATGTTTCCGGAGTTGTAATACATGAACAGGTACCTTCGGATTTGAATCAGAACCACAGTGGGAGAAGCACAAACAGTACGAAGATTGATGCAACGTCGAAGCTACGCGCAAGGGAGCTTCGGCATGACAGCAGGAAAGGGAACCGACTTAAAGGGGAAAAGGCTATTTAGACCCCGATGAGTTACCTTATAGTCATTAGCAAATGTAAAGGGCATGAATGTAATTTCACGTGGGCTGCGTCCCATGCCTATAAATAGATGAACAGTGCCCCCGTACTGTGGGGGCTGACTGGGCATTTGCTTTTGCATCACACTCGTACCTTTGCTATCCATCAAGTCGAAGGTATCAAATGTAATTCAATATTGTTTTTATTTTCTCATGATAATATAATGGAGAAGAATTTATAGTGCTATATGATTGTTTATGTCAACTTTTGTATTTTACACGCTTCTTCTATTACCATCTTACCTTCGATATTCGAAGGCATGTCTTTTATGACCTTCGTCTGAAGATCATTATATCCTAAGAGAAATAATGTTTCGAAGGACGAAGAGCGTTAATATTTAACATTTTATGTTGTCTTGTTCTTGATTCATAGCATTTGAGGACAAGTCCCCAACATTATGAATAACTCATTACAACATAGGCAATTTTATCATGAAACTAACGCAACTGGAACAGATCAAATCGGGGCTAAAATGTGAGAATTATGAATTAAACAAGTTTGAGTGGCATCTATTATAATTTTTAATGCCAAAATCAATGCCAGGGACTTATCTGAACATTCGAAGGACTGGTCTGTAATTTCAAAAGTTGTTTCTGAGGTCTCTGCTATGAAAAACGGGATGACGGGTTGAATAAGTAGAAGTGCAGGGGCTCTTTAGCAATCTAGTGTGGCCGAAGGGGTATCAACGAGGATCAGCCGTCCGATCACACACCCGCGGTAGAGATTAGATCTGAATCGGCTCTCAACCGCGCCCCTACGATCAACATCAATGGTCTGGATTTTATTTGACCGAGATCAACATGGACTCATCTGATCTCGTGCCAACGGTTGGGATTCAAAACGTGAAGGGGTACCTTGAGCTCTAATCTCACACGTCCGCTACCGGATCAACAGTCAGCATAACATTTTTCTTCCTCCAATTCGAGCCACGGCAGTGTTCAGATTCCTATGGCGATGAGTGCCAGTGAGCAGCATGCCCAACGCCCCAGCGCACGATTCCTAGCGCCGATAGGTAATACATGTTCTACGGAGCATATTGAATTGATTACGGTGGAGCTTACTGGATACGGTGGATGTAGCGATGCTGCCAACGCGGCACAGCGGGTCCACAACGTTTGAATGTTGATAGGTGATCCATGAGCCCCAACGGACCTCCATGACCCAACATAGAGGCCTAAGCGATGGTGAGGATGCACATGAACGGCGACGGCAGAGGTTAGGGTCCCTTTCTGTCCTCTCTCCTTTTCTATGCTTGCCGCCCTAGCTCATGACGCGGTTGTTCTCCTTTTGATGGATTAAGGGGAGCCCAGGTTATATAGCCACAAATCTAGGCCAGATCTTAAGCATCCAGAGAGGCCCACGACGAACTTTCCCGGGGATCTCGGCATGGGCGCATTACACGGCAGGTAGGAGATATAGCTGATAGCCTGGTCCCACAAGACAACCACTTGGTGTTACATGAGCGGCAAAGGGGAGAAACAGAAGAGGCGCATTACACGGCAGGTAGGAGATATAGATGACAACCTGGTCCCACAAGACGACCACTAGGTGTTACATGCGCAGCAAAGGGGAGAAACTGACCGGGCGGGCCCGCATGCTAGCCGGTGGGCGTTGTGCAGTGAAGGATTGGGTCAGCCAGAAGGAAGTAATTGGGCCGAGAAGTTTAAGTTTTAAGCCCAGGTGCGCAGGTCACCTTTTCTTTTTCTTTTCTAATTCTTTTCTTTTTATTTTATTTCTATTCTCAAATTTTGAACCCTAAAGCAGATTTAGACAAGGTTTGAATTTCAAACTTAATTCAATGCTCAGTCAAAGATCCAGGATGTCGTGCAAAGTTTATTTCATTTATTTATTGGTTAATTATTCACCTAAATAAATGCTTCGATATGCATAATTCATAAGGGAATAATTCACACATTACTTATTTTGTTTAGGAGAAATTTAATATAAAATCTACACCATGATTTGATTCAAATATTTTTAAGGAGTGCATTAATTATAAAGTTATAATAAATAGATTGAAAGTGTTTCTTTTACTTATTGTTCCGTAGTTTCAACTTGAACTTTAGTTTTTAGATCTGAATCTCAGTTTTTTAAACTACCAAGCTCTTGCTATTAATATTTATTTATTTTAGAGAGATATACTTTGAAAAGAAAGGAATCCATTATTAAATGATATTTTAAACCAAATCTTTTCAGAGAAATTTTTATGAAGCCTAAAATAGAATTTTGGGTGTTACAAATTCTACCCCCTTAAAAATAATCTCGTCCTCGAGATTACCAAGAAAAGGGATGCAACAAGTTTGGTTTTTTTGTCTCTCTTTTTTTTCAATACCATTTTTTATAAGTCTTAAATGATTATCTTCTATGTCTAGAATGAGGTAAGAAGGGTTAGGGCAAGAAATTTCTATCCTCGATGGAGGATCATGACTTATTTGGAGATCTGACTTTGCCTCTTATTCTTCGTTGACGAGGTTGATCTTATCTTCTCGTATCTTGATGTCGTCATCCGAGTTAGGGACACATAATTAAGGTAGATTTGTGGGTGAACCAAATAGTTTAGTAGGTAGAGCCAATAGTTTTAGTAGATGGTTTTCAGCTAAGAGAGATTAGGTAGAATCTGGTTGATGCTAGGTTGGAATGAATGGTCACCATGAACATGTTGGTCAGGTTGTTTGTTCATGGCCGTGTTGGTCAAAGACACCAATTTAGGTTAAACTGAACTAATTCGAAACATGTTTTATAAGGGTAGGGTCTAATCTATTTCACCAAGATTAACTAACCTGTTTGAGTGACTCACATTAGGTTATTTAATATTGGTTTAGATGGGATCTAGATTGGTTTAGCATGACCAGATTTGACAAAATAAGATCTAATTAATTTGAATTAGATCTTGGTTGTTACTCTAGTGGAATAAGTATGTTTATTAGGACAAGACAAATCTATTAAGATGAAGATATAATCTTTTAAGATGAGATGGATCTATTAAGCTATATGGGGATAATCTAAGTTGTCTAGTTATCTTATAAACCCACTCTTTTTTATATGTATATGCAGATGCAATTGTGGACATTACTCCACAACTCATCACACTCAATCAAAGAACCGAATCAAACAGTTATCATAAGAACAAATAGTCAAGCATATACATACTTACAAAAATAGTTTTGTTTTTTTCCTAAGAGTAGGTCTCTTATTCCAAGAGGTCATTTTAGGTACAAGATTTCAAAGTGTGAAATCCACTTTTGTCTTTAGAAGTGAAAAGGTAAGAGTAATCAGAGTAAAGCAGCAGTAGATGAGAAAAATATTAAGGTATGTTTAGAAAGAATCAGAGTAGCAAAGGTAAGTTGATAAGGGTTGTCCAGTTCTATCTAGGTTACGTCTTACAGTCAACATTCCTCTAATACCACCTCTGTCACACCCGGGTTTTAGGGGTCTAAAACCCGGGCGCGAAATAATCACCAAGTGTGCTGGGACCAAGTCTCACACATATGATGACTCATGGTACATAAATGGATGTCACATCTTTACTGTATAATAGGAGTTCTGTACAAAATAGCTAAATAATTATATCATATGCAGACAACGATCCAACAACCCTAGTTGACTGGGAGACGACTGCCTAGACCCCTCACGAACTCATCACAGCATCCTTCATGCGCCTCATCCAGTGGTACCTGTTCTTGACCTAGGGGGATGTGGTACAACAAGGGTGAGCTCACATACATTCATCGCTCAACAAGTTGTGGGTAATAATGTGCATGAACTCACCAAAGGTGGGAGTTCATGTGAAGTGTAAGGCTTATCAAAGGAGATGGTTAAAGCTAAGCATTGCTTTTAAAATTGGTCAAAATGTTATTAGCAGTTACTGAGTAAAAGTAGAAACCAACCCAATTAAGTAATAGATCAAAATTGATAATAACACCCGCGATGCAATGCATATGACAGATTAAGTTTAGTTCCATAAATTAATCATGCGAGAGCCCTAAGCTGCTCAATACCACGAGCACAGCTGATATACCAGTTTTACACTCTGTAGAGGTTGCGCCCTTTACCCACAAGTCGTGTATCCCGACTAGCCAGGGTTAGCTAGACCCTTAGACACTTCCGAGGTGAATGGCTAGGGATCCACAATGAGGCCTTTACAAAGTTCCACTAGCTTTAGAAAACCCGCTACAGGTTCTAGGGAGCGCAATATAGGAATCCTCCGTCTGAAAAGCCATCGCAGCAAAATCAACTCGACAACCTCCCTATACCGACCACTCCCCTACTGCCCCTTCCCCTTTCAGGTAAGGTAGTGCTCCACTAGCTTTCCTAATTAGTCAGCCAAGGGCGTCCCATTCCACCCTTGTGGTAGCATAGATATCTCAAGTTAAGCTCCATGTTCCAATTAACACAATGATCTTGTCATGAACAATAATTAAAACAATAGTATAACTGGAACATGATCATAATGTAACATTAATCCCAAAACCAGGTAGAGCAATAGCAAAACTACCCAAAAGCTCAGTGGTAAACAAGGTGTGGGATAAACAAGTCTAGGGAAACCTATTAGATCCCATCAAATTAACCTAAGCATGTCACAATGATTAACAGGAACATTATTGGGTAAAGAAAAGTGATCAAGGGCACAACTTGCCTTAGACTTGAGATTCCCTGGTACCAAGTTGGTCTTCAGATTCTTGTGACCTCACTGCTATTCGTAGCAATACAGCAAACATGGTATAGGCAAAATTAACATCACACCAAACATAAGAACAAAGTGCATAATAATAATCTACACGTCAGTACAAGATCGTGGGTTCAAGAACCACTAAATTCTGAGTTATAGTTGAAGAGAGATGGTTTTCAAAAGTTTTAGGTGATTAAATATTATATTTGGAGGTAATATTATAAAGGAATAATTAATTAAACTTTAATACAAGTTATAACTTGAGTAGGCCTCGTGGATGTATTAACTTTGGCTAGATAGATTAATCTACCAAACATAGGTTAAGTAAATATCTATTTACCAAAATATATGATATGTTACGAATAACTCATTACAACATAGGCAATTTTATCCTGAAACTAACGCAACTGGAACAGATCAAATCGGGGCTAAAACGTGAGAATTATGAATTAAACAAGTTTGAGTGGCATCTATTATAATTTTTAATGCCAAAATCGATGCCAGGGACCCGTTCGATCTCGCGCCAACGGTTGGGATTCAAAAATGTGAAGGGGTACCTTGAGCTCTAATCTCACACGTTCGCTACCGGATCAACGGTCAGTGCAACCTTCTTTTTCCTCCAACCCAAGCCACGGCGGTGTTCAGATTCCCGTGGTGGCGAGCGCCGAAGAGCAGCGCGCCCAATGCTCCATCGCACGTTTCCTAGCGCCGATAGGTAATACATGTTCTATGGAGCATATTGAACTAATTACAGTGGAGCTTACTGGATATGGTGGCGGTAGCGATGCTACCAACGCGACATAGCGAGTCTGCAACGTTTGACGAAGCCTGACGGCAAAATCCGGACCGACCGATGACCCCTGCGCCCGCCCGGATGTTGATATGTGATTCATGAGCCCCGACGGACCTCCATGACCCAACACAGAGGCCAAAGCGATGGCGAGGATGCACATCAACGGCGACGGTAGAGGGCATGGTTCCTTTTTGTCCTCTCTCCTTTTCTCTACTTGCCGCCCTAGCTCACGACGCGGGTGCTCTCCGTTTGATCGATTGAGGGGAGCCCAGGTTATATAGCCACAAGTCTAGGCCATATCCTAACCATCCAGAGAGATTCACGGTGAACTTTCCCGAGGATCTCGGCACGGGCGCGTTACCCAGCAGGTAGGAGATATAGCTGACAGCCTGGTCCCACAAGACAGCCACTGGGTGTTACATGCGCAACAAAGGGGAGAAACTGACCGGGCGGGCCCACATGCCAGCCGGTCGGCGCAGTGCAGTGAAGGATTGGGCCGGCCAGAAGGAAGTAATTGGGCCGAGAAGTTTAAGTTTTAGGCCTAGGTGTGCAGGTCACCTTTTCTTTTTCTTTTCTAATTCTTTTCTTTTTATTTCATTTCTATTCTCAAATTTTGAACCCTAAAGCAGATTTAGACAAGGTTTGAATTTCAAACTTAATTCAATGCTCAGTTAAAGATCCAGAATGCCATGCAAAGTTTATTTTATTTATTTATTGGTTAATTATTCACCTAAATAAATGCTTCTATATGCATAATTCATAAGGGAATAATTCACACATTACTTATTTTGTTTAGGAGAAATTTAATATAAAATCTTCACCATGATTTGATTCAAATATTTTAAGAGTGCTTTAATTATAATGTTATAATAAATAGATTGAAAGTGTTTCTTTTACTTATTGTTCTGTAGTTTTAACTTGAACTTTAGTTTTTAGATCTGAATCTCAGTTTTTTTAAACTACCAAGCTCTTGCTATTACTATTTATTTATTTTAGGGAGATATACTTTGAAAAGAAAGGAATCTATTATTAAATGATATTTTAACTCAAATCTTTTCGGAGAAATTTTTATGAATCCCAAAATAGAATTTTGGGTGTTACAAGCAACAATACCACGGTCCAGTCAAGCTTCACCAACTACGATGACGTATACGACTATGGTTCCCACACGCCGTCTGCCAACCCCCGATGGGATGTACAATACGACAAGAGTGCAGGCTGGTCCTCAGGCGCAAACTCTGCCTCGCCTGAAGTCGACCCCGGCCTCGGGACAAACTCCACCTCGTCCAAGCCCGGCCTCGGCTATCTGCTCCCCACGAATCGCACAGGAGGCCATTCCTTCTATTGTGGCGCGCACGTCTTCGAATCCTAGAGCGGGCTCGATCGTGACCTCGGGCGGACTTCTGCCTTGCCCGAGCCTAGCTCTAACCTCGATATCTGCAATGGAAAGGCGCCCAATGTCACCATATACTGCAGTGCTGATAGATTACTTAGGTACTTTTTGCCATACTTAGTACTGTGTCAACCACTACGACATCGGCAACCCCGTGGCCAAGGGTGCTTGGGTACGTGACCGAGCCCTCAGGCCTCAGCCCTGGCCTTGGCTCTCACTAGAAATCAAGCGGGCTTAAGTCAATAGCAAGTACAAGACCATGATTTGGGCCATACCATCTATAGGGGGACAACAACACCTCCTCATCACACGTGGCCAACTCCAATGCTCTAGACAACCCTCCTTTAGGTTATAAATAGGACACCCTATGGCTTCACAGGGCCGGCGAACACTTCACAATTTTCTACTCCACCATGATATTGGCACTTGCCTCAATCAACTCTAGGGAGTTGGGATCCTTTCCTCTCCCGCTCATCTTGTATTCCCTACTACAAGCACTTAGGTGGAAATATTATAAGTATCATCCCCCTTAGCTGGAAATAGGCCCTTCTCTTGCTCGAACCAGGATAAATACTTGTGTCATCTTGTATCACCCATCTGGGTTAGGGGCACGCAACATTATTTCACTGGTTGTCTAGACCCTCGGGTCTAGACACCAATAGTTGGCATGCCAGGTAGGGGCTCGCTGTGTGTAACACAACAAGTTCCCACCAAGAACTCTAGATGGCCAATCCTCAGCACCCTTGTCACCTCGACACAACAATTTGGTTCGAGAGTCTCGAGTTCATGCCCCTTGACTTCGGTTATGACATGACACTCCCCCTTCCTAGATTTTCTCAGCTAGGAGGAGCACGACCACATTTGCTCCCCTGGCCAGGAGAAGGATATCCGGACACAATGATCTGGTTCGGGAGTCTCGAGTTCATGACCGTTAGCTTCAGCTATGACATGATGCTCCTCCCACCCGGACACCCTTCGGACAGCAACTACCGTTTCCTCTAGCTAGGAGGAGCCAGGCCACGCCTATTCCCTTGGCTGAAGGAGGTACATCCATACTTCTGCCCTCGTCCTTCTTGCCGCAGGAGACGAGGACGAAATAATCGCAACCGCGCCACGAGCGGCACTCTACGCCTAGTTAATGCTCCTAGGTAGGTCGACGACGCAGACTCCCTCGCGAGGGACCTGTTGCGCGTTAGCTTCATGCCTAGAGCATCAACATCAACACATGTTGCCCTAATGCTAGCCTCACCAGCCCCCCGCAGGTCGGGAGGTGCCGACTTCGCTAGTAGACTGGGGGAGCCATCGGTATTTCATCCCATCCCCTTCAGATTTAGCTTCGATCCTTCGGGCTACCCATATATGATAAGCACCTACACCAGCCTGTATGGGGAACTCCCAAAAATCTCAGAGTACATAGGCTCCGAGATTGAAGATGATCTAGGTCCAGGCCTAGAATTCTCCAAGCTCTGCGACCCCGAGGCCATGCGATATCTCTTGATCACATGTGACTGCCTCCTCTCCGAAGGCTCCAACGACTATAGTTCTAACGACTAGGGTTAGGACCCTACTCAGGGGCACCTCGACACCGGGCACGAAGAGGACCAGCCGAGCCACCTAGGGACCTAGGAGTCGTCCCACGATTGAAGCGAAGTCTACAATGATGCATGGAACAACCAAAGAGCTATGTCGCTTTTTATCCTTAGAATTCCAAGTCATTATGTACTTTAGCCTTCAAATATAAATAAAAGTCTAACCTTCAAGAGAGGCTTGGTCATGTCTCCATGAATATTTTATTCATCAGGTTCATAATGTAAGCTGATGCATTGGTTAATCCAAATGACATAACCAAAAACTCATATAGTCCATATCTTCTAGTGAAGGTTGTCTTAGGTACGTCTTCAGTTCGAATCTTGAACTGATGGTAACCTGATCATAGATCTATTTTTGAGAACACCTTAGCTCCTCTGATCTGATCAAACAAATCTTTAATCCGAGGCAACATGTATTTGTTCTTAATTGTCACTTCACTCAAGTTCCTGTAATCGACACCCATTCTTCTTGAACCATCTTTCTTATTTACAAATAGAACCGGGGCTCCCCAAGGAGACGAACTTGGGCGAATAAAACCTTTTTCCAGTAATTCTTCTATTTGTTTCTTTAGTTCAATTAAATCTTTGACATCCATTCTATAAGGTCTTTTTGAAATCAGTGCAGTTCCGGGTAATAATTCAATAGAAAACTCTATATCACGATCAGGTGGCATACCTGGTAATTCCTCTGAAAATACGTCTAGGTATTCACACACTATTCTGATGTGTTCCAAAGATTTCTCCTCTAATTGATTTGCCATGGCTTCTTTTGCTGCTGGCATACTAACATTGACTTCAATTCTTTCTCGTTGTGGACTGGTTAATGTAACCATCCTCTGAGCACAAGATATTACTCCATCATACTTGGTTAAGTAGTCTATTCCTAGTATCACATCGATTCCACTCGATTCCAAGATTATCAGCTCTACTAGAAAGCTTTTTCCTCTAATCTCAAGATTAGTCTGAGGGCATGAGTGAGTGGCCACTACAAGAAACGCCTAAATTTTCGTGGGCCAAAAACCCACGAAAATAAGCCTAAACCGACGAAAATAGATAATTTTCGTCGGCAGGCCGACGAAAATAGCCGCCGAAAATAAGTTCGACGAAAATAGGCGGCTATTTTCGTCGGTACCGACGAAAATAATCTATTTTCGTCGGCTTTCCCAAGGCCGACGAAAATAGGCAGTCGACCATTTATTTTCGTCGGCCGGTGGTGGCCGACGAAAATACGTGCAGGCTATTTTCGTCGGCCTAGGTGGTTGCCGACGAAAATAGCCTGGGAACATATTTTCGTCGGCCACCACCTAGGCCGACGAAAATTGATGGTTCCCCCCCCAAAACAGATTTTTCTGCACCTATTAATAATTCACAGCAATATACACAATATATCACAATTCACATATACAGATTCACAAGCCTAATACATAATTCACAAAACACATTCACATATACATAAATAGTCCATAGTACATTCAAATAAGTCTAGAGTCTATAAGTCCATTGTCCATTCAAAACACAATTCACAAAACTCTAGTCCATAAGTCTAGAGTCCATAAGTCCATAAGCTACTCACTACTCACTACTCAATCCTCACTTATCACTCCGGCGGGCTGTGGGAGTTTTGGCCACTCCCTCCTCCGCCACCAGGAAGGTGGCCACTCCCTCCAGCACCATGGACGAGGAAGTCTTGGACGTTGACACCACCCTCCGATCCATGAGCATGTGACGCTGAACCCTGCAATTCATCAATCATTCAAATAAGGTTGTATTTTGCTATCACTATACATATACATTGCTGTGTTTGGTCAATATTTGCATAAAACTAAACATGGAACGTCACCTATGATCCATGGTGAGGAGGAGGTTGTGCATGCATCCACGGGTACTGTTGTGGTGGCCACCCCAGAGGTGGTGGCACCCACCCCGTCGGTGGCGGTGCCATCCACGCTTGAAATGGCTGAGAGCCCGCCGGTGGCTGAGAGACCGGTGGCACCCATCCCGGGACTGGATGCGATCCTTGGGGTGGAGGCGTCCAAGTGCCTGGAGGTGCCTGCGTCCACCCAACACCGGTCCACTGTGGCTGCGACGCTGGAGCTTGTCCTGGCCACTGTCCCCATCCTTGTGCCTGCGAGCCATTTTTGATAATAAAGAAAGAGTTGCTATGGAATTGAAGTGTTCAGATAGTGTTACCTGGGGAGGGCGAAAAGCGGGCAAGTTCATATCAGGGCCGAGTCGAGTAGTCATTTCCTGCAAATGGATGCAACGTTAGAATCACAACATTATACTTTGAATTCAATGACGACACGTGATGAGATAGACGGATTACCTGAAAATAAGAAGCCATATATTGCGTCAGCTGTCCAACCTGCTCCTGCGCTGCTCGAGCCTGCTCCTGTGCTGCTCGAGCCTGCTCCTGTGCTGCCCGAGTCTCCTCCTCCAGCTGAGCCTCTCGAGCAGACCTGGAGGAGCGAGAACTCCCTCCCGAAGACGATGCCTTCCCTTGACCTATTGTCCTGTTATATTCCACAACGCCGGTGCCAAAGGCAAACCTGCATGATACACATAGTTGAGCCATTAAGTGGACACATTCTTATTAATGAAATCGTCGAATCAAACACAAACACCTCACCTGCCATGCTTTCTACCCCCACCACTATGGTACAACGCCGAGGCATCTAAGTCTGAATGCATCCAGTCGAAGTCAGGCCCATGGCGTTGAGTCATTTCCTCCCCATATGCATTCTGCAAAGAAAGTTGGAGTTAGACACAAAACATGCAATTTAATTCGTAAATACAAACTTGTTTACCATTTTCTCCCTTGCCGCCTCGCTGCATAGCACATCAGGGTTTGCCGGATCAGGGCCACGGTGACCACGGACGTAAACCTCCATAAAACTTGGAGCAACTCCACTTTCAGCTTCCTGCATGAAAAAGAAGAGTTAAACCATATAATTTTCATAGATGTAACATACAAGTTTGATTTATATACTTACCATGCGGCGTGCGGTACCAAGGTGTCCATCGGCGCCGTACCTGTGCCCCGGTCCTTCAGTGCCACGGTTGGCACGGTGCTTGTTGGACTCTGCAATCCACTCAGGCGACGCCCATCTCTTAGCCAACCACCTCCAGGCTTCCATGTCCTTCGCCAGCCAATCCACAACGCTCTCCAGGTACTGCTCCTCTGTGAGGTAGATCTCATTGGCCCCTAATGCTTTGCTCATTTTCTGCCCCTTTATCTTCTTGTAGTAGTAGTTGACGGCCGCGATGCGAGCATTGTACATGGCATCCTTGATTATCTTATCAGCGCACTTCCGAAAGTGCCTCTTCACACGTGTCCACTGAGCCTGATCCTCCTCGATGTCATCCGACAATTGGAACCTCCCCTACATATCAATGTAGAAGTTAAGTTAAAGTAAGATTAGGAGAAGCAATAATTCAATGAATTGCTTATATACGAAAGTAAACTCACCCAGAACTCGTCCCACACAGCCACCTGACAAGTCCTTCGTTTTTTTTTCCGAACTTCCCCCTCCGCTACTGCTTTCCCCTGACTCCCCTGGCTCGACATAGTCCTTTAGACCCCAGTCAGCCCACTGCATAGCCGCGAACCTCTCGCCATTCAGCTCCACCATGCCAGGGTAGTAGAAGCGACAGAGGCTACCCAACACCGCGTTCACCTTGGGACGTCTGCCTGTACCGTCCCAAGTCAAGTCTTCCCATGACCTACAAAATTTAATAAAACAAGTAAACTAGTGCAATCACGTTCACATTAAAAAATTAACACAACAGAAATAAGCCCCACCATTCTCCATGCGGCCGGATGAGCCTCCTCTCTGCAGGTCTCGGACCAAGCGCATTGCTCTTCTTATACCTAAGTATACAAGTAAATTCAATATGATGAAATGAATAGAAACTAATATCAATTAAACTAATATGCATAATAATACCTGAAGGACGTAGAACCATCTGACGCGTCGCCCGCGCTGCCTGCCCCCATTGGGTCAACCTCCTCATCCTGCTCACCCTCCTCATCCTGCTCACCCTCCTCACCCTGCACATGAGCATCCTGCTGAGGAGTCTCCTGCTCACCCTCCTCACCCTGCACTTCGTCTAGACAGTCGAGAAGTTGTTGCTACCTCTGTCGGCTCTGTGAGGTGCCCTGAAAAAGCCCACTGCCCGAGCTGTTCTCGCTGGCCGCGCTGCCCCCACTCCTCCTCGATCTCCTATGCTTGAACATGTTCAACTGTAGATAAATTAATGTCAAACCACAGTATATAAAACAAATAATATGAAAATTAATAATGTGGAAATTGGAATACATAACTTAATTGATTAACTAAAATAAACATACTAATCAAAAGTCATCCGCATCCGATGATGCTTCGTCGGCTCGTTGTTTATTCATACGCTCTTGATTTCGTTGGATCCTTACTGATCTTCTAACGACGATAGGTCGTTTGCGCTTTGACCTAGGTTCTTCAATTAAGTCACTTGAATTGCAACAGAGATTTTCAAGTCCTTCTCCATTGGTCACATGGAATCGGTGAGCTATGTCTTGATTCGACGCCGCTTCTGGTTGAAAAACAGCATCATCGTTGTCCCTGCTCGTACTCACGTAGTCAGCACTCTCTGGAGCGACGACTTGTGGGTTGACTTTGATTGCAACCCACCAAGCCCTAAGGCTTGGGTGAGGATATGGCAGGTAGTACACCTGTTTTGCCTGATTTGCAAGGACAACATCGCTCATACTGCTCAGAATCCTAGAGCTATGCTTCACCTCGACATTACCATACTTGTCGACACGAGTCCCACTATGAGCATCAAACCAGTCGCACTCGAAAAACACGACTTTAAGTTCTTTGGGGCCATCGAAAATCAACTCTACAATGTTTTGAAGAACACCGTAATAGTCCACTACTTTGTCATCGTCAACATATGAACTTGCCAACACACCACTATTGGTGGTGGCTGCCAATGGTCGACTCTTCTCCAATTTCGCGGTTCGGAAGCGATATCCATTTACATCATAGCGAGTATAGTTTCGGACGGACACAAAGGTATGTGCCATTTGCTGCAAGTCTGGGTGCACAGAGTTTTTGGAAACCTATACAAGTAATTAGTATATGCATTATATCTTCCAAGTCCAAAATTCAAAGATTAAGTATGGACAATGAGAGAACGACAATTACTAACATAATTACGAAACCACTGCACGAAGTTTGGTCCACCTTTCAACCCATCACGTCGAAGATTTTCTAATTGGATGGCCGTAGGTTTACTAGTAGATTTCCAACATTCTTCATCAAACATGCTGGACATATTACAAACATGGAGATTACACACTATAGAAATTATGAGATGAGAAAATGGATGTAACTATGAGGAAAACTTACTCGAACGCCTCCTGTGTGCTGTCAATATTGCTATACATATATAGCATTAGCGTGTTCAAAACTGATGCTTTAATGTGACGTACACTCCCTTTTCCAACTGCTTTACCCGGATTCGCAAAAATTTGAAGGGTGCTTTGGGGTGATTCATTTTCGACATGAAGTCGCACTGAAGGCGCAAACACATTGTTGGCTCGAGCGAAATACCTGGTTGAGAATTGAGATATCTCCTTAAGGGCAAAAGCCTCCGCAATACACCCTTCGACTCTAGCCTTGTTCCGAACAGACGCCCTGAGCTTTTTCAACGCCCTTTCTATAGGATACATCCACCTGAATTGCACTGGTCCGCCTACCAAAGCTTCCCAAGGCAAATGCACAATTAGATGTTGCATCACATTGAAGAATCCTGGCGGGAAAACCTTTTCAAATTTACAAATAAGAATTGGAATTTCTTTCTCAAATTTCTGCATCAACCTCTTCGATACCGTCTTTGCGCATACTTCCCTATAGAAGTAACTCAACTCTGCAAATATGCTCCAAAGCTCATCCTTAAAATAGCCTCGAAACATCACGGGCATCAGCCTCTCCATAATAATATGGTAGTCATGGCTTTTCAAACCGATCAATTTACCGGTCTTCAGATTGACTGCCCGTTTCAGATTTGCCGCATACCGATCTGGAAATTTCAGATTCTTCAACCACTTAAATATTTCTTTCCTTTCATCCGGCTTGAGGCAGTAATCAGCTCGCGGCCTACTTTCATGCCCTTTATCGCTTACTTTCAACTCGAGCATCGGCCTCTTACAAATTTCAGCCATGTCTTTTCTTGCCTTCATATTATCTTTCGTTTTATCAGTCACATCGAAACATGTGCTTATGATGCTTTCAGCAACGTTACGCTCTTGGTGCATCAAGTCTATGTTGTGCGGCATGATCAAGGCTTTTGCATACGGAAGCTCCCATATTGATGAAATATGGGTCCAGTTATGGTCCTCCCCGTAGCCTTGGAACCTATCATTTTCTCCTTGCTTCAGACAAGCATGCCATGCCATTATCTGCGGTGCAGTTTGCCTCTTTGGTGGCCCATTTCTGATTTTAGCTCCACCTCTGAATGCAGTAAGCGAATTCCTGAAATCATGCTTGAATGGAGTCCAACGTCGATGAGCATCAAAGAATGACACTTTCCCACCATGCTTCAATCTGAATGCATCCGTATCATTCATACATATGGGACAGCACAACCGACCATGGACACACCATCCAGACCAATCTCCATACGCCAGCAGATCATGCACTGACCACAAATAAGCAGCGCGCATGGTAAACTCATTTTCAGTATGGCTGTCATAAGCCTTCACACCTCTCCACAATTGTTTCAGCTCTTCAATTAAAGGGCGAACAAACATATTCAGCTTTGGCCCTGGATGCTCGGGGCCTGGGATGACTAGTGCAAGGAACATGAACTCTTCTTTATTGACCAACTCAGGAGGAAGATTATATGGCACAATGAAGACAGGCCAACACGAGTAAGGGCTTGCACTGGTATTGAAAGGTGTGAATCCGTCCGTCGATAGACCAAGCCGTACACTCCTAGGGTCGTTTGCAAATTCGGGATCAAACTCGTCAAATGCCTTCCACGCATCACCGTCCGACGGATGGACCATTATGTCTGGATCAGTGACGAGACGTACACCATTCTTTGGCCACGTCATATGCAGAGCTATTTCCTTGTTGAGGAACAACCTTGAAAGCCGAGGAATGATGGGCAACCAACGAAGTTGCTTAGCTGCGACCTTCATAACTACCAATTCACCCTCATCATTTGTCACCTCGACATATCTAGAAGCTTCACAATGCTTACAACGGTCCAGCTTGTCATCCTCCTCAAAGAATAGCATGCAACTGTTGGGACACACGTCGATCTTCTCATATGTCATCCCAAGACCAGCCAACATCTTCTTTGCGAAGTACATATTCTTTGGCAACTTATGATTCTTCGGGAGAACCTCGCCCATATGTTGGACGATGTCGTTGTAAGCACTGTTTGAAATGTTGTGCTTCGATTTTATCGCCATTAGTCTTGTGAGAGTCCCAAGAACTGACATCAGAGTGTGCTCGTGCAGTCTCTCTTCTCCCGCGGCGAGTAGCCGGAAGAATTCTTGAGCATCGCGTGGAAGCTGCCCCGACTCCTCAGCGTTCATTTCAACCTCTCTACCAAGATCATGCAACATATCGTCCATCCTATCATGATCGTCATCAAGCTCCACCTCCGCGTCAACGTGTCTAATAGACTCTCCATGCTGGTACCATACAAGGTAGTTCGGCATAAACCCACTTTTGCAAAGGTGTTTCTCCATTTCTTCCTTCTTCTGAGGCCACTTGTTCTCGCAGCGATTGCAAGGACACTTCACTAGACGACCAGTTGCATCTTTGAAAGCATGCTCAAGAAAAGCCTTTGTTACACCCATCCATGCATTCGAATGTGCCCCATCCTTTCTCCACCCGTCATACATCACCCTCCGATCACCGTCCATTTCAAATGCTAAACAAAAGTAAAAAACATCAACGATCGTCCGTGGCTTAATTAGGTGAACTCCCTATTAGGTAAAGGCCCTAAACCCACCCAAGAGTGTAGGCCGATGCTTGTGATTTATGACGTGTAGCCTACGATTGCCGCGAAATTTCGGCAGCATAACCTCGCTGCTCTCCAAGCACACGCCTGAACATGGTGTGTTGGAAAACAACTGGGTTACACAACCGAAATTCCGCGTCAATCGTAAGGCACATGTCACAAATCACAAGCATCGGCTTACACTCTCAGGCTGTCGAAAATACGTGGACAATTCCGGAATGGTGAACCTCACAAGCCAATGTGACGTTCGCCGTTCCCGAACGGGTGACGCATAAGGTTCGCTACGGTTAACGATTAAAACTGAACTCTAAACATTAAAAAATATCTCGGAGATTAAACAAAAGACATCACCCTCCGAACGGGTGACTAATAACTATATAGTAAATAATAAATGACACATTAACCGAAATTACGAAAACAATGTAATTGTCAATAAAAAAATCGCCAGCACCTCCACTATAAAGTGATGTTTCTAAAACCTGCAAAAAACAACAACACGATGGTTGCCAACACAGAATACTGCACGATAGCTACATAATGAACAACTATCAATACCTAGCTAACTATCTATACTAACAAGTAAATAGATATCAATCTATACATTATATAAAGTAAATTAGCTAACTAATTACTATAAATTAAGTAAAACCATTACCGTGGCAAGGTGGAGGGGGCCGCGGCGCGGGATGGCTGTTCGGAGTGGGCGCGGCGTGGGGAGGCGGCTTGCGTGGCGCGGCGCGGCGAGGGCACGCAGCGAGAGCACGCAACGCGGCGAGGGCAATCGTCGAGGGCGCGCGGCGCGGCGAGGGTGCGGCTGCTCGGCGTGGGTAGGCGGCGCGGCGAGGGTGCGACTGCTCGGCTGCTCGGCGCGGCGATGGTGCGGTTGCTCGGCGTGGGTAGGCGGCTCGGCGCGGCGAGGGTGCGGCACGCGGCGCGGCGGCGGGCGCGCGGCGCAGCGGGCGGGCGGGCGGGCGCGCGGCGGCGGTTGCACGGCGGGCGGGCGGCGGCGGGCGGGCGGTTGCGCGGCGGCGGTTGCGCGGCGGCGCGGCTGCGGGCGGTCGGGCGGGCGTGCGCGCGGCGGCGCGGCTGCGTGCGCGCGGGCGGGCGGGCGGGCGCGCGACGCGGTTGCGGCGGCGGCGGCGGCGGATTCGTGAGAGAGTGAGGTCGCGTGAGAGACGATAGAGAAGGCCGAGATGGAAGATAACGGCCTTTATTTTCGTCGGCCTCATTGGGGCCGACAAAAATAGTGGTCCGTTCAAAGTTTATTTTCGTCGGCCGAGCGGAGACCAACGAAAATACAGATTATTTTCGTCGGTTTAGAGGCCGACGAAAATAACTTTCGTAGTTTCGTCGGCAAGCTGACGAAAATACAGCCTGACCCACGAAAATAGGTCGCATTTTCGTCGGTCCCAAAGGCCGACAAAAATAACCTTCTATTTTCGTGGGCCGGCCGACGAAAATATATCGGCCTACGAAAATTTAGGCGTTTCCTGTAGTGGGCTCTAAGTTCACCTCCTGGTGATTTAATTAATAGTTTCCTGTTCAAAGGACAGTTTGATATATTATGCTTTTCCACAAATGACTTTGTTACGAAAGAGTGAGATGCTCTAGAATCAAATAAAAATGATGCAGGTATGGAGTTAATAAGGAACATACCATACACATCGACATCCTTAGGAACTATTTCTGCCGTCACATGATTAATTCTTCCCTTACCTTGGTTCTAAGGGGTCTTGTTCTGTGTAGTTCCACGAGCAGGTGTATTCTGATTAACTCTTTGACTATTGTTCCTTTGGGGTGTCTATGGGTTGCACTTCGGGAAATTGTTGGCATAATGACCAAGTTCACCACACTTGAAACATCCACTAGGTTGGATTGGAGTAGTTGTATTGTTATTTCTGGCCGGTGTGTTCACGACGCTTCCTTACCGATTTTGTTGATAACCACTAGACCTTTGATTGGTCTGAGAATTGTTCCTTTGTTGGTTCTGGTTTTGGTTGGTTCTCTGTCCTTGTTGTCCAGCGTTGCACTTGATAATTATTATTTCCACTCTAATTTCCAGAGCAAAACTGAGAACCTTGAGAGTTATTTTGTCGGGTGTTTCTGCTAGACTGTCCTTGAAATTTCCTCTTGTTGTCTGACAATTCCCTTCTTTTGCTTTCTAGGCCAATTGCCATGTTGAGTAGAGTCTAAAAATTGGGAAAGTTGTGGCTCTGTAACTGGTAGTTCAATGGTCCGATCAAACCTTCTAAGAATCACTCTTGGCGCTTTTCATCTGTATCAACTTCCTCTGTGTCACACCCGGGTTTTAAGGAACAAAGCCGGGTGCATCTCATACATGCGCCAAAGAAGACAACATATATAATAACATAGTGTATAGAGATAAATGTCACAATATAATCAGAGTACTTATTACATAGTGGAAGTCTTACAAAATAAAAGATAAATATAAAAGGATCTAAAATCCATCCTTGGCGCCAGAAAGTCAACTGGGAGACGCCACCTAGATCGAATCGAACTCCTCGTTGTGTGGCTCCTCTTGAACCACCTGATCTTGACCTGTGTGTGTGGGGGGGTGTGAGACAGCAAGGGTGAGCTCACACATGTTCATCGCTCAACAAGTTGTGGGGAATAATGTGCATGAACTCACCAAAGGTGGAAGTTCATATGAAGTGTAAGGCTGATCAACAATAGAGGTTAAAGATGAGCATTGCTTTTAATAAGTTGGTCAAATTTTATTAACAGTTACTAAATGTAAGTGAATATCAAACCATAATAAGAATAATAGAACAAAATTAATAAATAATCCCATGTAATACATATGACAAATTGAGTTTAAGTTCCATAATTTAATCATGTGAGAGTCCTGAGCTGCTCATGACCGTGAGCTCGGCTAGTATACCAGTTTTACACTCTGCAGAGGTTGTACCCTTTACCCACAAGTCGTGTTTCCCATGTCGCCAGGGTTTGCAAGGCCCTTAGACACTACCAAGGTGAATGGCTAGGGATCCACCACGAGGCCTTTACAAAGTTTCACTAGCTTCCGAAAACCTGCTACAATTTGTGGGAAGAGCACTTGCAAGAATCCCCCGTCTGACCGCCATCGCAGCAAAATCAACCCGAGAACCTCCTTGCATGCAACTCCCCTACTGCCCTTGCCCCTTTCGGGTAAGGTAGTATTCCACTAGCTTTCCTAATTAGTTAGTCAAGGGGTCCCATTCCTCCCTTGTGGTGGCACGTGTTTCTCAAGTTAAGCTCCATGTTCCAATTAAAGATAATAATGATCTTGACATGAACATAAATAAAATAACAGAATAATTGGAACATTGATATAATGAAATATTAACCCAAAACCATATAAAACAATAGCAGAACTACCCAAGTGATTCAGGGGTAAACAAGGTAAATAGGATAAACAGACTAGGGTGACCTATTGGGTCCCATCAAAATTAAACCTATACATTAAATAGTGATAATAAAGAACATTATTGGGTAACAAAATTGGATCAAGGGCACAACTTGCCTGGCACTTGAGATTCTAGTTACCAGGGTGATTCTTCAGATCCTCGTGACCTCACTGCTAGTCGTAGCAATATAAACAAATATGGTATAGACAAAATTAACATCACACCAAACATAAAAACAAACTGAATAATAATGATCTACGCGTCGTAACAAGATCGTGGGATCGAGAACTACTAAGATCGGGGTTATGATTAAGGAGTTATGATTTTATAGAAGATCTGCATGATTAAAATACTAAACTATATTATAAATTGGTTAATATAAATCATATAAGAGGTTATTCTTTAATTAACAATCTCAACTTTAATTTAAGTTATAAATTGATCATAGATCATATTCTAGTAGTCTATACTGATAAGCAGTTTAACCAGACTAACCAACATCAGTTAAATATAGATCTAATTATAAAATAATGAGACATGGTATAATAAATGTTGTTATTGCATAGTAAATATTTATACGAGGCTAACACAACTTGAACGGATCAAATCGGAATCATAGGTTTTAAGTTATGAATTTCTAAAGATTTTATGTGTTTTGTACAAGATTAAATAGGACATAAATTTTAATGTGACTTTCATGTGAAAACAGTGGTACTAGATGATAAACCATAATATTAAAAAATTATAGGAACTGGAATGGACTAAAAAGGAGTAAAAATGGAATTTCTATGAATTAAATAAGTTCTGGATATATTTTTATACAAAAAAACCATTCCTAAATTATTTTTCCTGAATTTCCTAAGCTTCTGGACTGGGCGCATGAATAAACAAAAGTCCAGGGGCCCTAGTGTAAGAATCCCTAAGACACGGAGCTTTAGCTGCTCGGACTGTGGGTTGAATTCCATTTTCTCTGAGGGCTCATACGTAAAAGGTCCAGCGAAGGGGTAAGATGGCATCTGAGGCACACGATCTAAAGTCTATGGCCTAGATTAGATCACCTAAAACCGAACCGGTATGCAACAATAGCCCTAAGATCCGCGATCAACGCTCAGGATTTTAAAGACTTGAATGGGCTCTCACATGACATATCTAGATCGGACGGCGCACAACTATCTGCGAAGGGGGTACACCATTAAGGCGATCAAAATGGTTCACTCGAAATCCAGCGGCTGGCATCGCCCGAAGTCCAAGCCGCCCATCCTGAAATCATTGGTCAAGAGACCATCTCCTTACCGTGCACTTCTGGACGCGGCGAGGTCAAACAACCGAGCTAGGGCAGCCCAGAACCTATGGCCGAGGGGTTTGCCAGCACTCCCCGCCCGACGAAATGGGCCCAAATTCCCAAATCAACTGGTGCTAATCGAAATTCAAAGAATGACAAACCTACTGAACAGGCGTTCGCCAGAAGACGTGCGGTGGAATGCCCTACCCACGGCATGGCGCGGCGTCATAGTGCCGATGAGGCTCCGGTGACAAATTCCCGATCCCCGAATGGGTAAATACCTTCCCTGCGAAACTCTACACAACGAGGATCGGTAGACAAAGATGATGGGAGATTCCTTACACATAGCGGCGCCGTGGTGAAGTCGATCCCATGTGCGGAGCAGAACCGCGGCGATGTCGCACCCGGTGCTCGATTTCTTGCTCACCGAACACACCTTGTGCATGGCCCCGCACACGACACGCACGCGTAGCGCACCCGCTCGATTTGATCCCGCGATGCTCCAAAACCATCAGTCGGTGCTGACAGCGCTCCATGATTTCACCCACGGTGGATCTATCCTCCCACCCATGGGTGCTCTCGGTAGCCTAGCTCTCTGGTTGTACTCGCCCGATTGGTTCCTAGGGAAGGGGCAATGCATGAGCCACATATATAGGCATGGATTAAAGAGTCCGAGGTGAACTCGTTTGGCAGTTCCGCCATATGCGGCGAGCTCCCCTCATACGATTGAGAAACAGATGGGAGGAAGAGGATGCGTCTGACGGATAGGACCCACCCGCCAGTGGGTTAATCCGATAAGCGCGGGCGAGGCAGAGTGGCTGACCCGACGGCCCACATGCCAGGTACCAGGGTCTCGATCGAGCGCGCGGGCGACACATCCGAGTACTACGGCATCAAGATGGGCCACGGGTTGGGATTGGGCCGGTTTTGATGTATTTCAGCCCACGCGACAGCAACCCCTTTTCTTTTTTTTCTTATTTTCTTTTTCTCATCTTGAATTTAATTTTCAAATTCAAGTCCTTGTGGCAAATTTGGACTTAGGTCAAACATGATATTTGAACACTCTAGTGTGGCTGGATCCATTATTTGAATTTATTTTTTTTTCTGTCTAATATTTTCTTTCTTCCCCCCTTTCTTAATTATTTACCCATTTCTGAATATTCAAGTTGGTCTTTACATTTCTAATTTGTATATTAATTTATTTTTATCAATGTGACTGTTGGGGGCCTTCGGCTTCCGAAGGTCCTCAAAAACATGATTTAACAAAGTTTCTGGAGTATAATGCGTGAACAGGTATCTTC
Source organism: Zea luxurians (assembly GCA_029449295.1). NCBI lineage: Eukaryota > Viridiplantae > Streptophyta > Magnoliopsida > Poales > Poaceae > Zea > Zea luxurians. Next base: position 45,873,631 of record JAOPSE010000022.1, on the reverse strand, counting down.
GGACTTGGATTAAAACCACGGTGTAAAGAAGCACAAGAGGAATACGAAGGATGGCGCGAAGCCGAAGCTGTACGTAGGATAGCTTCGGCAAGATAGCGGACTGTTGGGACCATGCTTCGTCGCCGAAGGTCCTTTAAGAAGAAACTGCTTCGGTGAAAGCTGCTTATGCGAAATGTCGAAGCTACCACTTGTGAAGCTTCGGAGTTATAGCATGCCCGAAGGTGAAGGATTGAACCGACTTAAAGATAGATTGACCCTTTAGTCCATAAGGGCCTGAGTCATCATTGTAAACCTTTGTAAAGGGCATGAATGTAATTCTGCATGGGCTGTGTCCCTTGCCTATAAATAGGTGAACAGTACTCCCGTACTGTTCACGCTGACTTGGCATTTGCTTTTGCGTCACACTTGTACTTTTGCCTTCCCTCAAGACCGAAGGTACATTTGTAATTTGAAATCATTTCTATTTTTCCATGATAATGAAATAGAAATGATTCTGTGATAATATTTAAATGTTTATTTTATATCTCATGCTTTATATGAATCCTTCGTCATTTGTTGCCATGCTTACGAAGGTATGTCTTTCGTAACCTTCGTCCGAAACATTATTTCCCGAAGGGGTATAATGTTTCGGAGGACGAAGTACTTTAACACTTAACATTTTTTATGTTGCCTTGTTCTTAACTCTTAGCATTTGAGAACAAGTCCCCAACATTGGCGCCCACCTCCTGTGAACTCACTTCCACTTTTTGAGTTTCGAACACCTTCGGCAACCATAGACCTTCGTTATGGCGCCGAAGAAAGCTTCAGCAACAGGGGCTGCAGCTCTGCAACCGCTAGACCCCAATCAGGAGACTCTCTCTCTTCGAGAGGCCCGAAGCCAGAAGAGGAAGGTCACCAGTCCAACGCCTCAGGAGGATGAGTTAGATCAAGAAATCAGAGATATGGAGATGCTTCATCAACAGGTGCAAAGGAAGAAGGAAAAGATGGCCAGGCTAGCTGAACTACAAAGGCAGATAGACGAAGCCTCTAAAGAAGTTTGCCATCTTACTCAAGATGAGCAGAACCGAAGGCCCCAGCACAGAGAGCTTCATCAGGAGGGCTTCTTCAACGAAGATGACTGGTATGAGAATTTCCATCATGGAAATTTTACTTTTGAAGATGCTTCTCCTCTGTCAGCTGAGTTGCAGGCTACACCCTGGCCTCCATCCTACAAGCCACCCCAACTACCCATGTACGACAGCCACTCCGATCCGAAGCAGTTTTTAATGAGCTACGAAGCAACAATTTCTTCGTATGGTGGCAATACTGCAGTCATGGCAAAGTCTTTCGTCATGGCTGTTAGGAGTGTTGCCCAGACCTGGTACTCATCTCTTAGGCCAGGGACAATCACCTCATGGCAGAAGCTGAAGGATATGTTGATAACCAGCTTTCAAGGCTTTCAGACGAAGCCAGTCACGGCTCAAGCTTTATTTCAGTGCACCCAAGATCACGAAGAATATCTTCAGGCATATGTCCGAAGGTTCCTACGTCTAAGGGCACAGGCACCAATAGTGCCCAATGAAATTGTCATCGAGGCCATGATCAAGGGGCTTCGGCCAGGACCTTCAGCTCAGTACTTTGCCAGGAAGCCTCCTCAAACTTTGGAGAAGCTGCTCCAGAAGATGGACGAGTACATTCGAGCGGACAATGATTTTCGCCAAAGAAGGGAGGAAGCTTTCAGGTTCTCTGAGATGACCAGGGGCTTCGGAGGAAGATTTTATCCGAGGCATGTCAGGTCAATTCACAACTCTGCTCAGTCTGATGACAGAGGGAGTCAGCAGCAAAGGCCACAGTACTCTTCTCAGGCTTCGGGACAGCAGCAGCAGGCTTCGGGGCAACAGCAAAGCTCTTTTCGGCCGCCAGCTCCAAGGGGCAGAGGCGCCAGGGGCTTCGGCGGAAGATTTGGAGATCAACCAAGGAAAATTTTCTGCTTATTCTGTGGTGAAAACAAGGGCCATACCACCAGGATGTGCCATGTTACCATCCAGAAACAAAAGGAGATAGCCGAAGCTGCAGCACAACAGAGTCAGCCGAAGAAAGTCATGCACACTGCTTCGTATCATTCGCCCTACATTCCAGAATATGTAGGCAACCACCCTGCAGCTTCTGTCGCTTCGGTAAGTCAACCCCAAGCATCTTGGCAACAGCTTCCACCCCCACCACCGTTGCAACGAGGCCAGCAGCCAGAAGGGAGCCAACATACTCAACACCAAAGGGACTTCAGAGAAGAGTCCGAAGCTCGTACAGTCAATAGCACTCTGCCAGAGTCGAAGCACATTTACTGACAGATATCCTGCCTTAATAGCAGTACTTTACATTCAGTATCATTTTCTTTTTAACAAGGAACATTTACGGGAGACTATAATACTTTTTGTCGTTTTAATCTCTTGTAATAGTTTTGCTCTTTGCCACAAAGAAAATATATCTTCTCCACAGGCCTAAGTCACCGAAGCTTAAAGATTTGCGATAGCAAGGAGGACCTTCGAATTATCAAAAATTGATTTTAACGGCACACAATGTGCATTCTTCGAAGCAACAAAAAGTCGTTCTAAAGAACGCAGTGTAAGTTTGCTGAAGCTACAAAAAGCCGTTCCTAAGGGAGCGCAGCGTAAGTTTTCTGCTCAAAAGTCGTTCCAAAGGGAATGCAGAGCTTACAGCGAAAAGTCAACGCTGATACCGCCGAAAGTAAAAGGCGAAGAAGCTCCTAAGGGAGGCTTACAGCGAAAAATAAACGCTGATACCGCTGAAAGTAAAAGGCGAAGAAGCTCCTAAGGGAGGCTTACAGCGAAAAATAAACGCTGATTCCGCTGAAGTAAAAGGCGAAGAAGCTCCTAAGGGAGGCTTACAGCGAAAAGTCAGCGCTGATATAAAAAGATTGTGTATTTTTATTGCAGGAATGTGTGTATCTTCGCCACAAATATCATTTTGCATAACATAACATCATCACATCATTTCGCATAACATAAGCATCATACATCATACTGCATATGGCGCAAGAAGGGGATACAGTACCGACCTTCGGAGTATACTTTGAAAAAGTGAAAATCGTGCTAAGGCATAAAAAGTGAATACAATATTGATCTTCGGAGTATAGCTTCGGAGAATGTTCTCAAAAAGCATGGATATGCTTCATCAGAGCAGTATCGAAGTTGTCGTGATACATAAAAGTTTTTCTTCACGAAGCATGAAAAGAAGGGAAGGTGTTTTTTCGCCGAAGGCTCAAAAACGGTATGTATGTAAAATTTCATGCATCGTAAAGAATTGAACCATAAAGAAAAAACTCGTATATTATATCCAAAGTTACAAAATATTACATAGGTTACATTTCAAATGTTTTTTTAATAACATCTAGTCTTCCCTAAGTACTACTTCTGCAGCTTCGTTTAGTAGTTGTTCAACAACTTTATCCATGATGGCTTCGGCCATTTGTCTAATTTCGTCATCCCCCTTCGTGTGGGGGCCAGTAGACGATCCAGCAGGTTCTAAGGGAAGAGAATATATGTCTATGTTACTATTACAAACCATAAGCAAGTTCGAAATCAAAAATTACAACAGAGCCAAAAACCACTAGTTGGTACCTATTTGGCTTTCGGGCTCCGCACTTTTTTCAGCGGCCTTGGTTACTTCCCTAGCGTCATGGATACCTTGTTCGCTTCTTCGAATAATTTCCTGGGCCATTTCTCGGCCACCATTGTCCCAGATGTCGGTGAAAAATTTTCCACCAACCTGGCTAGCTTCGGCCGAGGGGTCTTTAATATCTTTGGAGGACAAGGTGGCTTCGGATTGCGCAAGAAGCTTAACATGATCGCAGCCTTTTCTCTCCAGCATAGTAGCAATCCCCCTGGCACCCGAAAAGGCACAAATGTCTCCATGACTGTTTAGAATCTCTTCAAAGGCTTCAGCTTCGTGGCTGATCCACTCGATCGGGCCTTCCGGGTTACCTCTCACAAAGTCCTCTTCACTTGAAAATGCGCCAACACTGGCGAAGCTGGTTTTTATTTTCTTTACACATTCCATGGATTTTTCGTAACACCTCTTTTTGGATGCGCGAAGCTCTTCAACGCTTACTTCCAAATGATTTGCCCATTGTTCGCTAATTTCTCGCCTCGTTTCTTCAAGTGTGCGCTCTTCTTTAGCCCTGGCCAGTTGCCTCCAAAGATCTTCAATTTCGCGCTTCTGAGCTTCAGGTTCAGCTTCAGCTTTCGAAGTAGCTTCGTCTTCTTTCATTCGATTCATTAATGAATACAATATTTTGTCCTTTTCTAAACCTTCGTTCCTTAGTTCAATTACTTCGGAACGAAGGTTGTTCAGAGCAATCACGCATCCTTCGTCTTCAGCATATTTTTGCGCCCTTAGAGCATTGCTAAGTATCAGGCCCTGCAAAACACAAAATGCTTTCACATCAACAAATTTAATTAAACGAAAAATTTTAGTTTCAAAAAATAATACAAAGATCTCATTTTTTACCTTCAAGCTATTGTATGCCAGGCTGTCGGCTAGTTCGTCCTTCGACAATACCGAGAGCCCGTCTTCTAGCGTCGGGAAGCCGAAGCTCTTGCTCATCTCCTGACAGACAGAAATTTCTTTATTATCAGGGAGACAATACAAGAAGTCTTCTTCTCCACTGCCGTTAAAAATTAATGCCCCCTTTGGGTATTTCAGTTTTTGGGCGCAAGACTGGGCCTCTTGCTTTTCTTTCTCACTTAATTTTTTCCCCGAAGCATGTCGTAAAATATAATCTAAAGCTTCGGAAAACGCTCCGAGGTGGCGGTGCCAGTTTCTTCAGCCAAAGTTTGTTTTGTTGGCTCTGAAGGCCCAGCCTCAGTCTCAGTTTGTCGCCTTGAAGCTTCGGCACTAAGGGTTTCAATTTGTACTTCGGAAGTTTCAACAGTGTTCTTCGGAGTAGCACTGGAAGACTTTATTGTCTCTAAAACATCAAGTACATTGACCATCCTTTTCCTTTTTGGGGTCACTACTGGCCCCTTTTGGCTGGTTGTTGTCTCAATTTTTGCTGAAGGACTTAAAATTTCTAATATTTTTGTTCCTTCAGTCCTCGGTTTTTCTGCTTTCTCTGTTGAAGGTAGTTCGGTTTTTTCTTCGACCTTCGGCACTGGAGACGGTCCTTTGGTTTCGGTGGCCGAGGAGATTTCACCAATAAACTCAGGCACTGTGGCCGGTTCAATATAACGTGCCCGGTGTGTGAGCACCTTTACTTTCTTCCTTTGCGGCGCTGGCTCACTAGGAGCATCTGAAGCAACTTCCTTTGTAGGCGAAGTATTTTTCCTTTTGTGGCCTAGCACTTGGTAATGGTAGTCAGGGTAGACAGACCCAATTGCATCAAATACCCGGTTAAGCCTCTTCTTCTTTCGACCTCCGAAGGCCGCTGATAATGCAGTATCTTCGGCCTTCGAGTATACCCCAAGCAATTCATCACTTACGGCCTCAATACTTTTTAACCAGTCATCATTTGGTTCAACAAACTTATCTCCGTATTTGAATGTGTATTTCAGTTTAACTAGCCCACCTTCGTCAGGTTCCTTGATAGCCTCCTTCGGCATTTCCCACTTTCCTGCAAGTGGCCAAACTCTGAAGGCAATATGCTCTTGGACCAAATCCCTTGTCCCAATAAAAGAGCAGATCACGCCGAAGGCTCTCTGGCATTCTTCGGCTGCTTAATCCATTTCCACCTTCGGCTTTCGGAGTCCGAAGCGTTGCCAGATAGGGCGCATGATGATACCCTTAACCTCCTCCTGTGCTGTCAAGTCATTTTTCACATAGAACCATTCTGTCATCTAGGTACCGGGCCACCTCTTCCGAAAGGTTGGCATGGGGCAGCTTGACCCGGAGCGAGCACCGAAGCTATAACAACCAAAGTTGTTGTGATATTGTTCTTTCCCCCAGGGTTTCATCTCATATACTAACTCATGAATATTGCAAAAGCTTTTAGCATTCGGTTCCAAACCTTGGCTTCTCACAGCCCAGACAAAGATTCCCATTCTTACAATAGCTTCGGGAGTAATCTGGTGAAGGTAGATTTGAAATGTCTTCAGAACTTCAATAACAAAGCTGCTCAGGGGGAACCGAAGTCCAGCCTTGAGAAAGCTTCGAAAGATCACGACCTCATTTTCTTCGGGGGTAGGAGAAGTTTTCTCCCTGTCATCAACCCTCACAATAGACACATCTCGGAAATATCTCCCCCTCATATTGTCAAGATGACTCTGTTTAATACTTGACTTTCCGAAAACCGTGTGGCTTGGTCGCCATGGTCGGTCTTCGGACTCTTCCCCGCCACTCTCCACATCATAACTGTCGCTATCACCAGTATCTTCAGATAAACCTTCAAAAATTTCTTTAGTAACCTTCTCTGTATTGGTCTTCGCCATCGATTCAAGAAAACCAAGATTCATTTCCTCAGAAAGACTTAGCTTCGGATCAGCGGCAACTTTCTTGTCTGAAGACATCTTCGTAGGCACTGGATAAGTGCTCTCAAAACCGAAGCTTAAAATTTAAGCAAGTTTTGTTGCGCAGGCTAAAGGTTGAGTGAGCAGGAGCAGATGGCAAGAAAGCGTGCCAATTAAGCTCATGGTATGCTCTTATTTATACGCCTGGTGCGTTGAATGCTGCAGGGCCCGCCTGTCAATGATTGTTGCTATCCTAGCAAAGGGAAGGTGTTTTTTCGGACCTTCGGCTTAGGGCCTTCGTCCATATCACAATCTGAATTTATCATTCTAACAAATTAATATTGCGAGGGGCTACTGTTGGGGGCCTTCAGCTTCCGAAGGTCCTCAAAAACATGATTTAACAAAGTTTCTGGAGTATAATGCGTGAACAGGTATCTTCGGACTTGGATTAAAACCACGGTGTAAAGAAGCACAAGAGGAATACGAAGTATGGCACGAAGCCGAAGCTATACGCAGGATAGCTTCGGCAAGATAGCGGACTGTTGGGACCATGCTTCGTCGCCGAAGGTCCTTTAAGAAGAAACTGCTTCGGTGAAAGCTGCTTATGCGAAATGTCGAAGCTACCACTTGTGAAGCTTCGGAGTTATAGCATGCCCGAAGGTGAAGGATTGAACCGACTTAAAGATAGATTGACCCTTTAGTCCATAAGGGCCTGAGTCATCATTGTAAACCTTTGTAAAGGGCATGAATGTAATTCTGCATGGGCTGTGTCCCTTGCCTATAAATAGGTGAACAGTACTCCCGTACTGTTCACGCTGACTTGGCATTTGCTTTTGCGTCACGCTTGTACTTTTGCCTTCCCTCAAGACCGAAGGTACATTTGTAATTTGAAATCATTTCTATTTTTCCATGATAATGAAATAGAAATGATTCTGTGATAATATTTAAATGTTTATTTTATATCTCATGCTTTATATGAATCCTTCGTCATTTATTGCCATGCTTACGAAGGTATGTCTTTCGTAACCTTCGTCCGAAACTCATTATTTCCCGAAGGGGTATAATGTTTCGGAGGACGAAGTACTTTAACACTTAACATTTTTTATGTTGCCTTGTTCTTAACTCTTAGCATTTGAGAACAAGTCCCCAACAGTGACTACTATTAAATGCACGAACAACTAAAAGTCAACATGGTGTATAAATTATTTTAGGTATTATTGGTTAATTACTTGCTTTAGAATATGGTGTTCACATGCTTATAGTAAAGAGAGGCAAACATATAAGTGATTCAACTTCACCTTCATCATTTACATTTTTGGGCACTACACTCTGGTGCATAGCGAGAAAGTTGGGTGAAACGATCCTGATACTTAATAATGGACATACCTCCTTGAGTGAGGGATAAAAATGTAACACTCCTAGTGTTAATGCCACTAAAACTTGAGCATAACATCATGAGCATTAGCATATCATGTGATTGTTATACTTAGAATTCATTCACTAGGCAAAAATTTCAAACAAGTTGTATTGATGTGACTGGTCATGGGTGAAAGCCTAGGGTAGGGTACTTAACCCTAAACTGGGCTTAGAAGTGTTAATAAAGCCCAAGTGAGAGAAAACTTCAAAACTCATGAGAAATAATCATAAGATATCCTACTTAATCAACTCAAGTAGCATTCAAACCCTAGAAGTACCAAAAACCCTAAATAGACCCCTGGAAAACCCTGGACTGAAACCATAGTGGTTATATGTAAATTTTACACACTTTTAGACCTAAGTGCAAAAACCAAGTAACTAGGGTACTGTAGCATCCCAAAAATTCAAATCTTGAAATTTTCTCAAACTTGCTCTAAATTCAAAATAAATTTCAAATTTCGTTTCAAAATGTTTGTTTGCAAGTTGATATCAACAAATAAATTATAGTGGTCTATATTCTCTCCAAAATCCTCCTCAATATATCCTACAAATATTTCCCCAGTGATCACCCTCAAATTCGTTTCAGAAATACTGCCCAGATATTTCCCGAGTAATCCCCTTCAAGTTCTTTCCAGAAATACTGTCCAAATATTCCATCGATATATCTCTAGGTATTTTTTTCTCTTGAGAAATACCTTTAGAATCATTTTTCAAGTCCCTATAAATATTTTCTTCATAACTTTCCTCATGCTCATACGTATACGTATGCCTCCGGTGTTATACGGTGAGCTCTACAAGCTAATTTCACTCATATAAGACAAATACATGCTAATCTCCCACTAATCCTCTCATCCCTCCCCCTAATCCCCCACCATGGCTATAAATAGAGGGGCAAGGGCCTCCTCTCATCCCACCCCAAGCCATTTCATGGCAACTCTCTCCCCCCACACACACCCACTCCATTTTCCACACAAGCACACACTAGCACAAGGATCGTTCGGTCGTTCATCAATCGTTCGTCCCCCTGTTCTTTGTTTGTTCGTTCGTTCGTCCGATTGTTCATGGTTCGTCCGTCCGTTCGTCCAATGGTTCAATTGTTCATCCGTTCATTCGTCCAAATAATCTTTTTCCTGCCATTATGCTGCCGAAATTCCGATCGTTCGTTCGTTCGATCATTCGTTCATAGTTCCTATTCATCGTTCATCGTTCGTTCATCGTCACTATTCACCGTTCATCATTCGTTCATACGAACTATTCACCATCACTATTCACCATTACTATTCATTGTTACTATTCACCATTACTATTCATCGTTACTATTCATTGATCATCTGATCACCCCAAATTTCAACTACTCATCCGTCATGCTGTTCAGTCCACCTAAGACCAGCCAGACCCATATTCCAGTCATACGAACTCTGGTGACTGTAATTTTCCTTTCAGTAGGGAACTTCCCATCTGGTCACCTATCCCAGATTTCTCCAAGTTGAGCATGCTTAACTTTGGGATCCTTTCAAGCCAGACTTCCAAAAAGAAAGGCGAACCATGTTTGTATGGATACGTCTTCAATCCTATAAAACCTGGCCCAAGATACCACAACCCACTCAGACCAAAATACCACAGCATTCCAGCTATTTGGGTCCCGTCTTACTGTTGTCTGATGTGACACAGTAGGTAGGAATAGTTCCCACCAACATAAACCTCTTCCCAAGAAAAGCCCAAAAATAATTCCTCGCACTTCGCTCAAAAATACATTTGTATTTTTGATTTTCCAAATATCTCTAATTCTAGAATATTCCAAGAATATTCCTTTCCTTTTCTTTTTATTCCTATGATTATAAAATCCAAAACTCCTCCATCCAAACTCATATTCCAATCATTCTTGTTTCTAAATTCTTGTCAAATTATTCCCTATCCAACCATGTCATACCTTAAGCATGGTTCATATTCCAAAAAACTCCCAAAATACTCTTGTTCCATATCCTGCCTATAGTTTCCCTGTTCAGACTAAGTCAGACGATTCATTCGTCACCATTCTCACCAATAGTGAACTTCACTGTGTTACACCACATACACCTAGCTATAAATGTACCCAGCTACCCTCTCCCACTCCACACACTCAACACCCTCAGCCAAGGCAAACACCCCACCCACTCAGTTACTCCGCTCTGCCGACTACACGCATAGTGTCGCTTCGCCTCCAGTTCACCCTCCTGGTAAGCACCTCCGCTCCACCACTAGTAGTATCTCAACACCACATGACACAGATTCTACTCAAGACTCTACCCATCCATATATCGCTATTGTGACCACTATACTAAATATTTGTTGGTATACATGCTTGTTTGTATGTTTGCTTGTTCATGTTGCACAGTTATCGGAGCGTTCCTACCGTCTCGTGGAGGCCAGATCTGCAAGTCTACACAAGGCAGTGGAGCTAGAAGCCAGTTCTGCGAGCTCCCCTTCCCCCTTCGTCGGATAAGCACGGCAAGCTCATTGGAACCCTTTGATGCATAAATTACCTATGCTTTTACAACCACAACCCCCAGTCTGTTATTTTATGCATGATATGATTTTGAGACAAGTTATTATGGCCACCCAGCCGCTTGCCGCAATCAATACTTGATATATTTGTTACAAATGATTTGAGGAAAGGTGTGAGTTTTCAAAAGAAAATGATTTTAAAAATGTGTTTGATGAAGGGTTTCCACCCTTATCACCTTTGAGTAGGGATGATCAGGGACTCCCTGGTTTAGGGGAGGGCCTAAGGTGATGGCTTAGCTGGTTTAGGCGTGAGCAGAAGGATTGTCCCCTCGTATAAGGACCGGTTTGTCATCTTTCACTACCTGTACTCATGATAAGTACAACCACTCGAGACTGTGTGGGCAGTCACTCAATCTGAACTCGTACGGTCCAACCCTAGGGTTATAAAGGCTGGGGAGCACCAGGAGGATAAGGAGGGGGAATGTTTTGTCCGGTTTGGGCATGGCGGTGGCCTGACTCCTTCCGGTATAACCGTTAAGGTTAGGACCTGCGAGGAAAGAAAGAGATTCGGATTCGGGTCTCACTAGCTATGAGATTGAAGAGCCGGACTAGTGGGTAAAGTGTACACCTCTGCGTAGAGTTCAAACCTATTCGAATAGTCCGTGTCCACTGGAATGGACGAGTCTGGTGTGGTACGACAATTAATGTTTTGTTTTCCAAAAAAAGATGATTTTGAGAAAAGTGGTTTTTAAAAGGTCCGACGGTTTAGCCATGAGCTATGGTGGACGGGAAGTCCAGTAGCTGTTTTTGAAAATGAAAACCAGTGGGAAACTGCTGAGATACCTGGATGGTTTAGTCAGGGGATTTTGTTCTAATATTGAAAAAATTCCTGCTCCTTTGGGAGAGGATGCGCTTTGAAAAAAATACAAAATGTTTTACAAAACAACCCTGCATAAAATATTGCTGTTTCTGCAAATATCCTGAGCTCCATATATTCCATGCATTATATCTGATTTCCCCATTCCGCGGGTAAAGGTGGGCTGCTGAGTACGTTTGTACTCACCCTTGCTTATTTGTTGTTTTCAGAAAAGGAGATCAGGTAAGAGTTACGGTTGTTCCCAACCTTGCCTGTGGCTGTTGGACCGCTGATTTGCTTCACTGCGTATATCGGGCTGCTTCAGCCCCACTCTGATGATATGTCCCGAGTTGTGGACCAACTCTTAAAGTTGATCGCCACCTTTATAGGTTTGTCTCGTGTAGGCAGATCTAGAATCATCTGTTGTATAAATGTGTTTACTAGCCTCCTGGGACTAGTAATTGTATCACATTTGAGTCCCAGAGGATTGGGGCGCTTCAGGTACCCTAAAGCATATGGTTCACACATGTGAGAATTTCTAAGTTAAAATATGTGAAATGGGCTTATTTGCAAAAAGCCACTCAACACCCCTCACATGACTAAGTCTGAAAACTGATGTGCCAGGTTGACTTTGGAACTCTGTAGATTTAAAAATACAAAGATTTTGCCTAGGGTCAACACATCAAAAGTCTAGAGCTACTATAGGAGTACAACTTTGATTAAGGGATTAAGCATTGTGTTATGCAAAAAAGGAGATAATTGGCCCTAAATTTGTCCGTCAAATAATACAGAGATTGAATATTGACTGTTAGTGAGTTTTGAAGAACTTTAGGCTTGATTCTTGCTCAAAGGAGTAAGCAACTGAGCAAGATCTCTATAGCAGAATTGTAGTTTGTATGTAGGGCTACAAGTTTGCTACAGACAGATTAGCAAGTTGTCACGCAAAAATTGAAGAAAAATGCCTCTAAAGATCCTCGGTCAGAACAACTGCCAGAGCTTCTGATGGTACAATACACTGAAATATCCCAGGATTCAGTCCCCCCCTCACCGTTGGTGATCGACGCGCTCGGATTCGTGCCGGTCACCGTGATTCATGCTTGGCACGCAGTGGATATTCACAGGGAGGTAGCTTTGGATGTGTCATGATCTCGCGGACCTAGCCCAAGCCTAGCTGGAGATAATTCACTGGCGTCCGCTGTGGCTCGGTCATTTCTGCCGCCGTGTCACCCATGCCTCGCTGCTCCCTCACTATGTCCCTTCTTTACGTGGTAACCATGCACGAACGGTGTAATCCGCGGTCGTGGATCGCTAGCCGGACCACCGCGCCTTTAAATAGCTCTGCCACCCACGGCGAGGTATTCCCATCTTCACCAGTGAGCTCGGTTGAAGCACAAATTCATGAAATCCTCTCCACCACTCCCAAAATTGGTAGTGCATGGTGAAACCATAGTCCCTTGCGACCGTGTAGCCCCAACCTCGCCTCCTAATTCTGCCAGGACCTGTCGTGGCGCCTGTTGGGGCGAAGGAAAAGACGCCACCCTTCGCTCGATGCCTTCGCTGTAATCGTCGGACCAGCGAAGACAAGACAACAGGCGGGCTCACCCTTCGTCCCACACGTCATCAGACGAAGACCTGTGACGAGGTCGTCCCACCACTGCGACTTCGTCCAGGACGGAGGCCCACGTGAAATCCGGCCCATTGTAACAGGCCCTGCGTGGCCGCTGACTGTTACGGGCCTAATTTATAAAGGCATCCCTGTAATTACGGTCTGTAACCCGCTTTATGGGAATATTCCGGGGATAACCTAGGTGCCTGAGGGCACATGCATCCTTAGCACGGGACGCTGGGCGCTCAGGTACCTATAAATACCCCCGCATAGTGCCCTTACGGGGCCAGATGAACAGAGTTATTGCCATCACGTGCTGAAACCCTGTTTGCGCTATCACACCCCCCCATTGGATTAACTTGCTCCAGTGAGCTAGTTCCAACATTTGGCGCCCACCGTTCGTGCTACGAAAAAACCACCCACGATGGCACCCAAGAAAGCTAGCTCGAAGGCTGACGAGGCTGCGAAGGCAGCACTGCTGGCCGCAAGAAAGGGCAAGGCCCTCGCACTCACCCACTCCACCCACCAAGAGGCTGTCGAAGACGATGTTCCCCGCACCGGCGAAGACGACACTCTCCGCACCTGCGTCCTTGAAGGACAACCGCAACCTCCACCAGGCTTCACCCCACCGGAGGGCGCGGACCTCACCGAGGACGGTGAAGTCCTCAGCTTCGCCCCACCGGAGGGCGAGGACCTCACCGAGGACGGTGAAGTCCTCGGCATTTCAGCGGAAGAACAGCTACAGCTGCATGCCCTGCGCCTCAAGAACCACAATCTCCAGCGGTAAAAAGAGATACTGGAGGCCAAGCGCCAGCGCGTGTCTGCACTAGCCAAGGTGCGGCAAATGATATGCGACGAAGAGCAGAAGGCCCAGGACCTCGAGCGGGAGATCGCGTTAATGCAGCGCGAAGGCCACCTCGGCTTGCAACACGGGCCACCCCTGCTATAGCGCGCACAAGTGGAAGACCCGCACTTCCCCCAGCGCGACTTCACCTTCCCGCATGCCGCGCCATTCCAAGGGGTCAACTACCTCGACGAGCGAAGTCCCCTGGCGCCACATCTGCAAGTGACACCCTGGCCTGCCAACTTCCGGGCTGGGACCTATCCCAAGTACAACGACAGCATGGACCCAGCATAGTACATCATGAGTTATCAGGTCGCTGTTGCATCTTCCGGAGGGGACGACGCCACAATGGCCAAGTCTTTCATCATCGCCATCGAAGGCCTAGCTCTCACCTGGTTCACCAGGTTGCCCCCGCTGTCCATTGAATCCTGGAGAAGCCTAAGGGACAAATTCCTGCTCAACTTCCAAGGGTACCGCCCGGACACCGACGCCCTGGCCGAGCTCTCACTCTGCAAGCAGCTGGAAAAAGAGACTCTGCGGGAGTATTACCGCAAGTTTCTAACACTCAAGTCACAGCTGCCCTCGGTTGATGACCAGATCGCCATTCACTACGCCATCAGTGGCCTTCGCGCCGGCATCCTTTACAGCCACTGCATCAGGGACCCACCCAAGAACCTCCAAGAATTATATCAGCTATTTGAAAAATATGCCAAATCCGAAGAGCTCCACCAGCGCAAGGTTGAGTCTCAGAGGAAACCCAAGGACGCTCCACAGTCCAGCCGCACGTGGACGAGGACTCCGCAGCCAGACTCCGGCCGAGACGGCCGTAGTCAGCAGCAGGTGCACAACATTGCCAACCAGCACCCCGCTGGTGATGCCCCTCGCCGCCAGGAATACCCCCCCAGGGCCGCGGAAGCGGAACTCGCGGTAGGGGCCGGGGACGCGCGCAGCCGCCGCGCCGATTCTACTGCCTCTTCCACGGCGAAGACTGCACCCACCAAACCAAAGACTGCCTCGAGACGAAGGCCACCAGAGACAGGATGGCAAGGGCACAACCGGCCCACAACCCAAGGGTCGTCGCTCACACTTATCAGCAAAACCCTCCACCATACATCCACGCCCCCACCCCGCATCCACCACACCACGCTTACCAACACCATCAGGAAGTACAAATCGTACCTCCCCCACCCCCACCTCCACACCAGCAACAACAAAACATCCCCCACCCTCACGCCCCCAAGCAAGAAGACTTCGCCGATCAGCCGTATCGCGGAGTCATTCATATGATCACTGGGGAGTCCAGTGTCGACTTCGACACCAAGCGACAGAAGCGGGACCACTACCGCAGCATCAACCACGTTGCCATCACGGGTCCAGTCGTGCAGACGAAGTGGTCCCATGTACCGCTAACTTTCGATGCCCGAGACGTCGACCTGCGCAGCGCCCCCCATATCGACGCCATGGTCATCAACTGCAGCGTGGCAGGCTGGGACCTGCACAAGGTCCTTGTCGATAACGGCAGTCAGGCAGACATCATTTTTCTCCATGCCTTCGATCGCATGGGCATAAGCCACAGCTTGCTCAAGCCTTCGGACAATCCGTTGTACGGCTTCGGCGGCAAGGGCACTTTTCCTATCGGCAAGATAGAGTTGCCTCTCTCCTTCGGTGTAGCGCCCAATGCCCGAAGTGAGCAAATAACCTTTGACATCGTTGACATGGTGTACCCGTACAACGCCATCATGGGTCGGGGCTCCATCAACAAGTTTGAAGCAGCCATTCACGGATTGTACCTGTGCATGAAGATACCAGGTCCGTTATGCGCCATCTCGGTCTACGGCAATCAGCATACTGCGCGCAATATAGAGCGGGACTTCGTCCCCGGGCAAAGAAACGTGCACTGCCTTACGGCCATGCGCGAGGTCACCGTGCCCACCGGCCCAATTGAAAAACAACACAAAGCGCAGCTGCAAAGCAACGACGGGACCAAGACTGTCCCCCTCGACCAGGCCAAGCCCAAGCAAACAGTCACGATCAGCGAAGACCTCACCTCGCATGACGAGGAAAAACTCCTATGCTGCTTGTCCAAGAACAAGGACGTCTTCGCTTGGTCAGCCCTCGACCTGGTCGGGGTCAGCCGATCCATAATTGAACACAGCTTGGGAATCGACCCCTCGGTGAGACCAAAAAAACAGCGACTTCGCAAAATGTCCGACGAGAAGACAGAGGCCGCCAAGGCAGAGGTACACCGCCTCCTAGAAGCCAAATTCATCGAGCCAGTGGCCTACCCCACGTGGCTCTCCAACGTGGTAATGGTGTAGAAAAAGAGCGGCAAGTGGCGAATGTGCATAGACTTCACCAGTCTCAATAAGGCCTGCCCAAAGGACAACTTCCCATTGCCCCGGATCAATAAAATAGTCGATAGCACGGCCGGGTGCGAGGTCATGTCACTCCTCGACTATTTCTCCGGTTATCATCAAATATACATGAAGGAGGAGGACAAGGCCAGCACCACCTTCATAACACCCTTCGACACATATTGCTTTATCAGAATGCTGGATGGACTCAAGAACGCCGGGTCCACTTTCTCCCGGCTCACGAAAACAGTGGTCGAGGGGCAAGTCGGCAGAAACGTGTTCACATACGTGGACGACATCGTTGTCGCCAGCAGGAATAAAGAGGACCACCTCGCAGACCTCGCCGAGACATTCGCGAACATGCAGGACGCACGACTTCGCCTGAACCCCGATAAGTGCGTCTTCGGTGTTCGCCAGGGGAAAATATTGGGTTAACTGGTATCACACCGCGGCATCGAGGCCAACCCGACCAAAATCCAGGCCATTATCAACATGACGCCCCCGTAGTCAGCAAGAGAGGTCCAGCGTCTGACGGGCAGATTGGCCGCCCTCAACAGGTTCATCTCCAAATCCGCTGAGCGAAGTCTTCCCTTCCTCAAAACACTCCATGGAGCCAAAGACTTCGCTTGGAGACTAGAGCAGGCGGTGGCCTTCGCCTCACTAAAACAGTACCTGATGGAGTTGGCCGTTCTTACGAGCCTCGACTCTTCGCTACCACTGCTGCTTTACGTCGCGGCTTCGCCGCACGCGGTCAGTGCGACACTGGTTTAGGAGCAGACAGTAGAGGGCATGATCAGGCAGTGCCCAGTATATTATGTCTCCGAAGTGCTCACACCGTCAAAATGTAACATGACGGAGCTCGAAAAGATTGCATATGCAGTTGTTATGTCTTCGCGCAAATTGCGCCACTACTTTGAAGCATTCAAGGTCCGCGTCACCTCAGATAGGAGACTCGGCGAATTATTCAGAAACCCGGAGGCATTGGTACGGATCGCCAAATGGGCGGCCGAACTCTCCGGCTACCACATCACTTTCGAGCCCAGGACAGCGATCAAGTCACAAGTCCTAGCAGACTTCATCATCGACTGGACCAGGCCAATAACACAGCCGGATCCGACCGCAGAGAAGGTTTGGACAATCCACTGCGATGGTGCTTGGTGCCATGCGGGGGCAGGCGCTGCTGCAGTCATCACCTCGCCCGCCGGGGTCAAGCACAAATACGCGGCACGCTTAAGCTTCGCTCTAGAATCTGACAGATGCACAAACAACATAGTAGAATACGAAGCCGTCATCCTCGGCCTCCGCAAATTAAGAGCCCTTGGCGTCACCACCTGTATAGTCCGAACAGACTCCAAGGTAGTCGTCGGCCAGGTCGAGAAAGACTATGCGGCAAAGGACCCCGCGCTTATGCAGTACCTCGCGGCCATCCGAAGTCTCGAGAAACAATTCAAGGGATTCACATTGCAGCATGTGGACCGGGCCAAGAATGAAGAAGCTGACGCATTGGCCAAGGCAGCCGCCAGAGGCGAAGCCCTACCCTCCGACGTGTTCTACCACATCATCGGCACGCCAGCCGTCCGCAGCCCTGAAGGTCTCCAAATAACAAACGACAGCGAGGGCCACCGCATGATCAACCTTATCATGACCGAAGACTTGCGGGCGCCAATAACCCTATACCTGCAGGGGTACTATCACCCAATCGAAAGCAATGAGGCCAAGCGCCTCCACCACCGAAGCCGGGACTTCGCACTGGTCAAGGGCCAACTTTATAAAAAGGGGGTCAGTCAGCCGATGCTTAAGTGCGTCATCGAGACCGAAGGCGTTCAAATTCTGCGCGAAGTCCACAAGGAGACCTACGGCTCCCACGCAGGCCCCAGGGCCCTAGCGGCAAAGGTGATACGCCAAGGTTTCTACTGGCCCGCCATTATCTGCGCCGCAAATCGAGTTGTCAGATCCTGCGAGGCCTGTCAGAAATTTTCCCCACGCACGGGACGCCCCTCGCAGTTCACGAAGCTGATCGCCCACACGTGGCCTCTTCAGCGCTGGGGCCTAGACATTGTCGGGCCCCTGCCCACGGCTCAGGGGAACCTCAAGTTCACCTTTGTAGCCGTTGAATACTTCACCAAATGGATTGAAGCGAGGGCAGTGTCCACCATCACATCAAAGACAGCCTAGAAATTCTTCTGGCAAAATATTGTGTGCCGCTTCGGAGTACCATCCGAACTCACGGTCGACAATGGCAAGCAGTTCGACAACCAAGATTTCAAAGACTTTTGCTTCTCCATCGGCACCAAGCTTGCCTTCGCCTCTGTGTACCACCCCCAGTCCAATGGAGTCGTGGAGCGCGCCAACGGCAAAATTTTCACAGCTGTCAAGAAAATGCTCCTCGACGACAAGAAAGGCAAGTGGCCCGACCTATTACCCAAAGTGGTCTGGGCACTGAATACAACTGAGTGTAGGGCGATTGGGTTTACCCCCTTCCGCCTGTTATACGGATCGGAGGCCATGGCTCCGCAAGAAATAAAGCATGGGTCGCCTCGAACAGCCGCCTCGGTCGTCCCTGACGTAGACGAGCCGACTTCGAAGGATCTCATCGATGGAGACCGCGTCTTCGCCCTACAGGCTCTGGACAAATACCAAGCCCAGACAAAAGCATGGCGTGACCAGGCGGTCATCCCAAGGGAATTCAGCGAGGGGAACCTCGTACTCGTCCAAACGGCTCGAACGGAGTCCAGAGGCAAGCTGGAGCCCATGTGGGAAGGCCCCTACATTGTCAAGTCGAAGGCCTCCCCCAGAGCATACAGACTCGCAACGCCAAACGGCGAAGACTTAGAGCATTCCTGGAACATCGATAATCTGCGCAAATTTTTTGTTTGACTCATCAGGGCCAGATCGCCCTTGTAATTTGCAAAAACAATTTTGTTCTGGCCCGCACTCTTTTCCTCCCGGGGGATGAGGTTTTTAACGAGGCGGAGTCATGTAATATACAAGAGAAAAATCCCCCGCAAATTCCACATCGAAAAAAGACCGCATCGACGGTCTTCAACATTCGACTAATACAAAGTCACCGCAAGGCCCAGCGGCAGCCGCCCTCGCGTGCGACAACTCCGCGCAGAAGTCGCCTAAGGGTGCAGCCGGACTAGCACAACAAGTGCAAAAAATCGAAGTCTTCCACGAAGACTATCCACGCAGAAGTCGCCTAAGGGTGCAGCCGGACTAGCACAAATAATGCGAAAAATTGAAGTCCTCCACAAAGACTATCCGCGCAGAAGTCGCCTAAGGGTGCAGCCGGACTAGCACAACAAGTGCAAAAAATTGAAGTCTTCCACGAAGACTATCCGCGCAGAAGTCGCCTAAGGGTGCAGCCGGATTATCACAATAAGTGCAAAAAATCGTAGTTTTCCGCGAAGACAACCTGTGCAGAAGTCGCCTCAGGATGCAGCAGGGACAGCGCAACAAGTGCGACGAATCGACTACAATGATACCGCCGGACGAAGTCCGCACAAAGACCGACTGCATGCGCAGCAGACCAACATAACAAATACACCAGACCAAGTACGTAACGCCTTCGCGAACATAGTCGAGTGTGCGACACACAACATCATACAAGCCATTACACATGTACACGCGAGGGCAGCACACTCTACATCGGCTCAACCTTCGGAATAATTCCCATCTCCCTATAGTTAAATAACATTATCCTAAGTTCCACACCCGCAAAAAGACTTCGCAACTCCCCCTCACCTGCACTCACAGCAGCTGGCAAGGACAACAGATCCTGCCTGTCAGCCCCACTCACGCGAAGCCGACCGCCCTCTGCCCCACTCACTCTACGCTTCGCAAGCGCCCTTCGCCGCCTACGCCCAGCACTCGAACCAGGCCCAACTTCAGCATCCGCTGCATGCGGCGAAGCCTCCGCCGCTGCCACATCCAAGGCCGCAAAATAGTCCAAGTCCTCGTCCGACGACTCTTCGGTCCACTCAACAGAGCTCCCAGAATCACCAAACTCGGAAAATATAGATGCAGACTCATCCAATTTATTACCATCATCCACGGTCGAAGCCGCCATATATTTAGCAGTAGCGGTTGCATGCGTAGGCCCAAAATCTTGAACCTGCGCAGCAACCAAGGTTCAGCAATATGCAAAATTTCCTAACTACCCACACCCACTAGGCCACCTGCGAAGACCTGGCCGTCGCGGGAGCCTCCGCTGTCGCCTCCGCAGCCACCGTCGCAGGATCCCCAGCCCTCGACGCAGCAGTTGGCGACGGGCCTCCGCCGGCCGCAGTGGCTGCAGGGGCATCAGGAACGCCTTCGGCGGTGTTCGGGGGCGGCTCCAGGGCGGCCTCGGGCACAACCGCTGCCGGGTTCGGCTCCGGGTCAGGTAGCGCGCTGTTCAAAGCCCCAAAGTCATCCACCACCTCGCCACGCGCCGCCTGAGACACAGCACACAGATTCAGCAAACCCACATATAACCCACACGCAACAAACACTAAACAAACGCCAAACATTACCTGACCCCTCGCCGCCTCGGCCCGCTCCCTGACCACCTCCCGACCGTGGGGGCCCCACATCCGGTCGTAGAGGGCTCCGGTGGATTCCTTCACTATAGGGTCCTCAACCTTGTAGATATCACGATCCAAATCCTCATCAACTTGGTCGAAGACCTCAAAGTGCCGGCACCCTTCGCAGGATAGCGCGTTCATCGCCCCCTCACAGGTGACCAGGGAGGCATAGGACATAAACCCCTCCACAATGGTGGGGAGCGCTAGCAACTCCTCTTGTACCCACTCGAAGCAGCGAAGTCCGGGCTCTCGATCTGGCACCTCGAAATTAATTAAAAAAAAATCTCTCTCGCGCCAACGACATACCAACGAGATAATCATCCACGCTAATGTCGGTGGCGAAGTCGGCGACGTGCTTGCCTGGCGGCGGCAACCCTCGGGCCGCCCTCGCGATCTTCGGCACCCTGCTGGGCGCAGGGGTAGCCTTCGCTGATTTGGAACCGCCGGTGACAGCCACCTTCACAGCCTCCGGCTCCCTGCTAGATGCAGGGACGGCCGACTTCGCCGCCAGCGGCAGCTGGCCTCCGCCACGGGCGGTAGCCTTCGCAGCCCCCACTGCCTCTTCGGCCTGGCCTCATGAAGCCTGACGACCGCCTGGCGCTTCTATGCAGCTCCCTGGCGATCCTTGTTCATCACTGCTGACACAACAGCAGCAATATTCCGCCCGTAAGGAAACACTTTCCAGCGACGAACCATGCGAGATGTAAAAAAGTCTTCGCCGGCCGCGCGGGGGATAGGAACATTCTTAGGCCACCAACCCCCGGTAACCCTCAGCATCTGCGCCGAAGACTCCCGGAGCTCGGGCGAAGACATCCTTCCCCCCGGGGCCGTGCATGTCCTCATCAATTCTCTAGCAAAACCATCGGAAACCCCAAATCCTCCCATAGCAGTACCTAGTTTCCTCTTCTTAGAGGACGGGGCGGCCTCCGGCGCGGGGTCATCTCCAGTCTCTACCACCGGTTTCTTCCCGCGACGATCCACATCGTCTTGGCCAGGATAACCGCCATACGGAAGACGATTCAGCTCAAAAACGCTGTTCAAGCGGTCATTCGACCCGCGGATATCCCAGCTACGCTGGCCCTCTGTCTTCGGCACGTACCAACCAACGATCCGCACCGACCCATCCTCCGCCTCACGCACAAAGGCGGCCAGATCGCGGCTATGCAGATCCAGCGCGAAGGCGGGACTTCGCACCAGTTTCCCACCATGGGAAGGCATCTGGCGAGGGCATACTTCGCCTAACGCCCAGCCATGCGCCAAAGGCCATACCCCGTATGCCACAAACTCCTCAACCAAATCACGCCCACTGCTCAGGCCGGTGGCGCAGCGAAGGGCCCCTTCGTCCGCATCCTCCTCCGCCACTTCTAACGGCGGCTAGGCTGAGTAAAAATGCGAGCACATCTCGGACACGGGGAGCCCCGGATGGTCTTCGACTGTGCCCTCCGCGACATAGAACCAAAACTCATGCCAATTGCCCCACTTGTTGCGGGCGCAAGCGACCAACTCAACTACCTCCATCGTGGTCTTGCCGGTCTTCGGCGTAAATGTACACGACCCAAACTGGGCAACTTCATTTCTAATCATCCTCTTCTGCCAGTGCAGGCAATAGTTCTTCGCGAAGACTTCAACTGATGGCTATCCGCCGTACGAAGTCGTCGCCCAGACATACTTCGACAGAGCCACCACGGCGTTCGGAGTAAGCTGATGGATCTGAACGTTAAATCTGCACAGGACTTCACCCACAAATCGGTGCGCAGGCAGGCGAAGACCAGCGGCAAAAAACGCCTCGAACACAACCAACTCGCCCTCCGGCTCGGGGACTTCCTCCGTCCCCGAGACACGAGCGACTCCCCCTCCAAAGTAACCAAGCTGCTGCATTTCTTGCATGCGGACCGAGGACATCCGCAACACACCGAAATCAACCGTTTCGCCGGCGCGCAACTCCTCCACCGCCACTGTACTCGGCGTCTCCTCAGGCGACGCGTCGGCCGGTGGCGTAGCGGCAGCAGAAGAAGAAGAGGTCGGCATCGCTACGTACCGTCGGCGGCTGTAACACCTCAGGTGTTACCTAGGGTTTTGGACTTAAGACTACCCTAGCTAAGCTCATCATCACCTATGGTTGAAGTAGGGTAAAGTAACTCAAACTTGGGACTCAAGGTCCTAAGCAAGTGCAACCCACCTTAGGCACCATAACCTAGCTTATCATGCATCTAAAGGGGGGAAATTTTCCAAAACTCTAAAGCAAACCCCTCTTGGGCAATAGGAACCCTAATTGAAGCCAGGATCACAAGGTCATGTAAACCTTATGATCATGGCTTGGGCCAAATATAAAAGTTGTAGAATACTTCATGACCTACAAATGATAGTAAGAAAGTAACCGCAAAAAGATTTCAGAAAAGCCCCAAAATGTTCACCCAAGGTTGAACACAAGGGAAAATTTCAGAATTTGCCTAAGTCAAAAACCAACCCTTGAGCAAAGATCCCACATGTTCACCTTAATCCAAAATTCAAAACACCTCGACCCAATTGACAAAGTGGCGCCAAATTACCCCTAGAATGCCCTGGAAGAGTTTGAACCCAAGCCAAAACCGTTTGACACGAGTTGGCACTTGTTTTGCCTCGGATTGAACAGTGCAGACAGACAAGACTTGGCGCCACCATATCTTCTAAACCAGACCACATCTACTCTTGGAACTCACATGAACTAGGTAGCTCTAGGTGCAGGGAAGAGATCTCCCACAGGCGGTAGGGCAAGATTCGTACGCCTGGCCGCTCAGCAGAGGGAAGAACACGGGCAGAAGCAACGAGCCACGTGTTCGACGCGCTCTGAGCTTGCCAGAGCATGCCCGCGTGCGCCCCCGCGTGCCCCGTGTCACGCCAAACGGTCGAGCCAGCGCCCTGGCCCGCGCCCGCGCCTATAAAACCCTCTCAGGCTTCGACCGTACTCTTCCGCGCCTGCCCGACCCTCGCCGGAGCTTAGTTCACCGCCGTTTGCCCGTGCGCGACGAGTCCGCGGCTACCCAATCCCCCTGCCACCGTAGACCGGCCAGCCCAGCCATTCCCAACCCCGTCCAGCCCTCGGAGAGGACTGTGCACACCTCCGTGAAGCTCCCCGAGCGAGGAATCGGAGTTTGCTTCGCCGGAGAGGTCAGCCCAAGGTCGCTGGAGCTCTAAACCCCGCCGGAGTACGTGGACCGGGTAATCCACTCAGCCATTCTTTGATTCCTTGTGCACACGGTCACTATGTCACCCCGTGAAGCTCACCGTGCCCTTGGATTGGACTAGCTCGCCGTAGTTTGGCCGGTACACTCGCCGCCGATGAGGACACCCGCCTGCACGCGTGGACCGAGCGACTCCGGCCATCACCGACGGCCCGCCGTACCTCGACGTGATCGCCAGAGCCTCCCCAAGCTAACCCTGCCCTTCGCCGGGCCTCCCTCGCCGCCGGTAAGCCGCGCCACCCTTTTCTTTCCTGCGGTTACTGTTTCCATTGGGGGAAGGACTGCAGATGAGAGGGAGAGAAGGTCAGGGGGTTTTGTGAAATGTCAGAGACACAGGGGAATAGTGGCGCAAGGGTAGAACTGCGAAGGTTGATTTAGTTTAAACCCAGGGACCTCGGTGTAAACTGTTTTTCCAGGAAACCTTTATTAAATCTGTTTCTAAATTGAATAGGAACTTTAAAAACTCATAACTTCTGTTTGGTTTATCCAAATTTGGTCAAACCAATTTTGCCAGACTCTAAATAATGTAACCTACTTAAGAAAAATATAAAACCCCATAGGTACTATAGAAAACTATAAGGTTCTGATTTAATTATAGTTTTGACCAAAAGCTCAATAATAGCAAGAAAAATGGTTGTACTATTTAACTAGGGTTAGAAAAATTTGGAGAAGTTTATATCTACCTACTGACCTATTTAAAAATGTTAAACCTCTCTGTCCACTACATTAAGTTAGTTTTTACCCCTTATTTTGCATTATGCTTAAAGTTAAGAAAAATAGAAAAGGTGATTTAAATGGTGAACAAGAGGGCATCCCTATTTTTGTTAGGGTACTTAATCAAAATAGTTCACTGGAAAAATCTATCATACCCTGGTTTAGTATAAAATAAATAGGATACCTTTTATTTTAAGAAAATAAGGAAAACTTAGAAAAACCCTACAAAAATAACCTCAGGGTAAAAACACCCCAACCCTTGGGATAACAAATGTTTTGTTAATAAGAACTTAGGAAAAATCTGAAATCTGTTGTTTGATATTTTTCAAATGACAAGTTAGTTCTAAACACCCTTTTTGCACCAAACTTTAGAAATCCACCATTAAATAACCATCATTTGGCTCTCTGTCATTTTTGGTACAAGAGCTTATTATCACTATTAGAGGCCAACAAAAATAACCCTTAGGTCAGGACCCACTTTAATAAAGACTTGTAGTGCAAAGTGGCTCATTTGCACCACATTTGTTATTTTTGTATACAACATAGCCTTTTTATTTTGAATCCCATATTCTTAGGACAGGCCATATTGACCAAGGGCAAGCCACTGTAATTTTTGTAGAAATTTTGGAAAAAGTTAAATCACCTTGGTAGTTCAAATCCCACTAGAATTCGTAAATAGAAATTAAAGAAAGGAAAATGAATAATGGGAATTAGTGCCCTCCTAAGACCTTTGTAAATTGTCCCCTGAAATATATAAATGCAATACCAATTCTCTATGTTTACCCCAAATAAAAACTTGAATATAAAAGTGATAAATATAAACCACTAAAACCCCGCATGTCCGAGAAACCCTAAGTTATTTCTTGACTTAGTCTCTTTTAGCATAATGTTATTAAATCTTACATAATCATGACATACATGTTCATTGCATTCGATAGACTGTAATCTTGCTGACGGAGAGTACGTCCTCGTGCCGGAGCAAGGAGCTGCTCAGGAGGTAGCCCCAGATCCAGCACCAGAGCCTGCACCAGAGGACCTGCCTGCTACTGCTTTGGAAGGCAAGCCCCGGTTTTATGCATAACCGTTTATATATGCTATTTTACTACACTTAATGTTTGTAGGCTTGTACTGTGCACTTAAGTGTAGGAGTTGAATGAAACCCTAGTTGCATGAACTCAGGATTCCTTTTGAGATGGTTACTAGTATGCTAGGCCGAGTAGCTGCTTTACTAATTAGGAATCTCGGTAGAAGTCGAGTGATTTTTCTAGCACTCGCGCGAGTTCAGGAATTGGTTGTACCCACTTTCATATCACATTGGTGTTAGTCTGTGGACAACAATCCATGGGGATTGGTTGTCTACGAGATGGAAAAATTGGTTAAGGATTATGGTGTGGTACCGTGTGTCAAGCGTTTGAACGTACTAAACACATACCGAGAAATATGGTAAATCGGTAAGCCTAGTACCTGAGTGAACCTGCCCGCAGACATATCCCCTCACGCGACCTAAGACGTGGTCTCCCATTCCGGTTATGGTGGGTACAAGTGCGGTCACTGCACGACGGTAGTCGGGGTCAGTGAGGCATTGTACGCCAAGGCGGTGAGCCCTGATCTGTTGCCAGGGAATCGATGGGGACGGTTGATGTGTGTGGGGACGGAGTGCCTCACCACGTCGTGTGTTTAGGTTTACCTTGCAAGGATAAAAACTCGATTCGAATCGTCTGCTTCTCATAGCTAATGAGACTGCTTGATTCATGCTGCTACATTGAGTAACAAGTGGAAACATGATGAGTTGATAAAAGATGTTGATTGCTAAAAATGCTTGCTACTATGTATGAGTAGATAGTACACTTTTAGCCTTAAGAGAGCCACACTTAAAATTTGACCAAGTAAAAATTTGACTAGAAACTCAGCTAGTGCTTTTGGCAACCAAACCCCACAGCCAAACAGCTGCATGTCTAGAGGTAGAGGAGTATAGACTCCTCACACCGGGTAAGTCTAGCTGAGTATTAGTATACTCAGCCTTGCTTGTGGCATAATTTTTATAGGTTCCTTGGAGGATATGGTTGCTGGAGTGACTTGGCCGTCCACCTTGCCACCGGGTTGGACCGTCGAGTGGGACCCTGCCTCGGCTGAGGAGGAGCATGAGGAGTGATGGGACAGGCTTCCCCATCTCTCTGTTTATTTACCGTTAGTTTTATTCCGCTGCACTTCGAACACTGATGATCACTTTTGCAAAACTCCGATGATGATGATGTAATAATTTAATACTCCGACATGCATGGTCTTATGCTTTATTGTATTTGCTCTGTGACTCACCATCGAGTGAGACTGTGGTACTTGATCCTATCAGTGGCCGCGTCGGACAAGATCCGAGGGATTGACGGGTTATTCCCATTTAAGTGTGGTCTAGCCTCTAAGGCAGGGCTTAGGCACTTAAGTTGGAATAATTCGGGTAGTTCCGCCACAGCTGGTATCGGAGCTTGTACCACCACAGAGGAATCGATAAATTGTAAATACCATCCTTTTCCCAAAATAAAAAGTTGATAGAAACAATGTTGGATAGATAGTAGAACGATAAGGATAGACCTAGGACGTGAAGCCTTAGGAAATAGATGGGTAGCTAGGTGGCTAAGTAATTAGGCCCTATAGGCCATTTTTATAGGATGGGAGTTCTTCCCTAATCCTTTATCTTGTGGTGAGGTCGTTCAGGACGAGCATGCATGCATTCTTAATTAAGTAAATGGATAACTGAGCAAAGCCGTAAAAACAAGATAATAACCCACTAGGTCCGCAGTGTCTTTTTAACTAACTAGAGAAAGGCTGAGTTTTATTTTTCTGGTTCTTTTATAATTCTTTTTCTTTTACTTACGTTTAACCGTGCACAGATGACTTCCCACGGATCCTCAGATGACGGGAATGCGTTATCCCACACTGACGGGTTAGCACGAGAGGGATTTCCCCGCATTTTGTGGGAGGTACTTCAGGGGGCCTGATACTTGACACCTCCTCAGTACGCAGTGCAGCAGTTTGAGAAGCACCGGGTGCCCCGTTGTAGGGTGAGGATGACCTTGGAGCCTCATCCCCTACAGCCAGGCTGGCGCTCTCTGGACTCAGAGTCTTATGGATATCGGGCTGAGGACACGATTGAGGCTATTGCTCTACACGGATTGACCACTTTCTGTGGATTTCACCCCTTGGAGCTTTCCACCCACCCCATTGGCTTGTTCCTCGCAGATAAGGAGGACGACCCAATGTGGAAGGACCGGGTGGAGCATGCCAAGGACATCTGGGCCCTCTACCCAGGCCACACTGCTCACTTGTCGGTACGGTGCATGAACGCTCCGTATCGTCTGCAAGTGATGCGTGGGGAGGCAATGTCTCATCTGATGGCATTGTTGGAGGCAACCAAGATCACCCTGGACAATAGGGAGGAGCTCGTGGTGGATTTGTCCCAGGAGCTGGTGGAAAAAGATTTGCAGGTGGAGCAGCTATCCACTGATGTCCAAGAGTTGGAGGAACTTGTGGGCACCAGGGAGAACACCATTGAGGTTCTCGAGGATCAGCTCCTCAACACTCAGCAGCAGCTAGCAGAGGCTAAAGAGCATCTAGATATGCATCATCAAGAGATCCATGATGAGGAGGCTGACGAGGACGTTGACATCAAGGGAGGGGAGGAGCCTGCTTCCAGTGTAGACACCGCTGGCTCAGGGAGACCACCTTCCCCCGAGTCCAGCGTTGCCTCGTTTGCTCACTAGATATCAGGGATAGTGTTAGAGGTTGGTGATAGTTGGACTCCTTGCCGCTAGCCTAGCTTTTGCACCCTTGGGGTACTAGGCTAGATAGAGTTGAGTCTTTTTGAGCAAATGATGTAATTGTGGTAAACTCTCTTGGAAGCATGTTTGATGGATGCGGTTATCAGTTTTAAAAAATTGGAAGGAAAATTTTATGCCTTTTTAAATCCTTTTTGTTGAAGTTGGAGTCTATCATTTTGCTTTTGACCCTTTTTAGCGCTATTAAATCTTGAACTTGAAGACATGGTGTTAAGTATATATGTGGCTTTTCAGATGGCTGGGAGAGCGCGTCGTGGTCAGAATGAGCGCATTCCTCCACCGCCGCCACCGCCTCCCACTCTGCAGGAGCTCATGGCCCAGCAGAATGAGATCCTGAGACAGCTAGCTCAGCGTCAGCCACCACCTCAGCATTATGGTGGAGACCATCAGCGTCACCCCGTGGCTGCTACCTACCAGGAGTTCCTCAGTACTCAGCCACCATTATTCACCAGGGCGGAGGACCCGCTTGATGCAGATGTGTGGTTGAGGGTGGTGGAATCCAAATTTCCGCTACTCCATGGAGCTTGCTTAGAGGTCACCAAGGTCAGGTTCGCCACCCAGCAGCTTCGTGGACCCGCAAGGACTTGGTGGGACCATTTTCTTGCCATGCAGCCAGAGGGTAGAGAGGTGGAATGGAGGGAGTTCAAGGCAGCTTTCAGAGGACACCATATCCCAGCTGGCATCATGGACCGAAAGCTCAACGAGTTTCTGGCACTCACTCAGGGCAACCGGACAGTGTTGCAGTATGCCCAGGCTTTTAATGACTTGTGCCAGTATGCTGGGTATCATGCAGATACGGATGAGAAGAAGCGAGACAGGTTCAGGAGGGCGCTCAGCACTAAGCTCCGTGACCGTCTCAACACCGTCAGGGCCAACAGCTACAATGAGTTGGTCAACATGGCTATCTCCCAGGAGGACTGCATTCTAGCTCGACAGGCAGAAAAGAAGAGGAAGACCCCTGTGGCAGGACCCTCAGCTCAGCCACAGCGCTTCAGGATTGTGTCCGACACCCAGCACAAGGGACCCCAGCAGCAGCAAGGACGTTGGGTGATCCGACCACAGCAGCAGCAGCCGCAGGCACCCAACCGCACCCAGTTTCCAGCTCAGAGGAACAACCACCAGCAGCAGTATCGCCAGGCAAATGACAACAGGTGTTTCACATGTGGCAACACCGGGCATTAAGCCAAGAATTGCCCTAGAAATCAGCAAAGGCAAGGGCAGACGGTGAGTCAGAATCAAGGCAAGAGGCAGAAAGTGCAAGTGAGGCAGGGCAAGCTGAACTTCACTACCATGGCTGACATTCCAGAGGGAGCACCCGTCATGACTGGTACCTTTACAGTTTTGAATTACCCTGTTATTATTCTATTTGATTCTGGTGCATCTCATAGCTTTATCAGTGCCAAAGTTAGTGCCAAGTGTCAGTTACCTTTTCATCACACCAATGGGGGTATTATGATTTCAACACCCGGAGGCAGGATTGCCACTAACCAAATCAACAAGAATGTGCCTATAAAGTTTGGTAGTCTGATAATTAAAACCAACCTTCTAATTTTGGGTTTGGATAGTGTGGATATCATATTGGGAACTGACTGGTTGACCAAACATCAGGCTGTAATTGATATTGCAGCTAGGGCCATTGAAGTGCACTCACCAACTTGTGGCAAAACCACGTTATATTTGCCCGACCAAGGTTGTACCTGTTCCTGTGCCTTCACCCTGATAGAATCCCCAGTTGAGAGGATCCCAGTAGTCTGTGACTACCCAGATGTCTTTCCCGACGAATTGCCAGGAATGCCACCTGACCGAGACATTGAGTTCGCCATTGAATTGCAACCCGGGACTGCTCCTATTTCCAAGAGACCCTATAGGATGCCTCCCGCAGAATTGGCAGAACTGAAAAAGCAACTGCAAGAGCTGTTAGACAAGGGGTTCATTCGCCCAAGTACTTCACCTTGGGGATGTCCGGCCTTGTTTGTGAAGAAGAAGGATGAAAGTTTGAGAATGTGTGTTGATTACCGCCCTCTCAATGCGGTGACCATCAAGAACAAATACCTGCTACCCCGCATTGATGTCCTGTTTGATTAGTTGGTGGGAGCCAAGGTTTTCTCCAAGATAGATCTTCGCTCGGGCTACCATCAGATCAAGATTCGAGCCAGTGATATTCCCAAGACGGCCTTCTCTACCAGATATGGGCTCTATGAGTTTTTGGTGATGTCTTTTGGGCTAACCAATGCCCCGGCTTATTTCATGTACTTGATGAACTCAGTATTCATGCCAGAGTTGGACAAATCCGTGGTTGTCTTCATTGATGATATTCTGGTCTATTCCAAGAATGAAGCCGAGCACACCAAGCATTTGCATACTGTACTTCAGAGACTGCGTGACCATCAGTTGTATGCTAAATTGTCTAAATGCGAATTCTGGCCGAAGGAAATCAAATTCTTGGGTCATACCATTTCTCAGGATGGGATATCAGTTGATCCTGAGAAGGTAAAAGAGGTGATGGATTGGAAACCCCCGACTACAGTGAGGCAGATTCGGAGTTTTCTGGGATTGGCAGGGTATTATCGACGATTTATTCCGGATTTCTCCAGAATTGCCAAACCAATGACTGAACTGTTGAAGAAGGGAGTCAAGTATGATTGGAGCCAAAAGTGCGAGGATGCTTTTCATACCTTGAGGCAGCATTTGACCACAGCCCCAGTGCTGGCTCAACCTGACAGCACCAAGCCATTTGAAGTTTATTGTGATGCTTCTGGCACCGGATTGGGATGTGTCTTAATGCAAGATAGTCGGGTGATTGCTTATGCTTCCCGAGCACTCAGACCCCATGAGCAGAACTACCCGACACATGATCTGGAGTTGGCAGCCGTAGTTCATGCCCTCAAGATATGGAGGCACTACTTGATGGGAGCTCACTGTAACATTTACACTGATCATAAGAGCCTCAAGTACATTTTCACTCAGGCAGATCTGAACATGAGGCAGAGGAGATGGTTGGAATTAATCAAGGATTATGATTTGGAGGTGCACTACCATCCTGGCAAAGCCAATGTTGTAGCTGATGCCTTGAGTAGAAAGGCCCAGTGCAATTGTGTAAGCATGAATGCAAGAATTACCACCCTGTGTGATGAGTTGTGTAAGCTGAACCTGGAAGTCGTTCCTTTCGGTAAGTTAAATTATATCTCGGTGGAGCCCACCTTGCAGGAACAAATAATCATGGCACAAATTGAAGACAAGGGTGTTTAGATTATCAAAGAAATGGTCAAACAAAAGGCAGAAAAATACAAGTGCTTCCGGCAGGACAGCAAGGGAATTCTATGGTTTGGAGATCGATTGGTTGTTCCCAAGGACCCTGAGCTCAGAAAGAAGATACTAGATGAAGCTCACCTATCCAAATTCTCCATGCACCCTGGTAGCAACAAGATGTACCATGATCTCAGATCTTTGTATTGGTGGACCAGGATGAAGAGGGAAATTGACAAGTACATATCAGAGTGTGACACTTGCCAGAGAATCAAGGCCAGTCACTTGAAGACAGCAAGTCCCTTGCAACCCCTTCCCATACCATCTTGGAAATGGGAGGACATTTGCATGGATTTTATCGTAGGATTACCCAATACCTCCAGGCATCATGATTCTATATGGGTCATTGTGGATAGGCTAACCAAGACCGCTCATTTCTTACCAGTGCACACCACCCACAGGACCGAGAAGTATGCAGAGATCTACATCGACCAAATAGTTCGTCTGCATGGAATACCCAAGACTATAGTCTCAGACAGAGGAGCACCATTTGTGGCACGATTTTGGGAGCAGTTGCAGGAATCACTTGGGACCCATGCCATACGAAGCTCAGCATACCATCCCCAAACAGATGGTAAGACGGAGAGAGTAAATCAGATCTTGGAAGACATGTTGAGAGCATGTGTGCTACATTATGGGAAGGATTGGGACAAGTGTCTTTCCTTGGCAGAGTTTTCTTACAATAACAGCTATCAGTCTAGTCTAAAGATGGCACCTTTTGAAGCTTTGTACGGGAGGAGATGCAGAACCCCGCTGAATTGGTCTCAAGCAGGAGAGAGGGAAACATTTGGGCCAGATTTAGTAATAGAAGCAGAGGAAAAGGTCAGCGTCATCAGGAAGAACTTAGAAGCTGCCCAGGCCAGGCAAAAGAGCTATCATGATAAGAGGCGGAAACCTCTACAGTTTGAAGTAGGAGACCATGTTTACCCTAAAGTATCACCCACTAAAGGTGTTCAGAGATTTGGGATCAAGGGCAAGTTAGCTCCTCGCTACATTGGACCCTACGAGATCAAGGAAGCCTGTGGACCCGTGGCCTATCAACTGGAATTGCCACCTCACATGTCAGCAGTTCACAATGTGTTCCATGTATCGCAGCTGCGAAAGTGTGTCCGTTTACCTACTGAAGTGCTACCTGAGCCAGACATTGAGATAGAGCCAGATTTGTCTTATCAGGAGTACCCCATCAAGGTCTTGGACCAAAAGGAGAGGTCAACACGGGCAAGATCGATCAGAATGTATAAGGTTCAGTGGAGTCATCATTCAGCAGAAGAAGCTACATGGGAGACTGGGGAGTTTCTACACTCTCGCTTCCCCGACTTTCTGCCTTAAGAAGCCGGTGCGTAACCCAAAACCCCCACACCCACCTGCCCCTTGAATACAATTGTGAGAAAAACTTGGATAACAAGGATAGTCTAAGTTGTAGTTTTAATTTTAAAAAGGGCTTCCTTCTGAAGTTGCAAAGAGGATGACCTTCGAAGAACAGTTAACTAAAGGAGCTTAAAAGCAGAAACCCTACACCAGCTCACCTTCAAGGTACCCTTGTAAGGACTCTCCCTAAATCTCGGGACGAGATTCTTTTAAGGGGGAGGGCTGTAACACCTCAGGTGTTACCTAGGGTTTTGGACTTAAGACTACCCTAGCTAAGCTCATCATCACCTATGGTTGAAGTAGGGTAAAGTAACTCAAACTTCGGACTCAAGGTCCTAAGCAAGTGCAACCCACCTTAGGCACCATAACCTAGCTTATCATGCATCTAAAGGGGGGAAATTTTCCAAAACTCTAAAGCAAACCCCTCTTGGGCAATAAGAACCCTAATTGAAGCCAGGATCACAAGGTCATGTAAACCTTATGATCATGGCTTGGGCCAAATATAAAAGTTGTAGAATACTTCATGACCTACAAATGGTAGTAAGAAAGTAACCCCAAAAAGATTTCAGAAAAGCCCCAAAATGTTCACCCAAGGTTGAACACAAGGGAAAATTTCAAAATTTGCCTAAGTCAAAAACCAACCCTTGAGCAAAGATCCCACATGTTCACCTTAATCCAAAATTCAAAACACCTCGACCCAATTGACAAAGTGGCGCCAAATTACCCCTAGAATGCCCTGGAAGAGTTTGAACCCAAGCCAAAACCGTTTGACACGAGTTTGCACTTGTTTTGTCTCGGATTGAACAGTGCAGACAGACAAGACTTGGCGCCACCATATCTTCTAAACCAGACCACATCTACTCTTGGAACTCACATGAACTAGGTAGCTCTAGGTGCAGGGAAGAGATCTCCCACAGGCGGTAGGGCAAGATTCGTACGCCTGGCCGCTCAGCAGAGGGAAGAACACGGGCAGAAGCAACGAGCCACGTGTTCGACGCGCTCTGAGCTCGCCAGAGCACGCCCGCGCGCGCCCCCACGTGCCCCGCGTCGCGCCAAACGGTCGAGCCAGCGCCCTGGCCCGCGCACGCGCCTATAAAACCCTCCTAGGCTTCGACCATACTCTTCCGCGCCCGCCCGACCCTCGCCGGAGCTTAGTTCACCGCCGTTTGCCCGTGCGCGACGAGTCCGCGGCTACCCAATCCCCCTGCCACCGTAGACCGGCCAGCCCAGCCATTCCCAACCCCGTCCAGCCCTCGGAGAGGACTGTGCACACCTCCGTGAAGCTCCCCGAGTGAGGAATCGGAGTTTGCTTCGCCGGAGAGGTCAGCCCAAGGTCGCCGGAGCTCTAAACCCCGCCGGAGTACGTGAACCGGGTAATCCACTCAGCCATTCTTCGATTCCTTATGCACACGGTCACTACGTCACCCCGTGAAGCTCACTGTGCCCTTGGATTGGACTAGCTCGCCGTAGTTTGGCCGGTACACTCGCCGCCGATGAGGACACCCGCCTGCACGCGTGGACCGAGCGACTCCGGCCATCACCGACGGCCCGCCGTACCTCGACGTGATCGCCAGAGCCTCCCCAAGCTAACCCTGCCCTTCGCCGGGCCTCCCTCGCCGCCGGTAAGCTGCGCCACCCTTTTCTTTCCCGCGGTTACTGTTTCCATTGGGGGAAGGACTGCGGATGAGAGGGAGAGAAGGTCAGGGGGTTTTGTGAAATGTCAGAGACACAGGGGAATAGTGGTGCAAGGGTAGAACTGCGAAGGTTGATTTAGTTTAAACCCAGGGACCTCGGTGTAAACTGTTTTTCGAGGAAACCTTTATTAAATCTGTTTCTAAATTGAATAGGAACTTTAAAACTCATAACTTCTGTTTGGTTTATCCAAATTTGGTCAAACCAATTTTGCCAGACTCTAAATAATGTAACCTACTTAAGAAAAATATAAAACCCCATAGGTACTATAGAAAACTATAAGGTTCTGATTTAATTATAGTTTTGACCAAAAGCTCAATAATAGCAAGAAAAATAGTTGTACTATTTAACTAGGGTTAGAAAAATTTGGAGAAGTTTATATCTACCTACTGACCTATTTAAAAATGTTAAACCTCTCTGTCCACTACATTAAGTTAGTTTTTACCCCTTATTTTGCATTATGCTTAAAGTTAAGAAAAATAGAAAAGGTGATTTAAATGGTGAACCAGAGGGCATCCCTATTTTTGTTAGGGTACTTAATCAAAATAGTTCACTGGAAAAATCTATCATACCCTGGTTTAGTATAAAATAAATAGGATACCTTTTATTTTAAGAAAACAAGGAAAACTTAGAAAAACCCTACAAAAATAACCTCAGGGTAAAAACACCCCAACCCTTGGGATAACTAATGTTTTGTTAATAAGAACTTAGGAAAAATCTGAAATCTGTTGTTTGATATTTTTCAAATGACAAGTTAGTTCTAGACACCCTTTTTGCACCAAACTTTAGAAATCCACCATTAAATAACCATCATTTGGCTCTCTGTCATTTTTGGTACAAGAGCTTATTATCACTATTAGAGGCCAACAAAAATAACCCTTAGGTCAGGACCCACTTTAATAAAGACTTGTAGTGCAAAGTGGCTCATTTGCACCACATTTGTTATTTTTGTATACAGCATAGCCTTTTTATTTTCAATCCCATATTCTTAAGACAGGCCATATTGACCAAGGGCAAGCCACTGTAATTTTTGTAGAAATTTTGGAAAAAGTTAATTCACCTTGGTAGTTCAAACCCCACTAGATTTCGTAAATAGAAATTAAAGAAAGGAAAATGAATAATGGGAATTAGTGCCCTCCTAAGACCTTTGTAAATTGTCCCCTGAAATATATAAATGCAATACCAATTCTCTATGTTTACCCCAAATAAAAACTTGAATATAAAAGTGATAAATATAAACCACTAAAACCCCGCATGTCCGAGAAACCCTAAGTTATTTCTTGACTTAGTCTCTTTTAGCATAATGTTATTAAATCCTACATAATCATGACATACATGTTCATTGCATTCGATAGACTGTAATCTTGCTGACGGAGAGTATGTCCTCGTGCCGGAGCAAGGAGCTACTCAGGAGGTAGCCCCAGATCCAGCACCAGAGCCTGCACCAGAGGACCTGCCTGCTACTGCTTTGGAAGGCAAGCCCCGGTTTTATGCATAACCGTTTATATATGCTATTTTACTACACTTAATGTTTGTAGGCTTGTACTGTGCACTTAAGTGTAGGAGTTGAATGAAACCCTAGTTGCATGAACTCAGGATTCCTTTTGAGATGGATACTAGTATGCTAGGTCGAGTAGCTGCTTTACTAATTAGGGATCTCGGTAGAAGTCGAGTGATTTTTCTAGCACTCGCGCGAGTTCAGGAATTGGTTGTACCCACTTTCATATCACATTGGTGTTAGTCTGTGGACAACAATCCATGGGGATTGGTTGTCTACGAGATGGAAAAATTGGTTAAGGATTATGGTGTGGTACCGTGTGTCAAGCGTTTGAACGTACTAAACACATACCAAGAAATATGGTAAATCGGTAAGCCTAGTACCTGAGTGAACCTGCCCGCAGAGATATCCCCTCACGCGGCCTGAGACGTGGTCTCCCATTCCGGTTATGGTGGGTACAAGTGCGGTCACTGCACGACGGCAGTCGGGGTCAGTGAGGCATTGTACGCCAAGGCGGTGAGCCCTGATCTGTTGCTAGGGAATCGATGGGGACGGTTGATGTGTGTGGGGACGGAGTGCCTCGCCACGTCGTGTGTTTAGGTTTACCTTGCAAGGATAAAAACTCGATTCGAATCGTCTGCTTCTCACAGCTAATGAGACTGCTTGATTCATGCTGCTACATTGAGTAACAAGTGGAAACATGATGAGTTGATAAAAGATGTTGATTGCTAAAAATGCTTGCTACTATGTATGAGTAGATAGTACACTTTTAGCCTTAAGAGAGCCACACTTAAAATTTGACCAAGTTAAAAACTTGACTAGAAACTCAGCTACTGCTTTTGGCAACCAAACCCCACAGCCAAACAACTGCATGTCTAGAGGTAGAGGAGTATAGACTCCTCACACCGGGTATGTCTAGCTGAGTATTAGTATACTCAGCCTTGCTTGTGGCATAATTTTTACAGGTTCCTTGGAGGATATGGTTGCTGGAGTGACTTGGCCGTCCACCTTGCCACCGGGTTGGACCGTCATGTGGGACCCTGCCTCGGCTGAGGAGGAGCATGAGGAGTGATGGGACAGGCTTCCCCATCTCTCTGTTTATTTACCGTTAGTTTTATTCCGCTGCACTTCGAACACGGATGATCACTTTTGCAAAACTCCGATGATGATGATGTAATAATTTAATACTCCGACATGCATGGTCTTATGCTTTATTGTATTTGCTCTGTGACTCACCATCGAGTGAGACTGTGGTACTTGATCCTGTCAGTGGCCGCGTCGGACAAGATCCGAGGGATTGACGGGTTATTCCCATTTAAGTGTGGTCTAGCCTCTAAGGCAGGGCTTAGGCACTTAAGTTGGAATAATTCGGGTAGTTCCGCCACAGCGGCGGCGGGCGGTCTGCTTCACTCGGGCCAGAACTCCGGCGAACAGGGACAAGGAGGGCAGACGAGCAGCAGGACGGCGGAAAAGGTGGCTAGGGTTTTCACGGAGCGCGGAAAGACAGAGTTCAAAACGTGCCGCCCCTCATCCCCTTTTATACACAGAGCGTGGTGCTTTGGGAAACCCGCAGTCCAACAGTACGCCGTCAACTCAACGGTCATGTCAAAAACCCCCGCGGAACCACTTCGAGCGAGGGCAGCGTCTCCGCCATCTAGCGACGTCTTCGGCACCAGATGACTTAGTCAAACTGGTCCCTCGGAGGGCAAATGTTGGGGCGAAGGCAAAGACGCCACCCTTCGCTCGATGCCTTTGCCGTAATCGTCGGACCAGCGAAGACAAGACAACAGGAGGGCTCACCCTTCTTCCCACACGTCATCAGACGAAGACCTGTGACGAGGTCGTCCCACCACTGCGACTTCGTCCAGGACGGAGGCCCACGTGAAATCTGGCCCATTGTAACAGGCCCTGCGTGGCCACTGACTGTTACGGGCCTAATTTATAAAGGCATCCCTGTAATTACGGTCTGTAACCCCGCTTTATGGGAATATTCCGGGGATAACCTAGGTGCCTGAGGGCACATGCGTCCTTAGCACGGGACGCTGGGCGCTTAGGTACCTATAAATACCCCCGCACAGTGCCCTTACGGGGCCAGATGAATAGAGTTATTGCCATCACGTGCTGAAACCCTGTTTGCGCTATCACACCCCCCGTTGGATTAACTTGCTCCAGTGAGCTAGTTCCAACAGCGCCGTTTTCCCCTTTTCTGTCACCGGCGAGCGAAAATCCTCCGCGCTCCGTGGCCAGCCACTCCCAGGTTTGCTCCTGCTCTTCTTAATCGTGTTTCAGCACTCATATACGCTTGTGATACTCATCGGCTCCACCCTCTTTGCTTGGCCACGCTCAATTAGCCGGAACGCATGAAATTGTGTTCGATATTCCCCGCCACCGTGGTCAGGCAAAGCCAAGGCCGTAACCACTCAATTAACGCTTGTTCTAGGGTTGTCTCGTGTCCGTAATGCTTGCCCATCAATTAATTTGGGCAGCCACCGCCAATCTTGGCCGGTCCGAGCAGCAGAGTGTTCGAAAGTGAGCACACCGTAGTTTTGGATCGATTTGGAGAAGAAATAGAACTTGAGGGATGTTTTTGTAAGATGTCAGTGACTCTAGGAATAGTCCATGGAACGCTTTTCAAGTTCTTTAATACATCAGGGGCCTTTTCGCAAAGTTTGCAGCGCGGGCGTGTTCTACCTTGGCTGGGCCGGCTTGGGCCAGTTTCGGTCCAGAACTGTTGACTCCTTTTCTTTTTCTTTTTCTACCAGGATTAAAGGATTTCTAGAAAATTGTAGAAAAATACTAAAAATGTAAGACCAATTTTACTAGGTTCCTAATTTTCTATAGTATTTAATAAAAATAGTTTTATGATTTTTATTCCAAATAAAAAATTATTGGATATTTAAAATAGCCAAAACTTATACTCCTGGAAGTTTATAAATTGATTAATAGCTCCAAAAATAACTAAACTTTTTAGATGAGTTTAAAATATTATTTAGAGGCCTTGGGTAAAGTTTGGTATGATTTGGACAATGTTTGATGCCTAAACCTCAAAACCCTAGTCTTCTAGTGATACCTGCCCTATGAACTACACTACTGACTCCAAAAACCCTAGCTTCCTGGAGTCCCATGAAGGAAAATTGTATTCAAGACCTAAAATAATGTACTTTTATTATCTTTGCATTTTCATAAGCATTACAAGAGCATTCATGATTATATATGTGGTATATAGAAAACGAAGAAAAAGTAGAAGTTAAAGAAGCAAGAGCGACTCCACCACCACCTGAAGAACCACCGACCTGGAACTGCTTTTATTTTGACATCTGTGGAGCAGAGCCTGACTCACCTATAACACAAGGCAAGCCCCGGTGCATTTACCACCTCCTTGCTATTTTAAAATCTTCCTCACTTGCTTGATGCATTAAGTAATAGGAGTTGTGTGCTAAACAAATTGCTGCATTTCCTTCCTTGAGAATTTGATTACCTTTCCTTGAACCCCTGTTTTATAAAAAAGGTTTTTCTTATGCTTAGCCTTGCTTGAGAAAAACAAAATGTTTTGTTTTTGACAAAAAGATGATGCTTCAAGTGGGTGGGAATGTTTTCAAAATAAAATTTGTTGGTGGATCCATCATGGCCATGATGGGTTCAACATCGGAAAAGATGTACCTCTGTCAGGTACCAAACTTCGGATTGAAAATAATAAAGCTGAGACCGGGCGGTTGACTTGCACGAGAAGGAAGTCTCGGTGTAGTGTCTCTGTCTGAGTCGATTAAGGACCGTCTCGATGTAGGCTTGCTGACCAAGGACCTTTTAACTGGTCACATGCCTCATCATGGGTAAGATTTGCCTCGGGCATAGTAATACCAGAATAAGATAACATGCAATGGGAGTGGAGAGATGGCAAGAGTAGCGTGTACCCTCCGTGGCAAGAGGCTGGACGGTGGTGTATCTGTGCTCTCGGTTGGCGTGAACCTGATCTGGTCTTAAGAACCCTGGTGGCGAGTTGACATATGCAAGGGTTAAGTCTACATATGTCGTGTGATTGGAGATCCTCAGTTGAGTATTAATCGATTTGGATCACCGTTACTTCTCGGACATGAAGACTTGGTCACTGCCCTACACGTAGCATTCCAGTGATAAGAAGCGTTGATAAGAAATTGTCTAGTATAGGTCAAGTGCTTGAACTAGGGTAGAAAGAACTCTAGATGCAGGTAACTTTACTTAACCTGATAAGTAAAACTGGATTTTTAAGGATCCACTATTAGTAAGCATTTCTGCAAACAGAGTCTTTGATTCTTGATAAGCCATACCTTGATTCCCAAAAGCCAGCATTTCCTTGAGAGTCTTTTATTTTGACGGGTAAGACTTGCGAAAGTACACTCCGTACTCAGGGTTTTCGAACCCATGTTGTTGTAGGTGAGGAAGCAGCAAATTTTTGTTGCTTTTGTTCCAAGGTGGTGCTTAAGGAAGAAAACCAAAACTAAAGCTTCGAGAGGAAGTGTCCTCCTTTAAAAACTTTTTACTATTATTCGGGAGGGGTTTTTTCCTCCCAGGTTCTAATAATATTACTCCAACACTCTTATATTTTACTGGTCTATAATAGTAATACTCTTTCCATACTTTAATATAAAGTAAGTTGATGTAACTGCTTCCGCATACTCGTTCCTCCGATGTGTTGTAATATCTTTGTGATGGGTGAAACGCTCTTGGGCAAGGTAAAGAATTCAGATATTGAACTTGTCAAGTGATCAGGTACACCTGTAGGGTTGTCCAAGGTCCGACGGACAAGGACAACTGTAGGTGGGCCTAATGACTTGGGAGGTTCTGTCACAGCTGGTATCAGAGTGAAGCCCATCTCTGCAGATGTTATGGGACATTTTCAAAAAGAATTCTCAAAGACTTATCTAAGAAAATTTCTTTCCTTCTTATCTAACTACCTTCTGAAGTAATTATTTTAAGACCAGATAGTAGAGTGCAATATATAGAAGGTTGTGAATCATCTAAGGTTGATTCTGTAATTATGCATGCATCATGTTAAAAACTATACTAATAAAGTTTTCCCCTTTATGGGGATATGCCGCCGCGCATGAGGAAAACCACACGTAAGTCCACTGGACCGATTGGCGTGCCTCGCCATCAGCTGGCTCCAAGGCATGAGGATAGCTGCAGCGGCAGCAATGATCCCATTGGAGATCTAGAAGCCCAGGTGGAGCAGCTTCGAACGGAGCTACATCACAGAAACAGTGTGTGGGTTGAGGATGGTCAGCGTATAAATGAATTAAGAACTGACATCCGACATCTGCAAGATGAGCTTGCCAAACGTGATTTGGCACTCGATTGGGCCGTCAACTCATGTTCCATTGCTTGGGACCGGGAAGCCAAAGCTCGAGCTCATGTTGAGGAGCTTTGCATGGCCATTGATAACTTGCAGGTGTACTGCAATACATTGCATGAGGAAGTTCATGAATTGTATTCACGACTGCACCCCGACGTACCTGCCGACCCTGTCGGAATGGGAGCTAGACCTTCTGGAACAGTAGGTGAAGCACTTGGTGGGGAACTGGATCTTTTCAAGCCCCCTCCTTCAATGATCCTGGCTGATGAATGGTCCCCTACACCCGACAACGAAGCTACTAAGGATGATAAATAGTAACAGTAGTATAGTTTAGAAATAATGTTATTGTAAAATAGGTAATGAAGTCATGTTGTTTGTAACATTACATCTTAAGTAATGTAAAATTATGGTATGTATCAGCATGTGATATTTTCCAAATATTTCTTTGCTTCAGATGCCATCTCGAACTCATGCACATGACAGCGTGGGAACATCCTGTGGTTAAGAAGATACACCCAATCCACCGCCGGTACCACCCACGTTGGCCGAGGCTATCGCTGCCTTGGTCACCGCGACCGTTGACAACACCCGCTTCCTACGTGAAATGGCGGGACAACAACTTCAGCAACAAGGCGGGAGGGCTTATCCGCAGGGACCCCACGAAACTTCGTACTTGGATTTCTCGGAAACCTGTCCCCCCTTATTCGTCAAAGCCGAAGATCTCCTCAAAGCGGACGAATGGGTTCGGGTCATTGAGCAGAAATTTGGACTCATCCGATGCACGGAGACCTAGAAGCCATTATTTGCGGCTCAGCAGTTAAGAGGCCCTGCCAGCACCTGGTGGGGAAATTATGTGGCCATTCAGCCTGCCGGACATTAAGTCACATGGGACGAATTTAAATTGGCGTTTCGTGAGAACTATATTCCAGAAGGAGTGCTTTATATGAAGCAAGAAGAATTCATGAATGTCAAGCAAGGGGGAGGTATCTCAACAAATTCAATCATTTGTCCTAGTACGCAATTGACCAGGTCAATACTGACCTGAAAAAGAGGAACTATTTTATGAGAGGCCTTAATGATCGGCTACAACGAAAGATGGCCACCTGTCTTGATCTCTCCTACAGCAGGGCTGTCAGCACAGCGCTGGTAGTTGAAGCTAAGTATCCAGGCCCAGGAAAATCAAAAGGCTTTGGAGGTAACAGGTCCAACCAGGGGCCTGAAAAGCGACAAAGGTTGGTGATCCGACCTTTCAATCAAAACCGTTCTTCACCTCGTCCACCCTTCTACCCCTTCAAACAGCCTATATTCATCTACCCTGCCACTGCCCTCACTTCAACAACTCAGCCGAGTGCCCCTGGTGCTTGTTTCCCCACACTCCCGAGTTCATCAACTGGCTGCTTCAATTGTGGGAAGTCTAGACATTTTATCAAAGACTGCCCATATCCGAGGCGAAACAACTCCAATATTCAGCAGAACCCTGGGAGTTCAAGCCAAGGCAAGGGGAACACGGTAAATAATACAGCAGGCAAGAATATGAAGAAAACTGGGCGAATCTATTATACATAAGTGGCCACTACACCGGAGGGAGAGCCGGTTATGATGGGTACATTTCTCGTGGCCAATCACCCTGCAGTCATTATCTTTGATTCTGGTGCTTCACATATATTCATAAGCAAGAAGTTTGTGGAGAAATATTGTATTCCTTGCATTGAATCAAGGGAAGGGTTTATTATTCATTCGCTTGGGGGACAAATATTCACTAAAGAAGTAGCTTTCCATGTGCCCATTATATTGGTTGAATGGGACTTTCTCACAAATATGATAGTTCTAAAAGGCCAAGATATAAATGTAATTCTAGGCATGAATTGGTTAGCCCAGCACAAAGCTACCCTCAACACTGATTTGAGAACCATCAGGTTGAGGTATGGCCAGGAAGAAGTTCTCGTGTCCATCCCTGTAGCTATTCCAGCTAAACCATTTGGCAGAGTTTATGAAGCCATTATACTGGAAATCCAAGATATTCTGGTAGTATGTGAATTCCCGGACGTCTTTTCAGAAGATCTGCCTGGATTACCTCCAGAGAGAGATGTAGAGTTTGTGATTGAATTGAAGCCCGGTATGGCTCCTATTTCTAGAAGGTTGTACCGAATGCATCCAAATGAATTAGCAGAGCTCAAGACTCAATTAAAAGATCTGTTAGAAAAAGGATTCATCCGACCTAGCTTGTCACCTTAGGGATGTCCAGCAATCTTTGTCAAGAAGAAGGATCGAACACTTCGGATGTACGTGGATTATAGACCCCTTAATGAGATCATAATCAAGAATAAGTACCCTCTTCCCTAGATTGATATCTTATTTGATCAGCTTATTGGAGCCTGGGTATTTCCAAGATTGACCTTAGGTCGGGCTATCATCAGATCCGTATCCGACCCAAAGATATACCCAAATCCGCATTCACTATGCGGTATGGATTATTCGAA
This sequence comes from Zea luxurians, assembly GCA_029449295.1. Lineage (NCBI taxonomy): Eukaryota > Viridiplantae > Streptophyta > Magnoliopsida > Poales > Poaceae > Zea > Zea luxurians. The sequence continues at coordinate 45,829,628 of JAOPSE010000022.1, read as the reverse complement.
TATCTTGTTATGTCTTTCGGATTAACAAATCCTCCTGCCCACTGCACCTATCTGATGAACTCGGTATTCAAGCCCGAGTTGGACAAATTTGTGGTGGTCTTCATTGATGACATCTTGATTTATTCCAAGAATGAAGATGAGCATGCTCGACATCTACGGATCGTGTTAGCGTGCTTAAGGGAGCATCAACCATATGCTAAATTCAGTAAATGCGCATTTTGGCTGGAGGAAATCTAATTTTTGGGACACGTATTGTCTGCCAAGGGGATTGCGGTTGATCATAGCAAGGTCAAGGATATTTTGGAGTGGAAACCCCCAACCACTGTACATCAAGTCCGAAGTTTCCTTGGACTGGCTGGTTATTACCGTCAATTTATTCTAGATTTTTCCAAGCTTGTGAAGCCAATCACAAGTTTATTGAAGAATGATACAAAATTTAACTGGTCTTCAAGATGCAATGAAGCCTTCGAGCAGCTGAAGGTGTTATTGACCACTGCTCCGGTATTAGCTCAACCGAACATTGAAAAGCCTTTTGATGTATATTGTGATGCATCAGGCAGTGGTTTAGGTTGTGTCTTGATGCAAGAGGGCCAAGTTATAGCGTACGCCTCAAGACAGTTGCGCTGGCATGAGGAACATTATCCAACTCATGACCTAGAATTAGCTACTGTGGTTCATGCCCTGAAAATATGGCGTCATTATCTACTAGGAAATATCTGTCATATATATACAGATCATAAAAGCTTGAAGTACATTTTTATCGAGTCAGAGCTAAATATGAGGCAGAGGAGATGGCTTGAGTTGATTAAGGACTATGAATTGGAAATTCACTATCACCCAGGCAAGGCCAATGTAGTAGTAGACGCACTAAGTCGCAAGGCTTCCTGTCATTGTCTTATGATGAAGACTTCTGACATTACATTATGCCAAGAAATGGAGAAGTTGAACCTGGGAATGATTCAACATGCATGGAACCTTAAATCACTTGAAGCTTGAGTCGGTTCTTCTGCAAAGGATAATTGATGCACAAATAAGCGATGAGGGTATGAAACACATTCATGAGAAAATAGAGGCCAAAATGGCAAACTTTTTCAGAAAAGATGATCAAGGTGTTGTATGGTTTAACAACCGCATAGTTGTGTCCAAGAATGATGAAGTCCGCCAGCAAATTTTAGATGAAGCACATCTTAGTCGCTATTCTATTCATCCTGCGAGCACTAAGATGTATCATGATCTAAAGCAACATTATTAGTGGACCAAGATGAAGATCAAAATTGCACGCTATGTGGCGAGATGCGACACTTGTAGACGTGTCAAAGCCATACATATGAAAACTGCTGGTCCATTGCAACCTTTACCTATCCCAACTTGGAAATGGGAAGACATAAGCATGAACTTTATTGTGGGATTACACAAAACAACAAAAGGGTTTGATTCCATCTGGGTTATCATTGATCGACTTACAAAGATCGCCCACTTTCTCCCAGTCAAGGTAAAGTATACAGTGGCCACATATGTGGAACTGTATATTGCTCGTGTTCTCAGTTTGCACGGTGTTCCGAAGACAATAGTGTCGGATCGTGGACCTCAATTTGTATCCAAATTCTGGGAAGAACTTCACAAATCCTTGGGTACTAAGTTGCTCCACAGTTCGGCCTATCATCCTCAAACTAGTGGGCAGACTGAGAGAGTAAATCAGATACTTGAAGACATGTTGCGAGCATGTGTTCTGGAGTTTCCGCAGAAATAGGATGATTGCTTACCATTAGCGGAGTTCTCATACAACAACAGCTATCAAGAGAGCATCAAAATGGCACCTTTTGAAGCTTTGTATGTGAGAGCACCTAGAGGGGGGTGAATAGGTGATCCTGTAAAATTCAACACTAATAGCCACAAAACTTAGTTGTGAAAGTTAGAATGGCTAAGTTTGAAACGAGCTCTTGTGAACATAGACAATCAAAGAGAAAGCACACAAGAGACACGTGATTTTATCCGTGGTTCGACCAAGTAACACTTGCCTACTTCTACGTTGTGGCGTCCCAATGGACGAGGGTTGCACTCAACCCCTTTCAAGTGATCTGATGATCAACTTGAATACCACAGTTTTTCCTTTAGACGATTATTCCCGTTTGCGAGGAATCTCCACAAGATTGGAGTCTCTCGCCCTTACAACAAAGATCACAATGAAAGCATGGAGTAAGGTTGGGATGAGCAACACACACAAGACATAAATCGCAGCACAACTACGCACACAAGTCACAACTTGAGCTCAAAACACAACGCAAGGAGTTCACAACTCAAATGGAGCTCAAGTCACTACCTCAAAGAATCGAATGCATGAAGTTGGAGTTTTGGAGTCTTAGAATGTTTCTTGTAAGCTTGGGTAACTTCTCCATGCGCCTAGGGGTCCCTTTTATAGCCCCAAGACAGCTAGGAGACGTTGAAGATCAACAAGGAAGGCTATCCTTGCCTTCTGTCGAGTTGCGCACTGGACAGTCTGATGCGCCACCGGACAGTCACTGTAGACGGTCCGGTGCCGATCTCATTATTTTTTTGTCGCAGACGACCGTTGCACCTCCGGGCTAGTTGGCACACCGGATAGTGTCCGCTGTACACCGGACAGTCCGGTGCCCCCTGCCGACCGTTGGTGCGGGCCACGCGTCGCCCATGGATTGCGCGGCGGACCGTTGCGCTGGCAACCGTTGGCTCACCGGACAGTCCGGTGCACCACCGGATAGTCCAGTGAATTATAGCCGTATGCCGCCAAACTTTTCCCTTGATCAGCCTTTTCACCAGAGTCTAGCCTGGTAGTCCGGTGTGCCAGACTGAGCTGAGCTTTGGGTGCACACAGCCAGTCTTTTGCAATCCTTTTCTTTTCTTATTTTCTCTGTTTCTAACACTTAGATAACTTCATTATTATTCAAAAGCAAATATACTAAGTCTAGAAACATACCTCATTTCTTGATTTACACTTTTCTCTTCATTTAGCACATAAGAACTTAATCACCAAAACATAATAGAAATTGCCCAAGGGCACATTTCCCTTTCAATCTCCCCCTTTTTGGTGATTTATGCCAACACATCCAAAAGCAAGCAAAAGTAGTGCAATATTCATGCAAATGAGGACCAAATTGTTTTTGACTCTAATTTGGCATATTTGGATCATTCTTTGCCACCACTTGGTTTGTTTTTGCAAATCAAATTCATTTTCCTATCTCTAAGTCAAACACACTTGTTTGGGCACAAAGAGTGATAATGCAAGAGTGAAATTGATCAAGTGCCAAAAACTCCCCCTTTTTCTCATAATCAAAATTCTTCCCCACAAGAGACCAAACTTTGCAATAAGAGTATTTTGAATAAATCAAAAGTTCTAACTCTATTATTTTCACAATTCACAAGTGGTAGCTGATCCATTTGCTTTGGCCTTAATTTCTCCCCCTTTGGCATTAAGCACCAAAACGGGATCATTATTGGCCCTTTAACCCCATTGCCTCACCAAAAATGCCAATAAAGAGCACAAAGGCAATAACAGCATAGGTATGAACTTTGAAGTAAATACACCAATACCGAAGTGCAGTGGAAGTCTTTGCAACGTCCAAGTCCATTTTCCCTTTCAATGCACCTTTGAGACTACATCAAGAATACTCAAACACAAAGGATAGTCTCAAAGGGTCAAGTTGTAGCATATCTCCCCCTAAATAAGTGCATCACTTGCAAATGGACTTGTGAGGTCTGGGGATCATGTGTACAGCTTGAGCACCATAAATAAACAATAATGGATTGAAATGCATAAAGTAGCATAATCAAAGGCATAGAACACATGTATGCTATAGATCAATCCAAGTTACACGAATCTAAGACATTTAGCTCACTACGCAACCTGCAAAACCTTTTCTCATCTAAAGGCTTGGTGAAGATATCGGCTAGCTAGTTCTTAGTGTTAATATGGTACACCTCTATATCTCCCTTTTGTTGGTGGTCCCTTAGAAAGTGATGCCGAATGTCTATGTGCTTAGTGCGGATGTGTTCAACAGGATTATCCGCCATGCGGATTGCACTCTCATTGTAACATAGGAGTGGGACTTCGCTCAGATTGTAGCCAAAGTCCCTGAGGGTTTGCCTCATCCAAAGTAGTTGCGCGCAACACTATCCTGCGGCAACATACTCGGCCTCAGCGGTGGATAGGGCAACAGATGTTTGTTTCTTTGAACTCCAAGACACCAGGGACCTTCCTAGGAATTGGCACGTCCCTAATGTACTCTTCCTATCAACTTTGCATCCAGCATAATCAGAGTCTGAATATCCAATTAAGTCAAAGGTAGACCCCTTTGGATACCAGATCCCGAAGCAAGGCGTAGCAACTAAATACCTAAGAATTCACTTAACGACCACAAGGTGACATTTCTTGGGGTCGGATTGAAATCTAGCACACATGCATACACTAAGCATAATGTCCAGTCTACTAGTACATAAGTAAAGCAAGGAACCTATCATAGACCGGTATGCCTTTTGATCAATGGACTTACCTCCTTTGTTGAGGTTGACATGTCCGTCGGTTCCCATCGGTGTCTTCGCAGGCTTGGCATCCTTCATCCCAAACCTATTGAGAAGATCTTGAGTGTACTTCATTTGGGAGAGGAAGGTGCTGTCCTTGAGTTGCCTCACTTGGAACCCAAGGAAGTAGTTCAACTCACCCATCATCGACATCTCAAACATTTGAGTCATCACCCTACTAAACTCCTCACAAGACTTTTGGTTAGAGAACCAAATATTGTGTCATCGACATAAATTTGGCACACAAAAAGGTCACCATCACAAGTCTTAGTGAAAAGAGTGGGATCGGTTTTCCCAACCTTGAAAGCATTAGCAATTAAGAAATCTCTAAGGCATTCATACCATGCTCTTAGGTCTTGCTTAAGTCCATAGAGCGCCTTAGAGAGCTTACACACATGGTCGGGGTACCTGTCATCCTCAAAGCCAGGGGGTTGTTCCACGTATACCTCTTCCTTGATTGGCCTGTTGAGGAAAGCGCTCTTCACATCCATTTGAAACAACCTGAAAGAGTGGTGAGTGGCATAGGCTAATAATATTCGAATAGACTCTAGCCTAGCCATAGGAGCAAAAGTCTCCTCGAAATCCAAACCTGCGACTTGGGCATAACCTTTTGCCACAAGTCGAGCCTTATTTCTTGTCACCACCTCATGCTCGTCTTTCTTGTTGCGGAATACACTTGGTTCCCACAACATTTTGCTTGGGACGTGGCACCAGACTCCAAACTTCGTTCCTCTTAAAGTTGTTGAGCTCTTCCTGCATGGCCAACACCCAGTTCGGATCCTGCAAGGCCTCTTCTACCCTGAAAGGCTCAATAGAGGAGACAAACGAGTAATGCTCACAAAAATTAGCTAAAGGTGAGCGAGTTGTTACTCCCTTGCTTATGTCTCCTAAAATCTGATCGACGGGGTGATTTCTTTGGATCGTCGCTCGGACTTGAGTTGGAGGGGCCAATGGTGCTTCTTGTGCTCCCCCTTGATCACGCGCTTCTTCTTGAGGAACCTGTACATCATCTTGAGTTGGGGGATGCACCATTGTTGAGGAAGAAGGCTGATCTTGCTCCTGTTGTTCCTGTGGTCACACATCTCCAATCGCCATCGTGCACATTGCGGCCGTTGGAACATCATCTTCATCTATATCATCAAGATCAACTTGCTCTCTTGGAGAGCCATTAGTCTCATCAAATACAACATCGCTAGAGACTTCAACCAAACCCGATGATTTTTTGAAGACCCTGTACGCCTTTGTATTTGAGTCATACCCTAGTAAAAACCTTATACAACTTTGGGAGCAAATTTAGAATATCTACCTTTCTTCACCAAAATGTAGCATTTGCTCCCAAATACACAAAAGTAAGAAACGTTGGGTTTGTTACTGGTAAGAAGTTCATAAGAGGTCTTCTTGAGGAGGCAATGCAGATATAGCCAGTTTATGGCGTGGGCAAGCTATGTTCACAGCTTCCGACCAAAACCGCTTGGGCGTCTTGAACTCTCCAAGCATCGTCCTTGCCATGTCGATAAGCGTCCTATTCTTCCTCTCTACCACACCATTTTGCTGTGGTGTGTAGGGAGCGGAGAACTCGTGCTTGACGCTTTCCTCCTCAAGATATTCCTCAACTTGCAAATTCTTGAACTCAGACCCGTTGTCACCTTGAGCTCAAATTCATTTTGAGCCCTCTTTAGAAAGCGCTTAAGAGTCCCTTGGGTTTCTGATTTATCCTGCAAAAAGAACACCCAAGTGAAGCGGGAAAAGTCATCAACAATTACAAGACCATACTTACTTCCCCCGATGCTGAGGTAGGCGACGGGTCCGAAGAGGTCCATGTGAAGAAGCTCCAGTGGTATTGATGTTGTCATCACATTCTTGCTGTGATGAGTGCTTCCCACCTGTTTCCCTGCCTGACAAGCTGCTCAAGGTCTATCTTTTTCGAAACATACATTGGTTAGTCCTAACACATGTCTCCCTTTAGAAGTTTATGAAGGTTCTTTATCCCAACATATGCTAGACAGTGATGCCACAGCCAGCCCATGCTAGTCTTAGCTATTAAGCATGCATCTAGATCGGCCTCCTCTTTTGAAAAATCAACTAAGTAGAGTTTGCCGTCTAATACACCCTTAAACGCTAATGAACCATCACTCTGTCTAAAGACAGAAACATCAACATTTGTAAACAAACAATTGTAGCCCATGTGGCACAATTGACTTACAGACAGGAGGTTATAACCAAGCAACTCTACTAGAAATACATTTGAAATGGAGTGCTCGTTGGTGATGGCTATCTTGCCCAAGCCTTTGACCTTGCCTTGGTTCCCATCTCCAAAGATGATCGTATCTTGGGAATCCTTGTTCTTGACGTAGGAGGTGAACATCTTCTTCTCCCCCGTCATGTGGTTTGTGCATCCGCTGTCGATAATCCAGCTTGAGCCCCCGGATGCATAAACCTGCAAGACAATTTACACTTGGGTTTTAGGTACCCAACTCTTGTTGGGTCCTACAAGGTTAGTTACAATAGCCTTTGGAACTCAAATACAAGTCTTGTCTCCCTTGCATTTGGATCCCAACTTTCTAGCAACTACTTTTTCATTCATACATACAAGCGCAAATGAAGTATTGCAAGCATGGTAAATTGTGGAAGGTTCATTACACACTCTCCTAGGCACATGATGCACAACATGATTTCTTCTAGGCCTACTTCTACCATGCACAAAAGTAGAGCTAGAGGCAAACATAGCATGTGAATCAAAAGCATTATGATCATAACTCCTATGAGCATTCCTAGAATATTTTCTATCATAAATGTAGGCATGACACTTTTGAGAACTACTAGCCATAGGAGCCTTCCCTTTCTCTTTGTTGAGAATGGAAGCCTTTTGGCTTGTTAAGTTCTTGGTTTCCTTTTGAAAACCAAGTCCATCCTTAATAGAGGGGTGTCTACCAATTGTGTAGGCATCCCTAGCAAATTTTAATTTATCAAAATCATTTTTGCAAGTCTTAAGTTGAGCATTAAGACTTGCCACTTCATCATTCAATTTTGTAATAGCAATAAGATGTTCATTACAAGCATTAACATCAAAGTCCTTACATCTATTACAAATACTAACATGCTCTACACATGAACTAGATTTATTAGCTTCCTCTAGCTTCGCATTTAAATCATCATTTAAACTCTTTAAACTAGATACAATTTTATGGCAAGCAGATAACTCAGAAGATAACATTTCATTCCTTTTATTCTCTAAAGCAAGAGATTTTTGCACGCTAACAAATTTATCATGCTCCTCATATAAAATATCCTCTTGTTTTTCTAACAATCTATCCTTTTCATTTAGAGCATCAATTAATTCATTGATCTTTTCTACCTTAGCTCTATCTAAACCTTTGAATAAGCTAGAGTAATCTACTTCATCATCAGAAGAATCATCATCGCTAGAAGTAGTGTACTTAGGGGTATCTCGAACACTTACCTTCTTTTCCTTGGCCATGAGGCAAGTGTGGCGTTCGTTGGGGAAGAGTGAAGATTTGTTGAAGGCTAAGGCTGCCAGTCCTTCATCATCGGAGTCGGATGAAGAGTAGTCCGAGTCCCATTCTTTGCCAAGGTGCACCTCGCCCTTCGCCTTCTTGTAAACCTTCTTCTTCTCCCTCTTCCCATTCTTTTCTTGTTCCTGGTCATCATCATTATTGGGGCATTGTGCTATGAAATGACCAGTCTTACCACATTTGAAACAGGAGCGCTTTCCCATTGCTTTGTTCTTGTTGGGGTACTCCTTACGTCCTTTCAGTGCGGTCTTGAAGCGCTTGATGATTAGGGCCATCTGATCTTCGTTTAGCCCGGCAGCTTCAACTTGTGCCACCTTGCTTCGTAGCGCCTCCCTGCTGCTTGTTGCTTTGAGAGCAACAGGTTGAGGCTCGTAGACGGGTAGAGGGCCATTAAGACACTAGTACAATTTGGCTCTATACAAGCGGTAGGATTTTTACATCACAGGCGGTTCGGTTAGAAAACCGCCTGTGATGTCCCAGGCGGTTCAGTACGCCTGTGATGTAATAGTATCACAAGCGGTTTTTGTTTAGGACCGCCTGTGATGCTCTATCATTTTCACAAGCGGACCCTAAGACAAAACCGCCTGTGATTGTAAAAATATGAAAATACAATTTAAATATGAAAATAATTTTAATTTTTAACAGAAATATGCAAATACAATTTAAATGAATTAATATTTAATTTTTAACAATAATATGCAAATACAATTTAAATGAATTATAATAGCACACTTAGATAACTAGAGAGATTTTAAATTAATTGGCAACCACAATTCATAGTCGATCATACATGATAACAAATACAATTTGATTCATACAATTTTTCATGAACTACCATTTTTCCGCATGTATGGCTTTAAGTTCTTATCAATTTTCTTTTCCACACGCTTGATTCTCTCTGGACCGTTAAAGACGAACATCTCTTCATACTTATTGTATTCCTCATCTTGGTCTCCCACATTCTCAACTCGAACAATTTTTTGCTTTCCAGAAATAACTACATGCATCTTCTCATCTGCTGGATCGAGTACATAGAACACTTGTGCAACACATTCGGCGAGAACCCACGGGTCATCTTTATATCCTACTTTCTTTAAGTCTACCAGTGTGAGTCCGTAGTTATCCACTATCACCCCCACGGGATGTTGTACCCATTGGCACTTAAATAAGGGTATTTTCATGCTTGGGCCATAATCAAGTTCCCATATTTCCTCTATGAATCCAAAATATGTGGTCTTCTGTCCATGTAGGTCAAAAGCATCGATACGAACACCGCTATTTTGTGCAACACTTTTCATGTCTTTTGATTTAGTGTAGAATGTGTACCCATTGATGTCATATGCTTGCCATGATGTCACAAAACACGATGGCCCAGAAGCCAAATTCTTCATTATGTCACAAAACACGATGGCCCAGAAGCCAAATTCTTCATTGTTTTCTCATCCGAAGAGTCTCCGAATGGGATGTTTTTGTCCATTAACCATTCGCTGAAACGATGTTTGTGCTCCCTCATGATCCAGTCCTCTGTGCGGTTCTGATTTTCTTTACGAAGCTCATTCAGGTGTTCCTCTATGTAAGGCTCGGCTATCGTGAGATGTTGTAGTACACTACCATGAGCACAATGTACTAGTTTGTAATCCTCAACGCGAAAAGTTTTCTTGCCCATTCTCCCTCTCCCACATAGTTTACCCTCATGTTTAGGTACAGGCACACCTATCATTGTTCCATCCCTGATGTAATCTATACAGCTCTCAATCACTTCTTCTGTAGTGTATCCCTCCATGATTGAACCCTCTGGGTGAGCGCGATTTCGCACATAACCTTTTAATACTCCCAGGTATCGCTCCAACTGAAACATATGATGTAAATATAGTGGCCCTAATATTTTTATCTGATCCACGAGATGTATGATTAGGTGTACTTGCATATCAAAAAATGATGGAGGAAAACACATTTCAAGCTTGCACATAGTCTCGATGATGTATGCCTTTAGATAGTCCAAGTCTTCTAAAGCTATTACTTTTTGTGAAACCGCATTGAAAAAGTAACACAAGCGTGTGATGACAACTTTGACATGCTCTGTTTCGAGGGCTCTTACCGCAATTGGGAGGAACACCGTCATCATCACATGGCAGTCATGAGAGTTGTAGCCAAATAGAGACAAGTCCTTCATCCTGACTAGTCTGCTGATATTGGATGAGAAACCTGTGGGCACTTTGACCCCACGCAAACATTTGCAAATTTTTGTTCTCTCCTCAACTGACAAGTTGTAGCTAGCTGGGGGGAGGTAAGGCTTCCCTTTGCCACTATCCACTGGATGAAGTTCCGGTCTGATTTGAAGATCTACTAGATCATTGCGTGATTTAAGTCCATCTTTTGTCTTACTCGGCATGCCCAGCAAGGTTCCAATGATGCTGTCAAAAACATTTTTTGTTACATGCATCAAATCAATGCTGTGGCAAATTTCCATATCCTTCCAGTATGGGAGGTACTTGAAAAATATTGATTGCTTCTTGAAAGTTGTGTAAGTTGAAGGGTCAGTTCTCTTTCTCTTTTCTCCTTTGTTTTTTCCCTTTCCGAATACAACATGAATGTTCTTTACAATTTCAAAAACAAGTTTCCCACTATAAGGCTTTGGTGCACCTTCACTTTCCAGTTGATTGTTAAATTCCTCTTTCATCTTTTGGTACTTATGCTGCTTCATCAAGAACCGTCTGTGTCCCATGAACACCAACTTCTTGGATGATTTAAGGTACATGGAAGCAGTTCCATCGACGCACACTACACAACCATTCTTTCCTTTAGTCTTTTGCCCTGATAGTGTGGCGCCACCGGGAGAATCATGGATGGTAACAAATATAATTGCTCTTAAGTTGAAATACTCACGGCAATACTCATCCCATATTCTAACTCCTTCATTCCAGAGCTTTGTCATATCTTCCATAAGAGGTTCTAGGAACACATCAATATCAACACCAGCTGATTTCGGACCTTGAATAAGAATAGTCAACATAATATACTTTCTTTTGTGACACAGCCATGATGGAAGGTTGTACATCGTTAAAGTCACGGGCCAGGTGCTATGTACACTTCTTTTTTCACCAAATGGATTCATTCCGTCTGTTCCCAAAGCAAATCTTACATTTCTGGTTTCTTTGGCAAACTCAGGATACATAAGATCGAAATTTTTCCATTGTGATGCATCAGCAGGGTGTCGAATCTGTTTGTTATTCTGCTTGCGATTTTCAGCATGCCAACGCACTCAGCCTCCCTAGGGTTTGAGAACAAACGTTTCAAGCGATCAATTACTGGAAGATACCACATCACCAAAGCTGGGTTCTTTGACTTCTTTTTCCCATCCATGTCATCAAAAGTGTCATCGTCACTTTCAGGTCCAATAGTGGATTTCTTGTTTTTATTTTTCTTCGAGAATTTTTTTACACAGTCTTGATTGTAGCTCTTCTTGTATCGACTGACATTGCAAACTGGGCATCTTGATGCATTCTCAAAATCGCCACGATACAGAATACAATGGTTCGGACATGCATGAATTTTTTGCACACCCAGAGCTATGGGAGATATAAGCTTCTTCGCTTTATAAGTGCTTGTTGGTAGTTTGTTGGGTTTTGGTAGTAATTGAGACAGAAAATTGAAAAGATCTGTGAAGCTAGTATCAGACCATCCGGCGCTAGCCTTCAACTTCAGAAGTTCTAGAACTGTACGCAGTGTAGTAAACTCTTTGTCACAACCCTTTGATTCATCATATAAAGGTTCTTTTGAGGCACTTTCCAGTCCCTCCATTTTAGATAGCCCTTTCTGCGATCCCACAGAACTTAACATTTCTGGTTCCATATGGCGCAACATCTCTTCACAATCAAATTCTTCAAAATCTTGATTAGCATCCACATTATCCACTTTACCATCAACTTTAAGATCTAAAATTCCGACAACTCTCTCGTCATTACCAGGCACTTCACACGGATCCAACTCACCATGTTCTGACCATATCGTGTAATTGTTTTTAAACCCTCTTTTTAGCAGATGTGATTGGATTACTCCTATATCTCTCCAAGCTATCTTATTATCACAATCGATGCACGGACATAATATCTCCTTGCTCTTTCGCAAATTCGCGTGCTTGTTGGCCGCTTCAATAAAGCTTCTCAAATTTTGAATGTACGACGGATGTGGTCTTGGCACATTGTACATCCAACCTCGGTCCATTACCTATCCCTATATTGATTAACGTCAATATCGAGATGTAACATGAAAAAATAAATGTTCATGAAAGTGAAACAAGATCATATCGAGATGTACCTAGCACATGAGACAAAATTTTTTTAAAATATCCCTAATTAATTGAATTTAATCCCTAAATCATGAACGAATTAATGTGCATGAAAATGAAACAAGATTGCAGCAATATAGGTACCTTGAGGTGAGACAACTCTTCAAAAAAAATCTTTAAATTAGATCAACTACAAGTCCAAATCTTGGAATTCCTGAGTTTTTCTTCAATTCCGGTCTATATTACAAAATTGAGGCAAAAAATCGTATCAAAATGAGAAAGAAAACAAACGGAGATCATATATATGCATAAACTCTTGAAATCAAGCCCGAAAATCAAAAACAAAACCTTCTCCCCGTAGATCAAAAAAATCCGCCGCCGCTACAGTAGTGCGCAGCCTAGCGGCGTCGGGCTCCGGAAGTTAGGGTTCCTGCGCTGGAACCACTGAGCCTTATATACTACATACACATCACAGGAGGATTTTTAGAAAAACCGCTTGTGATGTATAACATCACAAGCGGTTTTCTATTTGGACCGCCTGTGAAGTTTACATATCACAGGCGGTCGAAATAGAAAAGCGCTTGTGATGTTATACATCACAAGCGGTTTTTCTAAAAATCCGCCTGTGATGTGTTTACTATATAAAAGCCTCGGTACGGTGGCTTAGGGTTTAGGTTTCGCCCGGAGCTGATACTACGCCGCCAGGCTGCTGCGCCGCCGTTCCCGTCCCCGTCTCCGAGCCGTGAGCGCCCGCCACGCCGTCGCCGAGCCCGAGCCCAAGCGCCACCGTCTCCGAGCTAGGCGCCCGCCAGGCCGCGCCGTCCCCGAGCCCAACTCCGCCGTCCCCGAGCCCAACTCCGCCGTCCCCGTCCCCATCTCCGAGCCCGAGCGTCGCCGTCTCCATCTCCGAGTCCGAGCGTCGCCGTCTCCATCTCCGAGCCCGAGCGCCTCTGTCCCCGTCCCCGAGGCCAAGCGCCGCCGTCCCCGTCACCGAGCCCGAGCGCCGCCGAGCCCGAGCGCCGAGTGCGCCGCCGTGCCCATCTCCGAGCCCTCGGTGCACTCCTTGATCATGCCTTAATTACTTGTTACAAATTCATGCCTTGATTACTTGTTTTTGCTAGTCATGCCTTGTTAATCTTATATTGTTAATGTTGGTCATTATGCTTATATTGTTGGTGTTTTCACTTACATATTTTGTTAAGGTCACCATTTTTGCTTTAGTAGCTTGTATCCCTTGTGATTAAATGTTGGTCATTATGCTTATGAAGAATTTTGTCATGGATAGTTGATGCAACTACTAGGACCCCTTCTTGGTAGAAAATCTCCATAGTGATTGGGGCAACAAGTCTATTTTTAGTGCTTATGGCCACATACATCATGGAAGTACATAGCCATGGCAATGTTATTATCTCCCTATGTTATAAGACTTGTTCTTATCTCCCTTCTTAGTTTTTTGACTACCTATCTTTGCTTCCCAACCCTATGTTATAAGACTTGTTCTTATCTCCAATCTTTGACTTGTTCATAGCCATGACAATGTTATTTGGACCCCTCTTTTTGCCCTATAAGCCACATCCTTGTTTTCCCTCTGATCCCTGCCTTTGTTGCGATCTCAATTTTGATTGTGAGACTTGGCCATTTTCAGTTTTAGAGATGGAAAAAGAGCCACTTGACATGGTTGAGAGCTCAGTTCGAGTCATCGAGACACATGTTGACATCATTCGCAGTCTAGTGACTGATGGGGTTGTGGATACTAGTGAACCGGAATCAGTGTACACACTTAAGACCACTTTGTTTCAAATTGGAGATGTATGCGACATGCTTGAGAAGTGTGCTCTGTCCATCAAAAAGTATGCTGACTCCAAGAGGGCTAAAATTATTCAAGATGAAGCCCTGCAATATGCTGAAGATGATGAAGCTGCAGATGATTTGGAGGAACTCCCAAGCCCAGATCTCCTTACTCAAGCCGACATATTGGAAAAATATTTTGGAATTGAGTATGATAGCGACCAGTCAAGGGGTTGTTGATGTTTAGTCCTAAACAACACGATATGAGTATCGTAGGTTTCACTCTTAGAGAAAATGTATTTTGTATGAACCTCTTAGAGAGTGTCAAGTCAATGAACTATCTTCGAGTACTATTGGGAAGTGGATCTCTTTGATGTATTTTTTTTTCTAGTGATATCGATGGTGCCGAGTAGCACCAAATTTGGACTTGTGTCCATATCTATAGATGCTAGTAGTTGAGCACTAGCGCCTACAATCTTGAATACCTCATCCCTATTCTCTGTTTGGGACTTATATGGAGAATGGCGTCGGCGGAATGCCTGAATCGGCGGACCCCAAGAAGAGATTAACTCCTGTAGTCTACCACCTCCCGTTATTTGTGGGCTTCACCGATGGCTGGAAACATTTGGTGATAGCAAACGACCTTCGGGCTGAAGACGTCTGCGAGCTTGTTAAGGGGCCAGACGATGGTGAGCCGGTGTACTATGTCTAGATGTGTGGTCACAAAATTTAAAGCTGCCCCGGCTGCATGTGTGCGCTTCTCTTCTCTTAGGTGAGGTGCTAAGTGATCTTAGTAGCCGACATAAGAGAAGAGAAGCGCACAGATGAAGCCGGGGCGGCTTTAAATTTTGTGACCACACATCCGGACAGAGTACACCGACTCACCATCGTCTGGCCCCTTAACAAGCTCGCAGACGTCCGCAGCCCGAAGGTCGTTTGATGTCACCAAATGTTTCCCGCCCTCGGTGAAGCCCACAAATAACGGGAGGTGGTAGACTACAGGGCTTAATCTCTTCTTGGGGTCCTACAGGGCTTAATCTCTTCTTGGGGTCCTTCAGCATGGCTGTGATGTTATAATGCTGAAGGACCCCAAGAAGAGATTAAACCCTGTAGTCTACCACCTCCCGTTATTTGTGGGCTTCACCGATGGCTGGAAACATTTGGTGATAGCAAACGACCTTCGGGCTGAAGACGTCTGCGAGCTTGTTAAGAGGCCAGACGATGTTGAGCCAGTGTACTATGTCCGGATGTGTGGTCACAAAATTAAAAGCTGCCCCGGCTGCATGTGTGTGCTTCTCTTCTCTTAGGTGGGGTGCTAAGTGATCTTAGTAGCCGACATAAGAGAAGAGAAGCGCACAGATGAAGCCGGGGCGGCTTTAAATTTTGTGACCACACATCCGGACAGAGTACACCGGCTCACCATCGTCTGGCCCCTTAACAAGCTCGCAGACGTCCCCAGCCCGAAGGTCGTTTGATGTCACCAAATGTTTCCCGCCCTCGGTGAAGCCCACAAATAACGGGAGGTGGTAGACTACAGGGCTTAATCTCTTCTTGGGGTCCTACAGGGCTTAATCTCTTCTTGGGGTCCTTCAGCATGGCTGTGATGTTATAATGCTGAAGGACCCCAAGAAGAGATTAAGCCCTGTAGTCTACCACCTCCCGTTATTTGTGGGCTTCACCGATGGCTGGAAACATTTGGTGATAGCAAACGACCTTCGGGCTGAAGACGTCTGCGAGCTTGTTAAGAGGCCAGACGATGTTGAGCCGGTGTACTATGTCCGGATGTGTGGTCACAAATTAAAAGCTGCCCCGGCTGCATGTGTGTGCTTCTCTTCTCTTAGGTGGGGTGCTAAGTGATCTTAGTAGCCGACATAAGAGAAGAGAAGCGCACAGATGAAGCCGGGGCGGCTTTAAATTTTGTGACCACACATCCGGACAGAGTACACCGGCTCACCATCGTCTGGCCCCTTAACAAGCTCGCAGACGTCCCCAGCTCGAAGGTCGTTTGATGTCACCAAATGTTTCCTGCCCTCGGTGAAGCCCACAAATAACGAGAGGTGGTAGACTATAGGGCATAATCTCTTCTTGGGGTCCTTCAGCATTATAACATCACAGCCATGCCTTCTCTGTCTAACTGCATTGGAAAGTGCCCTTCTATCTGCGAGCTTGCCTCCCGACCCGATCCTGCCCCGTAGGGGGGTTTGGGCTCGATTTATTTTGAATCACCTTTTCTCCAAGTTCCCTTATTGATGGAACCAGTATATCAGACTAACAGTATATCCCTTTATCGATGGAACCAGCTTGAATGGCAGACAACGAGCAGCCTAGTATGGATGTGGTCTGCACCGGTGCGTCTAACAAAGTTGATGAAGACGCGACCAAACTTGAATGGCAGACAACGAGCAGCTCCGGTGAAGGGAGCGGGGAGGATAGTTCTAGTGATGACAATCCTTGTACTCCTATACCTCCAAGGAAGAAAAAAACATCAGATGAGCTTGATGCCGACTATATTCCCAATGATGAAGAGGTAAATAGAAATATGCCGACTATATTGTAAAATAATGTTCATATATGAAAGGCCATTAATTTTTTCACTATATAGATTTCAAATGAAGAGAAGAAAGAGGATGCATCTTCTACACGAAACACGGAGGATGCTCCGATGCCTGAAACATCCGTTTCACATAAGCGGAAACGAGGGCGACGAGGTCCAAATCAGATGAAAGAAGGTGCAGTTATGTATGTAACAAAACTAAATGCAGAGGGGTTTCCTGAAGAACCACTTGATGTGGTTACAAAGTTTCGAAATTCCTGCGGGGCTACTGTTAGAGATATAGTGCCAATCACACTTCAAAAATGGAAGGATTTAGATGAAGACACCCGCAACAAGCTATGGGCTAAGTTGTCTGAGTCATTCAAGTTCCCAAAAGGCACAGAGGATGCAGTAAGGAAGTCGATGCTCTCTGCTATGGCCAAGATGTTTCGTGGGTGGAAGGCCGAGATGAATAGGGACTTTGTTAAGAAGAATAAGGTTCCTCCGCCCAAGAAAATGGGGAAAATCACTCAAGCTCAGTGGGAGGAATTTGTTCGTCAGAAGACCGAACTGAAGGCCAAAGAACTGGGCGAAACTAATTCTCAGAGAGCGAAAATGAACAAACACCCCCATCGCCTGGGGTCAAGCGGATATCACCATAAAGTTGTGCAGTGGAACAAGATTATCGAGGAAGCTATAACTAACGGCACTTTGGACCCAATATTAAAAGATATCGATGAGAGAGCTATTCGTTGGATCTTAGGTCGAGCAGGTTTGAGTGAGGATGGCAAACTTTTGCATCCAGAATTGGTAGGCGAAGTTTCGACAAAAATTCAAGAATATGCAGATAAGAGAAAAAAAGGAGAATTTAAGCCTCGGAGGGAGAATGACATACTAACTGCAGCACTAGGCAATCCTGAACACACTGGACGGGCTCGGGGAATCTCTTCTATGATTTCGTGGAGAGAGGCGTTTCCAGAGTATGCGTCGTCATATAGGAAACACGAGAAGTCGAAAAGGACCCTTGAAGAGACTATTGATGAAAGGGTACAAAAGGCTATTAATGACGTGATGAACAAAATGAAGAAAATAGAATGCATATCATTTGAACTCAAGCCAAGCCACATGAGTCCACCTATAGTCCCTAGCAGCGTTGGATCTGTGCAAGACTTGACCAAGTACCCTGTAGACGATATTGTTGAGGACAAGTCTTGCTTTCTTTATATTCCAATCAATCGATCTGGGACAAAAACAAAGCAAGCTGCTACTGGTTTGGTAAAACCAGGACTTGTTAACTACAAGGACAATCCTGTCCCGCCACACTATGCTGTGGTCCAAGTTCTAGAAATCACAAACAGTGGTTGTGAAGATTGGGAGATAGATTTTCCAGTTGAGGGGATCATAACTTTGCAGGAGGCAATGAACGAGTTGGTTCTTTGGCATCGACGCGACATCAAGTTTGGTGATGAGCTGAATTCAACACCAATGCAACAAAAAGCTAGTTCGATCATTCCACACCCCATGGTGCAGGAAGATATGACACCGACCTCCAAAAAAATCGTTGAAACAATCATATCGCCTCTTGCGAAGGAACTCGACGAGGGGGACGTAGACAAAATTGTTCCTCAGAATGTCGACGTCAACATCAAAAAGGAACCAAAGGTTGGCACCAATGTTGAAGGGCCAACTATTTCAAAGAAAATTCATAAGCGAATTGCCACAGACGATGTCAAGAAACCGTCAGAATCAGTGGCACGCTACCTGCATAAATTGCAGAGAGTTATGACTAATCAATCAAAAGCAGTATCAGCATCTCATGGAGTAGGCACGGTCGGCCCAAATAGACAATTTCGAAGTATGGGAAGAAGATGGAATGATTCATACTCGAGAATCATTACGTCTTAAAACCAATATCTCGGTATACAAGAAGGAGGATGTTCCTCCTAAATTTGTGAATGGGAGGCCGTTCTTAACGACGGTGCAACTTTCTAAGTTGTCAACTCCGGAGATTAGAATGCATGAGTGGTACATGGTGGCTAGCAACAAATACAAACTCGAGGAATTCACATTTGTTGTGCCAGAAGATGCATTTTGGAGCAATGATCATATAAATCCTGTGCGGCATTTATTCTTTGACGATCTTTGGTCGTTGTACCACCGACAAAGGATGGAAACCAACTACTTAACCCTCTTTTGCTTGTAAGTACCTCTAAACTTTCATATTTGTTAGTTTTGTACACGCACACATAAACGAGAGTCTAACGATTAACACTATTACACGTAGGATGCAATACATGGATGATAAGAAGAAATAACTTAAGACAGGGTTTCTTGACCCGTTGATGATATCCCAAGCTCGCTACAAAGTAGTTGCTCGGAGGCAAGGAGAAGAATACAAAGACTTGGACGATGCTGAATTTGAGAAAGCCGTCAAACAGAATCAGAGAAAGAAAATGAAGGTAATGGCGGCATACATTGGACGAGCCATGTATAATCATGTACAACATGGCAAGGACTTAATAATAGCTCCGCACCACTTTAAGTAAGTTATCGACATGGTTTAATTTTGAACTATAAATTATGGCAATCGTGATATTAACATGTGTTTTCGTCTATGTCTATATAGTGACCACTACATTTGTATCATGATCTGGCCAAAGGATGGTAAAGTCGTGGTCTTCGACTCACTGAGAATGGAAAAGGCTACGTATAATGACTTCTTGAAGATTTTAGAGAAGTATGATTATTATTGCACACTTGTACTTATTACAACTTAACAAATGTATTCTTAATCTCACAATGCTATTCTTATATGCAGTGCATACCGTTTTTATTGGAAAGATCTTGGCGGCGAACATCCAGAGGACAAGCCTAATTTGTCAATATCATTATTTCCATATGGTGACAAACAACCTCCGGGTACTATCCTGTGCGGTTATTATGTATGCGAATGGTGTCGTGTCACCTTCCATTACATGGTCAATCGTGAGGATGTAAGTTCGCTATCATTGTCTATATTGCAATTTTTATGTTATATTGTTGCTCATCACATTACTCTTAGCACCGATTGCATTTTGCTTTCATTGCAGGTTCCTAAATCTAAGATCAATGCTGAATGGTTAGAAAGAGATATGGTTTCCACCGGCGTGGCTAAGGTTGTAAGAGACTTGCTTTACTTTATGCGCCGTGAAGTTCTTCATCAACAAGGGCTATTCTACAATGTAAATGGAAATTTGCAAAAATTCCCAGAACTAAGTTTGTACACAATATCACACAGTGTTTAGGTCTTTAGTTAGGAACTTTAGATGTTTAGTTGTCTATGGAACTTTGAGATGTTGAGTTGTTATGCAACTTGATGTGTATAAATCTGTGTATGATGGAACTTGATATATATGTGGATGAATCTGTATATGGAACCTGCTATAGAACTTGTTTGAATCTTTGTATGATGAATATGTGTTTGAATCTGTGTTTGAATCTGTTATTAATTCTGTTTCTGTATATGAATCTGGAAAATATATATGAATCTGCTTCTGTATATGAATCTGGGAAATACAGGCGGCTTATAATTAAAACCGCCTGTGATGTGTCTCTATCACAGGCGGTTCTTTTAAACCGGACCGCCTGTGATGTGTGACTATCACAGGCGGTTCTTTTAAACTGGACCGCCTGTGATGTGTGTCTATCACAGGCGGTTTTTGATTGACCGCCTGTGATGTTGTTTTACATCACAGGCGGTGCACCACAAGCGGTTCCTGGAACCGCCTGTGTAGAGGCTAACCGGACCGCCTGTATAGAGGATACCTGTAGTAGTGAGAGCATCATCCACGTATCTCGCTTCCTTTACCATCATATGCCTGCTCATGAATTTTCTGAGTATCTCCTCGGGCGTCATCTTGGTGTACCTGGGGTTTTCAAGAATGAGATTGACAAGATGGGGGTCAATTACCGTGAATGACCTTAGCATAAGTCGGACAACATCGTGGTCCTTCCATCTTGTGCTTCCATAGCTTCTAATCTTGTTGATGAGGGTCTTGAGCCTGTTGTAGGTTTGTGTTGGCTCCTCTCCCCTGTTCATTGCAAATCTTCCCAGTTTGCCTTCCACCAACTCCATTTTGGTGATCATGGTGGCATCGTTTCCCTCATGTGATATCTTGAGGGTGTCCCATATTTGCTTGGCGTTGTCCAAGCCGCTCACCTTGTTGTATTCATCCATGCACAAGGATGCTAGCAAAACAGTAGTAGCTTGTGCATTCTTATGAATTTGCTCATTTATGAAAACGGGATTGTCAGTACTATCAAAATGCATTCCATTTTCTACAACCTCCCAAATACTAAGATGGAGAGAAAATAAGTAACTATGCATTTTTGTGACTCCAAAAAGAGTAGTCTTCTCCATCAAAGTGTGGAGGTTTCCCAAGTGGAATTGATAGCAAATGAGCATTAGAATTAAATGGAATACGAGAATAATCAAATGAATAGTTTTGATTCATCGATTTCTTCTTTGACGAGGAGTAATCGTCGTCGTCGTGTGGTGAAGAAGACGAGGCATCACTGTCATAGTTGATGATCTTCTTGATGCGCCTCTTCTTCCCGTCCTTCTTCTTGTGACTCGAGCTAGAGTCAGTGGGATTGTCATCTCTTGGCTCATTTAAGACGGACTCCTTCTCCTTGTCGTTGACCACCATCCCCTTTCCCTTAGGATCCATCTCTTCGGGCGGTTAGTCCCTTAAGTAAAGAGAACGGCTCCGATACCAATTGAGAGCACCTAGAGGGGGGTGAATAGGTGATCCTGTAAAATTCAACACTAATAGCCACAAAACTTAGTTGTGAAAGTTAGAATGGCTAAGTAGCTTGAAACGAGCTCTTGTGAACCCAGACAATCAAAGAGAAAGCACATAAGAGACACACGATTTTATCCCGTGGTTCGGCCAAGTAACACTTGCCTACTTCCACGTTGTGGCGTCCCAATGGATGAGGGTTGCACTCAACCCCTTTCAAGTGATCTGATGATCAACTTGAATACCATGGTTTTTCCTTTAGATGATTATTCCCGTTTGTGAGGAATCTCCACAAGATTGGAGTCTCTCTCCCTTACAACAAAGATCACAATAAAAGCATGGAGTAAGGTTGGGATGAGCAACACACACAAGACATAAATCGCAGCACAACTACGCACACAAGTCACAACTTGAGCTCAAAACACAACACACGGAGTTCACATCTCAAATGGAGCTCAAGTCACTATCTCAAAGAATTGAATGCGTGAAGTTGGACTTTTGGAGTCTTAGAATGTTTCTTGTAAGAGCTTGGGTAACTTCTCCATGCGCCTAGGGGTCCCTTTTATAGCCCTAAGGCAGCTAGGAGCCATTGAAGATCAACAAGGAAGGCTATCCTTGCCTTCTGTCGAGTGGCGCACCAGACAGTTCGGTGCGCCACCGGACAGTCACTTTAGACGGTCCGGTGCCGATCTCCTTCTTTTTCTGATGCAGTTGACCGTTGCACCTCTAGGCCAGTTGGCGCACCGGACACTGTCCGCTGTACACCGGACAGTCCGGTGCCCCCTGTCGACTGTTGGTGCGGGCCACACGTCGCCCGCGGATTGCGCGGTCGACTGTTGCGCTTGCGACCGTTGGCTCACCGGATAGTCCGGTGCACCACCGGATAGTCCGGTGAATTATAGTCGTACGCCGCCAAACTTTTCCCGAGAGCGGCCTTTTCACCGGAGTCTAGCTTGGCGCACCAGACACTGTCCGGTGTACCACCGAACAGTCCGGTGTACCACCGGACAGTCCGGTGTGCCAGACTGAGCTGAGCTTCGGCTGCACACAGCCAGTCTTTTGCAATCCTTTTCTTTTCTTCTTTCCTCTGTTTCTAACACTTAGATAACTTCATTAGTATTCAAAAGCAAATGTACTAAGTCTAGAAACATACCTCATGTCTTGATTTGCACTTTTCTCTTCATTTAGCACATAAGAACTTAATTAAATGAGTTGGGCACTTAATCACCAAAACATAATAGAAATTGCCCAAGGGCACATTTCCCTTTCAGTATGGATGACGGTGTCGTACTCCGTTAAATTGGTCTGAACCAGGAGAAAGATGGTTTTTCAGGCCTAATATGGTAAAAGAAACGGAAGAGATGCTTCAACGAATAATACATAATTTGAAAGAAGCCCAAGCTCGTCAAAAGAGTTATGCGGACAAACGATGCCAACCCTTGTAATTTCAAGTTGAAGATTATGTCTACCTGAAAGTCTCACCAATGAAGGGTGTATCGCGTTTCGGGGTAAAGGGAAAACTTGCACCCCGGTACATTGGTCCTTTTCCTATCCTTCAAATATGCGGACTAGTGGCATACCGACTCCTACTACCTGAAACATTGTCTGCAGTACACAATGTGTTCCACGTATCCCAATTGAAGAAGTGTCTTCGGTTTCCAGGTCGAACCATTGAAGTAACGGATGTTGCCTTAGAATCGGACTTGACATATTCAGAACATCCTATTCGAGTCTTGGATCAAAAGGACAGGGTTACCCGAAGAAGAACACTCAAGTTTTATAAGATACAATGGAACCAACACACGGAAGATGATGCTACTTGGGAAACTCAAGACTTTTTAGAAAAGAATTTCCTAGGCTTTTTAGCTTCATGTAAATTTTGAGATATATATACAATTGTTGTAATAAAGGAGTAGACCCCATACCACCCCTGCCTTGTACCAGAAATGAGGAAATAAAGATATGACGCGTTTCCTTTTCCATTACTTGCCCTAAGACTTTGAATCTCGGGACGAGATTCTTTTATGGGGGGAAGGATGTAACAACCCTAGTTTTACTGCCACTAAAACTTGAGCATAACATCATGAGCATTAGAAAGTCATGTGATTGTTATATTTAGAATGCATTCACTAGGCGAAAATTTCAAACAAGTTGTATTGATGTGAGTGGTCATGGGTGAAACCCTAGGGTAGGGTACTTAACCCTAAACTAGGCTTAGAAGTGTTAATAAAGCCCAAGTGAGAGAAAACTTCAAAGCTCATGAGAAATAATCATAAGATATCCTACTTAATGAACTCAAGTAGCATTCAAACCCTAGAAGTACCAAAAACCTTAAATAGACCCCTATAAAACCCTGGACTGAAACCATAGGGGGTTATATGTAAATTTTGCACACTTTTGGACCTAAGTGCAAAAACCAAGGAATTAGGGTACCCTAAAGCATATGGTTCACACATGTGAGGATTTCCAAGTTAAAAGATATGAAATGGGCTTATTTTCAAAAAGCCACTCAACACCCCTTACATGACTAAGTCTGAAAACTGATGTGCCAAGCTGACTTTGGAACTCTGTAGATTTAAAAATACAAAGATTTTGCCTAGGATCAACACATCAAAAGTCTAGAGCTACTATAGGAGTACAACTTTGCTTAAGGGATTAAGCATTTTGTTATGAAAAAAAGGAGATAATTGGCCCTAAAGTCTGGCTATCAGATAATACAGAGACTGAATATTGACTGTTAGTGAGTTTTGAAGAACTTTAGGCTTGATTCTTGCTCAAAGGAGTAAGCAACTGAGCAAGATCTCTATAGCAGAATTGTAGTTTGTATGTTGGGCTACAAGTTTGCTACAGACAGTTTAGCAAGTTGTCACGCAAAAGATTAAGAAAAATGCCTCTGAAGATCCTCGATCAAAATAACTAACTGAGCTTCTGATGGTACAGTACACTGAAATATCCCAGGATTCAGTCCCCCCTCGCCATCGGTGATCCGCGCGCCCGGATTTGCGCCGGTCGCCGTGATTCGTGCTTGGCACGCCGTGGATATTCGTGGGGAGGTAGCTTTGGACGTGTCATGATCTTGCGGACCTAGCCCGAGCCTAGCCGGAGATAATTCACCGGCGACCGCCATGGCTCGGTCATTTCCGCCGCTGTGTCACCCATGCCTCGCTCCTTGCTCACTGTGTCCCTTCTTTACGTGGTAACCATGCACGAACGGTGTAATCCGCGACCGTGGATCGCTAGCCGGACCACCGCGCCTTTAAATAGCCCCGCCAACCACGGTGAGGTATTCCCATCTTCACTAGTGAGCTCGGTTGAAGCACAAATTCACGAAATCCTCTCCACCACTCACAAAATTGGTAGTGCACGGTGAAACCATAGTCCCTTGTGACCGTGTAGCCCCAACCTCGCCTCCTAATTCCGCCAGGACCCGTCGCAACGCCGTTTTTTTCCCTTTTCTGTCACCAGCGAGCGAAAATCCTCTGTGCTCCGTGGCCAGCCACTCCCAGGTCTGCTCCTGCTCTTCTTAATCGTGTTTTAGCACTCATATACACTCGTGATACTCATCGGCTCCACCCTCTTTGCTTGGCCACGCTCAATTACCTGGAACGCATGAAATTGTGTTCGATATTCTCAGCCACCGTGGTCAGGCTAAGCCAAGGCCGTAACCACCCAATTATCGCTTGTTCTAGGGTTGTCTCGTGTCCGTAATGCTTGCCCAGTAATTAATTTGGGCAGCCACCGCCAATCTTGGCCGGTCCGAGCAGCAGAGTGGTCGACGGTGAGCACGCCATAGTTTTGGATCGATTTGGAGAAGAAATAGAACTTGAGGGATGTTTTTGTAAGATGTCAGTGACTCTAGGAATAGTTCATGGAACACTTTTCAAGTTATTTAATACATCAGGGGCCTTTTTGCAAAGTTGGCAGCGCGGGCGCGCGCGGGCACGTTCTGCCTAGGCTGGGCCGGCTTGGGCCAGTTTCGGTCTAGAACTGTTGACTCTTTTTCTTTATCTTTTTCTGCCAGGATTAAAGGATTTCTAGAAAATTGTAGAAAAATACTAAAAATGCAAGACTAGTTTTACTAGGTTCCTAATTTTTTATAGTATTTAACAAAATAGTTTTATGATTTTTATTCTAAATAGGGAATTATGGGATATTTAAAATAGCCAAAACTTATACTCCTGGAATTTTAGAAATTGATTAATAGCTCAAAAAATCACTAAACTTTTTAGATGAGTTTAAAATATTATTTAGAGGCCTTGGGTAAAGTTTGGTATGATTTGGACAATGTTTGATGCCTAAACCTCAAAACCCTAGTCTTCTAGTGATACCTGCCCTATGAACTACACTACTGACTCCAAAAACCCTAGCTTCCTGGAGTCCCGTGAAGGAAAATTGTATTCAAGACCTAAAATAATGTACGTTTATTATCTTTGCATTTTCATAAGCATTACAAGAGCATTCATGATTATATATGTGGTATAGAAAACGAAGAAAAAGTAGAAGTTGAAGAAGCAAGAGCTACTCCACCACCACCTGAAGAACCACCGACCAGGAACTGCTTTTATTTTGACATCTGTGGAGCAGAGCCTGACTCACCTATAACACAAGGCAAGCCCCGGTGCATTTACCACCTCCTTGCTATTTTAAAATCTTCCTCACTTGCTTGATGCATTAAATAATAGGAGTTGTGTGCTAAACAAATTACTGCATTTCCTTCCTTGAGAATTTGATTACCTTTCCTTGAACCCCTATTTTATAAAAAGGTTTTTCTTATGCTTAGCCTTGCTTGAGAAAAACAAAATGTTTTGTTTTTGACAAAAAGATGATGCTTCAAGTGGGTGGGAATGTTTTCAAAATAAAATTTGATGGTCGATCCATCATGGCCGTGATGGGTTCAACATCAGAAAAGATGTACCTCTGTCAGGTACCAAACTTTGGGTTGAAAATGATAAAGCTGAGACCAGGCGGTTGACTTGCACGAGAAGGAAGTCTCGGTGTAGTGTCTCCGTCTGAGTCGATTAAGGACCGTCTCGATGTAGGCTTGCTGACCGAGGACCTTTTAACTAGCCACATGCCTCATCATGGGTAAGCTTTGCCTCAGGCAGACTAATACTAGAATAAGATAACACACAATGGGAGTGGAGAGATGGCGAGAGTAGCGTGTACCCTTCGTGGTAAGAGGCTGGACGGTGGTGTATCTGTGCTCTCGGTTGGCGTGAACCTGATCTGGTCCTAAGAACCCCGGTGGCGAGTTGACATATGTAAGGGTTAAGTGCTACATATGTCGTGTGATTGGAGATCCTCACCTGAGTATTAATCGATTCGGATTGCCGTTACTTCTCAGACATGAAGACTTGGTCACTGCCCTACACGTAGCATTCCAGTGAATAAGAAGCGTTGATAAGAAATTGGCTAGTATAGGTCAAGTGCTTGAATTAGGGTAGAAATAACTCTAGATGCAGGTAGCTTTACTTTACCTGACAAGTAAAATTGGATTTTTAAGGATCCACTATTAGTAAGCATTTCTGCAAACAAAGTCTTTGATTCTTGAGAAGCCATACCTTGATTCCCAAAAGCCAGCATATCCTTGAGAGTCTTTTATTTTGATGGGTAAGACTTGCGAAAGTACACTCCGTACTCATGGTTTTCAAACCCATGTTGTTGTAGGTGAGGAAGCAGCAAATTTTTGTTGCTTTTGTTCCAAGGTGGTGCCTAAGGAAGAAAACCAAGACTGAAGCCTTGGGAGGAAGTGTCCTCCTTTAAAACCTTTTTACTGTTATTGGGGAGGGTTTTTTGCCTCCCAGTGTTGTAATAATATTACTCCAGCACTCTTATATTTTACTGGTCTGTAATAAAATACTCTTTCCATACTTTAATATAAAGTAAGTTGATGTAACTGCTTCCGCATACTCGTTCCTCCGATGTGTTGTAATATCTGCGTGACGGGTGAAACGCTCTTGGGCAAGGTAAAGAATTCAGATACCGAACTTGTCAAGTGATCAGGTACACCTGCAGGGTAGTCCGAGGTCCCACGGACAAGGACAACTATAGGTGGGCCTAATGACTTGGGAGGTTCCGTCACAAAAAATTCCTTTTTCTTGAGTTTCATTATTC
Source organism: Zea luxurians (assembly GCA_029449295.1). NCBI lineage: Eukaryota > Viridiplantae > Streptophyta > Magnoliopsida > Poales > Poaceae > Zea > Zea luxurians. The sequence continues at coordinate 45,802,037 of JAOPSE010000022.1, read as the reverse complement.
TTGAGGGAATATGGTGAGCATGGAAGTTCTCCTGAAATTCATACCAAGTTATGGCGTCTGCGTTTGCATGGGCCACAGTGAAGGCATCCCACCAGTCAGACGCGATGCTTTTGAGTCTTCCAGAGGTATACAAAACCTTTTCTTGATCATTACACTGTGTAATGTCTAGCTTCTTTCCTATGACCTTAAGTCAGTCATCGGCATCCAATGGTTCAACCAAATGAGAAAACACAGGGGGATGATGAATTATAAAATCCATGTGCTTGTCCCGAGCTTGGGGTGCATTCTACTGTTGGGGATTCTATTGGTTCTGTTGGATTTGCTGCACTGAAGCTGTGAGGCCTTGGAGAAGTTGCATCTATGTGGCAATGAACTGCTCCATGGTTGAGTTGGATGGTGGTGGTGGCAAATGCTGACCAACACATTGATTACGGGTGTTTCTGGGACCTGGGCGATCGTTCACCATCTTGTTGGTTAGAAAGTGTATCCTTTAGACAAGTGAAGATTAGAGAAAAATTCTAGTTGGAATAGCTTTTACTAAAGTTAAGATTATTTTGTAAATTTTAAATGTTCTTATGGCCACCATTCCATAAGATCATTGCACTCAAGCAAAAATCCAAATCAAACATTATGCAAACATCACCATCACATGGTTGTTACTACAATCATAGTATCATAAGGAGTTTCATCATCTAACACAAAACTAAACTTATTACAATATGACTTATACATCTAGAGTAGCCTAGTGATAGATCCTAGTTCTCCATAGCGAATCCTCTTGCGGGGCGGGAACACAGCTATGGCAGGGACTTGGGCTTTGGGTGGATTCTGTAACGCCCCGAATTTTTGCAGTTGAATTTTTTCTTTTCTTTACTCGCCAAAATTCGGGCGTTACCTTTTCTTTTTCTTTTTCCCCTCGCTAAACCTTGACCTTTTCCAATGTTTTAGCGGGATTCGGTTTGGATCTCCCGTGTAAGAAAAACTCTAAAAATACTTTGTGTTGTTTGATGCACCATGCCGAACCTTGCATTTCTTTTGATTGCTTTGAAAGTGCAAATGCATTCATGTAGAAAGATCGGATTTCGAAAACAGGGAAATAATCTTTTCCTTTTCTTTCTCTCTCTTTCTCTCTCCTCTTTTTCTCTCTCTCCCGCGCCGTGGGCCGACCTCGGCCGGCCCAGGCCCTTGCGCGCCCCCCTCTTGGGCCCAAAGAGGCCCAGCCACCCCCCCCATCCTCCCCTTTTTCCCCTAACCCTCTCCCTCTCCCTCTCATTTTCCCTCTCTCTCTCTCCCTAGCGCCGCCCCTACCCGCCCCTGCCCTAAGCCGCCGCCGCCCCCTGTCGCCGGCCGCCCCTCGCCGTCGCTCCCCGACGCCGGTGAGCCCCTCTCCCCTCTCCCTCCCCCTCCCCTCCCCCCTCCTCTCCCCCCTCCCTGCCCGGCCAAGGCCCGGCCGCCCCCTAGCCGCGCCGGCCGTCCCCAGCCCCGCCCGGCCGCCATAGCCGGCCCCGGCCGCCCCCCAGCTGCGCCGGGCCGCGCCATAGCCGGCCCCGGCCGCCCCTGGCCAAGCCGCTGGCCGCGCCCTGGCCAGCCCCCGGCCGCCCCCCAGCCGCGCCCGGCCGCCCCTGGCCCCTTGGCCGCGCCCCCTGCGCCGGACCGGCTCAGCCGCCCGGCCGGCCGGTTCAACCGGGCCAGCTCGGCCGCCCCGGCCCCCAGCTCGGCCGCCCTCCCCCGCGCGCCCGCCCAGCTCGGCCGCCCCGCCTAGGGCCGGTTCAACCGCCCCCCCTCTGTTTTTTTTTATTTTATTTTATTTACTTTCTGTGATCATAATTACTTTATTTTAGGTAGGCTGATCATTGTTCATGCTATGGAAAATAGGAAGTTTAATTTGAAATTCCGTTATGCTATTGATTCACGTAGTTAATTGTTTATCTCGTGCAATGTTGATCAACTTAAAATGATTAGGTTTTCATTAGCATATATAACAGAATTCTTTTGTTAAGAATCAATCGTAACTAATCATTAGTGCATAAATTTTAAACCCCTGCGAGACCTTTCCCGTTTCTTTCTAACCATAACAAATGCGATATCGAATGTCATACTTGATGCATATTCGTTTTACTTGTTCCCTTGTATGGTGTACTGTTCTTTTGTATTAAATATGTGGATGTATGTATGTTTGCGCTCGCATAGAGAACGATCCGGTCGAAGAGCCCGAGGAATTCGCAGGAGAAGCCCCTGAGCAGCAGTCGGTTGGTGGAGGCAAGTGTCCTTTGACCTATCTCTGTCCTATTCATTCTTTAATTCACCTCCCGCATTACACATTTATACCTAAGGATTGACTAGCTTTTGTTATCCATGTCCTTGTTTACCTATCTGGGTCGGATTATTACTGCTTAGTTTGATGCTATTGCTCAACTCTAATCAATGAACATGATGTGATTATCTATGATACGCTGTTTTCCCCTTCTTATTTATGATTATATTTGTGACCTTCAAGGGGACTCGAGCGGTTTCTCGAGTGCCTCTCCGTAAGGACCTGTTCAATGGATGACCGCCCGGGAAAACAGTGCAACCATGAGGGTGGAATGGGACGCCCTTAGCTGAATAATTAGAGGAACCGGGGTGTAGTTCGCTTAGCCGTTGTGCCGTCAATGGGGCTCGGTGTATGCGGCTCGCTCTGCCAAGGTTGATTTGTCCCTTGGGGAGGAGTGCGGTACATTTAGGAAACCTAACGGGTGGCTACAGCCCCGGGGAATCTTTGTAAAGGCTACGTAGTGAGACCCTGCCTATTCACCTTGGTAGTGTTTAAGGGTTTGATCAGCCCGAGGCAAGAGGGAATCACGGCTTGTGGGTAAAGTGCGCAACCTCTGCAGAGTGTTATGAAACTGATATATCAGCCGTGCTCGCGGTTATGAGCGGCCAAGGGAGCTCCAGAGATTAGTGATACTTGATCAGAGATATTTTGGTACAGGTGGCAATGAGATTGATGGTTCTGATTATGATTATGGTATTGGTAAGTGGTATTCTTTCCGTTTGGAAAGGATACATTGGGCTAATAACTTGGGTTAATGTTAAAACCTGGCTCTCTACTAGTAAGTAATAACCTGACCAACTAAAAGCAACTGCTTGACTTACCCCCACATAAAGCTAGTCCACTACAGCCAAACAGGATACTTGCTGAGTATGTTGATGTGTACTCACCCTTGCTCTACACACCAATCCCCCCCCCCCCAGGTTGTCAGCATTGCAACCACTGCTCAGGAGAAGATGAAGCTGTGGAAGGAGACTTCCAGGAGTTCCAAGACTACGACGAGTTCTAGGCGTGGGTTAGCGGCAACCCCCAGTCGGCTGCCTGTGAAGGCCGCGTTTATCTACGTTTCTTTTCCGCACTTTGATTTATTGTAAGAACTATATGGACGTCTCAGACGTATGATGTAACCGACTACTATTTCCCTTTTAATACTATTTTGAGCACTGTGTGATGATGTCCATGTTATGTAACTGCTGTGTACGTGAATAACTGATCCTGGCACGTACATGGTTCGCATTCGGTTTGCCTTCTAAAACCGGGTGTGACATAAGTGGTATCAAAGCCGTGCTGACTGTAGGACCGCTAACCTAGAGTAGAATGGTCGTCCTAAGGATTATAGACCTCTGTCCCTGCCTTGACTTTGGTATCCCTTCAAAAGTTGGTCCTACTGACCAAACCTATGTTCTACTATATATTATACCTTGCTGAAAATTATGTTTTATTCTGGTCCTTCATTTATTTATGATTCATTACTTGCTGGTCATATTAATTCTGTTCTCACCCTTTTGCTTGCGATGTCTTTTGTAGATGGCTCGACTTAGACACACTGCACGAAAGTCCGTCATCCCCTTCTTACCCTCCCGCCTTGCTGAGCGTCCGCTTCGCCGTCCCGTGGCCGGACAGTCCAGCCACTTGGAGAGACTGCACCACCGCCTGCATGAGGAGCAGGAACGTCGATGACAGGAGCAGCAGGGCTCTTCTTTCTCGCTCCATCAGGAGATAGAGTCTGTGAGGAGCTGCTCCCCTGTGCTTCCCCTGGAGGCGCCCCCTGCACCACCACTGGGCGTCCCAGCTTCTGGAGTAGCTGCTGGAGGAGACCCAGACGACGGAGGTGGCGACGACAGCTCGAGCCACGACCTCGAGCTCTCTAGCCATGAGCCGGAAGGATGGGTTGCTCGACCCATCACTCGCGACGCTGCTCGCGGGTGTCACTTCCACGACGCGCTCGACACCCTGCTACGTCGGGCACTTGACCGGCATACTTGGTCCATCGAGTATCGCTGTGTGGTCTACCAGCATAGTCGCGGGGTCTACCCGGACCGCTGGGAGGCGACCTTCTTGGTGCGCCGTCCGGAGAACAGTCTCCAGGGCGCGGAGGCTTGCTTAGAGCACTATTCTATCTCTGAGCGGGACTCAGCTGAGGCAGCCATGCAGGATGCTGCACGGCGTGCGCTTTCGCACTACTGCTCGGTTCTCGGTGGGGTAGCTGATGGCCTCGACCTGAAGTATTACCCCCGCCGTCCATCTGGCAGCACAGGAGGCGTGATTGTTTCACCTGCTGGTGAGGACAATCCTAGGTTGAGCAGCACAGTCAACCTAGCCGCCGTGCTAAACACGGAGCTGGACCATGCATTAGACGAGCTGAGTAGGGCTCGTGCTGAGATCGCCTTGCTGCGGGCTGAGCGCGCGGAGCGTCGTCACTTGGATGATGGTTCCCCCGCTCCCGTTGGGACTCAGCACCCGTACCGCTCGCCTTGGCGTGGACTCCAGTCTTATGGCAATCCCGACTGCAAGACCAAGATAAATCTAGAACCATAGATCGTTAGAGTTGGATCTTGTAATTAATACGAAATATACATACATAGAAGCTTCAGTCTTAGCGTTAGTCTCGGTCTTAGTTAGTCTTAGTTAGACAGGGTAGTTTGCTATATCCTGTGCATTTATGTTTGTCATGATGAACTATGTTTGGTTTGGATCTTTGTAATGATTGTCACCAGAGTGTGGGTACCCCTGCATTTTGGCTTACCTATTATGTTAATGGAGTTAGTTATATAGTTGGGAAACCCTTTATTCTACTTTCCTCTTTATCTGAGAAGCTGTGTGGTCTGTGTTGGAGATCAGTGAAGATGCTCATCTGTTCAGTGCTGTTGGAGAATTCTATACTCTTTTCTTATGCTGCAAGATTTGCCAGATCAGTTCTGATGTGTGGTTGCGTTCTGCAGATGTCAGAGAACAGGCGCAGAGGAGGAAGGCGTGCTCAGCAGGAGCAAGCCGGTCAGCAAGATGAGGCGCCTCAGCAGCAGCAGCTGCCGCCCCCGCCCCCGATGTCGATCGAGCAGATGTTTCTAATGCAGACTCAAGCAGTTCAGGCCATCGGTCAGACTCTGGCCGCCATTCAACAGCAGCAGCAAGCACCACCCCAGCCTCAGATGCCTCAGATGCCCAGAGACAAGCGTGCTGAATTCATGAGAAGTCATCCCCCAACGTTCGCTCACTCTTCTGACCCCATGGATGCTGAAGATTGGCTGCGCACTGTGGAGCGGGAGTTGCATACCGCTCAGTGTGATGACAGGGAGAAAGTCTTGTATGGTCCCCGTCTGTTGAGAGGAGCAGCCCAATCATGGTGGGAGTCTTACCTCGCCACCCATGCCAACCCCGATGCCATCACCTGGGAAGAGTTCAGAGGTAGCTTTCGTCAGTACCATGTGCCTGCAGGTCTGATGACAGTGAAGAAGGAGGAGTTCCTGGCCCTTAAGCAAGGATCATCATCTGTCAGTGAGTATCGAGACAGGTTTCTGCAGTTGTCCCGCTATGCTCCCGAAGATGTCAACACCGACGCCAAGCGACAGTACCTTTTCTTGAGAGGCTTGGTTGACCCTCTTCAGTACCAACTGATGAATCACACCTTCCCGACATTCCAGCACCTGATTGACAGAGCAATCATGACAGAAAGGAAGCGTAAGGAGATGGAAGATCGTAAGCGCAAGATCAGTGGACCCCAGCCTGGAAGCAGCAGCCGTCCTCGTTTCTCAGGCAATCAACCTCAGCAGTTCAGGCAGAACCAGCGTCCACCTCAGCAGCGTCAGCAGTATCAGCAGTTCCAAAGGCAGTATCCTCAGCATCAGTACCAGAACCGTCAGAGCAATCAGTCAGGAGGAGGCCAGTTTTAGAGGCAGAATCAGCAGACACCTCGTCTTCCTGCCCCAGCAAATCAGCAGAGCAATCAGGCAGCACCAGCTCAGGTTGGAAACAGAGCATGTTTCCACTGTGGAGAGCAAGGCCATTGGGTGATGCAATGTCCGAAGAAGGCAGCCCAGCAGCAGTCAGGCCCCAATCCCCCAGCAAAGCAGAATGCGTCTCAGTCTGGAGCAGGCAACCGCCCTCAGCAGCGCTATAATCACGGAAGATTGAACCACTTGGAGGCTGAAGCAGTTCAGGAGACCCCCGGCATGATAGTAGGTATGTTCCCAGTCGACTCCCATATTGCAGAAGTGTTATTTGATACTGGAGCAACGCATTCTTTCATTACTGCATCATGGGTAGAAGCACATAATCTTCCAATTACTACCATGTCAACCCCCATTCAAATTGACTCAGCCGGTGGTAGAATTCGAGCTGATAGCATATGTTTGAATGTAAGTGTGGAAATAAGGGGGATAGCGTTTCCCGCTAACCTTATAGTAATGGGTACTCAGGGAATAGATGTCATCCTAGGGATGAATTGGCTAGATAAGTATCAGGCAGTTATCAGTTGTGATAAAAGGACAATCATGTTGGTGTCCCCACTAGGAGAGGAAGTGGTGACCGAGTTAGTCCCACCTGAGCCGAAGAAAGGAGGTTGTTATCAGATGGCTGTCGATAGCAGTGAAGCAGACCCAATTGAGAGTATCAAGGTTGTGTCTGAATTCCTAGATGTGTTTCCAAAGGATTTACCAGGTATGCCACCAGAGCGGAAAGTTGAGTTTGCCATAGAGCTTCTTCCTGGAACCGCCCCTATCTTTAAGAGAGCTTACAGAATATCTGGACCAGAGTTGGTTGAGCTTAAGAAGCAGATTGATGAGCTGTCAGAGAAAGGTTACATCCGGCCAAGCACCTCGCCTTGGGCCGCCCCTGTCCTGTTTGTGGAGAAGAAAGATGGCACCAAGAGGATGTGTATCGATTATCGAGCTTTGAATGAAGTCACGATCAAGAACAAGTATCCTTTGCCCAGAATAGAAGATCTGTTCGACCAGTTGAGAGGAGCCAGTGTGTTCTCCAAGATTGATCTGAGGTCAGGTTACCATCAGCTCAGGATCCGACCTTCGGACATTCCGAAGACGGCATTCATTACCAAGTATGGGTTATATGAGTTCACAGTGATGTCTTTTGGTTTGACCAATGCACCAGCGTTCTTTATGAACTTGATGAACAGTGTATTCATGGATTATCTCGATAAGTTTGTGGTGGTATTCATTGATGACATTCTGGTTTATTCTCAAAGTGAAGAAGAGCATGCAGATCATTTGAGGATGGTATTGCAGAGATTGCGAGAGCACCAGTTGTATGCAAAGTTGAGCAAGTGTGAGTTCTGGATCAGTGAAGTCCTGTTCTTGGGTCACATAATCAACAAAGAAGGATTGGCTGTGGATCCGAAGAAAGTGGCAGACATTCTGAACTGGAAAGCGCCAACGGATGCTCGAGGAATCAAGAGCTTCATTGGAATGGCCGGATATTATCGGCGATTCATTGAAGGGTTTTCGAAGATTGCGAAACCAATGACAGCGTTGCTAGGCAACAAAGTTGAGTTCAAGTGGACCCAGAAATGTCAAGAGGCCTTCGAAGCGCTGAAAGAGAAGTTGACAACAGCGCCTGTCCTAGTCTTGCCTGATGTGCACAAGCCCTTCTCTGTGTACTGTGATGCTTGTTACACAGGTTTGGGATGCGTGTTGATGCAAGAGGGAAGAGTTGTGGCTTACTCGTCCCGACAGTTGAAGGTTCATGAGAAGAATTACCCAATCCATGATCTAGAGTTGGCAACAGTGGTTCACGCACTGAAGACATGGAGACACTATCTGTATGGACAGAAATGCGATGTTTACACAGATCACAAGAGTCTGAAGTACATATTCACTCAGTCAGAATTGAATATGAGGCAAAGAAGATGGTTAGAGCTGATCAAAGACTATGAGTTGGAGATCCATTACCATCCAGGCAAAGCGAACGTAGTGGCAGATGCTTTGAGCAGAAAGAGTCAAGTCAATCTGATGGTCGCTTGTCCGATGCCTTATGAGTTGGCCAAGGAGTTCGACAGGTTGAGTCTCGGATTTCTGAACAATTCGCGAGGAGTCACAGTTGAATTGGAACCTACCTTGGAGCGAGAAATCAAAGAAGCGCAGAAGAATGATGAGAAGATCAGTGAGATTCGGCGACTGATTCTAGATGGCAGAGGCAAAGATTTTCGAGAAGATGCTGAAGGTGTGGTATGGTTCAAAGACCGCTTGTGTGTTCCCAATGTCCAGTCCATTCGGGAGTTGATTCTCAAGGAAGCTCATGAGACAGCTTATTCGATTCACCCTGGCAGTGAGAAGATGTATCAGGATCTGAAGAAGAAATTCTGGTGGTATGGAATGAAGAGGGAAATCGCAGAGCATGTGGCTATGTGCGATAGTTGTCGAAGAATTAAGGCAGAGCACCAGAGACCAGCTGGATTGTTGCAACCGTTGCAGATCCCTCAGTGGAAATGGGATGAAATTGGTATGGATTTCATAGTCGGATTGCCTCGCACTCGAGCCGGCTACGATTCTATTTGGGTAGTAGTGGACCGTTTAACCAAGTCACCCCACTTCATACCTGTCAAGACCACCTACAGCAGTGCAGTATTGGCAGAACTGTATATGTCTCGGATCGTTTGTCTTCATGGTGTGCCAAAGAAGATAGTGTCAGATAGAGGAACGCAGTTCACCTCTCATTTCTGGCAGCAGTTGCATGAGGCCTTGGGCACACATCTGAATTTCAGTTCAGCTTATCATCCGCAGACAGATGGCCAGACCGAAAGAACCAATCAAATTCTTGAAGACATGTTGAGAGCCTGTGCGTTGCAAGATCAGTCCGGATGGGATAAGCGATTGCCTTATGCAGAGTTTTCCTATAACAACAGTTACCAGGCCAGTTTGAAGATGTCACCATTTCAAGCGCTTTATGGAAGGAGTTGTAGAACTCCGTTGCAATGGGATCAGCCTGGAGAGAAGCAAGTGTTTGGGCCAGACATTTTGCTTGAAGCCGAAGAGAACATCAAGATGGTTCGAGAGAATCTGAAGATAGCGCAATCGAGGCAGCGAAGCTATGCAGACACAAGAAGAAGAGAGCTGAGTTTTGAAGTCGGAGACTTTGTCTATTTGAAAGTGTCACCGATCAGGGGAGTCAGAAGGTTCGGAATCAAAGGCAAGCTAGCACCCCGCTACATTGGTCCGTATCAGATTCTTGCAAAGCGTGGAGAAGTGGCCTATCAGCTCAGTCTGCCGGAGAATTTGTCTGCTGTGCATGATGTCTTTCATGTGTCTCAGTTGAAGAAGTGTTTGCGTGTGCCAGAAGAGCAGTTGCCAGTGGAAGGTCTGGAAGTCCAGGAGGACTTGACCTATGTTGAGAAGCCAGCTCAGATCCTTGAGGTTGCAGATAGAGTCACCCGAAGGAAGACCATCAGAATGTGCAAAGTCAGATGGAATCACCACTCTGAGGAAGAAGCAACCTGGGAGCGTGAAGATGATCTGATGGCTAAGTACCCAGAGCTCTTTGCTAGCCAGCCCTGAATCTCGAGGGCGAGATTCTTTTAAGGGGGATAGGTTTGTAACGCCCCGAATTTTTGCAGTTGAATTTTTTCTTTTCTTTACTCGCCAAAATTCGGGCGTTACCTTTTCTTTTTCTTTTTCCCCTCGCTAAACCTTGACCTTTTCCAAAGTTTTAGCGGGATTCGGTTTGGATCTCCCGTGTAAGAAAAACTCTAAAAATACTTTGTGTTGTTTGATGCACCATGCCGAACCTTGCATTTCTTTTGATTGCTTTGAAAGTGCAAATGCATTCATGTAGAAAGATCGGATTTCAAAAACAGGGAAATAATCTTTTCCTTTTCTTTCTCTCTCTTTCTCTCTCCTCTTTTTCTCTCTCTCCCGCGCCGTGGGCCGACCTCGGCCGGCCCAGGCCCCTGCGCGCCCCCCTCTTGGGCCCAAAGAGGCCCAGCCGCCCCCCCATCCTCCCCTTTTTCCCCTAACCCTCTCCCTCTCCCTCTCATTTTCCCTCTCTCTCTCCCTAGCGCCGCCCCTACCCGCCCCTGCCCTAAGCCGCCGCCGCCCCCTGCCGCCGGCCGCCCCTCGCCGTCGCTCCCCGACGCCGGTGAGCCCCTCTCCCCTCTCCCTCCCCCTCCCCTCCCCCCCTCCTCTCCCCCCTCCCTGCCCGGCCAAGGCCCGGCCGCCCCCTGGCCGCGCCGGCCGTCCCCAGCCCCGCCCGGCCGCCATAGCCGGCCCCGGCCGCCCCTGGCCAAGCCGCTGGCCGCGCCCTGGCCAGCCCCCGGCCGCCCCCCCAGCCGCGCCCGGCCGCCCCTGGCCCCTTGGCCGCGCCCCCTGCGCCGGACCGGCTCAGCCGCCCGGCCGGCCGGTTCAACCGGGCCAGCTCGGCCGCCCCGGCCCCCAGCTCGGCCGCCCTCCCCCGCGCGCCCGCCCAGCTCGGCCGCCCCGCCTAGGGCCGGTTCAACCGCCCTAGGGCCGGTTCAACCGCCCCCCCTCTGTTTTTTTTATTATTTTTTTTTATTTTATTTTATTTACTTTCTGTGATCATAATTACTTTATTTTAGGTAGGCTGATCATTGTTCATGCTATGGAAAATAGGAAGTTTAATTTGAAATTCCGTTATGCTATTGATTCACGTAGTTAATTGTTTATCTCGTGCAATGTTGATCAACTTAAAATGATTAGGTTTTCATTAGCATATATAACAGAATTCTTTTGTTAAGAATCAATCGTAACTAATCATTAGTGCATAAATTTTAAACCCCTGCGAGACCTTTCCCGTTTCTTTCTAACCATAACAAATGCGATATCGAATGTCATACTTGATGCATATTCGTTTTACTTGTTCCCTTGTATGGTGTACTGTTCTTTTGTATTAAATATGTGGATGTATGTATGTTTGCGCTCGCATAGAGAACGATCCGGTCGAAGAGCCCGAGGAATTCGCAGGAGAAGCCCCTGAGCAGCAGTCGGTTGGTGGAGGCAAGTGTCCTTTGACCTATCTCTGTCCTATTCATTCTTTAATTCACCTCCCGCATTACACATTTATACCTAAGGATTGACTAGCTTTTGTTATCCATGTCCTTGTTTACCTATCTGGGTCGGATTATTACTGCTTAGTTTGATGCTATTGCTCAACTCTAATCAATGAACATGATGTGATTATCTATGATACGCTGTTTTCCCCTTCTTATTTATGATTATATTTGTGACCTTCAAGGGGACTCGAGCGGTTTCTCGAGTGCCTCTCCGTAAGGACCTGTTCAATGGATGACCGCCCGGGAAAACAGTGCAACCATGAGGGTGGAATGGGACGCCCTTAGCTGAATAATTAGAGGAACCGGGGTGTAGTTCGCTTAGCCGTTGTGCCGTCAATGGGGCTCGGTGTATGCGGCTCGCTCTGCCAAGGTTGATTTGTCCCTTGGGGAGGAGTGCGGTACATTTAGGAAACCTAACGGGTGGCTACAGCCCCGGGGAATCTTTGTAAAGGCTACGTAGTGAGACCCTGCCTATTCACCTTGGTAGTGTTTAAGGGTTTGATCAGCCCGAGGCAAGAGGGAATCACGGCTTGTGGGTAAAGTGCGCAACCTCTGCAGAGTGTTATGAAACTGATATATCAGCCGTGCTCGCGGTTATGAGCGGCCAAGGGAGCTCCAGAGATTAGTGATACTTGATCAGAGATATTTTGGTACAGGTGGCAATGAGATTGATGGTTCTGATTATGATTATGGTATTGGTAAGTGGTATTCTTTCCGTTTGGAAAGGATACATTGGGCTAATAACTTGGGTTAATGTTAAAACCTGGCTCTCTACTAGTAAGTAATAACCTGACCAACTAAAAGCAACTGCTTGACTTACCCCCACATAAAGCTAGTCCACTACAGCCAAACAGGATACTTGCTGAGTATGTTGATGTGTACTCACCCTTGCTCTACACACCAATCCCCCCCCCCAGGTTGTCAGCATTGCAACCACTGCTCAGGAGAAGTTGAAGCTGTGGAAGGAGACTTCCAGGAGTTCCAAGACTATGACGAGTTCTAGGCGTGGGTTAGCGGCAACCCCCAGTCGGCTGCCTGTGAAGGCCGCGTTTATCTACGTTTCTTTTCCGCACTTTGATTTATTGTAAGAACTATATGGACGTCTCAGACGTATGATGTAACCGACTACTATTTCCCTTTTAATACTATTTTGAGCACTGTGTGATGATGTCCATGTTATGTAACTGCTGTGTACGTGAATAACTGATCCTGGCACGTACATGGTTCGCATTCGGTTTGCCTTCTAAAACCGGGTGTGACAGATTCCTTCCTTCGAGCTGAGCTTCGAGGGCTGCAATCCTGGCATGTGCTTCTTCAAGTTCTCCATGTACCTTAAAAGATCTAGTGTAGCACTGTCTAGGTCAGTGTTAAGACCTGCCACCACACTTACAAGGGTGTTGAGGTGATCTTCTCTAGCTTCACCTGCACAACACTGGTCTGGCTTTCCCCACAAAGACGTAGAGGAATATGTCTGTACCTCGTGTCATGCAACTGCTGCCGATTAGTGTGGCCGAGAGACCATAGAGCCCGCCTAGCAGCATTGCTGATCGAAGCAGCGTAGGTTGATAGCGGCGTTAGAGACTCATGGGCTGATAGAGTCATGAAACATCTATCTCCTGCATCCATCACTCTGATATGCACGCGAGTGATGTAGTAGAAAGCCCAGGGAGGCTTAGACACTCGCCTTGTGTCATATAGAGGTCGGACGTAGGTTCCTAGCACATGCAGAACATCCTGCAGCAGGTTTGGGAAGTGTCCCGTCTCGAACATTGAAGTGCAATGCTCAGTGACAGGCCATATCCCAACGAAGTTGTCCTCCTGCTCATCATTGGCTTCCTCGTTGTTGTTCTCCTCTTCTTCTTCTTCTTCATCTTCTCCACCATCACCAGAATCATCCAGATCATCACCTCTAGGAGCCGGGGCTTGAGGTACTGGTACTAGTGGTGATGAAGATGAAGCTCTAGCTGCAAAGGCTTGTGATTCTGACAATGGGGTGGGTGTTGCCAAAATTTCCTCTAAGGTATCCTCCAGATAACTCCATTCTCCACACGAAGTTGGTGAAGATCGATAGGGACTTCCTCTACTACCACTGGGTAGACAGGAGCCTGTCGTGGCGGAGGGATATAGTTGGTGTTCACACGGGTGGTTTGGATAGTACACACCATCTACAAGAGAAAATGTCAACTTAGTTGAATTTTAAATAGGCAAGATTAATAAAATAATTTGTAAGAGCAAAATAAGTATTTTTGAATAGACTAGGCCTTCCATTTCTAACTAGTCTAACGACCTAGAGTCAGCATAGCTTTGATACCGCTTCTGTCACAGCCGATTTTGGGGGCAAAATCGAATGCATAGCATATGTATGCCAGGATCCATTTTCCACACATATGTTGACATCACAAGTGTAATATATCAAAAGACAATGCAATAAAGGCGTAAATAGAGTAGAGTAACTTTATTACATCATCGAGACATAAGTGTCTTAAATAGTATCATCATCAAAGTACAGCGGATAAAACATGGACACTCTTCCATAGGAAGATGATTGGCACATCGTTAGACTTAGTACTTGTTGGTCCTTGTTCTCGAATACTATACACCAAGAACAAAGCAACACAATCATTAATGATTAGAGACCTTCGTCCTTTGAAGCATTAATTCATTAGGATATAATGATCTTCAGATGAAGGTCATGAAGGACGTACCTTCATCATCACAGCGGATAAAGACATAAATAAGAGCATGTAAAACATAAAGGAAACATAAATAATCATTCCAAATCATTAGATTATTTATATTCATATTCTTATGCTTTAAGTATGAATAAACATCAATGAAACTCATATTACATTTGTACCTTCATCTTGACAGAAGGCGAAAAGGCAAGAGTGACGCAAGAGTGATTACAAATCAGCGCGAACAGTACAGGGGTACTGTTCATCTATTTATAGGCACGGGACACAGCCCGGACAAAATTACATTCATGTCCTTGATAACTAATTATAACCATGACACAAACTATCAGGGACTATGCGGTCTTTTCCTCTTTAAGTCGGTGCCATCCTTCATCTTAAGCATGTCATCATGCCGAAGCTCTTTCAATTGTAGCTTCGGCATACAGCTTCATGTCATGCCTGCTTGCATGTCATCTTGCCGAAGGTGTTTTTGCTTAGAGGACCTCAGTGGAGAAGAAGGCCCCCAACAGTAGCCCCTTCGCGGTGCTAGATCGTTTTTTGTAATGAGCTCAATCCGCAGAAAACTCGAAGGTTCGAAATGTCGAAGGTCCAAAAAACACCTTCCCTGAGCTTGTTGCCGAGAAGATTATAATATCCATGCGTCGAGTGGTCCACCGTTCAATGAGTGTAGGCGACCTGGCGATTCACCTTCCCACCTGCAGCACTATATAAACAGACGGGTTGGTGAGAAGTTATCACAACATTCATTGCCACTGCACTGTTACGCTGTTGAAAAATTTAACCATAGCCGAAGCTTTCTGCATTGTGCTTTCAAGCAAACTCTTCATCGTCTAAGGTTAACTTCGTCAAACGGGTTAGCTTCGTCAAACGGGTTAACTTCGTCAATCAGTAAAAATCCATCAAAATAGCCAGAGTGCGATCAACTGCAAGGGTGTCTCGTGAGGGGGACGAAACCGAGGCCACAGAAACGGTACCAATTTCAGAAGTAATGAAACGATCAGGTCTGGTTGTGGCTGACGAAGGTACTTCTAATGTCGAAGCTGAGCAGATTGTGATTGAGGGTGAAGATGTTGAGAGTGAAGAAGACTATAGTATCCTGATCCCAACGAAGCCTAGGCATCTGGATTTTGAAAAATCTACTATGTCTGAAGACGACATGCCTATAATGATGAAACTGGGTTATTTTGGAGAAGCTGAAAGCAAACTTATTCGATTTGCTGGAGGAGAGACTACCCCAGAGCCAAAGAAGGATGAAGTTGTGGTTTTCAAGAGCTTCTTCAGAGCGGGGCTGCGATTTCCCCTGAATGAGATGATAAGGGAGGTTCTAAAGAACTTTGAAATATATCTTCATCAACTAACTCCTAACGCCATTGTTAGGCTCAGCGTCTTTATCTGGGCCCTTCGAAGCCAAGGGATGAGCCCAGATGCCGAAGCTTTCTGCCGAGTGCATGAGCTGCACTATCAGATGAAGGCCAGGGCAGATGGTCTTCACGAAAATTTTGGTTGTTATAATTTTGCGTATCCGAAAGGATATGAAGGCACCAGTCCTCAGCTACCGCACAAAGTGGCCAATCAGCATGGTTATGAGTCCTCTGAGCTTGAGCTTCGGAATGACCCAGCCCTTATGCAACATGCAACTGGGGTCACCCTGTCAGATGGCCGAAGTGGAATTTAGAGTGATAGCTGAGAAGATCAGTACTAGAGACTTAGTGCAAGAATATTTGGCTAACAGAACATATCCTACATCAAGTGGCTGGGGAATGCCAAAGAAGAATGAAGCGGGGAAGAAGCATGAACTCGTTCGACTTGCTTACCGCTTCAAATTTAAAAAACATTTCAAAAACCCATGCAAAGAATGGCTGGACATGATCGAGACAATGTGCAATGAAATACTTGGAAATTATACCAAAAAGGAAGACCAACTGATGACCACAGCCTTCGGCACACGGCCAAAATGAAGATTGAACCAGGTATGGATGCCTTGAAATTTGAATATCTTGATTATGAAAGGCTTGACAAAGGTGTCGAAGGGGTAAAAAGAAAAAGAATTGTCAGCATTTTGAGTAGGCAAGTTGCTAGAATGATAAAGGAGGATGAAAAGGTTTCAAAGAAGACAAAAACTGCTCCTGAACCGAAGGTGGCTATTTTGAAGAAGAGGAAGGCAGAAACTTCGGAGCTGAAGATAACTGAGGCAACAGAGACTCTTTCGACACCGCCCGCTGCTGAAATAGTAGAGATTTTAAAGGTAATGACTGAATCTTTACCCATCAAGCTGCTAAGTCCTCTCAGACCAGAACTGACACGACTTTTACAGAAGAAGGATCAACCCTCAGTTGTAAAAGAGAAGACTGAGGGTTAGAAAAAACGAAGAATTGTTAATGTCATGCAAGCCATCGAGTGGACACCGCCGCTGGCCTCGGCATCCAAAATAACACCTATTGAAGCGCCGAGGCCATTGCCGAAGCTGATACCTCTACCGAAGCTGTAGCTGCTGCCGAAGCTGCCAACCTTGAGAGTACACTGTCTAGGATTGATAAAATTCTCTTGGATATGGCTGCGGAAGAGAAAGCTACGACTCCAGAGAAGGTCATGGCCACAATGCCTGACAAAGAGAAAAATGCTGATGTTGCTTCGGAAGAAAGGGACTTTGACCTTCGGAACCTGGTAGGTCAAGAATTATACGAGGCCGAAAAGGAGCTACAAGAATATGGGATATCCTGTGGCTACTAGCCAGGAGCTATGGTTTTGTGGAATTGACGAAGGAGCCTCAGGATGCATTCGCGACCGCGCCGGGGCAAAGATAATCGGTGCTCTATCAAAGAGTGTTGGTTTCCCGAAGCTTGAAGCTGATATTAGCGGCTACCAGCGACAACATATCGTCGGCTTCTTTTATTTTTGTGGTGAAGCAAAATTTTCTGATGTTGGCTTATTTCTACAGGGTATGCTGCTAAGTAAGACACTAAGAATGCAACAAGACCTCGAAGACAAGAAAAATGAAATCATAATCGAGGGTTTGGAAAATAAGATCAAAGATTACAAAGCTTCTCTGGAGAAGAAAGATTTTCTACTTCAAGCAACAGAGGGCTCGCTTACAAAAATCCAAGCTGAAGATGCTAGATTAAGGGAGGAGCTTCTCCAAAGTCAAGAAGCCTTGAAAGGAAAATCAAAGGACTTGGAACAAGAGAAGAAGGATCTGCAAGCGAAATATGAGGCCGAAGCTGACAAAAATACGAAGCTGGAGAAATCTTTGAAAGACCTTTGGGATACGTGCTTGAATTTTGGTAGCCGCTGCGTGCAACGGTTGAAAGAGGTCTTCAGCTCGGTTGGGGTGAAGATATTACCCCTTCGGTTGAAGACATACCAAATACCTTTGAACATATTGAAAATGAAGTTGATGCACTTGATGAAGTGATAGCCGGGCATGGTGACTTTTGTGCCCTACTAGCTTCTCGCGGCACAGCTGCCGCATTTTTGAAGGCTGGTTGCACACACGAGAAGACGGTAAATAGACCAACCTTCGGTCTGTCTCCGACAGATTTGATTGATATTCCCAGTGAAGCCCGAAGCATTGGAAACAGATTCATAACTCAAATTTGGGCTAAGGGTGGACGAGAGTTGGCTGGGGACGAAGCCCAAAGCTTGCTTAAACCGGTATGGAACTTATACCTGTTGCTTGCCTTGACTCTTGTAATTACATTTTACCTTATACAGTTGTTTATCTGCAGGATGGTGGTGCCGAAGGTTGATAATCCGAAGCACGTTCCGAAGGCTGCTGAAGCTTCTCTTTAGGCCTGCCTGTATAGACCTTAGGAACATTTGTATTATCTTTGCAAAAAATTGTAATCGAGAATTAAACAATACTATGTATATTTGTCCATACCTTGTAATATATTTTTACCTTTTCATCCATGTACAAATTGCTTTGCTATGGACGAAACTTGTATCTTTTGAGTCGAAGGCGAAAAACACCTTCCTTCTTTTCATACACAACGAAGCATGTCCTTGCATAAAATGTATATGTTTGAAACGAACCTTCTTCGTGTTCATCGAAGCACTGCCGTCGTAGCTGGAGTATTTCTATTCATGCTTCATGTTATGATGATGATGATCCTACGAATTTCTAAATGAATGTTTGTATGAATGCAATGAATGATGTAATGTAATATGCAAATGAATGTCCCAAACAGACACAAAGCCACACCCAGACTCTGCATCCCCTTAGGAATGACTTTGGAGTCTTTAAGCTCTGCATCCCCTTAGGAATGACTTTGGAGCTTCTTCACCTTCTATTTTGGTGGTATTTAAGCTCTGCATTCCCTTAGGAACGACTTTGGAGCTTCTTCACCTTCTATTTCGGTGGCATTTAAGCTCTGCATCCCCTTAGAAACAACTTTTGAGCTTTTTCACCTTCTATTTCGATGGCATTTAAGCTCTGCATCCCCTTAGGAACGACTTTGGAGCTTTAGAACTTACGCTGCACTCCCTTACGAATGACTTTTTGTAGCTTCATCATCCTTTATGGTGATTACAACTCTGCATCCCCTTAGGGACGTCTTTTGAGCTTCTCCCTGTTTTCTTTTGCACTTGATGGTGCAAGTTCTGATTTTACATATTACATATTTGGGAGATTTTGGCCCTTTTATTGCGTAGGTCTAAATAAGAATGAAAATTACAAACTATGGCCCCATTAAAAACCTTTCTCCCCTCCTGAAAGGAAAAGGGTGCCATAGGAAAAATGAAAAAGATTACATTAATTACTCATACTACCGTCAAAGCTCATCCGCATTCCAAGATCTAGGTATGTTGTTGCCGTCCATATCCTTCAACCTGTAAGAACCGGGTCTTGACGAAGATACCACCAGAAAAGGACCTTCCCACTTTAGTTGTAACTTGCCCACTGTATCTGGGTTGGCCACTCTCCAAAGCACTAAATGTCCTGGCTTGATGTTTGTCAATCGAACTTTCCTATCATGCCATCTTATCATTTCGGCCTGATACTTATTGATGTGTTCTATGGCCTGAAGTCTGGTCCGGCCCTTCTATAGTGTCTTTTGTTGTTTGATAATCAGCTTCGTCCTCTGCTGAAGCTGTTGTTCTTATTGATCCTGTCTTTGCTTCTTCTGGTGTTATTGCTTCGTCACCGAACAAGAGCTTGAAAGGTGTAAAACTTGTTGACCTTGACACTGTTGTGTTGTGGCTCCACACCACTTTAATCAACTCATCTGGCCACTTTCCTCTGGGCTTGTTGAAGATTAACTTCATTATTCCTGTTAGTATAATTCCATTTGCTCTTTCTACCAACCCATTTGATTCTGGATGCCTTACTGATGCAAAATGAAATTTTGTACTAATTCGGTCACATAAATCTTTGAACGTTTCAGCATCAAATTGAGTTCCATTATCCATAGTTATTGCCTTCAGCACGCCGAAGCGACAAACAATATTTTGCCAAAAGAATTTTTGTACTGTGGCCGAAGTTATTGTGGCCAAGGGCTTTGCTTTGATCCACTTGGAAAAATATTCCACTGCTACAACGACATATTTCAAATTTCCTTGTGCTAGTGGAAGTGGGCCTAACAAATCCAGACCCCACCTTTGCAGTGGCCAAGTTGGCTGTATTAACTAGGTTAGAGACAAAGGTTGTTTTTGATCTTTTGCATATCTTTGGTAATTTTCACATTTTTGAACTAGATCTGCTGCATCCGAAGCTGCCTTCCGCCAATAAAATCCTTGTCTGAAAACCTTCCCCAGCAAAGGCCTAGGCCCAATATGAGATCCACATAAACCTGCATGTATTTCCTTCATTAGCTCTTGACCTTCGGTTCAGGATAAACACTTCAGTAATGGAAAGCAGATTCCATATTTATATAACTCCCCTTCTATGATCACATATGGTCTCATTCTTGCTTCCATCCTTTTATTATAAACTTCGTAATCCGAAAGACAGTTACCTTGGAGGAAAGATATAATTTTTGTCCTCCAATCTTCACTATGTACAGGTGATATGGCAAGCACTGCTCTCTCCATAAGTTCGACTGAAGGTGCTTTTATTGTCTCAAAGAACAGTTCCGAAGGCAAAGGGAGCCCCTGTGCGGCTGATTTAGCTAGCAAATCTACATGCTCATTTTCCCCTCTTGGAATATTTTTTACAGAAAATCCTTCAAAATAAGCCTCCAATCTTCGGACTACATCCAAATATTTTTCAAGCTTCGGATCCCTTGCCTTGCTACTTTTGTCTACATGGCCAGAAATAACATGGGAATCAGTTTTAAGGATTTCCCTTCTTATTCCCGTTGCCTTTAGCTTCCGAAGCCCTAACAAAAGAGCTTCATATTCAGCAATATTATTTGTACAACTAAAGTCTAGCTTTACTGCGTAGCATGTCCTGACTTTAGAGGGCGCTACTAGAACAGCAGCCGCTCCAGCGCCGAAGGTTCCCCAAGAACTATCACAGAATACCGTCCAGGCTTCGGCATCTTTTGTTGCTTCTTCTCCTTGAGCCCCTGGCATCTAATCAGCAATGAAATAAGCTAGCGCCTGAGATTGAATTGAGGATCTGTGTACATAATCAATGGTGAATTCATTGAGTTTCGTAGCCCATTTTCCAATTCTTCCTGTAGCTTCTCTGTTTCTCATTATGTCCTTTAGAGGTTGTGATGAAGGGACTATTATATGATAGGCTTGAAAGTAATGCTGAAGCTTTCTGGAGGCCATTAACACAGCATACAACACCTTCTCCAATTCTGTGTAATTTTTCTTTGATAAACTGAGTACTTCAGAGATGAAGTATACCGGTGCTTGTCTTTTTACTTGGCCATCTTGCTTCTCCTGTACAAGTGCCGCACTGACTGCAGAATGGGAGGCAGACACATACAAGAGTAACAGAGTTCCTGATGAAGGTGGAGTTAGAGTTGTCAAGTCTATCAAGTATTGCTTTAACTCTTCGAAAGTCTTCTATTGAGCCGGACCCCATTGAAAAACTTCGGCTGACTTTAGTATTTCAAAGAATGGTAGATTTCTCTCTACTGATCTTGATATAAATCTATTCAGCGATGCCAACCTTCCTGCCAATCGTTGGGCCCCTTTCTTTGAATTTGGCGGCTCCATCCGAAGGATAGCTTCAATCTTACTTGGGTTAGCTTCGATACCTTTTGTTGATACCAGACAGCCAAGAAACTTGCCCTTCTTTACTCCAAAAACACACTTTTCTGGATTTAACTTGAGACCAGCTTGCCTGAAATTGGCAAACATCTCTTGCAAATCGGCAATGTGATTTTCTTGTTTCGTGTTTTTTACTATGATGTCATCAACATAAATTAGCACATTCCTGCCTATTTAAGAGTGAAGAACCTTGGTTGTCGTTCTGCTGAAGCTTCCTCCAGCATTCTTGAGCCCCTCAGGCATCCAAAGGTAACAATAAGTACCACTGGGAGTTATGAAGCTTGTCTTTGGCTCATCCTCTTTCTTCATCCAAATTTGGTGATAGCCCGAGTAGCAGTCCAATAAGCTCATGAGTTTCGAAGAAGCTGCTGCATCTATAAGGGAGTCTATTCTTGGTAAAGGGAACTCATCCTTCGGACATGCCTTGTTGAGATCTGTGAAATCAATACACATTCTCCATTTCCCATTAGCCTTCTTCACCATGACAGTGTTAGCTAGCCACTCTGGATATGTTACTTCTCTAATGACACCAGCACTGAGAAGTCTCTTTACTTCATTCCGAGCACCTTCGGCTTTATCCTCAGACATTTTCCGAAGTCTTTGCTTTCTTGGCCTAAAAGATGGATCCACATTGAGTGAATGCTCAATGACATCTCTGTTAACACCACAGAGATCATTAGCTGTCCAAGCAAAGACATCTTTGTTGTTGAACAAAAATCTTAGCAGAGATTTTTCTTGTTCACCAGATAATTGAGATCCCAGCAATACCCTTTGATCTGCTATGTCTTCACACAGGAGCATAGGCTTCAACTGATCTGCCGAAGCAGCCTCTCTCTTTTGTGCTTATATTGCTGACAAGCTTCGGCTCCATCTATGTTATGGATCGCCTTTGAATCCGTCTAACTCCCTTCAGCCCTCCTGGTAGCTTCTTGACTCCCATGAACAACAATGGGACCTTGCTCCGAAGGTATATTCATGCATAAGTATGTTGGATGAAGTATTGCTTTGAAGGTATTAAGCGTCCCTCGACCAATGATTGCGTTGTATGGGTACTCCATGTCAACGATGTCAAAGACAACTTGCTCAGTTCTTGTGTTGTGAATGTAACCGAAGGTAACTAACATTGTTATTTTGCCAAGTGCCACAATCTATCTTCCTCCAAAGCCACAAAGAGGGTGTGTTGCATCATGAATCTTGTCTTCTAGTTATTGCATTTGTCTGAAAGCCTTTGCAAAGATGATGTCCGCTGCACTACCTATGTCAACCAGAACATTGTGGACCAGAAATCCCTTGATGACGCAAGATATAACCATGACATCATTATGAGGATAGTCTTTAAGCTAAAAATCCTCCTAGGAGAAGGTGATTGGGATGTGAGACCACTTGGATCTGATGAAGGGTCCTTGCACCCCAACATGCTGCACTCTTCTCTGTGCTTCCTTCTTCTGCTTCTTGTTAACTAGCTCTGAGCTTGAACCGCCTGTGATTGGCAGCACCAGCTTCGTAGCCGAATGTGCTACAGCTTGGTTGTTGTACGAAGCGATTGTCACAACAGTAGAAGTGAGTTCACCGGAGGTGGGCGCCAATGTTGGTCCTTGTTCTCGAATGCTATACACCAAGAACAAAGCAACACAATCGTTAATGATTAGAGACATTTGTCCTTTGCAGCATTATTTCCTTAGGATATAATGATCTTCAGACGAAGGTCATGAAGGACGTACCTTTATCATCACAGCGGATAAAGACATAAAAATAAGAGCATGTAAAACATAAAGAAAACATAAATAATCATTCCAAATCATTAGATTATTTATATTCATATTCTTATGCTTTAAGTACGAATAAACATCAATGAAACTCATATTACATTTGTACCTTCGTCTCGACAGAAGGTGAAAAGGCAAGAGTGACACAAGAGTGATTACAAATCAGCGTGAATAGTACGGGGGTACTGTTCTTCTATTTATAGGCATGGGACATAGCCCGAACAAAATTACATTCATGTCCTTGATAACTAATTATAACCATGACACAAACTATCAGGGACTATGCAGTCTTTTCCTCTTTAAGTCGGTACCATCCTTCGTCTTAAGCATGTCATTATGTTGAAGCTCTTTCAATTGTAGCTTCAGCATACAGCTTCATGTCACGCCTGCTTGCATGTCATCTTGCGGAAGGTGTTTTTGCTTAGAGGACCTTCGGTGGAGAAGAAGGCCCCCAACAGTACTCGTCAACATCATCTGCAAAGTCTTCTTCATCACCCTCTGATCAAACTATTAGCATGGGATGAGCTCACTTATGGTCGAGGCTCAGCAAGTGGGAGGAGTAATGCAAGTTTAACAAGGTAGGCTATGGATAAGCGGTAAGCATTTTAGTTGGTCAATATTTTATTAACAACGTCTGACTTACTAATTGTAAGTGTATCCCAAAATTCCCAATTAAACATAAGTACATGATTAAATCTCAAAAACACTTAAGTGAAATCACTTAAGCAAACCATTTATGAATCATCAGATCACGATTTATTTTCCATCTTTAAGTTCAATTATCATGTGAGGGTCCAGGTTGCTCTTAACTGTGAGCACGGCTGACATATCAGTTTTACACTCTACAGAGGTGGTACAACTTTACCCATAAGCTATGTATCCCATCTAGTCTGGGTTGTACGGACACGTAAACATTGCCGAGGTGAATGGCTAGGGATCCATTATGAGGCTTTCACAAAATATCCTTAGTATAAAGCCACCTGCTAAGGTTTCCACGTCAGTATTGATGGCCCTCTTGGTGAGGTAACTTAGCCAAGACTACCACCCCAAGTTAACATGAGCTGTCATCAAACCACTGCTGCCCCCTCTTGCCCATCTTTCAGGTAGGGTTGCTAAGCACTATGTCTATAGAGCTAATTACCAAAGCCAAAGCCATTATAGCACTCGTGGTTGCACTGTTATTCTGGGTGGTCACTCCATGTTCCATTTAATACGAAATGATCTTATTTAACCATCGGGTTAACATCATAATACAAATTTCATTTATAGAACAATAGTATCATTAATGAGTGACATCATAATTATTAAGTTGAGCAGTAGCATAAATTGCTAAGCATAGTATTTATCCCAGGTTAATCAAGGAATAGGGTTGTTATTGCTAGGAAATCCTATTTAGGAAAATCCCATCAAATTATGCAAATATTTGAAAAGTAAACATTATTATATGCATTACTTGGGTTCAAACAGAAATGCAGAGAGAGAATCCACTTGCCTTGCTCAAACGTGTCCTGCGGGTCGTCTTCGAACATATTCGATTCTTCTACCACACAGTCAGCTTCTAATATCGATTCACATATAGTACATACAAAAGAAAACATACACAAATAAATAAACATACACCATTACATGGGTATCATTCATCATTACATGAACAATCATATACCACATAAACTATACCTATAAATAGTGTTTAAAATAAAACCTAATTCATATTTATTTTATTAATCCACTAAAATCTCTACTTTGGATTATCACTGGTGAAACTTATATGGACATGCGACTACAAAATTATTTTACTTAACATAGCTTAGATGTAATGACTTAACCAATTTTACAGGAATAAATTACCAATTAATTATTTCCATTCTAAATAATGATATCCTTTTAGTTTGATCCTTACTTTCTAAAAGAAAACATCATTATAGTAATCAGAGGTCAAAACAGCTAATAATAAATTAGACCTATAATTCTTGCATTATATGAATTCTACATCACTTACTAATTCTGAGTTACGAAGTTTCCATTACTTATTTAGTGATCCTAAATGAACCTTGGATTATAACTTCTAGATAAACTCTAGAATTCATCGTAAGCAAAATTAATTATAAAATCACTTATCTAATATTTTTACCATTAACACATGTCTACCAAATTTTGCATAATATGTCTAATCCAATATTCTAAAACCATTGTAACCAAATAACATGACTAATAACAATTCACATACATATACCAAAAATTCACATACACATGGATTTCAAATCCCAATATTCCAATATTACAACAAAATTCAGAAACTAGTTCAAAACATGTTTTTGAAAGTTAACAAAAAACTATTTTCAGGTTGTTCTCAACCTGGAGATGAACAACGAGTAGTGGTCGGGGCTCGGCGCGATGGTTCGTGCGGCGTTCACGGCGGCAGACGGTCCGACGAGGGCACGAACGGTCCAGGCCAGCTCAGGCGAGTTATTATGGCGGACAGGGGCTTGGCCGAGGCAGGCGTGGACGGCGGACAGCCCGAGCGGGCTCGGGTGCGCGCGGCGAGGCAAGGGGCTCAGTACGACGGGGCTTGGTGCTACTGTGGACGGTCTGGGTGGGGGCTTGGACGGTCCGACGAGCTCCGGAGTGGGCGAGACCGAGAGTGGGAGCAACAACGGCAGTTTCAAATGGGAGATGAGGGCAAGTTCAGTAGGGGAGAGGGAGAGGGCCAGCTTGCCGGTTTATATAGAGGCCGAGGGGAGGGGAAGGGGCGCCAGGGAGGGAGATGGTTGGCCGACCATTAAAGCGATTAATGGCAGTGACATCCATAATGGAGGAAGTGGGGAGGGGGAGGAGCCGGCCGTTTCCGGCTCGGAGGGAGGTGAGAGGGCGCGACCGGGTTGGGGTCGAGCGCGCGTGGGAGGAAGGGGGTGAGCCGTGGTGGGGCCCGCACGGCGGTGAGAGAGGGAGGGGGTGTGAGGCGTGGTTGGGCTGGTTGGACCCTGGTGGGCCGACTTGGCCGAATAGATTAGGGTTTCCTCCCCCTTTTTTCTTTTTCCGTATCTCCAAAAATTTAAATAAATATATTTTTAAATATTTCTGAAAATTCATAATAATTAAACCGACAATATTTACTATTAAAGAATTTATGTTTGGATCAAAGTTCTCATATTAATAAATTGGGTTCTCAATATAAAAGAAATTTTATAACAAGAAACATCAATCAAATAGAAGCAAATGAAAATTATTCTAAAGGTAAATAAGATCAAACACTTGGAATAATTTTTTTACTATAATTACCACTAATAATTTAAATGCATTATTTTTAGTTAATGGTTTTGAGGTGTTACAGCTGGGCCTGGTGCTCTCGTGGAGCGCCCCCATCTCCAATGCTCCCTGAAAGTCGCCTACAGGGGGGTGAATAGACGAAACCTGAAATTTAAAACTTTAGACACACACTAAGGTCGGGGGTTAGCGTTAGAATTATATTCAAGTCCGAAGAGAGGGGAAAACAAATCAACCAAGAATCAAGGCGAGTGAACACGGTGATTTGTTTTACTGAGGTTCGGTTCCAAAGAACCTAGTCCCCGTTGAGGAGGTCACAAAGATCGAGTCTATTTCAACCCTTTTCCTCTCTCAAACGGTCACTTAGACCAAGTGAGCCTTCTTCCTTAATCTCATGGGTCACTAAGACCCTGCAAGGACCACCACACACTTGGTGTCTCTTGCCTCGCTTACAAAGCACTTGAGAATAAGAATGGGAAAAGAAAAAGGCCAAGCCAAGCAACAAGAGCAACAAAGAACACAAATACACCCTCTCTCAGGTCCCTAATAGAATTGAGTTGATTTGGAGGCTTAGAGCGGATTCAATCTATTTGATGTGTCTTGGAGTGGAGTCTTTTTCTCTTGTATTGAATGAGATGTTTGGAATGTTTGGATGGTTATGAATGAGATGGTTGGGGGGTATTTATAGCCCCCAACCACTACCATAGCTGTTCTGGAGGCTTTTGGCGAAGGGTGCACCGGAATGTCCGGTGCGCCACCGGACAGGCACTGTTCCTTGTCCGGTGCGCCGCCACGTCACCCAACCGTTAGGGTTCGGAGCTTGTCGACCGTTGGAGGCTTTGTCTTCTTGTGGCACCAGACAGTCCGATGCCACACCGGACAGTCTGGTGCCCCTCTGGCTTGCTGCTCTAACTTCTGTGCTGCATTGTTGCTACACTGTTCATTTGGCAGAGTCGACCGTTGCGCGCAGATAGCCGTTGCTCCGCTGGCTCACAGGACAGTCTGGTGGCACACCATACAGTCTAGTGAATTATAGCAGAGCGCGCCTCTGTTTTTCTGGGAGTGGCTGGTTGAAACCTATACGGTCCTGGTGCACCGGACTGTCTGGTGCACCAATTTTCAGCACACTCAAGTTCTTTTGCTCCTTTAAAATTGTGTCCCTAACTTGAATCTTTTATTGGTTTGTGTTGAACCTTATGCACCTGTAATACATGAATTCTAGACAAACTAGTTAGTCCATGTGTTTATGTTGATCATCAACCACCAAAATTAATTATAGGAAAAGGTTAACCCTATTTCCCTTTCAATCTCCCCCTTTTTGTGATTGATGCCAACACAAACCAAAGCAAATATAAAGTGCAGAAATGTAACTAGTTTGCATTTAGAATGTGCATAGGTTACTTCGAGTTAAACCAATCAAAAATCTCACTTAATATGAATGGATTGCTTTTTCTTTTATTTAACATTTTGGACCACTCTTGCACCACATGTATGTTTTTGCAAATTCTTTTGGAAAATCTTTTTCAAAGTCTTTTGCAAATAGTCAAAGGTATATGAATAAGATTGCAAGAAGCATTTTCAAGATTTGAAATTTCTCCCCCTGTTTCAAATGCTTTTCCTTTGACTAACTAAAACCCCCCCTGAATAAAATTCTCCTCTTAGCTTTCAAGAGGGTTTTGAAATTTTGCTTTTACAAACCAAGTGAAACATAGATACCAATTGATATCATATACTAATTTGAGAATACATCAATTGAAATAGATACCAATTGAGAAAATACCAATTTCTAAAATTTTTGAAATGGTGGTGGTGCGGTCCTTTTGCTTTGGGCTTAATACTCTCTCCCCCTTTGGCATTAATCGCCAAAAACGAAGACTTTGAGAGCCCTGTGGACTTTCTCCCCATTGGTACAAGTAAATAAGAGTGAAGGATTATACCAATTGAGAGTGTGGAGGAACAACGACAAAGGGTAGATGATACCGTCAGAGTTGTAGAGTGGAAGCCTTGTTCTTTGCAGAAGACTCCATTTCCCTTTCAATCTATGACTTACTATAGAAATACACTTGAAAACACATTAGTCGTAGCCTTGGTACAAGAATAATAAGAAATATGCATTTGCACCAAATGAAAGAGACATGATCAAAGGTATATAAATGAGCTATGTGTGCAATGTTTCAATCAAAATTCCAAGAATCAAGTATATTTAGCTCATTCCTAAGTTTGCTAAAGGTTTTCTCATCTGGTGGCTTGGTAAAGATATCAGGTAATTGGTTTTGGGTATTAACATAAGCAATTTCGATATCTCCCTTTTGTTGGTGATCCCTCAGAAAGTGATACCAGATGTCTATGTGCTTAGTGCGGCTGTGTTCAACGGGATTATCCGCCATGCGGATTGCACTCTCATTATCACATAGGAGAGGGACTTTCCTCAATTTGTAGCCACAGTCCCTAAGGGTTTGCCTCATACAAAGTAATTGCGCACAACAATGGCCCGCGTCAATGTACTCAGCTTCGACGGTGGAAAGAGCTACGGAGTTTTGTTTCTTTGAAGCCCA
Organism: Zea luxurians; assembly: GCA_029449295.1. Lineage (NCBI taxonomy): Eukaryota > Viridiplantae > Streptophyta > Magnoliopsida > Poales > Poaceae > Zea > Zea luxurians. The sequence goes on along the minus strand of JAOPSE010000022.1, from coordinate 45,773,268 downwards.
TGACACTAGGGATCTCCCTAGAAACTGACAAGTCCCTGATGTACTCTTTCTATCAATTTTACACCCTGCCCAATCGGCATCGGAATAACCTATTAAATAAAAAATGGATCCCTTGGGGTACCAAAGCCCAAACTTAGGAGTATAAACTAAATATCTCATGATTCTTTTCACGGCTCTAAGGTGGACTTCCTTAGGATTTGCCTAGAACCTTGCACACATGCATACTGAAAGCATAATATCCGGTCGAGATGCACATAAATAGAGTAAAGATCCTATCATTGACCGGTATACCTTTTGATCTACGGATTTACCTCCAGTGTCGTGGTCGAGAGGCCCATTAGTTCCCATGGGTTTATTGATGGGTTTGCCATCCTTCATCCCAAACTTCTTAAATATGTCTTGAATGTACTTTGTTTGGCTGATGAAGGTGCCATCTTGGAGTTGCTTGATTTGAAATCCTAGAAAATATCCAACTCCCCCATCGTGGACATCTCGAATTTCTATATCACGATCCTACTAAACTCTTCACAAGTTGATTTGTTAGTAGACCCAAATATAATATCATCAACATAAATTTGGCATACAAACAATTCTTTTGCAACAGTCTTAGTAAAGAGTGTAGGATCAGCTTTACCAACTTTGAAGCCATTAGTGATAAGAAAATCTTGCAGGCATTCATACCATGCTCTTAGGGCTTGCTTGAGCCCATAAAGCGCCTTTGTGAGTTTATACACATGGTTAGGATACTCACTATCTTCAAAGCCGAGAGGTTGCTCAACATAGACCTCTTCCTTGATAGGTCCATTGAGGAAGGAACTTTTCACGTCCATTTGATAAAGCTTAAAGCCATGGTAAGTAGCATAGGCAAGTAATATTTGAATTGACTCAAGCCTAGCTATGGGTGCATAAGTTTCATCAAAATCCAAACCTTCGACTTGTGAATAACCTTTGGCTACAAGTCGGGCTTTGTTTGTTGTCACCACACCATGCTCATCTTGCTTCTTGCGGAATACCCATTTGGTACCTACAACATTTTGATTAGGACATGGAAATAAATGCCATACCTCATTTCTTATGAAGTTGTTGAGCTCCTCTTGCATTGCCATCACCCAATTCGGATCTCTTAATGCATCCTCTATCCTGTAAGGCTCAATAGAGGAAACAAAAGTGTAATGCTCACAAAAATGAGCAAGTCGAGATCTAGTGGTTACCCCCTTATGAATGTCACCAAGTATGGAGTTGACGGGGTGATCTCTTTGAATTGCTTGGTGGACTCTTGGGTGTGGCGGTCTTTGCTCCCTTATTTCTTGATCATCATCCTTGTCTTCATTATCTTTATCTCCCCCTTGATCATTGTCCTCCCCTTGAGGTGGCTCATCTTCTTAATTTTCATCCTCATTACCTTGAGCCTGTTCCTCATCTTGAGTTGGTGGAGATGCTTGCATGGAAGATGATGGTTGATATTGTGCTTGTGGGGGCTCTTCGGATTCCTTAGGGCACACATCTCTAATAGACATGTTCCTTAGTGCGATGCACGGAGCCTCTTCATAATCTAGTTCATCAAGATCAACTTGCTCCACTTGGGAGCCATTAGTCTCATCAAACACAATGTCACAAGAAACCTCAACCAATCCAGTGGATTTGTTGAAGACTCTATATGCCCTTGTGTTTGAGTCATAACCATGTGAAAAACCTTCTACAACCTTAGGAGCAAATTTAGATTTTCTACCTCTTTTAATAAGAATAAAGCATTTACTCCCAAAGACTCTAAAATATGAAACATTGGGCTTTTTACCTGTGAGGAGTTCATACGATGTCTTCTTGAGGATTCGGTGAAGATATAACCGGCTGATGGAGTAGTAGGCGGTGTTAATTGCCTCAGCCCAAAACCGGTCTAGTGTCTTGTACTCATCAAGCATGGTTCTTGCCATATCTAGTAGAGTTCTATTCTTCCTCTCCACTACACCATTTTGTTGAGGTGTGTAGGGAGAAGAGAACTCATGCTTGATGCCCTCTTCCTCAAGAAATCCTTCAATTTGAGAATTCTTGAATTCCATCCCATTGTCGGTTCTTATCTTTTTGATCCTTAATCTGAACTCATTTTGAGCCTGTCTTAAGAATCCTTTTAATGTATCTTGGGTTTGTGATTTTTCCTGCAAGAAGAACACCCAAGTGAAGCGAGAATAATCATCCACAATAACTAGATAGTACTTTGTCACACCTGATTTTAGAAGGTAAACCGAATGCGACCATGTATGTGCCAGGATCAGAAATTCACGTACATAGCGATTACATAAATGACTCATCATAGCACAATACTTCGAATAACAATAAAGAGTAAGTAATAATATTACAGACTAGAGCCATTTACATAATATAAATCTGAAAGTCGCCTAGAGGGGGGTGAATAGGCGAAATCTGAAAATTATAAACTTAAGCACCACTACAAGCCATGGTTAGTGTTAGAAATATAAATGAGTCCGAAAGAGAGGGCGCAAAACAAATCAACCAAGGAAATAGAGCGGATGACACGGTGATTTGTTTTACCGAGGTTTGGTTCTTGCAAACCTACTCCCCGTTGAGGTGGTCACAAAGACCGGGTCTCTTTCAACCCTTTCCCTCTCTCAAATGGTCACTTAGACCGAGTGAGCTTCTCTTCTCAATCAAATGGGACACTAAGTCCACTACAAGGACCACCACACAATTGGTGTCTCTTGTTTTGATTACAAGTGAGTTGAGCACAAGAAAGAAGGAAGAAGAAAAGCAGTCCAAGCACAAGAGCTCAAATGAACACAAATGTCTCTCTCTCTAGTCACTTATTTGGTTGGAGTGATTCCAGACTTGGGAGAGTATTTGATCTCTTTGTTTGTTTCTTGTATTGAATGCTATAGCTCTTGTATGAGGTGTGAAGGCTGAAAACTTGGATACAATGAATGTGGGGTGGTTGGGGGTATTTATAGCCCCAACCACCAATATGGCCGTTGGGGATGGCTTCTGTCGACGGGCGTACTGGACAGTCTGGTGCGCCACCGGACACTGTCCGGTGCGCCAGCCACGTCACCCAACCGTTAGGGTTCGGCCATTGGAGCTCTGACTTGTGGGGCCACCGGACAGGTCCTGTAGACTGTCCGGTGCGCCTTCTGGCGCCTGCTCTGACTTCTGCGCGCGCAGGCGCACACTGTAGCGCATTTAATGCCTTCGCAGACGACTGTTGGTGCGAAGTAGTCGTTGCTCCGCTAGCACACCGGACAGTCTAGTGCTGCACCGGACAGTCCGGTGAATTATAGCGGAGCGGCCTCCAAAATTCCCGAAGCTGGCAAGTTTGGAATTGGGTTCCCTGGTGCACCGGACACTGTCCGGTGGTGCACCAGACACTGTCCGGTGCGCCAGACCAGGGCACACTTCGGATGTCTTTTGCTCCCTTTGTTTGAACCCTTTCTTGGTCCTTTTATTGGTTTGTTGTGAACCTTTGGCACCTGTAGAACTCATAAACTAGAGCAAACTAGTTAGTCCAATAATTTGTGTTGGGCACTTCAACCACCAAAATTCATATGGAAAAGGTTTGACCCTATTTCCCTTTCAATCTCCCCCTTTTTGGTGATTGATGCCAACACAAACCAAAGCAAATATAGAAGTGTAGAATTGAACTAGTTTGCATAATTTAAGTGCAAAGGTTGCTTGGAGTTGAAACCAATAAACTTAATTTAATAGATGTGCATGGATGGATTTCTTCTTATTTTAAAATTTTGGACCACATTTGCACCACGAGTTTTGTTTTTGCAAATCCTTTGTAAAATTATTTTCAAAATCATTTTGTAAATAGTCAAAGGTATATGAATAAGATTGAAGAAAGCATTTTCAAGATTTGAAATTTTCTCCCCCTGTCTCAAATGCTTTTCCTTTGACTAGAACAAAACTCCCCCTAACAGGGCATTGACCACTACCAAGGTGGCCTGGCGGGGCATCACTACGTAGCCTTTACAAAGATTCCATGGGGCTGTAGCCACCTATTAGGTTTCCTAAATGTACCGCACTCCTTCCCAAGGGGTAAAACCAACCTTGGCAGAGCGAGCCGCATACACCGAGCCCCATTAACGGCACGATGGCGAAGCAAACTACACCTCGGTTCCTCTAATAATTAAGCTAAGGGCGTCCCATTCCACCCTCATGGTTGCACTGTTTTCCCGAGCAGTCATCCAACGAACAGGTCCTTACGAAGAGGCACTCGAGGAACCGCTCGAGTCCCCTTAAATGCCACAAGTTTAACATCATAATCCAAAATAAAACCATAGTATCATCATTGTATCTCATCGTGTTCATTGATTAAATTAAAGCTCTAGCATGAAGCTAACCATAGTGACCCAAAAGGTAATCAAGGGCAAGGTAAATAGAAAGCTAGTCAATCCTTAGGTTGTTCATAGTATGCGGGACAGTGAATTATAAAGTAAATGGGACATAATGGGTCAGAGGACACTTGCCTTCACCAAACAGATGCTCAGGGTCTTCAACTTTGTGGAACTCGAAGAGCCTGATCACTTGGTCGCCAACGCTCGATCATCGATTCCTCGAAGCTCGGAAACAAATCGTGATCTAATTGCAATGCAAACGAAGATGAACAGACACCAGCAAATAAACATATACATATGCATAAGAACATTACACCATATAAGATAAAACATAGTAAAACGTGTAAAACAAAATAGAGCGCGTTACTACGGTCATGCGAGGAAAAAGAAACGTGACGGTCGAGGCTACGATCGAGAAGTTATCGCGTCTATACTAACCGAGTATTAATCATAACATTTAGTTTGATCTAATTATATTAATCAATATTTATTTAGAACGAAATTAGAGTTATCATGCAATTTTAATTAGCTGACCACACTAACGATTCTTAGTTAAATAAGTAAGTTAAATAACACCAACGACTCTAAGTAGGACGAATTAGCGGAGCGAGACGAAACACGTTACGCGTGAAACAGCACGACAGCGTACAAACAAAGCGTGGACACGCACGACATAGCATGCTGACGATACATGAAACAGCGAGCGCGACGATCGCGAATGACGCGCCAACAGCACGCCGCCACGTGCAGAACAGCACGCCACCACGTGCAGAACAGCACGCGCGACAGGCGAGAAAATTAAATAGGTGGCATGTTTATACTAAACAAATATTAAATAAATAAAAGGTAGTTGAGTTGATATTTACTATGCTAATATTTATTGTAAAAACCCAAGTTGAACATTACGCATTTAATCTAATTAGAATATTAATCTAATAAATATTAATCGAGCGAGCCTTAAGTTAATTATCTAAAATATATGACCTGACAGATTAACATTATTAATGTGAGTGTTCGTAAGAGATAACAATTTATTACCACGAGCAGACGTCGTGCGACCCGTGCCACTGACACGCGAGATACGTGCGAACGATGTGCGGCAAGGCGAGCGACATGAGTAAGTGGCACACGCGACGCACGCAAACAACGTGTGACACGTGTGAACCGCACGCGCGACAACACGAGAGTAACGAATGAACTATACGCACGAACAACACGGCGACGGCGAGCGTCACACATGCGAACAGCGCGTAGACAGTGCGACGACGCGCACGACTCACAAGAGTCGCTAATAGACATCACGTTTATACTAAACACTGAATAGGTATTAAATACCATATCTAAGTTGTTAAAATCACATTACCACAAATTTACAATCGCCTAACTAAAATCATAATTTTAATCCAATAGAGTACTCAGTTTACTGATCAACAATCGAATAGGAAATTAATTAGCGCAGGGAATAGACGAGGTAGATGGGGGTAGACGGGAGTCGTCTAGGGGTAGACGAACAGGGGGTAGACGGATGTCGTCGGGACCCTGATGACGCGCTGCGCACAAGACACGCAACCCGCTAAACAAGGTGCGCGGAACCAGCCTTCGCAGGGAGAACAAAATCGCGCACAAAGGGCTTGACGATCCACCGCGCAGGGGAAGCTCGCCGGTGCGCGGACAGGGGCTGGATTTGGCCACGTCTGCTCCTGCAGGGGCCACGCGCAGGGCTCCCTGCACTGGCTGGCCGCGCCATTGCGCTGGCAGGCCACGCCACTGTGTGTGCTGGGGCCAAACTCGGACTGGAGGCACGCGTAAGGAAGCTAGCCGCGCGCAAGAGAGCACAGCCACGCGCAGGCCTCCTTTCTGCGATTTGGACAGCGAGGTCTCCACAGGACTAGGCTCGGGCACGCGCCCCCAAGGGCCTCCCGGCCGCGACGGAGGGAAGGGGAGCCGCGCAGGAAGGGGTTGGAAGCGGGTCGGCTAATAGGGGAGAAGAAAGTCGGTCGCGCCCAGCGAGCAGGCCAAGGACGGAGCAATGACACCATTAGAGGAAAGCTCGATCCTCCGAGGAACTCGACGTGCACTGGACTGAGCGGCTTCTTGCGCGTGTGGCAGGGAAGTGGGAGCGGCATGGGCGGTTGGGGAGAGACGTGGGTGACGTGGGGCGCGACTACGGCTGAGAGCACGCTGGGTGTGGCGGCTGAGCAGGGGGTAGCTTGCGTGCTGCGCGCGCTAGGGTTGGGGGAGGGGCGCTGGGCTATGGGTGGGGCAGGCCGGCTGGGCTAGTGGGCTACGTAGGATGCGGGTTGCGCGACTGGGAGCGCGAGCAGGGTTGGGGACGTGGGGGTGGGCGCGGCTGCGGCGCGCGTGAGGACAGCTGGGCTAGGGGAGTTGGGTCGCCGAGAGAAAGGAGTGGAAAGGGATGGCTAGGCCGGGGCTAGGGAAGGAGGAGGGGCTGAGGGAGTTTTCCTTTTATTTATTTCTTTTCCTTCCTTTTGTCCCTTTTTTGAAAACATGATTTAGTTTTGAATTCAAATTCAATCATGCTTCCTAAGTTTGAATAAATGCACCATCACAAAGGAAAAACATGCCTCGACATGCTATGCAACAATCAAGGACCCCTTTCTAGGTTTTATTTCACTAGGCCTAAACATGTACAAAACAAAATAACTCTTCGCTATTTAGGAGAAAGAAAAGAAAAGCAAGGAAAATAGAGGGTAACACCTGAATTTGGTGGGTATTAGAAAAGAAATTTTATACCCCCAAATTCTGGGTGTTACAGATCTAACCCCCTTAACAGGAATCTTGCCCTCGAGATTCAAGAAGAGGCTAGCAAGAAAATGAGATTGGTTCATCGGTCTTTCATAGCTTCTTGTAACTCAACTTTGACTCTAGCAACTTTAACTCGCGGGCTGGTTGCTTCGACCTTCAGATGCTTGAGACTTGTTGATGCAATTCTTGAGGATCCCTTGGACCTGTGGGTTAGGACCCACACACGCTTCCGCTGCTTCACTTTGATCTTGTTGGTTGATGTTGATTGCATTGCCTTCATTGGGTTAGCGGCTAACCCCCTTAACAGGAGCATTGATATGCACTTGGTGAAGATGCTGCTGACTCTGATCTTGACTGATTTGGAGGAGTTGGAGGTTGCCAAATGGACAGGTGCAAGTGGAAAGAATAGCGAGAAAAAGTAAGTATAGACGGATTAGAGAGAGCAGGGGGAGAACCCAACCACTTAACTCTATGGCACTCACCTAGTAAACAGATGCCATTGTGGACCAAGGGCCACAACACATCAACATTCATCACAAAGAAGCAAATCAGCCATCGCACAAAGACAAACAGCACCAGCACACAACAACAAACATTTCGTTTCTACACGTTAATGTTAACTAGATGGTGGTATTTCCTTACAAATGGGAGACTATTATAAGGCCATCGAAAGACAAGGGGAGCGATAAAACATGTAGGATAGGGGCATGCGAATAGTAAAGTATGGAGCTAAAGCAACGATTGTAACCGACAAGGGAGAGAATGTAGCCAAGGTCAGGATACGTAAAACACCATTGTCAAATCGAGATGGAAAAGTTGATATTTCAAAAGGTAGGCATAAGATAACATCATGGAAAGATCCAGTGATTACGAAGGTAAGTGAGGTGAAAGGCAAAAGCACACCAAAAGATAGAGTTAGGACAAGACTTGCAACGTGACAGAGGAAAAAGGGAACGAACAAGAGCAGGAAGGGCAAGACATCACTCTTGAAATGAAATGGGAGAGGAGGCTTTAAAATGAAGGTGCAAGATAAGCATCATGGTCAAGGTCAAGGGATGACAAGGGTTAAGGTGATAAAAGACAAACACAACCAAGGATGTATTTTAGACAAAACCTGCAAGGCATCAAAGAAGGGGGAGCAATCAATGATGAAATAGATGAGGCATTATCCCCGAACAGGAATGGAAAAGAGGGGGCTTCAAAGGGTAGGTTCAAGGTAAGCAGGAAGGCAAGGGCATATATATCACAAGCGTTTTAAATGTAATAATGGACAAGGATGTAGGAGATGAGGTAAATAGGCATAAGACAAAGGATATTAGTACCATAAAGGATGGAGTTAAGACTGGACCTGCAAAGGGAAAAGGAGAGGGCACGTCCAAGGGCCAGATAGATGAGCAGTCACTTCCCAATTGAGATGGAAGAGAGGAGATTTTTAAGGAGCCAGAATAAAGATGAGTATCAAGGCAAGATCGATGGATGACAAGTAGATGGTGATAGCAAATAAAACACCCAGCAAAGGATGGAATTACGACAAAACTTGTAAGGCGACAAGGAGTGAAAAGATATCAAGGGAGAGGTAGGTAACTCATAGCCCTCAAACTGGGTTCAAAGAAAGGGGAGGATTTAAAGGATAAGTTTAAGGTAAGCATTTAGGTAGAAGACATAAATGTCGCAAGGGCCAAAGGCAATAACGGACAAGGGTGTAAGAGAAAAGATAAAGGCATTGAAGAGCAAGTGGTACAAATACAATATCGAATGGAGTTAAGTCTAGGCCTACACGCGGTAAAGAAGAGGATATAGTCAAGCGTGAGAGAAGTAAAACATAGCTCTCGAATTGAGATAGAAAAGAGGGGATTTCAACAAGCAGACCTAAGATAAGTGTCAAGGCAAGATCTACAGATTACAAAGGTAAGGATGATATCAAACAAAAGCTCAACAAAGGATGAAGTTAAGGTAAGACAAGACTTTCAAAGTGACAAAGGGAAAGGAAACAAACAATAGCGAGATAGGGAAAACAACACTCTCAGATTGAAAATGGAATAAGTGAGGCTAAAAAAATAGGTAAACATCATGGTAAATATGGAGAGAGGTCAAGGGTCAAAGGTGATAATAGGCAAGGATATAAAGGAAGAGGTAAATGTGCATAAAAAAACCAGGAATTTAGGTACAATCAAGAATTAGAGATAAGTCTTAGAAGTGGTAAAGTATAGGATATAACCATGGGTGAGATAAGTAAGAGACCACGCTTGAACTAAGGTGGGAGATTAGAGGTTTTAGAAAACGAGCATACCGTAATCACCAAGGTAAGATTGAGAAATGAGAAGGGTAAAGGCACTAAGAAACAAAAGCACAACAAAGGATGAGGTTACAAACTCGTGAGCCAAAGAAGAGGATATGACCAAGAGAAAGAAGGTATGAGATGGAAGAGGGGCAATGTTAAAGGGCAGGTATGAGATGAACATCAATGCAATATATAGAAGTGTCAAGGGTAAAGGTGTTGGGGCTATGCTTCGTCGCGCCGAAGGTCTTGTAGGAAGAAGCAGCTTTGGATGAAGCTATCCGCGGGAGATGACCGAAGGTTCCTCTTCATGAAGCTTCGGTATTATAAACCGACTTAAAGATAGAATGACCTTTTAATCCATAAAGGTCTGAGTCAATGTTGTAAACTTTTATGAGGGGCATAATTGTAATTCTTCACAGGCTGTGTCCTGTGTCTATAAATAGATGAACAGTACCCCAGTACTGTTCACGCTGACCTGTACACGCTCGTACGTCACGCTTGTGTTTTTGCCTTCTACCAAGCCAAAGGTACAAATGTAATTCAATATTGTTTTTATTCTTTCATGATTATATAATAAGGACACATAATAATGATATATGATTATTCACGTTATTCTCTCATGTTTCATATGCTTCTCCTTTTATCGGTATAAACTATAACGATGAAGGTAAGACCTTCATGATCTTCGTCTGAAGATTGTTATATCCTAAGGGAAATAACGCTTCAGAGGGCGAAGAATACTTACCATTAACTTCTTTCTGTGTTGCCTTGTTCTTAATTTATAGCATTTGAGAACAAGTCCCCAACATTGGCGCCCACCTCCGGTGAACTCACTTCCACTTTTTTTTGAGCTGATGGCTTCGTTCAACGATCAAGCTGGAGCTGCTTCTTCCGATAACAGGCGGTTCATGTTCAGAGCCAGCCAACAAGAAGCAGAAGAAGGAAGCACAGAGAAGGGTACAGCATGTTGGGGTGCAGGGACCCTTCATCAAGTCGAGATGGTCTCACATTCCTATTACCTTCTCCCAAGAGGACCTTCAACTCAAGGATTACCCACACAATGATGCCATGGTTATCTCTTGTGTTATCAAAGGATTTCTGGTTCACAATGTCTTAGTTGATACAGGCAGTGCAGCTGATATCATATTTGCTAAGGCCTTCAGGCAAATGCAAGAGCCAGAAGATAAGATTCATGATGCTACGCACCCTCTCTGTGGCTTCGGAGGAAGACAGATTGTAGCGCTGGGTAAGATCACCATGTCAGTGACCTTCGGGTTCATCAACAACACTAGAACTGAGCAAGTTGTGTTTGACATTGTTGACATGGAATACCCTTACAATGCAATTATTGGCTGTGGCACCCTCAATGCTTTCGAAGCAATTCTTCATCCTGCCTATCTTTGCATGAAGATACCTTCGGATCAAGGACCCATTCCTATTCATGGAAGTCAGGAAGCTGCCAGAAGGGCCGAAGGAAGCTGGACTGACTCAAAAGCAATCCATAACATAGATGGAGCTGAAGCTTGTGAACAGTACAAATTCAGAAGGGAGAAAGCAGCTTCAGCAGATCAGCCGAAGCCCATGCTCTTATGTGAGGACATAGCAGAGCAGAAGGTGCTGTTAGGCACTCAATTATCCGAAGAGCAGGAGAAAACCTTGATAAGGTTTTTGTTCAACAACAAAGATGTTTTTGCATGGTCAGCTAATGACCTCTGCGGAGTAAACCGGGATGTTATTGAACATTCACTCAATGTTGACCCATCCTTCAGACCCCGAAAGCAGAGGCTTCGGAAAATGTCCGATGATAAGGCCGAAGGTGCTCGTAATGAAGTAAAAAGACTCCTCAGTGCAGGAGTTATCAGAGAAGTAAAGTACCCAGAATGGCTAGCTAACACTGTTATGGTAAAGAAGGCCAATGGCAAGTGGAGAATGTGTATCGATTTTACAGATCTCAACAAGGCTTGTCCGAAGGACGAATTCCCATTGCCAAGGATAGACTCTTTAGTTGACGCAGCAGCTTCTTCAGAGCTCATGAGTCTGCTAGACTGTTACTCAGGCTATCACCAAATCTGGATGAAGAAGGAAGATGAGCCGAAGACTAGCTTCATAACCCCATGTGGCACATATTGCTATCTTCGGATGCCTGAGGGGCTCAAAAACGCTGGAGGAAGTTTCAGCAGGATGACTGCGAAGGTCCTCCAGTCTCAGATAGGCAGAAATGTGCTAACTTATGTTGATGACATCATTGTAAAAAGCACGAAACAGGAAAATCATATTACTGATTTGCAGGAGACCTTCGCCAGTTTCAGACAAGCTGGCTTAAAGCTGAATCCAGAAAAATGTGTCTTCGGAGTGAAGAAGGGGAAATTTCTTGGATGCTTGGTTTCAACAAAGGGAATTGAAGCTAATCCAAGTAAAATTGAAGCTATACTTCGAATGGAGCCACCAACTACAAGAAAGGGGGCCCAAAGATTGACAGGGAGGCTGGCATCTCTCAATAGATTCATATCCAGATCAGCAGAAAGAAATTTACCATTCTTCGAAGTGCTGAAATCAGCCGAAGTCTTTCAATGGGGATCAAGTCAACAAAAAGCCTTTGAAGAACTGAAGCAATATTTGATAGATTTAACAACATTAACTCCACCAACGCCAGGGGCTCCTTTGTTGTTATACGTGGCAGCTTCGCACTCAGCAGTAAGTGCAGCACTTGTCCAGGAGAAGCTCGATGGCCAAGTCAAGAAGCAGGTTCCAGTGTATTTTGTATCTGAAGTCCTTAGTGTATCAAAGAAAAACTATACAGAATTGGAGAAGGTATTATATGCTGTTTTGATGGCATCCAGGAAGCTTCGGCATTACTTTCAAGCATACAATATTATTGTTCCTTCTTCGCAACCGTTGAAGGATATTATGAGAAATAGAGAAGCTACTGGACGGATTGGAAAATGGGCTACAGAGCTCAATGAATTTTGCATTGATTATGTGCATAGATCCTCGATCCAGTCTCAGGCGTTGGCAGATTTCATTGCCGATTGGACGCCAGGGGCTCAGGATGAAGAAACAAATAAAGATGCCGAAGTGTGGACAGTGTTTTGCGATGGGTCTTGGGGAACCTTCGGAGCAGGAGCAGCCGCTGTGTTGGTCTCACCATCCAAAGTTAAAACTTGTTATGCGGCAAGACTCGATTTTAGCTGTACAAACAATATTACTGAGTACGAAGCCCTGCTTTTGGGCCTTCGGAAATTAAAAGCAATGGGAATCAGAAGGGCCATCCTTAAAACTGATTCCCAGGTTGTTTCGGGTCATATCGACAAGAGTTGTAAGGCTAAAGATCCGAAGCTTGAAAAATATCTAGACACGGTCCGAAGAATCGAAGCTTCCTTCGAAGGATTTTCTGTCAAAAATATCCCTCGAGGACAAAATGAGCATGCTGATTTGCTAGCTAAGTCAGCAGCACAGGGGCTGCCTTTACCTTCGGATGTGTTTTTCGAAACAATAAAGGCACCTTCAGTGGAACTCCTTGAAAGAGCAGTCCTCAACATATCTCCTGTTTATAGTGAAGATTGGAGAACTGAGATCATCTCTTACCTTCAGGGTAAGTTCCCTTCAGATGACGAAGCTTATAACAGGAGGATAGAGGCAAGAGCCCGTCCATATGTCATGATAGAAGGGGAGTTGTACAAGCATGGAGTTTGCGCTCCGCTACTCAAGTGTTTATCTAGAACTGAAGGTATAGAGTTGATGAAAGAAATACATGCAGGCCTGTGTGGATCTCACATTGGATCTAGGCCGTTACTTGGAAAAGTTTTCCGCCAAGGGTTTTATTGGCCGAAGGCAGCTTCGGATGCAGCGGAATTAGTTCAAAAGTGCGAAGGTTGTCAGAAATGTGCAAGAGATCAAAAACAACCTTCGTCTTTAACACAGCTCATACAACCCATCTGGCCATTGCAAAGGTGGGGCCTTGACTTGTTAGGTCCATTACCACCGGCCCAAGGGAATTTAAGATATGTTATAGTGGCTGTGGAGTATTTTTCTAAATGGATTGAGGCAAAGCCATTAGCCACAATAACTTCGGCCACTGTCCAAAAGTTTTTCTGGCAGAATATTGTTTGTCGCTTCGGGGTACCAAAGGCCATCACTGTAGATAATGGAACACAATTCGACTCCGAAGCTTTCAGAGATTTCTGTGATCAAATTGGCACGAAGATCCATTTTGCATCAGTCAGGAATCCGGAGTCAAATGGGCTCGTTGAAAGAACCAACGGCATCATAATGACAGGAATAATGAAGTTAATCTTCAATCAACCCAGGGGAAAGTGGCCAGATCAGTTAACCAAAGTGGTGTGGAGCCACAATACAACAACATCAAGGTCTACAGGCTTTACTCCATTCAAGTTATTATTCGGTGACGAAGCAATAACTCCGGAAGAAGCTAAAACTGGATCAATAAGAGTAGTAGCTTCGACAGAATCAGGTCCTGAAGATGCTTATTTTGTGGAAAAAGATGCTTTAGAAGGGATCAGGCTTCAAGCTGTGGAGAATATCAATAAATACCAAGCCGAAACAGTCAAATGGCGAGATAGAAAAGTTCGGCTAAAAAATATTGAGCCAGGACACTTGGTGCTTCGGAGAGTGGCCAACCCAGACATAGTGGGCAAGTTACAGTTGAAATGGGAGGGACCTTTCTTAGTAGCATCTTCGTCAAGACCTGGTTCATACAGATTGAAGGACATGGACGGCAACGACATTCCAAGATCTTGGAACGCGGATGAGCTTCGGCGATATTATGTATAACTTGATGTAACTTTTTATGTCTTTTCTTTTCTTTTTCATGGCACCCTTTTCCTTTCTAAAGGGGGAGAAAGGTTTTTAATGGGGCCATCATATGTAATTTCCTTTTTTAGTTCTATAAGAGCAAAATCCCCCAAGGAATGTAAATGTAAAAGCTGAGAACGCACCATTGAGTGCCGAAAACTGAAAAAGCGAAGAAGCTCCAAAGTCGTTCCTAAGGGAATGCAGAGCTTACAGCGAAAAGTCAACGCTGATTCCGCCGAAAGTAAAAGGCGAAGAAGCTCCAAAGTCGTTCCTAAGGGAATGCAGAGCTTACAGCGAAAAGTCAACGCTGATTACGCCGAAAGTAAAAGGCGAAGAAGCTCCAAAGTCGTTCCTAAGGGAATGCAGAGCTGATGTGTGATTGTTTCTAAGGAAATAATGGTTGAGGGTATGGCTTCGGATATGTGTTTGGACATTCATTCGCACATCACATTACATCATAGCATTTGCATTCATAAACATTCATCCAGGCATATATAGGATAATCATCATCATGGCATAAGTGGTTGTTTCGGCATAAGAGAAGAGCTTCTTCGCGTACAAAAAGGAGAGCTTCGGAAGAAAGGGAAATGTTGTTTTCTATGCTTCGCTGTGTACGAAAAGAAGGGAAGGTGTTTTTTCGCCTTCGGCTCAAAAAAGATAATTTCGTCCACAACAAAGCACTTCACATACATCAATAGAAAGGTAAGAGCATAATACAAGGTATGAACAAAACTCATTAAAGACAAGTTTAGTTACATTTACACAAGTTATCTCAAAAGTTTCCTGAGTTTGTCTACAGTCTACTCCTACTTGATCTTCGAGGGATTTTAGCTTCGGCGTCACTCTTTTTAATCATCAACTTCGGCTTCGTCATCCTACATGATTTAAGTTGTTGTGGGTCAAAACCAAGATTGAAGGAAAAGGTAAGCACAAGGTATGATTTCTTACTGGTTCAAGATGACTCCGAGCTTCGTCTCCAGCCTTTTCTCGCCCGCCTTTTGTCCATATCATCTTTACAAATCTGTTAGAAATGCTTCGGGCGAGGTCAGGAATATCATCTAAAATTGTTGGTGATAGAGTGAAATTGGGCCTATTGACAATTTTTCCATGATCACAGCCAGCTTTTAGGAAGGCAGCAGCAGTGCCCCGAGAAGCTACCCAGGCACAGAAGTCACCATGCCCGGCTATAACTTCGTCAAGCTCATCAATTTCACCTTCAATATGTTCGAAGGTCTTTGGTAAATCTTCAGCTGACGGGGTGAATTTCTCACTGCTAGCTCCAACTGAGTGGAAGATTTTTCTCAGTCGTTCAATACATTTGTTGCTAAATTCCAAACATTTATCTTGAAGGCTCGCCAATAATTTTTTTGAAAACTGAATTTTCTTGGACCTCGGCTTCAAGTTTCGCATTTAGTTCTTGTTTTTCTTGTTCAAACTGTTCAGATTGGCAGAGAAGCTTCGTATTCAATTCCGCTATTTTAGCTTCGGCTTCTGCCAATAAGCCTTCAGTTGCCTGAAGCTCAAAGTTCTTCTTTTCAATAGTAGCTAATTGCTCTTTTATTTTGCTCTCTAAATTTTCAATTATAACCTCGTGCTTTTTGTCTTCCAGATCTTGCTGCATTTTCAAAGCCTTGCTTAGCAGCATGCTCTGCACGTAAACAACCTTCGTTAAGACAGGTCTACATTATTGAAAACAATAAAAGTCAAAGGAATAGTAGTTCACCTTGAAATTGGAATAAAATAAACTACCAACGATATGTTGTCGTCGGTAGCGGCTAATGTCCATTTCCAGCTTCGGAAAACCGATACTCTTTGATAGAGTACCGATGACCTTAGCTCCAGTTTGATCCCGAATGCAGTCTAATTTTTCATCGTCAATACCCCCGAAGAGGAGTGCTCCTGGTTTATATCCGCAGGATTTGGCATACTCTTTAAGCTCTTCTATTTCGGTTTTTGACAATTCTTCTCCAACCAAATTTTGGAACATGAAGGCTTCGTCCTCTGAAGCTTCGTCAGCAATTTCCTTTTCTTTCCCAGACACTGCGGCCATGGCTTCTTCGGCGGCAGCAGTAGCTTCTTCTGTGGCCATGTCTAGCAGTATTTTGTCGATATGTTCAATTGTGCTTTCCAAGTTCAAACCTTCAGGTGAGGTAGCTTCGGCAGCCGCGACCTCCGAAGGTGTGACTTCAATATTTGTTATTTCTTCAGCCGCTGGTATCTTTTGAGCTGAAGCTCTCGGTGGTGTCTTGTCAATGACTTCTGTCACTGCGATGATTCTTTGTCTCTTTGTTTTAGTTGTTTTCTTCGTTTTTTCGGGCTCCTTTTCCTTCTGAAAAAACTTTGTCAGTTGAGGCCCCAATGGACTTAGCTTCGCAGGCAGGGATTCAGTCATTACCTTTAAAATCTCTTCCACGTCAGTGGCAGAGCGCGATGCGGGAGTCTCCTCTTCGTCAGATACTTTTTGCTTCGGAGATGATATTTTCTTCTTCGGAATATTCTTCTTTTTTGGTGGTTCTTCCTCATCTTCATTTAAAGCTTCGGCTCCCCTTTTTCTTTTCCGACCTTCGGCACCTTTATTCAGATTTTCGTAGTCAGGGTATTCAAAACCCAGGGCGTCCAGCACTCGATTCAGTCTTCGCTTCGGACGGGTACCGAAGGCCGCGGTCATCAACTGATCTTCTTTTTTGGAGTAATTACCGAGTATTTCATTGCACATTATTTCAACTGTGTCCAGCCATTCTTGGCAAGGTTTTTTAAAGTATTTCTTAAACTTGTAATAGTAAGGTAACCGCACAAGTTCCCCTTCTTTCTTCTCCTCCTCTAGCTTCGGCATTTCCCATTCTTTTAAAGTAGGAAAAACCCTGAAGGCCAAGAACTCTTGAACCAGGTCCCTAGTACTGATATGCTCTGAAATAATTTTAAACTCAGCCAGTGCAGCCCAAGTGGAACCTTCTAATGACATTTGGCATCGTGGTCTTGTTTCTCCGAAGATCAATTCAAGAGGGCTTTGTACCAGCTTCTCTTTGTCTTCGTCAACTCTCACATAGAACCATTCTGATTTCCAGCCTGCCGGCCATTTGCTTCGGTAGCTGATTACAGGGAACTTTGTGGTTTTCCGATAGGCAAAATTGTAGCAACCAAAGTTATCATGTAATCCATCTTTTCTAGCCTTCGTCTGGTAATGCAGCTCATGAACTCGACAAAAGCTGTCGGCAAACGGCTCCACCGCCTGGCTTCGGAGGGCCCAGATATAAACACTAAGCCTAACGATAGCGTTAGGAGTCAACTGATGAAAGTAGATACCAAACCTCTTCAATACATCTGCAATAATCCTTCATGAAGGGGGAATCTCAACCCAGCTTTTAGAAAGCTCTTGAAAATGACTATTTCATCCTTCTCTGGCTTCGGGGTAGTTTCTTCCCCCCCGAAGCGAAGTAGCTTCTTCTGACTTTCACTGAAATAACCTGACTTTACCATCTTGGAGAGATCAGCCTTCGAAACGGTCGACTTTCCGAAGTCCAAGTGGCTGGGCTTACTTGGCATGGCAATACAATAATCATCTTCGGGATCAGTTTCTTCAATGTTCTCATCTTCTGCTTCGGCAGTTGCTTGTTCTGCTTTAACAGTGGGGATTTCTTCCGAAGTTACCAGTCCGGATCGTTGCATTGCTTCGGAGATGGGAATAGTCTCCGAGCCTTCAGCTTCGCCTCCTTCACGCTCAACCCTAGCGGTAGATCGCACTCTGACCATTTAATTCTGAGTTTGTGGAGATTGAATACTTTTTTCTTCCGAAGTCTTTCCTTCTGACGAAGCAGGCTTCAAGTTGGAGCTTCATTCGATTCCGAGAATCAAGCTTCGGCTATGGTTAAAAATTTTGGCAGCAAAACAGTGCAAATAGCAATGAATGCTGTGGTAACTTCACACCTACTCGTCTGTTTATATAGTGCTGCAGGTAAGAAGGCGAAACGCCAGGATTTTTACACCAGGCGGACAGTCGCCTGCACTCGCTGCGCGGTGGACCGCAGAGACCAAACAGTAACTCTGCAAGGTGGGACTGCCACGCGCTCGGAAACTGAATCGTTTCTCGACAACGAGCTCACGGAAGGTGTTTTTTGGACCTTCGGCTTCCCGAAGCTTAAGAGACTTTTTTCACGGATCAAGCTCGTTACGAAAAACGATCTAGCGCCGTGAAAGGGGCTACTGTTGGGGCTATGCTTCGTCGCGCCGAAGGTCTTGTAGGAAGAAGCAGCTTTGGATGAAGCTATCCGCGGGAGATGACCGAAGGTTCCTCTTCATGAAGCTTCGGTATTATAAACCGACTTAAAGATAGAATGACCTTTTAATCCATAAAGGTCTGAGTCAATGTTGTAAACTTTTATGAGGGGCATAATTGTAATTCTTCACAGGCTGTGTCCTGTGTCTATAAATAGATGAACAGTACCCCAGTACTGTTCACGCTGACCGGTACACGCTCGTACGTCACGCTTGTGTTTTTGCCTTCTACCAAGCCAAAGGTACAAATGTAATTCAATATTGTTTTTATTCTTTCATGATTATATAATAAGGACACATAATAATGATATATGATTATTCACGTTATTCTCTCATGTTTCATATGCTTCTCCTTTTATCGGTATAAACTATAACGATGAAGGTAAGACCTTCATGATCTTCGTCTGAAGATTGTTATATCCTAAGGGAAATAACGCTTCGGAGGGCGAAGAATACTTACCATTAACTTCTTTCTGTGTTGCCTTGTTCTTAATTTATAGCATTTGAGAAAGGATATTAGTACCATAAAGGATGGAGTTAAGACTGGACCTGCAAAGGGAAAAGGAGAGGGCACGTCCTAGGGCCAGATAGATGAGCAGTCACTTCCCAATTGAGATGGAAGAGAGGAGATTTTTAAGGAGCCAGAATAAAGATGAGTATCAAGGCAAGATCGATGGATGACAAGTAGATGGTGATAGCAAATAAAACACCCAGCAAAGGATGGAATTACGACAAAACTTGTAAGGCGACAAGGAGTGAAAAGATATCAAGGGAGAGGTAGGTAACTCACAGCCCTCAAACTAGGTTCAAAGAAAGGGGAGGATTTAAAGGATAAGTTTAAGGTAAGCATTTAGGTAGAAGACATAAATATCGCAAGGGCCAAAGGCAATAACGGACAAGGGTGTAAGAGAAAAGATAAAGGCATTGAAGAGCAAGTGGTACAAATACAATATCGAATGGAGTTAAGTCTAGGCCTACACGCGGTAAAGAAGAGGATATAGTCAAGCGTGAGAGAAGTAAAACATAGCTCTCGAATTGAGATAGAAAAGAGGGGATTTCAACAAGCAGACCTAAGATAAGTGTCAAGGCAAGATCTACAGATTACAAAGGTAAGGATGATATCAAACAAAAGCTCAACAAAGGATGAAGTTAAGGTAAGACAAGACTTTCAAAGTGACAAAGGGAAAGGAAACAAACAAGAGCGAGATAGGGAAAACAACACTCTCAGATTGAAAATGGAATAAGTGAGGCTAAAAAAATAGGTAAACATCATGGTAAATATGGAGAGAGGTCAAGGGTCAAAGGTGATAATAGGCAAGGATATAAAGGAAAAGGTAAATGTGCATAAAAAAACCAGGAATCTAGGTACAATCAAGAATTAGAGATAAGTCTTAGAAGTGGTAAAGTATAGGATATAACCATGGGTGAGATAAGTAAGAGACCACGCTTGAACTAAGGTGGGAGATTAGAGGTTTTAGAAAACGAGCATACCGTAATCACCAAGGTAAGATTGAGAAATGAGAAGGGTAAAGGCACTAGGAAACAAAAGCACAACAAAGGATGAGGTTACAAACTCGTGAGCCAAAGAAGAGGATATGACCAAGAGAAAGAAGGTATGAGATGGAAGAGGGGCAATGTTACAGGTATGAGATGAACATCAATGCAATATATAGAAGTGTCAAGGGTAAAGGTGATAATAACAAAGAGCATAGTAAAGGATGGAGCTAAGGCAAGACTCACGAAATGGCGAGATGGAGAAAACAATCACGAGTAAGGTAGGTAAGGTTCCAACAGAATGGTTTGGTAAAAGAAATTATTACCGAGGGAAGTTATAAGGAATTAATGAAATCACCAAGGATGTGCAAAATAAAATGACCGCTCATGGATCATTAAGAAACAAGGGTGATCAAGGGCATAAAAAATGAAATGTCTTGAATATTCATTGGGGTATGAAAGATAAGCATACATAAAAATATGAGAGTATGCAAGATTCCAAGGATACAGGCATGCCAAGACAAGGGAACTGTAAAGGCCAAAGGATAACGACTTAACGACGGAATAGGAAGGGGTCTCAGAAGACAAGAAGTTCATGGACATATAAACTGGAGTGTTTAAGTAGGCACCAGAAATTCATATGTGGGTATTTAAAACAAGAGTATTGAAGAATCTAGGGGTACGAGCATGCCAATACCAAGAGACAAGAAATTGCCGAAAGATAGCGACTTAACAACAGAATAAGAAATGATCTCATTAGACAAGAAGGTCATGGACACATAAACTGAACTGTTTAAATAGGCAATAGAGGTACAAGGGTAAGTACTTTAGAATAAGGGATAAGGGTATTAAGAATGCAAGGATATGAGCATGTCAATAACAAAATGGAATAGAGATGGTCAAATGGTAGCAATTTAATAATGGACGAGGAAAGAGTCCCAAAACACTAAAGGCTATGGTCAGGGGGCATCTACAAAGATGACGCAAGCACAAGAGTGAGATCAGATCTAATAGATTGAGAGAAGTATAGACCATACTAGAATAAAATACTTTTGGCAAGGGGGCATATAGGAGCACAACATTGAATTAGTCGAGGTGACTAATATTTTTGAAGCAGAACCAAGGATGGGGTGAAGTAATAGTCAATAAGTCCTTAAAACAACCAATGCTACTCTAGGCTAGCGGTCCTACAGTCAGCACGGCTTTGATACCACTTATGTCACACCCTATTTTAGAAGGTAAATCGAATGCGAACCATGTACGTGCTAGGATCAGAAATTCACGTACATACCGATTACACAAATGACTCATCATAGCACAATGCTTCGAATAACAATAAAGAGTAAGTAATAATATTATAGACTAGAGCCATTTACATAATATAAATCAAAGTACACATAGTAGAAACGTAGCCAATGTAAACAACCCAGCACAGGCAACTGACTGGGGGAGGTCGCTAGCCTAATCCTCGAACTCGTCGAAGTCCTGGAACTCCTAAAGATCCACCTCGACGCCTTCTTCTTTACCTGAGCATAGATTGCACC
This sequence comes from Zea luxurians, assembly GCA_029449295.1. Lineage (NCBI taxonomy): Eukaryota > Viridiplantae > Streptophyta > Magnoliopsida > Poales > Poaceae > Zea > Zea luxurians. The sequence goes on along the minus strand of JAOPSE010000022.1, from coordinate 45,751,753 downwards.
AAAGGCAACCTAGTGTTTTGCGAAAGCAAGGGTGAGTACACATCAATGTACTCAGCAAATGTCCTGTTTTGTTGAGGTGGACTAGCTTTATGTGGGGTTAAGCGCAAGCAGTTGCTTTTAGTTGGTCAGGTAATTATTAATAGTAGAGAGCCAGGTTTTAACATTAACCCAAGTTGTTAACCCAAAAGTACTCTTTCCAAATGAAAAGAATACCAGAAACCATAATCATAATCAAAATCATAAAAACCATCATTATCCTCATCATCATCTATAACCAAAGCATCTCTGATCAATGTGTCTCTAATCAATGGAGCTCCCTTGGCCGCTCATAACCGCGAGCACGACTGATATACCAGTTTCATAACACTCTACAGAGGTTGTGCACTTTACCCACAAGTCGTGACTCCCTTTCTGCCTAGAGAGAGCTAATCCCTATTGACCACTACCTAGGTGGCCTGGCAGGGCATCACTACGTAGCCTTTACAATGATTCCCCAGGACTGTAGCCGCCCGTTAGGTTTCCTAAATGTACTGCACTCCTCCCCAAGGGGCAAAACCAACCTTGGCAGAGCGAGCCGCATACACCGAGCCCATTAACGGCACGACGGTGAAGCGAACTACACCTCGGTTCCTCTAATTATTAAGCTAAGGCGGCGTCCCATTCCACCCTCATGGTTGCACAGTTTTCCCGGACGGTCATCCAACGAACAGGTCCTTACGGAGAGGCACTCGAGAAACCGCTCGAGTCCCCTTTAATACCACAAGTTTAACATCATAATCCAGAATAAAACCATAGTATCATCATTGTATCTCATCATGTTCATTGATTAAATTAAAGTGCTAGCATGAAGCTAACCATAGTGACCCAAAAAGTAATCAAGGGTAAGGTAAATAGAAAGCTAGTCAATCCTTAGGTTGTTTATAGTATGTGGGACAGTGAATTATAAAGTAAATGGGACATAATGGGTCAGAGGACACTTGTCTTCACCAAACAGATGCTCAGGGTTTTCAACTTTGTGGAACTCGAAGAGCCTGATCACTTGGTCGCCAACGCTCGATCATCGATTCCTCGAAGCTCAGAAATGAATCGTGATCTAATCGCAACGCGAAGCGAAGACGAACAGACACCAGCAAACAAACATATACATATGCATAAGAACATTACACCATACAAGAGAAAACATAGTAAAACATGCAAAGCAAAATAGAGCGCGTTACTATGGTCACGTGAGGAAAAAGAAACGCGACAGTCAAGGCTACGGTCGAGAAGTTATCGCGTCTATACTAACCGAGTATTAATCATAACATTTAGTTTGATCTAATTATATTAATCAATATTTATTTAGAACGAAACTAGAGTTATCACACAATTTTAATTAGTTGACCACACTAACGATTCTTAGTTAAATAACACCAACGACTCTAACAGGACGAATTAGCGGAGCGAGACGAAACACGTTACGCGTGAAACAGCACGACAGCATGCAAACGACACGCGGACACGCGCAACATAGCATGCTGACGATACACGAAACAGCGAGCGCAACGAACGCGAATGACGCGCCAACAGCACGCCGCCACGTGCGGAACAGCACGCGCGACAGGCGAGAAAATTAAATGGGTGGCATATTTATACTAAACAAATATTAAATAAATAAAAGGTAGTTGAGTTGATATTTACCATGCTAATATTTATTGTAAAAGCCCAAGTTGAACATTACGCATTTAATCTAATTAGAATATTAATCTAATAAATATTAATCGAGCAAGCCTTAAGTTAAGTATCTAAAATATATGACCCGACAGATTAACATTATTAACGTGAGTGTTCTTAAGAGATAACAATTTATTACCACGACCAGGCGTCGTGCGACCCGTGCCACCGACACACGAGATACGTGCGAACGATGTGCGGCAAGGCGAGCGACATGAGTAAGTGGCACACACGACGCACGCAAACAACATGTGACGCGTGCAAACCGCACGCGCGACAACACAAGAGTAACGAATGAACTATACGCACGAACAAGGCGAGCGCCACACATGCGAACAGCGCGTAGATAGTGTGACGACGCGCACGACTCACAAGAGTTGCTAATAGACATCGCGTTAATACTAAACACTAAATAGGTATTAAATACCGCATCTAAGTTGTTAAAATCACATTACCACATATTTACAATCGCCTAACTAAAATCATAATTTTAATCCAATTGAGTACTCAGTTTACTGATCAACAATCGAATAGGAAATTAATTAGCGCAGGGAATAGATGAGGTAGACGGAGGTAGACGGGAGTCGTCTAGGGGTAGACGAACATCGTCTACGGGGGGTAGACGGATGTCGTCGGGACCCTGACGACGTGCTGCGCACAAGACAAGGTGCGCGGAACGGCACACGCGACAGCACGCGTCGACACACGAGGATCACTAACAGATGTCGTGATTATACTAAGTAAATATTAATTCGAAACATTTAAGAATGTGATTAATCATGTTAATGTAAATTTATAAATGCGCACCTAATTCTATAACCTAGTCTTAATGTAAATTTATAAAAGCGCAACTTAACACTATAACCTAGTCTTAATCAAAAACTTATTTTAATTCCCAACAGATAAGCAAATAATTAATTAGAACGTGTGTTGCGACAAGGAATAATGTTACTAATGTGTAATCAACGTTAATATAAAGTTAACGCGACTGAAGCACATTAAGACAAGTCTATGGCGCAAAATTCATTGAATAACCAACGATTCATGGATTAAATGACATGGCACATTTCTATTGGATGAAAACGAGGCTATACCAGGAGTCGCAGAGGGCGCAACCACAAAAGATCTAGATGGTGGGATTTCATGTGCTCTTCTTCAATCAACACATTGGAACCAGCCTTCGCAGGGAGAACGAAATCGCGCACAAATGGCATGACGGTCCGCCGCGCAGGGGAAGCTCACCGGTGCGTGGACAGAGGCTAGATTTGGCCACGTCTGCTCCTGCAGGGGCCACGCACAGGGCTCCCTGCACTGGCTAGTCGTGCCATTACGCTGGCAGGCCACACCACCGTGTGCGTAGGGGCCAATTCAGACTGGAGGCACGCGCAAGGAAGCTAGCCACGCGCAGGAGAGCTCAGCCGCATGCAGGCCTCCTTGCCGCAATTTGGACAGCGAGGTCTCGGTAGGACTGGGCTCGGGCGCGTGCCCCCAAGGGCCTCCCGGCCACGATGGAGGCAAGGGGAGCCGCGCAGGAAGGGGTTGGGAGCGGGTCGGCTAACAGGGGAGAAGAAAGTCAGCCGCACCCAGGGAGCAGGCCAATGACGGAGCAACGTCGCCATTAGAGGAAAGCTCGATCCGCCGAGGAACTCGACATGCAGTGGACTGGGCATCTTCTTGCGCGCGTGGCAGGAAAGTGGGAGCGGCATGGGCGGTTGAGGAGAGACATGGGCGACGTGGGGCGCGTCAGCAGCTGAGAGCACGCTGGGCGTGGCGGCTGAGCAGGGGGCAGCTTGCGTGCTGCAAGCGCTAGGGTTGGGGGAGGGGCGCTGGGCTACGGGTGGGGCAGGCCGGCTGGGCTAGTGGGCTACGTAGGATGCGGGTTGCGAGACTGGGAGCGCGAGCGGGGCTAGGGACGTGGGGGTGGGCGCGGCTGGGGCGTGGGTGAGGACAGCTGGGCCGGGGGAGCTAGGCCGCCGAGAGAAAGGAGGGGAAAGGGATGGCTAGGCCGGGGCTGGGCCAGGGAAGGAGGAGGGCTGAGGGAGTTTTCCTTTTATTTATTTATTTTCCTTCCTTTTGTCCCTTTTTTGAAAACATGATTTAGTTCTGAATTCAAATTCAATCATGCTTCCTAAGTTTTAATAAATGCACCATCACAAAGGAAAAACATGCCTCGACATGCTATGCAACAATCAAGGACCCCTTTCTAGGTTTTATTTCACTAAGCCTAACCATGTACAAAACAAAATAACTCTTCGCTATTTAGGAGAAAGAAAAGAAAAGCAAGGAAAAGAGAGGGTAACACCTGAATTTGGTGGGTATTAGAAAAGAAATTTTATACCCCCAAATTCCGGGTGTTACATACTTACTCCCGCCGATGCTTATGTAAGTGTCACACTCGGTTTTGGAAGGTAAACCGAATGCGAACCATGTACGTGCCAGGATCAGAACTCACGTACACAGCGATTACATAATTGGACATCATCACACAATGCTTGAATTAAATAGTGGAAAGGTACTTAGTTACATCAAGATGTCTGAGACATCCACAGAGTCTATTACATAAACATAGTGTTTAACAATAACATCAAAGTGCGGAGTATCGAAACGTAGAATGTAAGCCTACACAGGCAGCCGACTGGGGGTTTGCCACTAAAGTAAGCTAGAACTCGTCATAGTCCTGTAACTTCTCAAAGTCCTCCATGTTACCAACTTCACCTCCTGAGCACTGAGTACAGTGGGGACAACCTGGGGTAGGGTGGTTTGTAAATCAAGGATGAGTACACATCAACGTACTCAGCAAATATCCTGTTTGGCTAAGGTGGACTAGCTGTATGTGGAGTGTACTCAGCAAATGTCCCATTTGGCTAAGGTGGACTAGCTGTATGTGGAGTTAAGGTTAAGCAGTTGCTTTTAGTTGGTCGAGTTATATTTCTATAAGTAGAGCCAAATTTTAGTAATAACCTAGTTATTACCCAGAAGCACTCCCTCCAAGAGGAAATACCATAGATCAGAATTATAATCACCATTGCTAGTCATCATCATAAAAGTACTCAAAGTTCTTCTAATCGAATAGGATCCCAAGGCTACTCAAAACCATGAGCACGGCTGATATACCAGTTTCTAACACTCTGCAGAGGTTGCACACTTTACCCACAAGCCGTGATTTCCATTCTGCCCGGGGTTCTAGCCTCCCCATTGATCACTACCAAGGTGACCTAGTAGGGTATCACTACGTAGCCTTTACAAAGATTTCCCAGAGGTTATAGCCACCCGTTAGGTTTCTCCAGTTTGATAAACACAATACATCTCTCCAAAGGAAGGGTAACTAACAAAACCAAATCAAAGAACCTCTGCAACCAACCTCGGCAGAGCAAGTACTGTGCCCGGACCCCATTGACGGCCCTACAATGAAGCCAACTACTCCTCGGGTTCCTCTAATTAATCAGCTAAGGGTGTCCCATTCCACCCTCATGGTTGCACTGTTATCCCAAGTTGTCACTCTCCAAATAGGTCCTTATGGAGAGGCACTCAGGAAACAGCCTGAGCCCCCTAAATAATCATAAGAACCTCATCGGGATAACATCATCGTATCATAAATTATCACATCATGTTCATTGATTAAGTTAAAGCAATAGCATAAGCTAACCATGATTAACCCAAAAAGGTAAACAAGGGTAAGGTAAATACAGACTAGTCAATCCTTAAGTTTCAATAATGTATTGCGGGATAGTGAATTATAAAGTAAAGTAGGACATGATAGGTCTGAGGACACTTGCCTTCACCAGGTTGTTGCTCAGAGGGATCTTCGGCAACACACTCAGGAACCTCAGACTGCTCGTTGTCTAAATGAAGCGAGCATACATTCAATACATTTGGAAAGTAAAAATGAACATCACATCAAACATGTACAAACATTGGAATCACAACTCAAAAGAGGTAATACTAAATAAAGGAGAATAAGATCAAGTTATAAAATGGACTTATCTCAGTTGGGGATTAATTACTCTCTAATTGTTGGAACACAGCTCAAAAGGGTTAAGTAATAATTATACTAAGAAAAGATTAAATTATAAGATGAACTACTCTCATTTAAGAATTTGATTATCCTTTAAGTGTTATCCATAATTACATACCTAATTCTATTTATTTCATTAAGACCTAGAGGTCAAACCAATAATGGATTCATGAAATGCATAACACTAATCTCATAGGATTAAATATACTTTAATCCTAGGATTCTCCTTTTATTTATTTCATTAAATAAATAAATCAACATATACTTTAATTCTATATTCTAAGTGTAAAAATTAAAGTATACAGATTATAGTTGGTCATATTTTATTTGAACAGAGAATCATCTTGTTAACATTGTGCAATTTGAACCACTAAATTTGGAATTCATATGAAAAAGATATGAAATAAACAAGTTTTGAAGTTTGAAATATGAAATTAGGGCTAAATCTGTGATTAAATAAAAGTCCAGGGGGCTATTCTAAAGAAACCAGGGACCTATGTGCTAAAATCGAGGACAACGGGTTGATTTCCTAAAACTAGGGGGTCTCTTAAGCAAAACAACCACGCGAAGGGGTACGGGGTAACCTCAGCCGTCGGATCAGACATCAATGGTCCAGATTAGATCACGCGGGCGCGGGCGCGGCTGACAAGCGGGGCCAGGGCGCCAGCGAGCCAAGGCGGGCTGACCGGCCGGGCCCAGGGGTAGAGTCGTGGGTGAGGGGAAGAGAGGAGAGACGGTTGGATCTGGATTGGAGGGCTACGATCAGATCCACTCGGGTTGATTCTAAACCGCCCGATCTTGGGTGGACGGCCGAGATCTAACGGCACGGGGCAGACTTGGGCGCGGTGGCGCCGCTCGGTCCCGCGGTGGGAGTTCGCCGGAGACGAGCAGACCGGCCACGGCGGGGCTCTGCTGGCTTAGGGAAAGGGCCAGACATGTTCAGCACGTCACGACAAACACGACCGTGGGCGCAGAACCGGCATGGGGGCGCCAGAGAACCTAGACCACGGTGGAAAAGGTTCCACAGCGGCGCAGCTAACTCCAGCGAGCAATTGCGCGGGCTCTGGTGTGGTACCTGGCGAATTAAGGGCATGGGAAGGTTGCTCACCTTGAGTGTGAACTATGGGATGCTTGGAGAACGGCGGGGGTGCGGTGGAGCCTCGAGTCGACAGCGGTGGGGCTCCGACTGTGCAAGAAACACTCCGGTGAGCATGGACCAGGCGTAGCAGGGAGGGAGAGGGCACACCAAAGGGTGTCCCAAGCAGCTCACGGCAAGGCGAAGCTCACCGTGGCACTGGACAGGGCATGGGCGCAACGGCGGCCACGGAATAGGCGATGGACGTCGGCGGGTGGTGGCGGAGCTTTCGGTTCACGCGGGCAGAGTGAGAGAGAGGGCGAGGGAGCTGGGCAGAGGGCGCAATTGGGAGAGGGGAGGTGGGCGAGCAGGGCACGGGGCTCAAAAGTGATGCGAGCGCACGGACGTGGCCGGAGAACGTGTGGTTGTGGGCGTGTCCATGGCGGGGAGATAGGGCGAGAGGTTAGAGACGGCTGACAGGTGGGGATGGCGGGACAGAGAGAGGGGAGCGAGTGCGTGCGAGAGAACTAGCGCCGACAGGTCTAGCCCATGTGACAGAGAGAGAGAGAGAGAGGGAGAGAGAGGCGCGCTCGGGTTGGCGCCGACAGGCGGGAGCCGCCTGTCAAGCAGAGGGGTGCGCTGGCGCGGGCACGCGCGGGATAAGCTAAGTGGGCTGCCTTGGGCCGAATTAGCTTTTCCTCTTTCCTGGAATTTCTAATTGCTTTTCTATTTATTTTCTCTAGGGTTTTCAATTCAAATTCAAACCAAGTTTCAAATTCAAACCAAATCAAATATGTGCAACATTTCAAGGAATATTTAGGCTCAATATGATGCAACATTCCATAACTCATATTTCTTGGGCAAAATAGAATAAATAATCCCTCACTAATACAACTAACTCTAATTAAAAGAGAAAGGGAGAGAGAAAACTAGAGAGAGAAACTAGAGTGAGATAGAGAAGAGTAACACCTGAATTTGGATGGTCATAAGAAAGATATTTTATACCCCCAAATTCAGGGTGTTACAGACCTATCCCCCTTAAAAGAATCTCAGCCTTGAGATTCAGGGCTGGCTAGCAAAGAGTTTGGGGTACTTTGCTCTTAGATCATCTTCTCTTTCCCAGGTTGCTTCTTCTTCTGAGTGATGGCCCCACTTGACTTTGCACATCCTGATGGTGTTCCTCCGAGTGACCCGATCTGTTGTCTCCAGAATCTGCGTTGGCTTCTCAATGTATTTTAGATCCTCTTGAACTTCAAGGTCTTCCATTGGCAACTGCTCTTCTAGTATTCGTAAGCATTTCTTCAACTGAGACACGTGAAACACGTCGTGCACTGCGAATAGGTTCTCTGGTATGCTGAGTTGATAAGCCACTTCTCTATGTCTTGCCTGAATCTGGTATGGACCGATATAGCGAGGGGCTAGCTTGCCTTTGACTCCAAACCTTTTGGTTCCTCTCATGGGTGACACTTTCAAGTAGACATAGTCTCCCACTTCAAAACTGAGTTCCCTTCTTCTGGTGTCAGCATAGCTTCGCTGTATAGACTGCTGTTGGGGACTTGTTCTCAAATGCTTCGGCTTAAGAACAAGGCAACATAAAAGGGTTAATAGTTAGAACCCTTCGTCCTTCGAAGCATTATACCCCTTAGGATATAATGATCTTCGGACGAAGAGTGTGAAGGACATACCTTTGACATTTCCACACTTATTAATGAAGGAAGAAGCATATAAAACATGAGAAATAATATAAATAATTATATGACATCATTGAAATCCTCAGATTATATTATTATGAACAATCGTAAATAATATCGAATTATATTTATACCTTCGGCTTGATAGAAGGCAAAGATCCAAGCGTGACGTGAGAGCCATTACAAATCAGCGTGAACAGTATGGGGGTACTGTTCATCTATTTATAGGCACAGGGAGCATCCTATGAGATATTACATGCATGTCCTTTACAGAAGATTACGACTATGACATAGGCTCTCATGGACTAATCGGTCATTTTATCTTTATGTCAGTGCGATCCTTTGTCTTGAGACATGTTACTGTGCCGAAGCTTCATGGATGGTGGCTTCGATGCTTCTTTTGTGAGGATCTGCCGAAGGTATCTCCTCTTTTAGGATCTTCGGCGATGAAGCAAACCCCCCAACAGTAGCCCCTTCACGGTGCTAGATCGTTTTCGTAACGAGCTTGATCCGTAAAAAAGTATCCTAGGCTTTGGAAAGCCGAAGATCCGAAAAACACCTTCCCTGAGCTCGTTGCCAAGAAACGATTAAAATATTCCGAGTGCGAAATGGCCCACCATGCGTCGAGCATACGCGTCCTGGCGATTCACCTTCTCAAGTTCTGCGGCCCACCATTCAGTGAGTGCGGGCGACTGTTCATCCGGTGCGAAAGACTTGGCGATTCACCTTCCCGCCTGCGGCACATCAAATGGCAAGAGTGCGTTCCACCGCCAGGGTTACAAATGACAGAGAAGAAGCCGAAGCTACTAAACTGCTCTGATTTCCGAAGTAATGAGACAGTCAGGGCTGGTAGTGCCGGAGGACGTTTCTAACGAAGGTGCACCTGCTGCCGAAGCTGAGCAAGTTGACGTTGAAGAAGGTGAAAGTGAAGAAGAATACAGTGCCCTACCATCTAAACCTAGCCACCTGGAGTTTGGAAAGTCTAATGTTACCGAGGATGATATGCCAAAATTGTTAAAGCTAAGCTATTTCAGTGAAGCCAAGAAGAAGCTGATTCGTTTTGGCGGAGAGGAGATCACCCCAAAGCCAGAAGAGGATGAGGTGGTAGTTTTTAAAAGCTTCTTTAAAGCAGGATTGAGATTTCCTTTACACGAAATGATTGCGGATGTTTTGGAGAACTTCGAGATTTATCTTCATCAGTTGACTCCTAATGCCATCGTTAGGCTTAGCGTCTATATTTGGGCTCTCCGAAGCCAGGGGCGGAACCACTTGCCGAAGGCTTCTGCTGGGGACATGAGCTTCACTATCAAACAAAAGCTAGAGAAGATGTGCTGCATGAAAACTTCGGGTGCTACAATTTTGCTTATCGCAAAGATGCAAAGTCTCCTGTTATTAGCTACCATACCAAATGGCCAACTGGCTGGAAGGCTGAGTGATTTTATGTTAAGGTTGATGAGAAAAAGGAGAAGCTGGTTCAGAGCCCATCGGACTTAATCTTTGGAGAAACTAGGCCCCAGTGTGACATGACACCGGGGGGACCATGTCAAATTGCTTTGGGCGAATTTTGAGTTGTTTCGGAGCATATTGGTACTAGGGATTTGGTACAAGAATTCTTACCTTATAGAGTATTCCCAACTTTGAAAGAATGGGACATGCCGAAGCTCAAAGGGGAAAAGAAAAAGAAGGAACTTGATCGGCTGCACTATCATTTCAAGTTCAAGAAACACTTCAAAGAACCCTGCCAAGAGTGCTTGGAGACAATTGAGGTTATGTGCAACGAGATTTTGGGCAATTACACGAGAAAAGAAGATCAGTTGATGACTGCAGCCTTCGACACCCGATCGAAGCGAAGATTAAATCGGGTAATGGATGCTCTGAATTTTGAATATCTAGACTACGAGCGATTGAGCAAGGGTGTCGAAGGGCAAAAAAGAAAAAGAGTTGTCAGTGTTGTGGGCAGGCAGGCCGCTAGAATGGTAAAAGAAGATGAAGAAAAACTAAAGAGGAGAAAACTGAGCCCTGAGCCGAAGGCAATCGCCCCGAAGAAGAGGAAAGCTACAGTCCTGAAGCAAAAGGCAGCTGATAAAGAAGAAGAGACTGCCTCAACACCTTCTGCTGCTGACATAGAAGAAATTCTAAAGGTAATGACTGAATGCTTGCCCATCAAGCTAAGTCCACTGGGGCCGCATCTGACGACGCTATTACAGAAGAAGGGGGAACCTTCGGCGACGAAGAAGTCTGCTGGGCCAGAAAAACAAAGAATTATTACTGTGACAGAGGCCATTGAAGAAACACCACCACCAGCTTCGACGCCAAAAGCACCAGCTGTTGAGAGCGCTGCAGCTACCGAAGCTGCACCCGCTGAAGCTGCAACTGCCGAAGGTGCAAACTTAGAAACTACACTTTCTGATATTGATAAAATACTTCTGGACATAGCCACAGAAGAGGCTGCTACAGCCGCCGAAGAATCCATGGCCAGAGTGTCTAGGAAAAAGAGGGAAATAGCCGAAGATACTTTAGAAGGAGAAAGTTTCAACTTTCAAAGCTTGATTGGTCAAGAATTAACAAAGGCCGAGAAAGAAGAATTGAGAGACTTCGCCATCTCCTGCGGGTATCAGCCAGGAGCACTACTCTTTGGCGGCATTGACGACAAAAGCCTGGGTTGCCTCCGAGACTGAACCGGAGCAAAAGTTATCGGTCCACTGTCGAAGAGTATTGGCTTCCTGAAGCTTGAGACCGATATTAGCCGCTACCGACGACAGCATATCGTTGGTAGTTTATTCTATTCTAACTTCAAGGTAAAAACTTTTTTTGAGTTTGCATTGCTTTTAACAACAAAGGTCTTTTCTTACGAAGGTTGCTTCTATAAAGAGTATGTTATTAAGCAAAGCTTTGAGGATGCAACAGGACCTTGAGGATAAAAACACGAAGTTATAATTGAAGGGTTAGAGAGCAAAATAAGAGATCAAACATCTACTCTTGAAAAGAAAGATTTTGAACTTCAGACAATGGAAGGTTTACTGGCAGAAGCTGAGGCCAAAATTGCAAAGTTGGATAAAGAGCTTCTCTCAAAATCAGAGAGTTTTGAACAAGAAAAACAGAAATTTGATAAAAAGCTTGCGGCTGAGGCCGAAAAAAGTTCAAATTTGCAAAAATCATTGAAAGAGCTTCAAGATAAATGTCTGGAGTTCGGTAACCGATGCGTGCAGTGGCTAAGACAGATCTTCAACTAAGTTGGAGCCAGCTCTAAAGAATTTAGTCCTTCGGTTGAAAACCTGCCGGGAACCTTCGAACACATTGAGGGCGAAGTTGATGCTCTTGATGAAGTTATAGCAGGTCACGGTGATTTCTGTGCCCTTCTAGCTTCTTGGGGCACAGCTATTGCGTTCATGAAGTCTGGTTGCACGCATGGAAAAATTGTTAATAGACCAAACTTCAGCTTATCACTAGCACATCTGATTGATATCCCCAGTCTAGCTCGAAGCATAGGAAACAGATTTATAAAGCAAATATGGACGAAGGGTGGGTGGAGCCTAGCTGGTGACGAAACCCGGAGTCATCTGAAGCCGGTAATAAAATCATACCTTATGCTTACCTTTTCCTTGAAACTTGAATTTTCCTTATAATGCTTTGATATGTACAGGATGACAAAGCCGAATAACACAGGGCTGAAGCCTAGCTGGTAATCCGAAGCTCAGCAGATGAAACGAAGCTAGAGTACCTAACTGTGGAAAAATTCTAAGGAAACTTTTATATTGACCCTTGTAAAGAATATTGTAACTTAATAATCAGATTGTACTCTGTAAATTTGTTCATACCTTGTAATATATTTTTACCTTTCCATCGATGTATGAAATGCTTTGATGTGGTCAAAACCTGTATTTTTGAGCCGAAGGCGAAAAAACACCTTCCCTTCTTTTCGCACACAACAAAGCATAAATCTGCTTCTTGAAGCTTTTTGCTTCGAACCGAAGCCACTGTCTGTATTTGTATGATATGATGATGATGATCCTATGTATGTCTAAATGAATGTTTGTGAATCCAATGTATGATGTAATGTTTCGTGCAAATGAATGCCCAAACACACACATCCGAAGCTTCATCCACAACCTTCATTCCCTTAGAAATATTTGAAATCTCTTTGCCGTTTATTTTTCGGCTGCACCGCTTATTTTTCGATGTAAGTTCTGCATCCCCTTAGGAACGTCTTTTGAACTTCTTGGCCTTCTGTTTCGGCAGTATTCACATTGACTTTTCGCGCTTCGCCTTATATTTCGACGGTATTTAGCTCTGCATTCCCTTAGGAACGACTTTTGAGCAGAAAACTTACACTGCGCTCCCTTAGGAACAACTTTTTGTAGCTTCGTCATGCTCTGCATCCCCTTAGGGACGACTTTCGAGCTTCTCTCTGCTTTTTCTTTTTTTCTCTGCACTCAAAGGTGCATGCCCAAATTTTACATTTACATATTTGGGAGATTTTGCTCTCATGGAGCTAAATAAGAAAAAGAAAGATTACAAATTATGGCCCCATTAAAAACTTTTCTCCCCCTTTAGAAAGGAAAATGGTACCATACGAAAAATGAATAAGATTACATCAAATTACACGTAGTATCGCTGAAGCTCGCCCGCATTCCAAGATCTAGGAATGTCGTTGTCGTCCATATCCTTTAATCTGTAAGAACCGGGTCTTGACAAAGATACCACGAGAAAGGGTCCTTCCCATTTCAGCTGTAACTTTCCTACTGTGTCTGGATTGGCCAATCTCCGAAGCACCAGATGACCTGGCTTAATGGTTTTTAGCCGAACCTTTCTGTCACGCCATTTTATTGTTTCGGCTTGGTATTTATTGATATTCTCCATAGCCTGAAGCCTAGTCCCTTCTATAGCATCTTTTGCCACAGAATAATCAGCTTCGTCCTCTGCTGAAGCTGCTGTTCTAATTGACCCTGCCTTAGCTTCTTCCGGAGTTATTGCTTCGTCACCAAACAATAACTTGAATGGCGTAAAACCTGTTGACCTTGATATTGTTGTGTTGTGGCTCCACACCACATTAATCAACTCATCTGGCCATTTTCCTCTGGGCTGATTGAAGATTAACTTCATTATTCCCATCATTATGATACCATTTGCCCTTTTGACAAGTCCGTTTGACTCTAGATGTCTGACCGATGCAAAATGGATCTTGGTGCCAATCCGATCACAGAATTCCCTGAAAGCTTTGGCATCAAACTGTGTTCCATTGTCTACTGTGATAGCCCTCGGCACACCGAAACGACAGGCAATATTTTGCCAGAAAAACTTCTGGACTATGACCGAAGTTATTGTGGCCAACGGCTTCGCCTCAATCCACTTAGAAAAATATTCTACCGCCACCACTGTGGCAGAACCTCCAAGTTATTAGGCCCACATGCACCTGTCCTTGTCCCAAAGACCTCAGACGGCCATGCATGAGCACCCGATAACTCAACAGGATCTGTCCGATTGCCCCAAGGACATCAGATAAACCACTTTCAACCAGAACCACGAGATTAAGTAATACTTATCACACACACCAATATTTTTGCAGCAGAAAATCTTACTACCAAATTTTACAAGTTACAAAAATTTTGTATTATTTTATTGGAATGGTTACAAAAGTATAAGTTTGAAATATATGCTAGCTCAAATGACCATCCTCAATAAGAAGTATAGAAGGGTTACTTAGACTTATAAGAAGGCCGAGCCCACCGGCACTTAACACCATCACAGCAGCACAAGGTTAGAACATGAAAAACAACAGGGAATAAAACCCTAAGTATGGAATTACTCAGCAAGACTTACCCGACTAAAGAAAAGACTCTCAAGGATATGCTGGATTTGGGAATCAAGGAGAGGCTCTTAGCAAGAATCAACTTAGATACTTTTGCAGAAATAACTTACTAAAGTGAGTCCTTACTTTCAATATTTTAACGCCAGATTAAATATTAATAGACTCTATTTGCATCTAGTCTAATTTCACCATCTCATCAATACAACATCATTTTTATTCATAATGTTCACATCCTAACTTAGGTTGCAGGTCGGAGATCAAGTCTCCACTCTCTGGGGATATAACGGCGATCCGAATCGATTTACTCAGCTGAGGATCTCTAACCACACGACATATGTAGCACTTAACCCTTGCATATGTCAACCGTTCCCACAGATCCTCCACAACGTGAACCGGTCCGCGCTACTCGGGAGCACAGTACTCCTCCATCCAGCCTCTAGCCAGGAGGGTACACGCTACCCCCACCATCTCCCACGCCCAGTGCGTGGTTGTCTTTTCATGTATGGAATAGCCGGGTTCAAGCTTACCCTGTCCCATTTCTAGGGCATGTGGCTAGTTAAGATAGTCCTTGATCAACAGGCCTATATACGCATCCAATCCTTAATTAACCTGGGCGGAGCCTCACCTGTTCCTAACCCAAGTTCCGATTTAAGTACTTCCATCCTTAGGAGTGTTTGTGTTCCTTAGGATGAAAAGAGCATTATAGGGAACTTTGCAGTAAGATCCCACCATGCTCCCAACGAAAATATTCTTGCAGGTAGAAATCATCCTTCCTCAGGATAAACCTGAGCTAGGCATAAGTGCAAAGGACAAACTCTATCTGCTTATAAGCAGGGCTAAGCATTTTTTGTAAATTATATTTTGATACTTCACCAGAAGTATCTATAAAAGGAATGGATTTTAAGGTAGCCAATGCATCAAAGGGTTCCAAGCAACTCCTATAAACCTAATGCACATTCACTAGACTTAAAGTGTGTAAAAATAATTTAAAAACACAAGGAAGGGGTTGCATGCAACGAGGCTTGCCTGGGTAACACTAGGTTAGTGTTTGTTAGACGATGTCCACTTGACGATCATCCTTGTCCTAGCACTTGATCAGGCAGGTTCGTTCATCAGCATCACCATGCGGAGTAGCCCGCGCTTGGGGTCGACTTGAGTCATCTTCCGCATCACGTGATTAATTATCGCACCTGAATGAAATGCATTATGCATATGAATGCATATAGACAGGAATATCAAAAACCCTAAATAGTGCTAGGTGATGGCAAATTAAACATCTAGCGACGAGGCGTTGTACAATTTTATACGAAAATACTAGTTATCGACGTATGATTAAGCGCAATAATTACGCTTCTCGAACCTAACGCAAACATCACCAACCACAAACTATAGACATGAAATACAATTAGACTAATCACAACTTATCAATTAATTAATTAAATTCTAAACTTATCCTTTGCTTTATAAATTATACTATATCTTTATAGACGATTAAAATATTTTATCATCACACATGCCTACCAAAATTCTACTCGGTCCACTAATTCAGCTAAGTGACCGGAATAGCGAAATAATTCGCCATAGCTGAATCTGGCTCGATAATCGTAAGAAATGCGAAGTCGACGAGAGTTTCGTGACTCACGCAATTTATCGAGCACATTAATGAGTATCGCACTAGCACATTAATTTATTCAACGATCGAACTATTCTTAATAATTTATCAGCTTACCGTTTCAGCAAGCTGACTCAAAGCCGCAAGATCGGTAGTGATTTTTCGATCCAGGCAATTTGTCGAGCGTGCTTGGCAGATAATATCCGAACTTCACGCACCCGACCATCCAACCTTTGGACATCTTCTCTTGGGGATTCTTTTGTCAGCACGACTTCAACTCGGAGGCATCACGTAGGGACCGACATCGAGAAGGCGTGACCGAACGACGACGGCAAGACAAAGGTTGGAGACGACCGAATATCAACGACAAGCACTAGAGTTTTACGACGGGCTGTTGTAATGGAACGTCGATACACTATCCATGGCAATTAGGAGATCGACATAGGTGGAACCGATAGCCGAACAGGAACTACGCAGATCGACGATACGAGACTCGATCTGGCGAGCATGATGCAAGGGATCGCAGCTGCTGTTTCGACAAGAATTACTTGCTGCCGAGCACGACGAAAGCCGGGGAGCTGCCGACGGTCAGCCCGAGAACGACGTCAGAGCAGCGGACGAAAAACATTAGAGAAAGGGCTCGCGCCGGTCAACAGAGAAGCGCGCGGCGAGCATCAGGGAAACGGACGAGCGGCTGCCATGGGAGGGACTCCGAGCAGGGGAAAAACTGCGCGCAGCGAAGGAGGCCTCGGCATAGCGGCCATGGCCGGACAGAGAGGGATCGGACGGCGCGCAGACTAGGCGAGTAGAGAAGAGTGGCTGAGCTAGGCGAGCTCGGACCGGTGAGCAGAACAGAGGGCAGGGCGCGGCAGCCTGCAGGAAATAACGCAGTCCGAGCGCCGGCCATGGAGAGACCCCGGCAGGACGCTCTCCCATGGGAGATACAGGGAGATGGGAACTCGAGTTGAAGGGAGCTCCGGTCGGGCTGGGGATTGGGCGAGCTGCACGGCCGGGAGCTCCATGGCTGGGAGAAGGAGCGCTCGGCTGACCGGACTGGAAAAGAGAAGAACAGGGGCGGCCAGGAGATAAGCAACACGCAGAAAAATCTAGGTACGACAGTGAATAGATAAGGAGAGATAGAGGGCGGGGGACGGGAGGGGGGTCAAGAAAATCCGTTAGCTGTGTGCAGAAAAAAAAATCGCGACGATCGGTCCCAGGGAACGGATGAATGTAAAACGTCCAGCAGCTGCTCGGATAAAAGGATGAGCGATGGCTGGGATAGCCGGATAGGACCAGAAGCCTCACACGTGAAAGCAAAAGAATTTTAGCTACAGCACTTCAGGAAGACTCGAGGCGCCAGGAAGTGATCTCGACGTTGGTTCAAAAATAAGGAGAAGATATTTTATTTTCTTTTTGAAAAACAGAAATATGAATATGAATATAAATATAATTATAACTTGTGTTGTAGGTTACGATTTATGGCGAGATGTAAATAGATCGGGTTAAAATGATTTTGGCTTCGATAATTTACTCTGTCGAAGATAACATACTGGAAAAAGAGGCCCAATTATTACTCTTGCGCTCGCAAAACAGCGTACTGGAGGATAAATTGGGTCATATCCACGAGCAAGATTTTTCTCGGACAGTGCGCGATTTAGATTATTTTGCTCCGAACATTTTTGTCGTCGAGTTCAACTTAATTTGTCCGGGATAAAAATCATCCGAGTGAGTCGGGCTTCCGAATTCGTATTCGCGCGAGCGATGAATTTTAAATAATCATCAAACGTACCGATTTTCGGAACGACGATGTTCCGAACATCACAAAAATTTTGGAAGAGCCCAAATAAATAGAAGTAAAAATGATGTCGCACTCGCGACAAACGGAACAGATGCGATATTAAAATCGCGATAAGCGAGGATGATTAAAATTTGAAAATCCGTTTTATCCACTGATATTACGTGCTTAAATCCGTACTCGTTATCGAGCGGAATATAAACACCTAGGGTGTTACAGCCTTCCCCCCTTAAAAGAATGTCGTCCCGAGATTCAGAGCGAAAGACTTTCAAAAGTAGAGAAGCATGTAAACCACGTCCATATCAGCGGTAATCATAAGGCAGTTCTGAGCGAAGACAAGTGTCTCAGAATGTTGCTTCTCTAGTGGACATAGCATGTATCGCCTTAGGCTAATTAAGAATGTCCATCAATAGAGACCATGTCTGCCAGAGGAACATATAAGGTTCCATGTGTGCAGTTTGCTTTTTCTGATGACACTATACTATCTGAGTCTGTTAAGCAAGCGCCAGATATGCGATTTTACCCAAATAGAACCAGATGCAACCTCTTGGGTAAAACACACAGAAAGAGGTTTACCAACAAGTGGTCGCAATAAGTTCAGTGCACACGAGACGAGTGTGGATATCGAACAACATCACAGTTAACTCGTGTTAGCCAGAAAACCCAAGTTCAAGATAAATGATAGAGACTCAAGAAAATATCAATGAAGAGATCCGTAGATGTTGACTTCACGACCAACCCATTTCATCAAATACTTAGCATGGCTCGACTTGATCACACATGCTGGAAAAGCACACGTGACGCGATCGAGGCATGACTAGAGTGATGACTAGGTTTTGACCAGTCGGCTTAACTTAATTTTTGCAAGTATTTCCTTAGGATGGGTTGAACCAAAGTGAGTTTAGGCAACTCGACAAAACGATCCCTACACTCAACCTTTGTTCACAACGCAATTACAAGTTAGTCAAAACCAAATTGTTGAACTACTTTTGGCACTAAGAAATTTTGGTCTCGTTACCCATTGGCAATCCAATGGTCGAGAGTTCGCCTTGGTTAACAGAAGATCATGCACTTGGGTAGAAATCCATTTGGTCATGTTGTTCATCCGTTTCTTCTATACAAGATGAACGAACTGGGTTTGGAAACGCATAGATTAAATTGGAGAGCGAATGAACAAACTCCTGCATCTCAACAGCAGGGGAAACAGATCTCCATTTTGAGAGCTAATCAGTTGTTTTTCAACACTAAAAAGCTCCAAGGCTCCACCTTTACACAAAGGTTGCAAAGGGAACGTGTATGTGTGAAGTTATTACCAAAGTCAAGGGAAAAGAGACTACACATGGGAAGTGGTATGCCCTTTTCATCGAATAGAGATGATAGATGTTGCTTGGTCACTTCGACAAATAACATCGAAATTATTTCAAGGAAGATATCTACGGAAGATCACCCATCAGTGTAGTTTCACAATGGATCATGACTAGAGACCTTGATACCAGCATCCGATGAGTAGCACAATCCTGTGTGCGCATTCACAGGCGGCTCTTAGTTTCGCTGCGGCACCATAAGTCCTTAATCGTGACACCACTACCGAACTGACACCAATAATGAATCTCACGTAGCAAAAATAGATTGTGCCAAGATAATGCATTGACATAGTCTCATAATGGATTACAACTACTAACCATGATACCGGCGCGTGCCGAGCAGCACAACCGTGTGTGTGCACACATAGAAAGCCCTCAGTTTCGTCGTGGCATCATCGATTTTAGTCATAACACCATTACCAGACGTAACCAATAAGAAATATCACGTGGCACAAATATGACAATATAGAAAAGAGACTCCACCTGTAAGAAGGGTTACAAGTAGAGAGCCAAAGAGATTATGGCCCAAGGAAATGAACAAGGCATGGCCATAACCTAAACTTGATGAAAAGAGTACGATGGGAGACTGTTAATTCAGCCAAAACATATTTCTATGCTCATCATAGGGATTATAAGGTCAAGGATTAGTATCTGATTAGATACGGAGGGAAAAACAATCAGAAGATTAAGTTGGTATGCCTTTGATAAGTATGGGGAAACCAAAGGCATCAAATTCAAGAAAATGATTGGACATGTCTTTCCTGGGTTAAGTTGATAAAATAACATTACGATCCTTAATAACAGATAACCGGATAAGGGACATCAGCTTGTGCCAATCGAACAAGGGTATGGTCTAAGATGGAAATATGACTCAAGATTCTTATTTTAAGCCTGAGTACACCTTAGGTCTAGTAAAGAAATTATCTAAGCATTTATTTTTATGTGTTTGGTCATGGAGTGATAAAGGAAAAATCAACTTTGGTCATGGTTCACCAACTAAGAACATGGCGCAGTTTTGGGTGTAGGCAAACAGGTCATCAACATTCTATCGGCACATCAAGTACAAGAGCAAACACATATAGCACCTAAACATATTACCTAAAGAATGGAGGACAGCTACTTCATCGAAGTTCATAATTCAACATTACACCACATTATCTACAATCACTGTTTACTGGAATAAAGATGAGAGAAGCATTTTGGATGTATAGGTGACAAACATGATGCAACAATCAGGATGCATGCTCGTCCTATTCGTCCTCACTGATTTTGCCAACCAAATGTGGCAATAGCGTTCTATCTCGGTGGCATACTTACGACTCTCACGGTATTTTGCTAGTCGTCAGCTACACATACGTTTTCGAGGTTAGTATACCTGCAGAAAAATCCATCACAGCCCAATTTCCAATGATGCAGTTCACTCATGATAGTTTATCACAGTTTATACTCCATATATTGCTATATGGAGGCCAGCTCATTATTAAGCGCCGAGCCATGCATAGGCGCCGTTGCCACACTTTAACCATAGGGCAACTCATTATGATAACTCACCTTCTTACCTGAGCGTAGGTGCGTCGTTACATGTACAATACATTTCTCAGTATTCCCATGTCTGTATACCCATACACATCCATGGGGTACTGAATTCTCGGAAAAGTAAATACTCCACATCGCAGCCTTCATATATACATATGTGGAACATGTATATAATCAAGCGCCAAAATTAAATACTTCCCTAGACCGACGGTTGTTCGGTCATGCTCTCACCTTACCTGAGCGTCGATCCATTCAAAACTGAATGGCCTCAAAAATAACAATACACATGTATGCAATACCCCCGGTTGTGGGTTAGTGGTTTTTAAATAAGCCACTTGATAGTCCTTAATTTAGGGCTTACAGAGGATGACGCTAGCATTATAGTTTTTCAAAACTATTTTTCAAAGCCAAACAATGTGTTTAGTTGAAAATAGTTTTTTTAAATCAAAACTTTTGTTTTGAAAATACGTATGTGACCGTATATACTTAATCCAGCTCCGATACCAGCCTGTGGCAGAACCTCCAAGTTATTAGGCCCACATGCACCTGTCCTTGTCCCAAAGACCTCAGACGGCCATGCATGTGCACCAGATAACTCAACAGGATCTGTCCGATTGCCCCAAGGACATCGGATAAACCACTTTCAACCAGAACCGCGGGATTAAGTAATACAAATCACATACACCAATATTTTTGCTGTGGAAAATCTTACTACCAAATTTTATAAGTTACAAAAAATTTATATTATTTTATCGGAATGATTACAAAAGTATAAGTTTGAAATATATGCTAGCTCAAATGACCATCCTCAATAAGAAGTATAGAAGGGTTACTTAGACTTATAAGAAGGCCGAGCCCACCGGCACTTAACACCATCACAGCAGCACAAGGTTAGAACATGAAAAACAACAGGGAATAAAACACTGAGTATGGAATTACTCAGCAAGACTTACCCGACTAAAGGAAAGACTCTTAAGGATATGCTGGATTTGGGAATCAAGGAGAGGCTCTTAGCAAGAATCAACTTAGATACTTTTGCAGAAATAGCTTACTAAAGTGAGTCCTTACTTTCAATATTTTAACGCCAGATTAAATATTAATAGACTCTGTTTGCATCTAGTCTAATTTCACCATCTCATCAATACAACATCATTTTTATTCATAATGTTCACATCCTGACTTAGGTTGCAGGTCGGAGATCAAGTCTCCACTCTTCGGAGATATAACGGCGATCCGAATCGATTTACTCAGCTGAGGATCTCTAACCACATGACATATGTAGCACTTAATCCTTGCATATGTCAACCGTTCCCACAGATCCTCCACAACGTGAACCGGTCCGCGCTACCCGGGAGCACAGTACTCCTCCATCCAGCCTCTAGCCAGGAGGATACACGCTACTCCCACCATCTCCCACGCCCAGTTTGCGGTTGTCTTTTCATGTATGGAATAGCCGGGTTCAAGCTTACCCTGTCCCATTTCCAGGGCATGTGGCTAGTTAAGATAGTCCTTGATCAACAGGCCTACATACGCATCCAATCCTTAATTAACCTATGCGGAGCATCACCTGTTCCTAACCCAAGTCCCGATTTAAGTACTTCCATCCTTAGGAGTGTTTGTGTTCCTTAGGATGAAAAGAGCATTATAGGGAACTTTGCAGTAAGATCCCACCATGCTCCCAATGAAAATATTCTTGCAGGTAGAAATCATCCTTCCTCAAGATAAACCTGAGCTAGGCATAAGTGCAAAGGACAAACTCTATCTGCTTATAAGCAGGTCTAAGCATTTTTTGTAAATTATATTTTGATACTTCACCAGAAGTGTCTATAAAAGGAATGGATTTCAAGGTAGCCAATGCATCAAAGGGTTCCAAGCAACTCCTATAAACCTAATGCACATTCACTAGACTTAAAGTGTGTAAAAATAATTTAAAAACACAAGGAAGGGGTTGCATGCACCGGGGGTTGCCTGGGTAACACTAGGTTAGTGTTTGTTAGACGATGTCCACTTGACGATCATCCTTGTCCTAGCACTTGATCAGGCAGGTTCGTTCATCAGCATCACCATGCGGAGTAGCCCGCGCTTGGGGTCGACTTGAGTCATCTTCCGCATCACGTGATTAATTATCGCACCTGAATGAAATGCATTATGCATATGAATGCATATAGACAGGAATATCAAAAACCCTAAATAGTGTTACGCGATGGCAAATTAAACACCTAGCGACGAGGCGTTGTACAATTTTATACGAAAATACTAGTTATCGACGTATGACTAAGCGCAATAATTACGCTTCTCGAACCTAACGCAAACATCACCAACCACAAACTATAGACATGAAATACAATCAGACTAATCACAACTTATCAATTAATTAATTAAATTCTAAACTTATCCTTTGCTTTATAAAATATACTATATCTTTATAGATGATTAAAATATTTTATCATCACACATGCCTACCAAAATTCTACTCGGTCCACTAATTCAGCTAAGTGACCGGAATAGCGAAATAATTCACCATAGCTGAATCTGGCTCAATAATCGCAAGAATTGCGAAGTCGACGAGAGTTTCGTGACTCACGCAATTTATCGAGCACCTTAATGAGTATCGTACTAGCACATTAATTTATTCAACGATCGAACTATTCTGAATAATTTATCAGCTTATCGTTTCAGCAAGCTGACTCGAAGCCGCAAGATCGGTAATGATTTTTCGATCCAGGCAATTTGTCGAGCGCGCTTGGCAGATAATATCCAAACTTCACGCACCCCACCATCCAACCTTTGGACATCTTCTCTTGGGGATTCTTTTGTCAGTACGACTCCAACTCGGAGGCATCACGTAGGGACCGACATCGAGAAGGCATAACCGAACAACGACGGCAAGACAAAGGTTGGAGACGACCGAATATCAACGACAAGCACTAGAGTTTTACGACGAGCTGTTGTAATGGAACGTCGATACACTATCCATGGCAATTAGGAGATCGACATAGGCGGAACCGATAGCCGAACAGGAACTACGCAGATCGACGATGCGAGACTCGATCTGGCGAGCATGATGCAAGGGATCGCAGCTGCTGCTTCGACAAGAATTACTTGCTGCCGAGCACGATGGAAGCCGGGGAGCTGCTGACGGTCGGCCCGAGAACGATGTCGGAGCAGCGGACGGAAAACATTAGAGAAAGGGCTCGCGCCGGTCAATAGAGAAGCGCGCGGCGAGCATCAGGGAAACGGACAAGCGGCTGCCATGGGAGGGACTCCGAGCAGGGGAAAAACTGCGCACGGCGAAGGAGGCCTCGGCACAGCGGCCATGGTTGGACAGAGAGGGGATGGGACGGCGTGCAGACTAGGCAAGTAGAGAAGAGTGGCTGAGCTAGGTGAGCTCGGACCGGCGAGTAGAACAGAGGGCAGGGCGCGACAGCCTGCAGGAAATATCGTAGTCCGAGCGCCGGCCATGGAGAGACCCCGGCAGGACGCTCTCCCATGGGAGATACAGGGAGATGGGAACTCGAGTTGAAGGGAGCTCCAGTCGGGTTGGGGATTGGGCGAGCTTGTGAGGGACCTAGCCCATTTGATATACACTGGCCCAACTGAGAGGATATATACAAATAGCAGCAACAGTTGAAAGGGGATAGCCAGAAACAAACGAAATATCTTCTTCTTCCTTATCAAGTTATCTTAGTTCTATACTGTCTTCCTCTATTTCTTCTACCTCCCGCTGTAATTGCTACTAGTTCTTCTACCTTCTGCTGTAATCGCTACCAGTTCTGAGTTGAAGCAATACATTCCGCCAGTAGGTTGCTGACAATTGGTATCAAAGCTGTTGATCTCTGGGCAATCTCGCTACACTATCCACCTTCCGTCGAGCCGTGCGACCATGACAGGTGCGGTTGATTCCAGTCTGGCGGGGGCGATGGAGGCGCAGTCGCAGGCGATGGAGGCACTGTCGTAGGCGTTGGCGACTCAAGCCCGCTTGCTTCAACAGATCTGCGATCTCCTTGATGCTCAGGATAGCCATTGGGGAGTGCTCGAACGGATGGTGTCCAGCAACGTCACCTCCATCGACCCCGATGAGGTGCTCGACAACCACCGCGTCAGCGAGCCCATCGCCACCTTCGCTTCTGCGGCCGATGCTACCTTCTCTAGCACTGCAGGCGTCGAGTGTGGCATGATCCATAGCTATGCGGCTGCCAACACTGAGATAACCGACAACTGGGGCAACGACTTTGATGAAGGAGAGGACCCATTAGATCCATATTGCGTGACGCCATCCATCGCTGCCGACAACTGGGGCGGATTCTTCGGTGGCAAGGATGTTGCTGCCGATGCCGAGTTAGCCGACCACTGGGACAACCCCTCCTCCAACCTCGACGCGACAGCCTGCATCACTACAGCCCACGTTGTGCCCGAAGCCAGCTACATGGAGGCGCTCACCATCTGTTCGACTCCAGTCTTCACCGAGCACGCTTTGTTCGAGACCGCGCTCCGCCGTGCGCTACGGGTGCTCCGATGCGAGCCGCTTCCATGCCTGCTTCATGCGTTCAAGGACGTGCCCACGCTCTTCGCTTCGAGGGCGCCTAGAGCGTCGTTCAAGGACCCGGCGCTGCTCCTCACAGGGGAAATCGGCTCCGACCATGTCGACATTTGTGCCCCACTTCCGCTCTCCTTGTCCCGGACCCCCATCGCCACGGGCCTCCTTGCAGTCGCCAACTTCCCCACCGATGCAGCGGGCACGCTCCACCACATCCACACGATGTCGGTCACCAGCTCCCTGCCTCTCCGCGCTATCATCCGCGTTTGGCGCGAGCTCGTTCTCCCCGACGACTTCGAGGACTGCATTGTCGAGGTGCATCCACACTTCTTGCACGACCAAATAATTACCCATTCATGCTCTCTGGTGGAAATCGGGAGTGCAGAAGATCCTGGCACTGCCTTCTCCTTCACCGACGAGGCGGCTTCCTACAACAAGCCAAGCTCCGACCTCGTAGCTGCACTGCTCGACGAAATGCTGCACAGGGGCATCCCTACCGATCCGCTGGCGTACACCACTATGTTGAATTCTCTTTGCCGCAAGAAGCAACTCCGAGGGGCATGCTGCCTTCTCTGTCTCATGCGATGCCGTGGATTCTCCCCTGTCATTATGCATCACAACATGGTCATCATCGGAATACGCCACGAGGGACGACCACTAGATGCCTGCAAGGTTGTTGGTGATATGGTGGACAGTGGATGTACACCGAATGCATTGGCATATGCTATAGTGGTGAGTGGGCTGTGCGTAAGCGGATTATACGATAAGGCAGAGGCTTACCTGGTGGACATGGTTGGTAAAGGCTTGTGCCACATTTTTCATTGTTTCATTCAGTTACCAGGGGTTGCTGTATAATTGTGAATGTAGAAGATGATGCACAAATTATGAGTTGGATGCTTGATCTTGGAGTAGTTATGCATGTTGAGATCTGGAGTCCAGTGATCAGCACATCTGTCCAGACCTACCTAATCGAGGGATATGCATTCTGGGTTGTAGGAATGAACTCTTGTGAGTGGACTGAGACTAGCCGTGGGACTTACAACAAGTGGGATGGTGTTTCTCGTTACACAACTCAGGTGTCTCCAGGAGCATGGATTGCTGTGATGGTGTCACTTGATGGCCCATGCTTTTGGAATGTACGGACAATCCATCTGGACACATGGGATGTTCAGCTCTTCCAATCCATTGATGGTGGTGCTGCATTTGACTTTTCCACAACTGCTGAGGAAAATGCAAGAGCTGGGCAACTATGGCCGCCACCTATACAGTTTGAGAGACAGGACATCTGGTCTCCAATTGCCTATGGGAGGGATGCAGCGCCGCACAAGCAACCATGACCACCACCTGTGTTTCGCAGTTTGATGAATGAGAAAGCCAAAGGAGATGACTTAGAACTTGGTGACATCCATGTTGCAGTGAGGGAGGGAGCAATGGATGGCAAGCTGAAGTTTGTGATACTGGAAGATGGTGTTGAAGCCTGCCATCCAGTGATTGATCTTCCTAAGACAGTAGCTACTCAAGGAGTTGCATTTGGTATAAAACTTGTTCTGGTGTTACACGAGTTGCAGCTACAAGACCACAGACGGCAATGAAGAGGACTACACTATTAGCGTCTTGGGGGCAAGCCGCTGTTTAAGGAGGGGGGAATGTGAGGGACACGGCCCATTTGATATACGCTGGCCCAACTGAGAGGATATATACAAATAGCATGAACTGTTGAAAGGGGATAGCCAGAAACAAACGAAATATGTTCTTCTTCCTTATCAAGTCATCTTAGTTCTATACTGTCTTCCTCTATTTTTTTTACCTCCCACTGTAATTGCTACTAGTTCTTCTACCTCCTGCTGTAATCGCTACCAGTTCTGAGTTGAAGCAATACATTCCGCCAGCAGGTTGCTGACAGAGCTGCACGGCCGGGAGCTCCATGGCTGGGAGAAGGAGCGCTCGGCTGACCGGACTGGAAAAGTGAAGAACAGGGGCGGCCAGGAGATAAGCAACACGCAGAAAAATCTAGGTACGACAGTGAATAGATAAGGAGAGAGAGAGAGGGCGGAGGGGGGGTCAAGGAAATCCGTTAGCTGTGTGCAGAAAAAAAAATCGCGACGATCAGTAACAGGGAACGGATGAATGTAAAACGTCCAGCAGCTGCTCGGATAAAAGGATGAGCGATGGCTAGGATAGCCGGATAGGACCAGAAGCCTCACACGTGAAAGCAAAAGAATTTCAGCTACGACACTTCAGGAAGACTCCAGGCGCCAGGAAGTGATCAGGACGTTGGTTCAAAAATGAGAAGATATTTTATTTTCTTTTTGAAAAACAGAAATATGAATATAAATATAATTATACCTTGTGTTGTAGGTTACGATTTATGGCGAGATGTAAATAGACCGGGTTAAAATAATTTTGGCTTCGATAATTTACTCTGTCGAAGATAACATACTGGCAAAAGAGTCCCAATTATTACTCTTGCGCTCGCCAAAACAGCGTACTGGAGGATAAATTGGGTCATATCCACGCGCAAGATTTTTCTCGGACAGTGCGCGATTTAGATTATTTTGCTCCGAACATTTTTGTCGTCGAGTTCAACTTAATTTGTCCGAGATAAAAATCATCCGAGTGAGTCGGGCTTCCGAATTCATATTCGCGCGAGCGATGAATTTTAAATAATCATCGAACGTACCGATTTTCGAAACGACGATGTTCCGAACATCACAAAAATTTTGGAAGAGCCCAAATAAATAGAAGTAAAAATGATGTCGCACTCGCGACAAACGAAACAGATGCGATATTAAAATCACGATAAGCGAGGATGATTAAAATTTAAAAATCCATTTTATCCACTGATATTGCGTGCTTAAATCCGTACTCGTTGTCGAGCGGAATATAAACACCTAGGGTGTTACAACCACAACATATTTTAAATTGCCTTGTGCCGGTGGAAGTGGGCCTAGCAAATCAAGACCCCATCTTTGCAATGGCCAAGTGGGTTGTATTAATTGAGTAAGAGATGAAGGTTGCCTCTAGTCTCTGGCACATTTTTGACAGCCTTCATACTTTTGGACTAGTTCTGCTGCATCCGAAGCTACCTTCGGCCAGTAAAATCTTTGTCGAAAAACTTTTTCCAGCAAAGGTCCAGACCCAATGTGGGATCCACACAATCCTGCATGTATCTCCTTCATCAGCTCTATACCTTCGGCTCTAGATAAGCACTTAAGAAGTGGAGAGCAGACTCCATGCTTGTATAACTCCCCTCCTATTATTACATATGGTCTTGTTCTTGCCTCTATTCTCTTATTATAAGCTTCATCGTCTGAAAGGCAATTACCTTGGAGGAAATATATAATCTCAGTCCTCCAATCTTCACTATGAACAGGAGATATAGTGAGCACTGCTCTTTCGAGGAGTTCCACCGAAGGTGCTCTTATTGTTTCAAAAAACACTTCCGAAGGTAAAGGCAGCCCCTGTGCCGCTGACTTGGCTAACAGATCAACGTGCTCGTTTTCGCCTCGCGGAATATTCTTAACAGAAAACCCTTCGAATGAAGCCTCAAGCCTTCGAACTGTATCTAGGTATTTCTCAAGCTTCGGATCTCTTGCTTTGCAACTCTTGTCGACATGTCTAGAAATAACTTGAGAGTCGGTTTTAAGGACTGCCCTTCTTATCCCCATTGCCCTTAACTTCCGAAGCCCCAAAATCAAAGCTTTGTACTCAGCAATATTATTTATGCAGTTAAAGTCAAGCTTTACTGCATAGCATGTCCTGACTTTGGAAGGTGCAACTAAGACAGCAGCCGCACCTGCCCTGAAGGTTCCCCAAGAACCATCGCAGAACACTGTCCAAGCTTCGGCATCTTTATTTGCTTCTTCTTCCTGAGCCCCTAGCGTCCAGTCAGCAATGAAGTCTGCTAGCGCCTATGACTGAATCGAGGATCGATGCACATAATCAATGCTGAATTCGTTGAGTTCCGCAGCCCACTTTCCAATCCTTCCAGTAGCTTCTCTATTCCTAATGATGTCCTTTAGAGGCTGTGACGAAGGAACAATTATATAGAATGCTTGAAAATAATGCCGAAGCTTTCTGGAAGCCATTAAGACAGCATATAACACCTTCTCCAATTCTGTATAATTTTTCTTTGATAAACTTAGGACTTCGGAGACAAAGTATACTGGGGCTTGCTTTTTGATTTGTCCATCAAATTTTTCCTGCACAAGCGTAGCACTTACTGCAGAGTGCGAAGCTGCTACATACAATAGTAACGGAGCCCCTGGTGCAGGTGGAGTTAATGTTGTGATATCAATCAAGTATTGCTTTAGCTCTTCAAAAGCTTTCTATTGAGCTGGGCCCCACTGAAAGACTTCGACTGACTTTAATATTTCAAAGAGTGGCAAGTTTCTTTCTGCTGACCTAGATATAAATCTATTCAATGAAGCCAATCTTCCTGCCAGCCGTTGAGCCCCCTTCTTTGTGCTTGGTGGTTCCATTCGAAGGATAGCTTCAATCTTACTTGGGTTAGCTTCAATCCCCTTCGTTGAAACCAGACAGCCAAGGAACTTGCCCTTCTTCACTCCAAAGACACACTTTTCAGGATTTAATTTCAGGCCAGCTTGTCTAAAATTAGCAAATGTTTCTTGTAGATCAGTGATATGATTTTCTTGCTTTGTGCTTTTTACTATGATATCATCAACATAAGTTAGCACATTTCTGCCTATTTGGGAATGAAGGACTTTGGCTGTCATCCTGCTGAAACTGCCTCCAGCATTTTTGAGCCCCTCAGGCATCCGAAGATAGCAATAGGTTCCACTAGGAGTTATGAAGCTGGTCTTCGGCTCATCCTCCTTCTTCATCCATATTTGATGATATCTTGAGTAGCAATCCAGAAGACTCATAAGTTCTGACGAAGCTGCTGCATCCACAAGAGAGTCTATCCTTGGTAATGGGAATTCGTCCTTCGGACAGGCCTTGTTGAGATCCGTGAAATCAATACACATTCTCCATTTGCCATTGGCCTTCTTCACCATCACAGTATTGGCTAGCCACTCTAGATATTTTACATTTCTAATGACACCAGCACTGAGAAGTCTTTTTATTTCATTCCGAGCACCTTCGGCTTTATCATCAGACATTTTCCGAAGCCTTTGTTTTTTGGGCCTGAAGGACGGATCAACATTGAGTGAATGTTCAATGACATCTCTGTTGACACCACAGAGATCGTTGGCTGACCATGCAAAAACATCTTTGTTGTTGAATAAAAACCTTATCAAAGTTTTCTCATGCTCCTCAGATAATTGAGACCCCAGCACTGCTCTGCTATGTCCTCACACAGGAGCATAGGCTTCGGCTGATCAACCGAAGCGGCCTTCTCTCTTATGTACTTATACTGCTCACAGGCTTCAGCTCCATCTATATTGTGGATGGCTTTTGAGTCTGTCCAATTTCCCTCAGCCTTTTTGGTAGCTTCCTGACTTCCGTGAATAGTAATAGGCCCTTGCTCCGAAGGTATCTTCATGCATAGATATGCTGGATGAAGAATTGCTTCGAAAGCATTAAGTGTTCCTTGACCAATGATTGCATTGTATGGATATTCCATGTCAACAATATCAAACACAACCTGCTCAGTCCTTGTATTGTGGACAAATCCAAAGGTCACTGGCATTGTGATCTTTCCAAGTGCTACAATCTGCCTTCCTCCGAAGCCACAAAGAGGGTGTGTAGCATCATGAATCTTGTCCTCTGGCTCTTGCATCTATCTGAAGGCCTTAGCAAATATGATGTCAGCTGCACTGCCTGTATCAACTAAAACATTGTGGACCAAAAATCCCTTGATGACGCAAGATATGACCATAGCATCATTATGAGGATAATCCTTGAGCTGAAGGTCCTCCTAGGAGAAGGTGATTGGGATGTGGGACCATTTTGTTTTGATGAAGGGTTCCTGCACCCCAACATGCTGTACTCTTCTCTGAGCCTTCTTTTTCTGCTTCTTGTTAGCTAGCTCTGAGCATGAACCGCCTATTATCGGGAGCACTAGCTTTGTAGCTGAAGCAACTTCAGCTTGCTTGTTGGACGAAGCCATTAGCTCAATCAGTGGAAGTGAGTTCACCGGTGGTGGGCGCCAATGTTGGGGACTTGTTCTCAAATGCTTCGACTTAAGAACAAGGCAACATAAAAGGGTTAATAGTTAGAACCCTTCATCCTTCGAAGCATTATACCCCTTAGGATATAATGATCTTCGGACGAAGAGTGTGAAGGACATACCTTCGACATTTCCACACATATTAATGAAGGAAGAAGCATATAAAACATGAGAAATAATATAAATAATTATATGACATCATTGAAATCCTCAGATTATATTATTATGAACAATCGTAAACAATATCGAATTACATTTATACCTTTGGCTTGATAGAAGGCAAAGATCCAAGCGTGACGTGTGAGCCAATACAAATCAGCGTGAACAGTACGGGGGTACTGTTCATCTATTTATAGGCACAGGGCGTAGCCTGTGAGATATTACATTCAAGTCCTTTATAGAAGATTACAACTATGACACAGGCTCTCATGGACTAATCGGTCATTTTATCTTTAAGTCGGTGCGATCCTTCGTCTTGAGACATGTTACTGTGCCGAAGCTTCATGGATGGTGGCTTCGGCACTGCTTTTGAGAGGATCTGCCGAAGGTATCTCCTCTTTTAGGATCTTCGGTGACGAAGCATACCCCCAACAACTGCGCTGCTTTCAGATTTTCCCAGACCATCCTAATATTCTCTTCAGCTTCAAGCAAAATCTCCGGACCAAATACCTACCTTTCGCTAGGTTGGTCCCAATGCAATGGAGTTCTGCAATTCCTCCCATAGAGTGCTTTGAATGGTGACATCTTTAGGCTGGCTTGATAGCTGTTGTTGTAGGAGAATTCTGCATATGGTAGTCTCTTGTCCCAACCTAACTGGTCTTGCAAAGCACAAGCTCTCAACATATCCTCAAGAATCTGGTTGGTTCTCTCAGTCTGGCCATCTGTTTGCGGGTGGTAGGCTGAGCTAAACTTCAAGTGAGTACCCAAAGTTTCATGTAGTTGCTGCCAAAAATGAGAGGTAAGGTGGGTGCCTCTATCCGATATTATCTTCTTTGGAATACCATGCAAGCACACAATCCGAGACATGTATAACTCTGCCAACACTGCACTGTTATTGGTGGTCTTGACTGGTATAAAATGGGCCGTCTTCGTTAAACGGTTCACTACTACCCAGATGGAGTCATAACCAGCTTGAGTGCGGGGCAGACCAACTATAAAGTCCATCTTAATCTCATCCCATTTCCACTTCGGAATCTACAATGGCTGCAACAATCTTGTGGGTCTCTGATGTTCTACCTTGATCCTCTAACAACTGTCGCATCTAGCCACATACTCTGCTATCTCTCTTTTCATACCATACCACCAGAATCTCTTCTTCTGGTCTTGGTACATTTTCTCGCTACCAGGATGTATAGAATATGCTGTCTCATGAGCTTCCTTGAGGATCAGTTCCCGGATCGAGGTGATGTCGGGAACACACAACCTATCCTTGAACCATACCACTCCTTTTGCATCTTCACGGAAATCTGGACCTTTCCCATCTATGATTAGTTGCTGGATCTCGTTGATCTTCTCATCATCCTTCTGACCTTTTCTGATGTCTCGCTCCAGGGTGGGTTCTAGCTCAATTGCCACTCCCTGAGTGTTGTTCAGAAATCCGAGACTCAACCTATCGAATTTCTTCGCTAGCTCGAACAGCATCGAGTGAGCAGCCAACATATTGACTTGACTCTTTCTGCTAAGAGCATCTACAACCACATTTGCTTTACCTAGGTGATAATGATTCTCTAGCTCATAGTCTTTGATCAATTCTAGCCATCTTCGTTGCCTCATGTTTAACTCTGAATGAGTGAATATGTACTTGAGGCTCTTGTGGTCCATGTAAATATCACACTTCTGCCCATAAAGATAATGTCTCCAGGTCTTCAGTGCATGAACCACTACTGCTAGCTCCAAATCATGAGTGGGGTAATTCTTCTTATGAACTTTCAACTGTCGGGACGAGTATGACACTACTTTCCCTTCCTTCATTAACACACATCCTAGTCCGGTGTATGAAGCATCACAGTATACTGAGAATGGCTTGTGAACATCTGGCAGAACTAACACCGGTGCTGCTGTCAACTTCTGCTTCAACATCTCAAATGATTCTTGGCACGCTGGGGTCCACTTGAAATCAACCTTCTTTGCTAGCATGGCTGTCATTGGCCTGGCAATCATGGAGAAACCCTCAATGAAACGCCGAAAATAACCGGCCATTCCAATGAAACTC
Source organism: Zea luxurians (assembly GCA_029449295.1). NCBI lineage: Eukaryota > Viridiplantae > Streptophyta > Magnoliopsida > Poales > Poaceae > Zea > Zea luxurians. The sequence goes on along the minus strand of JAOPSE010000022.1, from coordinate 45,718,261 downwards.
TTGATTCCTCAGACATCTTTTGGTGCTTTCCAGTCCAGAATCGCTGCTACCTTCTTTGGATCCACAGCTAGTCCATCTTGGTTTATAATATGACCCAAGAATAGAACTTCACTGATCCAGAACTCACACTTGCTAAGATTGGCATACAACTGGCAATCTAGTAGCCTCTAAAGTACTTTCCTCAAATGTTCCTCATGCTCTTGTTCATTCTGGGAATATACGAGAATATCATCAATGAACACCTCTACGAACTTGTCGAGGTAGTCCATGAACACACTGTTCATCAGGTACATGAAGTAAGCTGGTGCATTCGTCAATTCGAGTGACATAACCATGAACTCATACAGTCCATACTTGGTGATGAATGTTGTCTTTGGTATATCTGCAGGTCGGATTCTGAGTTGATGGTAACCTAACCTCAGATCTATCTTTGAGAACACACTAGCTCCTCTCAACTGATCAAATAAATCTTCGATTCTGGGCAAGGGGTACTTATTCTTGATAGTGACTTCATTCAAAGCTCTGTAATCGATGCACATCCTCTTCGTACCATCTTTCTTCTCCACAAATAATACTGGGGCTGCCCAAGGTGAGGTACTTGGTCTAATGTAGCCTTTCTCCAACAACTCATCAATTTGCTTCTTGAGTTCCACCAACTCTGGTCCAGACACTTGATAAGCTCTCTTGAAAATAGGGGCGGTGCCTGGGATAAGCTCTATGGCAAATTCAACTTTCCTTTCAGGTGGCATGCCTGGTAACTCCTCAGGAAATACATCGGGGAATTCTGACACAATCTTAATTGCCTCAATCGGATTGGTCTCCTTGTCATCTACTAATAAATGGTGACAGACTCCTTCTTCTAGTTCAGGTAAGTACAGTTTGGTTACTACTTCCTTTCCTGATGGGGACACCAACTTGACTGTCCTCTTGTCACAACTGATAGTGGCTTGATTTATGTGTAGCCAATTCATCCTAGGATGACATCTAAGCCTTGAGTTCCCATGACTACTAGGCTAGCGGGGAAGTTTATCCCCCTTATTTCAATCCTTAGATTCAGACAAATCCTATCGGACTGAACTTTTCCCCAACTGATTTAACTCTTAAAGGTCAGATCATTGGTTTTATGGGGATGTTATGTGATTCTACCCAAGATGCAGAAACAAAAGAATGTGTGGCACTAGTATCAAATAGTACTTTTGCTGGGTAGGATTTGACTGGAAACATACCTATTGCCATGTCCTGAGTATCCTGGATTGCTTCGGCCTCCATGTGGTTCACCTTTCCACGGTTGTAGGCCTAACCACGGACTCCTGGTGCTTGCTGTGGCGCTCCTTGTCTTGGTGGGACATTGACTGCTGGCGGTTGCTAGGCTACTTTCTTAGGACAGTTCTTCACCCAGTCATTTTGTTCTCCACAGTAGAAGCATGCATGACCTCCTAGTTGTGCTGGGGCTGCTTGGCCATTCTGGTTGGTTGCTAGGGCAGGAAGGCAAGTTTCCTGGTTGTTCTGATGCTGGTACTGATTTCCTCCCGGCTGAGTGTTCTGACGGTACTGCTGCTGCTACTGCTGAGGAAACTGCCTCTGGTACTAGTGCTGGTGCTGACGTTGATGCTAGTGTTGGTGACCTTGCTTGAATTGCTGGGGCGAGTTGCCTGAGTTGCGGGGACGGTTGCTACTCCCAGCCTGAGGTCCACCAATCTTGTGCTTCCTATCCTCCATCTCCCGATGCTTCCTTTCAGTCATGATTGCTCTGTCTATCAAATGCTGGAAGGTGGGGAAAGTGTGGTTCATGAGCTGGTAATGGAGGGGATCAATCAATCCTCTCAGAAAGCATACTGCCGCTTGGCATCTGTGTTGACGTCTTCTAGGGCATAACGAGACAGCTGCAAAAACTTATCCCTATACTCACTGACGGACAGGGGACCTTGCTTCAGGGCGAGAAACTCCTCCTTCCTCACTATCATCAGTCCCTTGGGCACATGGTAGCGACGGAAGTTGTCCCTGAACTCCTCCCAAGTAATGGCTTCAGGGTTGGCATGGGTGGCGAGATAAGACTCCCACAAAGACTGTGCTGCTCCCCTCAGCTGTCGGGGACCATACAACACCTTCTCACGATCGTTGCACTAGGCAGTGTGCAACTCACGCTCCACGGTACGCAGCCAATCTTCCACGTCCATGGGATCAGAAGAGTGGGCAAAGACAGTGGGATGGCCCCTCATGAACTCTGCCCGCTTGTCTCTAGGCACTTGTGGCATCTGGACTTGCACTGGAGGCTATGGTGGTGGTGGCTGCTGCTGCACTTGCTGCATCGCTGCTAAGGTTTGACCAATTGCTTGGACTGCTTGGGTCTGCATCAAGAACATTTGTTCAATGGTCATCGGGGGTGGCGGTGGCAAATGCTGCTGCGGAGCTGCCTCTTCCTAGGGTGCCTGCTGCTCTGGCTGAGCAAGCCTCGCACCTCTGCGCCTGTTCTCAGACACTGTAGAAACCATACGCATATCAGATCTGACTCTGCAGTCTTTCAGCATAAGAAAAGATATACGGAAATCTTCAAAGCACTGAACAATTGATCATCTTCACTGTCAACTTCTAAGATAAAGAGGAAAGTGGAAATAAATGGATTACCCAACTAGATCTTTATCTTTTTGCTCAAAGAACGAATAAAACCCCTTGTTGAAGCCCTTTATGATAAGCTTCCCTGGATCTGGGAAGTTTCTCTTTCTTAGAAAGTTGGATTTGCACCCTCGAAGCACTCTTTTTTTTTGAGTCGGGTGCAAAGGAAGGATAAGATAGGAAGGGGTACAGTACTAGACTAACAACTACTTAATTTAATATTCATTTAATATTAAATAGTAATTTAATAGAAGTAGTTAAGTAGTCATTTACTATAATAATTTACTATATTAAAAATAAATATATATAATTTACTATAATATAAACTAATAACTGACTTTATTAATAACTACAACAAGTTGTAGGGGATACCCACACCTTGTTGACAATCATTACAAAGATCCAACTTCATTACATGTCCATCATAACAAGAATTCCGACATATGTTAAGCAAACTAACTATAACTAAGACTGACTAGACTAAGACACTGGATTAAGCATTATTATAGACTCCGACTCCATCGATGCGGTTCCTGCATAATGGGGTACTATAATCGAAGCGACCATGGGGCGGTGAACGGTAAGGGTGCTGAATCCTGACAGGGGTGGGAGAACCACCATCCTGATAGTGGCGTGTCGCGCACTCAGCACGTAATTCCGCAACCTCCACCCGAACCTTGCCCAACTTGTCAAGAGCGTGGTCCAGCTCTGTGTTGAGTCCGGTGGCCAGATTGACCATATGCTGCTTAGCCTAGGATTGCCCTCACCAACTGGCGAGACAATCACACCTCCAGCACTGCCGGTAGAATGGCGAGGGTAGTACTTTAGGTCAAGGCCATCAGCTACCCCGCTGAACAACAAGCAATACTGAGAAAGTGCTCGTCGTGTTGCATCTTGCATGGCTGCCTCGGTAGTGTCCCTCTCAGTGATAGAATAGTGCTCTGAGAAGGCCTCTTCACCCTGGAGATTGTCGTCCGGACGGCATACCAAGCAAGTAGCCTCCCACTGGTCCGGGTATAACCCACGACGATGCTGGTAGACTACACAACGATACTCGATAGACCAAGTGTGTCGGTCGAAGGCCCGACGCAACAAGGTATCAAGAGCATCGTGGAAGTGACACCGCGAGCAGCGTCATGAGTGATGGGTCTAGCGATCCATCCCTCCGGCTCTGGCTCCTCAGAGCGCTCCGTGTCATGGCTTGAACTGCCACCGACGTCGTCGTCATCTCCATCTCCGTCAGGGTCTCCTCCAGCAGTCGGGATGCCCTGTAGTGGTGAAGGGGGCATCTCTAGCTGAGGTGCAGGGGAAGGAGGCCTCTCAAACTCCACCTCTTGCTAAGGCGAGGGGGAAGAGTCCTGCTGCTCCTGCTCCTACTCCTTCTCCTGACATCGGCGCTCCTGCTCCTTGTGCAGGCGACGATGCAGTCTCTCCAAGTGACTAGACTGACATGACACCGTGCGACGCAGGGGACGCTCCGCCAGTTGAGAAGGCAAAAAGGGGATCACAGATTTACGTGCAGTGCACCTGATACGGGCCATCTACAAAAGACATCGTAAGCACAAGAGTAAGAGTAGAACTATAAGACCAGAAAGTAAACAAAAAGGAAAGTGAGACAAAAATTTTGAGATAAGTAAATAATATAGAGTTGGTCAAGATGACCAACTTTTGAGAAGACTCTAAGGTCAAGGTAAGAGTAACGGTCTATAGTCCTTAGGTCGACCATTCTAGTCTAGGTTAGCGGTGCTACAATCAGCAAGGCTTTGATACCACTTATGTCACACCCGATTTTGGAAGGTAAACCGAATGCGAACCATGTACGTGCCAGGATCAGAACTAACATACACAGCGATTACATAATTGGACATCATCACACAATGCTTGAATTAAATAGCGGAAAGGTACTTAGTTACATCAAGATGTCTGAGACATCCATAGAGTCTATTACATAAACATAGTGTTTAACAATAACATCAAAGTGCGGAGTATCGAAACGTAGAATGTATGCCTACACAGGCAGCCGACTGGGGATTTGCCACTAAAGTAAGCTAGAACTCATCGTAGTCCTGGAACTCCTCAAAGTCCTCCATGTTACCAACTTCACCTCCTGAGCACTGAGTACAGTGGGGACAACCTGGGGTGGGTGGTTTGTAAAGTAAGGGTGAGTACACATCAACATACTCAGCAAATGTCCCGTTTGGCTAAGGTGGACTAGCTGTATGTGGAGTTAAGGTTAAGCAGTTGCTTTTAGTTGGTCAAGTTTTATTACTATAAGTAGAGCCAAATTTTAGTAATAACCCAGTTATTACCCAGAAGCACTCCCTCCAAGAGGAAATACCATAGATCAGAATTATAATCACCATTGCTAGTCGTCATCATAAAAGTACTCAAAGTTCTTCTAATCGAAGAGGATCCCAAGGCTGCTCATAACCATGAGCACGACTGATATACCAGTTTCTAACACTCTGCAGAGGTTGCACACTTTACCCACAAGTCGTGATTCCCATTCTGCCCGGGTTCTAGCCTCCCCATTGATCACTACCAAGGTGACCTAGCAGGGTCTCACTATGTAGCCTTTACAAAGATTTCCCAGAGGTTATAGCCACCCGTTCGGTTTCTCCAGTTTGATAAACACAATACATCTCCCCAAAGGAAGGGTGACTAACAAAACCAAATCAAAGAACCTATGGAACCAACCTCGGCAGAGCAAGTACTGTGCCCGGACCCCATTGACGGCCCTACGGTGAAGCCAACTACTCCTCTGGTTCCTCTAATTAATCAGCTAAGGGCATCCCATTCCACCCTCATGGTTGCACTGTTATGCCGGGTTGTCACTCCCCATACAGGTCCTTACAGAGAGGCACTCAGGAAATAGCCTGAGCCCCCTAAAGAATCATAAGAACCTCATCGGGATAACATCATCATATCATAAATTATCACATCATGTTCATTGATTAAGTTAAAAAATTGCATAAGATAACCATGATTAACCCAAAAAGGTAAACAAGAGTAAGGTAAATACAGACTAGTCAATCCTTAAGTTTCAATAATGTAATGCGGGACAGTGAATTATAAAGTAAAGTAGGACATGATAGGTCTGAGGACACTTGCCTTCACCAGGTTGTTGCTCAGAGGGATCTTCAGCAAACACTCTCAGGAACCTCAGACTGCTCGTTGTCTAAATGAAGCGAACATACATTCAATACATTTGGAGAGTAAAAATGAACATCACATCAAACATGTACAAACATTGGAATCACAACTCAAAAGAGGTAATACTAAATAAAGGAGAATAAGATCAAGTTATAAAATAGATTAATCTCAGTTGGGGATTAATTACTCTCTAAGTGTTGGAACATAGCTCAAAAGGGTTAAGTAATAATTATACCAAGAAAAGATTAAATTATAAGATGAACTACTCTCATTTAGGAATTTGATTATCCTTTAAGTGTTATCCATAATTACATACCTAATTCTATTTATTTCATTAAGACCTAGAGGTTAAACCAATAATGAATTCATGAAATGCATAACACTAATCTCACAAGATTAAATATACTTTACTCCTGGGATTCTCCTTTTATTTATTTCATTAAATAAATAAATCAACATATACTTTAATTCTATATTCTAAGTGTAAAAATTAAAGTATACAGATTACAGTTGGTCATATTTTATTTGAACAGAGAATAATCTTGTGAACATTTTGCAATTTGAACCACTAAATTTGGAGTTCATATGAAAAAGATATGAAATAAACAAGTTTTGAAGTTTGAAATATGAAATTAGGGCTATTCTAAAGAAACAAGGGACCTATGCGCTAAAACTGAGGACAGCGGGTTGATTTCCTAAAACCAGGGGGTCTCTTAAGCAAAACAACCACGCGAAGGGGTACGGGGTAACCTCAGCCATCGGATCAGACATCAATGGCCCATATTAGATCAGGCGGGGCGCGAGCGCGCGGGCGCGGCTGACAAGCAGGGCCAGGGCACCAGCGAGCTAGGGCGGGCTGATAGGCCGGGCCTAGGGGCAGAGACACGGGTGAGGGGGAGAGAGGAGAGACGGTTGGATATGGATCGGAGGGCTACGATCAGATCCGCTCGGGTTGAGTCTAAACTGCCCGATCTCGGTGGACGACCGAGATCTAATGGCAGGGGGGAGGACTTGGGCACGGTGGCGCCGCTCGGTCCCGCGGCGGGAGTTCACCGGAGACGAGCAGACCAGCCATGGTGGGGCTCTGGTGGCTTAGGGAAAGGGCCTGACACGTTCAACGCGTCACGGCGAACACGATCGTGGGTGCAGAACCGGCATGGGGGTGCCAGAGAACCTAGACCACGGTGGAAAAGGTTCCGTGGTGGTGCAGCTAACTCCAGTGAGCAAAATTAAGGGCTTGGGAAGGTTGCTCACCTCGAGTGCAAACTCCGGGATGCTTGGAGAACGGCGGGGGTGTGGTGGAGCCTCGGGTCGATGGCGGTGGGGCTCTGACTGCACAAGAACCGCTCTGGTGAGCGTGGACCGGGCACAGCAGGGAGGGAGAGAGCGCACCGAAGGGTGTCCCGAGTAGCTGACGGCAAGGCGAAGCTCACCGTGGCACTGGACGGGGCACGGGCGCAACAGTGGCCACAGAATAGGTGGTGGACGTCGGCGGGCGGTGGGGGAGCTCTCGGTTCACGCGGGTAGAGCGAGAGAGAGAGAGGGCGAGGGAGCTGGGCAGAGGGTGCAAATGGGAGAGGGGAGGTGGGCGAGCAGGGCACGGGGCTCAAAAGGGACGCGGGCGCATGGATGTGGCCGAAGAACGCATGGTCGTGGGTGCGTCCATGGCGGGGAGATCGTGGGCGAGAGGTTAGAGACGGCTGACATGTGGGGACGGTGGGACACAGAGAGAGGAGCAGGTGCGCGCGAGAGAACTAGCCTCGACCGGTCTGGCCCACGTGAGAGAGAGAGAGAGAGAGGGAGAGAGGCGCACTCGGGTTGGCGCCGACAGGCGGGACCCGCCTGTCAAGCAGAGGGGGCGCGCGGGCGCGCGCGGGCTAAGCTAAGTGGACCGAATTAGCTTTTTCTTTTTCCTGGAATTTCTAATTGTTTTTTCTATTTATTTTCTCTAGGGTTTTCAATTCAAATTTCAAATCAAGTTTCAAATTCAAACCAAATCAAATATGTGCAACATTTCATAGAATATTTAGGCTCAATATGATGCAACATTCCATGACTCATATGTTTTGGGCAAAATAGAATAAATAATCCCTCACTAATACAACTAACTCTAATTAAAGGCGAAAGGGAGAGAGAAAAGTAGAGAGAGAAACTAGAGTGAGATAGAGAAGAATAACACCTGAATTTGGATGGGCATAAGAAAGAAAATTTGTACCCCCAAATTCAGGGTGTTACAGTAAGCGATCGAGCCGAATAGATCCATGTGGAGTAGCTCAAGTAGTCTGTCCGTTGTCATTATGTTTTTGTGTGGATGGTGGACTCTAACTTGCATTCCTACTTGGCATGCGCTACAAACCCTGACTTTCTCAAAATGAACATTGGTTAGTCCTAAAATGTGTTCTCCCTATAGAAGCTTGTGAAGATTCTTCATGCCAACATGGGCGAGTTGGTGATGCCAGAGCCAGCCCATATTAGACTTAGCAATTAAGCAAGTGTTAAGTTCAGCTTTGTTCTCATTAAAATCAACTAAATATAGCTAACCCTCTAACACTCTCTTAAATGCTATTGAATCATCACTTCTTCTAAAGATAGTGACATCTATATCTGTAAATGGACAGTTGTAGCCTATTTTGCATAATTGAGAAACAGAAAGCAAATTGTAGTCTAAAGAATCTACAAGAAAAATATTGGAAATAGAATGGTCAGGAGATATAACTATTTTACACAAGCCTTTGACCAAACCTTGATTTCCATCCCCGAATGTGATAGGTCGTTGGGGATCTTCGTTTTTCTCATAAGAGGAGAACATTCTCTTCTCCCCTGTCATGTGGTTTGTGCACCCGCTATCGATTATCCAACTTGAACCACCGGATGCATAAACCTACAAACTAAGTTTAGGCCTTGTTCTTAGGTATCCAAACAGTCTTGGGTCCTTTGACGTTAGAAACAAGCACCTTGGGTACCCAAACACAAGTTTTGGAGCTCTTGTGTTTGCCCCTAACATATTTGGCAACTACTTTGCCTGATTTGTTAGTTAAAACATAAGATGCATCAAAAGTCTTAAATGAAATTTTATGCTCATTTGATGTAGTGGGAGTTTTCTTTTTAGGCATTTTAACATGGGTGGAATGCCTAGAGCTAGAAGCCTCATTTTTATACATAAATGCATGATGAGAAATAGTGTGAGGTTTTCTAGCATGGATTCTCCTAATTTTGTGCTCAGGATAGTTAGCAGGATATAAAATGTAGCCTTCCCTATCCTGAACCATGGGAGTTTTGCCCTTAACAAAGTTAGACAATTTCTTAGGGGCATTGAGCTTGACATTGCTCCCCTATTGGAAACCAATGCCATCCTTAATGCCAGGGCGTCTCCCATTATAAAGCATGCTACGAGCAAATTTAAATCTTTCATTTTCAAGCTCATGCTCGACAATTTTAGCAGTTAATTTAGCTATGTGATCATTTTGTTATTTAATCAAGGTAAGGTGATCATCCATAGCTTCTATATTAACATCTCTACATCTAGTACAAATAGAAACATGCTCACCAGTAGATGTAGATGGGTTGCAAGCATTTAATTCTTCTATCTTAGCATTTAATTTAATATTCTCATCTCTAAGACAGGAAAATGAATCACTGCAAACATTCAATTCTTTAACCTTAGAAACTAAACTAGCATTTTCATTTCTAAGACTAGAAATTGAATCATGACAAATGTTAAGCTCCTTAGTTAAATTTTCACATTTTTCTACTTCGTAAGCATAAGCATTTTTCAGTTTAACAATTTTTTGTTTTCTTTAATGAGGAAGTCCTCTTGGCTATCCAAGAGTTCATCTTTCTCATTAATGGCTTCAATTAATTCATTTATTTTTTCTTTTGGTCCATGCTAAGGTTGGCAAAGAGAGACATTAAATTATCTTCATCATTACTAGAGCTACCCTCATCACTAGATGTTGTATATTTGGGGTGGCTCTAGAGTGTACCTTCTTCTTCTTGCCGTCCTTAGCCATGACACACTTGTGGCCGACGTTGGGAAAGAGGAGGCCCTTGTTGACGGCAATGTTGGCAGCGTCCTCGTCGGAGGAGGAGTCGGTGGAGCTCTCGTCGGAGTCCCATTCCCGACATATGTGGGTATCACCGCCCTTCTTCTTGTAGTACCTCTTCTTCTCCTTCTTCTTCCCCTTCTTGTCTTCGTCTCTGTCACTTTGACTAGAAATTGGACATTTAGCAATAAAGTGACCGGACTTACCACACCGGTAGCACACCTTCTTGGAGTGGGGCTTGTAGTCCTTCCCTCTCCTTTGCTTGAGGATTTGGCGGAAGCTCTTGATGATGAGCGCTATTTCCTCGTTGTCGAGCTTGGAGGCGTCGATTGGAAGCCTACTTGATGTAGACTCCTTCTTTTCTTCCGTCGCTTTGAATGCGACGGGTTGCACCTCGGGTGTGGAGGTGGCGCCTTGCTCCAAGGATGTGTTTGGAGTCTTTGATCATTAGCTCAAAGCTCACAAACTTGCCAATCACTTCCTCGGGAGACATTAGTTTATATCTAGGATCCCCACGAATTAATTGCACTTGAGTAGGATTGTGAAAAACAAGGGATCTTAGAATAACCTTGACCATTTTATGGTCATCCCACTTGGTGCTCCTGAGGTTGCGCACTTGGTTGACTATCGTCTTGAGCTGGTGTACATGGCTTGCGGCTCTTCCCCTTAGTTGAGGACGAATCGACCAAGTTCTCCCTCGATTGTTTCACGCTTGGTGATCTTGGTCACTTCGTCCCCTTCATGCGCTATTTTGAGGACGTCCCAAATTTCTTTGGCGCTCTTTAATCCTTACACCTTGTTATACTCCTCAAGACACAAGGAGGCGAGGAGTATAGACGTGGCTTGGGAGTTAAAGTGCCTAATTTGGGCTGCCTCGTCCGAGTCATAATCTTTGTCCCCCACCTTAGGTACCTACGCTCCATACTCAACAATATCCCAAATACTTTTGTGGAGTGAGGTTAGATGGTGCCTCATTTTATCACTCCACAAACAATAATCCTCACCATCAAAATATGGTGGTTTGCCTAGGGGTACGGAAAGTAATGGAGTGCGCTTTGAAATACGGGGATAGCGTAGGGGCATCTTACTATACTTCTTGCACTCATGGCGCTTAGAAGTGGTGGATGACTCGGAGCTCGATGTGGAGGGTGACAAAGAGTCAGTCTCGTAGTAGACCACTTTCTTCATCTTCTTCTTCTTGTCACCTCTCCGATGCGACTTGATGGAGGAAGAGGATTCCTCCTTGTTTTTGTTGCCGGACTCCCTTGAGAGAGTCCTCCCCGAGCTTGCAGCCTTCTCGCCCATCATGATCTCCCTCTTGGTGTGATCTCAATACATCACTTCGAGTTGGTTAGACACTTAATGAAGCACTGGTTCTGATACCAATTAAAAGTCGCCTAGAGGGGGGGTGAATAGGCGAAACCTGAAATTTATAACTTTGAACACACACTAAGGTCGGGGGTTAGCGTTAGAATTAAATTCAAGTCCGAAGAGAGGGGAAAACAAATCAACCAAGTATCAAGGCGAGTGAACACGGTGATTTGTTTTACCGAGGTTCAGTGCCAAAGAACCTAGTCTCCGTTGAGGAGGTCACAAAGACCGGGTCTATTTCAACCCTTTCCCTCTCTCAAACGGTTACATAGACCGAGTGAGCCTTCTTCCTTAATCTCACTGGTCACTAAGACCCTGCAAGGACCACCACACACTTGGTGTCTCTTGCCTCGCTTACAAAGCACTTGAGAATAAGAATGGGAAAAGAAAAAGGCCAAGCCAAGCAACAAGAGCAACAAAGAACACAAATACACCCTCTCTTAAGTCCCTAATGGAATTGAGTTGATTTAGAGGCTTGGAGCGGATTCAATCTATTTCATGTGTCTTGGAGTGGAGTCTTTTGCTCTTGTATTGAATGAGATGTTTGGAATGCTTGGATGGTTATGAATGAGGTGGTTGGGGAGGCTGCTGGCGAAGGGCGCACCAGACAGTTGAAAGGGAAATATGCCCTTGGGCAAATTCTATAAGTATTTTGGCGATTAGATGCCCAACACATATTAATTGAATCCTTGTGTGCTAAATGTGGGAAAATTGCAAATCAAGGCATGAGGTATGTTTCTAGACTTAGTACATTGTTTTTGAATACTAATGTGGTTATCTAAGTGCTAGAAACAATGCTGAGAAGAAAAGAATCGAATTGGAAAAGACTTGGCTATGTGCAGCCAAACTCCAGCTCGGCCTGGCACACCAAACTGTCCGGTGGTGCACCGGACAGTGTCCGGTGTGCCAGGCTGGTCAACGGTGAAGAGGTCGTTCTCGGGAGTTGACGGAGTTGTACGGCTATAATTCACCGGACTATCTGGTGGTGCACCGGACTGTCTGGTGAGTCATCCGTGGCGAACTCGTCACTCTCGGGAAAAGGAACGGAGCGACGTGGCTATAATTCACCGGACTGTCCGGTGGTGCACCGGACTGTCTGGTGAGCCAACGGTTGTCCGTGCGATCAACGCACGACATGTGGCTGCTCCAACGGTCGGCTAGGTGCATCGGACTGTCCGGTGTGCACCAGACAGTGTCCGGTGCGCCATCTGACACGCGGGAGCAACGGTCGATTGTGCCCGATTTGGAAGGAAATCGCGCACCGGACAAGCTACAGTGGCTGTCTAGTGGCGCACCGGACTGTCCGGTGCGCCACTTGACAGAAGGCAAGGATAGCCTTCCATGTTGATCTCCAACGGCTCCTAGCTGCCTTGGGGCTATAAAAAGGGACCCCTAGGCGCATGGAGCAGGACACCAAGCATTCTCTAAGCATACTAAGACATCCAGACTCTGCCTCCACGCATTTGATTCATAGTGTTAGTGATTTGAGCTCCCTTCGAGTCATGAACTCTCTATGCTGTGATTTGAGCTCAAGTCTTGGCTTGTGTGCGTGTGTGTGTTGCGGATTGAATCTTGTGTGTTGCTTTTCCCTCCCTTACTTCTGTGTTTCTTTTGTGATCATCACTGTAAGGGCGAGAGGCTCCAACTTGTGGAGATACCTCGCAAACAGGAGGAAAACTATAAGAAAGAAAGCTGTGGTATTCAAGTTGATCATTGGATCGCTTGAAAGGGGTTGAGTGCAACCCTCGTCCATTGGGACGCCACAATGTTGAAGTAGGCAAGTGTTACTTGGCCGAACCACGGGATAAAAATTGTGTGTCTCGTGTGTTGCTTTTTGTGATTGCTTTGTTCGCACAAGTGTGTTCCATAGCCACTTGATTTCACTAACTCTTTAACAATCAAGCTTGTGGCTATTTAGTGTTCAATTTTACAGGATCACCTATTCACCCCCCTCTAGGTGCTCTCAAGTGGTATCGGAGCCGTACTCTTCACTTAAGGGACTAACCGCCCGAAGAGATGGATCCTAAGGGTAAGGGGATGTTGATTAATGACAAGGAGAAGGAGTCCCTCCTCAGTAAGCCAAGAGACGACAAGCCTACCGACTCTGGCTCGAGTCACAAGAAGAAGGATGGGAAGAAGAAGAGACGCATCAAGAAGATCATCTACTACGACAGCGATGCATCTTCTTCTTCACCAAGGGACGATGACGATGACTCCTCATCAAAGAAGAAAACGGTCCATCAAAATTATTCGTTTGATTACTCTCGCATTCCCCATAATTCAAATGCGCATCTTCTTTCAATTTCCCTTGGAAAACCTCCACACTTTGATGGAGAGGACTATTCATTTTGGAGCCATAAAATGCATAGTCATTTATTCTCTCTCCATCCTAGCATATGGGAAATTATAGAAAATGGAATGCATTTTGATAGCACTGATAATCCTGTTTTTATAAATGAGCAAATCCATAAAAATGCCCAAGCTACTACTGTCTTGCTAGCTTCACTTTACAGGGATGAATATAATAAGGTGAGCAGCTTGGACAACGCTAAGCAAATCTGGGACACCCTAAAGATATCTCATGAGGGAAACAATGCCATTATGATCACAAAGATGGAACTAGTGGAAGGCGAGCTGGGGAGGTTCACGATGATCAGGGGAGAGGAGCCAACTCAGACCTACAATAGGCTCAAGACCCTGGTCAACAAGATTCGAAGCTATGGAAGCACAAGATGGATGGATCATGATGTCGTCCGACTCATGCTAAGGTCATTTACTGTAATTGATCCCCATCTTGTGAATCTTATTCGTGAAAACCCCAGGTATACCAAAATGACGCCCGAGGAGATCCTCGAAAAATTTGTAAGCGAACGCATGATGGTTAAGGAGGCAAGATATGTAGATGACGCCTTGAACGGTCCACTGCCCGTCTACGAGCCGCAGCCCGTTGCTCTCATGGCAACAAGCAGCAAGGAGGCGCTACCAAGCAAGGTAGCACAAGTGGAGGCTGCTGGGCTAAACGAGGATGAAATGGTGCTTATCATCAAGCACTTCAAAACCGTGCTTAAAGGACGTAAGGAGTACCCCAACAAGAACAAAACAAGGGGAAAGCGCTCCTGCTTCAAATGTGGTAAGACTGGTCACTTTATTGCTCAATGTCCCGATAATGAAAATGACTAGGCACAAGAAAGACATGGGAAGAAGGAGAAGAAGAATTACAGGAAGGCAAAGGGCAAGGCGCATCTAGGAAAGGAATGGGATTCTGACTGCTCTTCATCAGACTCCAACGATGAAGGACTTCTTGCCTCAGCCTTCGACAAGTCCTCACTCTTCCCCAACAAACGCCATACATGCCTTATGGCCAAGGAAAAGAAGGTACACATTCGAGATACCCCCAAGTACACTTCTTCTAGCAATGAGGAATCTTCTGACGATGAGATAGATTACTCGGATTTATTTAAGGGGTTAGATCGAGTTAAAGTAGAGAAAATTAATGAATTAATCGATGCTCTCAATGAAAAAGATAGACTACTAGAAAAGCAAGAGGATATTTTATATGAGGAACATGACAAAGTTGTTAGTGTGCAAAAATCTCTTGCTTTAGAAATTAAGAGAAATGAAATGCTATCCTCTGAGTTATCTGCTTGCCATGAATCTATCTCTAGTTTAAGGAGTTTAAATGATGAATTTAATGCTAAGCTAGAGGAAGTCAACAAAACTAGTTCATGTGTAGAGCATTTTGTTATTTATAAGCTAGAGGAGTTTAAATGATAGGAAAATTGCTGGTCACTCATAGTAGTTATGATCATACTGCTTATTATGATTCAAATGCTATGCTTGCTTTTTGCTCGACTCATGATTATAGTAGAAGTAGGCCTAGGAGAAATCATGTTGTATCTCATGATCCTAAAAAAATGTGCAATAAACCCTATACTATTTATCATGCTTGCAATACTTCTTTTGTACTTACATGCAAAAATACAAAAGTAGTGGCTAGAAAATTGGGATCCAAATGCAAGGGAGACAAGACTTGTATTTGAGTTCCAAAAGTTATTGTGACTAACCTTGTAGGACCCAACAAGAGTTGGGTACCTAAAACCCAAGCTTAAATTGCCTTGCAGGTTTATGCATCCGGGGGCTCAAGCTGGATTATCGACATCAGATGCACAAACGACATGACGGGGGAGAAGAAGATATTCACCTCCTACATCAAGGACAAGGATTCCTAGTATACAATCATATTTGTGTAACACCCTAGGTGTTACCCGAGGCCCTGGCCAAAGGAGCACACTTATGTCCTGCTTATCCTATATGCAAAAATTTGAAAGTGAAGGCACTAAAAGCCTTAGAATCATGGCTAAGCTAAGTATTGATCTTAGCAAGAGAGACACCCTAGCCTTCATACATTCTCACTCATGAAAAGATTTTAAAAGCCCTAAATCCCCTCTTGAGCCATTAAACCCTAAGCATGGGATTAGAAGGAAAAGATTGGGCAAATGGCCAAATCATGAAAGAAAACCTTTACCAAAGATGAAGTATATTAGTAAATCTACAAAATGTATTAAGGAAGGCATTACAAAAAGGCCCAACAAAAACCCCAAAACAATTCACCAAGTGGAGGGCACACTTGAGCCATTCAAAATTACTCTATGTCCCAAAACTCACCCTAGCCTAAAGATCAAATGTGTTCACCCTTATGCTGGCGCCAAAACCACTTGGACCAAATAACAAAAAGTGGCCAAACTACCTAAGGCACACCCCTGAAAAATTTAAAACCAAACCAGGGCCATTTGACACGGTTTGACATCTATTTTGTTGCTGGTGAATAGTGCAGACAGACAAGACTTGGCGCCCCCATATCTTCTAAGCTAGGGCATATCTTCCCTTGGAACTCACATGAACTAGCTAGCTCTAGGTGCCAGGAAGAAATCTTGCATAAGACATATGGCGAGATTCACACGTTTTGGAGCTCTGCAGGCGCAAGAACTTGTGCAGATGAACACGACCACATGTTCGACGCGCCCTAGCAACACCAGAGCACGCCCTCAGCGCTCAGCCCGCACGTGCAGCCCCGCGTCGTGTCAACCCCACGCCCGCGGCTATAAAGCCCACATAGGTCTTGACCGTACATCCCCGCTCGTCCCTGACCCAGCCCGAGCACAAGTTCATCGGTGTTTAGCAAGAGAACAGTGTACCAGCGGCCGCACAAGCCATGGTCACCATAAACCGGCCAAGCCAGCCATCCGCCACCCCATCCTACCCATGGGATAGCTTCTCCAGACCTCAGTGAAGCTCCCCGAGCAGCGGATTGAACAATACCTCACCGAAGACACCGGATCGACATCGCCGGACTTCAACCGGCCGCTGTCACATGTAGGCCGAGCTCCACGGTAAGCCATTCGTCGATTCCTTGCACCCGTAGCATCCCTAGCATCTCGTGAAGCTCCCTGTGCCATTTGATTGAGCCCTATCGCCGTGAGCAGGCCGGAGCACACGCCACCGCCGAGCCCGACCGCCTGCGTACTCGGCCAGCCCTATTCCGGCCATCACCATCGACGATTCGCACCTCAATGTGACCGTCAGGACCTCCTGGATCTCACCCAGCCCTTCACCGGACCTCCCTCGTCACCGGTAAGCCATGCCACCCTTTTTCCTCTTTGTGGTTACTGTTACAAGGGGGAAGGAGCCTGGGTTTAAAGAAATAAAGGCCAGGGGGATTTTTACTAAGTCAGTGACTCAGGGGAATAGTTCTACAAGGATACGGTTTAAAGGATTAGTTAAGGGAAACCCTAGGGGCCTCGGTGCAAACCTGTTTTTCCTTAAACCTTTTAAGTTTTATTCTTTTAAATGAATACAGAACTTGCAAAATTCATAACTCAAATTTTATCTAGTCAAATTTGTGAGTTCCCAGATGTCTTTCCAGAAGATTTGCCTGGATTGCCACCCGAAAGAGATGTAGAGTTTGTAATTGAGTTGAAGCCCGGTACGGCTCCCATTTCTAGAAGATCATACCGAATGCCTCCAAATGAGCTAGCAGAACTCAAGACCCAATTGCAAGATCTACTTGAGAAGGGATTCATCCGGCCAAGCTCGTCACCATGGGGTTGTCCAGCCATATTCGTCAAGAAGAAGGATCAAACATTGCGGATGTGTGTGGATTATCGACCCCTGAATGAGGTCACTATCAAGAATAAGTACCCTCTTCCCTGGATTGACATTCTATTTGATCAACTAACTGGAGCGAGGGTATTCTCCAAGATTGACCTCAGATTGGGCTATCATCAGATCCATATTAGGCCGAGGATATACCAAAGACCGCATTCACTACGCGGTATGGGTTATTTGAATACTTGGTAATGTCTTTTGGACTGACGAATGCTCCTGCCCACTTCACCTATTTGATGAACTCAGTATTTATGCCCGAGTTGGACAAATTCGTGGTGGTCTTCATAGATGATATATTAATATATTCCAAAAATGAAGAGGAGCATGCTCAACACTTAAGGATCATATTGACGTGCTTAAGAGAACACCAATTATATGCCAAGTTCAGTAAATGCGCGTTCTGGCTGGTAGAAATCCAATTTCTGGGACACATGTCATCTGCCAAGGGGATTGCGGTGGATCCCAGCAAAGTCAAGGATATTTTGGAGTGGAAACCCCCAACCACTGTACATCAAGTTCGAAGTTTCCTTGGACTAGCTGGCTATTACTGTCGATTTATTCCGGATTTTTCTAAGCTTGTGAAACCAATCACGAGTTTATTGAAGAATGAGACTAAATTCAATTGGTCTTCAAAATGTAATGAAGCCTTTGAGAAATTGAAGATATTATTAACCACTGCTCCGGTATTGGCTCAACCGGACATTAATAAGCCCTTTGATGTGTATTGTGACACATCAGGCAGTGGTCTCAGCTGCGTATTAATACAAGAAGGCCGAGTAATCGTGTATGCTTCAAGGTAGTTATGCCGGCATGAGGAGCATTATCCAACTCATGATCTGGAGCTAGCTGCAGTGGTTCATGCCTTGAAGATATGGCGTCATTATATGCTGGGTAATATCTGTCACATTTATACAGATCATAAAAGCTTGAAGTATATCTTCACCCAGTCCAAGCTCAATATGAGGCAAAGGAGATGGCTCGAGCTTATTAAGGATTATGAACTGGAAATCCATTATCACCCAGGCAAAGCTAATGTAGTGGCAGATGCACTCAGTCACAAGGCCTCCTGCCATTGTTTAACAATGAGGACTTCTGACATTACATTATGCCAGGAAATGGAGAATCTGAACCTGGGAATGATTCAACATGGAACTTCAAATCACTTGAAGCTTGAGTCTGTCATCTTATAAAGGATAATTGACGCACAAAAGAATGATGAAGGCATGAAACATATCCATGAGAAGATAGAGGCTGGAAAAGCCAACTGCTTCAAAGAAGACGATCAAGGTGTTGTATGGTTCAACAACCGCATAGTTGTGCCAAAGAATGAAGGGGTCCGCCAACAAATTTTAGATGAAGCACATCTTAGTCGCTATTCTATTCATCCTGGAAGCACTAAGATGTATCAAGATCTAAAACAACATTATTGGTGGACGAAGATAAAGATTGAAATCGCACGCTATGTGGCAAGATGTGACACTTGTAGACTTGTCAAAGCCATACACTTGAAAGCTGCTGGTCCATTACAATCTTTACCAATACCAACATGGAAATGGGAAGATATTAGTATGGACTTCATTGTGGGATTACCCAGAATGGCAAAAGGCTTTGACTCCATTTGGGTTATCATTGATCGACTTACCAAGATCACCCACTTCCTTCCAGTCAAAGTAAAATATCCAGTAATTGCATATGCAGAACTGTACACCGCTCGTATTCTCAGTTTGCACAGTGTTCCAAAGACCATAGTGTCGGATCGTGGACCTCAATTTGTATCCAAATTCTGGGAAGAACTTCACAAGGCTTTGGGTACTAAATTGCTCTATAGTTCGGCCTATCATCCTCAAACCAATGGTCAAACTGAGAGGGTAAACCAAATACTTTAAGATATGCTGCGGGCGTGTGTTTTGGAAATTCCCACAAAAATGGGATGATTGTTTACCATTAGCGGAGTTCTCATATAATAATAGCTATCAAGAAAGCATTAAGATGGCCCCCTTTGAAGCTTTATATGGATGACGATGTCGTACTCCGCTAAATTGGTCTGAACCAGGTGAAAGGTACATCTTCAGGCCTGATATGGTGAAAGATACCAAAGAAAAGGTTCAGAGAATATTTCATAATCCGAAGAAAGCCCAAACTCGTCAAAAGAGTTATGCAGACAAGCGATGACAACCCTTGTACTTTCTGATAGGAGATTATGTCTACCTGAAAGTTTCACCAATGAAGGGTGTATCACGTTTTGGGGTTAAAGGTAAGCTTGCGCCACGATATATTGGTCCTATTCTCATTCTTGAAAGATATGGGCCAGTGGCGTATCGACTTCAACTACCTGAAACCTTGTCTGCTGTACATAATGTGTTCTAGGTGTCTTAGTTGAAGAAGTGTCTTCGGGTTCCAGATCGAACCATTGAAGTAATAGATGTTGTCCTAGAGCCAGACTTGACATATTCAGAACACCCTATTCGAGTCTTAGATCAAAAGGACAGGGTTACCCGGAGAAAGACTCTCAAGTTTTATAAGATACAGTGGAACCAACATACTGAAGATGAGGCTACATGGGAGACTCAAGACTTTTTAGAGAAGAATTTTCCAGGTTTTCTAGCCTCATGTAAATTGTAATATATATATAATTGTTGTAATAAAGGAGTGAACCCCAAACCACCCCTGCCTTGTACCAAAACTTAGGAAATAAAAATGTGAAGCATTTCTTTTTCCACTACTTACCCTAGGACTTTTAATCTCAGGACGAGATTCTTTTATGGGGGGAAGGATGTAACACCCCTGGTGTTACTGTCACTAAAACTTGAGCATAACATCATAAGCATCAGCATTTCATGTGTTTGACACACCTAGAGTGCATTCACTAGGCAAAAATTTCAAACAAGTTGTATTGATATGGTGTTTTGCAAATAAGACCCTAGTGTAGGGTACTTAACCCTAAATGGGGATTAGAAGGGTAAAACAAAACCCAAATAGAGAAAACCCTAAAGCTTAAGTGAAATAATCATAAAATGTTACTAAGAATTGATCTAAGTTTCATTCACACCCCTGGAATACCAAAAACCCTAAAAAGAACCCTAGAAAACCCTAACCCTAAACCCTAGGGGGTTAAGTGCAAAATCAGTGCACTTTTGGACTAAAGTGTAAAAACTATGATGTTAAGGCATATAAAGTTAAATGGTTCACATTTATGAAGATTTGCAATTCAAACCCTAAATTTTACACCTATTTGCAAAAAGGACCCCCTTTGTGTCCTAGTGCTAAGTCTGAAAATCAGTGATATTGACTCCACTTTGGAGCTCTATATCTTCCAAAATAGTGAGAATTTACCCTAGGTCACCACATCAAATTTGTAAACCTATCAAAGGAGAACAATTTTGCTTAAGAGTGTAAGCAAGGTTGTTATGAAGAATTTGAAGATAATTAAACCTAAAGTCAGGTTGTTAGGCTGCTAAAGTCTGAATTTCAGACTGATAGTGCAACTGCAGTGACTTTGGGCATGAATTCAAGCAGGATTGAGTAAGAATTTTCTTAGGATTGCTATAACAATGTTGTAGCTGGATCTTAGAGCTAAAACTTTGCTAAAGTGTGATGATCATGTTATTGCACAAAATCGGGAGTAAACAGCCCTACAATTCGCTCTATCAAGTGACTGAATGGGCTTTCCCATGGTACAGTAACCTGAAACAGATCAGATCAAGCACTTAGCTCACCACCGCCGATCTCCACCGCGATTCGTGTCGCCGGCGTCTCGATTCGTGCTCGGGGTAAGTGGATAACGTCTCGGGTAGAAAGATCATCACCGACGTTGAGCAGGACACCAATCCGGCTAGCCGCCGTACCTCCCCCTTGTTCACCGATCGCTCGGGTAGGATCTCACCGCCGTTGATCCCTCACTGTCGTCCGCCGCATGTCCAAACACTTTACCATGTCGTGGCTAACTATGCTACGCACGTCCGGTGATCGCCGGAGGAGCAGCCACGGTAATAGCCACGTTGCACGGCCACCAGTGACTCACCCAGTTCATACCTATCGCAATCCGCCGCTCCAATTCGCTGTACTCGTGATCGATCTCTATAAATTAAAGCCACCATAAGCTCCGCAAGGTCATCACACGCCCAGCCACCAGGAATCACTAGCAATCATTCATCAGAGAACTTGAATTTTGGTTTTCCCCTAACCAAGTTTCCGCCACCGCGAAGAACACCTCGCCGTGGCCATCCACCCAATTGAGCTAGACCGCCACCAATCATCGGGAACACATTGTTCTTTGGGTTATCCGCACTGTCATCGTGGCTAGAGGCAATTAGGTAGCCATTCATGCAATTGACTTAGGGGAAACACTGGTTAGGGCGTGAATTCGGTTTCGACCGAAGTAGGGCACTCATCTTTGCCCCGTTTGGCCGGTCCAGGAGCTCGCTGGAGCTCTGCCGCGCCGCTCACCATCGGGGACCTAGGTCTGCGAAGGGATAGAACCAGAGCGGCTTTTCTGCATCTGTCAGTGACTCAGTTAAATAGTGATGTGACCCCGCTTTCAGTTATTCAGTAAGCCAAGGGCCTTTCTACAAAGTCCGCAGCGCGGGCACGGGCGCGTGCTTTCCACTTGAGTTGGGCCGCCTGGGCTAGATTTGGCCCACAACTGTTCAAGCTTTTCTCTTTTCTTTTTCTACAAAACTTTCGAAATCTGTAGAAATTTGTAGAAAAATGGTAAAAATGTCAAACCAATTTTACTAGATTCCTAATTTTCCATAGTATTTAATAAAAATAGTTTCATGATTTTTAGATCAAATAGGGAATTTTGGAGCATTTATAATAGCCTAAAACATTGTGTCTAGATTTTTATAAAATAGATGATAATTCCAAAAATACCCGAACTTTTTATATGAACTCTATACATTATTTAGAAGGCTTGGGTAGAATTTGGTATGATTTGGACCTTGTTTGATACTTAGAGCCCTAAACCCTACCCCAAGCCCTTTGAATTCCTTTACTAACTCCAGAAACCCTAGTTTCTCGGAGAACTGTGAAGGAAAATTGTATTCAAAACTTTAGATAATAAACTCTTATTATAGTTTCACTCTCATAAGCATTACATGGGCATTCATTATTATATATGGTTATCTTTAGAAAACGAAGAAGAAGTTGAAGTAGAAGGAGAGAAGACTTCACCTCCACCTCAGGAACATCAAGCAGACAACTGTTTTTACTTTGACATCTGTGGAACTGAGCCTGAATCACCTATAAATCAAGGCAAGCCCCAGTGCATTTGCCACCTCCTTGACTCTTTTAAAACCTTTCTCACTTACTTGATGCATTAGGTGATAGGAGTTGATTGCTAAAACAATTCCTGCATTACCTTCCTTGAATTTGATTACCTTCCTTTGAATCCCTGTTTTATAAAAGGTTTTTACTATGCTTAGTCTTGCTCTAGCAAAACAAAAGGTTTGTTTTTATAAAAGATGATGTGGCAAAGTGGGAGGGATGTTTTTGAAAACAAAACTTGATGGTGGATCCATCATCGCCATGATGGGTTCAACATCGGAAAAGATGTACCTCTGATAGGTACCAAACCTTGGGATTGAAATGGTTAAGCTGAGACTGGGTGGGTGACTTGCACGAGAAGAGAAAGTCTCGGTGTAGTGTCTCCGTCTGAGTCGATTAAGGACCATCTCGATGTAGGCTTGATGACCGAGGAACCTTTAACTGGTCACATGCCTCATCATGGGTAAGCTTTGCCTCAGGAAGACTAAGGCCCAAACAAGATACCACACAATGGGAGTGGAGAGATGGCGAGAGTAGCGTGTACCCTCCATGGCAAGAGGCTGGACGGTGGTGTATCTGTGCTCTCGGTTGGCGTGAACCTGATCTGGTCTTAAGAACCCTGGTGGCGAGTTGACATATGCAAGGGTTAAGTGCTACATATGTCGTGTGATTAGAGATCCTCAGCTGAGTATAATCGATTCAGATCGCCGTACCTTCGCGGTTATGAAGACTTGGTCACTACCCTATACGTAGAACTCCAGTAAAGAGTAAGGGTTGTTAAGAAATTGGCTAGTGCAGGTCAAGTGAATGAACTAGGATAGAAAGAACTCTAGTGCAGGTAATTTCACTTAACTTGCCAAATAAAACTGGATTTTTAAGGATCCACTTTTAGTAAGTATTTCTGCAAACAGAGTCTTTGATTATTGAGAGACCTTACCTTGACTCCCTTATAACCAGCATACCCTTGAGAGTCTTTTCTTTAGTCGGGTAAGTCTTGCTGAGTAATTCCATACTCAGGGTTTTATTCCCTATTGTTTTTAGGTGAGGAAGCAACAAACTTTTGTTGCTTCTATTCCAAGGTGGTCTCAAAAGAAGAAAACCAAGAGTAAAGCTGCGGGAGGAAGGGTTCCTCCATAAAAACTTTTTGTTTGATCCTTCTCGGGAGGGGTTTTTGCCTCCCTTGGCTTGTAATAATATTACTCTGCACTCGTATATTATATCCTGGTCTGTAATATTTAACTTTCTCTTACTTTCGAATAAAGGTAAGTTTATGTAATCGCTTCCACATTTCCGTATCTCTGATGATTTGTAATGTCTGCGTGACGGGTAAAATGCTCTTGGGAAGGTAAGGAAAGCAAATACCGAACTTGTCAAGTGATTCAGGAACACCTGCAGGGTTGTCTGAGGTCTCCGTTGGACAAGGACAACTGCGGGAGGGCCTAATGACTTGTGAGGTTCTATCACAGGTTGTCATTCCGTGTTCTGCCATTCCCATTCCCTCCTCCCCGCACTGTCTTTCTCATTCCCCCCTCCCTGCAAAGCCCATTCCCATTCGCGGCTTCCATTCCGTGTTCTGCGCACTGTCTTTCTCATTCCCCCTCCCCACAAAGCCCATTCCCATTCCCACGTGCATCCCACACCTAGCTAAAATTAAATTAAAAAAACACAAATGTGACCCCAATGGGATTCGAACCCGCGACCCCTCAAGCAAATGTGCTTGTAGCTACCACTACACCACATGTGTGTTTATGTCAATATCTGTTACAGTAAAATATCTACTACATCTCTCCCAAAGCCCACCTGCTACCCTTGCACAATGTGTAATAGTAGATAATTATCAACGAGATTCCTGAATTATATTTTTGGATGGAAGGAGTAGTATTTAAAGAAGAGCCTTGCATGCAACTTCTTTTGTTTGAATAATGTTTTCAACTTAAATTCCTTTTTTATATGTGTGACATTTATTCTCTGTAATATTTTTTCATGGATCTGACTTGTGAGTCAGTTTCATAAACCAACGCCAAAGATGAATCCATGTTTCTTACTTGGAAACCCCGAACAAACACCACTGGCAGGAGGCGCTCGCGTTGGCGTCGCTCATCGACGATGAGAAGAAGCTTGGCGACTGTCAGTTTGACCTCTAGAAGCAGTCCTATGTAGCCGCATGCGCCGCTATGTTTGGCAAGCTCCAGCGCAGCCGCCGCTTGCATGCGGTCCAGAGCGGCTACACCACGCTGTCCATCTTCAAACAGGGGATCTCATGGTCGTCGCCAAAGTCGATGACTCTCGGGTTGTACTGGGCACCGCCTCCGATGACGGCACCATCACGCCGCCTAGCTCATCGTCCACCTAAAGCTCTGATAGGAACAAGGGTGCTCGATCCTCCGTCAGGTGAAGGTAACTATCGATTTGGTGGAGATGTCACACAGACGATCCGGCTTCCAATCAACACGACTAGAACCCCGCAATCGCAGCACCACTTCTCCTCTGGTTATCAACCGTGCGCTGCTCAATTGACCTCGCCATGAGGGCTAATCCTTGCCTGCAAATCGAAGACACAAGCAAGAACGAGAAAGAACACAACCTAGAATATTGCGGATGAATGATTAAGCTCACAAGTTGGGGTCTCACAAACCGATCTACGGCGATTGTTCTTGATAGATCTAACTTAAGCAAAACCCAAGCCCTAATGTGGTGGCGGCTAGTGGTTATATAAGGGTTAGGAGCGTGACTCCCTCCCTAGACGTGCCCTAATGGGCCCAACAAAGATACATGGCCGAAAGGCCAATTACAGTGTCGCAGCATCGAGATAGATTACGGACATCGGTTTGGTCCTCCACCTTGATCCGAACGTCCTTGCTGGCCTTCCACACCACCAAGTCCTTCACCATGTCCTTGCTGGTCCTTTCCTTCATTCCTAAGTACAATTAATTCATTAGGTAGCACACTATCCTCAAATGCACAAGAATAAGTACATAGGAACGAGCTCACCTGCAAATTCAATTGTCTTGCGCGTCCTCGAGTAATCAGACCTTGAACATCAACTAGGGGAGTGTTGTTTGTATCCATGGTAGTGATGTCCTCATCATCCTCCCCCTCTTGAAGTAGAGTCGTCCTTGACTCAAGCTCATCTTCTTCCCCCAAATACGGTTTCAAATCTGCAATGTTAAATGTAGGACTAACCCGGAACTCGGAAGACAACTCAAGTTTATATGCATTATCATTTATTTTCTCCAAAATCTTATATAGACTAGCAGCACGGTTAGGCAAGCTCGCTCTAGGAATCAAATCAATCTGGTGCTCAATCCCATGAATGGGAGGAAGTCCTGGAGGTAACTCAGAGGGAAAAACATCTCGGAACTGCTGCAAAAGGTTAGTCACAGATGCAGGCAAAGTGCTAGGAATATCATCAATAGAAAAGAAGCATCTTTGCAAACCAAGGCATAGCAACAAGCATCAGTGGCATGAGTTTCAAGAAGATCAGATTTAGTAGCAAGCATGACAGGAGCTTTCAATTTAATTTGTTGCTGAATTTTTGTCTCATTAGTTGGTTCCTTATGGGTACTTGCAGCTCTATCTTTATCAGCTTGTACAATTTCAGCAAGAGTCAAAGGTAGCAAAGTAATGTTTTTTATCTTTATGCCTAAAAGTGTATGTATTACTCCTACCATGGTGACGTGCATCAGTATCATATTCCCAAGGTCTACCCAACAAAAGAGAACAAGCTTCCATAGGTACTACATTGCAATCTGCATAATCAGAATACATACCAATGGAGAAATGCACTCGTACCATGTGTGTTACCTTAACCTTGCTTGAATCATTGATCCACTAAATGTGGTATGGATGTGTCCGTGGACGTGTGGTCAGGCCAAGCTTCTTGACCAAATCTGAACTCACCAAATTATTGTAGCTTCCACCATCAATAATAACACGTGCACGCCGATTCTTGATGGCGAAGAAAGTCTGGAACAAATTATGGTGTTGTTGCTTCTCTGATGATTCAGGCTGAGAACTAAGAACACGCTGCACCATGATGCTTTGAAGGTTCACCGTAGCATCAGCACCAAGCATGGCATCATCATTAGCAGCAACATCACTTGAGTCATCATTGTCATCCTCACCATTGGAAGCACTAATGTAGCCATCATCCGTAGCAATGTATGTTCGCTGACTTGGGCAATCCTTCTTCACGTGACCAATCCCATGACAGCAGTGGCAAATAATACCCAAAGAACGACCACAGCAAGGTGTTGCAGGTGCTGGTGAATTATGTTTCTTGGCGGGTACCTGCAAAGGAAGTTTACCAACATGTGCAGCAGGTGTCGAGGGAGGTCGCGTGGACGCTGGAGTGGTCGAAGGTGTATGACTCGAGGCAGGTGTGTGCGTCCGTGATGTAGAGGAGGCGCCAAAAGTAGCCCTAGGTCGATGTTGGCGTCCCTGCAATTCCTTCTCTGCAAGCATAGCAAACTAGAATAACATGTTGACAGTGTTAAATTCTTTGTAATCCACAATGTCCTGAATGTCACGCTGCAAACCTGAATAAAAATAGCAAAGAGCGTCCTCATGTCCCTCTACTATCCCACAACGCTGCAATCCCTTCTGAAGCTCAGCATAATAATCTTGAACAGATTTATCCCCTTGCTCTAAAGGCATCAATTTCTTACGCAATTCTCTATGATAAGATGGGGGGAACAAATCTATCGCACATAGCTACCTTAAGATCTTCCCAAGTCGTAGATGCTCTACCACCCCAACTAGACCAGTCCACCAGACAATAGCAAAATCTTTAAATTCACTAGTGGCTTGTCTAACTTGATGTCGTTCATGTACATGGTGGGCAGCAAATTTCTGTTCTATCGTCATCTCCCAATCAAGATATCCCTCAGCATCATAATGACCCGAAAAAGATGGTATAGTAAATTTAATCTTAGCATAAGGGTCATCAGGAGCACGATTGTTATTACCTTGCTGGTGGTGTCGCATACCTTCTGTGTTTTCATGAAGACAGCGACGTAGGCGCAAATCTCTAGTGGCCGCTTCATCATAATTACCTTCTGCATCAAACACCGCATCATCGGGAAGACGTGGATGAGGAGGTGGTGGCGGCGGTGCTTGTTGTTGCGTCTCCAACACAGCAAGTCTGTCGATGATCTCGGACAATCATCGATCCAGCCTCTCGTAAGTCTTGCCAAGGTTCATGTCAATGAAGGCATCATGCACTGACTTGTGGACCGTCTCCTCCATTTGCTCCTTTAGGAGCTTGTTGTTTGCCTCAAGATCTTGGCGGTTAACACATTCATCGAAGTCTGTAGGGATCCTTGCTTCTTCTTAGTCGCCTCCCATCGAAACACAAAAATAGGAAACAAACGGTAAAGGTTATCCCTAATAATTTCACTACACGCTCCCTCTCAGGTGGAACACAGGAACACGCTCTAATGTATCTTACCTTACAAGTGTCTGACAAAAACACAATGCAAAGGACGGTACAATCGGAGGCTGGTTCGTGATACTTACTAAGAGGTAGTGAAACCATGATTGCAAGGTCAAATCTGTATTGATCAGAAGATATAGTATGTGGAGCTGTAGGACAGGCACAATATGTATGTGAATGTGGAACAAAATCAAAGAGATGTATCCGAGGCATAGCACAACAAGTTGGAACAAAGAACAATGGAACTAGCAGAATGGCAGTACCGTAAATATTGTACTAGCGAGGCCAAAAAGGCACTAGTAGGAATCACAGATGTTTCTGTTTTTCTTTTTTGTATGATTTTTTTGATATTTTTTCAGCACAAGAATCAACAAAATAGGAGCGACACCAATTTTCATCTAAAACAGAGATCATATGTGGTCTACAAAAAATCAACAAGTTCTCTGAAAAGCGTGCAAGAGCTTTGACAATTTTTTTCTTTATTTTCCTGAATTGTTTTGACAATTTTATCGAAACCAAACAGGTCGAAGGCAAGTTTGGTTGGCCTCAGAATGGCGTCACCAAGCTCCTATAAAAATTTTAGTTTTTTTAGCCAACCGAGCGAAAAGTTATGCCCGATTTAAGGAAGGTACCTCAAGTTATGTTGTTGGGAGGAACGACTAGAAAGCGGCGGTTAGGGCAAAACTTCCCTATCTACAATCTATCTAGGGCTGGCACGGCGGCGGCTAGCGAGGGTAATAGTGGATGGGATAGCGGCGAAGGTGCAGTTTTCTACGACGAAGATACACCCTAAACCAGCAACACGACTCGACCACGGACACGAACTGAACAAAGCCAAACTGAAAACGAAATTGCAAAGGCTAAACAAGGGTTCAAGGACAGCGGAAATTTTTTGTATGGCAATTATCTGGAGTTATAGGATGAAAAACCTAAACTAAACTATGGTAAGCGTGACGGTAATACCTGAGTCTTTGAATACCACTTGATAGGAACGGGGTGCCCGATCTTCCGTCAGGTGAAGGTAACTATCGATTTGGTGGAGATGTCACACAGACGATCCGACTTGCAATCAACACGACTAGAACCCCGCAATCGCAGCACCACTTCTCCTCTGGTTATCAACCGTGTGCTGCTCGATTGACCTCGCCACGAGTGCTAATCCTTCCCTGTGAATCAAAGACACAAGCAAGAACAAGAAAGAACACAATCTAGAATATTGCGGATGAATGATTAAGCTCACAAGTTGGGGTCTCACAAATCGATCTACGGTGACTGTTCTTGATAGATCTAACTTAAGCAAAACCCAAGCCCTAATGTGGTGGCGGCTACTGATTATATAAGGGTTAGGAGGGTGACTCCCTCCCTGGACGCGCCCTAATGGGCCCAACAAAGATACACGGCCCAAAGGCCAATTACGGTGTCGCAGCACCGAGACAGATTACTGACGTCGGTTTGGTCCTCCACCTTGATCCGAACGTCCTTGCTGGCCTTCCACGTCTCCAAGTCCTTCACCATGTCCTTGCTGGTCCTTTCCTTCATTCCTAAGTACAATTAATTCATTAGATAGCACACTATTCTCAAATGCACAAGAATAAGTACATAGGAACGAGATCACCTACAAATTCAATTGTCTTGCGCGTGCGTGAATAATCGGACCTTGAACATCAACTAGGGGAGTGTTGTTTGTATCCATGGTAATGATATCCTCATCAAGCTCAACCTGCCACGTAAGTCGCTACTGACCGGCCATGAATTCTTATGCGCTGGGACGATGGCCGTTGCTGACGTTATGTGGGTGTCCTCGACCAAGATATATGTAGAGGAGTAGCACATCCGATGGTGAACGGCTAGGTGTACTACCTCGCTGATGAGCCCAGGGTGCACTTCGTTTAGCAGCCCAGCCAATAGTCATCGGTACTCGCTATGTCACGCGCGTTTGATGACTACTATATCAAGGACTGCGGCATCTTGGCGCTAGAGGTGACACAGAGGATGACCGACAGCAATGACCACTCGCCATCGTCGGGGTAGATTTTTTGCCGGCCTGCCTTTAATTTTCTTTGCAAACACACACACTTGCCTTTTTATTTAAGCAAACGTGTATGGTGGTGCGTGCCTGATGACTGACGATATACGAGGGAACTTCTACATGCAGGTGTGGCACGTGCTCTCCAATGAAGAGACCATGCAAATCGTGGCATATATCGAAGTCTGCATGATACTGATGGTTGCAATGTAGTAGTGAAACAACTAAATTAAAATAACAAAATTTATGTATGGCCAGGATCACAAATAAATTATGAAATATTTTCTTATAACAATATAAGACACATTTTGTATATAATTTACCATGGTATTATATGTTTCCGTTGCAACGCACGGATGCTCATCTAGTAAATAATAATTATATTTAAATAAATATCTTAATACCTATTTATATGATATATAACAATTATATCAAAATATGGCTAGTCTATAGATAATTTACGTACACGGACTACATTGCTTCATAACCTTTTTCTCTCGTGTCCTCGAACACCCCTGCTCTTCTCGACAGAGATAATTGGAGTGGAGGCCAATAGTCCATGACGGAGGTGTGGCCTGTGGGATCGAAGGGGATAGTGTGTGGCATCCATTAATCCACATCTGTAAATCTATTGTACTTTTATGGCTCAACCTAAGCCACTCGTCCACGAGTGGTCGTTAAAAACCGAATTTGAATCCAACCGACGAATGTACCGGATCGGATATAGTGCTAGGTATTAGATATGGATAGTGTAAATACTTATTTTTTATACGAATTCATATATTTTTTATAATGCTCATTCGAATTCGGGTCGGATACGGAGTGATGACTACCCGGTAAATATTCGGGTCGGATACGAGTACCCATTTTTTTACATAATATAGTTATAAAATTATAAGTTTTACGTATAAAATCGGATGAAGATTAAATTTATATGAAAATTATAGAGCTTGAAGAGATCTATAAATTTATAGTACATCATATTTTTGTTTGAACACATCTTGAGACCAAAATCATTAAAATAATATTCTAATTTATACCAAATTAATAGACTTTATCATTTTCTATGGGACTTAAGGTTATCTCCGTGTGGGGACTTAATTTTATCTTCTTATAGATGACTAGGTATATGCCCGTGCGTTGCGACGAGAGTAAAAAAATTGTATGAAACATAGAAACGAAGGACCAGGGGGCTATTCTAAAGAAACCAGGGACCTGTGCGCTAAAACCGAGGACGGCGGGTTGATTTTCTAAAACCAGGGGTCTCTTAAGCAAAACAACCACGCGAAGGGGTACGGGGTAACCTCAGCCGTTGGATCAGACATCAATGGCCCAGATTAGATCACGCTTGGATTGAGTCTAAACCGCCCGATCTCGGGTGGACGGCCGAGATCTAACGGCAGGGGGGCGGACTTGGGCGCGGTGGCGCCGCTAGGTCTCGTGGCGGGAGTTAGCCGGAGACGAGCTGACCGGCCACGATGGGGCTCTGGTGGATTAGGGAAAGGGCCAGACACGTTCAGCACGTCACGGCGAACACGACCGTGGGCGCAAAACCGGCATGGGGGCGCCAGAGAACGCAGACCGCAGTGGAAAAGGTTCCGCGGAGGCGCAACTAACTCCGGCGAGCAATTGTGTGGCCTCTGGTGCGGTACATGGCGAATTAAGAGCATGAGAAGGTTGCTCACCTCGAGTGCAAACTTCGGGACGCTTGGAGAACGGCGGGGGTGCGGTGGAGCATCGGGTCGACGGCGGTGGGGCTCCGACTGTGCAAGAACCGCTCCGATGAGCGTGGACCGGGCGTAGCAGGGAGGGAGAGGGCGCACCGAAGGGTGTCCCGAGTAGCTGACGGCAAGGCGAAGCTCATCGTGGCACTGGACGGGGCACAGGCGCAATGGCAGCCACAGAACAGGCGGTGGACGTTGGCGGGCGTTGGCGGAGCTCTCGGTTCGCCTGGGCAGAGCGAGAGAGAGGGCGAGGGAGCTGGGCAGAGGGCGCAAATGGGAGAGAGGAGGAGGGCGAGCAGGACGCGAGGCTCAAAAGGGATGCGGGCGCATGGACGTGGCTAGAGAACGCGCGGTCGTGGGCGCGTCCATGGCGGGGAGATCGTCGGCGAGAGGTTAGAGACGGCTGATAGGTGGTAACAGTGGGACAGAGAGAGGGGAGCAGGTGCACGCGAGAGAACTAGTGCTGATAGGTCTGGCCCACGCGAAAGAGAGAGAGAGAGGGAGAGAGGCGTGCTCAGGTTGGCGCCAATAGGCGGGACCCGCCTGTCAGGCAGAGGGGGCGCGCAAGCGCGGGCGCGCGCGTGGGGGCTGAGTTAAGTGTGCTGCCTTGGGCCGAATTAGCTTTTCCTTTTTCCTGGAATTTCTAATTGCTTTTCTATTCATTTTCTCTAGGGTTTTCAATTCAAATTTAAATCAATTTCAAATTCAAACCAAATCAAATATGTGCAACATTTCAAAGAATATTTAGGCTCAATATGATGCAACATTTCATGACTCATATGTTTTGGGCAAAATAGAATAAAATAATCCCTCACTAATACAACTAACTCTAATTAAAAGAGAAAGGGAGAGAGAAAACTAGAGAGAGAGAAACTAGAGTGAGATAGAGAAGAGTAACACCTGAATTTGGATGGTCATAAGAAAGAAATTTTATACCCCCAAATTCAGGGTGTTACAGACCTATCCCCCTTAAAAGAATCTCGCCCTCGAGATTCAGGGCTGGCTAGCAAAGAGTTCAGGGTACTTGGCTCTTAGATCATCTTCTCTTTCCTAGGTTGCTTCTTCTTCTGAGTGATGGCCCCTCTTGACTTTGCACATCCTGATGGTGTTCCTCCGAGTGACCCGATTTGCTGTCTCCAGAATCTGCATTGGCTTCTCAATGTATGTCAGATCCTCTTGAACTTCAAGGTCTTCCGTTGGCAACTACTCTTCTGGTATTCATAAGCATTTCTTCAACTGAGACACGTGAAACACGTCATGCACTACGGTCAAGTTCTCTGGTATGCTGAGTTGATAAGCCACTTCTCCACGTCTTGCCTGAATCTGGTACGGACCGATATAGCGAGGGGCTAGCTTGCCTTTGACTCCAAACCTTTTGGTTCCTCTGATGGGTGACACTTTGAAAGCTCCCTTGTGGGTTTTGGTGTTTGGATGACAACTCAATTAAAGGACTAACAAGTGTGCTAAGTGTCAATTAAAGGACTAACAAGTGTGCTAAGTGTTGAACAGGTGCTTAATGTAAAGCTAACAGGGTTCAACACAAGTGAACAAGTGTGATGGTCCAAGGACTAGATTTTGGATAGATAATGGACATCACAAGTAAGATGGATATTGCATAAGTGAGACTCGGGTGCATAGCTTGGAGACAACTGATCAAGCCAAAGATGGAGGCAAGAAGAACTTCGAGGTACCAAGTGCACGGGAGAAGGTCAAGGAGACTGAGGAACCCAAAGCCAAGGGTGAAGAAGAAGACTTGCAAAGTCAAGGGTGATCGAGTTGAGAAAAGCTATAGCACATCAAGGATCACTACATAAGGACATGACTTACAACCAATGAGGTAACAGCTATGGTTATGTGGTGTAAGTCATAAAGCTCAAGACCAAGCTCAAGTAGTGAACAAGGTCACAGAAAGGAGAACCAGTGTCAAAACCAGAACTAGAAGCAGCCCAAAAGAGTTAAGTATACCTTGATCTTTGGTTTAGGTTGTTCCTATGTTTGGAGATATTCTATGTGACCTTTGCAGGATGTTGGAGCTCAAAAATGCCACTCTAGATCAAGTCAAGCTGACTTGATGATTTATGAGTTCAACATCATTCTCAATAATGTCAAATATTAAAGAGATGAAAATCAAAGAGGAGGTATGTTTCTAGACTTAGTACATTAGTTTGTGTGTACTAATATATTTGTCTAAGTGTGAGAAACAGATATAAAGGAGAAAAGAAAAGAGATGCGAAAGGCTTGGCTGTGTGCAGCCAAGACTCATCTCAGTCTGGCACACCGGACTGTCCGGTGGTGCACCGGATAGTGTCCGGTGCGCCAGGCGAAACACTGGAGAACAAGCCACTCTCGGGTCTTCGTCGGTGGCGTACGGCTAAAATTCACCGGACTGTCCGGTGGTGCACCGGACTGTCCGGTGAGCCAACGGTCGGCTGAGCCAACGGTCGGCCGCGCAATCCGCGCGTGACGCGTGGCCGAGCCAACGGTCGGTAGGGGCACCGGAATGTCCGGTGTGCACCGGACAGTGCCTGGTGCGCCAACGGCTCCGAAGATGCAACGGTCGACTGCGCCAAACTTGGAAGGAAATCGGGC
Organism: Zea luxurians; assembly: GCA_029449295.1. Classification (NCBI taxonomy): domain Eukaryota; kingdom Viridiplantae; phylum Streptophyta; class Magnoliopsida; order Poales; family Poaceae; genus Zea; species Zea luxurians. The sequence continues at coordinate 45,683,878 of JAOPSE010000022.1, read as the reverse complement.
ACCGGACAGTGTCCGGTGGTGCACCGGACTGTCCGGTGCACCATCCGACAGAAAGCAAGTATTGCCTTCCAAACGGGATTCCAACGGCTCCTAGGCCCCTTGTGCCTATAAAAGTGTAGAGCCCAAAAATTTGTATCAAAGAAAAATAAGGTTATAAATAAATAAATATGTTTATAAGTGGGTATCTTGGAATTATGGAACCCTTGGGAGTTATTTGGTTTTCTCTTCTTTGTGCATATTTGATTAATGGAATTATATGGGTTAACATAACAAATAAATAAATAAATAAAATGCCTCTCATGATAAAGTTATTGTATTGTTGCACTTTGTATTCAAAATTGTGAAACAAGCTTAAGCTAAGAAAACTAGAATTTGAAAATGGAAATATAAAATAAAAGAGAAAAGAGAAGGAAGAAATTACTATGTGAATAAAAATAATTATAATATATATATATATATTATTCTTGTACAGATTTGAGATTGCACATTTGACTCAAAAGTGAAGTTTATAACAGATTTCGAATTCAAATTAGAGATTCAAATGAAAAGGAAAGTGAATCAAATAGGAAAAAGGAAAAAAATAAAAGAAAAAGACTAAGAACACCTTACCTGGGCCTCAGACCCGAATTCGGCCCAAACCCCTTTTCTTCCCCCGCGCGGCCCGCCTGCTCTCTGCGTTTTTCCTTCACACTGGCATGTGGGCCTGAGCCGTCGGTGGCTCAGCCGCGCCTGAATACCCCCTCTCTCGCTGACGTTGCGGGACCCATCTGTCGGCGCCGTCTCCATCCTCGCGCGCGCGGCGGAGCTCAACAAGCCGGTTTCTACGCCGCCCACCTACCGATCTCTTCGCGCGGACTCCGATCGAACGACTAACCTCGCCTAGAAATCCGGCCATCGCCGTTTGATTTTTCCCTCACCGGCCGTATATATGTGGGCGCCTGGAAACTCCCCTCGTCCCTCCTTCGCCAAGCAAAATCCACCACCGCTGCCGGTGATTACCGCCCCTGTGAACGCACTGCCTCCGGGGCTTGGGGCTGGGAATTCGCCGGTGCGTGTGGGTGCTCTCGGACCGGCTGTCGTGGGGAATCGCTGCCCCGACACCATTAATCGCTCACCAGGGTCTCCTCCGCCGTGGAACACCGTCCGCCGTGGCCGGGGGGCTTCGCGCCGTGCCTGCCGGTACTACTCCCTCCCCTTGCTTCGCCTCGATACGTGGGTGGTGTCCGCGGCCTTACCCTGCGGATTTGGTGGCCGGGGAGCAGTGAATTTGTCGTCGGTGTCGAATTTCGCCGTGGTTCCGCCGCGCTGCGTGGACAGAGTTCGTGGCAGCGGAATTACTCGGTGAGAACCCATCTATGTAGTTCGCGTCGCCCTTCTTCTCGTGTGGCACTAGTTCATTTTGAGTTTTATGCACCATGGGTCGCTCGTGGCTGTTGCCGGCTATGGCGCCGCCGTGCTTGGGGCTGCGCCGCCGCTGGCGCTCGGCCGGATTGAATGGGGGTAGTGTGAGAAGCACGTGGGCCGTTGGATGATGGGTGTGCGGTTGGGATTTGATCTGGGTCAGTGAGGCTATGGACCGTTGATCTGTCGATGTGCGGCGTGGATTAAAAGGGCGATACCGGTTCGGTGCGGTGGATTTGCGCCGTTCGATCAGGATCTAGTGACCTAGATTCGATCTCGTTTCATTAAACCACAACCGCTGATCTCGGATCCAAGGGCTCATATTGCATACCGTTTCATTTAAAGCACGATCTAATCTGGGGCGTCCGATTTTGATCGGAGGGCTCAGATCTCACGATACCCCTTCGCGGGTATGTTTTATAAAAGAAACCCTGGATTTTCTCGGATTCAACCCGCCGTCCGTAGTTTCTGTTCACTGGGTCTCAGGATTCTTGCGCCAAGCCCCCTGCGCTTTGCTGTAAATGAGGCCCAGTCCAGTGATCATTTAATTTGAATAAATGAAATAGAAAATGGATTTTTAATATGAAAATAATTACTAGAACTTGATAAATTCATAGAAAATTCATACTAGCTCCAAATTAGTCCCTTCCACTTTCTAAATTTTTATAATTTAATTCTCTATCACTTAGAGCCTCTGTTTTGGCATGAAAACAATTAGAAATTTAATCTCTTATTTAATTCATTTTAATCACATAAAACCTTTGAAAATTCATAACTTAAAATCTATAACTCCAAAATTAATGGTTCCTGTTCCTATGATCTTATTTTAATATGTATATTATTAATGTGTATTTTGTTCTTATGGTTGGTGTAATGTTAATTTTGCCTATACCATGTATGTTTGTATTGCTACGACTAGCAGTGAGGTCACGAGTCATCTGAAGATCATCCTGGTACCTGGAATCTCAAGGCCCAGGCAAGTTGTGCCCTTGATCACTTCTTTTCACCTACTCATGTTCTAATTAATCATAATGATCTGCATAGGTTAATTTTGATGGGACCCAATAGGTTACCCTAGTTTGTCTATCTTTATACCTTGTTTACCACTGAACTTTCTGGGTAGTACTTGCTAGTGCTATATGTGGTTTTGGGTATGAAGATTACACTATTCATGATTATACTTTTGTTATCAGTTGTTATTTATGGTTCATGTTAAGATCATTATGTTAATTGGAACATGGAGAACCACCCGGGAAAACAGTGCTACCACGAGGGTGGAATGGGACGCCCTTGGCTGATTAATTAGGAAAGCTAGTGGAAGACTACCTTACCCAAAAGGGGCAAGGGCAGTAGGGGAGAGGTCAGTGTAGGGAGGCCCTCGGGAGGATTTTGCTGCGATGGCGGTCCTGCAAGGGATTCCTGCACTGGATCTTCCTATAAACTGTAGCGGGTTTTCGGAAGCTAGTGGAACTTTGTAAAGGCCTCGTAGTGGATCCCTAGCCATTCACCTCGGAAGTGTCTAAGGGCTTTGCAAACCCTGGCGACATGGGATACACGACTTGTGGGTAAAGATGCGCAACCTCTGCAGAGTGTAAAACTGGTATACTAGCCGTGCTCACGGTCAAGAGCAGCTCGGACCCTCACATGATTAAATTATGGAACTTAAACTCAATTTGTCATATGCATTGCATCGCAGGTGAAGTTGTTACTTTTGTTCTACTATTTAATTGGGTTTGGTATTTACTTATACTTAGTAACTGCTAATAAAATTTTGACCAACTTTAAAAGCAATGCTCAGCTCTAACCATCTTCTTTGGTAAGCCTTACACTTCACGTGAGCTCCCACCTTTGGCGAGTTCATGCACATTATTCCCCACAACTTGTTGAGCGATGAACGTATGTGAGCTCACTCTTGCTGTCTCACACACCACAGGTCAAGACCAGGTACTGCAGGATGATGCTCATGGAGGTTGCTGCGATGAGTTCGTGAGAGGTCTAGGTCGTCGTCTCCCAGTCAACTTTTGGGTTGCTGGACCGTTGTCTCCTTATAATGTAATTACTTATTTTGTATAGAACTCCTGTTATATATAAAGATGTGACATTCGATCCTGTGCCACTATACATCATATGTATGAGACTTGGTCCCAGCATACCTGGTGTTTATGTTAACCCCGGGTTTTGGACCCCTAAAATCCGGGTGTTACAGAAGTGGTATCAGAGGAATGTTGACTGTAGGACGAAACCTAGATAGAACTGGACAACCAATACTTACTTACCTTTGCTACTCTGATTCTTTCTAAACTTTTCTTAATCTTCTAATTCCGCTTTACTCTGAATATCCTTACCTTTTCTTTTTCTAAAGACAAATGTGGATTTCACACTTTGAAATCCTGTGCCTAAAGTGACCTTTAGGAATAGGAGACCTAATCCTAGGAACAAAAAAAAAAACAAAACTATTTTTATAAATGTCTATGTATTTGAATGTTTGTTCTTATGATACTTGTCTGATTTGGATCTTTGATTGAGTGTGATGGGTTGTGGAGTAATATCCACAATTACATCTGCATATACGTATAGGCATAAATAGAATTCATAAGAAAACTAAGCCACTTAGATTATCCTCCATTAAAGTGTATCTATCTCATAGAGATCCCTCTAATCTTAAAAGACTCTCCCATATTTTAATAGATTCATCGTATCTTATAAGACTTTCTCTTATCTTAAATGATTCATCTTATCTTAAAAGATACTCTCTTACCTTAATAGACTCATCTCATCTCGAAAGGATTCTATCCTATCCTAATAAATCTAATTAATCTCAAAAGATTCTATCTTATTCTTAGAGACTCATCTTGTCCTAATAAGCATACTTGTCCTCACCACTTGGCTTATCTCATGACATTGAAACAAACATAATCTATTCTAAAATAAATTAAGTAGATCTTGTCTATTGTAATCTGGTTATACCAATTTAAATTCTAATCCCATCTAATCTGATCAGATCCAACCTAATAGACAAACATGTTAGATAATACTGGTAAAATAAGATTGGATCCTACTCTTATAAATATGTTTTAATCCAAGATGGACTCAGATCCCAATTTAGACTAGACCACATACAGTAACCTAGCCATATGCAACTACCTTAACCATCCAATAGTTGCATAACCTCTTTATTTTTACCTAACAAGGATTATGATCTACCTACACCATATACCCCATCATGTCTCAAAAGATTATAAGATATCCTAACAAGATATGTCCTACCCTAATAAATCTATCTAACTTAAACTAATCTAATCTAGATCATATCTAACCTAATATGTTCTAATCTAGTGTGAGATACTTAATGCTGGTACAAGGATTAAGCCATACTCTTAAGTCACTTAAGCCTAAGTTAGTGTCATAGATCAACTCAACCATACACTCCCAATAAATTGCACAATCCATTTATGTGAACCTATTGATAAAAAAAATGTTCTACTCATAGACCCAACTATCTTAACTATATCTCCCTAGCTCAGATGAAGACACCAAGATTGGAGACCGAAGATGATCAACCTCATTAAGAAAGGAATAAACACCAACTCAAGTCTTCAAGGATCAAGCGGGATCACCAGATGAGTCAAAAGCCACAATCTTGGATGGAATCTTTTCTTACCCTACACTTTCTTAACCAAACCTATATATGCCCTAAAGACATCTTCTATCCTACATAATAATGTGGACATACATATAATATCCATGCTCTCCTATCACTTACTAATAATAAAAAGAGAGACCCTTGATTTAGAAATTAAAAGCTAAATTGCAAACCAATCCTTTTGTATTCCCTTTTCTTACAAATCTCGGGGACGAGATTATTTTTAAGGGGGGTAGGATTTGTAGAGCCCAAAAATTTGTATCAAAGAAAAATAAGGTTATAAATAAATAAATATGTTTATAAGTGGGTATCTTGGAATTATGGAACCCTTGGGAGTTATTTGGTTTTCTCTTCTTTGTGCATATTTGATTAATGGAATTATATGGGTTAACATAACAAATAAATAAATAAATAAAATGCCTCTCATGATAAAGTTATTGTATTGTTGCACTTTGTATTCAAAATTGTGAAACAAGCTTAAGCTAAGAAAACTAGAATTTGAAAATGGAAATATAAAATAAAAGAGAAAAGAGAAGGAAGAAATTACTATGTGAATAAAAATAATTATAATATATATATATATTATTCTTGTACAGATTTGAGATTGCACATTTGACTCAAAAGTGAAGTTTATAACAGATTTCGAATTCAAATTAGAGATTCAAATGAAAAGGAAAGTGAATCAAATAGGAAAAAGGAAAAAAATAAAAGAAAAAGACTAAGAACACCTTACCTGGGCCTCAGACCCGAATTCGGCCCAAACCCCTTTTCTTCCCCCGCGCGGCCCGCCTGCTCTCTGCGTTTTTCCTTCACACTGGCATGTGGGCCTGAGCCGTCGGTGGCTCAGCCGCGCCTGAATACCCCCTCTCTCGCTGATGTTGCGGGACCCATCTGTCGGCGCCGTCTCCATCCTCGCGCGCGCGGCGGAGCTCAACAAGCCGGTTTCTACGCCGCCCACCTACCGATCTCTTCGCGCGGACTCCGATCGAACGACTAACCTCGCCTAGAAATCCGGCCATCGCCGTTTGATTTTTCCCTCACCGGCCGTATATATGTGGGCGCCTGGAAACTCCCCTCGTCCCTCCTTCGCCAAGCAAAATCCACCACCGCTGCCGGTGATTACCGCCCCTGTGAACGCACTGCCTCCGGGGCTTGGGGCTGGGAATTCGCCGGTGCGTGTGGGTGCTCTCGGACCGGCTGTCGTGGGGAATCGCTGCCCCGACACCATTAATCGCTCACCAGGGTCTCCTCCTCCGCCGTGGAACACCGTCCGCCGTGGCCGGGGGGCTTCGCGCCGTGCCTGCCGGTACTACTCCCTCCCCTTGCTTCGCCTCGATACGTGGGTGGTGTCCGCGGCCTTACCCTGCGGATTTGGTGGCCGGGGAGCAGTGAATTTGTCGTCGGTGTCGAATTTCGCCGTGGTTCCGCCGCGCTGCGTGGACAGAGTTCGTGGCAGCGGAATTACTCGGTGAGAACCCATCTATGTAGTTCGCGTCGCCCTTCTTCTCGTGTGGCACTAGTTCATTTTGAGTTTTATGCACCATGGGTCGCTCGTGGCTGTTGCCGGCTATGGCGCCGCCGTGCTTGGGGTTGCGCCGCCGCTGGCGCTCGGCCGGATTGAATGGGGGTAGTGTGAGAAGCACGTGGGCCGTTGGATGATGGGTGTGCGGTTGGGATTTGATCTGGGTCAGTGAGGCTATGGACCGTTGATCTGTCGATGTGCGGCGTGGATTAAAAGGGCGATACCGGTTCGGTGCGGTGGATTTGCGCCGTTCGATCAGGATCTAGTGACCCAGATTCGATCTCGTTTCATTAAACCACAACCGCTGATCTCGGATCCAAGGGCTCATATTGCATACCGTTTCATTTAAAGCACGATCTAATCTGGGGCGTCCGATTTTGATCGGAGGGCTCAGATCTCACGATACCCCTTCGCGGGTGTGTTTTATAAAAGAAACCCTGGATTTTCTCGGATTCAACCCGCCGTCCGTAGTTTCTGTTCACTGGGTCTCAGGATTCTTGCGCCAAGCCCCCTGCGCTTTGCTGTAAATGAGGCCCAGTCCAGTGATCATTTAATTTGAATAAATGAAATAGAAAATGGATTTTTAATATGAAAATAATTACTAGAACTTGATAAATTCATAGAAAATTCATACTTGCTCCAAATTAGTCCCTTCCACTTTCTAAATTTTTATAATTTAATTCTCTATCACTTAGAGCCTCTGTTTTGGCATGAAAACAATTAGAAATTTAATCTCTTATTTAATTCATTTTAATCACATAAAACCTTTGAAAATTCATAACTTAAAATCTATAACTCCAAAATTAATGGTTCCTGTTCCTATGATCTTATTTTAATATGTATATTATTAATGTGTATTTTGTTCTTATGGTTGGTGTAATGTTAATTTTGCCTATACCATGTATGTTTGTATTGCTACGACTAGCAGTGAGGTCACGAGTCATCTGAAGATCATCCTGGTACCTGGAATCTCAAGGCCCAGGCAAGTTGTGCCCTTGATCACTTCTTTTCACCTACTCATGTTCTAATTAATCATAATGATCTGCATAGGTTAATTTTGATGGGACCCAATAGGTTACCCTAGTTTGTCTATCTTTATACCTTGTTTACCACTGAACTTTCTGGGTAGTACTTGCTAGTGCTATATGTGGTTTTGGGTATGAAGATTACACTATTCATGATTATACTTTTGTTATCAGTTGTTATTTATGGTTCATGTTAAGATCATTATGTTAATTGGAACATGGAGAACCACCCGGGAAAACAGTGCTACCACGAGGGTGGAATGGGACGCCCTTGGCTGATTAATTAGGAAAGCTAGTGGAAGACTACCTTACCCGAAAGGGGCAAGGGCAGTAGGGGAGAGGTCAGTGTAGGGAGGCCCTCGGGAGGATTTTGCTGCGATGGCGGTCCTGCAAGGGATTCCTGCACTGGATCTTCCTATAAACTGTAGCGGGTTTTCGGAAGCTAGTGGAACTTTGTAAAGGCCTCGTAGTGGATCCCTAGCCATTCACCTCGGAAGTGTCTAAGGGCTTTGCAAACCCTGGCGACATGGGATACACGACTTGTGGGTAAAGATGCGCAACCTCTGCAGAGTGTAAAACTGGTATACTAGCCGTGCTCACGGTCAAGAGCAGCTCGGACCCTCACATGATTAAATTATGGAACTTAAACTCAATTTGTCATATGCATTGCATCGCAGGTGAAGTTGTTACTTTTGTTCTACTATTTAATTGGGTTTGGTATTTACTTATACTTAGTAACTGCTAATAAAATTTTGACCAACTTTAAAAGCAATGCTCAGCTCTAACCATCTTCTTTGGTAAGCCTTACACTTCACGTGAGCTCCCACCTTTGGCGAGTTCATGCACATTATTCCCCACAACTTGTTGAGCGATGAACGTATGTGAGCTCACTCTTGCTGTCTCACACACCACAGGTCAAGACCAGGTACTGCAGGATGATGCTCTTGGAGGTTGCTGCGATGAGTTCGTGAGAGGTCTAGGTCGTCGTCTCCCAGTCAACTTTTGGGTTGCTAGACCGTTGTCTCCTTATAATGTAATTACTTATTTTGTATAGAACTCCTGTTATATATAAAGATGTGACATTCGATCCTGTGCCACTATACATCATATGTATGAGACTTGGTCCCAGCATACCTGGTGTTTATGTTAACCCCGGGTTTTGGACCCCTAAAATCCGGGTGTTACAAAAAGGGACCCCTAGGCGCCTCAAGCAAAATACAAGTGCAGCAAACAAGTGTAGACATCACTCGAATCAATTCTCACTCTCCCTCTTGTGTGTATCTCTCTAGTTTGTGTAGAAGGCAAAGCTATAAGCCTTTAGAGAGTGGAGAAGTGCTGCTAAGAGCTAGAGCAAGGTCTTGAGCGTATCGTTACTCTGTCGAGGTGCTGTCAAGAAGTTTGTAAGTAGCCACGGTTTTGTTGTAACCCAACTCAATTGTGAAAGGCTCTATCTGTCATACTGACAGATCTGAGCAAACGGAGGAAGGAGTTGAAACAGACTCCAAGCCCAGGTGTGGCTAACTCCAACGAGGACTAGGCAAGCATTTCAGGCTTGGCCGAACCTCGGGATAAATCCTTGCATCTGTGTGCTCTGCTCTGTATTGTATCCTGACTCTCTGTCTTACTCGCTTTTATATCTGCACTTCAACACTTATCTGTGGTGTAAGCTTTATCTGAAGTGCAGGACATTCTGAGACAGGATCTTCTATTCCGCTGCAACCTACTCGAAGGATCTTCTCACTCCACTGCGTACTAAGTCTTCGAGTAGAGTAAGAATTTAAGTTTTAAATTAAAAAGTTTTATTCGCCTATTCACCCCCCCTCTAGGCGACATCCAGATCCTGTTCCCGGGTCAAAGGGAACTTTCAATTGGTATCAGAGCAAGGCCTCTCCTGTGTGGGCTTAGCCGTCCGGAGATGACGATGTCGTCACAAGAGGTAACTGTAGAACTTCTTAATTCTGATGGCTCTTACTATGCATCCTGGTCTTCTTATTTGTATAATGCTTTTAGGAGTTTAGATCCTGAAGTAGAGCAAATGTTTTATGCTAGTATTTTGCCCATTAATATTGATATGAAAAATCCATCTAAGCATGATCTAAGATGTCTACGTCAAAATTATCAAGCCTATGACATCCTAGTCAATTCCCTTAGCAAGGGTGTTTATTTTTCTATCATAGGTAGTAATAGTGATGTTCTTGTCGATGCTCATGATCTATGGACTAGAATTAAAATTAACTATTCTGAGTCCAACTGTACTACTTCTACTCCCTATGTCGCTTGTTGTACTAACCTTTCGAAGGGAGAAGAAAAGCGGTGGCCATCAAACGATGAATCTACCTCATCAAAAGGTTCGTCTTCCACTAGTTATAAATGTCTTGTCGCTAACAATGATAGTGGAGACGAAAGCAATGATGAGGAAGAATATGAGGATGATAGCGAGGATGAATATTCATCACCACAAGGTACATTTTCCTGTTTTGCTTCCACTGACAATAATGACAGGGAAAATGAGACCGATGATGTGAAAGAAGAAGAGATTTGTCGGTTCTACACCCATCTCAACAAAGAAGACAAAGTGCTCTTGGTTAAGCTGTTGAGAAGGAACAAAGAACAAGGCGAGACGCTTCTCAGGCTAAAGGAAACTCTCATAAAGACCAACGATAGCCTGGAGAAGGTGACCAAAGAACATGAGGAGCTAAAGTGCTCTCATAATGATTTGGTCCAACGGTATGATTCATCTTTAATTGAGCAAAGAAATCATGATGATGCTTTATCTAGGGTTACTCAACTTGAAACTGAAAATTCCATGCTTAGGAATCAAGTAGAGATGAAAAATCTAGAAAAACTTGCTCTATATGAAAAGTATGATATGTTGTCTTATTCTCATGATAAATTAGTTGATGACCATATCAGGCTTGATGTTGCTCATGAGGTTGTTATTGCAAACTTAAATACATGTGAACCTCATTCTTGCACATGTGTGCATTTAGATAATATATCATCATGTGCTAACCCCTGTTGCTCAAAAGAAAGCCAATCCTTGATTGAGCAACAAGTTGTATTTGGTCTAAAAGAAAATTGCCAAGGAACAAGAAACAAAGACAACTAAGGAGAAGACGCCATGCTCGACTTCCTCAAGATATCTGCGAACACGTGGTGAAGAAGCTTGAGGAAGGAGAAACCACAGCAAGGATCAAACTCCTTGAGAAAGATGTTCCTAAAGCAATAAGTGAAGAAATCAACATGAGCTTGGAAAAAGGTAAAGATTCAATTAGTCATGTTGTTTGCACTAATAATCTCTCTATGTCATCCAGAAGAGGAAAAAGGAAGTGCTTTAAGTGCAAGGAATTAGGTCACTTCATTGTGTCTTGTCCACACAAGGACAAGGATGAAAAAATGAGGAGATGGTTTGAATGCAATGAAAAGGACCACATGATCACCTCATGTCCGGTCATAAAGAATCAAGGACATGCACCCTCCAAGATGACCCACACCAAGCAAAAAGTCAAACAGCAAGTGTCAAGTCAGGTTGAGCGACGCTTCTGCTACAAGTGTGGTGAGCAGGGTCATCTATCCAAGGTATGCAAAAAGGGTAAGGTTCCTAAGCAAGTGAATTTGTCTCAATCTTATTCGATTAGGAGACCCAAATCATACACTTGTGCTAGATCAGTAATGAGATCACCTAGAACTAGCACAGCGGCTATTTGGGTACCAAAGGCCTTTTTAAATGATCGTTATGGACCCATCCCGAGATGGGTACCAAACTGTGCTAACTAGACCTTGCAGGTGCCTCGAGATGGACTGGAGACCCTGGGAGAGCTTAAGATGGTTAATTCAAACTCTATGCTTAAGCTATCAATTTTATTGTCTATTTATTGACCCAAGGTTGAAGTATTATGCAATACTAATCCCATGTTCAACTCGAGTTGAATAAGTTGTAGAGGTCCTTAATCATTATTGGTGAATCAAGCAAAGGACCTCGATGAGAATATGCAACGTGCTCTCCAAAGGACGGTAATCGTGTATTTTAAGTTCATTATTGCAAATCAGTATTGCTCTAAAGTTTGATTGTTGTATCTGTCCTTGGAGTAGTTATGCTTTTGAGACTGCTTGTGTTGAATACTTTCTGATCATTGATTCATGATCACATTGATGCTTACTTAATCATGATTGTGTTCCATATGCTATATCTTTTGAATCATGAAATGGGTAGCTTTTCATTTGATATATTTACCATGATTAACTCTTTATGTGTTCATGGATAATCATGTATCTTTTGTAAGTTATGCTATATGGTTTTTGAGGATTAACCTGTGTGCAAGCATGACATTTTTATTTAGTCCATGTTTACATGATTACCTTAGATTGGTATAATGTGTATACCAAATCCATGTCGTACCACTAATGCACCCTTCTTGAGCTTTGAGATGCATGAGCAAAAGGGAGCCCAATAAGTGGTGACAACAGGCACTCTCACTCTACACTACCTAAAAGAACGGATCTCATGGTATTCAGGTAAAAGGCCAAGGTATGAAGGATGGAACTATGCAATTTCATTGAATATCTTGAAGTTCCGTTGATTGTGATCGTAGCTATGTTCCTGCCTTTCAATTGGTAGTATCCTGGCTTAGGTGCTGTATGCTTTAAAATGTTGTTTCCTTTGGTGTACCTAAGAAAATACTTCTTAATCATGGTGTGCTTATACATTGTTGTGCTTTATATGCATGGTATATATGTTGCAATGATCATAATGTGTGAGGCTTGCCTAGGTTGTTTAATGTTGTACTCCTTGAGTCATGCATTGGTGTATTAAGTCAACTATTCAATTGGTATCTCTTTATGATGAAATTGATAGAGTATGCCTTGAACAAGATATGCTGTGATCCCCTCTAGTTCTGAGGAAGCTAGAATGTGTAAAGTGCAAGTCATTCAAATACTTGATACACAACTTTAGGGGGAGCACACATAACTTGTGTCTTTTGAGATTAATTGTTTCTTCAGTGATCTTGTGTAGTCTCAAGGTGGAAAAGGGAAGATGAGCAGGAGATGGAACAATCAGGACTTTGGTACCTTCACAACTCGAGTAATTGGTATCTAAAGTTGTAAATTTAAAGATTGCTCGTACTCTTTAATAGTTGGTGATCCTAGATGCTTATCTTTTATATCATGGAGCTATGACATTGATGATTTTTCAATTGGTAGCCTTGGCAGTGTGCTTCAATTAGTATCTTTTAGCAATCACTAGAATATAAGCTTCATCTTGTGCCCCAATACTATAACTTGTTCTAAGTTTGGTGTCTTAGCAACAAGAAAAGGTTAGGATAAAGGATCAGGCACAAGTGTGGAGGAGCTCCGTAGAGGTAAAGCTTGCAAAATGGAAATCAAGTTGATGAATAAGGTACTCTACCTACTTCGATGGAAAGTACAATATAACATGGTAAAGGTACAAAAGGAGGTATTGACCTTTTTGCGTATATGTACCTTAATTCTTCTCCAATGCTTGTGTTGCATATGTTTAATGTGTAAGGGGGAGTTATGTTAGTGTGTTGCATTTTCCCTGCTTAATATCCTGCTGTCCCTTGACATCATCCTATGTTCTTGCTTGAATATGGTTTTGGTGTTTGATGTCAAAGGGGGAGAATTTGTGCATTAAAGCTCACCTCAACATGAGAGGAAAGCTTATCTTAAGAATGAAGAGGGTGAAGATAAGTTTGTTTGTGGGCAAAAGGACTCAAAGGGGTTTCCTTGAGTTCCTTGATCTTAGGAAAAATGTGTTAGTTTAGTTTTGTTGATAATACTTATCAAATGCTTATTGGTGTATTATATGGTGATATTGCATAATAAGTGCTTCCATTGATATGAATCAATTGGTATTTATTGTGTTCAATTGGTATTTATTATGGTTGTCCTGTAATAGATATTCATATGGTTCTGGTGCTTTAAATTAGTATCTTAATTTAAATTGGTATCTTAATGATGAATAGTGGTAGGTTGATATTCCTGTGATATATCCTTTCAATTGGTGCTTTACTCTGATTCTGTGCATTTGTGTGTCATACGCATCACAGTTTGATTCTTGACAATGCATCCCACCGGTGCTAAGGCATAGCAATGCTTCAAATTAGCCTAAGTATGTGCATGTTGGTATTTAATGCCAAAGTTGTGATGTTAATGTAAGCACATATTTAGGGGGAGCATTCTATACACTTAGAATTCAAAATTTGTGCTTCAAATCTTATTCTTATGTAAGCTTTAATTGTGTTGCCATCAATCACCAAAAAGGGGGAGATTGAAAGCTCCCTTGTGGGTTTTGGTGTTTGGATGACAACTCAATTAAAGGACTAACAAGTGTGCTAAGTGTCAATTAAAGGACTAACAAGTGTGCTAAGTGTTGAATAGGTGCTTAATGTAAAGCTAACAGGGTTCAACACAAGTGAACAAGTGTGATGGTCCAAGGACTAGATTTTGGATAGATAATGGACATCACAAGTAAGATGGATATTGCATAAGTGAGACTCGGGTGCATAGCTTGGAGACAACTGATCAAGCCAAAGATGGAGGCAAGAAGAACTTCGAGGTACCAAGTGCACGGGAGAAGGTCAAGGAGACTGAGGAACCCAAAGCCAAGGGTGAAGAAGAAGACTTGCAAAGTCAAGGGTGATCGAGTTGAGAAAAGCTATGGCACATCAAGGATCACTACATAAGGACATGACTTACAACCAATGAGGTAACAGCTATGGTTATGTGGTGTAAGTCATAAAGCTCAAGACCAAGCTCAAGTAGTGAACAAGGTCACAGAAAGGAGAACCAGTGTCAAAACCAGAACTGGAAGCAGCCCAAAAGAGTTAAGTATACCTTGATCTTTGGTTTGGGTTGTTCCTATGTTTGGAGATATTCTATGTGACCTTTGCAGGATGTTTGAGCTCAGAAATGCCAGTCTAGATCAAGTCAAGCTGACTTGATGATTTATGAGTTCAACATCATTCTCAATAATGCCAAATATTAAAGAGATGAAAATCAAAGAGGAGGTATGTTTCTAGACTTAGTACATTAGTTTGTGTGTACTAATATATTTGTCTAAGTGTGAGAAACAGATATAAAGGAGAAAAGAAAAGAGATGCGAAAGGCTTGGCTGTGTGCAGCCAAGACTCAGCTCAGTCTGGCACACCAGACTGTCCTGTGGTGCACCGGACAGTGTCCGGTGCGCCAGGCTGAACACTGGTGAACAGGCCACTCTCGGGTCTTCGTCGGCGGCGTACGGTTAAAATTCACCGGACTGTCCGGTGGTGCACCGGACTGTCCGGTGAGCCAACGGTCGGCTGAGCCAACGGTCAGCCGCGCAATCCGCGCGTGACGCGTGGCCGAGCCAACGGTCGGTAGGGGCACCGGACTGTCCGGTGTGCACCGGACAGTGTCCGGTGCGCCAACGGCTCCGAAGATGCAACAGTCGACTACGCCAAACTTGGAAGGAAATCGGGCACCGGACAGTGTCCGGTGGTGCACCGGACAGTGTCCGGTGGTGCACCGGACTGTCCGGTGCACCATCCGACAGAAAGCAAGTATTGCCTTCCAAACGGGATTCCAACGGCTCCTAGGCCCCTTGTGCCTATAAAAGGGACCCCTAGGCGCCTCAAGCAAAATACAAGTGCAGCAAACAAGTGTAGACATCACTCGAATCAATTCTCACTCTCCCTCTTGTGTGTATCTCTCTAGTTTGTGTAGAAGGCAAAGCTATAAGCCTTTAGAGAGTGGAGAAGTGCTGCTAAGAGCTAGAGCAAGGTCTTGAGCGTATCGTTACTCTGCCGAGGTGCTGTCAAGAAGTTTGTAAGCAGCCACGGTTTTGTTGTAACCCAACTCAATAGTGAAAGGCTCTATCTGTCATACTGACAGATCTGAGCAAACAGAGGAAGGAGTTGAAACAGACTCCAAGCCCAGGTGTGGCTAACTCCAACGAGGACTAGGCAAGCATTTCAGGCTTGGCCGAACCTCGGGATAAATCCTTGCGTCTGTGTGCTCTGCTCTGTATTGTATCCTGACTCTCTGTCTTACTCGCTTTTATATCTGCACTTCAACACTTATCTGTGGTGTAAGCTTTATCTGAAGTGCAGGACATTCTGAGATAGGATCTTCTATTCCGCTGCAACCTAGTCGAAGGATATTCTCACTCCACTGCGTACTAAGTCTTCGAGTAGAGTAAGAATTTAAGTTTTAAATTAAAAAGTTTTATTCGCCTATTCACCCCCCTCTAGGCGACATCCAGATCCTGTTCCCGGGTCAAAGGGAACTTTCACACTTTCTGTCACACCCGGTTTTAGAAGGCAAACCGAATGCGAACCATGTACGTGCTAGGATCAGCAATTCACGTACACAGCAGTTACATAACTGGACATCATCACACAGTGCTCAAATAATAACATAAAAGGGGAATAATAGTCGATTACATCATATGTCTGAGACATCCACATATTCTTTACAATAATCAAAGTGCGAAAAAGAAACGTAGATACACGCGACCTTCACAGGTAGCCGACTGGGGGTTGCTGCTAACCCACGCCTAGAACTCATCGTAATCTTGGAACTCCTGGAAGTCTCCTTCCACGGCTTCATCTTCTCCTAAGCAGTGGTTGCAATGCTGACAACCTGGGGATGGGGGGTTTTGTGTGTAGAGCAAGGGTGAGTACACATCAACATACTCAGCAAGTATCCTGTTTGGTTGTAGTGGACTAGCTTTATGTGGGGGGCTAAGTCAGGCAGTTGCTTTTAGTTGGTCAGATTATTATTACTAGTAGAGAGCCAGATTTTAGAATTAACCCACATTATTAACCCAAATGTACCCTTTCCAAACGGAAAGAATACCACTTACCATTACCATAGTCAATACCAAAACCATCATTCTCATCACCACCTATAATCCGAACATCTCTGATCAAGCATCACTAATCAATGGAGCTCCCTTGGCCGCTCATAACCGCGAGCACGACTGATATATCAGTTTTCATAACACTCTGCAGAGGTTGTGCACTTTACCCATAAGTTGTGATTCCCCTTCTGCCTGGAGATCATGACTCTCCATTGATCACTACCAAGGTGACCCAGCAGGGTATCACTACACAGCCTTTACAAAGATTCCCCGGGGCTATAGTCGCCCGTTAGGTTTCCTAAATGTACCGCACTCCTCCCCAAGAGGTAAATCAACTTTGGTAGAGCGAGCCGCATGCACCGAGCCCCATTAACGGCACGATGGCGAAGCGAACTACATCCCGGTTCCTCTAATTATTCAGTTAAGGGCGTCCCATTCCACCCTCATGGTTGCACTGTTTTCCCGGGCGGTCATCCAACGAACAGGTGCTTACAGAGAGGCACTCGAGAAACCGCTCGAGCCCCCTTAAATGCCACAAGTATATCATAAATAAGAAGGGAAAACAACGCATCATTGATAAATCTCATCATGTTCATTGATTAGTGTTAAGCACTAGCAATAAGCTAAACAATAATAATCCAACCCAAATAGGTAAACAAGGACATGGATAACAAAAGCTAGTCAATCCTTAGGTATAACTGTGTAAATGCGGGAAGTGAATTATAGAATGTATAGGACAAAGATAGGTCAAGGGACACTTGCCTCCACCAACCAGCTACTGCTCATGGGCTTCTCCTGCGAGTTCTTCGGGCTCCTCAACTAGATCGTTCTCTATACGAGTTCAAACATACATTCCACACATTTAATACCAAAAGAACAGTACACCATACAATGGAATGCAATAATCAAACAGACGTTCAATGCGGGGTCGCAATTATGGTTAAGTGAGAAAGAGGAACTGACGGTCGAGTCTACGGTCGAGAAGCGATCACGTTACACAATTATAGATAAAACCACTCGTTTAAACAGAAGGATATTACTTTGGCCATTGCGTTTAGCATAAAGTAAGGTCATGTTCCACATTTAATCATTATAATTAGATAAAGATGAATGAAAGAGAGTGGTCGCACGACGAGACGCGTGACACGACATTTAAATTGAATTAAGAAATAAACGACTCACCGTGCGATAGAGCACGCAACGAGATTCTTGCATTAATTATGGATAAACGTTAAGCGTTGCGCGACAAAACGCACGACGGCTTACGTCAATAGATCTTCATTTAAAACGAATCGTCACGCGACGAAGCGCGCGACGCAGCGCCTTAATAAATATAAATTTAAAATAAATCGTCGTGCGACAAAGCGCGTGACGCAGCACATTAATAAAGACGAATTTAGAATGAACCGTCTCACGGCAAAGCGCGCGACGTAGCACATCGACTAAACTAAAATTAAAATGGATTAAGGCGAGAGTTGAACGCAGCACAACTACGGACGCACGCGCGAGAGTACGCTGCGCGTGCTGAGGGCACGAGAACCGTGCAGGCGCTCGGGGCGCGAGGCCGCCGGGCCACGGGCTCGGCTAGGGCAGGGGCACGCGAGGGCGCAGGCAGGGGCACGGCCGGGGGCGCGGCCGAGGGCGCGGCCAGGGCGCGGGGGCGGGCCGGGGTGCGGCCACCAGCGTGCAGGGCTGGGGCGTGAGGCGCGGGGCACGGGGCACTGGGGCAGGGCGCGGGGCGCGGGGGCGGGGAGCGGTCAGGGAGGGGGCTTGCCGAGGAGGGCCGGGCGGGCAAGGAGGGCACGCGGCTGGGGAGGGGGCGCGCGGCCAGGGGAGGGCGCGCGGCTAGGGGGGCGCGTGGGCAGGGGAGGGCACTCGGGCAGGGGAGGAAGAAATGGAGGGGGAGGGAGAGAGAGAAAGGGAGAGGGAAGGGGAAGCTCACCTCGGGTATCCAAACTCCGGCGATCACCGTCTCCAAACCCTAGGGCAACACGGGGGGAGAGAGAGAGGTGGGAGAGGGAGAGGGAGGTTACTACGTGGGAGAAATCAAACAAGGGAAAGAGACCAGGGGGAGGGGGCGCGCATGGGGGCAGGGGCGCCAGGGGCGCGCGGGCCAGACTGGGCCGGACCGGGTCGGGCTAGGCTACATCGCGGGCCAAAACCCATGACACGCACGACCACTAATCGGAATCCGATCACGAACCGAAATCTGAAACAGGACAAGACGAACATGCGACTAACCACGACATCAGACAAAGAAAAATGCTTCAGCATGATGCAACACCCATGACACTTAGGTTTTGTTTACACATGACACGGACACCCGTCACTATATTGCTTTGAAATTGGGAAGAAGGAGCGAAACGAGAAAAGGAAAGAGAGTAACGCCTGAATTTGGTGAGTAAAAAGAAGAAAAAATTCTACCCCCCCAAATTCAGGGCATTACAAACCTACCCCCCTTAAAAGAATCTCGCCCTCGAGATTCAAGGTTGGCCAGCAAAGAGTTCAGGGTACTTGGCCATCAGATCGTCTTCATGCTCCTAGGTTGCTTCTTCTTCAGAGTGGTGACTCCATCTGACTTTGCACATTTTGATAGTCTTCCTCCTGGTGACTCTGTCTGCATTATCAAGAATCTGCGCTAGCTTCTCTATGTAGGTCAAGTCCTCCTGGACCTCCAGACCTTCCACTAGCAACTGCTCTTCTAGCACACGTAGACACTTCATCAACTGAGACACATGGAAGACATCATGCACTGCAGAAAAGCCTTCTGGCAAACTGAGTTGATAGGCCACTTCTCCATGCCTTGCAATAATCTGATACAGACCAATGTAGCGGGGTGCTAGCTTGCCTTTGACTCCAAATCTTCTGACTCCTCTGATAGGCGAAACCTTCAAATAGACGAAGTCACCGACTTCGAAACTTAGCTCTCTCCTTCTTGTGTCTGCATAGCTTCGCTGCCATGATTGCGCTATCTTCAGATTCTCCCGGACCATCTTGATGTTCTCTTCAGCTTCAAGCAAAACGTCTGGCCCAAACACTTGTTTTTCTCTAGGCTGATCCCATTGCAAGGGAGTTCTACAACTCCTCCCATAAAGTGCCTGAAATGGTGACATCAAGCTAGCCTGGTAACTGTTGTTATAGGAGAACTCTGCATAAGGCAACCTCTTATCCGATCCGGACTGATCTTGCAACGCACAGGCTCTCAACATGTCTTCAAGTATTTGATTAGTTCTTTCGGTCTGACCATCTATCTGCGGATGATAGGCTAAACTGAAATCAGATGTGTGCCCAAGGCTTCGTGCAACTGCTGCCAGAAATGAGAGGTGAACTGTGTTCCTCTGTCTGACACTATCTTCTTTGGTACACCGTGATGGCAAATGATCCGAGACATGTACAACTCTGCCAATACTGCACTGCTGTAGTTGGTCTTGATAGGTATGAAGTGGGATGACTTGGTTAAGCGGTCCACCACTACCCAAATGGAATCGTAGCCGGCTCGAGTGCGAGGCAATCCGACTATGAAGTCCATACCAATTTCATCCCATTTCCACTGAGGAATTTGCAACGGTTGCAACAATCCGGCTTGTCTCTGGTGCTCTACCTTGATCTGTCGACAACAATCACACATCGCCACATGCTCTGCGATTTCCCTCTTCATTTCGTACCACCAGAATTTCTTCTTCAGATCTTAATACATCTTCTCACTTCTAGGGTGTATTGAGTAAGCTGTCTCATGAGCTTCCTTGAGGATCAATTCCCGAATAGACTGGACATTGGGAACACACAAGCGGTCTTTGAACCATATCACACCTTCTGCATCTTTCCGAAAATCTTTGCCTCTGCCTTCTAGAATCAGTCGCCGGATTTCATTGATCTTCTCATCGTCCTTCTGTGCTTCTTTGATTTCCCGCTCCAAGGTGGGTTCCAGCTCAACTGTTACTCCTCGCGTATTGTTCAAAAACCTGAGACTCGGTCTGTCAAACTCTTTGGCCAACTCATAAGGCATCGGATGAGCGACCATCAGATTGACCTGACTCTTCCTGCTCAAAGCATCTGCCACTACGTTCGCTTTGCCTGGATGGTAATGAATCTCCAATTCATAGTCTTTGATCAACTCTAACCATCTTCGTTGTCTCATATTCAGCTCTGACTGAGTAAATATGTACTTCAGACTCTTGTGGTCTACGTAAACATCACATTTCTACCCATACAGATAGTGTCTCCACGTCTTCAGTGTGTGAACCACTACTGCCAACTCTAGGTCATGGATTGTATAATTCTGCTCATGAACCTTCAGCTGTCGGGACGAGTAGGCCACAACTCTTCCCTCCTGCATCAACACGCATCCCAAACCAATGTAATAAGCATCGCAATACACCGAGAAGGGCTTGTGCACATCAGGCAAGACTAAGATAGGCACTGTAGTCAACTTCTCTTTCAGCGCTTCAAAGGCTTCTTGGCATTTCTGGGTCCACTTGAACTCAACCTTGTTGCCTAGCAAAGCTGTCATTGGTTTCACAATCTTCGAAAACCCTTCAATGAATCGCCGATAATATCCGGCCATTCCAATGAAGCTCTTGATTCCTCAAGCATCTGTTGGCGCTTTCCAGTTCAGAATGTCTGCCACTTTCTTCGGATCCACAGCCAATCCTTCTTTGTTAATTATGTGACCCAAGAACAGGACTTCGTCAATCCAGAACTCGCACTTGCTCAACTTCGCATACAGCTGGTGCTCTCGCAATCTCTACAAAACCATCCTCAAATGATCTACATGCTCTGCTTCGTTTTGAGAATATATCAGAATGTCATCAATAAATACCACCACAAACTTGTCAAGATAATCCATGAATACACTGTTCATCAGATTCATGAAGAAGGCTGGCACATTTGTTAGGCCAAAAGACATCACAGTGAACTCATACAACCCATACTTGGTAATGAATGTCGTCTTCGGAATGTCTGAAGGTCGAATCCTGAGCTAATGGTAACCTGACCTCATTCAAAGCTCGATAATCTATCTTTGAAAACACGCTGGCTCCTCTCAACTGGTCGAACAGATCTTCTATTCTGGGCAAGGGGTACTTGTTCTTGATTGTGACCTCATTCAAAGCTCGATAATCGATGCACATCCTTCTGGTGCCATCTTTCTTCTCCACGAATAGGACAGGGGCGGGCCAAGGCGAGGTGCTTGGCCGGATGTAACCTTTCTCAGACAGTTCATCAATCTGCTTCTTGAGTTCAACTAACTCTGGTCTAGATACTCTATAAGCTCTCTTAAAGATGGGGGCGGTTCTAGGAAGAAGCTCTATGGCAAACTCAACTTTTCGCTCAGGTGGCATACCTGGTAAGTCCTTTGGAAACACATCTGGGAACTCGGACATAACATTGATAATCTCAAGTGGGTCTACTTCACTGCTATCAACAGCCATCTGATAACAACTTCCTTTCTTTGGCTCAGGTGGGACTAACTCGGTCACCACTTCCTCTCCTAGTGGTGACATCAACTTGATTGTCCTCTTATCACAACTGATAACTGCCCGATACTTATCTAGTCAATTCATCCCTAGGATGATGTTGGAGACTTGTTCTCAAATGCTATGAATTAAGAACAAGGCAACACAGAAAGAAGTTAATGGTTAATGCCCTTCGTCCTTCGAAGCATTATTTCCCTTAGGATATAACGATCTTCAGACGAAGGTCATGAAGGACATACCTTCATCATCACAGTTTATATTGATAAAAGGAGAAGCATATGAAACATGAGAGAATAACATGAATAATCACATAACATTATTACATGTCCTTATTATATAATCATGGAAGAATAAGAACAATATCGAATTACATTTGTACCTTCGGCTTGAGAGAAGGCAAAAATACAAGCGTGACGCACGAGCGAGTACAAGTCAGTGTGAACAGTACGGGGGTACTGTTCATCTATTTATAGGCACGGGACACAGCCCATATAAAATTACATTTATGCCCTTTACACTTGATAGTAATTCTATAGTAATCCACCGAGGTCCGAATAGCCTTTTCACCTTTAAGTCGGTTTCTTTTTCCGCTACCACGCCGATGCTTCCCCGCTCACATCTTCGGCGTTGAATCAACCTTCGTATTACTTTGGGCTTCTCCTACTGTGATATCGACTCGAGTCCGAAGATACCTGTTCACAGATTATACTCCAGAAACACTGTTAAATCCTGTTTTTGAGGACCTTCGGAAGCCGAAGGCCCCCAACAGATGACATATTCCCTGAGTACTCATTACTATGAGGTTAGCGGGAAACACTATCCCCCTTATTTCCACACTTACATTCAAGCAAATGCTATCATCTCGAATTCTAGCACCGGCTGAGTCAATTTGAATGGGGGTTGGCATGGTAGTTACTGGGAGATTATGTGCTTCTACCCATGATGTAGTAATGAATGAATGCATTTCTCTAGTATCAAATAACACTTCTACAATATGGGAGTCGACTGGAAACGTACCTACTATCATGCCGGGGGTCTCCTAAACTACTTCAGCCTCCAAGTGGTTCAGTCTCCCATGATTATAGTGTGGCTGAGAGCGGTTGCCTGCTCCAGGCTGAGACACATTCTACTTTACTGGGGCACTGGGCCTGACTACTGCTGGGCTGCCTTCTTCGGACATTGCATCACCCAA
Source organism: Zea luxurians (assembly GCA_029449295.1). Classification (NCBI taxonomy): domain Eukaryota; kingdom Viridiplantae; phylum Streptophyta; class Magnoliopsida; order Poales; family Poaceae; genus Zea; species Zea luxurians. The sequence continues at coordinate 45,660,761 of JAOPSE010000022.1, read as the reverse complement.
TGGCCTTGCTCTCCATAGTGGAAACATGCTATGCTTCCGTCTTGAACTGGTGCTGCTTGACTGTTCTGCTAGTTTGCTGGGGTAGGGAGACGAGGTGTCTACTGATTCTGCCTCTGAAACTGACCTCCTCCTGACTGATTGTTCTGGCGATTCTGCTGCTGGTGCTGAGGATACTGCCTTTGAAACTGCTGCTACTGAGGTGGACACTGGTTCTGCCTGAACTGTTGAGGTGGATTGCCCAAGAAATGAGGGCAATTGCTGCTTCCAGGCTGAGGTCCACTGATCTTACGCTTGCGATCCTCCATTTCTTTACGCTTCCTCTCTGTCATGATTGCTTTGTCAATCAGGTGCTGGAATGTGGGGAAGGTATGATTCATCAGCTGGTACTGCAGAGGGTCGACCAAGCCTCTCAAGAAACGATACTGTCGCTTGGCGTTGGTGTTGACATCTTCAGGAGCATAGCGAGACAGCTGCAGAAACATGTCCCGGTACTCACTAACAGACATTGAAACTTGCTTGAGTGCTAGGAACTCCTCCTTCATTGTCATCAGACCTGTAGGAACATGGTACTAACAGAACCTATCTCTGAATTCTTCCCAAGTGATGGCGTCGAGGTTGGCATGGGTGGCGAGATAAGACTCCCACCAAGACTGAGCTGCTCCTCTCAACAGACGGGGGCCATACAGAACTTTCTCCCTGTCATCACACTGAGCGGTATGCAACTCCCGCTCCACAGTGCGCAACTAGTCTTCAGCATCCATGGGGTCAGAAGAATGAGCGAATGTTGGGGGATGACCTCTCATGAATTTAGCACGCTTGTCCCTAGGCATCTGAGGCATCTAAGGCTGAGGTGGTGGCTGCTTCTGCTGCTGAATGGCTGCCAGAGTCTGCATCAAGAACATTTGCTCGATAGTCATCGGGGGCAGGGGTGGCAGCTGCTGTTGCTAGGGTGCCTCATCCTGTGGTGCTGCATGCTCCTGCTGAGCACGCCTTCCTCCTCTGCGCCTATTTTCTGACATCTGCAGAATGCAACCACACATCAGAACTGATCTTGCAACTTGCAGTATAAGAAAAGAGTATAGAATCCTTCAACAACACTAAACAGATGAACATCTTCATTGATCTCCAACACAGACCAACACAGCTTCTCAGATAAATAGGGAAGTGGAGTAAAAGGCTTCCCAACTAGACAGCTAATTTCATTAATATATAGCAGGTAAACCAAAATGCAGGGGATACCCACACTCTGGCGATAGTCATTACAAAGATCCAAATCCAACATAGTTCATCATGACAAACATAAATGCACAGGATAAGCAAACTACCCTGTCTAACTAAGACTAACTAAAAGCAAGAATAACGCTAAGACTATAGCTTCTATGTATATATTTTCGTACTAATCACAAGATCTGACGCTGATGATCTATGGCTCTAAATTTATCTTGGTCTTGCAGTCGGGGTTGCCATAGGATTGGTGTCCACGCCGAGGTGAGCGGTACTGGTGCTGAGTCCCGACGGGAGCGGGGAAGCCATCCTCCAGGTGATGATGCTCCGCGCGCTCAGCCCGCAGCGGGGCGATCTCAGCACGAGCCCTACTCAGCTCGTCTAGTGCATGGTCCAGCTCCATTTTTAGCATGGCGGCTAGGTTGACTATGCTGCTCAACCTAGGATTGTCCTCAACAACAGGTGAGACAATCACGCCTCCTGTGCTGCCTGATGGGCGACAGGGGTAGTACTTCAGGTTGAGACCATCAGCTACCTCGCCGAGCACTAAGCAGTAGTGCGAAAGCGCACACCATGCGGCATCTTGCATTGCTGCCTCAGCTGAGTCCCGCTTAGAGATAGAATAGTGCTCTGAGCAGATCTCCGCACCCTGGAGACTGTTCTCCGGACGGCGCATCAAACAGGTCGCCTCCCAGCGATCCGGGTAAACCCTGCGACTGTGCTGGAATACCACACAGTGATACTCGATGGACCAAGTACGTCGGTCGAGTGCCCGACGTAGTAGTGTGTCGAGCGCATCGTGAAAGTGACACCCGCGAGCAGCGTCGCGAGTGATGGGCCGAGCAACCCATCCTTCCAACTCCTGGTTGGCGGAAGGGTCGGTGCTGAAGCTCGAGCTGCTGTCGCCACGTCCATCATCTGGGTCTCCTCCAGCAGCTACTCCAGCGATTGGGCAATCAGTGGTGGTGCAGGGTGCGCCTCCAGTGGGAGCACAAGGGAGCAGCTCCTCACAGACTCTATCTCCTGCTGGAGCGAGAAAGAAGAGTCCTGCTGCTCCGGCTCCTGTCGTCGATGCTCCTGCTCCTCATGGAGGCGGTGGTGCAGCCTCTCCAAATGACTAGGCTGACCAGTCACTGGACAGCGAAGCGGATGCTCCGCAAGATAAGAGGGTAAGAAGGGGATGACAGACTTCCGTGCAGTGTGTCTAAGACGAGCCATCTACAAGAGACACCGTAAGCATAAGAATGAGAACAGAACTAATAAGACCAGCAAATAATAAACCATAAATAAATGAGGAATTAGAATAAACAAAAAGATTTTTAGCAAGGTATAATATATAGTAGAACATTGGTTTGGTCGATATGACCAACTTTGGAAGGGATACCAAAGTCAAGGTGAGAATGGGGGTCTATAATCCTTAGAACGACCATCTACTCTAGGTTAACGGTCCTACAGTCAGCACGGCTTTGATACCACATATGTCACACCGGTTTTAGAGGGCAAATCGAATGCGAACCATGTACGTGCCAGGATCAGCAATTCACGTACACAGCAGTTACATAACTGGACATCATCACATAGTGCTCAAATAATAACATAAAAGGGGAATAATAGTTGATTACATCACATGTCTGAGACATCCACATAGTCTTTACAATAATCAAAGTGCGGAAAAGAAACGTAGATACACGCGGCCTTCACAAGCAGCCGACTGGGGGTTGCCACTAACCCACGCCTAGAACTCGTCGTAATCTTGGAACTCCTGGAAGTCTCCTTCCATGGCTTCATCTTCTCCTGAGCAGTGGTTACAATACTGACAACCTGGGGATGGGGGGTTTGGTGTGTAGAGCAATGGTGAGTACACATCAACATACTCAGCAAGTATCCTGTTTGGCTGTAGTGGACTAGCTTTATGTGGGGGGTTAAGTCAAGCAGTTGCTTTTAGTTGGTCAGATTATTATTACTAGTAGAGAGCCAGATTTTAGAATTAACCCACGTTATTAACCCAAATGTACCCTTTCCAAACGGAAAGAATACCACTTACCATTACCATAGTCAATACCAAAACCATCATTCTCATCACCACCTGTAATCCAAACATCTCTGATCACGCATCACTAATCAATGGAGCTCCCTTGGCCGCTCAAAACCGCGAGCACGGCTGATATATCAGTTTTCATAACACTTTGTAGAGGTTGCGCACTTTACTCATAAGCCGTGATTCCCCTTCTGCCCAGAGATCATGATTCTCCATTGATCACTATCAAGGTGACCCAGCAGGGTATCACTATGTAGCCTTTACAAAGATTCCCCGGGGCTGTAGCCGCCCGTTAGGTTTCCTAAATGTACCGCACTCCTCCCCAAGGGGTAAATCAACCTTGGCAGAGCGAGCCGCATACACCGAGCCCCATTAACAGCACGACGGCGAAGCGAACTACATCACGGTTCTTCTAATTATTTAGCTAAGGGCGTCCCATTCCACCATCATGGTTGCACTGTTTTCCCGGACGGTCATCCAATGAACAGGTCCTTACGGAGAGGCACTCGAGAAACCGCTCGAGCCCCCTTAAATGCCACAAGTATATCATAAATAAGAAGGGAAAACAGTGTATCATTGATAAATCTCATCATGTTCAGTGATTAGTGTTAAGCACTAGCAATAAGCTAAACAATAATAATCCAACCCAAATAGGTAAACAAGGACATGGATAACAAAAGCTAGTCAATCCTTAGGTATAATTGTGTAAATGCGGGAAGTGAATTATAGAAAGTATAGGACAAAGATAGGTCAAGGGACACTTGCCTCCACCAACCAGCTGCTGCTCAGGGGCTTCTCCTGCGAGTTCTTCGGGCTCCTCAACCAGATCGTTCTCTATACGAGTTCAAACATACATTCCACACATTTAATACCAAAAGAATAGTACACCATACAATGGAATGCAATAATCAAACAGATGTTCAACGCGGGGCTCGCAATTACGGTTAAGCGAGAAAGAGGAACTGACGGTCAAGTCTACGGTCGAGAAGCGATCACGTTACACAATTATAGATAAAACTACTCGTTTAAATAGAAGGATATTACTTTGGCCATTGCGTTTAGCATAAAGTAAGGTCATGTTCCACATTTAATCATTATAATTAGATAAAGATGAATGAAAGGGAGTGGTCGCACGGCGAGATGCGCAACACGACATTTAAATTGAATTAAGAAATAAAAGACTCACCGCGCGACAGAGCGCGCAACGATATTCTTGCATTAATTATGGATAAACATTAAGCGTTGTGCGACGAAACGCACGATGGCTTACGTCAACAAAACTGCATTTAAAACGAATCATCGTGCGACGAAGTGCGCGACGTAGCGCCTTAATAAATATAAATTTAAAATAAATCGTCGCGCGACGCAGCACATTAATAAAGACGAATTTAGAATGAGTCATCGCGCGGCGAAGTGCGCGACACAGCACATCGACTAAACTAAAATTAAAATGGATTAAGGCGAGAGTTGAACACAGCACGACTACGGTCGCACGAGTGAGAGCACGCTGCGCGTGCTGAGGGCACGCAAACCGTGCAGGTGCGCGGGGCGCGAGGCTGCCGGGGCACGAGCTCGGGCAGGGCAGGGGCGCGCGAGGGCGTAGGCAGGGGCACGGCCAGGGTGAGGCCGAGGGCGCGGCCAGGGCACGCGGCCAGGGTGCGGGGGCGGGCCGTGGCGCGGGGGCGGGGTGCGGTTGGGGAGGGCGCTCGACGGGGAGGGCCAGGCGGGCAAGGGAGGGCGCATGGCCAGGGAGGGGGTACACGGGCAGGGGAGGTCGAGCGACCGGGGAGGGGCGCGCGGCTAGGGGAGGGCGCGCGGGCAGGGGAGGAAGAAAGGGAGGGGGAGGGAGAGAGAGAAAGGGAGAGGGAAGGGGAAGCTCACCTCGGGATCCAAACTCTTGTGATCAGTGTCTCCAAACCCTAGGGCACCACGGGGGGAGAGAGAGAGAGTGAGAGAGAGAGAGAGATAGGTGGGAGAGGGAGAGGGAGGTTACTGTGCGGGAGAAATCAAACGAGGGGAAGAGACTAGGGGAGGGGGGCGCGCACATGGAGGCAGGGGCGCGCGGGCTGGACTGGCCCACACCGTGGGTCAAAACCCACGACACGCACGACCACTAATCGAAATCCGATTGTGAACCAAAATCCGAAACAGGACGAGACGAACACGCGACTAGACACGGCATCAGACAAAGAAAAATGCTTCAGCATGATGTAACACCCATGACACTTAGGTTTTGTTTAGACATGACATGGACACCCATCACTATATTGCTTTGAAATTGGGAAGAAGGAGCGAAACGAGAAAAGGAAAGAGAGTAATGCCTGAATTTGGTGAGTAAAAAGAAGAAAAAATTCTACCCCCCAAATTCAGGGCGTTACACTTTCAAGTAGACATAGTCTCTCACTTCAAAACTAAGTTCCCTTCTTCTGGTGTCAGCATAGCTTCACTGTCTAGACTGTGCTGCTTTCAGATTTTCCCGAACCATCCTGATATTCTCTTTAGCTTCAAGCAAAATCTCCGAATCGAATACCTGCCTTTCGCCGGGTTGGTCCCACTGCAATGGAGTTCTGCAATTCCTCCCATAGAGTGCTTCGAATGGTGACATCTTCAGGCTGGCTTCATAGCTGTTGTTGTAGGAGAATTCTGCATACAGTAGTCTCTTGTCCCAACCTAACTGGTCTTGCAAAGCACAAGCTCTCAACATATCCTCAAGAATCTGGTTGGTTCTCTCAGTCTGGCCATCTGTCTGCGGGTGGTAGGCTGAGCTGAACTTTAAGTGAGTACCCAAAGCTTCATGTAGCTGCTGCCAACAATGAGAGGTAAACTGGGTGCCTCTATCTGATATTATCTTCTTTGGAATACCATGCAAGCACACAATCCGAGACATGTATAACTCTGCCAACACTGTACTGTTATAGGTGGTCTTGACTGGTATAAAATGGGTCGTCTTTGTTAAATGGTCCACTACTACCCAGATGGAGTCATAACCAGCTCGAGTGTGGGGCAGACCAACTATAAAGTCCATCCCAATCTCATCCCATTTCCACTGTGGAATCTGCAACGGATACAACAATCCTATGGGTCTCTGATGTTCTACCTTGATCCTTTGACAACTGTTGCATCTGGCCACATACTCTGCTTAATCTCTTTTCATACCATACCACCAAAATCTCTTCTTCAGGTCTTGGTACATTTTCTCGCTACCAGGGTGTATAGAATATGCTATCTCATGAGCTTCCTTGAGGATCAGTTCCCAGATCGAGGTGATGTCAGGAAAACATAGCCTATCCTTGAACCATACCACTCCTTCTGCCTCTTCATGGAAATCTGGACCTTTCCCATCTATGATTAGTTGCCGGATCTCGTTGATCTTCTCATCATCCTCCTGACCTTTTCTGATGTCTTGCTCTAGGGTGGGTTCTAGCTCAATTGCCACTCCCTGAGTGTTGTTCAGAAATTCGAGACTTAACATGTCGAATCCCTTCGCTAGCTCGAACGGCATCTGAAAGTCGCATAGAGGGGGGTGAATAGGCGAAACCTGAAAATTAAAACTTTATCCCCCAACTAGATCCCTTGATTAGTGGTTAGAACAAGATAAACAATTATCGGAGTATAAAAACTAAGTCCTTGCTTGTAAAGAGAATTGCTTTCAAATAATGTGGAATTGATAAAACAATACAACTAATGGGTCTATGAGAATAAAGCAAGGGGGCTCAGATAAAAAGAGCAATGACACAAGTTCTTTCTTGCAAGGTGTTGCTTCACTAAATGAGAATTTACTTTGAAGCAATACCAAATAATGTTAGCAAAGAATAGATCAAGAAAAACTTAGAAAGGGAAACAACAAACAAATTACAAGCAATAAGCACACGAGACATGGGTAATTTGTTTTACCGAGGTTCGGCCCTCGAAGGCCTAGTCCCCGTTGAGGAGTCCACTAAGGACGGGTCTCTTTCAACCCTTTCCCTCTCTCCACCGATCACCGAAGGCCGGCGAGCTCTTCTTCTTCTCAAGGATCACTTAAGACCCCGCAAGGATCACCACACTCTTTGGTGTCTCTTGCTAGCTTTACAAGCCTCCAAAACTTTGGAGGAAGTTCAATGGGAGTCAATACTCCACGCGCAAATGAACACAAAGATGTAGCACACACTATTTCTCAATGAATCTCACAAGGCACTAGTGCTAAACTCAAATGAGTAGCTCTCTCTTGCTCTCTCTTTTGTGGCACTTGTGTTGGTTGTAGTGGTCTAAATCTTGTGTATAGGATGGATCAATGAATGTATGTGGTTGGGAGGGCTTGAATATGTCAACTAGATGACTTGGAATGTTTCTTGGGCTCCCACACCTTGAAGTGGCCGGTTGGGGTGGTATTTATAGCCACCAACCAAATTGTAGTCGTTGGAGATGGCTGCTGGCGATGGGCGCACCGGACAGTCCGGTGCGCCACCAGACAGTGTCCGGTGCGCTGCCACATCATCCAGACGTTAGGGCTTGGAGCTGGTCGACCGTTGGAGGCTTTTTCCTCATGTGGCACCAGACAACCCGGTGCGACACCGGACAGTCTGATGCCCCTCTGACCGTCTGCTCTGACATCTGATTTGCACTATTTGCTTTGCAGAGTCGACCGTTGCGCGCAGGTAGCCGTTGCTCCGCTGGCGCACCGGACAGTCCGGTGGCCCACCGAACAGTCTAGTGAATTATAGTGGAGCTGCGCCGGAGAAACCCGAAGCTGAAGAGTTTGAGGTCGATCCTCCCTGGTGCACCGGACACTGTCCGGTGGCACACCGGACAGTCCGGTGCGCCAGACAAGGGAGCACTTCAGTTTCCTTTGCTCCTTTCTTCTTTAACCCTTTTTAATCTTTGTATTGGTTTTGAGTTGAACCTTTGACACATGTAGAACATATACACTAGAGCAAACTAGTTAGTCCAATTATTTGTGTTGGGCATTTCAACCACCAAAATCAATTAGGAAAAGGTTTAAAGCTTATTTCCCTTTCAATCTCCCCCTTTTTGGTGATTGATGCCAACACAAACCAAAGCAAATATATAAGTGAATAATTGAACTAGTTTGCATAAGATAAGTGCAAAGGCTGCTTAGAATTGAAACCAATATTATTTCTTTTACTAGATATGCATGGTTTACTTTTCTTCTTGTTTAATGTTTTGAACCACGCTTGCACCACTAGTTTTGTTTTTGCAAATTCTATGTAAAATTCTTTTCAAAATCTTTTTGCAAATAGTCAAAGGTACATAAATAAGATTGAAAGAAGCATTTTCAAGATTTGAAATTCTCTCCCCCTGTCTCAAATGCTTTTTCCTTTGACTAAAACAAAACTCCTCCTAAATAAAATTCTCCTCTTAGTGTTCAAGAGGGTTTTGCAAGTTTTGAAGATACTACTTTCTCCCCCTTTTTAACACAATAAGATATCAATTTGAAAAAGCTTCATTTTTAAAATTTGGTGGTGGTGCGGTCCTTTTGCTTTGGGCTAATACTTTCTCCCCTTTTGGCATGAATCGCCAAAAACGGATACTTGTGAGTGAAATATAAGCCCTTTTTCTTTCTCCCCAGTGGCAAACAAGTAAATAAGAGTGAAGATTATACCAAAGTGAAGAACTATGCGGAATACCGACAAAGAGTGGATAATACGAAGGAGTTGAGTGGAAGCGTCGTCTTTGCCGAATACTCCATTTCCCTTTCAATTCTATGACTAAGCATGAGAATACACTTGAAAACACATTAGTCATAGACATAAAAGAGATATGATCAAAGGATATATCAAATTAAGCAAGATCATAGTTCTATATAACATAGATTGCTTCCCCTAAATATGTGCATGGAGAGGAACACAAATTTTGGCCTTAAATGCCAATTGCACATAATTAGGTTAATGAGAACATATCTATATCATACAGAATGTGAAGTGCATTGTGTCGTAGTATAAGTGTGATGCTCATGACAGTTTATGCACTTATGAAAGCATGTTAAAACATCTTAAGCATTTTCCCTTAAGGATTTCAAAGAGGCTTAAGGACCATCCACCTTTGGAACAAAGGCAGCTTATCCTCATTACAAGGTTAAGCTTTAAGCTCTTTGACAATAAAATCGCTTCACCCAGTTTAATCAAAGATGCATAAATGCAGGAATGAAATGTTTGAGAAGTTAAACTAGGTTTGAAGCAGGGCTCATGCATGGACATGCTTTCTCTTCCTTTTATACAAGGTATGCAAAGAATGTATATAAAAGGTAGATTTAGGTACATGTTTAAATGAGATGAAGTAGTTTTACCCTTTCGTACCTTCACATAGAGACACTCTCTTCATTGTGCATTGTCCTCAGTCTTAGTTGCTTAAGACCTATACTCAAGATAATATATGGAGATATTTTGCACAAGGGAGAGCTCTACAACTCGTGATCCTTCTCCAAGTCATTGTTAGCATATATCAAATGGATAACAAATTGCATAAATGTATCATGAATTCTCCTTTTAACTTAGTGCATATCAAGAGAGATATCGATTGATAGTATATACGTCACTAAGAAACATAAGTGATAATTGAAGTTATTCGATGATCAACCATATAACAGATGTGACCAAAAGAACAATATATGCATTAGATTAGCAAATAAGCTCAAAATAGGAGAATCCAACAAATATGCTACTTTAGAGTGAAAGATAAGAATTGAAAAATAATAGCATACTTCATGAGAAACTCATTCCCATGCAAGAGACTATATGAAATTACTAAGATAAAGTGACAGTCTCAACATAATCAAGATATAGAAAGAGGCTCCCCCTAAAGATATGCATCAAGTATTTAATTGAATGGATGAATTAACTCTAAAGACAAATAGGGAGAAGCATTATACATCTTGATCAAGGCTCATAAAATTTGCAATAAACAACTTATGCCTGATATTCTCATAATGAAAAGGATTTAGAATACTCATAACCACACCATTGATTGTTTTGTAGAAGTAGGTGGTGTTGTTCTTGATGTCCTCCTCTTTCATTTGAGAGTCCTCCCTTTGCAGTGGCTTCTTTTTCCTTCCAAACTTATTGAAAATACTCAAGAAAGATGTTAATAGCACAAGGGAGTATATAATGAAGGATGATTTCTTTAGATAGGAAATAAACACAATTCATCATCAATAATTCTCATATACATGAAGTAAAATCCTTAACATTAGTGCACATTATTAGGAAAGAGGAAGATGCACCTTTTAAGCATTTTGATCAATCATAGAAATTTACTTCTTCATATTGATTTTATTAATGATTACTTAGAAGCAGATCAATATGAGAACATGTAGCAAATGCATGAAATAGATTCTAATGGACAAGCGCATTATGCTAGTTAATTTAAGTCTAATAAGGAATCTATTTTTCATATGGATAGAATATGATAATTTAGAGCAAATAACCAATGATGGGAACAAGAGTTCCCATACCTTTGCTTTTACCTTTCTTCCTTTGGGTGAAGAGCAACCCTAGAGGCTTGTGTACTTTCTCTTTTGTCGATTTTCATAAGTAGGCTCAAGAGATACGTCGTTAGTAACACAAGCACTAGTTTCCATTTTTGTAATCATTTTTGATAAGGAATGAAAATATATATTACTAAAACATGGAAACTTCATAGCATAAACTAGATTATGCTATAGATGATGTTATGCTCAATTTTAACTCATAAAACAAGCATAAATAATTTCTTAAGATTATGGAATAACTCTAGTTCATAACATGGATAGCGATAAATGTAGAAGAATCATATCCAACTTTAAGCAAGTAGAAATACATCATAAATCATTGGATTGATTATTCTTTTTATGTTAGATTACACACTTCCAAAGAGAAACTTATTCTCTACAAGTGAGACTACATGAGTTACTTAGATAAAAGCATTGGTCTCACTATTCTAGTTATGGAGAGAATTTTCCTTTTATAAGTGTCCTAAGGATTTGAGTTCCTTACATGACACTTAATTCTTTTAAGAACTTGGACTGTCCCTCTATATCTAGAATCATGGCAATAATAAGATAATTAGTGAAAAGCATGCCATGGGTACTTGCAATAAATTAAAGCATGTAGATTGCCATAGTATAGAAAGGATGATTATGCAATCTACCATATAAGAGGAATTTCTTCAAAGAATGGTGACATAATTTTAAAGACATTTAAAGTGCTTGTTTTTCTATGTGACTACACAAGACACATGAGAAATCATAATTTAAGATGCTTGCATTCAGAAACATAAGTGTTACCATCCTTTGGCTTTCCTCCATGTTGTAGGCCTTGATATTTTCGCATAGAATAATTCTTTATTTCCTACAACATCAATATCTTCCCCGAGATGATATGAGTTTAAGACATAGTATTTTGAGAAATAACCTTGGGTCAATCATGGATATAGATCATTGAAGATTGATAGCTTGAGTTAACAAGAATTGAATTGCCTCTTCTTAAGCACCCCAAAGCTTCATATCATCTCCTTCTCCTGCAAAGCTTGTCAAGCATATTTTGGTACCCATCTCTTGATGGGTCCATCAAGGTTAGTCAACAAAGATCTAGGACCCAAACGTCCTTTCTGTTAGCACTAGGTAAACTCATTACCTTTCTAGCACAAGTTGCAATTTTGGGTTGCCTAGTTATATGAGAAATAAATTGACAAGCTAGGAGTGGGATTGTTACCATTGGGACAATCTTTGCATTGATGTCTCTTCTTTTGGCATATGTAGCATAGGCGATCTTCAAGCCTTGAAGATTTCTTCCTTCCTTGTTTCTTGCTTGCTACATGGTTAGTGAATATTTTCTTTTCTTGCTTTAAATGGGGTCAAGATCTAAATAAGTGTCCCTTCTTGGAGCATTTAAAACAAACTTTATCATTCTTGTCAACAATCAAGTCATTTTTAATATAGGGACATGACCTAATCGAGTGCCCCTTTTCAAAGCATTCACTACACTTCTTACTTTTCTTAGTGTGAAGTGAGACTTGATTATTACCTTGGATGTTACCTTTTATGGAGGCGTGGTTGAGGCTTTTGGAAGAGGTATTCATTTTCTTCTTTTGTTCCTTCCTCTTGGCAATCCTCAAGTCCTTGACATTTTCTTCAAGGGATTTAATGCATGCCACGGTTGTTCCTGTCTCAAGCTTCTTCACCATGTGATCACGGTTATCTTGAGAAGGTTGAGCAATGCACTTCCCTTTTAGTTGTGCCAAGCTCATTTTTAGCCCATCATTTTCTTCTTTGAGCTTTTGATATGTATCATCATTTGTTCCTGCAAATTCTAGCTCAAAGAAAGATTTGCTTGTCGACGAACAACAAGCATTAGCACATGGTAATGTAGTTTCAATTTGAATACATGTGCATGAGTGAGGTTGTTGGGATTTTAAGTTTTCTATCACAACCTCATGAGCAATATTTAATATGATATGATCATCCTTAAGATTTTCATGAGAACATAGGAGCATATCATATTTTTCTTGAAAAGCTAGATTTTTATCTTTTAGCTTTTCTACTTGGTCCTTAAGCAAGGCATTCCTATTTACTAATTGAGCGATACAATGTAAAGCGTTATCTTGCTCAATTGAAATAGTTTCATACCTTTGGACCAAATCAACATGAGAGCACTTTAGCTCCTCATGTTCTTTAGTCAACTCGTCAAAGTGTAGCAATTTCATGGAGAGAACATTTTCTAGCCTTTGACGAGCTTCGCTTTGCTCTCTCGCTCTTTCTAGGAGTTTGAGCATGACCGCCTTATCTTCTTGGCTTAGGCGAGCGTAGAGTTGCATGAAGCTTCTTTCTTCCTCCTCATCCTCGTTTGTGCTTCCGCTATCATTTTCATTAGCCAAACAACATATGTGGGAATCGAAATGGGAAGACAAACCTCTTGGAGAGGTGGATTCATCGTTTGGTCTCCATCAGTCATTTTCTTCTTCTTCCTTGCAAGGGTTAGTATCACAAAGACCAAAGAAAGTAGAAGCGCAAAATGAACTACCATGTTTGGACTCATAAAATTTGCTTTTAATTCTAGTCCAAATATCATGCACATCACAAATAGGTTTATCATATTTTATTTTGAAGGCATGATAATCTTCTTTGCTAAGGGATTTACTTAAGATGTCATAAGCTAGATAGTTTAAGCGTATATGTTGGGGCCATGCTTCGGTGCGCCGAAGGTCTTACACGAAGAAGCAGCTTCGGCTGAAGTTGTCCTCAGGAGATGGCCGAAGGTCCCTTTTCATGGAGCTTCGGCATTACAAACCGACATAGTGATAGAATGACCTTTTTATCCATAGAGGTCTGAGTCAATGTTGTAAACTTTTGTAAGGGGCATAATTATAATTCGTCACAGGCTGCGTCCTGTGTCTATAAATAGATGAACAGTACCCCTGTACTGTTCACGCGAACCTGTCATTTGCCTTCGCATCACACTTGTATTTTCGCCTTCCTCAAGACCGAAGGTACATTTATAATTTGAAGTCATTTATATTCGTTCATGTTAATAAAAATGGAAATGATTCTATGATAACATTTAAATGTTTATTTTATACCTCATGATTTATATGAATACTTCGTCCCTCGTTATTATGCTTACGAAGGTACGTCCTTCGTAACCTTCGTCCGAAATTCTTTATATCCTGAAAGGATATAATGTTGTGGAGGACGAAGGACTTTAACACTTAACATTTTCTGTGTTGCCTTGTTCTTAACTCTTAGCATTTGAGAACAAGCCCCCAACATTGGCGCCCACCTCCGGTGAACTCACTTCCACTTTTCTGAGCTGATGGCTTCGTTCAACAATCAAGCTGGAGCTGCTTCGGCTTCGAAGCTGGTGCTCCCGATAACAGGCGGTTCTTGCTCAGAGCCGGCTAACAAGAAGCAGAAGAAGGAGGCTCAGAGAAGGGTGCAGCATGTTGGAGTGCAGGGACCCTTCATCAAGTCAAAATGGTCCCACATTCCAATTACTTTCTCTCAGGAAGACCTTCAGCTTAAGGATTATCCTCACAATGATGCCATGGTTATCTCTTGCGTGATCAAAGGATTTCTGGTCCACAATGTCCTAGTTGATACAGGCAGTGCAGCTGACATTATATTTGCTAAAGCCTTCAGACAAATGCAAGAGCCCGAAGACAAGATTCATGATGCTACGCACCCTCTTTGTGGCTTCGGAGGGCGGCAGATTGTAGCACTTGGGAAGATTACCATGCCGGTAACCTTCGGATTTGTTAACAACACAAGGACTGAGCAAATTGTGTTTGATATTGTTGACATGGAGTATCCTTACAATGCTATCATTGGCTGTGGTACTCTTAATGCCTTCGAAGCAATTCTTCACCCAGCTTATCTCTGCATGAAGATACCTTCGGACCAAGGGCCTATTGCTATTCATGGAAGCCAGGAAGCTGCTAGAAGGGCCGAAGGAAGCTGGACTGACTCCAAAGCAATCCATAACATAGATGGAGCTGAAGCTTGTGAACAGTACAAATTCAGGAGGGAGAAGGCAGCTTCAGCGGATCAGCCGAAGCCCATGTTATTGTGTGAGGACATAGCAGAGCAGAAGGTGCTGTTGGGCTCGCAACTATCTGAAGACCAAGAGAAAACCTTGATAAGGTTTTTATTCAACAACAAAGATGTTTTTGCATGGTCAGCTAATGATCTCTGTGGAGTAAATCGGGATGTTATTGAACATTCGCTCAATGTTGACCCATCCTTCAGACCCCGAAAGCAGAGGCTTCGGAAGATGTCGGATGACAAGGCCGAAGGGGCTCGCAATGAAGTAAAAAGACTCCTCAGTGCAGGAGTTATCAGAGAAGTAAAGTATCCAGAGTGGCTAGCTAACACTGTTATGGTGAAGAAGGCCAATGGCAAGTGGAGAATGTGTATCGATTTCACAGATCTCAACAAGGCTTGTCCGAAGGATGAATTCCCGCTGCCAAGGATAGACTCTTTAGTCGATGCAGCAGCTTCTTCAGAGCTCATGAGTCTCCTGGACTGCTACTCAGGCTATCATCAAATTTGGATGAAGAAGGAAGATGAGCCGAAGACTAGCTTCATAACCCCAAGTGGCACATATTGCTATCTTCGGATGCCTGAGGGGCTCAAAAATGCTGGAGGAAGTTTCAGCAGAATGACAGCGAAGGTCCTCCAGTCTCAGATAGGCAGAAATGTGTTGACTTATGTCGATGACATCATTGTAAAAAGCACGAAGCAGGAAAATCATATTGCTGATCTGCAGGAGACCTTCGCCAGTTTCAGACAAGCTGGTCTGAAGCTGAATCCAGAAAAATGTGTCTTCGAAGTGAAGAAGGGGAAATTTCTCGGATGCTTGGTTTCAACAAAGGGAATTGAAGCCAATCCAAATAAAATCGAAGCTATACTTCGAATGGAGCCACCAACTACAAGAAAGGGGGCCCAAAGATTGACAGGAAGGCTGGCATCTCTCAACAGATTCATATCCAGATCAGCAGAAAGAAATTTACCATTCTTCGAGGTGCTGAAGTCAGCTGAAGTCTTTCAATGGGGCCCAAGTCAACAAAAAGCCTTCGAAGAGCTGAAGCAATACTTGATAGATCTAACAACATTAACCCCACCAACGCCAGGGGCTCCTTTATTGTTGTATGTGGCAGCTTCGCACTCAGCAGTAAGTGCGGCACTTGTCCAGGAGAAGTGTGATGGCCAAGTCAAGAAGCAGGTCCCAGTATATTTTGTATCCGAAGTCCTTAGTATATCAAAGAAAAATTATACAGAGCTGGAGAAAGTATTATATGCCGTTTTAATGGCATCCAGGAAGCTTCGGCATTATTTTCAGGCATACAACATTATTGTTCCTTCTTCGCAACCATTGAAGGATATCATGAGAAATAGAGAAGCTACTGGACGGATTGGAAAATGGGCTGCAGAGCTCAATGAATTTTACATTGATTATGTGCATAGATCTTCGATCCAGTCTCAAGCATTGGCAGATTTCATTGCCGATTGGACGCCAGGGGCTCAGGATGAAGAAGCAAATAAAGATGCCGAAGTGTGGACAGTGTTTTGTGATGGCTCTTGGGGAACCTTCGGAGCAGGTGCAGCCGCTGTGTTGGTTTCACCATCCAAGGTTAAAACTTGTTATGCAGCAAGACTTGACTTCAGCTGTACAAACAATATTACTGAGTACGAAGCCCTGCTCCTGGGCCTTCGGAAATTAAAGGCAATGGGAATCAGAAGGGCGATTCTTAAAACTGATTCCCAGGTTGTTTCGGGTCATATTGACAAAAGTTGCAAGGCTAAAGATCCGAAGCTTGAAAAATATCTAGACACGGTCCGAAGGATCGAAGCCTCCTTCGAAGGATTTTCTGTCAAGAATATTCCTCGAGGACAAAATGAGCATGCTGATTTGCTAGCCAAGTCTGCAGCACAAGGGCTGCCGTTACCTTCGGATGTGTTCTTCGAAACAATAAAGGCACCTTCAGTGGAGCTTCTCGAAAGAGCAGTCCTCAACATATCTCCTGTTTACAGCGAAGATTGGAGAACTGAAATAATCTCTTACCTTCAGGGTAAGTTCCTTTCAGATGACGAAGCTTACAATAAAAGAATAGAGGAAAGAGCTCGTCCGTATGTCATGATAGAAGGGGAATTATACAAGCATGGAGTTTGTGCCCCGCTGCTCAAGTGCTTGTCTAGAGCCGAAGGTATAGAATTAATGAAAGAAATACATGCAGGCCTGTGTGGATCCCACATCGGATCTAGGCCGTTACTTGGAAAACTTTTCCGCCAAGGGTTTTATTGGCCGAAGGCAGCTTCGGATGCAGCGGAGTTAGTTCAAAAATGCGAAGGTTGTCAGAAATGTGCAAGAGACCAAAAGCAACCTTCGTCTTTGACACAGCTGATACAACCCATCTGGCCATTGCAAAGGTGGGGCCTTGACTTGTTGGGTCCATTACCACCGGCTCAAGGAAATCTAAAGTATGTTATAGTGGCCGTGGAGTATTTTTCCAAGTGGATTGAGGCGAAGCCATTAGCCACAATAACTTCGGCCACTGTCCAAAAGTTTTTCTGGCAGAACATTGTCTGTCGCTTCGGAGTACCGAAGGCCATCACTGTAGATAATGGAACGCAGTTCGACTCCGAAGCTTTCAAAAATTTCTGTGATCAAATTGGAACGAAGATCCATTTTGCATCAGTCAGGCATCCGGAGTCGAATGGGCTCGTTGAAAGGGCCAACGGCATTATAATGACAGGAATAATGAAGTTAATCTTCAATCAACCCAGGGGAAAGTGGCCAGATCAGTTGACCAAAGTGGTGTGGAGCCACAATACAACAACATCAAGGTCTACAGGCTTTACCCCATTCAAATTATTATTCGGTGACGAAGCAATAACTCCGGAAGAAGCTAAAGCTGGGTCAATAAGAGTAGTAGCTTCGGCAGAATCAGGTCCCGAAGATGCTTGCCTTGTAGAAAAAGATGCTTTAGAGGGGATCAGGCTTCAGGCCGTGGAGAATATCAATAAATATCAAGCTGAAACAGTCAAGTGGCGAGATAGAAAGGTCCGGTTAAAAAATATTGAGCCGGGTCACTTGGTGCTTCGGAGAGTAGCCAACCCAGACACTGTGGGCAAGCTACAGTTGAAATGGGAAGGACCTTTCTTAGTAGTATCTTCGTCAAGGCCTGGATCGTACAGATTGAAGGACATGGATGGCAACGAAATTCCAAGATCTTGGAATGCGGATGAGCTTCGGCGATATTATGTATAACTTGCTGTAACTTTTTATGTTTTTCTTTTCTTTTTTCATGGCACCCTTTTCCTTTCTAAAGGGGGAGAAAGGTTTTTAATGGGGCCATCATGTGTAATTTCCTTTTTAGTTTTATAAGAGAAAAATCCCCCAAAAAATGTAAATGTAAAAACTGAGAACGCACCATCAAGTGCCGAAACTGAAAAGGTGAAGAAGCTCCAAAGATGTTCCTAAGGGAATGCAGAGCTTATACCGCCTAAGTAAAAGGCGAAGAAGCTCCAAAGTCGTTCCTAAGGGAATGCAGAGCTTATACCGCCTAAGTAAAAGGCGAAGAAGCTCCAAAGACGTTCCTAAGGGAATGCAGAGCTTATACCGTCTAAGTAAAAGGCGAAGAAGCTCCAAAGTCGTTCCTAAGGGAATGCAGAGCTGATGTGTGGTTGTTTCTAAGGAAATAATGGCTGAGTGTGGCTTCGGACATATGTTTTGGACATTCATTCGCACATTACATTACATCATAGCATTTGCATTCATAAGCATTCATTCATAGCATTTGTGTTCTTAAGTGGTTGCTTCGGCAAAAAGAAGAAGTGGTCTTTTATGCTTCGTTATGTACAAAAAAGAAAAGCTTTGGCAAAAAAAAAGAAGTGGTCTTTTATGCTTCGTTATGTACAAAAAAGAAAAAAAGAAGAAGTGGTCTTCTATGCTTCGTTGTGTACGAAAAGAAGGGAAGGTGTTTTTTCGCCTTCGGCTCAAAATACTAATTTCGTCCACATCAAAGCGCCTCAATAGAAGGGTAAGAATATATTACAAGGTATGTACAAAGTTCATTGAGAACAATTTAATTGTATTTACAAAAAGTTGTTACAAATTCTCCTGAGTTTTTCTAGTCTACTCCTGCTAATCTTCGTCAGGCTTCCGCTTCGGCGGCATATTCTTTAAGTATCACCTTCAGCTTCGTCATCCTACATGAATCAAGGTATCGTGAGTAAAAATCAAGTGCAAAGGAGAAGGTAAGTACGAAGTATCATTTCTTACTGGTTCAAGATGACTTCGAGCTTCGTCTCCAGCCTTCTCCCGCCCGCCTTTTGTCCATATCATTTTTATAAATCTATTTGAGATACTTCGGGCGAGGTCAGGTATATCGTCCAGGATTGATGGAGACAGGGTGAAGTTGGGCCTGTTGACGATTTTTCCATGCTCGCAGCCGGCCTTCAGGAACGCCGCAGCGGTACCCCGAGAAGCTACCCAGGCACAGAAGTCACCGTGCCCGGCTATAACTTCGTCAAGTTCTTCAATTTCAGCTTCAATATGATCGAAGGCTTTTGGTAAATTTTCAGCTGAAGGGTTAAACTTCCCGCTGCTGGCTCCAACTGAGTGAAAGATCTTCTTTAATTGTTGGATACAGTTGTTACTAAATTTCAAGCACTTGTTTTGAAGGCTTGTTAATGATTTCTTCAAGTCTGAGTTGGTCTGGACTTCGGCTTCAAGTTTCGAATTAAGCTCTAGCTTCTCCTGTTCAAATTGTTTTGATTGACCGATAAGCTTCGAATTCAATTCTGATACTTTAGCTTCAGTCTCTGCCAGCAAGCCTTCGGTTGATTGGAGCTCGAAGTCTTTCTTTTCAATGATAGCTGATTGTTCTTTTATCTTGCTCTCTAAATTTTCAATTATAGCTTCGTGTTTTTTGTCCTCCAAATCTTGCTGCATCTTCAGAGCTTTGCTCAGTAGCATGCTCTGCACAGAAACAACTTTCGTTAGTAACATTTTCATTATTAAAAGCAAGAAAAACCAGAGAAAAGGTTGTTTACCTTGAAATTGGAATAAAATAAGCTGCCGACGATATGTTGTCGTCGGTAGCGGCTGATATCTGTCTCTAGCTTCGGAAAACCGATACTTTTTGATAGAGTACCGATGACCTTAGCTCCAGTTTGGTCTCGAATGCAGCCTAATTTTTCATCGTCCACACCTCCGAAAAGAAGAGCTCCTGGCCTGTATCCGCAAGATTTGGCATAGTCTTTAAGCTCTTCTATTTCGTCCTTCGAAAGTTTTTGCCCAATTAAATTTTGAAATGTGTAGGCTTCGTTGTCCGAGGTGTCTTCGGCTATTTCTTTCCCCTTCCCAGGCACTGTGGCCATGGTTTCTTCAACAGCGGTGGCAGCTTCTTCTGCAGCCATGTCTGTCAAAATTTTGTTGATGTCTTCGATGGTAGTTTCTAAGTTCACATCTTCGGCTGTAGCGGCTTCGGTAGTCGCGACCTCCGAAGGTGCAACTTCGACATTTGCTGTGCCGTCAACAGCTGGCGTTTTTTGAATTGACGCCCTCGGTGGCGTCTTGTCAATAACCTCGGTTACTGCAATAATTCTTTGCCTTTTTGCCTTGGTTATCTTCGTTTTTTCCGCCTCCTCCACCTTTCGAAAAAGCTTCGTCAGTTGAGGCCCTAATGGACTTACCTTCGTTCGATTCTGAGAATCAAGCTTCGGCTACAGTTAAAAATTTTGGCAGCAAAACAGTGCAAATAGCAATGAATGCTGTGGTAACTTCACACCTACCCGTCTGTTTATATAGTGCTGCAGGTAAGGAGGCGAAGCGGCAGGATTTTTACACCAGGCGGGCAGTAACTCGTACTCGCTGCGCAGTGGACCGCAAAGATCAAACAGTAACTCTGCAAGGTGGGTCCGACACGAGTTCGGAAATTGAATCGTTTCTCGGCAACGAGCTCAGGGAAGGTGTTTTTTGGACCTTCGGCTTCCCGAAGCTTAACAGGCATTTTTCACGGATCAAGCTCGTTACGAAAAACGATCTAGCACCGCGAAAGGGGCTACTGTTGGGGCCATGCTTCGGTGCGCCGAAGGTCTTACACGAAGAAGCAGCTTCGGCTGAAGTTGTCCTCAGGAGATGGCCGAAGGTCCCTTTTCATGGAGCTTCGGCATTACAAACCGACATAGTGATAGAATGACCTTTTTATCCATAGAGGTCTGAGTCAATGTTGTAAACTTTTGTAAGGGGCATAATTGTAATTCGTCACAGGCTGCGTCCTGTGTCTATAAATAGATGAACAGTACCCCTGTACTGTTCACGCGAACCTGTCATTTGCCTTCGCATCACACTTGTATTTTCGCCTTCCTCAAGACCGAAGGTACATTTATAATTTGAAGTCATTTATATTCGTTCATGTTAATAAAAATGGAAATGATTCTATGATAACATTTAAATGTTTATTTTATACCTCATGATTTATATGAATACTTCGTCCCTCGTTATTATGCTTACGAAGGTACGTCCTTCGTAACCTTCGTCCGAAATTCTTTATATCCTGAAAGGATATAATGTTGTGGAGGACGAAGGACTTTAACACTTAACATTTTCTGTGTTGCCTTGTTCTTAACTCTTAGCATTTGAGAACAAGCCCCCAACAGTATACATCTAAGATATTCCTCGGAGGCATTTTCCCTAGCATAGTTAGAAGGAATGATACTCTTGTTTAAAATTTGTTCTAATTGTGGATCAATGGTTCTAAAAGCATTTATCACCCTATTAGACCATAAAACATAATTAGAACAATCGGGAAGTAATATCTCATGAGTTACCTCCTTCGGAGTTGTCTTCTTGTTCTTTTGGGATCTTCTTCGAGCCATCACTTCGAGTTGTTAGACTCAATATGAAGTGCCTAGCTTTGCTACCAATTGAAAGTCGCCTAGAGGGGGGTGAATAGGCGAAACCTGAAAATTAAAATTTTATCCCCCAACTAGATCCCTTGATTAGTGGTTAGAATAAGATAAACAATTATCGGAGTATAAAAACTAAGTCCTTGCTTGTAAAGAGAATTGCTTTCAAATAATGCGGAATTGATAAAACAATACAACTAATGGGTCTATGAGAATAAAGCAAGGGGGCTTAGATAAAAAGAGCAATGACACAAGTTCTTTCTTGCAAGGTGTTGCTTCACTAAATGAGAATTTACTTTGAAGCAATACCAAATAATGTTAGCAAAGAATAGATCAAGAAAAACTTAGAAAGGAAAACAACAAACAAATCACAAGCAATAAGCACACGAGACACGGGTGATTTGTTTTACCGAGGTTCGGCCCTCGAAGGCCTAGTCCCCATTGAGGAATCCACTAAGGACGGGTCTCTTTCAACCCTTTCCCTCTCTCCTCCGATCACCAAAGATCGGCGAGCTCTTCTTCTTCTCAAGGATCACTTAAGACCCGACAAGGATCACCACACTCTTTGGTATCTCTTGCTAGCTTTACAAGCCTCCAAAACTTTGGAGGAAGTTCGATGGGAGTCAAAACTCCACGCGCAAATGAACACAAAGATGTAGCACACACTATCTCTCAATGAATCTCACAAGGCACTTGTGCTAAACTCAAATGAGTAGCTCTCAATTACTTGCTCTCTCTTTTGTGGCACTTGTGTTGGTTGTAGTGGTCTAAATCTTGTGTATAGGATGGATCAATGAATGTATGTGGTTGGGAGGGCTTGAATATGTCAACTAGATGACTTGGAATGTTGCTTGGGCTCCCACACCTTGAAGTGGCCGGTTGGGGTGGTATTTATAGCCACCAACCAAATTGTAGCCGTTGGAGATGGCTGCTAGCGATGGGCGCACCGGACAGTCCTGTGCGCCACCGGACAGTGTCCGGTGCGCCGCCACGTCATACAGACGCTAGGGCTTGAAGCTGGTCGACCGTTGGAGGCTTTGTCCTCATGTGGCACCAGACAGTCCGGTGCGACACCGGACAGTCCAGTGCCTCTCTAACCGTCTGCTCTGACATCTGATTTGCACTGTTTACTTTGCAGAGTCGACCGTTGCGCGCAGGTAGTCGTTGCTCCGCTGGCGCACCGGACAGTTCGGTGGCCCACCGGACAGTCCGGTGAATTATAGCGGAGTTGCGCCTGAGAAACCCGAAGCTGAAGAGTTTGAGGTCGATCCTCCCTGGTGCACCGGACAGTCCGGTGCGCCAGACCAGGGAGCACTTCGGTTTCCTTTGCTCCTTTCTTCTTGAACCCTTTTTAATCTTTGTGTTGGTTTTGAGTTGAACCTTTGCCACCTGTAGAACATATACTCTAGAGCAAACTAGTTAGTCCAATTATTTGTGTTGGGCATTTCAACCACCAAAATCAATTAGGAAAAGGTTTAAAGCCTATTTCCCTTTCAGCATCAAGTGAGCGGCCAACATATTGACTTGACTCTTTCTGCTTAGAGCATCTACAACCACATTTGCTTTGCCTGGGTGATAATGAATCTCCAGCTCATAGTCTTTGATCAATTCTAGCCATCTTCGTTGCCTCATGCTTAACTCTAACTGAGTGAATATGTACTTGAGGCTCTTATGGTCCATGTAAATATCACACTTCTGCCCATAAAGATAATGTCTCCAGGTCTTCAGTGCATGAACCACTGCTGCTAGCTCCAAATCATGAGTGGGGTAATTCTTCTCATGATCTTTCAACTGTCGGGACTTGTATGCCACTACATTCCCTTCCTGCATTAACACACATCCTAGTCCGCTATACGAAGCATCACAGTATACTGAGAATGGCTTGTGAACATCTGGCAGAACTAACACCGGTGCTGTTGTCAACTTCTGCTTCAGCATCTCAAATGATTCTTGGCACGCTAGGGTCCACTTGAAATCAACCTTCTTTGCTAGCAGGGCTGTCATTGGCCAGGCAATCTTGGAGAAACCCTCAATGAAACGCCGATAATGACCGGCCATTCCAATGAAACATCTTTTGGTGCTTTCTAGTCCAGAATCGCTGCTACCTTCTTTGGATCCACAGCTAGTCCATCTTGGTTTATAATATGACCCAAGAATAAAACTTCGCTGATCCAGAACTCACACATGCTAAGCTTGGCATACAACTGGCGATCTCGTAGCCTCTGAAGTACTTTCCTCAAATGTTCCTCATGCTCTTGCTCATTCTGGGAATATACGAGAAAATATCATCAATGAACACCACTACGAACTTGTCGAGGTAGTCCATGAACACACTGTTCATCAGGTACATGAAGTAAGCTGGCGCATTCGTCATTTCGAATGACATAACCATGAACTCATACAGTCCATACTTGGTGATGAATGCTGTCTTCGGTATATCTGCAGGTCGGATTCTGAGCTGATGGTAACCTGACCTCAAATCTATCTTTGAGAACACACTGGCTCCTCTCAACTGATCAAATAAATCTTCAATTCCGGGCAGGGGGTACTTGTTCTTGACAGTGACTTCATTCAAAGCTCTGTAATCGATGCACATCCTCTTCGTACCATCTTTCTTCTCCATAAATAATACTGGGGCTGCCCAAGGTGAGGTACTTGGTCTGATGTAGCCTTTCTCCAACAACTCATCAATTTGCTTCTTGAGTTCCACCAACTCTGGTCCGGACACTCGATAAGCTCTCTTGGAAATAGAGGTGGTTCTTGGGATAAGCTCTATGGCAAATTCAACTTTCCTATCAGGTGGCATGCCTAGTAACTCCTCAGGAAATACATCAGGGAATTCTGACACAATCCTAATTACCTCAATCTGATTGGTTTCCTTGTCATCTACTGATAAATGGTGACAGGCTCCTTCTTCTAGTTCAGGTAAGTATAGTTTAGTTACTACTTCCTTTCCTGATGGGGACACCAACTTGACTGTCCACTTGTCACAACTGACAATGGCTTGATTTTTGTGTATCCAATTCATCCCTAGGATGACATCTAACCCTTGAGTTCCCATGACTACTAGGCTAGTGGGGAAGTCTATCCCCCTTATTTCAATCCTTAGATTCGGACAAATCCTATCGGACTGAACTTTTCCCTCAACTGAATTAACTGTTAAAGGTGGGATCATTGGTTCTATGGGTATGTTATGTGATTCTACCCAAGATGCAGAAACAAAAGAATGCGTGGCACCAGTATCAAATAGTACTTTTGCTGGGTAGGATTCGAATGGAAACATACCTACTGCCACGTCTTGAGCATGCTAGATTGCTTCGGCCTCCTGGTGGTTCACCTTTCCATGGTTGTAGGCCTGACCACGGACTCCTGGTGCTTGCTGTGGCGCTCCTTGTCTTGCTGGGACATTAACTATTGGCGGTTGTTGGGCTGCTTTCTTGGGATAGTTCTTCGCCCAGTGATTTTGTTCTCCATAGTAGAAGCATGCACGACCTCCTAGTTGTGCTAGGGCTGCTTGGCCATTCTGGTTGGTTGCTGGGGCAGGAAGGCGAGCTGCCTGGTTGTTCTGACGCTGGTACTAATTTCCTCCCGGCTGAGTGTTCTGAAGGTACTGCTGAGGAAACTACCTGTGGTACTGGTGTTGGTGCTAACGTTGATGCTGGTGCTGGTGACCTTTCTTAAATTGCTAGGGCAAGTTGCCTGAGTAGCGGGGACGGCTGCTACTCCCGGCCTGAGGTCCACCAATCTTGCGCTTCCTATCCTCCATCTCCCGATGTTTCCTTTCAGTCATGATTGCTCTGTCTATCAAATGCTGGAAGGTGGGGAAAGTGTGGTTCATGAGTTAGTAATGGAGGGGATCAACCAATCCTCTCAGAAAGCGGTACTGCCACTTGGCATCTATGTTGACGTCTTCTTGGGCATAAAACTTATCCCTGTACTCACTAACGGATAGGGGACCTTGCTTCAGGGTGAGAAACTCCTCCTTCCTCACTATCATCAGTCCCTCGGGCACATGGTAGCGACAGAAGTTGTCCCTGAACTCCTCCCAAGTAATGGCTTCAGGGTTGGCATGGGCGGCGAGGTAAAACTCCCACCAAGATTGTGCTGCTCCCCTCAGCTGTCAAGGACCATACAACACCTTCTCACGGTCGTTGCATTGGGCAGTGTGCAACTCATGCTCCACGTTACGCAGCCAATCTTCTACGTCCATAGGATCAACAGAGTGGGCAAAGACAGGGGATGGCCCCTCATGAACTCTGCCTGCTTGTCTCTGGGCACTTGTGGCATCTGGACTTGCACTGGAGGCTATGGTGGTGGTGGCTACTGCTGCACTTGCTGCATTGCTGCTAAGGTTTGACCAATTTCCTAGACTGCTTGGGTCTGCATCAAGAACATTTATTCAATGGTCATCGGGGGTGGCGGTGGCAAATGCTGCTGCGGAGTTTCCTCTTCCTAGGGTGCCTGCTGCTCTGGCTGAGCACGCCTCGCACCTCTACGCCTATTCTCAGACATCTGTAGAAACCATACGCATATCAGATCTGACTCTGCAGTCTTTCAGCATATGAAAAGATATACGAAAATCTTCAAAGCACTAAACAATTGATCATCTTCACTGACAACTTCTCAGATAAAGATGAAAGTGGAAATAAATGGATTACCCAACTAAATAACTGACTTTATTAATAACTACAAGTTGTAGGGGATACCCACACCTTGGTGACAATCATTACATGTCCATCATAAAAAGCATTCCGACATATGTTAAGCAAACTAACTATAACTAAGACTGACTAGACTAAGACACTGGATTAAGCATTATTACAGACTCCGACTCCATCGATCTATAGATCTAAATCTATGTGGGTTCTGCAGTCTGGGGTACCATAATCGAAGCGACCACAGAGTGGTGAACGGTAAGGGTGCTGAATCCCAACAGGGGCGGGAGAACCACCATCCAGATAGTGGCGTGCTGCGCACTCATCATGCAATTCCACAACCTCCGCCTGAACCTTGCCCAACTCGTCAAGAGTGTGGTCCAGCTCTATGTTGAGTACGGCGGCCAGATTGACCATGCTGCTCAGCCTGGGATTGCCCTCACCCACTGGCGAGACAATCACGCCTCCAGCACTTCCGGTAGAACGGCGAGGGTAGTACTTTAGGTCAAGGCCATCAGCTACCCCGCTGAACAACGAGCAATACTGAGAAAGTGCCTGTCGTGCTGCATCTTGCATGGCTGCCTCGGCAGTGTCCCTCTTAGTGATAGAATAGTGCTCTGAGAAGGCCTCTGCACCCCAGAGATCATCGTTCGAACAGCGCACCAAGCAAGTAGCCTCCCACTGGTCCAGGTATAAGCCACGACGATGCTGGTAGACTACACAACGATACTCGATAGACCATGTGTGTCGGTCAAAGCCTGATGAACAGGGTATCGAGAGCGTTGTGGAAGTGACACCTGTGAGCAGCGTCACGAGTGATGGGTCTAGCGATCCATCCCTTCGGCTCCGGCTCCTCTGAGCGCTCCGTGTTGTGGCTCGAACTGCCACTGATGTCGTCGTCGTCTTCGTCTCCGTCAGTGTGACGGAACCTCCCAAGTCATTAGGCCCACCTACAGTTGTCCTTGTCCAATAGACATCAGACAACCCTGTAGATGTTCCTGAATCACTTGACAAGTTCGGTATCTTCTTTCTTACCTTTCCAGGAATGTTTCACCCGTCTTGCAGACATCGGAGATATAGAAATGCGGAAGCGATTACATAAACTTACATTTATTTAGAAAGTAAGATCAAGTTACTTATTACAGACCAGAGTTATAAAACGAGTGTTGAGTAGTATTATTACAACACCAAGGGAGGCAAAAACTCCTCCCGATAGTTTTTACATAAAAGGTTTTATGGAGGACTAGGTCCTCCCACATCTTCAGTCTTGCTTTTCTTCATTTGACACCACCATGGTACAAAAGCAACAAAAATTTGCTGCTTCCTCACCTAAAAACAATAGGGAATAAAACCCTGAGTATGGAATTACTCAGCAAGACTTACCCGACTAAGGAAAAGACTCTCAAGGGTATGCTGGCTTAAGGGACTCAAGGTAAGGTTTCTCAATGATCAAAGAATCTGTTTTGCATAAATGCTTACTAAAAGTGGATCCTTAAAAATCCAATTTTATTGTCAAGTTAGGTAAAATTACCTGCATCTAGAGTTCTTTCTAACATAGTTCAATCACTTAACCTGCACTGGCCAATTTCTTAACAAGTCCTTCATCTTTACTGGAGTTCTACGTATAGGTTAGTGGCCAAGTCTCCATAACCGCGAAGGTACGGCAATCCGAATCGATTATACTCAGCTGAGGATCTCCAATCACATGACATATGTAGCACTTAACCCTTGCTTATGTCAACCTGCCACCGGGGTTCTTAAGACCAGATCAGGTTCACGCAAACCGAGAGCACAGATACACCACCGTCCAGCCTCTTGCTACGGAGGGTACACGCTACTCTCGCCACCGCTCCACGCCCATTTCGTGTTATCTTATTCTGGCCTTAGTCTGCCCGAGCCAAGGCTTACCCATGACGAGGCATGTGACAAGTTAAAGGGTCCTCGGTTATCCGGCCTACATCGACACGGCCCTTAATCGACTCAGACGGAGACACTACACCGAGACTCTCTTCTCGTGCAAGTCACCCGCCCGGTCTCAACTTAATCATTTACCCAAAAACTTGGTACCTGGCAGAGGTACATCTTTTCCGATGTTGAATCCATCATGGCCATGATGGACTCACCATCAAGTTTTATTTTCAAAAACATCCCTCCCACTTTGCCAATCATCT
This sequence comes from Zea luxurians, assembly GCA_029449295.1. NCBI lineage: Eukaryota > Viridiplantae > Streptophyta > Magnoliopsida > Poales > Poaceae > Zea > Zea luxurians. The sequence continues at coordinate 45,632,291 of JAOPSE010000022.1, read as the reverse complement.
TTTGTAAAACAAAACCTTTTGTTTTTGCTAAAGCAATACTAAGCATAATGAAACCTTTTGTAAAAACAGGGTTTCAAGAGGGGGTAATCAAGTGCAAGGAAGGTAATGCAGGAATTGTTTAAGCAATCAACTCCTATCACCTAATGCAGCAAGCAAGTGAGAAAGATTTTAAAAACATCAAGGAAGGTGGCAAATGCACCAGGGCTTGCCTTCGTTAGTAGGTGAGTCAAGCTCGGGCCCGCAGATGTCAAAGTAGAGACAAGTCCCTGCCTGAGATTCCAAAGGTGGTGGTGTCTTCTCTTCGGTCACTTTGATCTCTTCTTCGTTTTCTAACATAACCATATATATGTATATAATAATGAATGCCATGTAATGCTCATGAGAGTGCAAAGATCATAATAATTTATTATTTAAGGTCTTGAATACAATTTTCTTTCACAGAACTCCGAGAACTTAGGGTTTCCGGAGTCAGTTAAGGAGTTCAAAGGGCAGGGGTGGGGGTTTTGGGTTCTAGTTATCAAACAAGTTCCAAATCAAACCAAATTCTACCCAGGGCTTCTAACTAATGTGTAGAGCTCATATAAAAAGTTTGGACATTTTTGGAATTACCATTTATTTTCTAAAAATCCAGAACTAATAGTTCAAACTTGTTTAAATGCCTCAAAATTCCTTATTTAATCTAAAAATCATGAAACTATTTTTATTAAATACTATGGAAAATAAGAGGTCTAGGAAAATTGGTTTGACAATTTTAGGATTTTTCTACAATTTATAACAGATTTCCAAAGCTCTACTGAAAAAGAAAAAGAAAAAGTTTAAACAGTGATGGGCTGTTTCTGGCCCAGGACAGCCCAACGACACAGGAAATAGGGTCGGGCGCCCGCGCGCTCTGGTAACTTTGCACAGAGGCCCTCGGTTTATCAGCTAAATCGAAGTAGGTTTATCTACTATTGCACTCAGTCGCTGACACATTACCGAAATGACCCTAGACTTCTATTTCTTCCCCAACTTGCTCCTGACCGCGGCGCGCTGGTCGTTCGTCTCGGACGAGGTCTGTACCGGCCATGGCCGGCGACGACTGCCCGGGCTAGTGATCGGGAAAGCATAACCGACTATAGATGACCTCGGAACACGCATCAATTTGACATGAACGCACTGAGAACGACATATCCACGTGCACGGCGGAAACCGTGACCACGGGCACGCGTTCCCGCTTAGTCAAGGCCGGATTGAGCAATCAGGCGCCACGGTTAGCTTCACAAGTGTACAGAGCTATAGAAACAACATTCGATATAGGCAGAGCCTTACCAGGGTGGTCTAGCCACGGAGCGTGGTGTTTCGTGCTTGCCGGAGACAGAAAAGGGGGAAAATGGGGTCGCGGCGGCTCTGGGCGAAATTGGGAGATGGGATCGGGGCTATAGGACCGTAAGAGGCTGTGCTTTCACCGTGCATAATCAATTTGGGTGAAGGTGGAGAGGGCAGTGCGAATTCGACTTTGATTTAAGTCACTAGTGTGCATGATGACCGAGCCTCGCCATGAACCATGGGGCTATTTATAGCCGCGGGGGTCCGGCGATCACCTCACGGCCCGAATACCATCACAAGCACATGCCAAGCACGTAAAGAAGTGGTACAGTGAGGAAGAATCATGGTGCAGAGGACACCGCGGCGGAAAGGACTGACGCGATGGCCGCCGGTGAATCACTCCGGCCGAGCTCAGGAGATGGCGCCACGTATGAATCACCCTTTCCCCAGCGTTATCCATCCTATACCATGCACGAATCCAGACGGTGATCAACGATGGCGAGCTTAGCTAGCGGTCTGATCCACCCGAACACTATACCATGGCACATCTTCATTAGTCACATGAACCAGCCACCATCCTCCCTAATTATCTCTAGATTTTTGTTAAGAACAGAGCTATCTTTCTTAATAGAATTTGTTCACTATACCTCAATCTTCAACCTTGCTATAGGATTCTGGGATCGACTCTGAACGGATTCAAAGATACAGTGCATCTAAAATGACTTCATTCGGCTATAACCATTCCTGATTTCAGATTCAGTTTCAGTCATCAGGCACAAGTCTGACAGAGCAACTTTGGATTGTTTTTATCCAATTTTTGTGTCATAACCCAAAGGGATGTCTGCATCAAAGTTGTTCTCCTATAATAGGTTTACAAAATTGATGTGGTGACCTAGGGCAAAAACCCTATAATTTGAAAGTTACAAGGCTCCAAAGTTGAGCCCTCAACTCTAAAATTCAGACTTAGAGTGAATTCTCAATTGGGGTCCTTTTTGCAAATTAATCCAAAACTTAGGGTTTGGCTTGTAAATCTTCTTAAATGTGAACCATGTGACTTTATATGCTTTAACATAGTAGTTTTTACACTTTAGTCCAAATGTGCACTGTTTTTGCACATAGGCCCCTATGGTTTGGACTTAGGGTTTTCCAGGGTTCAAATGGGGGTTTTTGGTATCTTAGGGGTATAAATGTGATTCAAGTTCATTCTTGGGAACATTTTATGACTATTCCCCTAAATCTTTTAGGTTTTCTCAATTTGGGTTAGGTTTTACCCCCTTTAATCCCTATTTAGGGTTAAGTTCCCTATCCAGGGTTCTATTTGCAAAATGCTATAACAATACAACTTGTTTGAAATTTTTACCTAGTGAATGCACTCTAGGTGTGTCAAACATATGCAATGCCAATGTTTATGATGCCATGCTCAAGTTTTAGTTACAGTAACACCAGGGGTGTTACAGTCAGGGTCTCCTCTAGCAGCTAGGATGCCCTGTGGTGGTGTAGAGGGCATCTCTGGCTAAGGTGCAGGGGAAAGAGGCCTCTCAAACTCCACCTCCCGCTGAGGCATGGGGGAAGAGTCCTGCTGCTCCTGCTCCTGCTCCTGGCATCGGCGCTCCTGCTCCTCGTGCAGGCGACGATGCAGTCTCTTCAGGTGACTGGACTGACCTGACACCGTGCGACGCTAGGGACGCTCTACCAGTCGAGAAGGCAAAAAGGGGATCACAGACTTATGTGTAGTGCACCTGATATGGGCCATCTACAAAAGACATCATGAGCACAAGAGTAAGAGTAGAACTATGAGACCAGAAAGTAAACAGAAAGGAAAGTGAGACAAAACTTTTGAGATAAGTAAATAATATAGAGTTGGTCAAGATAACCAACTTTTCAGAAGACACTAAGGTCAACGTAAGAGTAAGGGTCTATAGTCCTTAGGTCGACAATTCTAGTCTAGGTTAGCGGTCCTACAGTCAGCAAGGCTTTGATACCACTTATGTCACACCCGGTTTTGGTAGGTAAACCGAATGCGAACCATGTACGTGCTAGGATCAGCACTCACGTACACAGCGATTACATAATTGGACATCATCACACAATGCTTGAATTAAATAGTAGAAAGGTACTTAGTTACATCAAGATGTCTGAGACATCCATAGAGTCTATTACATAAACATAGTGTTCAACAATAACATCAAAGTGCGGAGTATCGAAACGTAGAATGTAAGCGTACACAGGCAGTCGACTAGGGGTTTGCCACTAAAGTAAGCTAGAACTCGTCGTAGTCCTAGAACTCCTCAAAGTCCTCCATGTTACCAGCTTCATCTCCTGAGAACTAAGTACAGTGGGGACAACCTGGGGTGGGGTGATTTGTAAAGCAAGGGTGAGTTCACATCAACGTACTCAGCAAATGTCTCGTTTGGCTAAGGTGGACTAGCTGTATGTGGAGTTAAGGTTAAGTTGTTGCTTTTAGTTGGTCAAGTTTTATTACTATAAGTCGAGCCAAATTTTAGTAATAACCCAGTTATTACCTAGAAGCACTCCCTCCAAGAGGAAATACCATAGATCAGAATTATAATCACCATTGCTAGTCGTCATCATAAAAGTACTCAACGTTCTTCTAATCGAAGAGGATCCCAAGGCTGCTCATAACTGTGAGCATGGCTGATATACAAGTTTCTAACACTCTGCAGAGGTTGCACACTTTACCCACAAGCCATGATTCGCATTTTGTCCGAGGTTCTAGCCTCCCCATTGATCACTACCAAGGTGACCTAGCAGGGTCTCACTTCGTAGCCTTTGCAAAGATTTCCTAGAGGTCATAGCCACCCGTTAGATTTCTCCAGTTTGATAAACATAGTACATCTCCCAAAAGAAACGGTGACTAACAAAACCAAATCAAAGAACATCTGCAACCAACCTCGGTAGAGCAAGTACTGTGCCCGGACCCCATTGATGGCCCTACGGCGAAGCCAACTACTCCTCTGGTTCCTTTAATTAATCAGCTAAGGGCGTCCCATTCCACCCTCATGGTTGCACTGTTATCCCGGGTTGTCACTCCCCAAACAGGTCCTTACGGAGAGGTACTCAGGAAATAGCCCGAGCCCCTTAAAGAATCATAAGAACCCCATTGGGATAACATCATTGTATCATAAAAGATCACATCATGTTCATTGATTAATTTAAAGCAATAGCATAAGCTAACCATGATTAACCCAAAAAGGTAAGGTAAATACAGACTAGTCAATCCTTAGGTTTCAATAAAGTAATGCGGGACAGTGAATTATAAAGTAGAGTAGGACATGATAGGTCTGAGGACACTTGCCTTCACCAGGTTGTTGCTTAGAGGGATCTTCGGCAACACACTCAGGAACCTCAGACTGCTCATTGTCTAAATGAAGCGAGCATACATTCAATACATTTGGAAAGTAAAAATGAACATCACATCAAACATGTACAAACATTGGAATCACAACTCAAAAGAGGTAATACTAAATAAAGGAGAATAAGATCAAGTTATAAAATGGACTAATCTCAGTTGGGATTAATTGCTCTCTAAGTGTTGGAACATAGCTCAAAAGGGTTAAGTAATAATTATACCAAGAAAAGATTAAATTATAAGATGAACTACTCTCATTTAGGAATTTGATTATCCTTTGAGTGTTATCCATAATTACATACCTAATTCTATTTATTTCATTAAGACCTAGAGGTTAAACAAATGAATTCATGAAATGCATAACACTAATCTCACAAGATTAAATATACTTTACTCCTAGGATTCTCCTTTTATTTATTTCATTAAATAAATTAATCAACATATACTTTAATTCTATATTCTAAGTGTAAAGATTAAAGTATACAAATTACAGTTGGTCATATTTTATTTGAACAGAGAATAATCTTGTGAACATTTTGCAATTTGAACCACTAAATTTGGAGTTCATATGAAAAAGATATGAAATAAACAAGTTTTCAAGTTTGAAATATTAAATTAGGGCTAAATCTATGATAAATAAAAGTCCAGAGGGCCATTCTAAAGAAACCAGGGACCTATGCGCTAAAACCGAGGACGACGGGTTGATTCCCTAAAACCAGGGGTCTCTTAAGCAAAACAAACACACAAAGGGGTATGGGGTTACCTCAGCCGTCGGATCAGACATCAATGGCCCAGATTAGATCACGCGGGCACGCGCGCGGGCACGGCTGATAAGCGGGTCTAGGGCACCAGCGAGCCAGGGCGGGCTGACAGGCCGGGCCCAGGGGCAGAGACACGGGTGAGGGGGAGAGAGGTGAGACGGTTGGATCTAGATCGAAGGGCTACGATTGCGCTACCTCTGGTGCAGTACTTGGCGAATTAAGGGCATGGGACGGTTGCTCACCTCGATTGCGAACTCCAGGACGCTTGGAGAACGGCGGGGGTGCGGTGGAGACACGGGTCGACGGTGGCGGAGCTCCGACTGCGCAAGAACCGCTCCTGTGAGCATGGACCGGGCGTAGCAGGGAGGGAGAGGGCGCACCAAAGGGTGTCCCGAGTAGCTGACAACAAGGGGAAGCTCACCGTGGCATTGGATGGGGCACGGGCGCAACGGCGTCCACGCAACAGGCGGTGGAGGTCGGCGGGCGGTGGCAGAGCTCTTGATTCACGCGGGCAGAGCAAGAGAGAGGGCGAGGGAGCTGGGCAGAGGGCGCAAATGGGAGAGGGGAGGTGAGCGAGCAGGGCGCAGGACTCAAAAGGGACGCGAGCGCATGGACGTGGCCGGAGAACACTCGGTCGTGGGCGCGTCCACGGCGGGGTGATCGTGGACGAGAGGTTAGAGATGGCTGATAGGTGGGGATGGCGGGATAGAGAGAGGGGAGCGGGTGCGCGCGAGAGAACTAGTGCCGATAGGTCTGGCCCACGCGATAGAGAGAGAGAGAGAGAGGGAGAGAGGCGCGCTCGGGTTGGTGCCGACAGGCAGGACCCGCGTGTGAGGTAGAGGGGGCGCGCGGGCGCGGGCACGGGCATGCGCTCACGGGCTAAGCTAATTGGGGTGCCTTGGGCCGAATTAGCTTTTCCTTTTTCCTGGAATTTCTAATAGCTTTTCTATTTATTTTCTCTAGGGTTTTCAATTCAAATTCAAACTAAGTTTCAAATTCAAACCAAATCAAATATGTGCAACATTTCAAAGAATATTTAGGCTCAATATGATGCAACATTCCATGACTCATATGTTTTGGGCAATATAGAATAAATAATCCCTCACTAATACAACTAACTCTAAATAAAAGAGAAAGGGAGAGAGAAAACTAGAGAGAGAGAGAGAGAAACTAGAGTGAGATAGAGAAGAGTAACACGTGAATTTGGATGGTCATAAGAAAGAAAATTTATGCCCCCAAATTCAGGGTGTTACACAGTTCATCCCCTATCCAGTATTCGATATAGTTCAAAAGAGAGAGGCCACATGAAGAGCTACAGTATACATTAATAAAAACATCAAGATTGGTATGAATGAAGAAATTGGTTAAGAGGATTTTAGGGAATACCTATGTGTCTGCTTTGCATATCCTGTTTCTATTTCTTTGAGCGGCCAAGAAGCAACTTGGAGGTCTGGCCACCTGTGGTCTTTTAACTCCTTACATTGAGATATCATATCAATTTGTCTTTGCAGTCCTTTAATCTTTATATATTGTACAACAAAATCAGAGATTGGGATAAGTTATAGTGAACTAGTAATTGTTTAGTTTGTGCATACTCACAGAGTCGGTGAGGTCTTTGCGGTCTTGTGAAGTACCAAGTGAATCGAGCACTTGTATCTCCATATTTCTTGCATTGATCACGACGAGATACCAGTGCGTCCCTCGGATGTTTATCGAAATAAACACCTACAAAACAATTATAAATATTGCATAAGAATAAAATACATGTAAACACTAATAGTTTAGATTGCAAACTCATATTTACCATGTCATGGTATAGGTAAAGTAAAACCCTTCGTTCAGCGCTACATATTTATGCCATGTCTTTAATTGGATGTAGCTCCTCTGTTTTAATTTCAACATCACCGTCTTGCTTTAGAAAATTGAACTGGAAAACATTTTCTATGTGAACACGACCTCCAGATCGACACTTTAGATGCTTTGAGCTTTTATTAAATTTATGTAACAGTCTATCACCTGCAAGTGTGTAAGTTGCGGTTAAAAATACCAGGGTGAGTAAAAAAATTATACATAATAAGGTCGCCAAATTTGAAAACTAAACATGGATTATCTCATCACCTAGATATGTGTTCAATTGAAATAAACATTCAATCCACTTCCTTTCTACAAAGGCATCATCAATAAGCATGACTTCTACCCTTGGTTCACAAGGAATTTCCTTAATAAAATCGATGAGGGCAATGTCACCCTGCGTGCAAATATAGTCTAGGAGCAAAACAGTCGTGAGATAAAACTGAAATTAGTTATCGTAAAAATACAAATTGATCCATAGAGTACTATGAAAATTATAATACCTTCCGGAACTAATGCAGTTGCTACCGATTTTTTGGATTGTTATAAGACAAGACTACAAATAGAGATTCCATTCTCGTGGGACAAAAACCTACATTCATAAGATAAAATATAAACTAGTGCACGTACTTCGCCATGTTAGTGGAAAAAATAAATGATGATTTAAAAGCGTAAGCCCACATGCATAACAAATTGTTAGATGCATAATAAATCCTTCCTTGTGAGCATTGCTAATAGTTTGTGAAATTGATTTGTATGCAGGGAAACATCTTGCAGAGCATGCAGCGCTTTATATCCCATTAGACAGAGCACAATAGACGGTAGAGTGGTGTCATCTTCGGGTCTAAACCCTAAACCCAGGACTTTTTTGGCAAATACAAAAATCAGCATGAAGGCGAGCTAACCAAGATTAAGAAAAATGTGATCTCGAATGCAGCCTTATGCCATCTTGCTTGCAGTAACGATCTTGTGGTAGTCTTACCTAACATGTCTTCTTTTTTTTGAAATATTAAGTTCTGTTTGTTTACGTGAGTTGTCCCTAGAATCGTAGATTTGCAAATATACTCTACCGAATATAGTAGTATGGAACATCATAGTATCTGAATTTGCTTCTGATTGTATTCTATATTACAACAAGATGTCCAAGACATCCACTCAGTCTATAACATAGTCATTAACATCAAAGTGCGAAAATACAAAACATAGAAGATAAGGCCTTCACAGGCAGCTGACTGGGGTTTGCCACTAAGATAAACTAGAACTTACCGTAGTCTTGAAACTCCTCAAAGTCCTCCATGTTGCCACCATCTCCTGAGCACTGAGTACAGTGGGGACAACCTGGGGTGGGGTGGTTTGTAAAGCAAGGGTGAGTACACATCAACATACTCAGCAAATGTCCCGTTTGGCTAAAGTGGACTAGCTATATGTGGAGTTAAGGCTAAGCATCTGCTTTTAGTTGGTCAAGTATTTATAACTTTTACTAGAGCCAAATTTTAGAAATAAACTCAGTTATTACCCAAATGTACTCCCTCCAAGAGGAAATACCAGAGATCATAATTAGACCATCATCATTAATCATCATCGTAAAAGTAACCAAAGTTCTTCTAATCAAAGAGGATCCCAAGACCGCTCTTAAGTGTGAGCACGACCCATATATCAGTTTCTAACACTCTGTAGAGGTCGCACACTTTACCCACAAGCCGTGATTCCCATTCTGCCTAGAAAGAGCCAATCTCCATCGACCACTACCTAGGTGGCCTAGCAGGGTATCACTACATAGCCTTTACAAAGATTTCCAAGAGGTAATAGCCGCTAGTTAGGTTTATTTAGTTTGACAAACATAGTACCTCTCCCTAAAGGAAGGGTGACTAACAAAACCAAATCAGGAACCTCTGCAACCAGCCTCGACAGAGCAAGTACTGTGCCCGGACCCCATTGACGACCCTACAGAAAAGCCAACTACTCCTCTGGTTCCTCTAATTAATCAGCTAAGGGCGTCTCATTCCACCCTCATGGTTGCACTGTTATCCCGAGTGTCGCTCCCCAAATAGGTCCTTACGGAGAGGTACTCAGGAAAATGGCCTGAATCCCCTAAAATATCACAAGAACATAATCGGGATAACATTAGCGTATCATAAGTATTCACATCATGTTCATTGATTAAAGTAAAGCAATAGCATAAAGCTAACCATGATAACCCAAAAGGTAAACAAGGATAAGTAAATATAGACTAGTCAATCCTTAGGTTTTAGTAATGTAATGCGGGACGGTGAATTATAAAGTATGTAGGACATAATGGGTCAGAGGACACTTGCCTTCACCAGGCTGTTGCTCAGGAAGATCATCGGCAACACACTCAGAAACCACGGGTTGCTCGTTGTCTAAATAAAGCGATCATACATTCAATACATTTGGAAAAGTACAAATGAATAGCACACCAAACATGTACAATCAAGTGAACACAAGTTTGATAAAACGCTAAGAACATATAGGGTAGACTTAAATGCTAGGGTTTAATATAATTAGAGATCAGTGGTTCCCTAGATATTATGGACTATTTAGTTTAGTTCTACTAATTTTAGTGAGACACAAAATTATACTAGGGATCAATTCATACACAACATTTTATTAATCTCACAACATTAAACATCTAAGTACCATTAGCATTTTCCTTTTTATTTATTTTACTAAACAAATACATTATTACTTAAACTTAACCTTTAGTCTAAGCATAAAATTAAAGTGCACAGACTATGGATGATTATAATTTATTTGGGCAGAGAATATATCTATGAACATTTTGCAATTTGAACCACTAGATTTGGAGTTCATATGAAAAAGATATGAAATAAACAAGTTTTGAAGTTTAAAATATGAAACTAAGCCCAATTCTGTGATTATTTAAAAAGCCAAGGGTATGATTATAAGAGTTCAGGGGTCTAGTTGCTAAAACACAGGTCGGTGGGTTGATTCTCGGAAACCTGAGGGTCTCTTTAACAAAAATACATGCGAAGGGGTATCGGGCGATCTCAACCATCAGATTGTAGATCAACGAACAAGATCAGATCCCGCGGACGCGCGTGCGGGCGCGGGTGCACAGCGAGCGCTGATAGGTCAGCTCAGGATGCCAGCTACATGAGGTAGGGCTGATAGGCTGGGCCCAGCGGTAGAGCGTGGGTGAGGTGAGTGGGTCTAAGCGGTTGGATTTGCATCGGGTAGTTGCGATTAGATCTGTTCTGACTAAACCTAGACCGCCAGATCTTGGATGGACGTCCGAGATCCAACGGCCAGCGACTGGTCTTCAGTGCGGTGGCACCACTCGTCCTTGCGGCAAGGTTTCGCCGGAGACGAGGGAGGCGGCCACGGTAGGACTCTCGGGGTTTCAAGAAAGGCTTGGGCGCGTTCAAGGCGACATGGCGAACACGACCGTGGGCACAATGCCGGTGTGGGGGCACCAGAGGGCGCAGAACATGGCGAGGCAGCCCAATGGTGGCGCGGATCAACTCTGGTGAGCAACTACGCGAACACTGGGGCAGTAACGGGCGAAATAAAGGCATAGGAAGGTTGCTCACCTTGAGTGCGAACTTAGGGGCGCTTAGGCGACAGTGGGGATGCAGGGAAGCCTCGGGTCGACGGTGGCGGACTCCGTCTGCATGGGAAAATACTCCGGTGAGCGCAGACCGGGCGAATCAGAGGGGCTAGGGGCAAACCGAGGGGTGTCCCGAGTTGCTGACGGCGAGGCGGAACTCACCGAGGCAACGGGCACGGTAGGGGCTCAACGTCGGCCATAGAACGGGCGATGGACTTTGGTGAGCAGCGATAGAGCTCCCTGGGCATGCGTGTAGGGCGAGAGAGGGCGAGGGTGTTCGGTTGAGGGCGCAAATGAGCAGGGGAAGTGGGCGAGCAGGGTACTGGCTCTAAAGGGGGTCGGGGCGTGCAGAGGTGGCTAGAAAACGTGCGACGTGGGCGCGTCCACGGCAGGAGTGCGCGGATGGGAGGTTAGGGACGGGGCCTGACAGGTGGGGTCCGCGGGCCAGCGAGAGAGGACGTGCGCGTGTGGGATAGGCTGACAGGCGGGGGCTGCCTGTCAGCGCAGGCAGGCGCGCGGGAGCGCGCGGGGGGGGGGGGGGGGGGGGGGGGGTTGTAACACCCCTGGTGTTATTGCAACTAAAACGTGAGCATGGCATCATAAACATTGGCATTGCATATGTTTGACACACCTAGAGTGCATTTAGTAGGTAAAAATTTCAAACAAGTTGTATGGTTATGGCATTTTGCAAATAGAACCCTGGATAGGGAGCTTAACCCTAAATAGGGATTATAGGGGGTAAAACTTAACCAAATTGAGAAAACCTCAAAACTTTAGGGAAATAGTCATAAAATATCCCAAAAAATAAACTTGAATCACATTTATACCCCTAGGATATCCAAGAACCCCATTTGAACCCTAGAAAACTTAAGTTCAAACCCTAGGGGCCTATGTGCAAAAACAGTGCACATTTGGACTAAAGTGTAAAAACTACAATGTTAAGGCATATTAAGTCCTTTTGTTCACAAATATATGAATTTGCAAGTTAGACTCTAAGTTTTGGGTCTATTTGCAAAAATCACCTCTTAACCCTTATATAGCCTAAGTCTAAATTTCAGAGTTTTGGGCTTAAATTTTGAGCCTTGTAACTTCCAAATACTAGGGGTTTTACCCTAGAGCACCACATCAAAGTTGTAGAGCAAACATAGGAGAACAACTTTGCTTAAGGTTGTGAGCATAATTGTTAAGAAAAATTTGGGAGATAATTAAGTCCAAAGTTGGACTGTCAGGTCACTAGGTCTGAATTTTCAAACATACATTGCAACCATTAAGACTTTGAGCATGAATTCAAGCTTGAATTGTTAAGAATTTGATCAGGGGTGCTATGACAAAATTGTAGCTGGTTTGTCAAGCTATAACTTTGGTACAGAGAGCTAGCCTGGTCACCACACAAAATCTAGAGTAAATCATGCTCCAAATAGCTCTGTCAGTTCATCTGATGAAGATCTCCATGGTACAGTACCAGGATCAGATAAGAACGCCAGCGTCAGAAAGATCTCGCCGCCGACGACTCCCTGCTGTGACTCGTGTCACCGGCGTTGGGATTCGTGTCTGCGCGGATGGATAGCGGCGCGGGGTAAGGAGATCATCGCCTTGTTTGATTTCAGCCCAACACTGTTCAGACTTTCTTCTTTTCTTTTTCTATCCAGCTTTAGAAATATGTAGAAAATTGTAGAAAAATCCTAAAATTGTGAAACCAATTTTCCTAGACTTCTTATTTTCCATAGTATTTAATAAAAATAGTTTCTTGATTTTTAGATTAAATAAGGAATTTTAAGGCATTTAAACTAGTTTAAGACATTAGTTCTGGATTTTTAGAAAACATATGGTAATTCTAAAAATGTCCAAACTTTTTATATGAGTTCTATACATTATTTAGAAGCCTTGGGTAGAGTTTGGCTTGATTTGGACCTTGTTTGATAACTAGAACCCAAAACCCCCCTGCCCCGTGAACTCCTTTACTGACTCCGGAAACACTAAGTTCTCGGAGTTCCGTGAAGGAAAATTGTATTCAAGGCCTTAGATAATAAATTCTTATTATCTTTGCATTCTCATGAGCATTACATGGCATTCATTCTTATATACATATATATGGTTATGTTTAGAAAACGAAGAAGAAATCGAAGTGGCTGAAGAGAAGGCTCCACCACCTTTGGAATCTCAAGCAGGGTCTTGTCTCTACTTTGACATCTGCGGGCCTGAGCCTGACTCACCTACTAACGAAGGCAAGCCCCGGTGCATTTGCCACCTTCCTTGATGTTTTTAAATCTTTTTCACTTAGTTGCTGCATTAAGTAATAGGAGTTGATTGCTAAACAATTCCTGCATCACCTTCCTTGATCTTGATTACTCTCCTTGATACCCTGTTTTACAAAAGATATTTACTATGCTTAGTATTGCTCTAGAAAAACAAAAGGTTTTGTTTTACAAAAGATGTTTGGCAAAGTGGGAGAGATGTTTTTGAAAATTAAATTTGATGGTGGATTCATCATGGCCATGATGGGTTCAACATCGGAAAAAATGTACCTCTGCCAGGTACCAAGTTTTTGGGTAAATGATTAAGCTGAGACTGGGCGGGTGACTTGCACGAGAAGAGAGTCTCGGTGTAGTGTCTCCGTCTGAGTCGATTAAGGACCGTGTCGATGTAGGCCTGCTGACCGAGGACCCTTTAACTGGTCACATGCCTCGTCATGGGTAAGCCTTGCCTCGGGTAGACTAAGGCCAGAATAAGATAACACGAAATGGGCGTGGAGCGGTGGCGAGAGTAGCGTGTACCCTCCGTGGCAAGAGGCTGGACGGTGGTGTATCTGTGCTCTCGGTTTGCGTGAACCTGATCTGGTCTTAAGAACCCCGGTGGCGGGTTGACATATGCAAGGGTTAAGTGCTACATATGTCGTGTGATTGGAGATCCTCAGTTGAGTATAATCGATTCGGATCGTCGTACCTCCGCGGTTATGGAGACTTGGTCACTGACTTATACGTAGAATTCCACTAAAGATAAAGGGATTGATGAGAAATTGGCTAGTGCAGGAAAAGTGTTTGAACTAGGATAGAAAGAACTCTAGATATAGGTAAGTTACCTAACTTGACAATAAAACTGGATTTTTAAGGATCCACTCTTAATAAGCATTTACGCAAAATAGAGTCTTTGATCTTGAGATACCTTACCTTGACTCCCTTATAACTAGCATACCCTTGAGAGTCTTTTCTTTAGTCGGGTAAGACTTGCTGAGTAATTCCATACTCAGGGTTTATTCCCTCGTTGTTTTTAGGTGAGGAAGCAGCAGATTTTTGTTGCTTTTGTACCAAGGTGGTTCCAAACGAAGAAAAACAAGAGTGAAGCTGCAGGAGGACCTGGTCCTCCATAAGAAACTTTTATGTAAAAACTTATCGGGAGGAGTTTTTGCCTCCCTTGGTATTGTAATAATACTACTCGGCACTCGTTTTATAGCTCTGGTCTGTAATAAGTAACTTGATCTTACTTTTTAATAAATGTAAGTTTATGTAATCACTTCCGCATTTCGATATCTCCAATGTTCTGTAATGTCTGCAAGACGGGTGAAACGTTCCTAGAAAGGTAAGAGAAAAGATACCAAACTTAACAAGTGATTCATGAACATCTACAGGGTTGTCTGATGTCTGTTGGACAAGGACAACTGTAGGTGGGCCTAATGACTTGGGAGGTTCTGTCACAGGTTTGGGCCGACTGGGCTGGCTTGGGCCGAATTGGTTTTTCCCTTTTTCTTGGAATTTCTAATGCTTTTCTATTTTATTTTCCCTAGGGTTTTCAATTCAAATTCAAATCAAGTTTCAAATTCAAACTAAATCAAACATGTGCAACAATTCAAAGAATATTTGGAGCTTAGCATGATGCAACATTTCATGACACATATTGTTTTGACAAAATAAAATAAATTCCCTCACTAATTAAGCTAAATCTACCCAAAATAAAAAGAGAGAGAGGAACTAGAGAGAGAGAAGAGTAGCACCTAAATTTGGTAGATCTGTAGAAAGAAATTTTATACCCCCAAATTCAGGGTGTTACAGACCTATCCCCCTTAAAAAGAATCACGCCCTCAAGATCCAGGGTTGGCTAGCAAAGAGTTCAAGGTACTTGGCTTTCAGATCATCTTCCCTTTCCCAGGTTGCTTCCTCTTCTGAGTGATGATTCCATTTGACTTTGCACATCCTAATGGTTATCCTTCGAGTGACCCGATCTACTATCTTAAGAATCTGAGTTGGCTTCTCAATGTATGTCAAATCTTCTTGAACTTCAAGGTCCTCTATTGGCAACTGCTCTTCTGGTACTCGCAAGCATTTCTTCAACTGAGACACATGAAATACATCATGCATGGCTGACATATTTTCTAGTAAGATGAGTTGATATGCCACTTCTCCACATCTTGCTTGAATTTAGTACGGTCGATGTATCAAGGTGCTAGCTTGCCTCTGACTCCGAACCTTTTGGTTCCTCTGATGGATGACATTTTCAAGTAAACATAGTCTCCCACTTCGAAACACAATTCTCTTCTTCAGGTGTCAGCGTAGCTTCGCTGTCTTTAGATTCTCTTGAACCATTCTAATGTTCTCTTCAGCTTCAAGCAGGATATCTGGACCGAACACCTGCCTTTCACCGGGTTGGTTCCAATGCAACGGAGTTCTGCAATTCCTCTCGTAGAGTGCTTGGAATGGTGACATCTTCAGACTGGCCTGATAGCTATAGTTGTAGGAGAATTCTGCATATGGTAGCCTCTTGTCCCAACCTAACTTGTATTGCAAAGCACAAGCTCTCACCATATCTTCAAGAATCTGGTTGGTTCAATCTGTCGACCGTCTGTTTGCGGGTGATAAGCTGAACTGAACTTCAAATGTGTACCCAAAGATTCATGCAACTGCTGCCAAAAATGAGAAGTAAATTGGGTGTCTCCATCTGATACTATCTTCTTTGGAACGCCATGCAAGCACACAATCTGAGACATGTATAATTCTGCTAGTACAACACTGCTATAGGTGCTCCTAACCGGTATGAAATGAGCCGCCTTTGTTAAACGGTCCACTACTACCCAGATGGAGTAATAACCAGCACGAGTGCGGGGCAGACCAACTATAAAGTCCATCCCAATCTCATCCCATTTCCACTGAGGAATCTGCAACGGCTGCAACAAACCTGCGGGTCTCTGATGTTCTGCCTTGATCCTCTGACAATTGTCACATCTAGCAACATACTCTGCTATCTCCCTTTTCATACCGTACCACCAGAATCTTTTGTTCAGGTCTGGGTACATCTTCTCGCTACCAGGGTGTACAGAATATGTTGTCTCATGAGCTTCCTTGAGAATCAGCTCCCAGATCGATTTGATGTTGGGAACACACAGCCTATCCTTGAACCATACCACTCCTTCCGCGTCTTCACGGAAATCTGGACCTTTCCCATCTATCATCAGCTGTTGGATCTCATTGATCTTCTCATCGCCTTTCTGACCTTTCTTGATGTCTTTGCTCTAGAGTGGGTCCAAGCTCAACTATCACTCCTTGAGTGTTATTCAGAAATCCGAGACTCAGCCTATCGAATTCCTTTGCTAGCTTGTATGGCATTGGGTGAGCGGCCAACATATTAACTTGACTCTTTTTGCTCAAAGCATCTGCAACCACATTTGCTTTGCCTGGATGATAATGTATCTCTAGCTCTTAGTCTTTGATCATGTAACACCCGGATTTTAGGGGTCCAAAACCCGGGGTTAACATAAACACCAGGTATGCTGGGACCAAGTCTCAAACATATGATGTATAGTGGCACAGGATCGAATGTCACATCTTTACATATAACAGGAGTTCTATACAAAATAAATAATTACATTATAAGGAGACAACGGTCCAGCAACCCAAAGCTGACTGGGAGACGACGACCTAGACCACTCACGAACTCATCACAGCATCCTCCATGAGCATCATCCTGCAGTACCTGTTCTTGACCTGTGGTGTATGTGAGACAGCAAGAGTGAGCTCACATACGTTCATCGCTCAACAAGTTGTGGGAAATACTGTGCATGAACTCGCCAAAGGTGGGAGCTCACATGAAGTGTAAGGCTTACCAAAGAGGATGGTTAGAGCTGAGCATTGCTTTTAAAGTTGGTCAAAATTTTATTAGCAATTACTAAGTATAAGTAAATACCAAACCCAATTAAGTAATAGAACAAAAGTAACAACATCACCTGCGATGCAATGCATATGACAGATTGAATTTAGTTCCATAAATTAATCATGTGAGTGTCCGAGCTGCTCATGACCGTGAGCACGGCTAGTATACCAGTTTTACACTCTGCAGAGGTTGCGCATCTTTACCCACAAGTCGTGTATCCCATGTCGCCAGGGTTTGCAAGGCCCTTAGACACTTCCGAGGTGAATGGCTAGGGATCCACTACGAGGCCTTTACAAAGTTCCACTAGCTTCCGAAAACCCGCTACAGTTTATAGGAAGATCCAGTGCAGGAATCCCTTGCAGGACCGC
This sequence comes from Zea luxurians, assembly GCA_029449295.1. Classification (NCBI taxonomy): domain Eukaryota; kingdom Viridiplantae; phylum Streptophyta; class Magnoliopsida; order Poales; family Poaceae; genus Zea; species Zea luxurians. Next base: position 45,614,909 of record JAOPSE010000022.1, on the reverse strand, counting down.
CATCGCAGCAAAATCCTTCCGAGGGCCTCCCTACACTGACCTCTCCCCTACTGCCCTTGCCCCTTTCGGGTAAGGTAGTCTTCCACTAGCTTTCCTAATTAATCAGTCAAGGGCGTCCCATTCCACCCTCGTGGTAGCACTGTTTTCCCGGGTGGTTCTCCATGTTCCAATTAACATAATGATCTTAACATGAACCATAAATAACAACTGATAACAAAAGTATAATCATGAATGGTGTATCCCCATACCCAAAACCACATATAGCACTAGCAAGTACTACCCAGAAAGTTCAGTGGTAAACAAGGTATGAAGATAGACAAACTAGGGTAACCTATTGGGTCCCATCAAAATTAACCTATGCAGATCATTATGATTAATTAGAACATGAGTAGGTGAAAAGAAGTGATCAAGGGCACAACTTGCCTGGGCCTTGAGAATCCAGGTACCAGGATGATCTTCAGATGATACGTATCCTCACTGCTAGTCGTAGCAATTCAAACAAACAGTGTATAGGCAGAATTAACATTACACCAAACATATATGCAAAATACATATTAATAATCTACATGATGAAATATGATCACAGGAACAAGAATTATTAATTTTGGAGTTATAGATTTTAAGTTATGAATTTTCCTAAGGTTTAATGTGATTAAAATATGATTAAATGATAAATAAATTTTCTGACAGAGTTCATGACAAAACAGTGATTCTAAATGATAGAGAATATTATTACAAAATTTTAGGAATTGGAATGGTTCAATTTGGAGTTAAAATGAATTTTCTATGAATTATCTAAATTCTAGTAATTATTTTCATATTATAAATCCATTTTCTATTTCATTTATTCAAATTAAATGAGTTCTGGACTGGGCCTCAAATTCATAAAAGGCCAGGGGCCTCGGCGCAAGAATTCCCAGACTCAGGCTACACCCGCGGTGGACGGCGGGTTAATTTCTATAAACTACAGGGACTTTTTTGAAAACTGGGCAGCCCGAAGGGGTATCCTCGAATACAAGCCGTTGGATCGCGAATCAAAGGTTCAGATTAGAAGCCCCTCCCCAATTGAACCGGTATGCATTCCAGTCCACAAGATCAGAGATCAACGGTGGGCACTTTATGGCAAACGATTCCATCCCGAGCCGCAGGATCACGATCCAGGGGCTGTGAATCATCCACCCAATCGGTCATCCCCCCATTGATCTCACCCGCTCAAACCTCATCAAACGGCCATAAGACCATCTTCCACCCCACGACGCACCAGGCAGCAGCGCCGCGGTGGCACCATCACCGGCGACACGCCATCCTGCCCCAGATGACCAATTCTCACATCCGAAGCGCTCAACTTGAAGTGAAGTCGGAAGTGAGCAAGTTGAGACGATTATTACCGATATCTGCGTAGGGGTGAGCTTTGTTCACGATGAGAGGCGGATATACGGCGGCGCTGGATCTCCAGTGCGAAATTCTGTTGACCCTGATGGATTTCTGCACCCGAGTCGGTCATGGCCGCATCCAGAGAGCATCCGCGAATCCATACGGCCACCACATGGGGGAAAAGGTTCACCAGCATAGGCACGGGTCGGTGGCGGCATACTCCGTTTCCACCCCCCCCCAATGGCGGCGAGACTAGCAAAGGCGAGATGGACAAGAGGACCGCGGCCAGGGCTTCCATATATAGATCGGGGGAAAATAACTACAACGAAATTCCCGGCGAGATCCGCGGTGCGCGCGAGGGACGGAGGGAGTCCGAGCTAGGGAGATCCCGCTGTGTCGTCCGGCCAGCACAATCCTAACAGAACGAAGGAGATTCATCCGACGAGGTGGCCCCACACGGTAGTCTCAAGGAAACACTGCACTGCGCATTTGACAGGCTGGAGCGTGGCCCCATCGGTCAGCCCAAGCGCCACAAGCGCCCGCCACCGTGGTCAGGAGTGGGCCGAAATGGGGAAGTCGGCCCAGCAGGCTGTTTTCTTTTTTTTTTCTTTTTATTTTCTTTTCTTTCTTTCTTTTTGAATCTCAATTTAAATTTCAAACTTGTGGTGAACTTGTATTCAAATTTCTGAGTATATGATTTGAATAAATTATTGTGGAATAAATTTACCTATTCATTAATTTATTCTTTTATTATATAGTATTTTCTCTTTCCTTCTCTATTTCAAACCCTAATTCTCAATTTAGGATTCAAACTTCTTCTCAAGTCATTGTTTTATTTTCTACTAGCATTATTATTGTTATTGTTTTAATGCCCAAGCAAACAAAACTCCAAATGATGCACAAGTTATTTAAGTGTCTCTTGTTAATTATTTATTTGTGTAAGTAAGGGGTTCACATGAAATGATAGATAGAGAGGACACACACATATGTATAAAGGAATATAATCCCTCCATTTAGATTTTCTTACAAAGTGGGTGTTACAAATCCTACCCCCCTTAAAAATAATCTCGTCCTCGAGATTTGTAAGAAAAGGGAATACAAAAGGATTGGTTTGCAATTTAGCTTTTAATTTCTAAATCAAGGGTCTCTCTTTTTATTATTAGTAAGTGATAGGAGAGCATGGGTATTATATGTATGTCCACTTTATTATGTAGGATAGAAGATGTCTTTAGGGCATATATAGGTTTGAGTAAGAAAGAGTAGGATAAGAAAAGACTCCATCCAAGATTGTGGACCTTGACTCATCTTGGTGACTACACTTGATCCTTGAAGACTTGAGTTGATGCTCATCCTCCTTTGATGAAAGTTGATCATCTTCTTTGGTCTTATCTCATTGATTAGGAGTTAGTGTATATTATTGGCTGGGGAATATGGTTAATATAGGTATGGATGAGATAGATTACATGATGTAGGTTACAAGTTTGTTTTAGGTAGGGGTTGATAGACTATGCAATCCATCATTACTCTATTGGTTGGGTTGTTATGTAACTTGTTATATAGGTCAAGTTGTTGGGTATGGCCAAGTTGATATAAGTCTCCAAATTAGGTCTAAGTAATTTAGGAGTATGGCCCTATTTTTTTTTTCTACCAGCATTAAGTAACTCACACTAGATTAGACCATATTAAATTAGATATGATCTAGATTAGATTGGGTATGAATAGATTAGACTAGTTTAGGTTAGTTAGGTCCAACTTGGTAGAATATGTATTATTAAGATATGTTTTGAGATTAGTTAGATATGTTATGGTAAGATAGAATCTCTTGCTAGGTTAAAATTGAGGGGTTATGCAACTATCAGATGGTTAAAGTAGTTGCATATGGCCAAGTCGATCTGTCATTCTTAATTTAGTGCAGGGTGAACTAAGTTAAGACCTGTTCTATAGGGATAGAGTCTAAAACTATTTCTTCCGTATTATCTAACATGTTTGATAAGTCACTTTAGATTTGATCAGATCTAGGTTAGATGGGTGTGACTAGTTTGACTAGATAAGATCAAATTAATTTGCATTAGATCATGGTTGATAAACTAGGGTGGATAAGTATGCCTATTAGGATAAGATGGATCCATAAAAATAAGATAAAATCTTTTGAGGTCAGTTAGATCTATTAGGATGAGATAAAGTCTTTTTAAGATAAGATGAGTATCTTTTAAGATGAGATGGATCTATTAAGATAAGGGAGAATCCTTTTTAAGATAAGATGAATTGGTTAGAATGAGATCTTTTAGGATAAGATAAATTTCTTAAGCTAGATAAGTTCCAATGGGGACAATCTAGGTTGTCTAGTTATTTTATAATTATAATTTTTTTTATACCTATGTGTATATGCAGATGCAATTGTGAGCATTACTCCACAACCCATCATACTCAATCAAAGATCCAAATCAGACAAGTATCATAAGAACAAGCATTCAATAATAGTTTTGTTTTTTTTGTCCCTAAGAGTAGGTCTCCTATTCCTAAAAGTCACTTTAGGCACAGGATTTCAAAGTGTGAAATCCAAGTTTGTCTTTAGAAGGAAAAGGTAAGAATAATCAGAGTAAAGCGGAAATAGATGAGAAAAGATTAAGAAAAGTTTAGAAAGAATCAGAGTAGTAAAGGTAAGTAGATAATGGTTGTCCAGTTCTATCTAGGTTTCGTCCTACAGTCAACATTCCTCTGATACCACTTCTGTAACACCCGGATTTTAGGGGTCCAAAACCCGGGGTTAACATAAACACCAGGTATGCTGGGACCAAGTCTCAAACATATGATGTATAGTGGCACAGGATCGAATGTCACATCTTTACATATAACAGGAGTTCTATACAAAATAAATAATTACATTATAAGGAGACAACGGTCCAGCAACCCAAAGCTGACTGGGAGATGACGACCTAGACCACTCACGAACTCATCACAGCATCCTCCATGAGCATCATCCTGCAGTACCTGTTCTTGACCTGTGGTGTATGTGAGACAGCAAGAGTGAGCTCACATACGTTCATCGCTCAACAAGTTGTGGGAAATACTGTGCATGAACTCGCCAAAGGTGGGAGCTCACGTGAAGTGTATGGCTTACCAAAGAGGATGGTTAGAGCTGAGCATTGCTTTTAAAGTTGGTCAAAATTTTATTAGCAATTACTAAGTATAAGTAAATACCAAACCCAATTAAGTAATAGAACAAAAGTAACAACATCACCTGCGATGCAATGCATATGACAGATTGAATTTAGTTCCATAAATTAATCATGTGAGTGTCCGAGCTGCTCATGACCGTGAGCACGGCTAGTATACCAGTTTTACACTCTGCAGAGGTTGCGCATCTTTACCCACAAGTCGTGTATCCCATGTCGCCAGGGTTTGCAAGGCCCTTAGACACTTCCGAGGTGAATGGCTAGGGATCCACTACGAGGCCTTTACAAAGTTCCACTAGCTTCCGAAAACCCGCTACAGTTTATAGGAAGATCCAGTGCAGGAATCCCTTGCAGGACCGCCATCGCAGCAAAATCCTCCCGAGGGCCTCCCTACACTGACCTCTCCCCTACTGCCCTTGCCCCTTTCGGGTAAGGTAGTCTTCCACTAGCTTTCCTAATTAATCAGCCAAGGGCGTCCCATTCCACCCTCGTGGTAGCACTGTTTTCCCGGGTGGTTCTCCATGTTCCAATTAACATAATGATCTTAACATGAACCATAAATAACAACTGATAACAAAAGTATAATCATGAATGGTGTATCCCCATACCCAAAACCACATATAGCACTAGCAAGTACTACCCAGAAAGTTCAGTGGTAAACAAGGTATGAAGATAGACAAACTAGGGTAACCTATTGGGTCCCATCAAAATTAACCTATGCAGATCATTATGATTAATTAGAACATGAGTAGGTGAAAAGAAGTGATCAAGGGCACAACTTGCCTGGGCCTTGAGAATCCAGGTACCAGGATGATCTTCAGATGATACGTATCCTCACTGCTAGTCGTAGCAATTCAAACAAACAGTGTATAGGCAGAATTAACATTACACCAAACATATATGCAAAATACATATTAATAATCTACATGATGAAATATGATCACAGGAACAAGAATTATTAATTTTGGAGTTATAGATTTTAAGTTATGAATTTTCCTAAGGTTTAATGTGATTAAAATATGATTAAATGATAAATAAATTTTCTGACAGAGTTCATGACAAAACAGTGATTCTAAATGATAGAGAATATTATTACAAAATTTTAGGAATTGGAATGGTTCAATTTGGAGTTAAAATGAATTTTCTATGAATTATCTAAATTCTAGTAATTATTTTCATATTATAAATCCATTTTCTATTTCATTTATTCAAATTAAATGAGTTCTGGACTGGGCCTCAAATTCATAAAAGGCCAGGGGCCTCGGCGCAAGAATTCCCAGACTCAGGCTACACCCGCGGTGGACGGCGGGTTAATTTCTATAAACTACAGGGACTTTTTTGAAAACTGGGCAGCCCAAAGGGGTATCCTCGAATACAGGCCGTTGGATCGCGAATCAAAGGTTCAGATTAGAAGCCCCTCCCCAATTGAACCGGTATGCATTCCAGTCCACAAGATCAGAGATCAACGGTGGGCACTTTATGGCAAACGATTCCATCCCGAGCCGCAGGATCACGATCCAGGGGCTGTGAATCATCCACCCAATCGGTCATCCCCCCATTGATCTCACCCGCTCAAACCTCATCAAACGGCCATAAGACCATCTTCCACCCCACGACGCACCAGGCAGCAGCGCCGCGGTGGCACCATCACCGGCGACACGCCATCCTGCCCCAGATGACCAATTCTCACATCCGAAGCGCTCAACTTGAAGTGAAGTCGGAAGTGAGCAAGTTGAGACGATTATTACCGATATCTGCGTAGGGGTGAGCTTTGTTCACGATGAGAGGCGGATATACGGCGGCGCTGGATCTCCAGTGCGAAATTCTGTTGACCCTGATGGATTTCTGCACCCGAGTCGGTCATGGCCGCATCCAGAGAGCATCCGCGAATCCATACGGCCACCACATGGGGGAAAAGGTTCACCAGCATAGGCACGGGTCGGTGGTGGCATACTCCGTTTCCACCCCCCCCAATGGCGGCGAGACTAGCAAAGGCGAGATGGACAAGAGGACCGCGGCCAGGGCTTCCATATATAGATCGGGGGAAAATAACTACAACGAAATTCCCGGCGAGATCCGCGGTGCGCGCGAGGGACGGAGGGAGTCCGAGCTAGGGAGATCCCGCTGTGTCGTCCGGCCGGCACAATCCTAACAGAACGAAGGAGATTCATCCGACGAGGTGGCCCCACACGGTAGTCTCAAGGAAACACTGCACTGCGCATTTGACAGGCTGGAGCGTGGCCCCATCGGTCAGCCCAAGCGCCACAAGCGCCCGCCACCGTGGTCAGGAGTGGGCCGAAATGGGGAAGTCGGCCCAGCAGGCTGTTTTCTTTTTTTTTTCTTTTTATTTTCTTTTCTTTCTTTCTTTTTGAATCTCAATTTAAATTTCAAACTTGTGGTGAACTTGTATTCAAATTTCTGAGTATATGATTTGAATAAATTATTGTGGAATAAATTTACCTATTCATTAATTTATTCTTTTATTATATAGTATTTTCTCTTTCCTTCTCTATTTCAAACCCTAATTCTCAATTTAGGATTCAAACTTCTTCTCAAGTCATTGTTTTATTTTCTACTAGCATTATTATTGTTATTGTTTTAATGCCCAAGCAAACAAAACTCCAAATGATGCACAAGTTATTTAAGTGTCTCTTGTTAATTATTTATTTGTGTAAGTAAGGGGTTCACATGAAATGATAGATAGAGAGGACACACACATATGTATAAAGGAATATAATCCCTCCATTTAGATTTTCTTACAAAGTGGGTGTTACAGATCAACTCTAGCCATCTTCATTGTCTCATGTTTAGCTCTGACTGGGTAAATATGTACTTGAGGCTCTTGTGATCCATGTAGATATCACACTTCTGCCCATATAAATAGTGTCTCCAGATCTTCAGTGCATGAACCACTACTGCTAACTCTAGATTATGAGTGGGATAATTCTTCTCATGAACCTTCAACTGGTGGGATGATTATGCCACTACTTTCCATTCCTGCACTAACACACATCCCAGTCCGGTGTACGAAGCATCTCAATATACTAAGAATGGCTTATGAATATTTGACAAAATTAATATCAGCGCTGTTGTCAACTTCTGCTTCAACATCTCAAATGATTCTTGGCACGCGGGGGTCCACTTGAACTCAACCTTCTTTGCCAGCAAGGCTGTCATTGGCCTGGCAGTCTTGGAGATACCTTCAATGAAACACCGATAGTAACCGACCATTTCGATGAAACTCTTGATTCCTCGAACATCTTTTGGTGCTTTCTAGTCCAGAATCGCTGCTACCTTCTTTGGATCCACAACTAGACCATCTCGGTTTATAATATGACCCAAGGACAAGACTTCTCTGATCCAGAACTCGCACTTGCTAAGCTTGGCATACAGCTGACAATCTCGTAGCCTCTAAGGTACTTTCCTCAAGTGTTCTTCATGCTCTTGCTCATTCTAGGAATATACAAGAATATCATCAATGAACACCACTACGAACTGGTCGAGGTAATCCAGGAACACACTGTTCATCAAGTACATAAAGTAGGCTGGCGCATTCGTCAAACCGAATGACATGACCGTGAACTCATATAGTCCATACTTGGTGATGAATGTTGTCTTCGGTATTTCTGAAGGTCGGATTCTGAGCTGATGGTAACCTGACCTCAGATCTATCTTTGAGAACACACTGGCTCCTCTCAACTGATCGAATAGGTCTTCAATTTGGGACAGGAGGTACTTATTCTTAACAGTGACTTCATTCAAAGATCTGTAGTCAATACACATCCTCTTTGTACTATCCTTCTTCTCCACAAATAGCACAGGGGCTGCCCAAGGTGAGGTACTTGGTCTGATGTAGGCTTTCTCCAACAACTCATCAATCTTCTTCTTGAGTTCCACCAATTGTGGTCCAGACACTCGATAGGCTCTCATGGAAATAGGGGCGGTGCCTAGGATAAGTTCTATGGCAAATTCAACTTTCCTTCCAGGTGGCATGCTTGGTAACTCCTCAGGGACACGTCGGGGAATTCCGACACAATTCTAATATCCTCAATTGGGTTGGCCTCCTTGTCATCTACTGACAACTAGTGACTGGCTCCTTCTTCTAGTTCAGGCAAGTACAACTTAGTTACTACTTCCTTTCCGGATGGGGACACCAACTTGACTGTTCTCTTGTCACAACTGACAGTGTCTTGGTTTCTGTGTAGCCAATTCATCTCTAGGATGACATCTAACCCTTTAGTACCCATTATTACTAGGTTAGAGGGGAAGTCTATCCCCCTTATTTCAATTCTTAGATTCAGACACATCCTATCGGGCTGAACTTTTCCCCCAACTGAATTAACCCTTAATGGTGGAATCATTGGTTCTGTGGGGATGTTATGTGCTTCTACCCATGATGTAGAAATGAAAGAATGTGTGGCACCAGTGTCAAATAATACTTTTGCTGGATGGGATTCGACTGGAAACATACCTACTGCCACGTCCTGAGCATCCTGGATTGCTTCGGCCAACAGGTGGTTCACCTTTCCACGGTTGTAAGCCTCGCCACGGCCTCCTAGTGCTTGTTGTGGTGCTCCTTGTCTTGCTGGGGTATTGACTGCTGGTGACTGCAGAGTTGCCTTCTTTGGATAGTGCTTCGCCCAGTGATTTTGTTCCCCACAATAGAAGCATGCACGGCCTCCTACTTGCGTTGGAGTTGCTTGGTTGTTCTGGTTGGTTGCTGGGGCAGGACGACGAGGTGCCTGGTTATTCTGACGCTAATACTGATTTCCTCCCTGCTGGTTGTTCTAACGGTACTGCTGCTGCTGCTGACGAAACTGCCTCTGGTACTGGTGCTGGTATTGACGCTGATGCTGGTGACCTTGAGGGTGACCTTGCTTGAATTGCTGAGGCGGGTTACCTGAGTAGCGGGGGTGACTACTACTATCGGCCTGAGATCCACCAATATTGCGTTTCCTATCCTCCATCTCCCGACACTTCCTATCAGTCATGATTGCTCTATCGATCAAATGCTGGAAGGTAGGGAAAGTGTGATTCATCAGCTGGTAGTAAAGGGGGTCAACCAAACCTCTTAGAAAATGGTACTGCCTCTTAACATCTGTGTTGACATCTTCTGGTGCGTAATGTGACAACTACAGAAACTTGTCCCTATACTCATTGATAGACAGGGGACCTTGCTTCAAAGCTAGAAACTCCTCCTTCCTTACTATCATTAGTCCTTCAGGCACATGGTAACGACGGAAGTTGTCCCTGAACTCCTCCCAGGTAATGGCTTCAGGGTCGGCATGGGTGGCGAGGTAAGACTCCCACCAGGACTGTGCTGCTCCCCTTAGCAGACAGGGACCATACAGAACCTTCTCGCGATCGTTGCGCTGAGTAGTATGCAACTCACACTCCACAGTACGTAGCCAATCTTCAGCGTCCATGGGATCAGCATAATGGACAAAGACAGGGGGATGGCCCCTCATGAATTCTACCCACTTGTCTCTAGGCACCTGTGGCATCTAAACTTGCACTTGGGGTTGAGGTCGGGGTGGCTGTTGCTGCACCTGCTGCATTGCTGCTAAGGTCTGACCAATTGCTTGGACTGCTTGAGTTTGCATCAGGAACATCTCCTCAACGATCATCGGGGGTGGAGATGGCAACTGCTGCTGCTGAGCTGCCTCCTCCTAGGATGCCTGCTACTCCTGCTGAGCACGCCTTGCACCACGACGCCTGTTCTTAGACATCTATAGAAAGCACACACACATCAGATCTGACTCTGCAGTCTTTTAGCATAAGAAAAGATATAGAAATCTTCATAGCACTGAGCAATTGATCATCTTCACTGACAACTTCTTAGATAAAGAGGGAAGTGGAAATAAATGGATTACCCAACAAAATAACTAACTTTATTAATAACTACACCAAGTTGCAAGGGATGCCCACACCTTGGTGACAATCAGTACAAAGATACAACTTCATTACAGGTTCATCATGACAAGCATCCAAAACATATAATAAGCAAACTAACTCTAACTAAGACTGACTAAGACTAAGATAATGAATTAAGCATTATTATAGACTCCAACTTCATCGATCTAGGGATCCAAATCTATTTGGGTCCTGCAGTCAAGGGTACCATAATTGAAGCAACCAAGGGGCCATGAACAGTAAGGGTGCTGAATCCCGACAGGGGCGGAAGAACCACCATCCAAATAGTGACGTGCTACGCACATAGCACGCAATTCCGCAACCTCCGCTCGAACCTTGCCCAACCCGTCAAGGGCGTGGTCCAGCTCGGTATTGAGCACAGTGACCAAGTTGACCATGCTGTTCAGTCTAGGATTGCCCTCACCAACGGGCGAGAAAATCACACCTCCAGCACTGCCGATCGAATGGCGAGGGTAGTACTTCAGGTCAAGGCCATCAGCTACCCCGCTGAACAACAAGCAATTTGCGAAAGTGCTCGTTGTGCTGCATCTTGCATGGCTGCTTCGGTAGTATCCCTCTCAGTGATAGAATAATGCTCTGAGGAGTCCTCTGCACCCTGGAGATCATTGTTCGGACGGCGCACCAAGCAAGTAGCCTCCCACTGGTCCGGGTATAACCCTCGACGATGCTGGTAGACTACACAACGGTATTCGATGGACCAATTGTGTTGGTCGAAGTCCCGACACAACAAGGTGTCAAAAGTGTCGTGGAAGTGACACCGGCGAGCGGCATCGCGAGTGATGGGTCTAGCGATCCATCCCTTCGGCTCCTGCTCCTCCGAGAGCTCCGTGTTGTGGCTCGAACTGCCACTATCGTCGTCATCTCCGTCTCTGTCAGGGTCTCCTCCAGCAGCCGGGATGCCCTATGGTGATGCAGGGGCATCTCTGGCTGAGGTGTAGGGGAAGGCTACCTCCTAGACTCCACCTCCTATTGAGGCAAGGGGGAAGAGTCCTGCTGCTCCTGCTCCTCGAGCAGGCGACGATGCAGTCTCTCTAGGTGGCTGGACTGACCTATAACCGTGTGGCACAGTGGGCGCTCCGCTAGGCGAGAGGGCAAAAAGGGGATCGCTGACTTACGTGCAGTGCATCTAATACGAGCCATCTACAAAAGACATCATAAGGACAAGAGTGAGAGTAGAACTATAAGACCAAAGATAAACAGAAAGAAAAGTGAGACAAAGATTTTGTGAGATGAGCAATAACATAGAATTGGTCAAGATGACCAACTTTTGAAATGACACTAAAGGTCAAGGTAAGGGTAGAGGTCTATAGACCTTAGGGCGACCATTCTAGTCTAGGTTAACGGTCCTACAGTCAGCAAGACTTTGATACCACTTATGTCACACCCGGTTTTAGAAGGCAAACCGAATGCGAACCATGTACGTGCGAGGATCAGAAACTCACGTACACAGCGATTACATAATTGGACATCATCACACATTGCTCAAAGTAAATAGCGGAAAGGTACTTTATTACAACAAGATGTCCAAGACATCCACTGAGTCTATAACATAGTCATTAACATCAAAGTGCGGAAATATGAAATGTAGAAGATAAGGCCTTCATAGGTAGCTGACTGGGGGTTTGCCACTAAGATAAACTAGAACTCATCATAGTCCTGAAACTCCTCAAAGTCCTCCATGTTGCCAACATCTCCTCCTGAGCACTGAGTACAGTGGGGACAACCTGGGGTGGGGTGGTTTGTAAAGCAAGGGTGAGTACACATCAACGTACTCAGCAAATGTCCCGTTTGGCTAAAGTGGACTAGTTGTATGTGGAGTTAAGCCTAAGCAGTTGCTTTTAGTTGCTCAAGTATTTATAACTATTAGTAGAGCCAAATTTTAGTAATAAACCCAGTTATTACCCAAATGTACTCCCTCCAAGAGGAAATACCAGAGATCATAATTGGACCATCATCATTAATCATCATCGTAAAAGTAACCAAAGTTTTTCTAATCAAAGAGGATCCCAAGGCCGCTCTTAACCATGAGCACGGCTGATATATCAGTTTCTAACACTCTGCAGAGGTCGCACACTTTACTAACAAGCCGTGATTCCCATTCTGCCCGGAAAGAGCCAATCTCCATTGACCACAACCTAGGTGGCCCGGCAGGGTATCACTACGTAGCCTTTACAAAGGTTTCCCAGAGGTCATAGCCGCCTGTTAGGTTTCTCCAGTTTGATAAACATAGTACCTCTCCCCAAAGGAAGCGTGACTAACAAAACCAAATCAAGAACCTCTGCAACCGGCCTCGACAGAGCAAGTACTGTGCCTGGACCCCATTGCCGGCCCTATGGCGAAACCAACTACTCCTCTGGTTCCTCTAATTAATCAGCTAAGGGTGTCCCATTCCACCCTCATGGTTGCACTGTTATCCCGGGTGTCGCTCCCCAAACATGTCCTTATGGAGAGGTACTCAGGAAATTGGCCTGAGTCCTCTAAAATATCACAAGAACATAATCGGGATAACATCATCGTATCATAAGTATTCACATCATGTTCATTGATTAAAGTAAAGCAATAGCATAAAGCTAACCATGATAACCAAAAAGGTAAACAAGGATAAGTACAGACTAGTCAATCCTTAGGTTTCAGTAATGTAACGTGGGATAGTGAATTATAAAGTATGTAGGATATAATGGGTCAGAGGACACTTGCCTTCACTAGGTTGTTGCTCAGGAAGATCTTTGACAACACACTCAGGAACCACGGGCTGCTCGTTGTCTAAATACAGCGATCATACATTCAATACAATTGGAAAAGTACAAATGACAGCACACCAAACATGTACAATCAAGTGAACACAAGTTTGATAAAACACTAAGAACATATAGGGTAGACTTAAATGGTAGGGTTTAATATAATTAGAGATCAGTGATTCCCTGGATATTATGGACTATTTAGTTTAGTTCTACTAATTTTAGTGAGACACAAAATTATACCAGGGATCAATTCATACACAACATTTTATTAATCTCACAACATTAAACATCTAAGTACCATTAGCATTTTATTTTTATTTATTTTACTAAACAAATACATTATTACTTAAACTTAACCTTTAGTGTAAGCATAAAATTAAAGTGCACAGTCTGTGGATGATTATAATTTATTTGGACAGAGAATATTTCTATGAACATTTTGCAATTTGAACCACTTAATTTGGAGTTCATATGAAAAAGATATGAAATAAACAAGTTTTGAAGTTTAAAATATGAAACTAAGCCTAATTCTGTGATTATTTAAAAAGCCATGTGTCGGGGACCGTAATTAGGGGTACCCCCAAGACTCCTAATCTCAGCTGGTAACCCCCATCAGCACAAAGCTGCAAAGGCCTGATGGGCGCGACTAAGGTCAAGGCTCAGTCCACTCAAGGGACACGATCTCGCCTCGCCTGAGCCCAGCCTCGGGCAAAGGCAGCCGACCCTGGAGGATTCACGTCTCGCCCGAGGGCCCCCTCAAGCAACGGACACACCTTCGGCTCGCCCGAGGCCCAGTCTTCGCAAAGAAGCAACCTTGGCCAGATCGCCACACCAACGGACCGTATCGCAGGAGCATTTAATGCAAGGATCGCCTGACACCTTATCCTGACGCGCGCTCTTCAGTCGACAGAGCCGAAGTGACCGCAGTCACTTCGCCGCTCCACTGGCCGACCTGACAAGAAAACAGCGCCGCCTGCCCCGCTCTGACTGTCGTGTCACTCGCCAGAGTGAGGTCGACAGTGGCCAAGTCCAGCCTCGGGGGACATAGGAAGCTCCGCCTCGCCCGACCCCAGGGTTCGGCCCCGTCTCGGCCTCGGACGATGGACTCCACCTCGCCCGACCCCAGGGCTCGGACTCAACCACGACTTAGAAGACGACGAACTCCGCCTCACCTGACCCCAGGGCTCGGACTCTGCCTCGGCTCCGAAAGACGACAAACTCCGCCTCGCCCGACCCCAGGGCTCGGACTCAACCTCGACCTCGGAGGAATCGCCACCTCGCCCAAACTCGGGTCCGGACCAACCACGTCGCCAGGGGGGCCATCATTACCCTGCCCCTAGCTAGCTCAGGCTACGGGGAACAAGATCGGCGTCCCATCTAGCTCGCCCCAGTAAACAAGTAATGATGACACCCCGCACGCTCCATGACGACGGTAGCTCCCAGCCCCTTACGTCAGCAAGGAGACGTCAGCAAGGATCCGACAGCCCCGACAGCTGTACTTCCGCAGGGCTCCAGCGGTCCTCCGACGGCCACGACATCACATGAACAGGGTGCCAAAACCTCTCTGACTGCCACGACGGCATGTACTTAGGGCTCTAGCTCCTCTCTGCTAGACACGTTAGCACACTGCTACACCCCCCATTATACACCTAGACCCTCTCCTTACGCCTATAAAAGGAAGGTCCAGGGTTCTCGTACGAAAAGGTTGGCCGCGCGGGAGAACGGGCCGACGCATAAGGATTTCTCTCTCTCTCTCTCTCTCTCCCCCACGCGAATGCTTGTAACCCCCTACTGCAAGCGCATCCAGCCGCCCTGGGCGCAGGACAACACGAAGGCCGCGGTTTCCCCTTACTGTTCTCCCCCTTTGTCTTCCGTCTCGCGCCAACCCATCTGGGCTGGACACGAAGCGACAATTTACTCGTCGGTCCAGGGACCCCCCAGGGTCGAAACACCGATAGTTGGCGCGCCAGGTAGGGGCCTGCTGCAAGTTGACGAATAGCTTCCCGTCAAGCTCCAGATGGGTAGTCTCCAGCAACCTTTCCAACCCGGGACGATGCTCCATTTCAGGAGTCTTGAGTTCATGTCCCTCGACGGCAGCTACGACATGATATTCCTTCCTCCGCCGCGACAGCGACAATGGCGGCCGTCAGCCCGCCCGCCGGCGGCGGAATCAACGACGTCTTCGCCACATGGCGGAAGAACAACATCCAGGTTTGTCCCGTCCCCTCCCCCACCGACGGGGGAGGAGGCGGGGCAACCATGGCCAAGCAGGAGGTGGAACCTCGTCGGCTGTCGAGCAAGTCGACGACGCCGGCGCCCCAGCGGGGGACACATCGGGCTTCGACCTTAAGTCTGAGACGAAGACGAGCGCCATTTCCCCGCAACACGCCAACCCCAAGCAGACGAACGACGCTAGCACGCTCGCGAAGGATTTGCTTTGCGTCGCCCTCGTACCTGAGACAACGGTGCAGTCTGCCCCTGACGCGACTTTGTCACCGCCCGTCGACCAAGAGGTACCGAACGATTCCCATCTCGTGCCTTTTGGATTCAGCTTCGACCCACCAAACGACTTCGCTTCGGTGGAAGCCTCCATAGAGGCATGTACCAACCCTCCGGGGTACCATATGCGGTCGCCCTGGGACAGACTGACGGTCGTCTCGACCTACGGACCCTCGGGTTCCGAGGAAGATGATGAGCCCGACTTTTGTTGGGATTTCTCCGGGCTCGGTAACCCCAGTGCCATGCGGGACTTCATGACCACATGCGACTACTGCCTCTCCGATTGTTCCGATGGTAGCCGCAGCTTCGGCGACGAGGACTGCGACCCGAGTCGTGAATGTTTCCACATCGATCTAGGGGGTCCCGGCGAAGGCAACCCTCTTGGTATGCCGGAGAGCGGCGATCCCCCTAGGCCTGCGCCTCGCGTTGACATCCTTCGGGAGCTAGCTATGGTCCCAGTCCCTGTGGGGGGTCAGAACGCACAGCTCGAGCAAATCCGCGAGATGCAGGCCAGACTCGACGAGGGAGCAGGAACACTTGAGCAGTTCCGGCGAAACATCGGGCAGGAATGGGCAAGCTAAGCTCCGGCCGGAGAAGCGCGTCATCTACCCCAGGGCATCCAACACCACATTGCCGATGACGTCAGGGCAAGGCCGCCACCGGCTTCCAGTGGGGTTGGCTAGAACCTGGCTGCAGCAGCAATACTACTCCGCGCGATGCCGGAACCATCAACCACCGAACGGCGGCGTATCTAGGGAGAGCTCAAGAATCTCCTAGAGGATGCCGTGGTCTGACGGGGCGAAAGCTCTGCCTCCCAAAGGTAGGGGTACCCCTCGGAGCATCACGCCGCGACTTCTCGATTCGTGCGGGAAGCCTCGGTCCACACCGGGTGCACGCGCAACACGGCGCCTGCGGCCCCGGGTCGCCTCGGCAACGAGCACCACCACCACAACCGTCGAGCCCACCTCGAAGAGAAGGTGCGCCGAGGCTACCACCCCAGGCGTGGGGGACGCTACGACAGCGGGGAGGGTCGGAGCCCCTCGCCCGAACCACCCGGTCCCAGGCTTTCAGCCGGGCCATACGACGGGCGCCGTTCCTGACCCGGTTCCGAACCCCGACTACCATCACAAAGTACTCGGGGGAGACGAGGCCGGAACTGTGGCTCGCGGACTACCGACTGGCCTGCCAGCTGGGTGGAACGGACGATGACAACCTCATCATCCGCAACCTCCCCCTGTTCCTCTCCGACATCGCTCGAGCCTGGCTGGAGCATCTGCCTCTAGGGCAGATCTCCAACTGGGACAACCTGGTCCAAGCCTTCGCCGGCAACTTCCAGGGCACATACGTGCGCCCTGGGAACTCCTGGGATCTCTGAAGCTGCCGCCAGCAGCCGGGATAGTCTCTCCGGGACTACATCCGGCGATTCTCGAAGCAGTGCACTAAGCTGCCCAACGTCACCGACTCGGACGTCATCGACGCGTTCCTCGCCGGCACCACCTGCCGTGACCTAGTGAGCAAGCTGGGTCGCAAGACCCTGATGAGGACATCTCTCCCATACAAATAATGCATGGACCAACAACACGAGCACGTGCACGACAGCTAAATCTCCAGGTTCGTTCTAACCTAATCAATTGTGTTTTAGAGCTTACGCTTGGTGCCATGGATGTTTTGATGATTAGGAACCTTGGAGAGGACCAACAAGGACTTGGGAGAGGCCAACATGTCAAGGAAAAGCTAGGACGTTCACAACAAGAGAAAGCCAAGTCCGACTCAACTACGTCTCCACCTCGATGTCCAGGACCAGTCTGCACTAAAATGAACGCCCAGGATGCATCCGAACTCCGATTAGGTTGGGCTTTATATGGATGGAAAGCTAAGGAGATAAGCTTTCCAACCCAACTGGAACCACCTTAAAATTCATCCGGAGTCAACGGGAATCGTCAAAACAAGTCAGCGTTCAGATTCTGTTTTGGTGCTGCGACACCGTTTGTTGGGCTGTTGGGCCGTGTATCGTGTTGGAGCCCATTAGGGGTGCGACCAGGGGTTGCGCATGCCCCTAACCTCTATTTTACCAGCAGCCACCACCACATTAGGGTTTGGGTTTTGCTTAGATCATATCTGTCATCGAACAGTATCGCCGTTCTTCGGTTTGTGAGACCCCACCTCGTGATCAATGCAGTTTTGATTGCGTTCTTCCTGTTGTTGCTTGTGTTCTTGATTGCGCTTGCAGGGATAAGCCTGCGTGGCAAGGTCACTCGTGTGTCACGGGTGATAACCAACGGAGCAGTGGTGTAGTGATTGCGAGGAGCCGTTCGCTCGGAGCCTTGGATCATCAACGTCGAGATCTCCACCCAATCAAGTTATCGTACCTCACGGAAGATCGGGCCTCGTCCTCTATCAAGTGGTATCAAGATTCCAGGTTGCCTGTGAGGTACAATCCTACCATTAGATTTATTTTGTTCGTCCTATAACCCACAAAAAAGCCAAAAAAATTACGATCTGTTTATCCTGACCTAAAACCATCGCCTTAGCCTTTGCACAATTCAGTTTTGGAGTCCGCAGTTCTGAGTTTGTGTCCTAGGTTGAGTTTGGTTGCTGGTTTAGATTTGTTTTGGTTCAGTTTGATCCTTTCCATCCTACAAAATCGACCTCCAAAACAGATCCCATCTACAAAACCGATCCTAACCGATCCTATTTTATCTCATCATCACGTCCTTAATAGATTAGTTTCTATCTAGTTCGGTATTTTGATCATAACTCTCGCATACGAACTCGGAATTTAGTGTTCTTGTACTTTCTGGAAAGCTTAGAAAATTATCTACAACTTTTATATTTACGAGATTTCCAGAAAATATCATTATCGAGGAGTTATCTATCTTAGAAGTAAATCTATTTGTGATCCTGAAATTTCGGACCAGTCTATATTTCGGGGTCAATATCTCCCACTTATTTTATCCAAAATAGGCGATCCATATATCCAAAAGAAAGAGAAAAGGAAGACCTACAACTTTTGTGTTTTGAGTTTTTGAGTTTCGGGTCTCTAAATTTGTCAAACAGTCTGTTGAAGTTAGAGCAGAAAATCTGTGACAGACAGACGAGAATTTTTTTTGATAGTCTTGTGTTATATCTTGTTTTTGCGGCACTCTTGTAAAAAAAAGGGAATATAAAAAGGCAAGTGCAAAACAAAAAAGCCGCATAAAACAAAGAAAAAAAAAGAAGAAAAAAATCAGAGAAAAAAAGAGAAAAAGAGTGCGCATAAGCAGGAACACCATTGATCTGTGCACCTCTGTGATTGTTTTTCATTCCAACTTGTTACCTTGCTGTTCCTAGATCCTTGTCACCTCCTTTGTGTCTTCCTCCAACTGTGCTAATACATTCTCTAGGCCAGCAACTAGGACGAGTACTTTGGACACTTATTCAGCATTGCTATCTGTTACTGACTTGTGTGCCACATATATATATATTTAGTCAGCCTTCCCAAAGCTCCACCTTTCTCTCGAGCAGAACAGGTACTCCTTTGCAATCACACCCACGCTCGTTGGACAGTCACACCGGTCACCGTTTGCCACCTGCATTGCTAGTAAGAACCTTGTAAGAGCGGGGTAAGATGCTTCATAACTTGTGTTCCACCACCACCACCACCCTGAGAGATAGTTGTAGGGTTCACATTGTTTGTTGCCTTTTTGTCTCTGTTTTGTGCTAACAATGACAGGACCAAAGAACCAAACGGACAAGGAGAAGGAACCTAAGCTTAACGACGATGAGTGTGTCTCTCATCTGGAATTGAAGGAGACGATGCGCGCATTGACTAAAGCTTTTCAGAGCCACACCATTGATGATGATTCGTCTCCCTCAGGTTCTATATATCCATCTTTCTCTTCTTTTGATGCAAATATTGCAAATGAATATACTGAATGGGAAATATCAATGGATAAGATTTTTGCACGACGTCGTATATGTGATAGGCGAAAAATTAAAATTGTGGCTAGTACTTTAACGAATGATGCGTTAGTTTGGTGGAATAATTTGCATGACTATGAGAAACCACAAACTTGGACTGATGTAAAAGCACTAATGAGACAACAATTTGTTTCTATGGATGATACTAAAAATAATTTAAGTAATTCTACCGATATCATGCCTTCAGATAAATCTGAGTTGCCTTTGTTACAAGAAGATTGTCTTGTTGTTCCTTATGATAAAGAAGAGTTGTGTGATGATAATACTATTATTTCTATGCCACAACTAAAGAACAAACTTGATGTTGTTGCTTCTGATCCTATTAATTGTGCCAAAATTAGAACATTCAATCATATAACTAGTGTGCATGATGAGCTAAAATTGTTATCTTCTTTAAATACTTTAGGCTATATTGAATTTGATGTTCTATGTAATCTAAATAATTTAGAGGAGAAACTTTCTTTTAGTGCTAATTTACCATGGTTATCTAAACATACATATCATTTTATTGGAAGATATAATTGGAAAGGAGAATATATGGTACATCGAGTATATATTTGTTCAAATATGAATTCTCCTTTTGTCATAAAACAAAATGATCAACTAGAAGGCTGTGTTAAAGCTAACCATATCACGTCCAGTTCCACTTGTCCTTCTTTGTATGTTTTACAACAACAGGGTCAACTTCAAGAAGGGAAGCAAGGTTGAACGACATCAAGCACTACATCAACACCTTTTGCAGGCACCAACGACTTTGAGTCGAGGACGACTCAAAACCAAGAAGGGGAGAATGATGAATACATGGATGTCAACTATATAGTCAAGGCCCAATCAATCATAGAGTCCCAAGCTCAAGGGGAGTTGAAGTCCAGTTTATTCGCGAATCCGGTTAGGACTGCAGGAGTGGTCCTCACGAAAACGGACGCCCAGACCACATACGGACTCCGTTTTCGACGTTCTAGATATCGTTGGAAAGCTAAAAAGATAAGCTTTCCAACCCATCTAGTTTCACGTCAAAATATACACGGAGCTGATGGGAATCGTCATAACAAGATGACATCCAGAATCTGCCAGAAATTAACGACGCCTGTTTTTGGGCCTAAAGGACTTGTACATCCTAAGGAGATAAGCTCGGCACCCCCTTGGCCACCGCCTGAGTCGAGAACGACTCCAATTCAAGTGGGGGAGGATGATGAGGACATCTCTCCCATACAAATAATGCATGGACCGACAACACGAGCACGTGCACGACAGCTAAATCTCCAGGTTCGTTCTAACCTAATCAATTGTGTTTTAGAGCTTACGCTTGGTGCCATGGATGTTTTGATGATTAGGAACCTTGGAGACTACCAACAAGGACTTGGGAGAGGCCAACATGTCAAAGAGAAGCTAGGACGTTCACAACAAGAGAAAGCCAAGTCCGACTCAACTACGTCTCCACCTCGAAGTCCAGGACCAGTCTGCACTAAAATGAACGCCCAGGATGCATCCGAACTCCGATTAGGTTGGGCTTTATATGGATGGAAAGCTAAGGAGATAAGCTTTCCAACCCAACTGGAACCACCTTAAAATTCATCCGGAGTCAACGGGAATCGTCAAAACAAGTCAGCGTTCAGATTCTGTTTTGGTGCTGCGACACCGTTTGTTGGGCTGTTGGGCCGTGTATCGTGTTGGAGCCCATTAGGGGTGCGACCAGGGGTTGTGCACGCCCCTAACCTCTATTTTACCAGCAGCCACCACCACATTAGGGTTTGGGTTTTGCTTAGATCATATCTGTCATCGAACAGTATCGTCGTTCATCGGTTTGTGAGACCCCACCTCGTGATCAATGCAGTTTTGATTGCGTTCTTCCTGTTCTTGCTTGTGTTCTTGATTGCGCTTGCAGGGATAAGCCTTCGTGGCAAGGTCACTCGTGTGTCACGGGTGATAACCAACGGAGCTGTGGTGTAGTGATTGCGAGGAGCCGTTCACTCGGAGCCTTGGATCATCAACGTCGAGATCTCCACCCAATCAAGTTATCGTACCTCACGGAAGATCGGGCCTCGTCCTCTATTAGACCCTCACCAGGGCGAGCGAGCTGATGGACATCACCACCAAGTTCGCCTCTAGCCAGGAGGCAGTTGAGGCCATCTTCCAGAAGGACAAGCAGCCCTAGGGCCGCCAGCCGAAAGACGTCCCCGAGGCGTCCGCTCAGTGCGGCACCAAGAAGAAGAACAAGAAGTCGCAAGTGAAACGCGACACCAACGACGCGGACCTTGTCGCCGCCGCTGAGTACAAGAACCCTTGCAAACCTCCTGGAGGTGCCAATCTCTTTGATAAGATGCTCAAGGAGTCGTGCCCCTATCATCAGGGGCCTGTCAAGAACACCCTTGAGGAGTGCGTCATGCTTCGGCGCCATATGCACAAGGCCGGGCCACCTGCGGAAGGTGGCAGGGCCCACAACAACGACAAGAAGGAGGATCACAAGGTAGAGGAGTTTCCCAAGGTCCACGACTGCTTCATGATCTACGGTGGGCAAGTGGCAAACTCCTCAGCTCGGCACCGCAAGCGAGAGCGTCGGGAGGTCTGCTCGGTAAAGGTGGCGGCGCCAGTCTACCTAGACTGGTTCGACAAGCCCATCACCTTCGACTAGGGCAACCTCCCCGACCGCGTGCCGAGCCCAGGGAAATATCCGCTTGTTGTCGACCCCGTCATCGGCAACGTCAGGCTCACCAAGGTCCTCATGGACGGAGGCAACAGCCTCAACATCATCTACGCCGAGACCCTCGGGCTCCTGCAGATCGATCTGTCCTCGATCCGGACAAGCGCGGCGCCTTTTCACGGGATCATCCCCGGGAATCGCGTCCAACCCCTCGGACAACTAGATCTGCCCGTCTGCTTCGGGGCTCCCTCCAACTTCCGAAGGGAAACCCTCACGTTCGAGGTGGTCGGGTTCCGAGGAACCTACCACGCAATACTGGGGAGGCCATGCTACGCCAAGTTCATGGCTGTCCCCAACTACACCTACCTCAAGCTCAAAATGCCGGGCCCCAATGGGGTCATCACCGTCGGCCCCATGTACCGACACGCGTATGAATGCGACGTGGAGTGCGTGGAGTACGCCGAGGCCCTCGCCGAATTTGAGGCCCTCATCGCCGACCTGGAGAGCCTCTCCAAGGAGGCGTGAGGCGCGAAGCGCCACGCCGGCAACTTTGAGCCAGCAGAGATGGTTAAGTCCGTCCCTCTCGACCCTAACAACGACGCCTCCAAGCAGATACGGATCGGCTCCGAGCTTGACCCCAAATAGGAAGCAGTGCTTGTCGACTTTCTCCGCGCAAACACCGAAGTCTTTGCGTGGAGTCCCTCGGACATGCCTGGCATTCCGAGGGATGTCGCCGAGCACTCGCTGGATATCCGAGCTGGAGCCCGACCCGTGAAGCAGCCTCTGCGCCGATTCGACAAAGAAAAGCGCAGAGCCATAGGCGAGGAGATCCACAAGCTGATGGCCGCAGGGTTCATCAAAGATGTATTCCATCCCGAATGGCTTGCCAACCCTGTGCTTGTGAGAAAGAAAGGAGGGAAATGGCGGATGTGTGTAGACTACACTGGTCTAAACAAAGCATGTCCGAAGGTTCCCTACCCTCTGCCTCGCATCGATCAAATCATGGATTCCACTGCTGGGTGCGAAACCCTGTCTTTCCTTGATGCCTACTCAGGGTATCACCAAATCAGGATGAAAGAGTCCCACCAGCTCGCGACTTCTTTCATCACACCTTTTGGCATGTACTGCTACGTTACTATGCCATTTGGTTTGAGGAAGGCGGGTGCGACATACCAAAGGTGCATGAACCATGTGTTCGGAGAGCACATTGGTCGGACCGTCGAGGCTTACATCGACGACATCGTGGTCAAGACGAGGAAAGCCTCCGACCACCTCTCCGACCTTGAAACGACATTCAAGTGTCTCAAGGCGAAAGGCGTAAAACTCAATCCCGAGAAGTGCGTCTTCGGGGTCCCTCGAGGCATGCTCCTGGGGTTCATCGTCTCCGAGTGGGGCATCGAGGCCAACCCGGAGAAAATCGCGGCCATCACCAACATGGGGCCCATCAAGGACTTGAAAGGCGTACAGAGGGTCATGGGATGCCTTGCGGCTCTGAGCCGCTTCATCTCGCGCCTCGGCGAAAGAGGCCTACCTCTGTACAGCCTCTTAAGAAAGACCGAGTGCTTCACTTGGACCCCCGAGGCCGAGGAAGCCCTTGGGAACCTGAAGGCGCTCCTTATGAATGCACCCATCCTGGTGCCTCCCGCTGCCGGAGAAGCCCTCTTGATCTACGTCGCCACTACCACTCAGGTGGTCAGCACCACGATCGTGGTCGAAAGTCGAGAAGAAAGGCATGCATTGCCTGTCCAGAGGCCGGTCTACTTCATCAGTGAGGTACTGTCCGAGACCAAGATCCGCTACCCACAAATTCAGAAGCTACTGTACGCGGTGATTCTGACGCGGCGGAAGTTGCGACACTACTTTGAGTCTCATCCGGTGCCTATGGTGTCATCCTTCCCCCTGGGGGAGATCATCCAATGCCGAGAGGCCTCGGGTAGGATTGCAAAGTGGGCGGTGGATATCATGGGCAAGACAATCTCGTTCGCCCCCGGAAGGCCATCAAGTCCCAAGTCTTGGCGGACTTTGTGGCTGAATGGGTCGACACCTAGCTCCTGGCAGCTCCGATCCAACCGGAACTCTGGACCATGTTTTTCGACGGGTCGCTGATGAAAACAGGGGCAGGCGCGGGCCTGCTCTTCATCTCACCCCTCGGAAAGCACCTCCGCTACGTGTTGCGCCTCCATTTCCTGGAGTCCAACAATGTGGCCGAGTATGAGGCTTTGGTTAACAGGTTGCGCATCGCCATCGAGCTAGGGGTCCGACGCCTCGACGCTCGCGGCGACTCGCAGCTTGTCATCGACCAAGTCATGAAGAACTCCCATTGCCGTGACTCGAAGATGGAAGCCTGCTACGACGAAGTCCGGCGCCTGGAGGACAAGTTCTACGGGCTCGAGGTCAACCACGTCGCCTGGCAGTACAATGAAACTGCGGACGAGCTGGCGAAGATAGCTTCGGCATGAACAACGGTTCCCCCGAACGTCTTCTCGCGGGACCTACATTAACCCTCAGTCAAGACCAACGACACGCCCGAGCTTGATAAGGTCTCGGCCCTGCCTGAGGTGCCCTCGACTCAGCCCAAGGCACCCTCGGCTCAGCCCGAGGCACCCTCGGCCCCCGAGGGTGAGGCACTACTCGTCGAGGGAGAGCGGAATGGGGTCCCGCCTGATCGAGACTGGCAGACCCCGTACCTGCAATATCTCCAGCAAGGAGAGCTGCCCCTCGACCGAGCCGAAGCTCGGCGACTAGCGTGGCACGCCAAGTCATTCGTCTTGCTGGGTGACGGGAAGGAGCTCTAGCACCGCAGCCCCTCTAGCATCCTCCAGCGATGCATATCCATCGCCGAAGGCCAGGAGCTTTTACAAGAAATACAGTCGGGGGCTTGCGGTCACCACGCAGCGCCTCGAGCCCTTGTTGGAAACGCTTTTCGACAAGGTTTCTACTGGCCAACCATGGTGGCCGACGCCACTAGAATTGTCCGCACCTGCCAAGGGTGTCAATTCTACGCAAGGCAGACGCACCTACCCGCTCAGGCTCTGCAAACAATACCCATCACCTGGCCATTTGCTGTGTGGGGTCTGGACCTTGTCGGTCCCTTGCATAAGGCGCCCGGGGGCTACACGCACCTACTGGTCGCCATCGACAAATTCTCCAAGTGGATCGAGGTCCAACCCCTAAACAGCATCAGGTCCGAACAGGCGGTGGCATTCTTCACCAACATCATCCATTGCTTCGGGGTCCCGAACTCCATCATCACCAACAACGGCACCCAGTTCACCGGCAGAAAGTTTCTGGACTTCTACGAGGATCACCACATCCGGGTGGACTGGGCCACCGTGGCACACCCCATGACGAATGGGTAGGTCGAACATGCCAACGGCATGATTCTGCAAGGACTCAAGCCGAGGATCTACAACGACCTCCACAAGTTCGGCAGGCGATGGATGAAGGAACTCCTCTTGGTGGTCTAGAGCCTGAGGACGACGCCAAGTCGAGCCACGAGCTTCACACCGTTCTTTCTAGTCTATGGGGTCGAGGCCATCTTGCCCAAAGACTTAGAATACGGTTCCCCAAGGACGAGGGCCTACGACGACCGACGCAACCAAACTAACCGAGAAGACTCACTGGACCAGCTGGAAGAGGCTCGGGACGTGGCCCTACTACACTCGGCGCGGTATCAGTAGTCCCTGCGACGCTACCACGCTCGAGGGGTTCGGTCCCGAGACCTCCAGGTGGATGACTTGGTGCTTCGACTATGACAAGATGCCCGAGGGCGGCACAAGCTCACGCCTCCCTGGGAAGGACCATTCATCATCGCCAAGATTTTGAAGCCCGGAACATACAAGCTGGCCAACAGTCAAGGCGAGGTCTACAACAGCGCTTGGAACATCCGACAGCTACGTCGCTTCTACCCTTAAGATGTTTTCAAGCCGTTCATATACCTCGTTTACATACAAAGTCTAACCATCAAGAAAGGGTCAGCCTTGCCTCGGCAAAGCCCGACCCTCCCTCGGGGGCTAGAAGGGGGGAACCCCCTCCGCGTCAAAATTTTCCTCGGAAAAAGTCTTTCTGCCAGAATATCTTTCATGCTTTTCGACTACTTCGGTAGTGGGATCATGAAAACGACGGAGTACACGTAAGCAGGCAAGGCCAACCGAGCCGAGGGACTCCTACGCCTTCAGGATACGGATACCTCACTCGTCACCTTCTACGAGAAGTAACTCACATTAGGATGAGCGATCCTGCTGACCGAACAAGCCTTAACGCTCAAGAGACTTTCTGCCGAAACGGTTTTTCGGGTTTTCACGGCTACGTCGATAATAGAATCCCGCGGACGAGCAAGAGTACACGTAAGCGGCAAGGCCGACCGAGCCGAGGGATTCCTACGCCTCCAGGATACGGATACCTCACTCATCACCTTCCGTGAGAAGTAACTCTAGCTCGGATAAAGGATTATGCTACCGACGAGCAAGCCCTGATACTCGAAAAAAGAGGAAAAGAAACGCAGCTTTACAACGCGACGGCAGTATGTTTGGGCCTCGGCGGTCGCAAAAACATATGCATACTACAGGCGAACCGATCCTGCAGGCTCAGACGTCGATGGAAGGGGAGCAGCAGCACCCTCGGCGTCAACTCCACCTTCGGCGAAGTCCGACCGAGCCTTGGACGGCAACACAGTCGGAGGATCTCCACTCCAAAGGACGACATCAGCACCACGCCCGGGCCATCACCGCCAGGGTCCCCTCCAGGAACCCAGCCCGAGCAGACGGCTCGGCTGGCCGCCCCGAAGCCTCAGCCAGCTGTCCCCTGAAGACATCAGCCCGTCTCATGGCCTCGGCAACCCGACTCCGGTGCTGGTCCCACCAGTGGACGACCCAGCCAAGCCCCGGCCGACGAAGCTCCCTTTTTCTAGCCAACTCTGCCTCTGTCCATGCTGGCACCGCTGCCTCTGGCTCCGGCTCATCGCAGAGCGGCCGAGGGTTTCTTTGACTAAGCAAGTGAAGCCTCGGGTGGCAAGGCCGACCGAGCCGAGGGATTCCTACGCCTCCGGGATACGGATACCTCACTCGTCACCTTCCGCACAGAGCAACTCACATTTGGTTAAGCGGTTCGGCTAGCCGACAGGCGAGTCCTAGTGCTCGAAATGAGGAAAAAATATGGTATTACACAAAAAATACCTACATGTTCAAGCCTCGATAGCCACAATGAACATATGCCAGCACTCAAGGTGCCATTACAAACGGGACTCCGGTTCCGTTCCCGCGGGTATGAACAACCTCCATACCAGGAGGCCCGCGGGACGATGAACTCCAAGCGGCTCACCGCCGCCCGCTCCGACAGCTGCAACAACGGCTTCCGGGCAAACGCTGCGTCGGAAAGGCTCTCGCACACGAAGGACGAGAACCAGCCATTCAAGCCAGGGGGACGGAGGTCCAGGGGCGCTGGCGGAGTTGGCGATCTCGTCGGTAGAGAAACCTTCCCCAGCCGCCACCACCTCAGCACCGACGTCGGCGTCCACCTGCCCACCAACACCGCACCAGCGAGCGCCGGCCGCCCCAAAGCGCACCGGTAGGTCCTCACTCCCGTCCTCGCCACGAAAGCGAGGACAGAGGACGGAATGTTGTATCCTAGCTGGGCAGCAACAGTTCGCCTTCCCCGACATGGCTGGAGGACGCCTCCTCCGCAGAGCTAGAGGATGGTTTCCACCCCTAGAAGCTGGAAGAAGGAGCGGGACGCCAGCCCATGCCGAGGCAGCCCCCGGCTTACCTCGCCCTCCGCCCTAGCAAGGATGATGAAGATCCTTGAAGCTGAGGGCGGGGCAGAGGCTGCAGCCCGGCTCGCTTCTCCCCACCATCGAACTGGTGGTCACTGTCTTGGGTGACCACCAGCGAGGGGATGCAGCCGGGCTGCCTGATGAAAATCCTTGAAGTCAAATGATGGCTGAAAGGTACCAACTTCCGTGAAGTTGCGTTCCTCCTCCGATGAAGAGACAAAAGCAACGCGAGCGCTCCCCATCTAGGGGCTCGGAAGGTGGAAGGGCGTGATGCATGAGGAGAGTGCGAAGACATGGTTGCCGTCCAAGGGGGTCACCGTCCTTTTAAAGGCGACTCTCCCCACTTGCGTCCTCAACCGTCGCGGACTGAGTCTTCTCCAACACGCTCCAAGGTCCTCCCCCTACGACACGGGGGCTGGGTCCCACGCGTCATGCAAGCTGGCCTAGGGCGGAAGAGGCCAAACCGCCACGCGCGGTATGCGTAACTGCCCAGTAGTTACAAGCGCTCCTCCACTTTCGCCTAGACCAGCGGTTGAAAGGCCGGACCGCCATGCAGGCGGCATGCAACCGCACCAAGGGGGCGCACCCCTTCGACTTCGACGTGTCCAGCTTGGAGGCCCAGGCCCACACGTCATGTAACCGGCGCGCTGGTTACTACGTGTGAGAAACTGCATCGCCACTCACACCAGTACCGCGCCTTCTCAATTGTAGAACTGGTGCCGCGACTCGAGGCGACCCTGCGCATGGCCCAACAGTGCCAACCGAGCACATCGGTCACGGGTCAGTCAGCTGCGAGAGAAGGCGTAATGGTCGATACGGCCAGAAATGGGCCGGCAGTAATGGCGGTAGCAGGCGGGCAAAAGCAACGGTCAAGTCATCTGCAGGCTCACGTCCCCTCTAGGGACAGCGAGAGAGCCCTCTCCCATGGCGTGAAGACGACGCACCCATGTTCTGTTCCTCGAACGGCTCGCGCACGCACAACGGCTGCCCCGCGAACCACTCGTCCTGTTGCATTAACTCTGCGGCAGGGCAGGTGGCACCTTTGGCAGGCAAGGCGGGCGACGCTTCACCTCCGCCATAATGACCGCGTCAAAAAAGGTGTGCCACGTCGCTCAATTTTGTATCCTTTTTCCCTTCCCCTTTCTCTCTCTTGCTACAGGGACCGGGAATGGGGATACTCCGAAAGGGATCCTTCTCCGCGAAAGAAGCGGGCCCCGAGCCCCCTACTGATCAGAGGTTCGAAGGCTGGCCCCTCGAAAGGGTTCAACAGCCGCCTCAGAGCACTCGGGCTCCGCGCCCACTACTGGTCAGAGGTTCAAAGGCTGGCCCCTCGGAAGGGTTCAACGGTCGCCTCAGGCCACTCGGGCTCCGCGCCCACTACTGATCAGGGGTTCATAGGCTGGCCCCGAAAGGGTTCGACAGCCGCCTCAGAGCACGCAGAGCGAGGGTTGACTCTGGGTACATTCGATACACAACCAAGGCTCGGGCTACGCTCCTGAGGTACCCTAGGACATTTCCGAGACCAGCGGGAGTGATTTTGTAACGGAATCCCATCAGAGGGAGGCATCGAGCCCTCGGACCCCGTCAAAAGGGGACCGAGTCCGGCGAATCACCCGCAGGTACTTTTGGAGCGCGCCTCTGGGCCACTATCCGACCCCTAACAAATGGGGCACGGGCATCCACTCGGATTACCCGTTAGCAACTCACTGGAGACACCATGTTTGGCGCCCTCCGAGGGCAACATGGCGCTTTCCCCCTCCTCCTTGCGGAAAGGCGACGTAGGGGCGTATGAAAAAAGCCGAGTCTGTCCTTGACCGTCCTCTCGCTTTGTGCGGAGGCTCGGGGGCTGCTCTCGCAAACCCGGCTCCGGCCAAATTGTTGACAGCGTCAACATACTAGCCCGAGAACTTGGGACTCGGCTATGCACCTGGGCTACGGCCAATTCGCATGAGGGAACCACCAGACCGGCCGAAGCATCACGAAACGCGCTAAGACCTCGAAGGAGTCAAACCACTCCTCCGAGGCCTCGGGGGCTACACCCGGCGGGTGCGCTCGCGCGCACCCACCGGAACGAAACGCAACCGAGAAAGGTCGGTCCCCTTGCAAAAAAGTGCGACAAAAGCCTCCAAGCGAGTATCAACACTCCCTTCGAGGCTTGGGGGCTACTGTCGGGGACCATAATTAGGGGTACCCCCAAGACTCCTAATCTCAGCTGGTAACCCCCATCAGCACAAAGCTGCAAAGGCCTGATGGGCGTGATTATGGTCAAGGCTCAGTCCACTCAAGGGACATGATCTCGCCTCGCCCGAGCCCAGCCTCGGGCAAAGGCAGCCGACCCCGGAGGATTCACGTCTCGCTTGAGGGCCCCCTCAAGCAACGGACACACCTTCGGCTCGCCCGAGGCCCAGTCTTCGCAGAGAAGCAACCTTGGCTAGATCGCCACGCCAACCGACCCTATCACAGGAGCATTTAATGCAAGGATCGCCTGACACCTTATCCTGACGCGCGCTCTTCAGTCGACAGAGCCGAAGTGACCGCAGTCACTTCGCCGCTCCACTGGTCGACCTGACAAGAAAACAATGCCGCCTGCGCTGCTCCGACTACCGTGCTACTCGCCAGAGTGAGGTCGAAGCGGCCAAGTCTAGCCTCGAGCGACATAGGAAGCTCTGCCTCGCCCGACCCCAGGGTTCGGCCCCCGTCTTGGCCTGGGACGATGGACTCCGCCTCGCCCGACCCCAGGGCTCAGACTCAACCACGACTTAGAAGACGACGAACTCCGCCTCGCCTGACCCTAGGGCTCGGACTCAGCCTCGGCTCCAGAAGACGATGAACTCCGCCTCGCCCGACCCCAGGGCTCGGACTCAACCTCGACCTCGGAGGAATCGCCACCTCGCCCAAACTCGGGTCCAGACCAGCCACGTCGCCAGGGGGGCCATCATTACCCTGCCCCGAGCTAGCTCAGGCTACGGGGAACAAGACCGGCGTCCCATCTGGCTCGCCCCAGTAAACAAGTAATGATGACACCCCGCACGCTCCATGACGACGGCAGCTCCCAGCCCCTTACGTCAGCAAGGAGACGTCAGCAAGGACCCGACAGCCCCGACAGCTGTACTTCCGCAGGGCTCCAGTGCTCCTCCGACGGCCACGACATCACATGAACAGGGTGCCAAAACCTCTCCGACTGCCACGACGGCATGTACTTAGGGCTCTAGCTCCTCTCTGCTGGACACGTTAGCACACTGCTACACCCCCCATTGTACACCTGGACCCTCTCCTTACGCCTATAAAAGGAAGGTCCAGTGTTCTCGTACGAAAAGGTTGGCCGCGCGGGGGAACGGGCCAATGCATAAGGCTCTCTCGCTCTCTCTCTCCCACGCGAACGCTTGTAACCCCCTACTGCAAGCGCATCCAGCCGCCCTGGGCACAGGACAACACGAAGGCCGCGGTTTCCCCTTACTGTTCTCCCGCCATTGTGTTCCATCTCGCGCCGACCCATCTGGGCTGGGACACGCAGCGACAATTTACTCGTCGGTCCAGGGACCCCCCGGGGTCGAAACACCGACACTAGGGGTCTGCGCGCTAAAACACAGGACGGCGGGTTGATTCTTGGAAACCTGAGGGTCTCTTTAACAAAATTACACGTGAAGGGGTATCAGTCGATCTCAAGCATCAGATCACAGATCAACGGCCAAGATCAGATCCCGCAGTCGCGGGCGTGGGCGCGCATCGAGCGTTGACAGTGGGCTCGTGATACCAGTGATCTAAGGTAGGGCTGACAGGTCGAGCCCAGCGGCAGAGCACGGGTGAGGGGAGTGGGTCTGAGCGGTTGGATTTGTATCGGACAGTTGCGATTAGATCTGTTCTGATTAATCCCAGACCGCCAGATCTCGGATGGATGTCCGAGATCCAACGGCTGGCGACCAGTCTTCGGTGCGGTGGTGCCGCTCGTCCTCGCAGTAAGGTTTCACCTGAGACGAGGGGGCGGCCACTGCGGGACTCTTGGGGTTTGGGGAAAGGCTTAGGCACGTTTAGGGCGACATGGCAAACACGACCGTGGGCACAATGCCGGCGCGGGGGCACCAGAGGGCGCGGAACGCGGCGAGGCAGCCCAACAATGGCGCGGATCAACTCCGGCGAGCAATTACGTGAACAATAGGGCAGTAATGGCAAAATAAAGGCATAGGAAGGTTGCTCACCTTGAGTGCGAACTCAGGGGCGCTTGAGCGACTGTAGGGATGCGGGGAAGCCTCGGGTCGATGGTGGCGGACTCTGGCTGCATGGGAAAATACTCTGGTGAGCGTGGACTGGGCGAACCAGAGGGGCTAGGTGCGAACCGAGGGGTGTCTCGAGTTGCTGACAGCGAGGTGGAACTCACTGAGGCAACGGGCGCGGCGGGGGCTCGACGGCGGCCATTGAACGAGCCGCGGACTTCGGTGAGCAGCAGCGGAGCTCCTTGGGCACGTGCGCAGGGCGAGAGAGAGGGCGAGGGTGTTCGGCTGAGGGCACAAATGAGCAGGGGGAAGTGGGCGAGTGGGGTGCGGGCTCTAAAGGGGGTCGAGGCGTGCAGAGGTGGCCGGAAAATGCTCGATGTGGGCGCGTCCACGGCGGGAGTGCGCGGACGGGAGGTTAGGGACGGAGCCTGACAGGTGGGGTCCGTGGGCCAGCGAGAGAGGACGTGTGCGTGCGTGAAGGGAAACGATGCCGATAGGCCTGGCCCACCGGGCAGCGGGAGGGAGAGAAGGAGACAGAGCGCGCATGCGAGATAGGCTTCACTTGGTCTTGTTGCCCTCCTCAAGAAATCCTTCAATTTGAGAGTTCTTGAGCTCCATTCCATTGTCGCTTCTAATCTTCTTGATTCTTAATCCAAACTCATTTTGAGCCCGTCTCAAGAATCCCTTTAAGGTCTCTTAGGTTTGTGATTTTCCCTGCAAAAAGAATACCCAAGTGAAGCAAGAATAATCATCCACAATAATAAGACAATATTTACTCCCACCGATGCTTATGTAAGCGATCGGACCGAACAGATCCATGTGGAGTAGCTCAAGTGGCCTATCGGTCGTCATGATGTTCTTATGTGGATGATGAGCTCAAACTTGCTTCCCTGCTTGACATGCGCTACAAATCATGTCTTTCTCAAAATCAATATTGGTTAGTCCTAAAATGTGCTACCCTTTAGAAGCTTGTGAAGATTCTTCATCCCAACATGGGCAAGTCGGCGATGCCAGAGCCAGCCCATGTTGGTCTTAGCAATTAAGCAAGTGTCGAGTTCAGCATTGTTATCATTGAAATCAACTAAATATATCTGATCATCCAACACTCCCTTAAAAGCTATTGAATCATCACTTCTTCTAAAGACAGTAACACCAATATCACTAAAAAGGCAGTTGTAACCCATTTTGCATAATTGAGAAATAGAAAGCAAGTTGTAATCTAATGAATCTACAAGAAAAAATTAGAAATGGAATGGTCATGTGATATAGCAATTTTACCCAAACCTTTGACCAAATCTTGATTTCCATCCCCGAATGTAATCGCTCTTTGGGGATCATCATTTTTCTCATATGAGGAGAACATCCTTTTCTCCCCTGTCATTTGGTTTGTGCACCTGCTATCGATTATCCAACTTGTCCCACCGGATGCATAAACCTACAAAAAAAGTTTAGGCCTTATTCTTAGGTACCCAAACGGTATTGGGTCCTTTCACATTAGAAACAAGCACCTTGGGTACCCAAACACAAGTGTTGGGACTCTGCCCCCACCCTATTTGGCAACTATCTTGCCTGATTTGTTAGTGAGCACAAAAGATGCATCAAAAGTTTTGAATGAAATGCTATGCTCATTTGATGCATTCACAATTTTATTTTTAGGCATTTTGATATGAGTTGAATGCCGAGAGCTAGAAGCCTCAATACTATACATATAAGCATGATGAGAAACAGTATGAGATTTCCTAGCATGAATTTTTCTAATTTTATACTCGGGATAGTTTTCAGGATATAAAATGTAACCATCACTATCCTAAACCATGGGAGCTTTGCCCTTAACAAAGATAGAAAGCTTGTTCTTGGGGCATTAAGTTTGATGTTGCTTTGGCTCCCTTGTTGAAAGCCAATGCCATCCTTAATGCCAGGGCGTCTCCCATTATAAGGCATGCTACGAGCAAATTTAAATTTTTCATTTTTTAACACATGCTCGGCAATTTTAGCATTTAATTTAGCTATGTGATCATTTTTTTGTTTAATCATAGCAAGGTGATCATCCATAGCATCAATATTAACATCTCTACATCAAGTGCTAATGGTGACATGCTCAACAGTAGATGTAGAAACATTGCAAGCATTCAATTCTTTAATCTTAGCAATTAAACTATCATTTTTAGTTCTAAGACAAGAAATTGAATCATTGCAAATATTAAGCTCTTTAGTCAAGTTTTCACATTTTTCTACTTCAAGAGCATAAGCATTTTTCAACTTAACAATTTTTTATTTTCCTTAGCGAGCAAGTACTCTTGGCTTTCCAAGATATCATTCTTCTCATTAATGGTTTCTATTAATTCATTTATTTCCTTCTTTTGATCCTTGGTAAGGTTTGCAAAAAGAGAAGTTAAATCATCATTATCATCACTAGAGCTACCCTCATCATCGAAAGTAGTGTATTTGGGGGTATCTCTAGAATGTACCTTCTTCTTTTTGCCGTCCTTAGCCATGAGGCATTTGTAGCCGACATTTGGGAAGAGAAGGCCCTTGTTGACGGCGATGTTGGCGGCGTCCTCGTTGGAGGAGGAGTCAGTGGAGCTCTCGCCGGAGTCCCATTCCCGCCCCATGTGCGCCTCGCCA
This sequence comes from Zea luxurians, assembly GCA_029449295.1. Taxonomy (NCBI): domain Eukaryota; kingdom Viridiplantae; phylum Streptophyta; class Magnoliopsida; order Poales; family Poaceae; genus Zea; species Zea luxurians. The sequence continues at coordinate 45,579,978 of JAOPSE010000022.1, read as the reverse complement.
CACTTCTTCTTGTTGTAATATCTTTTCTTTTCCATCTTCTTCTTCCCTTTCTTGTAGTCGTCCCTATCACTGTCACTTGTATATGGACATTTTTCAATAAATTGACCAGACTTACCACACCTGTAGCACACCCTCTTATAACGGGGTTTGTAGTCCTTCCCCTTCCTTTGCTTGAGGATTTGTTGAGAACTCTTGATGATAAGAGCCATCTCCTCGTTGTCGAGCTTGGAGGCGTCGATTGGGAGTCTACTTGGTCTAGACTCTTCCTTCTTTTCCTCTGTTGCTTTGAATGCAACGGGTTGCACCTTAGGTGTGGAGGTGGCGCCTTGCTTAAAGTTGACTATGTTTGGAGTCTTCGATCATAAGTTCAAAGCTCACAAACTTGCCAATGACCTCCTCAGAAGACATCTGTTTATATCTAGGATCTCCACGGATTAGTTGCACTTGAGTGGGATTATAGAAAACAAGAGATCTAAGAATAACCTTGACCATTTCATGGTCATCCCACTTGGTGCTTCCGAGGTTGTGGACTTGGTTGACCATTGTCTTGAGCTAGTTATACATTGCTTGTGGCTCCTCTCCTTTGTTGAGGATGAACCAACCGAGTTCTCCCTCGATCGTTTCACGCTTGGCGATCTTAGTCACCTCGTCCCCTTCATGCGCCGTTTTGAGGACGTCCCAAATTTCTTTGCCACTTTTCAACCCTTGCACTTTGTTATACTCCTCTCGACACAAGGAAGCGAGGAGTATAGAGGTGGCTTGGGAATTAAAGTGCCTTATTTGGACGGCCTCATCGGAGTCGTAGTCCTCGTCGCCCACTTGTGGTTCCTACGCTCCAAACTCAACAATATCCCATATGCTTTCGTGGCGTGAGGTTAGATGGTGCCTCATTTTATCACTCCACATACAATAATATTCACCATCAAAATATGGTGGTTTGCCTAGGGGTACGGAAAGTAGAGGAGTGCGTTTAGGAATACGAGGATAGCGAAGAGGCATCTTACTATACTTCTTACGCTCTTGGCACTTCGAAGATGTAGACTCGGCGCCGAAGGTGGAAGGTGATGAAAAGTTGGTCTCGTAGTAAACCACCTTCTTTATTTTCTTTTTCTTCTTGTCACCCTTCCTATGTGACCTGATGGACCCGATGGATTCTTCTTTGTGCTTGTCACCAGTCTCCTTTGATGGAGTCCTCTCATCGTTCTTCTTTCCCAAGGCTTCGAGCTTTCCGCTGGTAACCATTTCGCTCTTGGCGTGTGTTGGGGGCCTTCGGCTTCCGAACGTCCTCAAAAACGTAAGTTAACAATGTTTCTAGAGTATAATACATGAGCAGGTACCTTTGGGCATGGACCTTTCGGACTTAAGTCAAAATCACTGCATGAAGAGGCATAAGGGAAAAAGAAGGATGGAACAGAGCCGAAGCTGTACGAAAGGGAGCTTCGGCATGATGACAGGAAAAAGGAAACCGACTTAAAGAAGAAAAGGTTGTCTAGACCTCGGTGAATTGTTGTAGAGTTATTATCAAATGTAAAGGGCCTGAATGTAATTTTACATGGGCTGCAACCCATGCCTATAAATAGGTGAACAGTATTCCCGTACTGTTCACGCTGGCTGAACATATGCTTTTGTGTCACGCTTGTATTTTTACTTCCTTCAAGCCGAAGGTACACTTGTAATAAATCATTATCTTTACTTGTTCGTGATAATAGCATAAAAATAATACAATAATGATAATATATTTGACTGTTCACATTGTTCATGTTTTTTGTAAACTCTTCTTCATCTTTATATACGTCATACTTATGAAGGTATGCTTTCTGTAACCTTCGTCCGAGAATCGTTATATCCTAAGGGAAATAATGCTTCGAAGGATGAAGGACTTTAACATTTAACATTCTTTATGTTGCCTTGTTCTTATCTCGAAGCATTTGAGAACAAGTCACCAACAGCGTGTTCTCCCGACATCACTTCGAGTTGTTAAACTCTAATGAAGAACCAGACTCCGATACCAATTGAAAGTCGCCTAGAGGGAGGGTGAATAGGCGAAACCTGAAAATTATAAACTTTGAACCTGCACTACACTTGGGGTTAGGGTTAGAAATAAATTCGGAGTGCGGAAGATTGCTCCTCTTGCTAATAGTTACTCAATCAATGCGGATAACCTTAGGAGAAAACTCAAATAAATATGAGCAAGGGAACATTAGAGAGAGGAGAGGGGAGAAACAAATTAAGTGAAGATCAACACAAGTGAACACAATGATTTGTTTCCCAAGGTTCGGTTCCAAAGAACCTAGTCCCCGTTGAGGAGGCCACAAAGGACGGGTCTATTCCAACCCTTTCCCTCTCTCAATCGGTCACTTAGACCGGTCGAGTGCTTCTTCTTAATCACGCGGGTGACTAAGACACCGCAAGAATCACCACACAAATAGGTGTCTCTCGCTTGCTTTACAAAACACTTGAGAAGTTTAGAGTGAGAAGAAGAAATCAATCCAAGCAACAAGAGCAACAAAGGAAACACAAAACACCCTCTCTCAAGTCACTAAACTCTTTTGATCAGTTGACTTGATTTTCGAACTTGGAGAGGATTGAAAGCTTTGATTGTGTCTTTGGAGTGTATTCTTTGCTCTTGTATTGAATGAGAAGTGTAGGAGGCTTGGATGGCTTGAATGGAGGTGGTTGAGGGTATTTATAGCCTCCAACCACTTCCTAGCCATTGGCTGACTTTGCTGTTGACAGGCACATTGGACAGTCCGGTGGTGCACCAGATATGGCACTATTCACTGTTCGGTGATTCCCACATGAGCCGATCATTGGGGTTTGGAGCTGTTGACCGTTGAAGTCTTTTGTCCTCTTGAGGCACCGGACAGTCCGGTGGCACACTAGACAGTCTGGTGCGTTCTGACTTTGCAGTTCTGACTTCTGACTTCTGCTTTATCCACTATTCCTTCATCAGTGAAGTCGACCATTAGTGAAGTTGACTGTTGCTTCGATGGCTCACCAGATAGTGGCACACCGGACCGTCCGGTGAATTTTAGTGGAGTGGCTCTAAGAAAACCCGAGAGCAGCCAGTTCATGAGGTGCTTCGGCCTGGGCACCAGACAATGTCCGGTGCACACGGACAGTGTCTGGTGCGCCACTAGCTACACCATTTCTTGTATGCTCCAAACTTTGTAGAATTCCCTCAAACCTTTTTCTTTGTATGTTTATGTTGAACTTTATGCACCTGATAGAATTAGAAACTAGGCAAACTAGTTAGTCCCTATGGTTTGTGATGGACGTCAAACACCAAAATCTATTATAGGAAATGATGAAGCCTATTTCCCTTTCAGTTGTCCATTGGGTTCGTCATGGTCTGGTGCAATCATCATGTCGTGTCTGGGCCTTATTTGCAACATGACAAGTTAAGCTCAATACAGATCAATTTTATTTTTTTATAGTATATGAAACAAAAAAAACATGTGCGTGTTGGCTAGATAGGAGTAAATATGGAGCCAACAAACATGGTTTAAACACCTCTTACCTTATTTTTCGTGCTTGGCGCACGATGTCGATGAAAACAGAGACTTCGGTCAACACTTAATAAGATATTTTGGCATTATTTGAGAATTTATTATTTGAAGGTGATCTGATCTCGCATTGGTGCACACGAGCTATCCAATCTTGCACAAAGCAGCCTTATTGTGGTCCTTGTATCTTATGACCTATCAAAATTTGTATCCATGTTGATAATAGTCGTAAAAGTATTGCACCTTGCTAGTTTGTTGGGTTTGCTTTGGCCCATAACCAGTCATCAGATGTTGACAATTTGGCACTGAACTTTTGCTTCTAGTATTGGCAAGGATCTACTACCTTATGAACATCGCAGTCATCCAACTGTCAGAAGGATGATTAGTGCGTTATCATACATATTTTCTTTAGAGTTGGGAAAGACAATGTTGAGAAATAAGACATCACATTGGACATTGTGTTCAACTATTCTCAAGTTAAAATTGGACCACAGGGAAAAGATGACCCCCTTTGGTGGCAGAAACATGGATTGTCCTACACTTAATAAAGGGATAGATACATATATAAAGAACCCAAAAGCATGGATCAGATGTTGGCAGCTTTGCACTCAACTGAAGTGGGTGAGCCACTTGTTTCCAACATCAGTCGTCGTGACTAGGTCTGGGGCTGTCTAACTGTAGGAGCTCAGAATCTTGCTACTTTCCCCGGGCTCTGGATCGTCGGTGTTGGTGTTGGAAATACTCACACTGTTACAGATAGAGTAGCTGATTATGATCCACATCTACCCACAAACTGTAAAAAAGGAAGGGATGAACTATTAGAAAATGGTGAACAAATATAATAAACAAAACATAACAGATAATTTGCAATCAGATATAAGCAATTCCATGTGCAAGAAAATTCATTGACTAAATTTCTTTGGCTTGACACTTAAGAAATCTCGTCCTTCCATGGTTTTTGCCATCTACTAGAAACAAAGAAAAGCTACCACTCACTGAAAGTCTGAAACCAAATTCAGATCGCAACTAAAGGACCCGTCTCAAGGTTATGCTACTTGGACATAGAACATACCATGAGACTTGCTTCTCTGCTTCTGTGGGATATAAACATAACATATGTCATGACCAAACATCAGATGACACTAAGTTTCTCAACTGTAATCAGTTGACGATATCACTTCATCATCAGTTCCAACACTCATGTACCCATACTATAAGTACTACATTCCCAGTATCATACAAACATAATATGAGTTTAATAACATCCTTTTTAATGTATAGTTCATATATATGCTAGACCTAACATCATCATTCGATACTAATTCACATAGTACAATTCATTTTGTTATGTATTTGCACTTAAACCACTAAAGTGTCTAAAACTGTTACAAGATTGAATATTTTAGAAATCACAAAGATTATACCATGCCATCAGCATATATAGAGCATGTGAATCATGACAACCAGAAATGTTGGAAGCCAAGCCAAGTGGTACCTCTTGCCTGGAGTATGTTTCACTAAACTCTTCAAATAGTGTTGTGAACAAATAAGCTACAAACTCTCTAGCTTTCTCTTCCTTGCAAGCCAACAAGCAATCGCTAACTGAGAGGTATGACATGAAATGTTCCTGATTCAAGTTAAATCATGGCGCATTTAGACTCCACATTAACATGTTGTTGACATGTATGCTACGTGTATACAAGGTCCAGAATGTGTTTCTTTCCCACCACCATGACACTTTATTAAAAAACTTAAGAAAAGTGGGTTCAGGAATCCTTCATCAAATCTTGAAGATGATGTGTGGGAATGAAGATGCATTATAAGGTGTCATTTTTCTTGTGCAAGGCCGCGTGGAATGTCAGCTGGGGATTTGGACCATTTTTAATTGTTAATTGGGTCAAGTCAAAACTTATGCTAGACATGAAGAAATGTTAAGCGGACCCAAACAAGATGATATCTCAAATGGTCATAGAATGGAATTGCCGATAATTTTAAGTCAAATTGATCAAAATAGCAAATCTGAACATTTCTTTCCTCCATTAGAATCTCCTTCGCCTTCTCACACAACACCCTTACTTGTACCACATAAATTGCATGGGATAAAAGCCTCCAATTCAGTACTGCAAATCATCACAATCTTGAACTGAAGAGGAGGGTTAACGGATTGTTAGAAACATCCATTCCCATCCAGTATTTCCATCCAGTACTGTAAATAATCGTAATGCTCAACTGAAGCCAAATAATTAGCTGTCTATCAGAAACATATGCTCCCATCTAGTGTATTGCTTTCCTAGTGATAAGGCGAATAGAACAACTGCTACAATTATTCAGTTTTCAGTTTCAGTTCAACAAGTATTCCAACATTATGCACATCCAGATACCTGTTAAGATGTTCAAAGTTCAAGTTAAATCATGGAGATATGTAAACCAGTGAAGTATTGATGTAGAGATCAAATAAATGAGGCATTGCAACTTTACTTAAATTGGAATATTAGACTAACGTGATGACTACTGAATAAGAAAAAATGAACTGTATAAATAAATCATGCTACAAAAGTTGTGAACTTAGGACAAAAAAGACACGTGTTAAGCATGAACAATCAATGACAACCTTAAACCCTAAACAAAAACACTAGATGTACCAAATATCAATGAGCGCCAGGGAGGATTTGGATTGGGGAGGCAGACTCGCATTGGACAGCTTTAAGGAGCACCATCCTCTTTGTTGATGGTAGGTTGGAATGGACATAGGAAGGTGATTGAAGTTCGGCGTCGACGTAAGAAGAAAATCTATGGCATAGGGGTGAGGATGGCATGGAGGGCATGATTAGCTTTCCATCTATGCACACCGATTTGCTTGGGATTTGCGGATGCGCGGGCAGTGTCTAGCTGTTTCGCAGATGCGTGGAGGGCATGTGACGTAGGAACCCCAATCTCTAGCATGGTTTGTCCTCTTGCCGCCAATTTGCTTGGGATTTGTGGATGGATTTGCGGGGATTGCGAGGATTGTGGGGAGGATCTTGCCCCCAATCTCTCGATAGATGCGCGTGCAACCCGGATGGCGTTGAGGGCGGAAGTCTTGAGGTGGAGCCGCTCGACGCATGTGCGGGCGAGCTGATGGCATTGATGGCGTGGATGTCGGGATGCGTTGAGGCGGATGCTTAGGACTTCTATCCTCGAGATGTTGGGATGCGCGGATGGCGTGGATGTCGGGGTGTGCTCCAATGCCTGCACTTGCATGGTGGGTAGATGCCTGGATGCCCGGGTGCGTGTGGATGCCTAGATGTAGCAGAGGGGCGGTGGGGAAGGGCGGGGTCATGGTGAAGCGGGGTGTGGACGCCCACAATAGAGACATATGGATTAGTAGAGATTTATTAGTCTTGTAACTTATTTATAATTTTTGGTCGACACTAAATTATTTTATGAATCTAATTATATTTTGATGATTTTCTGTAAAAATAAATTAATAATACACAAATAGCCTAAAAAATTCATGAAATTTATGGAGATGCAACATATGTTTATATATAACCATAAATAATGTTTGGACCATAAAATCTACAAGACGTCAACGTTTTACATTTCACATTCACATATTGTGTGAGCTACATGTGAAATCACTCTAAGTATCTAAGTTTAAACATAATCAGTACTTCACTTTATCATTTTATGTGTCGACTTGAGGTTATCTTCGTATAGAATGTTTATTAGTTTTTGTAACTTATTTACAATTTTTGAGCGAAACTAGAATATTTTATGAATTTAATTGCATTTTTATGATTTTCTACAGAAATAATAATAGTAATAACAATAATAATAATACACATATAGCATCATAAATTCATAAATTTTTACGAAAGCACAACATATATCCATATATAGTTCTAAAAAATATTTGAACCATAAAATCCATAAGATGCCAATGTTTCTTCTATTTCACTTCCACTTATTGCGGAAGTTACACGTAAAATCAATATATGTATCAAAATTTTAACATAATCAATAATTCATTTTCATATGGGGACTTGATGTTATCTTCATATAGAATGTTGTTAGTTTTGGTAACTTATTTGAAATTTTCAGTTGAAACTAGAGTATTTTATTAATTTAATTACATTTTGATGATTTTCTATAGAAGGAAATTAATAATACACGAATAGCCTTAGAAATTCGTGAAATTATACGGAGGCACAACATATGGCCACATATAGACATAAAAAATAATGGGACCATAGACTCCACAAGATGCAAGTGTTTCTTCCATTTCACTTGCATGTGAAATCACTTTAAGTATCCAAGTTTTAACATAATCAATACTTCACTTTATCATTTTTATGTGGGAACTTGAAGTTATATTCTTATGAAATATTTATTAGTCTTGATAATTTATTTACAATTCTTGGTCGAACAAGAATATTTTGTGAATATTTTATGATAAGCAATTCATACATTATCCACAAGTATCCAATATCCAGCCAAATAATATATGTATTTGTCACTTATCCGTCCGAATAAATATCTGGTTCTTGTATCCATGTTCGTCTCGTTTCTAACTATCCGTATCTGATCCCGAATCCAATTGAAATACATTAGGGTAGGATACGGACGTATAGTTAGAACATATTAGTTGGGTATCGGTTTTGGTTTTTGGCTCTTATAACATGAAAAAACCTAAATAACTGAAATATATTAAACCCAACATTAGTAGGGCCCATCGGAGTCCTAGGCGACTTGGTTTAAGGCATGTGTTTTGAGAAATGATATTGTTTGATATTTCGGTGGACTGAATAGACTGAAATGAAATTTTTGGCGTATTAGGGTTTAGTTTCTATTTTCCCCTAAAAACTTTGATCTTTAATTTTTGGAATCCAAAACTTATAGAACCTTAATAGACCGAATTGGATAATCCGAAAAAACCAAATTCTCAGCCCATTCCATGGGAAAAAATTCATGCAACCTGAATGCAAATCAGAATCTCTATAGCCCCTCAATTTAGAGGATGAGCCTCATGTGCAACAGCAACAACGGCGTTCAAAACGCTATTTCGTACTAGGTGGTGGTGCATCTTTTTTAGGCTCACCATCCATGTTGTGACAGGTTGCACATATTCTGTTTTGTATTTGGACTACACGACTTTTTTCCATTCCATGAATGTGCTTGCTAGGTTGTAGCTAGTTAAGCCTACAAGCTCGAGCGTTCCTAGTCTACTAAGTTTGACACAATGTGATGATGTCACGACCTTGTGTCACCTCAATGCCAAGGTAGAAAGGTGAGCAGGCCTATTTCACTCATCTATAAGGTGGCTTTCATCTTAGATGGGTCCAACTAGCTTCATTATCGACTAGTGCGTGGTGGCATGCGCATTCTATATCGACTGCCGCTACCCCATCGACAGTCGGTTTGGGCGACCGATCGCTGGGCTTGGTGATCGAGCAGTCTAGTCGTTATCAGTTGCGTTGGGACTTAGCCGGTCAGTACTGACTAGAGTGTAGATCGGTATTGACCAGACTTGGTTGGTACTGACTATCTCGTGCTAATGTGGTAGCTTCTGATTGATTGACGCTATTTTAATTATTTGGCTTTCAAATTTGTTTAAAAAATCCAAAAATTAAAAATAAAAAAATCATGAATCAACCCTATAAATAGAGGGGTTGTTTGGTTTCATTCACACCCTCACTCTCCAATTCACTTGTCTTATCCTTCATTTATAACCTTTCACTCTCTATTTTGTTATGAATCCAAGGTGAAGTCTGAGCTTTGATACTGTCACTGACTTTCTTAATGGGCAATCTCCACAATGTTCTAGACTCTTGCAAGTGCAAGGCAGGTCTTCTTCAATGGTCTTTCTCCTGTCCATCTGTTCGAACCAAAAATGAGCCGGCGGACTGTCTGGCCCTGAGACCGGACGGTCCGCGGTCCGGACGGTCCGCGCCTGTGGGCCGGACGGTCCGCGCGTGCGCAGAACAGATTAGGGTTCCGAGTTTTGTGCTACGGTTGTTAGCTAAAATCATGGGATAAGCTCGGAAATTAGTTTGTAAAGGGTCCAGCCCCCCTCCTCTATAAATAGAGAGGTATACGGCCGATTTGTAATCAACAATCGAATCAATACAACTTCTATTTCGCATTTTATCTTAGGAGTAGTTCTAGTCTAGTTTAGGTTTAGCTATCCAATCCCCAAATTCTCCGCCTCTCCTCGACTCTACGTCGATTAGAGGAGTCTAGGTCGGCCAGCCCGAGCCTAGACACCACCTAGGATCTCTACTCCCCGACGGGGTCCCTCCCGGGAGCGAGATCCAGGTGCCGTCGGCGATCTTCCGCCGTCCCTGCGTACGCGCGGACCGTCCGGCCCCAGGGAGCGGACCGTCCGGCCATCAGGCAGGAGCCCTAGCCGCGCACCAGGCCGCGGACCGTCCGGCCCCAGGCCACGGACAGTCCTCCCTTGCGCAGAGAGCACCAGCGCGCCTCGCACCAGGCCGCGGACCGTCCGGCCCCTATGCGCGGACAGTCCGCCCCTATGCAGAGGGCACCGCCACGGTTCTTGTTGAGTGTTTGGCGCTCCGAAAAGGCGTCAACATACTTTTTGGCGACTCCGCTGGGGAAAACACATCTAAGCTCATCAGATCGGCCCTCAATGGCCGGTTCAAAGGATAGCTCTGATATTTCTCTAAGCAACATCATAGAGCCGACTTGGGAAACCTTGCCGGCTGACGAGCAGCTCCAGTTTGAGGAGCACAAGGAGCGGATGATCCAGGAGGCGAAAGCAAAGTTCTTGGCCAACTTCAAAGTGGACAGGAACAACAAGGTCGTCCGACATCGGGCGACGGATCCGGCTTCGCTCCAACCCACGCCAGATATCCCCAATGTAAGTAATACCAACGATCTGCAATCTCTTAAAAATTATGTAGAAGATCAGCGTGAACAAATGCAGAACAACATAGGGGGTATGCAAAGCGATCTTAAGAGACTAGTACGTGCATTCGATAAATCTAGTACCACAAATTTTCCTTCGCACGAGGTTGAGTTAGGAGATAACGCGCGTAACACATCGGCTACAGGTTGTCACGACCAGTCACAACCCCTTTATGGGATGCCGATGGACACGTACCCTAACCAACCGCAAATCGGCAGCAAACCAGCCGATCTGCACATGCCCGGACCGTCCGCACGTGAGCGCGGACCGTCCGGGCCAACAGCAGTCGGGCCTATTTTTAATGAGTTACCTAGATATGCGCCCGAGCCACCACATATGACACAGAACCCAAATTACCCAGTCGGACGGTCCGCATACAATGACGGACGGTCTGCATATGACCACGGACGGTCCGGGTACGTATCCGGACAGTCCGCGCATAAGTCTTTTGAGGAGGATTATTACATGAATCCTCGCCCATCCCAGCAACACTTCCCATCACACTATGCAATGCACCAGCCCACTAATTCAGGATCCAAAGCCCAGGAAAGCTTTCCGGCCCTACCTGGAAGGCCGGAAAGAAACGATCAAACGTATGAGCCATATAGAGCAAATGGAAATGCACCACGTAACTCAAACCAATGGGGGGAAAGACAACATGCTAATATCCAGCCAACCCCACCTATGTTTGACCAGAGAGCTGGTGGTCTCGCACCGGCCGCCATTGATATAGTAAGGGAAGAAATAGCCGGGGCGTTCCGAGATAAGCTCGGAGTAAGCATGGTCCCTGGGGGGCAATCATATCGGAAACCTTATGACAGCCGATTTGATCACCACCCATACCCACAGGGAACCAGGATACCCGAATGCACAAAATTTTCGGGTGATCAAGGAAAGAACACACGTGAACACATAGGCCAATTTTTAGCACAATTAGGAGAGTTGGCCGACACAGAGGCATTTCGCGTACGTTTGTTTTCATTATCTTTAACAGGAACTGCGTTTGCATGGTACGCCACTTTACCTCCTAATTCCATTTCATCATGGGGGGATTTAGAACAAAAATTTCATGATCATTTTTTCTCCGGTGACTATGAATTGGATTTGGTAGATTTAGCGTCGTTGCGACAGACAAAAGATGAATCGGTTAATGATTACATCCGGAGATTCCGAGATACAAGAAACCGATGCTTTCAAATTCATTTAGCAGAGAAACAACTAGTAGGATTAGCTTTTAATGGTCTGCGATATTATTTAAAAGAGAGATTAGAAGGCATCCAATTCTTTACACTAGCACAATTACACCAGAGAGCTTCGGCTTGTGAAAGCCGAAGCAAAGAAACTACTAAAACAATTCGTCACAACATACGTGTAGTGGAATGCGACCAAAGTAGCTCAGAAGACGAATCAGCAGAGGTGTATGCTGCTGAAATGGTTTGGCCAAAGCAGGCCAAATCTTCGGCTTGTGCCTCCTTACAGCCGGTTCAAAAGAAACGGCAAGAGGAGGTTAAGTTTACATTTAATGTTGGTAAATGTGATAAAATATTTGACGAACTACTCAAAAATGGCAATATTAAAATAAATCACACTGTTCCATCCGCCGACGAGCTAAAACGTCGTGCATACTGCAAGTGGCATAACTCATTTTCTCATGCCACTAATGATTGTAATGTATTCCGACGACAGATTCAATCGGCCATTAATGAGGGACGATTGAAATTTCAGGAAATGCAGGTGGATACAGAGCCATTTCCAATGAACGTGATCGACTTCGAGGGCAAGAAAGTCCTGGTTCGGCCAAACACGGCCGATAAAGGCAAAGGCAAAGAGGCAATCATCAGCAATTCTAAAAGGACCGATGAGGATCATAAAGTTTCTTGCAGGAAAGTGGTAGCCGAGAAGACTCCCGATGGAGGGGAGACCCTAAAGGTGACCATCACAACCTCCAGTACTGGGGGGCAAGCGCAGACAGGGAGACAGATACAGGAACCCGTGCTGCGTATCCCGGACGGTCCGGCACGTAGGCGCGGACGGTCCGGGACCCCACCGGACAGTCCGGAGAGCTCCGGCGGACGGTCCGGCCATGCTCAGGACTCGCAGCGACCACGTACCTTCAAACCACGACGACCAGAGATAGGTACGTGGAAAACAAATACATTTAAAGCAGCTGGTCGGCTGATCAAGCCTGGCCCGACTTTCGATCAATTGTTGTCTAAATATGTGAAAAAGAAGGCTGGCCCCAGTGACCGGCCACCGAAGCGACCCCGCTCACCCATTCATGAGCAACGTCAGGTCAGGCCGATTGGACCACATCACCAATCGGAAGAAATGAAAGGTCCTATTGTACAATTGAGACCTAACATGCCGACATGGACCCCTCCACCTCCTTATCCATCTATGCCATATCCATACCCATACTTACCTCCACCATATGTCCCAAATCAAATGTGGGGCATGCCACCATATCCATTTGGGATGCCACAGTACCCCGCCTGGGGGGCACCCCAAACATCCGTTTTTGATAGGTTGGCACCGCCAGTGCAAGACCGATTGAGCACTGCTGAATCCGGTCACCAGGCACAGGCCCAACAAGGTTGTCGGACTACTCGGCCTCCTAGGCCGACCAATCCGGCAGGGGGGCATATGCCTGTAGCAACTCAAAGAACAAAAAAGGACATCATCAAAATAGGCACTGCGGATGTTGTCATACAGGGAGACAATAAAGGGCCGATGATTTTCGGCGAATCGGCCAACACAACCGAAAAGGATACGGCTACCATCAAAACAGCCGATCCAAAATACTCCATGCCTCGATGGTGCCCAGCGGGATTGACACGATCCCAAAAGAGAAAATTACAGCGCCTAAGAGCAAAGGAGAGCCAGGAGAAGGAGGCGGAAAAGACATTTAATGACACACATCCACTATACCCGCCACCGCAAAAGAAATGGAGACCGAAGGCCGTTGAGAAAAAACAAACGGCCACAGAAATAGAAAGTCAACCTGCACCAGGCGCGGACCGTCCGGCCCCCACGTGCGGACCGTCCGCCGTTCATCAGGAAGCCTCCAACAACACGACAACATCAATGGAAGAGGACGACCTGCTAGGAGAAGACCTGGTCGACTACGAGGCTTCTCCAGAACGCCCAGGTATGGATGTAAATATTATTACATTTTCTTCCGATTGTACTATCATTGGCGACGATGAACCTGTTGCTGCCCAGTTTGATTTTGGTCCTAAAGAAGCCGCCTTTACTAAACCAAAGGAATCGGTAAATCATTTAAAGCCGCTCTTCGTGCGCGGTCACATTGATGGAATACCGATTGCTAAGATGTTGGTGGATGGAGGGGCGGCTGTAAATCTAATGCCTTATTCATTATACAGAAAATTAGGTAAACAAGATGACGAACTTGTCAAAACCAACATGACCCTCAGCGGTGTTGGGGATAGTTCGATTAAAGCCAGGGGAGTCACGTCCGTTGAATTAACCATCGGGACTAAGACCCTTGCTGCTGCATTCTTCGTCGCTGATGTAGAAGGGAATTACAGTTTAATTCTAGGCAGAGATTGGATTCATGCCAATCAATGTATACCTTCTACATTACATCAAATGCTAATACAATGGGTAGGCGATGAAGTAGAACAAGTACATGCTGATGTATCGGCCTGCATCGCTGTGGCCGATGCCCCTGTACTCTGGACTTATGAGACTGCTACATGTCTCACAGGGATAGATTTTTCTGATTATCAGTTCATAAGTATAGATAAGAAAGGTTTCATTCCTGTAATGCTAGAGCCGATGGAGAATCGGCTAAATCCTAAATAGAGTTTAAATGATGAATACACACAAAGTTCATGAGTCTTTGATCACGGACAATTCGACCCTCAAAGCCGGATGGTCTGGTCTTTCACAGAACAGTTCGGACTTTAGGACCGAACATCTACCACAGCGAAAAGATAGTATTACGGATGATCCGGTCCCCGAGACCGGAAAGTCCGCCATCACACAAAGATCATCTGATTCCTCTGTGGGGGACATGATAGAGGAATTCAGAGATCTTGATAAACTAGGACAGGGGTTTACATCGGCTGATCCTTTGGAGGAGATTGACATAGGAAATGGTAAAACTCCAAGGCCGACTTTTATAAACAAGACCCTGGAGACCGATTCTAGAAATGAGATGATCGGTCTATTGAAGGAATATTCAGATTGTTTTGCTTGGAATTACACTGAAATGCCTGGACTAAGCCGAGAGATTGTCGAACATCGGCTGCCCATTAAGTCTGGTTTCAGACCTTTCAAGCAGAAAGCTAGAACGTTTCGTCCAGATCTTCTCCCACGAATCAAGGACGAAATCCACCGGCTGCTAGAAGCTAATTTTATTAGACCTTGCAGATACGCAGAGTGGGTCTCCAATATTGTGCCGGTGGAGAAGAAGGAGTCAGGTAAACCTAGAGTATGCATTGATTTTCGTAATTTAAATAAAGCAACTCCTAAAGATGAATATCCCATGCCCATAGCCGACACATTAATCAATAATGCATCAGGAAATAGAATTATTAGCTTCCTTGATGGTAATGCCGGATATAATCAGATTTTCATGGCCGAAGAAGATGCGTCTAAAACGGCCTTTATATGTCCAGGCTTTATTGGTTTATTTGAATGGGTTGTCATGACATTCGGTCTTAAAAATGCTGGTGCTACTTATCAGAGGGCTATGAATCTGATCTTCCATGAGTTGTTAGGAAACACTGTGGAAGTCTACATTGATGATATTGTAGTCAAATCGGCTAAGTTTAGTTCTCATATAGCTGATTTGCGCAAAGCCTTTGATAAAATGCGTCGGTATGGTTTAAAAATGAACCCACGTAAATGTGCTTTTGGAGTGTCGGCTGGTAAGTTTTTAGGATTTGTCATCCATGAACATGGTATAGAAATAGACCCTGACCGAATCAAGTCTATTCGGAATGTGGGGCCTCCGACTTGTAAGGTCGAAGTGCAGAGGTTTCTCGGCAAGGTGAATTATTTACGAAGGTTTATTTCTAACCTAGCCGGGAAGATTGATGCCTTCACCCCTATCCTTCGGCTTAAGAATGATGCTGAATTCACTTGGGGGGCAGAGCAGCAGGAAGCATTTGATCTCATTAAAAAATACTTGTCTTCGGCTCCCGTGTTAAAAGCACCACAAGTAGGAGCACCATTCAGATTATACATTGCAGCTGAAGACAAGGTTATTGGGGCTGTTCTGACACAAGAAACTGAGGGGAAGGAGCATGTGGTGACATATCTAAGCCGAAGGTTGGTAGATGCTGAAACAAGGTACACTTTTATTGAGAAGTTATGCTTATGCTTGTTTTATGCATGCACCAAATGTAGATGTTATTTACTGTCTAGTCATTGCACTGTTTCTGGTCAAGCCGATGTAATCAAATACATGTTGCATAACCCAATTATGAGTGGTAGAATTGGTAAGTGGGCTTATGCACTCATAGAATATGACTTGGCCTATGAACCATTGAAATCTATGAAAGGCCAAGTCGTAGCAGATTTTATTGTAGAACATCGGGTTAATGATATTCATGAACTAGACATGCCATACCTCACTATTACTCCTTGGACTTTATATTTTGATGGATCGGTTTGCAATGAAGGGCAAGGAATTGGCATTGTGCTGGTTTCACCAAGTAATGTCTCCTTTGACTTCTCTAGCCGATTGAAAACTTATTGCACTAATAATCAAGCTGAATATGAGGCCCTCCTATTCGGTTTAGAACTTTTAAATAGTATGGGAGTAAAACATGTGAAGGTATTTGGTGATTCTCAGCTGGTTGTCCAACAAGTGTTAGAAGAATATCAATGTCTTGATGGTACTCTAAATAGTTATCTTGAGAAATGTTGGAGCATAATCCATTCTTTTGACGAATTCAGTATTCGGCATGTCTCTAGAGTTGAGAATCATAGAGCTAACGATTTGGCACAAGATGCATCAGGTTATCGGATAAAGAGAGGGAAATTTCACAAAACTAAAAATCTGATAACCAGTGCAGAGCCAAATTCCCAGGTCGCGGACCGTCCGCGTGATGACG
This sequence comes from Zea luxurians, assembly GCA_029449295.1. NCBI lineage: Eukaryota > Viridiplantae > Streptophyta > Magnoliopsida > Poales > Poaceae > Zea > Zea luxurians. The sequence goes on along the minus strand of JAOPSE010000022.1, from coordinate 45,563,476 downwards.
CCGGACCGTCCGAGGTTACCAGAAACGTTCTCTTAATCGATTCGGCTGACAATGAAGCCGATGCAAGTGACTGGAGGACACCTATACTTAATTATTTGCAAAATCCCAATATCAGGACAGATAAGAACATTCGGCGAATAGCTTTCAAGTATGTTTTGATGAGTGATGAACTTTACCGCCGAACGGTTAATGATGTCCTGCTTAAGTGCTTGGGCCCAGATGATGCTATATTAGCTATGGCCGAAGTACATGAAGGAATTTGTGGTACCCATCAATCAGCTCCAAAGATGAAGTGGTTGTTGCGAAGGTCTGGTTTTTATTGGCCTAGTATGACAGCTGATTGTTTCAAGTACTACAAGGGGTGCCAAGTGTGTCAAAAATTCAGCGACCTACAGTTGGTCCCTGCAGCCGAATTACATCCTATCATCAAGCCTTGGCCATTCAGAGGATGGGGATTAGACTTTATTGGAGAAATTCATCCTTCATCATCAAAAGGGCATCGGTTTGTGTTAGTTGCCACTGACTATTTCACCAAATGGACTGAAGCCGTTGCTCTAAAGAAGATGACACACAAGGAGGTAATTGAGTTCATAACTGAGCATATTATTCATAGATTCGGCATTCCCCAGACCTTGACTATAGATCAAGGTACTTCTTTTATGTCAAAGGAGGTACGTGAATTTGCTGAATTATACAGAATTAAGCTGCTTAATTCATCTCCATATTATGCTCAGGCCAATGGACAGGCCGAGTCTAGTAATAGGACGTTGATTAATTTGATAAAGAAGAAGATATCTGATAATCCTAAACATTGGCATAAGATTTTGTCTGAAGCTTTATGGGCTCATAGAATATCTAAACATAGTGCTACTAAAGTATCTCCTTTTGAGCTTATCTATGGGCAGGAAGCAGTGTTACCTGTGGAAATAAGTTTGAATGCTGTCAGGTTTGCCAGACAAAATGACCTAACTGCTACTGATTGTTATAATTCAATGATGGATAATATTGATGAGGTGACCGACAAGAGGATGATAGCTTTGGGAGCAATAGAAAAGGACAAGATCATGGTAGCCAGGGCCTACAACAAGAAGGTCAAAGCAAAATCATTCCAAGTAGGAGACTTGGTGTGGAAGACCATTCTACCTCTAAGGAAGAAAGACCGAAAGTTCGGGAAATGGTCGCCAAGCTGGGAGGGTCCTTATAAAGTGAAGCAGGTGATGTCTGGTAACGCTTATTTACTACAAACATTACAAGGCAAGGATTTACCTAAGGCTTTGAATGGGCGTTTCCTCAAACAGTACCATCCTAGTATGTGACAAGATGCCTAAGAAAACCGATGTGATCACATCGAGTTAGTTGCTTTTGGTTCGCCCAGCTCCACTAAAAGGCAGGGGGGCATATGTTCGAACCAAAAATGAGCCGGCGGACTGTCCGGCCCTGAGACCGGACGGTCCGCGGTCCGGACGGTCCGCGCCTGTGGGCCGGACGGTCCGCGCGTGCGCAGAACAGATTAGGGTTCCGAGTTTTGTGCTACGGTTGTTAGCTAAAATCATGGGATAAGCTCGGAAATTAGTTTGTAAAGGATCCAGCCCCCCTCCTCTATAAATAGAGAGGTATACGGCTAATTTGTAATCAACAATCGAATCAATACAACTTCTATTTCGCATTTTATCTTAGGAGTAGTTCTAGTCTAGTTTAGGTTTAGCTATCCAATCCCCAAATTCTCCGCCTCTCCTCGACTCTACGTCGATTAGAGGAGTCTAGGTCGGCCAGCCCGAGCCTAGACACCACCTAGGATCTCTACTCCCCGACGGGGTCCCTCCCGGGAGCGAGATCCAGGCGCCGTCGGCGATCTTCCGCCGTCCCTGCGTACGCGCGGACCGTCCGGCCCCAGGGAGCGGACCGTCCGGCCGTCAGGCAGGAGCCCTAGCCACGCACCAGGCCGCGGACCGTCCGGCCCCAGGCCGCGGACAATCCGCCCTTGCATAGAGAGCACCAGCGCGCCTCGCACCAGGCCGCGGACCGTTCGGCCCCTACGCGCGGACAGTCCGCCCTGTGCAGAGGGCACCGCCACGGTTCTTGTTGAGTGTTTGGCGCTCCGAAAAGGCGTCAACACCATCATTGAATGGAGGATGTTTCTGCTCGTCCCCATTCCTTGATCCATAACCTTTGCTTCCATATATATATCTTCCTCTATATCGATACCAATCATTTGTTGATGCTCCTCCTTGTACCACTGATGCTCCTCTTTCTATCACTGATGATCCTACCACTGACGCTTCAACTTTTCAACTGTTCGCTTACTCGTACCCTCCATACACATATGACGATGAGTATCCATATGGCGTTCCTCCTTACGAATCATATGATACTCCCCTCCTTATGCTTCTTGTAGGAAACAGTGACGCCTAAGAGGGGGGTGAATTAGAACTTCTAAAAATTTCGCTCCAAACTAGGCCACAAATAAATCCCTAGAACAAACCTATGCAAATAATCAATCTAGAATGTGCAAACTAGGTTTTGTCTAAGTGTTGTTATCTCTACCACAAAAGGAGTTTTGCAACATAAGTTCCAATCCTAAATATTCTAACTAGTAAGGAGGGATTGAAACTTAAGTACTTAATGTAAATGAGGAAGGTAAAGAGCAAAGGTAGAGAAAACAAACTCTCGTGGATGACGCCGGTATTTTTCCTGAGGTATCCGAAACCACACAAGATCTCGATTAATCCTCGTTGGTGCCCCTAAGTAAAAGGTAACCCACACGAGGGCCAAGTACCAGAGTTGAGTAACTACGTAGAGAGCCACGAGCCTTCTCCATGCACAAGTGGTGCTCCGCTTCCGACTCCTCTCAGACGCTCCCCACCGTCTCCACTATTCAGCTTCCAGCAAAAATGTCGTGGGCCTCGTTCCCTCCAGTACACGATGGCGGCCATGTCACAATCGCAGTTGACACGATTTCGCAAGACTCTCACCGCACTCGGTACAATATTACAACGGCTCACACAAGAGCTAAGAGGTTTTGTGGGATTTTCTAAACTCACTCAACTAACTAGGTTTCACCTAGAGCAAGCGCATAAGCAGTCTAACTAACCTAAGCACCTTATAAAGCATCTACACTAATCATCGAGTGATTCTACTAAGCACTTAGGTGTTTGAGCACTTAGAAATGTCTATAACATGTGTTGGTATGTTGCTTGGGCTCCCACCCTTCAAATGGCTGGTAGGGTGAAGATATATATATATATAGGCCCCAACTCAAATATAACAGTTAGAGAAAAGTTGCTGCTCTTTATTTGTGGCACATCAGACATTCCGGTGGTAGGCACCGGACAGTCCGGTGCACACATCCATTGAGATCTTGACAATTGGATTCGACCGTTGGCACTATGCAGCCTTTGCACTAGACAGTCCGATGGCTCTCCTCCACAGTGCCACTAGGAACTAGTCGTTGGGCTCATGTTCCATAGTGCACCGGACTTGTTGATCTTTACTTGTGATCTTCATAAAGTCTTCTTTCGAGGTGTTGCTTCCTCAGTGCCTTAGTCCAAGTTACTTTGCATCCTGTGAACTACAAATACAAACACTAACAAACACATTAGTCCACATATTATGTTGATCATCAAGCACCAAAATCATTTAACCAAATGGACCGAGTTCCATTTTCCTTACACTTCACTAACTCCTCCATTCCCTCCCTCATATAGTGCTTCTCCCCATATGGTGCCTATCCTCGTTTTTGTCCTTTTGAAGGCACCATAGTGCCCTAAAGTAGCCACATCGATGCAGCCTCGAACTAGGCTACGTAATCTAATGGTACACAATTACAATGTTGAAATGACTAGACTAAGATGGAGGAAGAAAGACTAGTAAGTACACACACATTTTTATGAATTCAACAAACTTTTAGGTTGACAACAATTCTTTGAGTTCATAAATTTATATGACCACGTGTAACTATGACACTTTGTGGATCCTATTAAGGGAAACAACAAGAAGAGTTAGCCTTTTAGGGACAAATAACTAGCACATACAACTCCACTATGAAACCTCCTCGTCATCATACACCCAAGCAGCTAAAGGACCGATAGTCAACAATCAACCATAATCTCACACTTTAATGGCATCTACAACCACTTATATGTGACATGGCTGAGTAGAGAAAATGGTGCTATACTCCTTGAATCGGCAAACGAGAGCTTACGCAATAAGCCTGACAAAATAGACTTCAAGCTAGAGCACATGTGGTACACTCTTCGCCATCGGCCCAAGTGGTGTGCGTGACACGGTGACAATGACTCCAACGATAGGAGCAAAAGATCTCATCTCAACCTGGACGACGACTATAGCTCGCATCACTAGACAATGTCAGATCAACACGACTATTGGCCATGAGGCAAGAGTGCAATATAAAGGGAAGGATCCAACAACAAGTAGTAGTGAGTCCACTGTCATGGCGAAGAGCATGTTAAATAAGATTACAAGCCAGCTAGAGGATAACTCAATTTAAATTGTTTCAGCAATTCATCAAGTTGCTAGATCAGTCCACCATTGACATAGACGATGACATGAAACACGCCTACAAATTAACCATAAAAAATTTGACCAAGCAATTAAAATTAGATGATGAAGAAAATGCGGAACAGGTGAAAGAGGATGATGACAATAAGAAGTAGTACTATATCATTTCTTTATGAATTATGTAATTTTAATTTTCAAAAAATTATGTTTTACTTATTTTGTTTCAATTATGTTATTTTATAATTACATGATTGGATGAATTTGTTTCTCGATAAAACACATTGTTTCATTTTAAATAAGAGTATGCAAAAAGAAAGTTGATGTGGCACTGAGGCGACTGTAGGCTAACCGCAAAGACTGTACATTGTAACACTATGATAAATAAGGACACTGATTACAGTCAATAGCATGGTAGTGTGGTCGATAGATAATGTTAGGGGCGGTAAGGGATGGAAGCACTCGATGTAGCCTTAGACCCCCTTCGGAATGCAGGAATTCTGTCAGTTGTTCGATCCATGACCTAGCAACTATAGTTTCGATCTAATTTTTTTTGTTACAATAATAATATATTTTATTATTTTTTCATATAATATATTTTATGTTAAAAAATGTATATCATTTTTGTATGCATATTGATTGTTGTTTTGTTCCCTGTTTTGTTGTGTGATTGCATAGAGGACGTTTCGTTTGCGGAAACCTAGGAGCAACCATTTGAGGAGGAACCCCAATAGTTTTGTGAAGAAGGAAAGTGTAATTCTCCCATGCATATTCTTTTAAACCCAATCACATGACATGATAACAACATTTACATTTATGTTATATTGCATAATTTGATGAGTCTCCTATTAGATGCACCTAGCCTTTCCAACCATCCTTATTAACGTGGGTATGTTTTTAATCAAGTAGCTATGATATTGCTATAACTTAGCTTTATGCTGGCTCTCATTAAAGATGATAATGTTCCTAAGTTTATGTTATGTTGATGATTATAATAAGATCATACATGTTAATTGGAATATGGAGAACCACCCAGGAAAATAGTACAACCACGAGCATTATGTGGCTCTAACTTGGCAATTAGCCTAATGTGCTTAGTTCTTCGCAACCTTTTCCTAAAATATGGACAAGAGGGGGCAGTGATGGGGATACAACTCAATTCTTTTGAGGTGGTATGCTTTGCTAATGTACCTCGCCTAGAGTTATGCACCACGTTGACTTGAAACCTCAACATGTTGTTTTGTATTAAGTGCAATATATGAAAACCTCACAGTGGATCCCTAGCCATTCAGCCTTGAAGTGTTTACGGGTCTAGCTAACCTAGGCTAGAGGGATACATGGCTTGTAGTGAAAGCGTACAACCTCTAGAGAGTGTAAAACTAGTATATTAGTCATGCTCACGGTCAAGAGCGGCCTAAAACCTCACATGATAATTAAGCTTGAAGATGGAATTAAATCAAGTTCTTTGGTTATGACACATATGCTGACTTAAAGTTTATTTATTATTAACTAGGTTGGTATATACTTACACCTAGTAATCAGATTTGCTAATAAAATTTGACCAACTAAAATGCTAACTACATTAAACCATAGCCTTTTTTGTTAACATTGCATTTTTCACACCACTTGCTGAGTACCAACCATAAGTGTACTCACCCTTGAATACATTTTGATCAGAAGCATGTGATGGAGATGAGTTTGAAGAATTCTGAAGCTAGCGATACCTCGTCCATCTTCTCATGGGAGATTAGCCATTATCCGCTGTGATGTGATATGATATACTATTTTAAGATACTTATGTCCATTCGAAGTGTAATAATGTTACTAGAATCTTTATTTATGTTTTTAGCATTGTCTTTTGATATATTGCACTTATGATGACAACATATATGTGAAAATGGATCCTGGCACACGTATGCTATGCATTCGGTTTTGACCTCAAAATCGGGTGTGACACACTAGCTCTTATACCAATTGTAGGAACACTTGATACCTAAAAGAGGGTGAATTAGACAATCTGTTTCTTTCTCTCTAAACTAAGGTCTCTATTTTTTCCTAGTTAAAACCTATGCAATATATAAACTATCTTATGTGCAACTATGATTTTGACTATGTGTTGTTATCTCTCCCACAAAGAGTTATGCATCCTAGATTCTAAACTTGCCCACTAGCATATAACTAAGCCAGGAAGATAAAGCATACAACCAAGGTAACATAATATAAATATGGAAGCTTAAGTGTGATAGAGATACAAACTCACGATGACAACTTTGGTATATTTTACCAAGGTATCAAGAAGCATGCAAGCTTCCCTTTAATTCTCGCTGGAGCCCCACGTGAGGGCTGTGCTCCTAGTCAGATAACTCCATGGATAGCCCTAGACCTTCTCTATGTGCAAAGTGGTGCTCTGATTGTGTCCTCTGTTGGGTTCTCTTTATCATCTTCACAAGTTTTTTGCCAAAATGTCACAATCCTTATTCCCTCTCGTATGCAATGATGACCACACCACAAACATAGTTGATGTAATATTGCAAAACTTACAACCTCTCTAGATACAACCAATACAATGACGTACATAAGCGCCAAGGGATAAGAGATGTATATACCTCACTTCTAATCACTAGGCCTAAATCTAGAGGAAGCGCTAATGGAAACAATTTAACACTTTGTGAAAGTGCATTCATCCCTTTTGTGAGTTTTGGTGATTTGGATAACAACACATTTAAAGGTCTAACAAGTTTGCTAAGTGTTGAACAGGAAATTCAGTATGATGAACATACTTGAATAGTGTATAATGATCAGTGAACGAAGGTTCAACACGAGGTTAAATAACCAGTGAGACAATGCAAATGGATATAATATGGTCTCTCTATATTGGTTTGAATATATGGGCAAGACCTAAGAAATCACTGCACACATATGATCAGAATAGAGGTTGAAGTGACTAAGAGGATTGGTCAAGCCAAAGTGAATAAGATATGAGGAATCATGAATTGGCTTGACCATATTACTATCAGTCCATATATGCTTCTATGAGAATCAAACTAAAGCTTGATTAATCTTAACAGTTATATCTAGAAGACATTCAAGCAAGGTTCACAATATTGAAGAAATGATTCTCTCAATGGATGCTCAATAGGATGTGACGCAAGAATGGCTTGATAGTGTGAAGATAGCAAGGAAAGGGCTTCGAGGAACTAAGCGAAGGTGAAGGCCAAGCGACGGCTTGTAGACCGAGGTACCATGGCTAAGGTGAAGAAGAGAGTACTTGCACTAAGTCGATGAACTAATCAGCTATGAAGAGTTACAACATGTTGATGCATCAGTAAGGTGACTTGAAGCCATGATTTGAACTCATATAAGGTGATATGGTACAAGTCACAGGGTTTGATTTGAGTTTGCTTCAAAAGGTGAGACAAAGATGTTTGTGATCCTTATGAAGCAATGCCATGGAGAAATCACACATGAGACGCCAATGACTCAAGGAGTTTACTTAATTAATTTTATTTAATTTGAGTATAGGAATCGTCGTACTATAAAGGGGGATCCAAAAAGAAGGTTGGTGTTTGCCAAAGCTCAAACCTCTCTATTCAAAAGCTATTTTTGAAAAGCAAAAATCTCTTTAACGTTCTATGGTTGACCATGGTTAGGTTTGAGAAACCTAGAGTGTTCTTGCTGAAAAGCAACTGAACTTCTTCAACTGTAGCTGAGCTTTCCAGCTGAACTTAACTTCAGCTGAGTTGAGCTTCTTCAGCTGCAGCACTTCAGCTGAGTTGAGCTTTCTCAACTTCAGCTGAACTCAACTTCAGTCGTGAACCTCTTTGACCATACACCAGCTGAACTTGCCTCCGGGCAGTTGAGCTGGGGTTTTCTCTCCTAAACTCACTGGTCAAGACCAGTTGAACTGGTCCTGAGGGGCAGTTCAGCTGGTCTTTGACCCCTCTGACCTCTGATCTGCTGTCTGCCAGTCAGACTGGCAAACAGGTCGCCAGAGGTGTCAGGGGCGGTTCAACCGCCCCCCCAGGTGGTTCAACCGGTCTGGTCAACCCTGGTCAGCCTGTAGGTCAGTCTGCCAGTCAGTCTGACAGTCAGACTGGCAGACAGTCTGCCTGACCTGCCAGGGGCGGTTCAACCGGTCTTGGTCAACCTGGCCAGTCTGCAGGTCAGTCTGCGCGTCAGTCTGCCAGTCAGACTGGCAGACAGGCTGCCAGGACTGCCAGGGGCGGTTCAACCGGTCTCAGGCAGAAAAATCTGCCCAACGGCTAGTTTTGAGCTCCACCTATATATACTACCTCCTACCTCTCTCCCCATAGCAGTGAGCACAATTTGAACTCCATTTCCAACTTGAGAAACACCTCTCACTCTCTCTCACACATCTCTTGCCTCTCCCATTTCAAATCCTTGGAGAGAAATCTTTGAGTGAGCTTGAGAGCTGCGGTTTTTGTGCTTCATCTCTAAATCTCTCTCGCTCTTCTTCATTCGAGCTTTGGTATTACATCGAGTTCTTTGTGGATTCATTACTCTTGGAGCTTCTAGCTCCTAGACGACTAGGTGTCTCTTGTGAGTCTCCAAATCTTGTGGAAGACCACAAGAAAGTTTGTATTACCCGCTCGTTTGAGCAAAGATTATTGTGTGGGCTTGACCTTTGTGGTCGGCAAAGGGAGGATTAGGGTTGAAAGAGACCCGGCTCTTTGTGGGCGCCTCAACGAGGAAGTAGGGCACCTTGGTGGTGTGACCGAACCTCGGGATAAATCTTGTGTCTCTTGTGTTCTTGCTTATTGTGTTTCTTTGTGTTCTTCGTTCTCTCACCATCTCGCGAAAGAATTGTTTATATCTTTTTGGTGTGTGGATTTTGAGAAGTGCCCTTCTCAGATCTACTACTTTGAACCCTGTGGATCATTTAGAACATCTCATTTCCAAAGTTAACTGGGTGAATTTCAAGATCAATTCAGTTTTACCTAGTTTGCTTCTAGTTTTTGTTGAAAAAGTTTTAACTTGCCTATTCACCCCCCCTCTAGGCAACTTTCACTTTGCAAAGCATCTACGCTAATCATTGAGTGATCTTTGAGCATTTTGGTATATAGAACTATTAGGAATAAGCATCTACTCACCTGCAATGTTTCTTAGCTCCCACACTCTTCAAATGTATGGTTGGAGTCTTATTGGTAGCCCAAATGAGTGAACTAGCTGTTGCAAACACAATAGGCTTCGTTGTGTATGATCAGATCGTCCGATGAGTACATCATTGGACCAATTCGTTAGGGTATGATGCCTCTAAACAACTATTATGTACTCCCTCCGGTATCAAAATACAAGTCATTTAAGACAGTGACATGATCTCCAAAATATAGCTTTGACCAATATTTTTTCTTAAAATACAAATAAACTCTTAATATATATATATACTTTTCCAAAAGCACTTTTTAAGATATATCTATATATATGACTATTAGATTTCAAAACTAAATAACAAAACTGTTATTAGTAGTCAAAGTTTTATATGTTTGACTCAAACCTTGTCCAAAATGACTTCTTTTTAGGACCGGAGGTAGTATATGTACTGGCCATTATCGACTGTTGGGTACACTTATATAGTATGATGTCTATTTTCCCTATCTAGAACCTTTTTGTGTGATGGCCAGACTACGTCTTCAGTGGTTCAACACTCTATGAATAGTAGGGTTCAATGCCTTCTATGAATATGAACAATGGGACTGTTTCATCCAATGCTCTTGCCTCAACAGGCCCGACGCCTTTGTTCAATTCTTTCAATTTTTTGCGGGTTAGGATTGGCTCCAACTGTATGGTTAGATGCTTCTTTTAGGATGGTGCAACATCTATTAAACCCTTTTCTTCACTTTTTTCATGATATTCGCATCTGACTTGGTTCGATCTTATGTCTTGGACTCTTGCATGTTATTGAATGTCTTATTTGAGTCTTCTAATATCTTTCTTGAAGTGTTGATAATTTGGATCATTCTTTGCCTTCATCCATGTCTTGAATTATAACAATAAAACACTAGCAAATAATATTAATTTAAGTGATTATATTGATCATGAAACATCAAAACTTAATTGTCAATAGACCTTGGTCTATTTTTCTTATACATATATGTATGTCTTGTTGTATAATCTTAAACTTAAATAAAGGTTCTATCAAGTTGTACCTTAACCATCTACTACTAGATGTAATTACAATCTATTACTATCTGTATTTAAGATACACACATCACTGAAACACACAATCCACTAACGCACATTTTTTGTACACGTCACCATTCCGTAATCTACTAACATTAACTTGTGATAACTTATTATTTTATATAACTAATTGTATATAGTTATTTTATTCTAACTGATCCATAATTCTAGTAAAATGGGTGACATATCTTTAGTATAAATAGAAACAAGTAACTCAAAGAAAAATTCCCTACAACTGACTGCATAGAAGTGGCTCTACATTCTCCTTTAGATTCACAATACATGTCCACTCCGCTAATCTTAAAACGTCATAACATTGCGCTACTTATACATGTTGTTCACATGATGTTCTATTGATTTAAGATCGATACTCTAAGTAGGGGTGGATGTTGAGCTGGTTGGCTCGTTTTGGCTTGGATCGTTATGGCTCAATGTTATAACGAGCTGGCTCAGCTCGACTTGTTGTAATAACGAGCTCAGAGACTTGCTTGACTTGGATCGTCAGGCAACTCGAGCCAAATTGATTAGCTCGCGAGCTAGACTAAAAGTACACCTAGTAGCATTGTAAATAAATCTATCATCTCTTTGTCCATAAAAATTTGATATATAGAATCTTACTGTGTGTTACACATTTTCACTAAGGGTAGCAGCACCTGGCACGACGCAGTAGGGACCAACAAAGGTGACAATTGGACGACATGGAGTCGAAGTGAAGTGAGAGATGAGGGGAGGCGACAACGCAAGACATTGGAGACAACGAAACGAGTGTACCTTGTGCACACACAGTAGTATTGCATAGTAATGCACTCGTGCCATGTGGCAACAAAAGCGTGAGGGAGAATGAGAGATGAACATGTCATAGGTGTAGGGTTGCGCGTTAATTAGGCTGCTTGGTGTTGTGTCCTTATGGGCAATGGGTCGATGATCTGGGCGACTGTGCCATGCCATGCATTTGCGTCTAGTATAATGGTTTGACTTGTCTGGCTCGCAAGCTAGCATACAAGTTGGATTGAGCTAGCTTGTTAATGAACAAACTAGTGTTGGCTTGGCTCAATAAACTTACAAATGCGTTGATCCAAGCCAAGCCATTAAGACCATGTCCAGTAGCTTACTCATATGGTCACCCAAAATACTGTGTTGGACTATTTTGCACTGCAGAATACACTATTCGTAGAGCGGAGTTCGAATATGGGGATGTGGATGGGTAAGATGCTGGAAATAGTCTAACGAGTCAATCCAAGCAAGTTAATGAGCTTCAAGTTTTTGTCTAACTCTAATTTTAAGATCAGTGTTTTGTTTCATTAGATTGGTGGAATGAACATGTGTCACTATTCTGAAGCAGCATGTAGCTGGTTATATTGATTTTTTCTACTAAGGGCCCCTTTGGTAGTCAGGGCCATAGAAACTAGGGAATCAGTCCCTAGGGGGCAAATCCCTGCCTCCCATATTACTAGGGTGGAAACTACCCCGTGTGGCAGCTCTCGTTGCTACCCTTTTGAGAGCACCTAGAGGGGGGTGAATAGGTGATCCTGCAAAAATACTACTAAAAACACAAACTTGGTCCAAAGTTAGGACTTAGCGCAAATCTAAACCAAGTTTGAGTCGAGAAGAAGAGAGAAAAGTCCACTTCATTTGATTGCTCTTCCAAGATGTAAATTATACTTAGAGCAATATCACAAGTGAATATGGAGAACTTAGGAAGAAAAAATCGCAAGAAAGTAAATGTACATGAGACATAGGCGATTTTTATCCCGTGGTTCGGTCAAGCATGAAATGCTTGCATACATCCACGTTGTGATGTCCTCTTGGAAAAGGGTTGCTTTCAACCCCTCTCAAGTGATCCAAAGATCAAACTTGAGTGCCAATGTCTTCCTTATATCAATATGGTTCCCCTTGCAAGGAATATCCATAAGTTGGTGTCTCTTGCATTCGTACATAGATTAATGGAGTTTACAACTTAGTAAAGCACAAGAGAGGAGAGGGAGTACAACAATGCAACGCAAGAGAGAATATCACAAGAGTGCAAAGACACAAAGTCACAAGAACAACTCAGAAACAACGCTCGGATCTTGCTAAAATGACTAGAATGCATTATGGCAGTATGTCAGAGTGATGTGTTGCTCTTGGAGTGTTTGGGTTCTAAAGAGATGCGCAATGGGGTCCTTTTATAGCCCCAAAAGGCTCTATAGCTGTTGCCCCTTCCAAAGAAAACTTGCTAAATTTTTGCAGTCTGCGGGGGCACCTGACTGGTCTGGTGAGCCACTGAGCTGAGTCCTATAGCTCCATCCCCGGAATCTGACTAGGAGCCTTCCTTTGTTGACTGGCACCGAACCGGTCTAGTGCACCTCTGGACCAAGTCCCACATCAGTTAGTCGTTGGGTAGCGCATGCCCGCGAGAGATAGTCGTTGAAGACGGTCTGGTCCACCACCGGACCGGTTGCTGTAGATGGTCCGATGAATTATAAAAATAAGTCCTAAGACTGTAGACTTTGTACGGATGATAGTTTGGTGCACCACCGAAAAGGGTCTGGTGCACTAGGTCGCCTAGAGCCTAGTCTAGGATCACTGCAGGCGCGGTCTAGTGAGTCCCAGACCTAGGCAGATAAGTCATTTTCTGCCAAATCTTGTTCCATTTGACTTAGCGTTTCTTGTGAGGCTTCCTATGACTTAGACAAACATATTTAGCACATAATAAAATTGACTAAATGTCAGAAACTCACATTTTCACTAAAGTTTCACCAAGTTATGTAATAAGGCTCAAACTAAGTCCTAAAAGCATTTCTCTCACATGATGGAGTTAGATTTCAAACAAAAGTGATAGAACCATAGTATACAGCATATGCAACTTTTCCTCATGGTTTTTACCCTTTTGCCCAAAGTTGCACTTTCTAGCCTCCAGTTCAGCTCTTTAGGACTTAGAACCTTCAAATTGCCTTCAAGTGAACCTGTGCTCATACTCATATCAAACTAGTTAGACTGTGTCCAATACCTTACCCATATGGTCACCAAAAATACTATTTTGCATTGTTTTATACAATAGATTGCATTATTCGTAGAGTGGAGTTTGAATATGAGGATAGTAATGGGTAAGCTGCTGGAGATAGTCTTAGTTCATGTTCGTGTGTTGGACACTTAATCGCCAAAATAGGTAGAAATAGCTATCTAGCACATTTTCCTTTCACCTTTGGTAGCTCTAGGAATTTCACATGCTAATGTTATATATATATATATATATATATATATATATATATATATATATATATATATATATATATATATATAATTCTATTAATAACATGCTAGTGCTAGATGTACATAGTCCATGTTGCAACACAGCTATGCTCATCTTCGATCATGGTGTATGAGATCTGACCCAGCACTGCTGTTTCTCCGTATCACATATGCAAGTGCTAAAAAGCAGCATGAATGTCCAACCAAGACCCAATTCAAATATTCACGCGAAACATATTTCATCCAATATAGCAGTGTGAAATTCAATAGCTTGAGGAACCTTTTCACCTTCCAACGAACTGTTTCAGATCTGCATGAAGCAGTAATGAACTGAGGATATTTGAGGAAGCACTTGTAGGTAGCTATGTAGACATATTGACCATTGTGCAGACTACAGACATGCTCATGCCATTGTTTGTGTTTTCTATTACTCATACATGAACAACCTAGTGATACTTGCTTGTGGAGTTGTTGGGGGTGACCCTGCTGCTCGTGTAGTGATGGACTTAGAAGGATCGACAATGCCGATACAGTGCTTGGATCTGGCTGTGTAAACAGAACTATATATAGGCTGTGTAAATTTGTAGCAGTATTGAGCTGTTTAGTTATTGTGATCTTGTCACGGCTTATTCTTACTTTCAACATTAAGTATCCATCAGGATTCAGGAGTGTCAGCAATGTGGGAGAAGCAACCATGCCCAAGTGGGTGCGTCGGCCCAATGTCCATGTGCAAGGCCAAAGTGGGCCTAAACGTGTGTGTGGCGTAGCGCCTGCGTGCGTGAACTGGTGTGGCGTCTATGTGCATGATGACCCTGATACATATACCTTTCCAAGAGAAGAAGACAGGTAGAGAATTTCGGATTGTTTTTCTTCTTTCATGTCCCTCTTCTTCCCCAGGAAAGGTATATGTATCAGGATCATCAGGCACACAGACGCCACACCAGTTCGCGCATGCAGGCGCTACGCCACACACACGTTTAGGCCCACTTCAGCATTGCACACGGACAATGGGCCGACACACCCACTTGGACCTGGTTGCTTCTCTCACATTGCTGACCAGCTCCTGCTTCCACTCACGACACACGTAATTTTTCCCAACTTCAACAGCAACAATATGATCTCCAGCGATCTCCTTGAGGTACTCAATGTCATTCCATTTTGTCCTTGCAAGCCAATGATCGATGGTGCCACTAATTATGATGGGGGTGTCGCGCGAAAAGTAATTACATATGAATTCCTCCAAGGAAATGCATGATTGCCTCTCAACTTCCTTAGAGGATAAAGAGTTCACCAGAAGAATTGTCAGTACCTTACCAATAGGACTTCGTCTTGACTTGACAACATGGATTACACGAATATCAATACCATAAGCCATGAGGGTGGGTGTGAAGCCGATGCTATTGTTGAAGACGTTGTCGGTGCAGGATGACAATTCCTCAAACACGTGATGTGCACCCAAGCTGGCATGCACCAGAGGCATCAAGCTCAGCATGACAAGGCTTGGAACTGAACCACCTGGAAGTGTATGTACCGGTGATGTGTGGAGGATCGTGGATGTCGAGATTGATATGGTAGTAAGAATTCCGTCCTCAGTGCTGATCGAGTGGCTGATGCCGAACGAGAGCCCGTACTCCTCAGAATAGGACTCTGAATCCGCCTGCTCAAACTCATTGGTGTTGTACATGTCGCCCTCGAATGGTAACTGCAGCTACAGCTGCAGCTTCTTCCTGGCAGGGTTCTTGTAAGAGTAGGAGAGGACTTCGGAGCAGGAGCTACACTGCAGCCGGTGCGTTCCTCTGCTCGAGACAGCGAAGTTGACGGGCAGCTGGACTAGACTGACGCAGCTGGAGCAGATGACGATAGAGCGCCATGTAGCACTAGCATGCAGTGGTCCCCACCAACCGGAAGGAGGGTGTCACAGGCTCGCATGACTTCGTCCGTTGGTGGTGACTTGAGCTCCTGGAGGGCGGCCTGGTCGTGGCGGGTGAGGCAGGTGAGGCGACTGCGCATGCCCGTGGGCCGAATTTTTTTATTTTAGTCCATTTTATGAAATATTTTCAAATTTAACCCTCTAGAAGACTTAATTGCAGATTTAGACCATTTTCTCGGCGCCATGAGCTATGGCGCCGAGTTTACACATCTCGGCGTTATAGATCTTGGTGCCGAGATACCTGTCGCGCTGGCCGGTGATGGATGACGTGGTGTCGATGTGGCCACAAGCTCGGCGCCATAGATCTTGGTGCCGAGCTTGGGACTAAAGCTCCGCGCGCCGTTCTCTTCCCCATTCTCTCTAACCGCGCGTTCTTTTCTCCACCGCGATTGGCCGCGGCACCGCTCCCCGCCACCGCCACCGCGCGACCCGCCATTGGCCGCGCCCGCGCCACAAAATTTGATATTCTAGGGTCGTTTAAATTGCAACTAATCTCCTCACAAGCTCGAGCAAAAATCTGGCCAAAAGAGGGTCTTTCATTGAAGATCACGGTCACCTTCTTCATACCATAAAAATTAACATTTCCGTAAACATCTTGCTCCACGCTTCCTCCATGGTATAGTGTCACTAGGGTGTCCATCTATTGCAAACACAGATTACTAACTCAATAATGGCTAAATACTAGTGCCTAAATACTTACTAAGTAATAAATAAATAATAACTACTTATTAACTAATAACTATATAGTAAATATTAAATGACCACATCAAACAGAATTACATAATCTACGAATAATGTATGAAAACAATGTATACCTGATATCGCGTACGAGTCAAGCTAACGGTGGCGAAGGTCAAGTCGGAAGGACACCTATGTAAAAAAATACTACTGTCAATAAAAAATTCGGTAGCACCTCCCATATAAAGTGAGGTTTCTAAAACCTGTAAAGAAACAACAACACGATGTTGCCAACACAAAAAACTGCACGATAGCTACATAATAAACAATATGCTAACCATATGACAAATAATGCGCTAAACAATATGCTACAAGTATATGCTAACTATATAGTCACTAACTTTCCTCCATCAAATATACTAACAATATGCTAGCAATTTACTAACTATATAATCACTAACTATATGGTTAGGTAAACAAAATGCTAAGTAACTATATGGTTAGCAATTTACTAAATATATACTCAATAACTTTTCTCCATATACTCTACAATGTGCTAAGTAACTAAATAAATTGAAAATATTACCTGTCGGGCTGGGAGGCGAGGCAGGGCTCGCTGTGGTTGCGGCGGGCGGCTCGCCGGGCTGACCGACATGGCCAGCCGAGCGGCGGCGACGGCATGGCAGTAGTGTGGCCGCGGTGGTGGCGAGGAGCGGTGGCGCGGGCGCGACCGGTGGCGGTGGCAGGGAGCGGTGCCACGGCTGGTCATGGTGGCGGTGGCGCGTGGTGGCCCGCCGGTTGCGGTGGAGAACACTAGTAGAAAAAGGCTCAAAGCCTGCGGTGCGATACATTTTTTACGGGCGGATTCGGTTATCAACCGTCTGTGCTATTTTTAGTGGCGGTTTTATTACGCCGACCGCCAGTGAAAATCAATTTTCACTGGCGGTCCTCAGTTATCCGCCTGTAAAAATGATGATTTCTACTGGCCCCTATCACTGGCGGTTATGAAAAACGCCACTGTAAATAGGTTTACGACCGCCACTATAGAGCTTCTCTGTTCTAGTGGAAAAGAACGCGCGGTTAGAGAGAATGGGAAAGAGAACGACGCGCGGAGCTTTAGTCCTGAGCTCGGCAACAAGATCTATGGCGCAGAGCTCGTGGCCATGTCGACGCCACGTCATCCATCACCGGCCAGCACGACAGGTATCTCGGCGCCAAGATCTATGGCGCCGAGAAAAGGATCCAAATCTGCAATTAAGTCTTCTAGGGGCCTAAACTTGAAAATATTTCATAAAATGGACTAAAATACAAAAAATTCAGGTCCGTGGGGATGGCGTCGAGGGCATTGGCATTAACGTTATCGCCATCAAAGAGCCCGCCCCAATTGTCAGTGACGATGGATGGCGCCACGTAGTGCTACTCGATTGAGTCTTCACCTCCGTAGAAAGTCCCACCCCAATTGTCAGCGACGATGGCGACCCCAACAGCCACAGTCAGGGTCGGTTGCGCGCTGGTAGACACGTCGGTGGAGACCCGAGTGAGCGCATCAGCTTCGATCTGACCCAGCAAGGAGTCGACGGTAACATCTGCGGTGGTCAAGTGTGCTGCAACGTCTGTGTGAAGGTTGGAGGAGAAATCTGCCATGGATCGGGCGGCTTTAGCCGACCGAGACTCGAGAGCGCTCTCCCGAGTCTCCCACTTGGCGTCGATGGAGTGGAGGCGTGTGTCCAACTCGCCGAGTAGGGAGAGCGTTTGGTTCACCAGTGTCAGCGTAAGCACCGAATCTGTCGTCGAGGAAGGAACCATGGCGACGAATTGTCGAGGGTCGAAAGGATTCTGATATCAATTGTTAGCTACAGCTAGGGAATAGAGAAGAAGAGAGATTCAAGGGAAGAAGATAGCAGCGAAGAAGAAGATCGGTAGGGAATTTCAGTTTGTTTTTCTTTTTTTATATCCCTCTTCTTCCCTAGCAAAGGTATGTATCAGGGTCATCACGCACACAGACGCCATACCAGTTCGCGCACGCAAGCGCTATGCCACACACACGTTTAGGCCCACTTCGGCCTTGCACACAGACATTGGGCCAACACACCCACTTGGCCCTGGTCGCTTCTCCCACATTGCTGACAAGGAGGCACCAAACTATAAACCTCAGCAATGGAGGCAGCGTCACCCGCTTGTGTGAGCGTGTGCGAGCGTGTAGGCGTACCACGTAGCTAGCTAAAAATAACCCTGATGCACACTCTTTCAAACATGAAGAAAATTATATGATTTTAAAGGAAATATACGGTAAATTTAAGGTATATATTAACATTTTTTTATTTTACCCTGGTGTCTGTGCACCAGGGAAAGCTAACCTGTCTTCGTCGCTGGGCTGGGCGTACCTTTGTGAGATGTGGATGGAGGAGTTGAGGAGGGCGTCGTGCATGAGTTGAGGAGACTATTGTTTCGGGTCTGTGGTAAATTGTACTTGCACCTACAATAGCAGCACGCTTTATACGAGAAAGAGGATAGCGCGGGTGACAATGGGCTGGGATCCTCTCGGATCGTGAGCTACCAAAAAACCCTAAGGGCTTGTTCGGTTATTTTCAATCCATATGGATTGAAGGGGATTGATACGGATTGGGAGGGATTTTGACTTACTAGGGATCAAAACCCCCTCAATCCCCCTCAATCCATATGGATTGGGGTAGAACCGAACAAGCCCTAAAATGTACACGACACGTACATGGAATCACTAATGCAAATATTAAATCTTCCAATATTTAATGTTTTATTACAGTGCGCACATACGCCAGGTCCAAATATTTAACGTTTTATTACAAAGCTTTCGAGGTACGCCAGGTCGCCAGCACCAGTCCTCTAGCGCCATACATGCTGCATGCTCGGATCTTCCATGCGTAGTAAAATTCTTCACCTCTCGTGTGGGGCAAGCTAGATTGAATTATCATGATTTAATTATTATATTATTACGAATATACACGCCCTGGCCAACCTCGCACGGTCACGGCCGCACCAACTATCCCCCTTCCCCCGCCGCTCTCCCCTCACGCACCACCTACAGAAAAAAAAATCGCCGCCGCCGCAATGCAGCGCCTCTCCCTCGGGTCCCCAGCCGGGAAGAACTCCCGCCTAAGCGTGGCCGCCGACGAGGAGGCAGAGGCGACGGACGAGAAGGCGGCGAAGGCTATGGTCAGGGCCCCGGCGCTGAACAGGTCCATCCACTTGGTCCCCGTCCTCACTCTCCTGTGCTTCCTCGTCCTCTTCCTGCTGTCCCACGACCCCTCCGCCGCGCTCACCGGTATGTTTCCGTCGCCGCGCCGGCCGCCTACCCACTCTAAAGCTTCGCTGTCCGCTCTCGCTAATCGGGCCCACGGTGATTGTTGCGTTGCCCGTGCAGATTCGCCCGTGCTGACCGCGGCCGCCACTGTCACCGCCACTGCACGCCCCTTGGAGGCCGCCGTCGCTGGTGGAGGTGCGTTCCCAAGTCCGAGGATCTCCATCTCTGACGAGACGACGACGCAGGCACTACCGGAATCAGCTTCTTTGCCGTGTGTCTGAGACACACGGCAAAGGCTATTTTACACTCGGCAAACGCTTTGCCGAGTGTAACACTCGGCAAAGAACGCTCGGCGAACTGTACATCGGCAACAGCATCTTTGCCGAGTACTTTTTGTCGGGCACTCGGCAAAGACTTTGCCGAGTGCCATTTGGCACTCGGCAAAGAAAAGTCACCGTCACGGCGCCAAGTGACGGTGACGGAACCTTCGCCGAGTGCCCACGGCGACACTCGGCAAAGGAGGTTTATTTGCCGAGTGTCTGGTGGACTGGCACTCGGCAAAGAACCCTCCAGTGGGCCCCTTTGCCAGTCCCTTTGCCGAGTGCCTTGGCAGTGGCACTCGGCAAAGACATCTTTGCCGGTTCCCAGGTTGCCTTCTTTGCCGAGTGCCATTTTCAGCACTCGGCAAAGATGGCTTTACCGGTTCCCAGGTTGCCTTCTTTGCCGAGTGCCATTTTCAGCACTCGGCAAAGATGGCTTTACCGGTTCCCAGGTTGCCTTCTTTGCCGAGTGCCATGGTCAGCACTCGGCAAAGATGGCTTTACCGGTTCCCAGGTTGCCTTCTTTGCCGAGTGCCATGGTCATAGCACTCGGCAAAGCGACCTTTGCCGAGTGTTACACTCGGCAAAGTGACCAGGATGTCCCTTTTTTATTTGTTTTTGCTGTTCCATCCAAACAAACAAAAGATATATATCATTCACATCACATTATATATCAATCGCATCACAGAATGAACACATTTATCATCAACACCATATATATCACAAAGTGTCACTAATATAAGTCTCACAAATACAAGTATGTGTATTTACCAAGTCTGGATCACTAGCCAAACATCACCAACCGTCACATATATATCACAAAGTGTCACTAGCCAAACATCACCAACACTCACAAGACCAAGTCTGGATCATCAACGAGGTGGGCATCTGGACTGGTTCGGCGAAGGGCTGGACGAAGCATGAGGGTTGTTCGACGCCGCCGATTGACCCTGCACAGAGAATAGATTGTATGTGTGAGAACATATGAATATATATCATGCAGTACTAAAATTTTGATACTCACAGGAGTAGTGAACTCAGCAGGGTCAGTTGCAGGGAACAACGGAGGTGGTGGAGCATGACCCTGTGCGGCGCCAAGGCTCTGCACGTACGCGAACAAATCCGCCATCCTCTTCTCCAGCTCCTCACGTTGCCTCCTCTCATCATCTAGCTGAGTCTGTAATATTTCGCCCTAATGTTACGATAATGCAAAGAGAAGATATATAAAAATTAATGAACAATGAATAGATAAGGAATAACCTGGAGTTGCTGGATACGATGCTGTGAGGTGTCCTGCCGAGGTCGTATGGCTGGGCTCGCGCTCGTGCTCCTTGCTCGCACCTGAGAGAGAGTGGGAGTGGAGGACGAGTCGATTGCCCCGTCGGCAATCCAGTACCGCCCATGCCTCTTGCCTCCTCCGACCCTCATGAGGACATCTCCGTCGATGTCCTCGGTCCTCGGATCGTAATCTGGCCCATGGACCTCCTTGGCCATTGCGGTGTACTCACTGAGTCGGCTGTGGATGGCGGGGTTGGTGTACGCCTCGGGCCCGTCATCCGGGTTGTAGGTGACGTCGGACGTCGCCTTCCCCTTGTGGGCCATGGCATATGCCGAGAACGTGGAGCAAGGCGCGCCACCATGTGCCGCCGACTGCGAGAAAACCAACGATATGGTTAGAAATCATGTCTAATCGAAAGTTATGTACCTAAATAAAAAAGAGCGCGTACCCATGCTTCCGCGTATTTGCCCAGGCTGCGGCTGCCTTGATGGTGGGAGGGACCTTGCATCAGCAAACGCCGTTCCTGGCTAGCGTTGTGCGCCTCGTCCCACTCAGCCGAGCACCACCTCTGCACCATCTTCTCCCAGCACTCAGGATGCGCGGCGCACCAATGAGGAATCATCTAAAAAAATATAAGTACACTGCATATCAGAAGATAAGAATAAGCATATTTAGTACCAATAATAAAGTTTTGTATTTACCTGCAAGTACTGGTCCGCAGTCAATGACATGGTTCGGGCGTCCTTCTTGTTCACCTTCTCCCCAAGGACGGAGCCGTGGTAAGTGACGATGGCCTGGATGCGCGCCTCGTAGTGCATGTCAACGACGAGCTTCTTACAGCACGTCGTAGACACCACATCCGCCCTGGCCTCGTATCCAGCATCGCACCTGAAGAAATCCTATATACAAAGACGATGTATCCATACATTATTTAAAGAATATGCAACAAATGCGACTTATTAAACAATATAGTGCGAGGAAGACTTACCCACAGCTCTTGCTTGACCCGCTCCGCCTTGTTGTTGAATTGTCTGCCGTCCCGATCTACTGCATCGGGGGCGACGGCGTAGTGGTCGAAGGTGTACGCTGGGCTCGTCACTCCGGCGTACTCGACAAGCCCAGGGAAGTGTTCCCGGCATAGAAGGCCGAGGATGCCATTGGGGTTGCGGCCGTGACCCCCTGCAGTCTCCAAAACCATCCAAGACCTGTCGAAGTGATTAAGATGAAGTATTAGTTTCTATTATTAATTTGAACATATAATATGAAAAAGCAGCAACAACATCTAAAGTTACCTACCTCTCTCCATCGGGTCGTATGAGGGGACGTCTGTCACGAAGAATGGGTCGCTTAGGTAGGCTCGCGGGACCTCGCAGGTAAATACTCCTCGAACCTGAGGAGCCAGAACCTGAGACGTCCTGCTGAGCGGCGGCGTCGTCGTCGTCGTCCTGCTGCGCCGCATCGTCGTCGTCCTGCTGTGCCGCATCGACAGCGGCTTGCTGCTCCACCTGCTGCTGTACGGCGTCGTCCTGCTGCGCCTCCTCCTCCGTCCTACGGGTGCTCCTCCTCCCCCTCCCCCTCCCCCTCCTCGTCCTCGTCCCACCGCCCACCATCTTTGTCCAACAACCTGCAATTAAGAGTAAACAATTAAGCACAGATAAAATATGTATTTAGAAACATATGCAAAATAAATGAAATATAGCATTACATCGATTAAAAATAATCTTCATATGTGTCCGGGTTAGCCGGATCATAAGTGTCATCATCACTATCAACCATTTCATAGTCAACATCATCTGAAGGCGCAACTTCGTCATTGGCATTGCCTTCAAGTATTTCTAAGTCATTCTCATTTTGCACCTCATCATCCTCGTCATCAACAACCATTTCAATATCTACTTCCATTCCGATCGCTTCGGTTAAGTCTATCTCAAATTGCCCTTCGAGCCCATCTTCTTGGAAGAACTCTCCGTCATATGTGTCCGGGTCTAAGTTATAATCTTCATCGTTTGGAACAGGTAATTTAGCGTGCGGTGATACCTTATACACAACATCCCAACCCTTAAGATGTTGTTTCGTTTGGCACGCATATGGAAGATAATACACTTGTGTGGCCTGTTGGGCCACAATGTAGACATCGTCTCCTGCTAAGGTGGAATCCTGTCGAATTTCGACTATCCCAAGATTAGAATGTGTCCGTCTCGTCACTTGAGGGTCAAACCAATGACATTTGAATATCACTGGAGTAAGAGGTTTGGAACCATAAAAATTGAGTTCATATATTTCTTCAATTCTTCCATAATACTCGACCTCGTCAAGCCCGGGCGTAAAGACTCCAGAACACGTGGTTTTTCGATTGGGCCGACTTTGGTCGTAGCTTGTTGTGCGAAAACGGTATCCATTGATGTCATACCCAGAAAATTTCCTGACCCTATAGGCAAAGCCATTGGCTACTTGTCTCAACTCGGCACTCATAGACGGCTCTCTTTGGCCCTGCAAGTTCAAACACGCTAGATTGTTATATTATTCGCACGTAAGAGCAACTTGGAATAACAAACTAAGCACGTACCTTATGTTTAAACCAGGAAATGAAATCGGGCAATCCATTTCCCGCACCCTTTCTAAGAAGGGTATCATATTCCTGTGGAGTTGGGTCCCTTGATCGACGCCAGAATTCATGAAGAAATTGCTCCATGTATGGCGTCACCTCTTCAAGGTTGGTCAATACATATAGCATGATATGGCGCCACTCTTCATGTCTCAGGGTCTTGGTGGTCGAACCACTCGCGCTTCCGAGTTGCCCTCGAAAAATGCTGAGGTTCGATTCATTGCCGCCATCATTGTAACGAGGGGGTGGATTATGCACGCTCGGCAGTTTGTCACCATAGTAAGTTGTTGTGAAGTTTGACACCTCCTCCAGTATGTATGCCTCTGCAATGGAAGCCTCGATTTTGCATTTATTTCTACATTTCTTTCGGATACTCTTTAGACATCTCTCGATTGGATAGCACCAACGTCCCTGCACGGGCCCCCCCATTCGTGCCTCATATGGGAGATGAATGATCAAATGCTGCATCGGATTGAAGAAGCCGGGTGGAAAGATCTTCTCCAGCTTACACAGTAACACGGGTGCCATCCTTTCCAAGTCTACAATCATGGTCCGAGCTAACTCTTTTGCACAAAGCTGGCGGAAGAAATAGCTCAACTCTGCAAGCGCTAGCCAGACATGCTCAGGGACATAGCCTCGAACCATCGCCGGAAGAATTCGTTCAATCCATATGTGGAAGTCATGACTCTTCATCCCTAAGACTCGCAGAGTAGATAAGTTCACCCCCCTACTAAGGTTAGCTGCATACCCATCAGGGAACATTAACATCTTGATCCACTGTAGTACTTCCTTCCTCTGGGCCCTGCTCAGGACGAAATCGGCCTTAGGCCTTCTCCATGTCTTACCACCACTAGGCGGCTTCATCTCTTGGTTTGGTCTATCACATAACTCTGCCAGATCCACTCTTGCCTTTACGTTATCCTTTGACTTATCAGGAATCTCCATAATTGTCGCCCAAAGTGCCTCGGCGACATTCTTTTCAGTGTGCATCACGTCAATGTTGTGTGGAAGGAGCAGGTCATCATAATAGGGGAGCCGAGTCAAGCCCGACTTATGTGTCCACATATGTTGCTCACCATATCCCACAAAACCACCTTCTGGGTTGGCCACGAGACCATCTATCTGTTCGCGAACTTCGGCACCAGTCATCATTGCAGGTGGGCGGTCTGTCACCACGACACCTTTCCTAAAGTTCTTGATGTCTTGTCGGAATGCATGGTCAGGAGGGAGAAATTGTCGATGTTTATCGAATGACGAATATTTGCCACCCTTCTTCAACCAAATGAACCTAAGAGCTTCCTTGCAAACTGGGCATGGGAACTTACCGTGAACACACCAGGCGCAAAATAGCCCATACGCCGGAAAGTCATGCATGGAGTACTGGTACCAAACATGCATTTTGAAGTTTGTCTTCGTAGCTCGGTCGTACGTCCATACCCCTTCCTCCCAAGCACGGACCAATTCATCAATCAAAGGCTCCATGTACACGCCCATTTTATTCCCCGGGTGTCCAGGAATTATCAAGGACACGAATATGTTCTGTCTTTGAAAGCATACGCCGGGGGGGAGATTGATGGGGATAACGAACACGGGCCAACATGTGTATGGGGCAGCGGTCATTCCATAGGGATTGAACCCATCTGTGGCCAGCGCAACACGAACATGTCGAGCCTCTTTGGCTTTCTCATGGTGAATGGCATCAAAGTGGGTCCATGCTTCACCATCGGATGCGTGAACCATCTTGTCAGGATTGTATCGTTTGCCTTTTTTGTGCCATGTCATCTGTTTCGCGGATTCCTCTGTCATGTATAGACGCTGGATCCTCGGTATGAACGGAAGGTGGCGTAGGATTGTCACGGGGATGTCGAGCTGCTTCTTCTGTCCATCACCAGAGTCTACCTCCATGAACCTAGACGATTTACACTTCGAACAGTACTTTGCCTCAGTGTGTTCTTTCCTAAATAGGACGCAACCCTTCGGACAAGCATGTATCTGCTCATACGTCATCTTGAGTGCACGAAGGAGTTTCTGTGCCTCGTACATGCTCTTTGGCAGAACGTGATCCTCCGGAAGCAGGCTGCCAATAACTGTCAACAAACCATCGAAGGCGTCTCGACTCATGCTATACTGCGACTTCAACGCCATTATACGCCCAATGGCATCCAGTTGAGAAACCTTTGTCTTGCCGTGAAGGGGTTTCTGTGCCGCGTCAAACATGTCGTAGAATGCCTTTGCGGTCGCCTCTGGCTCGTCCTCCGTACGTCCTTCGGCGAACTGTGCCTCGTGATAGTCGTTCAACATGTCTGCTACCCCGGCATCAGCATCGTAATCCTCGACGCGTTGTCTCACCACCTCCTCTCTCGTGCGATGCGCTTCACCATGGAAGATCCACCGAGTATAGTCCGGCGTAAATCCATTCTTCCAAATATGTTCTACCATGGCCTTCTTTGGTTTTCTTTTCCGGTTGTCACATTTGCTGCACGGACAAGGGACTAGGCTAGCTCCTTTAGCAGCTTCGCCATATGCCCGTTCCACGAAAGCATCGGTCTTCCTAATCCATTCTGGGGTGACATCATTACGTCGAACGCGGCCCGTGTACATCCACTCACGGTCCTCCATCCTCTAACATATATAACCGAGTATAGTTTAATATAGACATGTAATGCATGTACACTACGTTCCTACCTTCTAATAGGTGAGGATAGGTCCTAATCCCACCCGCGGTTGCGTAGATGGAGTTAGTTTCCATGCTCTACTCCGATCCGAGATAGAATTTCGGCAGCACCTCCCCGCTGTTCTCCGGATACACGTCCTGGCAGGGAGAGTGTACTGTCCGGAGAACAACAGGGAGGTGACGCCGAAACTCTTTCTCGGACCGGAGTAGAGCATGGAAACTAACACCATCTACGCAACCGCGGGCTGTCCAAAAAACGTGGACAATTCGAAACTAATACATTTGTAGATATGCAAAGATCTGCATATCTACACCGTATCACATTCGAACGGGAGACGCCTAACTGGGTTACGTGATCTACGACCATGATGTGGATGTAGAGGTTATACCTAGGGTGGCGGTGGAGTCAGGCTAGTGGGGCTGTGGCGGGTCGGTGCAGTGGCGACGCGAGGCAGACCCGCAGCGGCTAGGAAGACCTCTGCAAAAAAAATAAACAAGTATGTCAACAAAAAAATTCGGCAGCACCTCCCCTGCACGGGGAGGTTTCCAAAACCTGTAAATAAAAGTAACAGCACGATGGCTGACATTCACACATATATCAACGGCACGATGGCCGACAATCACATTTAATCGACATCCATATCCACCATCACACAATCATATCTAATCGGCATACAACTAAAACTAGGGCCCCTACACAATCATAAACGTGACGAGACGGCTTGCTAACCTAATGGCACAGCAGAATTGACGCCCCATCAGCTAGCCTAGCCCCCGGTTGATCGATGGAGTTAGGAGTGTTGTTTGTTTCATCGTCTATCTACTGTTCTCTCTCGTGGCGATCGCTGACCATAGCGGCCACCCTCCGCTAGGTGGCCAGGTTTTCATGTGGCCCTCCACAATGTCTTCGCAGGACCCTCCGCCGGCGACGAGCACCCAAAAGGTATGCCCACCCCTTCTCTACTCTCCCTGCCGTGCGATGCCGAGTACTCAAACCCAAACTCGAGCTATTTTGTGCACTCTGATCTGATCTAATTACAAGCACGTACATGTATCATGCCTACCAAATTCGGTTTTGCTACAAAAGTTATCAGGTGACGTCGCCATGCATGCTCTCGGTCCCCAAGTTACCACTAGGCAACGATGGCAGCGTCACGTTTATGGATGGGAAATACGTTACGGTATGTATAAAATGCATGAGAACTCAACGGGTCGCTAATGCCTGGCTCCACATCACCACATGCAGTGCACTGCCGTACCGTGTACGTAGCGGCGCGACGGCGGGCGACGGTGGGTGGCGCAAGAACGGCGGGCGCGACGGCGGGCTCTCCGGCGGGCGCTCCGGCGGGCTCGACGGCGGGCGCTCCGGCGGGCGCGACGGCGGGCTCCGGCGGGCGACGGCGGGTTGGGGGCAGAGAGAAAGAGAGAAAGTGAGAGTGAGAGAGAGACAGAGAGTGCGGGCGCTGTAACGGTATTAAAACGTTCTTTGCCGAGTGCCCGCGATCCGGCACTCGGCAAAGATTTTTTAAAAATTAAAAAATAAACTTTGCCGAGTGCTGGATCTCGGGCACTCGGCAAAGTCGTCTTTGCCGAGTGCTGGATCTCGGGCACTCGGCAAAGTCGTCTTTGCCGAGTGCTGGATCTCAGACACTCGGCAAAGATGTGTTGTACAGACTTTGCCGAGTGCCCAAGAGCAGGCACTCGGCAAAGTTGTCTTTGCCGAGTGTTAACTGGACAGCACTCGGCAAAGTATTTTTTATTTTTTTTAGTTTTTGCAACCAAACTTTTTGTGGTGTGTTTCTACACTATGTAGACCTACATGTATCATTTATGGACAATTTTAACAGAGTTTTCAATCGTTAGTAGATTTAGTTCGTTTATTTGAATTTCTTCGGAAAATTTAGATTTGAACTGTAGGTCACTCGAAACTTGGAAAACCGTGCATGCAAAAATAATATTCATGTTACTTAGCATAAGTTACGACCGATTCTAGGAGCGGATCGGAAACTTCGAGCAACATGCTCACTAAACATGGCCGTGAACTTGCCATACACATGTTTAAAAATTGTATAAAACACAAACAAAGTCAAAAAATCCTGAAACTTGTCCACGTGTCATGATATCATATGTACAGGCTGCGATAAAAATTTTAGAATGTTTGGAGAAAGTTGTGGGACACTATGTGTAGAAACCTAGGAGAACTACACATGAAATCATAGAGTTTCAATGTGGATCTCTTAGGTTTGTACACATAGTGCGTTACAGCTTTCTCGAAACTTTTTCAAATTTTTATCACAGCCTCTACATATGATATCATGACACGTGGACAGGGTTCATGATTTTCTGACTTTGTTTCTGTTTTATACAATTTTTAAACACCTGGATGGCAAGTTTACGGTCATGTTGAGTGAGCATGGTGCTCGAAGTTTCCGGTCCGCTCCTGAAATCGATCGTAACTTGTGCTATGTAGCATGAATATCATTTTTGCATGCACGGTTTTCCAAGTTTCAACTGACCTGCAGTTCAAATCTGAATTTTCCGAAGAAATTCAAATAAACAAACTAAATGTACTAGCTATAGAAAACACTGTTATAATCGTCCCAAAATGGTACATGTAGGTCTACATAGTGTAGGAACATACCACAAAAAGTTTGGTGACCAAAATTAAAGAAATAAAAATATGCTTTGCCGAGTGTCTACATAGGACACTCGGCAAAGACTCTCTTTGCCGAGTGCCAGATACTTGACACTCGGCAAAGACTGACGGCCGTCAGTTGTAGACGGCCGCTAACGGCCCTTTGCCGAGAGCAATATTTGCCGAGTGTTGTACGCTCGGCAAAACAGTCTTTGCCGAGTGCTTGGCTGTGCCGAGTGCCCTGCACTCGGTAAACAAGATCTTTACCGAGCGCAGGACTCTGCCGAGTGCGGCACTCGGCAAAGTCGACTTTGCCGAGTGCCCGATAAAAAGCACTCGGCAAAGCCTCCGGCACTCGGCAAAGAGCCGAATTCCGGTAGTGAGGCAAGCGAGAGTTTCGCGGCCTTGCAATGTCAACTTCTCACGCGCTGTTCTCTCGCTGTTTGGCTATTTGCGTCGCAGCGGACGCGACGGTCGCGTCCAGCGGCATGTACCGGCGGCTGAAGGAGGACCCGAGGCAGCAGCAGCAGCCCCGCGGGCGGAGGCTGGGGATGGCTCGGCGACGGTGACGTCAGCGCAGGAGACGGGAAGCTAGCCGTTGGGACGCCGATGACGCAGCGGAGGAGCGTCACTTTGCTTTTCGTTTTTTTTTGGGTCTGGTTCGCCCTTTCTGGTGGCAGTAGGCACAAATTGAGAATGGTATTCATGGCTTCGTGATAGTGGTGATGGTCTTCATCATCCCATTTGGAATTTGATTTGAATCTACTAGCATTAGAGAAAAAATTGAGAGAAATGCTTTGCGCAAATTATTGCCAGTGGCATGTTGGACTGCGTCTGTCATTTCACCCTAATGCTGATATGATCATTCAGGAGAGGGCGGTTTGGATGCTGGGATTTGGGTGGGAAACGTATTTGAGCCGTCTAGCAATGATCAGGAATAGCATGTCATCCGTCGATGGCTGGATGCTGTGTCATTTGTAGTTGTAGATGATGATTGATGCATGTCCTGCTATTAATATCTCTTCTTCATACCTCGCTTTCCTCATTCTCTCTCCGTTATACTCCCTCCCTCTTATAATAAGCAGCACTTCTAAAGACAAAATATGTCCTAAAATAAATATAATTATATATATGAAATAATATAACTCGACTTATTGTTGTTTTTTTCTAATTTATTTCTTCTCGAATTTCAATTATATATATATATATATATATATATTTTTCAATAATATTGATTTCTTTATCTCAAAGTATCTCTATAGTGCACTTATTTTGAGTCGGAGGGTGTAGTTTTGAGACGAGACAGTATAGAGGAGACAAAAAGACCGAGCTGAGCTGGTTCCAACGGCACATGTGCGTGCCTAGCCAGCCAGCATGAGTGCACGAGCACGACCGACGGACCGAGAGGCGAGACCACGAGAGCTCCCTGCTGTCCTGCGCAGCTGCATGCAGCCTTCACTCATTCCTCCAGTGGTCCTTTGAACCCTCCCCCTGCCCCACCCCAACCACGATGGCACTTTTTGTTTGAGGTTTTTAGCTTCTAGTTACTAAAAATTGCTGCGGACTGTATATGTTATAGTTTTTATGCCTGATTCTATAAAAATCATTTTAATAAAAACCATCCAAAATCAATATGAAACAAAATCGGTCGAGTCGTCACAATAGTAAGAATCCGTCGCTTTCTAGATTCTAAACCCTTTGAACCACTTTATCTTCCTACACACATAATCTCCATTATACTCGTACTCTTTAACATCGAGATTATCTACACCTCAGAAAAGCTGGTCAAAAAAAGATGAACCAAACAGGCAATAGTCATTCGAGAGTCAAGACCACTATTAGGGCTTTTTTTGGGAATTAGAGCATCTCCAATAGATCCCAATACTTCTAACCCTAAACCTTAATTTAAGCAAAAATTAAAAAACTGCACCCCAACATATCTCTATTGGTTGACCCCATCTTTCCGCGTGCAAAACAATTATCATTTCGTTCGCAAATTTTCGCATCACTTGTGCTCCCAATCCTTCTCCCACGTCCTCGAGGAGTTGTGTGTACTCTCGTCAGCTGGCCAAAGGTCGACTGTTCCAGAGCGGACTTGCACGTGATGCTTCGTCGACGGCCAGGGCCTGCCTGCTCGTCGTCATAGTCAGATTCTATGCCATGGAGGTGCTCCTCGCCATCAAGTACCTGTACGCGCTCAGCTTTGTCTACCGTGACCTCAAGCGCGAGGACGTCCTCCGGTGCCGTATGGCCACCTGCTGCCTCCTCCCGTCCAGGCCACGGGACGAGTGCAAGTGTCTGCCGGAGTGACCAGACCACGGGACGAGTGCAAGTGGTTGATGGAGACCAACGGCTGATTTTTTAAAAGATTACAAGGAGTTGTTGGAGTATGGATATTTTTAAGGTCCTAAAACATTTAGCAAGATCCCAATCCTTATGTATTGGGAAATTAAATTTTAGGACCTATTGGAAATGCTCTTAGAGGGGCTAAAATCGCTTCGTTATTTAATTTTAAATAACAAGGAGATTTTAGCCCCTCCAATCTTGTCTAGTATCCTTGTTCCCAAACAAACTCTTAGGTGTAAAATATTGTTTTGCACTATATAGTGTATATAGTGAAGTTTAAAATAAAAAGGTAAATATGAGTAAGATAGTGGGTTCCCCATAAATGGCACCAGAGCAACATGGGGGGCCCAACTGTCACACCCGGTTTTAAGGAACAAGCCGAGTGCATCTCATACATGCGCCAAAGAAGACAACATATATAATAACAGTGGGTATAGAGATAAATGTCACAATAATCAGAGTACTTATTACATAGCGGAAGTCTTACAAAATAAAAGATAATTATAACAGGATCTCAAATCTATCCTTGTCGCCAGAAAGCTGGCTGGGAGATGCCACCTAGATTAAGTCGAATGCCTCAGTGTTAGGCGGCTCCTCTTCGACCACCTGCTCTTCTCCTGTTGTGGGGGTGTGAGACAGCAAGAGTGAGCTCACACATGTTCATCGCTCAACAAGTTGTGGGGAATAATGTGGCATAAACTCACCAAAGGTGGGAATTCATGAAGTGTAAGGCTGATCAATGAAATAAAGGCTGAAGCTGAGCATTGCTTTTATAAGTTGGTCAAAATTTTATTAGCAGTTACTAAGTGTAAATAAATACCAAACCATAGTAATAATAAGTAAAAGTAATAATAAAATAATCCCAGATGCAATGAAATGACGGATTAAGTTTAAGTTCCATAAATTAATCATGTGAGTGTCCGAGCCGCTCATGACCGTGAGCACGGCTAGTATACCAGTTTTACACTCTGTAGAAGTTGCGTATCTTTACCCACAAGTCGTGTAACCTATTTGCCACGGAGTTGATCAGACCCCATACACCTCTACCAAGGAAGTGAGGCAGGGTACCACTACGAGGCCTTTACAAAGTTCCACTAGCTTCAGACTACCCGCTACAGTTTATAGGAAGCTCCAGTGCAGGAATCCCTCGCCTGACCGCCATCGCAGTAAAATCAACCCAAGGACCTCCCTACACTGACCACTCCCCTAGTGTCCTTGCCCCTTTTGGGTAAGGTAGTCATCCACTAGCTTTCCTAGTTAATCAGCCAAGGGCGTCCCATTAAACCTTTGTGGTAGCACTGTTTTCCCGGGTGGTTCTCCATATTCCCATTAACATAATGATCTTATCATGAACAGTAAATAATGAACAGATAATAACAAGTGTAATCATGAGTAGTAAATATCTCTATACCCAAATCCACATAAAGCAATAGCATGTACTACCCAAAAAATTAGTAGTAAAACCAGTGGTGAAACAAGGTATAAAGATAGTCAAAATCTTAAGTAACCTATTGGGTCCCATCAAAATTAACCTATGCAGATCATTATGATTAATAAGAACATGAATGGGTAAAAGAAGTGATTAAGGGCACAACTTGCCTTCAGCGAGCTCCTGCTCAGCAGTCTCTACCAGCTGCCAGCTGAACCTCAGAATCCTCTAAAGCTTGCTCGTCTACTCGCATCAACACAATACATACATGGTATAGCAAAAATTAACATCACACCAAACATATAAATAAAATACACAATAATAATCTAGACATTAAAATAGAATCATAGGAACTCGAATTATTAATTTTGGAGTTATATATTTTAAGTTATGAATTTCCAAAGATTTTATGCATTTAATATAGGGTTAAGTGAGAAATAAACTTTAATGTGTATTTCATGTAAAAACAGTGGTACTATTTGATAGAGAATAATATTACAAAATTATAGGAACTGGAATGGTCCAATTTGGAGTTCATATGCATTTTCTACAAATTTAAAAAATTTCTGCATTTAAATATGTACTAAAAACTATTTTCTAAACTACTTTCCTGGTTTTATTAATTATTTGGACTGGGCCTCAATTACAGAAATGCGCAGGGGGTTCTAGGTAAAACGCCTACGACTCAGGGAACAGTGTATAGGATGGCGGGTTGTTTTTGATAAAACTGAGGGTCTGTTCTGCAAAATGCGCATGGCGAAAGGGTACGGGGTGATATATAGGCCGTCCGATTAGAATTCCAAGGTCCAGATCAGATCCAGACTTAAGTGAACCGGTACGCCACCCAAGCCGTTGGATCAGAGATCCACAGTTTACATTTTAAATACACGCGGTCTCCCTGGATCCGTCCGAGTTGAGATCGACGACTAAGATTTTAAATACTCTGAGCTACTTGGGCACGCACGATTTGGATTTAACGGTCACGATCCAAGGTCCGAACCGGTATTCCCCGAACTAATCTAAGGCGTTAATCTACGATCGGACAACGCCCGATCGACTTCCAGCTCACACACCTATCCCTCCCTCACGGTCAACGCCGGCGGACCCGCGCTTCCTCCCGACGGTGGCGCCATGGCCGGTGCACACCAAGTAGGTGATCCCCCGGCACAATCTTCAAATTAAATGGCACAATACAGAGCGGAGACCAAAGTGGGGCCATGGGGACGGTACTCACCCTCGGTTGCGCGGCCTAGAGCTTGGACCGCGGAGAGAAGCCGACCTCGATGGTGTCTGCACGTTGGTGAAGATCCTTCGAGTCTCCAGTTGGCAATTCGGCGCGGCAGGGGCACAAGCTCCTTTCCCTCACCCTGAAAAAGCCCCCCGGCACACCCCTAGAGCACGGTGGACTACGAATCGAAGGTTTCCCTCCCCGCGGCGGCGCCCAGACACCCTTGCTCTATCTCTCTTCTCGGTGCTAAGCCCTCTTGATTGCGGCAGTCGGTGTTCTCTGGACTAGTGGCGGCTAGGTTACTGGTTCCTTGACCTAGTGTGGTCAACATATGTATGCACAGGGATGGTCGGGGTGCCGCACCCGACGCCGCGACGTTGGCGCGCCCATCCGCCAAGCTCGGGGCGTGCGGTTGGGGAAGGTGGCCTGACAGCCTGGGCCCAATCGCTAGTGGTTGATGCCAGGGCACGGTACCGGGCCCACGTGCCAGCAACAGAAACAGAAGAACCGGGCGCGAGCGAGGTAAGCGGGTGACGGCTGGCAGCCGGGCCCCACGCGCAAGTGAGTGGTGACGAGGGCGCGCGCGGGAGAAACATTCAGTGTTGGGCCGAATTGGGCAGTTCACGGCCCAACAGCGCATAGTTCATTTTCTCTATTTTCTTTCTTCTTTCTTGTTTCTTTTCTTCTCCTTTTTATTTTTTTTGAAACTCAAATCTGAAATCAAATTCTTGTGTGAATTTTGTACTCAGTTAAATGTACATTTTGAAATCACCAGTTTGAGAGATATTTATTCTTATTTTTATTTCATTTTATGTAGTATTTCTTCTCATTTCTTTCTTTCCCATTTTCAAAATTTAGAATTTTAATTTAGGCTAATTTCCAAATTCTCATCTAGGGTTTAATCTAAATCTTCTACTCATTATAATATTTTTATTCATGTTATTATTGTTTTAAATGCACAAACGAAAATCCAACATGATGTAATGGTTTATTTGTGTCTTAGTAAAGATTTATTCATTTTTAAACATGAGTAGTCACATGTGATGCTAAATGGAGATGCACATATATTCAAAAGAGACAATTCCTCCTTTTATTCTCCCTTACAATTTAAGTATTACAAATCCTACCCCCCTTAAAAAGAATCTCGTCCTCGAGATTTAGGAAAAACTAGTGAAAAGGTGGGGAAAGTCTATGTGAAGGTCTTCTTCTCTTTCCCACGTAGCTTCATCTTCTCCGTGGCGACTCCACTGTACCTTGCACATCTTAATCACCTTGTTTCTTGTAACTCGAGTCAAAGTGTCCAGAATCTTGATAGGGTACTCAGCATAAGTCAGATCATCTTGAACACTAAGGTCCTCCATCGGCAGCTGCTCCTCAGGTACCCTGAGGCACTTCTTTAGCTGAGATACATGGAATACATCATGTACATCTGATAGATGATCGAGTAACTCCAGTTGATATGCAACTTCTCCCACTCGCTTTAAGATTAAGAAGGGTCCAATAAAGCGAGAGGACAACTTTCCTTTAACTTTAAATCTCCTCATACCCCGGATCGGTGACACCTTCAGATACACGTGATCACCCTCCTTAAACTCCAGTAGTATTCTCCTATTATCAGCATAGCTCTTTTGTCTTGATTGTGCAATTCTCAAATTCTCCCTTATCATTCGAACTTGTTCTTCTGCCTCTTGAATAAGCTCAAGCCCAAAGAACTGTCTTTCACTAGTTTGATCCCAATACAGTGGTGTCCTGCACTTTCTGCCATACAGAGCCTCAAATGGTGACATCTTCAAACTGGCCTGGTAGCTATTATTATAAGAGAACTCTGCATATGGTAAGCTCTTATCCCAACTTCCACCATGTTTAAGGGCACATGCTCTTAACATATCTTCCAGCACTTGGTTGGTCCTCTCTGTCTGCCCATCAGTCTGAGGATGGTAGGCTGAACTAAAATTCAACTTTGTATCCAAGCTCTCATGCAACTTCTTCCAAAACCGAGAAGTAAACTGCGATCCTCGATCAGACACAATCTTCTTAGGCACTCCATGTAGACAAACTATCCGAGTCATATACAATTCTGCTAGCTTGGCTCCCGTGTAATTAGTCCTTACTGGTATGAAATGAGCCACTTTTGTCAATCTGTCTACAATCACCCAAATAGAGTCATATCCTGCTGGTGTGTGGGGTAGTCCAACAATGAAATCCATACCAATTTCTTCCCATTTCCACTCGGGAATCTTAAGCGGATGCAATAGTCCAGCTGGTCGTTGATGTTCGGCCTTGACTCTTTGACACACATCACACTTAGCCACATGTGCAGCAACATCCCTTTTCAGTCCATACCACCAATACTTTTGCTTCAAATCCTGATACATCTTAGTGCTACCAGGGTGGATAGAGTAATCAGAATCATGGGCTTCCTTCAATATAGTCTCACGAAGGCTATCAATCTCCGGAACACATATCCGATCCTTGAACCGTATAGTACCTTGCTCATCCTCCGTGAATTCTGGAACTCGACCTTCCGTAATAAGATCCTTAATCTCTTGAATTTTAGCATCACCAACCTGACCTTTACGAATCTCTTGCTCCAAGGTAGGTTCCAACTCGATGGTAACTCCTTCAATGTGTGTAACAATTCCCAAGTTGAGTCTCTCAAAATCTTTTGCTAATTCATCGGGTAGCTGGACAACAAAAGCGGAGTGAACATGCTCTTTCCGACTCAAGGCATCCGCAACCAAATTCGCCTTGCCTAGGTGGTAGTGAATGTCCAAGTCATAATCCTTAATGAGCTCCAACCAACGACGTTGTCTAAGGTTGAGATCCTTCTGAGTGAATATATACTTCAAACTCTTATGATCCGCGTACACTTGACACTTAGTTCCCATAATGTAGTGTCTCCAAATCTTAAGAGCATGCACAACTGCTGCCAGTTCCAAGTCATGAGTGGGGTAGTTCAATTCATGTTTCCGCAACTGACGAGACGCATAGGCGATCACATGTCCTTCTTGCATGAGCACACATCCCAATCCTTGGCCACATGCATCACAATAAATGTCAAATCCCTTATGTAGATCTGGCATAACCAACACTGGTGGAGACATCAATCTCTTCTTTAATTGATCAAAGTTTTCTTGACATTTATCATCCCACTTAAATTCTCTGCCCTTCTCCAGAAGCGAGGTCATAGGCTTGGCAATCTTAGAAAATCCTTCAATAAATCTCCGATAATAGCCAGCAAGTCCCAAGAAACTCCGAATCTCCGTAACTGTAGTGGGTACTCTCCACTCCATTATCTCCTTAACCTTAGCAGGATCCACTGCTATTCCTCCATTAGAAATAATATGTCCAAGAAATGGCACCTTGTCAATCCAAAACTCGCACTTGCTAAACTTGGCGTAGAGTTGATTATCTCGTAGCTTCTGTAGCACCAACCTCAGATGTTCTTCATGATCACTTTCACTCCTAGAATAGATAAGAATATCGTCGATGAACACCACGACGAATCTGTCCAAATACTCCATAAACACCTTATTCATCAAATTCATAAAATAAGCTGGTGCATTGGTTAATCCAAATGACATAACAGTAAACTCATATAATCCATATCGGGTTGATAAAGCCGTCTTAGGAATATTTGATGGTCTAATCTTCATTTGATGGTAACCCGATCGGAGATCAATCTTCGAGAATACCCTAGCACCTCTCATCTGATCAAACAAATCCTCAATGCGGGGTAACGGATACTTGTTCTTCACAGTAACATCATTAAGTGATCTATAATCCACACACATCCGTTGCGAACCATCCTTCTTCTGCACAAACAGCACTGGTGCTCCCCAAGGTGAGGAACTCGGACGAATGTATCCAGCCTCCTGTAACTCAGTTAACTGCTTCTTAAGCTCCTTTAATTCTTTTACAGACATCCTGTATGGTCGCTTAGAAATAGGGGTAGTTCCAGGTAAAAGATCAATGACAAACTCAACTTCCCTATCTGGTAGCATCCCTGGTAACTCCTCTGGAAAGACATCCGGAAAATCTCTAACCACCCGGATGTTGTCACCAACAAACTCCTTAGGTATAAAGAACATTGCACGCTTGGATGAGGTGGTTACTGCAATATTAACTTGGAATCTTTCTCCTTTAGGACTAGTGAGCTCTATAGTACCTCTACCACATGCTATGATGGCCTTTGCCTTCCTTAACCATGACATACCAAGGATCAGATCTATACTGCTGGCCTCTAATATTATAGCGGTAGCTTCAAATTCTCTTCCCATAATGGTTAATGTCAATCTACGTGTTATTTTATTTGCCTCAATAGGCCCTTTAGGTGTGATTACTATCATTGGTTTTCTCATATTTAGCAGTGGTATCTCATTTGTGTTGGCATATCAGGCAGACATGAATGAATGTGTAGCACCAGAATCAAATAATATGGTTGCAGGAATTGCATTAACATAAAACATACCGAGTACGATGTCCGCACCATCAGGAGTAGCATCAACGCTGACTTGATTCACCCTGGCTATAGAATATCCCTTGCCAGGAGTCTGTTGCTTGTTCTTAGCTGGTGTACCAGAATTTCCCATCAGACAAGCATTAGCATAGTGCCCAATCTGACTGCACTTGAAGCATGTAGGGCCGGTCTTCTGTCCTGCAGGCCTCGTCGGGGTGCCAGTGGGAGTAGCCTGACGAGTAGGAGGTGTCCGTGGAGACCCCTGTGGAGCATACTGAACTGGGCGTGGTCCTCCTGGTTGGGTCGGTGTACCCTGTGGCGAAACGTAGCGGGGACGAACACTGCTGCTACCCTGTCCCTGTGAGATAGCCTTCCTCTTCAAATCACCCAATTGAACACACTTGTGTTCAATAGCAAGAGCCTTATCCAGTAGCCTCTGAAATGATGGAAATGTGTGTGCAACCAGCGCATACTGTAGGGGTCCATTAAGTCATTCAATGAAATGCTCCTGCTTTCTCTCATCCTCAGCAACTTCCTCCGGAGCATATCTCGACAGCTGAATAAATTTATCTCTGTACTCGCTGACCGACATGTTGCCTTGCTTCAATGACAGAAACTCCTTCTTCTTGATCTTTATCAAACCAGCTAGAATATGGTAGTTCCTGAACTGTGTACTGAACTCTGCCCAAGTAATAGTGTCAGCAGCATCATGGGCAGCAGTATAAGAATCCCACCAGTCAGCAGCAGGACCTGTGAGACGTCCAGAAGCATATAAAACCTTCTCCCGGTCAGTGCATTGTGCAATATTCAACATCTTTTCCACAGATTTCAGCCAATCATCCGTGTCTAGTGGATCAGGAGAGCTTGCAAATGTAGGTGGCTTATGGCTCATGAACTCTCAATGCTTATCTCGGGGTGGAACTGGTGGTGGTGGTGGAGGCAGTGGTACTTGTTGTTGTTGCTGATGTTGCTGTTGTTGCTGAAATTGCTGTTGCAGCAGCTGTTGCGCCCTTCTCTCCTGGCGTATCTCTTCTCGCTCCTGGCGCAACTCTTGGCATATCTCTTCTCTTTCCTGACGCATCTCCTGGCGTTCTTGCTGCATCTAGGCACGCATATCAGCCATAGTGTCCGCCATTTGCTGCATCACCCTCATCTGAGCCACAATCAGTGGGTCAACTCCGTCGGGTGGAGGATTAGGAGGATTCATCTCTGCTGGCTGTGGCTGGGGTCGTCTATATATCCACCGAGTGTGTCGATTAGGAGGCAAATCAATTCCACCACCCCGCCTGGTATTGACCATCTGAGTTAGATACATAAGGTAAAAGAATAGTAGACAAGGCAGTAATTACGAATCATGTTACTTTGGGGGATTTATTAGCTAAGCAGTTTAATGTTTTACCTACCATAGCTAATTCATTACCTTATAGTGGTACATACTAAGATGTCCATATATAATATCTCAATCAATCAAAGAAGCAAATCAGACATTTATCATCAGAACAATCAATCAACATTTTTAAAATAGAGAAAATAGTTTTTTTGTCTTAGGCCTCCTATCTCTTAAAAATGTCATAGGGGTAGGGATTCCAAGGTGTGAAATCTGACTTGTCTTAGAATAGAGGAGGTAAGAATGATCAGAGTAGAACAGTAGAAGGTGAGACAGGATCAAGATAAGTGTAGAAAGAATCAGAGTAAGGTAAGTATAGAATGAATCAGAGTAAGGTAAGTATGTAAGGGTTTGTCCATTTCTATCTAGGTTTCGTCCTACAGTCAACATTTCCTCTGATACCACTTCTGTCACACCCGGTTTTAAGGAACAAGCCGGGTGCATCTCATACATGCGCCAAAGAAGACAACATATATAATAACAGAGGGTATAGAGATAAAAGTCACAATAATCAGAGTACTTATTACGTAGCGGAAGTCTTACAAAATAAAAGATAATTATAACAGGATCTCAAATCTATCCTTGGCGCCAGAAAGCTGGCTAGGAGACGCCACCTAGGTTAAGTCGAATGCCTCAGTGTTAGGCGACTCCTCTTCGACCACCTGCTCTTCTCCTGTGGGGGGGGTGTGAGACAGCAAGAGTGAGCTCACACATGTTCATCGCTCAACAAGTTGTGGGGAATAATGTGGCATAAACTCACCAAAGGTGGGAGTTCATGAAGTGTGAGGCTGATCAATGAAATAAAGGCTGAAGCTGAGCATTGCTTTTATAAGTTGGTCAAAATTTTATTAGCAGTTACTAAGTGTAAGTAAATACCAAACCATAGTAATAATAAGTAAAAGTAATAATAAAATAATCCCAGATGCAATGAAATGACGGATTAAGTTTAAGTTCCATAAATTAATCATGTGAGTGTCCGAGCCGCTCATGACCGTGAGCACGGCTAGTATACCAGTTTTACACTCTGCAGAGGTTGCACATCTTTACCCACAAGTCGTGTTACCCATTTTCCACGGAGTTGATCAGACCCCATACACCTCTACCAAGGAAGTGAGGCAGGGTACCACTACGAGGCCTTTACAAAGTTCCACTAGCTTCAGACTACCCGCTACAGTTTATAGGAAGCTCCAGTGCAGGAATCCCTCGCCTAACCGCCATCGCAGCAAAATCAACCTAAGGACCTCCCTACACTGACCACTCCCCTACAGTCCTTGCCCCTTTCGGGTAA
Organism: Zea luxurians; assembly: GCA_029449295.1. Lineage (NCBI taxonomy): Eukaryota > Viridiplantae > Streptophyta > Magnoliopsida > Poales > Poaceae > Zea > Zea luxurians. The sequence goes on along the minus strand of JAOPSE010000022.1, from coordinate 45,521,991 downwards.
GGTAGCCATCCACTAGCTTTCCTAGTTGTAGCACTGTTTTCCCGGGTGGTTCTCCATGTTCCCATTAACATAATGATCTTATCATGAACAGTAAATAATGAACAGATAATAACAAGTGTAATCATGAGTAGTAAATATCTCTATACCCAAATTCACATAAAGCAATAGCATGTACTACCCAAAAAATTAGTAGTAAAACCAGTGGTGAAACAAGGTATAAAGATAGTCAAAATCTAGAGTAACCTATTGGGTCCCATCAAAATTAACCTATGCAGATCATTATGATTAATAAGAACATGAATGGGTAAAAGAAGTGATCAAGGGCACAACTTGCCTTCAACGAGCTCCTGCTCAGCAGTCTCTACCAGCTGCCAGCTGAACCTCAGAATCCTCTGAAGCTTGCTCGTCTACTCGCATCAACATAATACATACATGGTATAGCAAAAATTAACATCACACCAAACATGTAAATAAAATACACAATAATAATCTAGACATTAAAATAGAATCATAGGAACTAGAATTATTAATTTTGGAGTTATATATTTTAAGTTATGAATTTCCAAAGATTTTATGCATTTAATATAGGGTTAAGTGAGAAATAAACTTTAATGTGTATTTCATGTAAAAACAGTGGTACTATTTGATAGAGAATAATATTACAAAATTATAGGAACTGGAATGGTCCAATTTGGAGTTCATATGCATTTTCTACAAATTAAACAAATTTCTGCATTTAAATATGTACTAAAAACTATTTTCTAAACTATTATCCTGGTTTTATTAATTATTTGGACTGGGCCTCAATTACAGAAATGCGCAGTGGGTTCTGGGTAAAACGCCTACGACTCAGGGAACAGTGTATAGGATGGCGGGTTGTTTTTGATAAAACTGAGGGTATGTTCTGCAAAATGCGCATGGCGAAAGGGTACGGGGTGATATAGGTCGTCCGATTAGAATTCCAAGGTCTAGATCAGATCCAGACTTAAGTGAACCGGTACGCCTCACAAGCCGTTGGATCAAAGATCCACGGTTTACATTTTAAATACACGCGGTCGCCCTGGATCCGTCCGAGTTGAGATCGACGACTAAGATTTTAAATACTCTGATCTACTTGGGCACGCACGATTTGGATTTAACGGTCACGATCCAAGGTCTGAACCGGTATTCCCCGAACTAATCTAAGGTGTTAATCTACGATCGGACGGCGCCCGATCGACGTCCAGCTCACACACCTATCCTCCCTCGCGGTCAACGCCGGCGGACCCGCGCTTCCTCCCGATGGTGTCGCCATGGCCGGTGCACACCAAGTAGGTGATCCCCCGACACAATCTTCAAATTAAATGGCGCAATACAGAGCGGAGACCAAAGTGGGGCCATGGGGATAGTACTCACCCTCGGCTGCGCGGCCCAGAGCTTGGACCGCGGAGAGAAGCCGACCGCGATGGTGTCTGCATGCTAGTGAAGATCCTTCGAGTCTCCAGTTGGCAATTCGGCGCGGCGGGGGCACAAGCTCCTTTCCCTCACCCTGAAAAAGCCCCCCGGCACACCCCTAGAGCACGGTGGACTGCGAATCGAAGGTTTCCCTCCCCGCGGCAGCGCCCAGACACCCTTGCTCTATCTCTCTTCTCGGTGCTAAGCCCTCTTGATTGCGGCAGCCGGTGTTCTCTGGACTAGTGGCGGCTAGGTTACTGGTTCCTTGACCTAGCGTGGTCAACATATGTATGCAAAGGGATGGTCGGGGTGCCGCACCCGACGCCGCGACGTTGGCGCGCCCATCCGCCAAGCTCGGGCATGTGGTTGGGGAAGGTGGCATGACAGCCTGGGCCCAATCGCTAGTGTTTCATGCCAGGGCATGGTACCGGGCCCACGTGCCAGCAACAGAAATAGAAGAACCGAGCGCGAGCGAGGTAAGCGGGTGACGGCTGGCAGCCGGGCCCCACGCGCAAGTGAGTGGTGACGAGGGCGCGCGCGGGAGAAACATTCAGTGTTGGGCCGAATTGGGCAGTTCGCGGCCCAACAGCGCATAGTTCATTTTCTCTATTTTCTTTCTTCTTTCTTGTTTCTTTTCTTCTCCTTTTTATTTTTTTTTGAAACTCAAATCTGAAATCAAATTCTTGTAGTGAATTTTGTACTTAGTTAAATGTACATTTTGAAATCACCAGTTTGAGAGATATTTATTCTTATTTTTATTTCATTTTATGTAGTATTTCTTCTCATTTCTTTCTTTCCCATTTTCAAAATTTAGAATTTTAATTTAGGCTAATTTCCAAATTTTCATCTAGGGTTTAATCTAAATCTTCTACTCATTATAATATTTTTATTCATGTTATTATTGTTTTAAATGCACAAACGAAAATCCAACATGATGTAATGGTTTATTTGTGTCTTAGTAAAGATTTATTCATTTTTAAACATGAGTAGTCACATGTGATGCTAAATGGAGATGCACATATATTCAAAAGAGACAATTCCTCCTTTTATTCTCCCTTACAATTTAAGTATTACACCAACGCATCTGATAGATACACGTATATGCTTTCCCTAACATGAGGAGAGAAGAGCCTAGATGTGTGTGGAGATTCTCTTTTTCTAGATGCACTGCGGCGCAATGATAATCGTTTAGATGGGGTGGATAGACGACACCTGAAATTTAAACACTTCAAAAAAATTAGATCCCAAATTAGTGGTTAGAGCAAGAGAAATAGAATCAGAGTTGTTAGAGAACTTTTTACAAAATGTGCTCAAATGATTACGGAATTTACTTTGGTCGTAACACTTAAGATTTAAATTGAAGTCGATGCAAGAGAACTTAGAGGGGTGAGGGAAGAACAAATTGCAAACACACACAAAGACAAAGTGATTTGATTTACCAGAGTTCGGTTCCAAAGAACCTACATCTCCGTTGAGGTGTCTATAAGGACGAGGTCTCTTTCAACCCTCTCAAGCGATTCCAACGATCAAGCTTGATCTCTTGAACCTTCTGAGGAGAAAGATAGAGACTCCACAAGGCACTCCACAATGTCAGAGCCTTTTGCTAGCCTCTACAACGATGAACACCAACACGAGCAAGATCACAACTCTAAGAGCACAACATAGCACCATAATTGCAGATCACGCAAGCACAATAGCTTTCTCTCTTTAGAAAGACTATCTCTAGACATTTCTTCTCAAATGTGGTGCTTGGATCTCTTGGAATGACATGGATGTGTTACACTAGTCAAGGTTATTAAAACGATAAAACGTTGAAATGCTCATGGGTAAAGTTTAACTTTTAAAAGATTAAACGAAGTTTAAATGTAGTTTTAAACAACATAGCAAAAATACCAATATATCATAATTTTAGACAATAACATGAAGGTAAATACCAAAATAGAGAGGTTAGTAGCTTACCAAAACAGAGGCAGAGAGGATAAGAGGAGTTGACTGCTAGGTGTTGGCCACCGGCTGCTAACAAATAGAGGTGTGGAGAGAGAGGGCAGCACGAAGGGAGAGGGCAGTGTAGAGGGAGAGGGCAGCACGATGGGAGAGGAGCGGCGCAGATAGCTTACGTTGCAGAGAAGTGACTGCACACGCCATGGAAGAAGGGCACACTTGGCACGAAGGGAGAGAGAGAGAGAGGACGCATAAGGTGCAACAGACGACAGCAACAACACCTTTAGGCGGCGACGACAATATGGAGTAGAGCGGTGTGCTACTAGCCATTGGGCTTCAAGGTAGGGGAGTAGGGTAAGCGTGTGGAGACTAGGCCGGATTGGACCCAAAAGTAACTAACAAACTGGGCCCAAAAGTAGCTAATGGTCTAAAACACATGAAACTATGTTTTACAGTTTAGAACGCCAAAACACGGTTTCAACCTCTAATTAGAGTTTTGACATTTAAACGTAGTTTTAATAACAATGTGTTTAGAAATGAAAGCACAACTCTTGTGTCTTTCAAACAGAGTGGTGGAAGCCATACGAATGGTGGAAGCTGTGGGAGGCTCAAAAGTAGGTGGTGGAATGGTCTCGAGAGGAGATGCGAGCGGAGACTGGTGGAGCATGTGGTAAAGGGTCAAAGACAACAGGAGGAGTGCGCAGACGAGCAGATCAATGTTGAATCTGATAAGAAATGTGATCTACTCCAATATGTATCTAGGCTCCCTAATATGCTCTCTCTGCTATTGTTGTTGTTGTGATAGCAACCCAGGTGTCATGATCTAACTGACACTTCTTTCCTTTGTACTCAAGGACCACATGCTTTCCCTTATCGGGCTATGGGGGTAGGTGGGTCCTATCCATCACCTCCACCGACTGGACCCATATTCTTGGTCCAAGCCATCTAGCTGAGCACTAAGACTAAATCTAATCACTAACAGCTGAAATTCATTACTAACCATGGACACTGCCAACAACTGACCTCAGACACTACCCATTGGCATGTTACATGATAGATAGGAAAGGTGAGCGACTAGAGATGAGAAGTGCTATAGTGAACTAAAGTAAATTATATAAGAAATAGAAATGGCTTGCTACTTGAGGCATGACTGATGAAATCGAAGCACAGAAGAGAGGGTCGCTTGAGCTAGACACATCGTCACACTAAAATTACATAAGAGGTGATCATGTGTTAGTCACATAGTCATAGTGGTATGAAATGTGAGCCAATACACATATGCACGAGAGAATTGGTGAAATGGGGATCAAAGGCATGTGTTTGTGTCTATTTTTGGATAGAGTGTGTTTTGGTTTTAGCAAATATATTTGTGGCACAAATATAGGCGTAAGATGTGTATTAGATCAAGAGTGGCACCACAATGGAGTGAATATGACATAGGTTGTGGCACTAGTGTGTGAAACTAGAATATGGCACTTGAGTGGATTCTTGGCATTGATTGAGGATTGAAACACAAATTTAGTGGCACATGGCATTGGATTCAAGTGATATGTGGTGCTTGGCTAGAGGCTCGTTTGGGAGTGAGAATCATAGGTATAAGGAAGAAAGGATGAGGGATATGGATGTAGGTCTAGGTGTGAACTAGGAGAGCATATGTGATGAGGACATCACTCCCATGGATACAAACAACACTCCTCAAGTTGACTACCCAATTACTTGCGCACACGCTCGACAATTGAATTTACAGGTGATCTCGTTCCTAAGTAATTATTCTTGTGCATTTGAGAGTATTATGCTACCTAATGATTTAGCTGAACTTAGGAATGAAGGGGAGGACAAGCTAGGACATCGGGATCAAGATGGAGGCCCAAGTTGACGTTCAGAATCTGTTCCAGTGCTGCGACGCCGTCTTTTGGGCTTTTTGGGCCGTGTATCTTCGTTGAGCCCATTAGGGGCGCGTCCAGGGTTTGCATAACCCTAGAGTCTTTATTAATAGCCGCCACATCCTTGTTAGAGGCGGGTTTTGCTTAAGTTAGATCTGTCGAGAACATCCGCCGTAGATCGGTTTGTGAGACCCCAACTTGTGAGCTTAATCATTCATCCGCAATATTCCAGATTGTGTTCTTTCTTGTTCTTGCTTGTGTCTTCGATTCGCAGGCAAGGATTAGCCCTCGTGGCGAGGTCAATCGCGCAGCGCACAGTTGATAACCAGAGGAGAAGTGGTGCTGCGATTGCGAGGTTCTAGTCGTGTTGATTGGAAGTCGGATCGTCTGTGTGACATCTCCACCAAATCGATAGTTACCTACACCTAACAGAAGATCGGGCACCCCGTTCCTATCAAGTGGTATCAGAGCTTCAGGTATTACCGTTAGGTTTACCCTAGTTTAGTTTATGTTTTTCGTCCTATAAATCCAGATAATTGCCATACAAAAAAATCCACTGTCCTAGAACCCTTGTTTAGCCTTTGCAATTTCGTTTTCAGTTTGGCTTTGTTCAGTTCGTGTTCGTGGTCAAGTCGTGTTGCTGGTTTAGGGTGTATCTTCGTCGTAGTTCAACTGCAGATCCCATCCACCATTACCCAGATCACAAGTCGATCCACCCCATTAATCGACTTGCCCTCGCTAGCCGCCGCGGCGCCAACTCTAGATAGATTACAGATTGGGAAGTTTTGCCCTAACCGTGCCGCCTTCTAGTCGTGCCTCTCAAAAACATAACTTGAGGTACCTTCCTTAAACCAGGCATAACTTTTCGCTCGGTTGTCCAAAAAATCTAAAATTTTTACAGGAGCTTGGTGACGCCATTCTGGGGCCAACCAAACTCGCCTTCGGCCTATTTGGTTTCGATAAAATTATCTAAAAAATTCAGGAAAATAAAGAAAAAAATTGTCAAAGCTCTTGCACGCTTTTCAGAGAACTTCCTGATTTTCTGTAGACCACATCTGATCTCTGTTTTAGGTGAAACTTGGTGTAGCTCCTATTTTGTTGCTTCTTGTGCTGAGAAAAAAATATCAAAAAATCATACAAAAAAGAAAAACAAAATCATCAGTGATTCCTACTAGTGCCTTTTTGGCCTCGCTAGTACAATATTTACGGTGCTGCCATTCTGCTAGTTCCATTGTTCTTTGTTCTAACCTTATTGTGCTACGCCTCGGATACATCTCTTAGCTAGCAATTGTGACTTGTGCTTTGGATACTTATTGAACTTTGCTCATCTGCACTCGATTTTGTTCAACATTCACATACACATTGTGCCTGTCCTACAGCTCCACATACCGTATCTTCTGATCAATACAGATTTGACCTTGCAATCGCGGTTTCACTCCCTCTTGGTAAGTATCACGAACCAGCCTCCGATTGTACCATCCTTTGCTTTGTATTTCGTCAAACACTTGTAAGAGCTTGGTAAGATACATTATAGCATGTTCCTGTGTTCCACCTGAGAGGAGCGTGTAGTGAAATTATTAGGGATAACCTTCACCGTTTGTTTCCTGTTTTTGTGTTTCGACGGCAGGTGACGAAGAAGAAGCAAGGATCCCTACAGACTTCGATGAATGTGTTAGCCGCCAAGATCTTGAGACAAACAACAAGCTCCTGAAGGAGCAAATGGAGGAGACGTTCCACAAGTCAGTGCATGAGGCCTTCATTCACATGGACCTTGGCAAGACTTACGAGAGGCTAGATCGACGATTGTCCGAGATCGTCGATAGACTTGCTGTGTTGGAGACGCAACAACAAGCACCGCCACCACCACCTCCTCGTCCACGTCTTCTCGATGATGCAGTGTTTGATGCAGAAGGTAATTATGATGAAGTGGCCACCAGAGATTTGCGCCTACGTCGCCGTCTTCATCAAAACACAGAAGGTATGCCACACCGCGAGCAAGGTAATAACAATCGTGCTCCTGACGACCCTTATGCTAAGATTAAATTTACTATACCATCTTTTTCGGGTCATTATGATGCTAAGGGATATCTTGATTGGGAGATGACGATAGAACAGAAATTTGCTGCCCACCTTGTTCCTGAATGACATCAAGTTAGACAAGCCACTAGTGAATTTAAAGATTTTGCTATTGTCTGGTGGACTGGTCTAGTTGGGGATGGTAGAGCACCTACGACTTGGGAAGATCTTAAGGTAGCTATGCGCGATAGATTTGTTCCCCCATCTTATCATAGAGAATTGCGTAAGAAATTGATGCGTTTAGAGCAAGGGGATAAATCTGTTCAAGATTATTATGCTGAGCTTTAGAAGGGATTGCAGCATTGTGGGATAGTAGAGGGACATGAGGACGCTCTTTGCCATTTTTATTCAGGTTTACGGCGTGACATTCAAGACATTGTGGATTACAAAGAATTTAACACTGTCAACAAGTTGTTCCAGTTTGCTATGCTTGCAGAGAAGGAATTGCAGGGACGCCAACATTGACCTAGGACTACTTTTGGCGCCTCCTCTGCATCACGGACGCACATACCTGCCTCGAGTCATACTCCCTCGACACCTGTTGCACATGTTGGTAACCTTCCTTTGCAGGTACCCGCCAAGAAACAGAATTCACCAGCACCTGCAACACCTTCCAGTGGCCGTTCTTCGGGTATTGTTTGCCACCGATGTCATGGGATTGGTCACATGAAGAAGGATTGCCCGAGTTAGTGAACATACATTGCTACGGATGATGGCTACATTAGTGCTTCCGATGGTGAGGGTGATGATGATGACTCTAGTGATGTTGCTGCTAATGATGATACCATGCTTGGTGCTGATGCTACGGTGAACCTTCGAAGCATCATGGTGCAGCGTGTTCTTAGTTCTCAGCCTGAATCATCAGACAAGCAGCAACGCCATAATTTGTTCCAGACTTTCTTCTCCATCGAGAATCGGCGTGCACGTGTTATTATTGATGGTGGAAGCTGCAATAATTTGGTGAGTTTAGATTTGGTCAAGAAGCTTGGCCTGACCACACGTCCACGTCCACATCCATACCACATTTAGTGGATCAATGATTCAGGCAAGGTTAAGGTAACACACATGGTACAAGTGCATTTCTCCATTGGTATGTATTCTGATTATGCGGATTGTGATGTAGTACCTATGGAAGCTTGTTCTCTTTTGTTGGGTAGACCTTGGGAATATGATACTGATGCACGTCACCATGGTAGGAGTAATACATACACTTTTAGGCATAAAGATAAAAACATTACTTTGCTACCTTTAACTCTTGCTGAAATTGTACAAGCTGATAAAGATAGAGCTACAAGTACCCATAAGGAACCAAATAATGAGACAGAAATTCAGCAACAAATTAAATTGAAAGCTCCTGTCATGCTTGCTACTAAATCTGATCTTCTTGAAAATCATGCTACTGATGCTTGTTGCTAAGCCTTGGTTTGCAAAGATGCTTTCTTTTCTATTGATGATATTGCTAGCACTTTGCCTGCATCTGTGACTAACCTTTTGCAGTAGTTCTGAGATGTTTTTTCCCTCTGAGTTACCTCCAGGCCTTCCTCCCATCCGTGGGATTGAGCACCAGATTGATTTGATTCCTGGAGCGAGCTTGCCCAACCGTGCTGCTGGACCATTTAAAATTTTGGAGAAGATTAATGACAATGCATATAAACTTGAGTTGCCCCCCGAGTTTGGGATTAGTCCCACCTTTAATATTTCAGATTTAAAGCCATATTTGGGAGAGAAGAAGATGAGCTTGAGTCGAGGGCGACTCCACTTCAAGAGGGGGAGGATGATGAGGACATCACTCCCATGGATACAAACAACACTCCTCAAGTTGACTACCCAATTACTTGCGCACGCGCTCAACAATTGAATTTACATGTGATCTCATTCCTAAGTAATTATTCTTGTGCATTTGAGAGTATTATGCTACCTAATGATTTAATTGAACTTAGGAATGAAGAGGAGGACCAGCTAGGACGTTGGGATCAAGATGGAGGCCCAAGTTGACGTTCAGAATCTGTTCCGGCGCTGCGACGCCGTCTTTTGGGCTTTTTGGGCCGTGTATCTTTGTTGAGCCCATTAGGGGCGTGTCCAGGGTTTGCATAACCCTAGAGTCTTTATTATTAGCCGCCACATCCTTGTTAGAGGCAGGTTTTGCTTAATTTAGATCTGTCGAGAATAGCCGTCGTAGATCGGTTTGTGAGACCCCAACTTATGAGCTTAATCATTCATCCGCAATATTCTAGATTGTGTTCTTTCTTGTTCTTACTTGTGTCTTCGGTTCGTAGGCAAGGATTAGCCCTCGTGGCGAGGTCAATCGCGCAGCGCACGGTTGATAACCAGAGGAGAAGTGGTGCTGCGATTGCGGGGTTCTAGTCGTGTTGATTGGAAGCCGGATCGTCTGTGTGACATCTCCACCAAATCGATAGTTACCTACACTTGACGGAAGATCGGACACCCCGTTCCTATCAATATGTGTTAGGACATGATGACTAGGTATAAGTGAAATTGTTTTTTTTTGAAGAGTGAAATTAGGAATACCACCATGCATTAATGGTGTAAAAACATGATTTAGGATAGTGGTGATAGGAGGTATGCATATGGTGGGTTTTGGCTACAAGAGCTAGTTTCAGCATTTGATCAAACACCTGGTGTCTAGAGTACGCAATAGTGGTGAAAGGTGTATTTTAGAGAGGAAAAACTCCAAAAGGAGACAACACATGCAATACAGAAGGTTCAAGGCATACACACGAACACATATAGAGATCACAATAGCCACAACAAATGAAGATTTTGGAAGTTTTCCTTGGGAGGATCACAGTCAAAGGGGACAAGGAAGTTGTGAGGTCAAAGGCACATGAGAGGGAGGTGCAACAAAAGCATTGTGCGGTCACCTAAGTCAGAGATGGTGGTTAGCACGATGAGGATACGACGGCGTGCTGAAGTGGCAAGGAGGAGATGGCACATGACGGCTAGGGCACTGGAGACTGAGCGCGTGAGCGAGAGGTAGAAGACAATTGGCAAAGTGAGACTGACACGTGGGACTGAGCGATGGAGTGAGATAAAACTGCACGAGTTATGGGCACACTGGACCGGTTCGTAGGCACACTGGACCGGTCATAGTGACAAGTTTGGTATGCATCGGACCAAGTTTCCATGGGCAGTGGAACCTTAGAAACCCGCCAGCACCGAACCAGTCTAGTGAGGCGAACCAGTGAGCCAACAGTGTGCCCAGATAAGAGATTTTCAAGATTTTCTTTCTAGATTTTGCACCAAAACAAATCCCAACATATTAACACATAAATGAACAATTATTAGGACTGGTATTGGTACCCTCACAAAATCTCTCATATTTTTCCAAAGTTTGCCTTGGCTATGTTGGGGGCCTACTCTGCCAAAGATTCTCAAACCACCTCACCTTCGTCTTAAGGAAACGTGTTTCAAGAACATGTACAAAGGACATACAAAGCTGGCCTTTGGGCGAGGTAACTCGCAAAGGACTTCGCTCAGACGTGTACGTTACAAAGGTGCATGCCGAGGCCACCACCTTTGGCCTAAAGAAGTCTTTGTTCACGAAGCAAATAAAAGGAAGCGATGAAGACTTGTGTGACAAGAAAGAAAGAGGGAAAAGACAACGATGCCCCTAATGTATTTGTAAACCTTGTGTGTAAATTTCATAGACACACTTGTAATTCCATATGAAGCTATACTTCTCCCCTATAAATAGGTGAATAGTGCCATGCATAAATTCACCTTTCCAGGGCCTCAAGCTTTGTTTATCTCAGCCTTCAAAGTTTCTTTGAGTTGTCTCATTTGTAAAGTTGAAGGTACGTTTGTAATTATGTATTATATGGAAAGAGATGAAATGAAAAATGCTAATACATGCAAGATGAGTAACATGCTTTGTTCCTCACTTCTTTTCTATATTTGTAACTACAAATGCATTCTTATCTTACACCTTCTCCCAAGTGTTACCCTTTGAAGAAAGGATAATCAAAGGGAGAATTTTACAATCTTCTAACTTGTGTTGCCTTTCTCTTGGTTTCATGTAGTAACCAAAAGCATGTAACCAACATTGGTGCACACCTCCAGTGATTTCACGACCACAAAAAGCCACATCATGACGAAGAGCATGGCAAGCCGTCGAGCTTCGTCATTGTAAGACCCTGAATTTGGGGGTATAAAATTTCTTTCTAAGTATCTACTAAATTCAGGTGTTACTCTTGCGTCTCTCTCTAGCTTCTCTATATCTCTTCCTTTTGAGTAGATTTAGCTTAATTAGTCATGGATTATTTATTTATTTTTGTCAAAACATTATGAATCATGAAATGTTGCATCATGCTGAGCTCAAATATTCTTTGAATTGTTGCACATGTTTGAATTAGTTTGAATTTGAAACTTGGTTTGAATTTGAATTGAAAACCCCAGAGAAAATAAAAAGAAAAGCAATTAGAAATTCCCTGGAAAAAGAGAAAACCAATTCAGCCCAGTCGGCCTAGCTCGGCCTAGCCAGGCCGCGCGCCCACGCGCCCGTGCCGCCTGACAGGTTCCACCTATCAGCAGCGGTTTCTCTCCGCGCTCGCTCCCTCCTCCTCTCCCTCTGCCCAGTGGGGCCACTCTGTCGGCACCAGTTGCCCTCTCAGCCTCGTGGGCCCGTCTCGTTAGACCTATTTTTGTATTTTTTAAACTTCCAAACTTGTTTATTTCATATCTTTTTCATATGAACTCCAAATTTAGTGATTCAAATTGCAAAATGTTCATAGAAATATTCTTTGTTCAAATAAATTATGTTCATTCACAGTCTATACACTCTAATTTTGTGTCTAACTATAGGTTAGTGTATGTATTGATTTATTCACATAATAAAATAAATAAAAAGGAAACCCTAGTGGTAAATAGATGTTTAATATTGTGAAGATAATAATATGTGATGTATGAACTTATCTATGGTTTAAATTTGATATCTCATTAAAATAAGTAGAGTTAGATTATGTAATCATGGACAACACTTAAAGAATAATCAACTACTAAATGAGATTAGTTCACCTTATAATTTAAACTCCCTTTTGAGTTTATACCTTTTCTTTTGAGATGCGTTCCATTGTTTGTACATGATTGATGTATTATTCATTTGTCATTTACCAAATGTATTGAATGTATGATCGCTTTATTTAGACAACGAGCAGCCCGTGGTTCCTGAGTGTGTTGCCGAAGATCTTCCTGAGCAACAACCTGATGAAGGCAAGTGTCCTCTGACCTATTATATCCTACATAATTTATAATTCACTGTCCCGTATTACATTATTGAAACCTAAGGATTGACTAGTCTGTATTTACTTATCCTTGTTTACCTTTTGGGTTAATCATGGTTAGCTTATGCTATTGCTTCAAATTAATCAATGAATATGATATGAACACTTGTGATATGATGATGTTATCTCGATGATGATATTGTGATACTCTAGGTGATTTAGGCCATTTTCCTGAGTACCTCTCCGTAAGGACCTGTTTGTGTAGTGACCACCCGGGATAACAGTGCAACCATGAGGGTGAAATAGGCCACCCTTAGCCAAATAATTAGATGAACCTGGGGGTGTAGTTGGCTTTGCCAGAGGGCTGTCGATGGGGGCCAGGGCGTAGTGCTTGCTCTACTAAGGGGGGTGTAGTGGTTCATTCGATTTGGTTTTGTTAGTCACCCACCTTGGGGAGGTGTACTGTGTTTGTACGACTAGCGAAACCTAACGAGCAACTATGCACCAAGGGAGTCTTTGTAAAGGCTACATAGTGAGACCCTACTAGGTCACCTTGGTAGTGATCAATGGGGAGTCATGATCTCCGGGCAGAATGGGAATCACGACTCGTGGGTAAAATGTGCAACCTCTGCAGAGTGTTAGATACTGGTATATCAGCCGAGCGGCCTTGGGGTCCTCTTTGATTAGAAGAACTTTGGTTACTATTATGATGATGGTTATAATTTTGATCTCTGTAATTTCCTCTTGGAGGAGATACATTTGGGTAATAACTGAGTTTATTACTAAAACTTGGCTTTACTAATAGTGATAAATACTTGACCAACTAAAAGAAACTGCTTAACCTTAACCCCACATATAGCTAGTCCACTTTAGCCAAACAGGACATTTGTTAAGTACGTTGATGTGTACTCACCCTTGCTTTACAAACCACCCCCACCCTAGGTTGTCCCCACTGTACTCAGAGCTCAGGAGGAGATGCTAGCAACATGGAGGACTTTGAGGAGTTTCAGGACTATGACGAGTTCTAGTTTTTCTTAGTGGCAAACCCCTAGTCAGCTACCTATGTAGGCCCTATTTACTATGTTTCGTATTTTCGCACTTTGATGATATTAATGACTATGCTATGTATTAGACTCTGTGGATGTCTTGGACATCTTATTGTAATAAAAGTATCTTTCCGCTATTTACTTTGAGCAATGTGTGATGATGTCGAATTATGTTATCATTCGGTTTGACTTCGAAAACCGGGTGTGACATAAGTGGTATCAAAGCCTTGCTGACTGTAGGACCGCTAACCTAGACTAGAATGGTCGTCCTAAGGACTATAGACCTCTACCCTTACCTTGACCTTAGTGTAATTTCAAAAGTTGGTCATCTTGACCAATTCTATGTTATTTACTTATCTCACAAAATTTAGTTTCACTTTTCTTTCTGTTTACTTGCTGGTCATATAGCTCTACTCTCACTCTTGTGCTTACGATGTATTTTTTAGATGGCTCGTATTAGATGCACTACACGTAAGTCAGTGATCCCCTTTTTGACTTCTCGCCTGGCGGAGCACCCTCTGCGCCGCACGGTGCCAGGTCAGTCCAGTCACCTGGAGAGACTGCATCATCGCCTACACGATAAGCAGGAGTGCCGACACCAGGAGCAGAAGCAGGAGTAGCAGGGCTCTTCCCCCTCGCCTCAGCAGGAATTGGAGTCTAGGAGGCAGCCTTCCCCTGCACCTCAGCCAAAGATGCCCCCTGCACCACCAAAGGGCATCTCGGCTGCTTGAGGAGACCCTGACGAAGACGATGACGACGACACCGTGGCAATCCGAGCCACAACATGGAGCTCTTAAAGGAGCAGGAGCCTGAGGGATGGATCGCTAGACCCATCACTCATGACGCCGCTCGTCGGTGTCACTTCCACGACGCTCTCGACATCTTGCTGCGTCAGGCCTTCGACCGACACACTTGGTCTATCGAGTACCGTTGTGTAGTCTACCAGCATCGTCGCGGGTTATACTCGGACCAGTGGGAGGCTACTTGTTTGGTGCGTCATCCAAACAATGATCTCTGGGATGCAGAGGCCTTCTTAGAGCACTATTCTATTACTGAGAGGGATACTGCCGAGGCAGCCATGCAAGATGCAGCACGGCGTGCACTTTCTCAGTATTGCTCGTTGTTCAGCGGGGTAGCTGGCAGCCTCAACTTGAAGTACTACCCTTGCCGTTCAACCGACAGTGCTGGAGGTGTGATTGTCTCACCCGTTGGTGAGGGCAATCCTAGGCTGAATAGCATGGTCAACTTGGTCGCCATGCTCAACACCGAGCTAGACCACACCCTTGATGAGTTGGGCAAGGTTCGAGCGGAGGTTGCGGAATTGCATGCTGAGTGCGCAACGCGCCACTATTTGGATGGTGGTTCTCCCGCCCCTGTCGGGATTTAGAACCCTTACCATTTGCCGCCACGTGGTAGCTTCGATTAAGGTATCCCTGACTGTAGGACCTAGATAGATTTGGATCCGAAGATCGATGGAGTCGGAGTCTGTAATAATGCTTAATTCAATATCTTAGTCTTAGTCAATCTTAGTTAGAGTTAGTTTTTGTTGGGGGCCTTCGTCTTCCGAAGGTCCTAAAAAACATGACTACTATGTTTCCAGAATAGTATACTGTCACAGGAGGCTTTGGCTTTGAGATGAAGGTGTATATGGTATGAAAGGCGCGATCTGGAAGAAGGATGAACCGGTTCCAAAGCTGTGGATGGAGAAGCTTCGGCTTAGCACAAGGATGGTGGTGGAGAATAAAATCGACCTAAAGGGGAAAAGACTGCTTAACCCTTGACAGCTTACCTTTTGGCTAATAGTAAATGTCAAGGACATGAATGTAATTTCGACCAGGCTACGTCCTGTGTCTATAAATATATGAACAGTAACACCGTACTGTTCACGCTAACTTGTAATCACTCGCACGTCACTCTCAGACCTTTACCTTCTGTCAAGCCGAAGGTACAAATGTGATTTGATATCATTAATGTTTGTTCATGATTATATAATGGTAATTTGAATAATCTGATGATTTGATATAGTTATTCATGCTTTTTCTATGTTTCATATAACTCTGTTTATATTCTTACATATTGAAATGATGAAGGTATGTCCTTCATGACCTTCATCTAAAGATCATTATATCCTAAGGGAGATAATGCTTCGAAGGACGAAGGTATTTAACCAGTAATATTTGTGTTGCCTTGTTCTTAACTCTTAGCATTTGAGAACAAGTGACCAACATTGGCGCCCACCTCCGGTGAACTCATTTAACCACCTTCGGCAAGTATCAACCTTCGCCATGCCGCCGAAGAAGACAGCAGCGCTAGGGGCTGCATTGCAGCCACTGGACACTAATCAGGAAACGCTACGTGAAGCTAGGAGCCAGAAGAGGAAGGCCACTAGCCCAACACTTCACGAGTAGGAGCTGGACCAGGAGATCAGGGACTTGAAAATCATTCACCAGCAAGTACAAAGGAAGAAGGAGAAGATGGCCCGCTTAGCCGATTTGCAGAAGAAGATTGACGAAGGTGCTGAGGAAATGCATCATCTTACTCAAGATGACCAGGACCGAAGGCCCCAGCACAGGGAGCTTCGTCAAGAGAGTTCACTCAACGACGATGAATGGTACGATGACTTTCATCATGGCAATTTTGCTTTTGATGATGCTTCTCCTTTGCAGCAGAGTTGTAGACTACTCCATGGCTCCCATCATACAAGCCACCTTAGCTTCCTATGTATGATGGATCAGATCCTAAGCAGTTTTTGATGAGCTATGAAGCAACCATATCCTCATATGGAGGCAATACTACAGTCATGGCAAAATCCTTCGTCATGGCAGTCCGAAGTGTGGCCCAGACATGGTACTCTTCGCTCCGACCAGGGACAATCACATCATGGCAGAAGCTCAAGGATATGCTGATCACTAGCTTCCAAGGCTTTCAGACGAAGCCAGTCACTGCTTAGGCTTTGTTTCAGTGCACGCAGGACCATGAGGAGTACCTTCAGGCGTATGTCCGAAGGTTCCTATGTCTAAGAGCGCATGCGCCTACAGTACCCAATGAAATTGTCATTGAGGCCATGATTAAAGGGCTTCGGCCAGGACCTATGGCTCAGTATTTTGCCAGGAAACCCCCACAAACCCTGGAGAAGCTTCTTCAGAAGATGGATGAGTATATCCGGGCTGATAATGATTTCCGCCAAAGAAGGGAAGAAGCGTACAGGTTTTCTGAGATGACTAGGGGTTTCGGAGGAAGAATTCACCCCAGACACGTTAGATCAATCCATAATTCCAACCCAAGTGATGACAAAGGAAGTCAACCTCAAAGGCAGCAACACAACTCCCAGTCTTCGAGGTCACAGCAAAGCTCCTTCCGGCCACCAGCCCCAAGGGGCAGAGGTGGCAGGGGCTTCAAAGGGAGGTACGAAGATCAGCCCAGAAGACTGTATTGCTTATTCTACGGTGAAGACAAGGGCCACACCACAAGAACATGCCAAATCACAATTCAGAAGCAAAAAGAGATTGCCGAAGCTGAGACATGACATAATTAGCCGAAGCAGGTCTTACATACTGCTTTATGTTATTCTCCTTATGTCCTAGAATACGTATGTAATCAACAGCCTATGGCCTCTGTCGCTTCGGCAAGCCACTCTCAAGTTTTCTGGGCCTAGCTACGACCACCACCACTTCCGCCTACTTTGACCCGTGGCTAGCAGTCAGAAGGGCACCAACAATAGCGCGACTTTCAGGAAGAGTCCAAAGCTCGCACAGTCAATAGCACTGTGCCTGAATCCAAGCATATTTACTGAAGAATATCCTATGTCTAGTGTACCTTTATCTTTTTTGCAATCTTATTTTTTCTTGTATGGAAAACACTTCACGAAGGACTGGATTCTGATATGTAATAACAGTACTCATACCGTTGAGTGGAATGCTTCTTTTTAACAAAGTTCCGAAGCTACAAAAGTCATTCCTAAGGGAGCACAAAGTAGGTTCTGAAACTACAAAAGTCGTTCCTAAGGGAGCGCAGAGTAAGTTCCGAAGCTCAAAAGACGTTCCTAAGGGAATGCAGAGCCAAAATACCACCGAAATAGAAGGCAAAGAAGCTCCAAAGTCATTCCTAAGGGGATGCAGAGCTTAGATACCACCGAAATAGAAGGTGAAGAAGCTCCAAAGTCGTTCCTAAGGGGATGCAGAGCTTAGATACCGCCGAAATATAAGGCGAAGAAGCTCCAAAGTCGTTCCTAAGGGGATGCAGAGCATAAAGACTCCAAAGTCGTCCCCAAATGGATGTAGAGTCTTGGGTGTTTCAGAGTGGGTGTGTGACTTCGACATAAACATCATGTTGCATCATATCATCGCATCATTCCACACATCATTATATCATACATCATATTGCATCAACAGCAAACGGTCGAGCACGAATCAGACCTTCGGCAACAATTTGAATGAAAATGTGCTAAGGCATGAATCAAACCTTCGACCAATTTGATTCTATCAGGGAAATCTGTTAACAGTATCACACAACAGATTCGCCATAAAAAAGAGGTTTCTTTCTTTATGAAGCATGAAAAGAAGGGAAGGTGTTTTTTCGTCGAAGGCTCAAAAAATGGTATGTGTGTAAATTTCATGCATCGCAAAGAAATATATTAGATCAACATACATAAATGTTACATTGTTCCACAATTGTTTTGTACACAAATGTTACATTGTTTCACAATTGTTGCATACGTAAAATATTACATTGTATCATCACAATAAAAGCTTAGTCTTCTTTAAGAATTTTCTCTGCAGCTTCATTTAGCAGTCTATCGACAACTTCATCGATGATGGAATTAGCGACGCTCATTACATCCAGCGCCTCCTTCATAATGGGATTGGCCTGGGGGTCGTATGGCTTCGACAACAGAAAGAGTTCAGTTGTAATAAAAAATTGTTAGTCTGAAGCTAGAAAACAAACACCGAAGCTAAAAACTCAATAATAATACCTATACGCCTTGCGTGCTCGACGGCTTCTTCAGCTCACTTAGCTTCTTCTCGAGCATCGTGGGTATCTTTTTCATTTTTCTTTATAATTTCTTTGGCCACTTCTCGGCCACCATTTACACAAACGTCGGAATAAAATTTCCCGCCCACTTGAGTAGCTTCGACCGAGGGATCTCTCGTGTCGTCTGGGGAGAAGGAGGCTTCGGCCTGGGCTGCAGCTTTAACATGTTCACAACCAGCCTTCTCTAGAATTGCTGCAATCCCTCGAGCGCCATCGAAGGCGCAAATGTCCCCGTGATCATTGAGGATCTCTTCAAAAGCTTCGGCTTCCCCGATTATCCAATCAATAACACCCTCAGGGTCACCTCGAATGAAATTCTCCTCAGAAGAATATGCACCAACCTTGGCAAAGCTGGTTTTCAATTTTCTCACGCAATCCAAAGATTTTTCAAAGCATTTCTCCTTGGACTCACGAAGCTCCTTAACATTCTTTTCCAATCTTGTGTTCTTCCATTCACTTATTTCTTGACTCGCTTTCGCAACTTCAAAATTCTCACTAGCTTCGGCAAGCTTTTTCCGAAGATCTTCAATTTTGGCTTTATGAGCTTCGGATTGGGCATAGAATTTCACTTCATTTTCTTTCATTTTGTTTACCAATGAAAGTAGAATTTTATCTTTCTCCAAGGCTTCATTTCTCAACTTGATAACTTCTGACCGAAGGTTGCCGAGAGCCATCTGGTAGCTTTCATCTTCAGCATTCTTTTGCGCCCTCAAAGCGTTGCTAAGAATTAAGCCCTGCAAAAAGATAGAATCAACACGAGAATACAAGACAAGATAATCTAATTTTAAATTCTTCACTTTTGTACCTTCAGACTGTTGTATGCAAGGCTGTCTGCGAGGTCATCTTTTGACATCATGGAGAGGCCAGCTTCAAGCTTCGGAAATCCCATATTCTTGGCCATCTCCCGGTAGACGGATACCTCCTTGTTGTCTGGGAGACATTATAAAAAAGGCACTTCATCCGTGCCACTGTACACTAAGGCCCCTTTTGGGTATTTCAGTTCCCAGGCGTAGTGTTTGGCTTCCGCAATTTCTTCTTCAGATAACTTTTTTCCCGAAGCATGTCGAATGATAAAATCAAGAACTTCGGACGATGCTTCAGGAGCAGGAGATTTAGCTTTTTCAAGTGCATCCTTCTTCTCCAGAGCTATGCCAGTGTCTGGACATTCTTGCACAGCCTTCTATTCAGATGTAGCAGGATCAGTCTCGGCGGGCGCTGAGGGCTCAGCTTCAGTTTCAGCGCTGGCTGTAGTAGCCTCGGCAACCTTCTTTATAGAGGTAGGAGTTAATACCCTTGCCGTCTCCATAACAGCGTCTAGTACGCTAGCCATCCTTCTCCTCATGGGAGTTGTTGCGGGAGCCTTTGCAACCTTCGACAATTCCGCCTCTGCTGGCGGGCTCAAGATTTTTGGAAGCTTTGGCTCTGGTTCTTTGACTGCCTTCTCTTTGGCTTCGGCATCATGTTCTGTTGTTTCAACTAGGCCGGCTTCAAGAACCTTCGGCAACTCAGTTAGGTTTTCCCTAGGCATGGTGGGAGTAGGTTACTCTGCCTCGGCAGCACCAAAGGATGTCCCTTCACCAAGCTTCGACACTATGGCCGTCTCGATGTATCTCGGCCGGTGAGTCAAGACCTTAATCTTTTTGCCCTTCGGCAAAGTAGAGATGGCCAAAGAGACAGTTTTCCTTTTCTTTCCCTATTAATAATTAGGGTATACAAAACCTATGACATCAAAAACCCTGTTCAATCTTTTCTTGCCTCGGCCTTCGAAGGCCAATGCCATTGCATCATCTTCAGCCCTTGTGTAGGCCCCAAGCAATTCATCACTAGTTGCCTCAATACTGCTTAACCATTCATCATTTGGCTCATCAAACCATGACTCGACCCGGCAGCAGCCTCTTTCGGCATCTCCCATTCATTCACAAGCGGCCATATTCTGTAGGCGATATGTTTTTGCACCAGGTCTCTTGTAACAATAAAAGTACACACAGTATTGAAGCTTCTCTAGCATGTCTCGATATCATTCCTAAGAGCGGTAGCTGGCCTCCTGATACCGAAGCAAGACCAGATGGGGCGTTGGATAAACCCCTTTATGTCTTCTCTTTCGATCAGATTATTCTTAACATAAAATCATTCCTCCATCTAGGCCCCAGGCCACCTTTTTTGAAAGGTTGGGATGGGATAGCTCACGTCGGAGCGAGGAACAAAGCCATAACAACCGAAGTTGTTGTGATATTGCTCTTTACCAGTGGCCTTCGTCTCGTACAGTAGTTCCTGCATGTTGCAGAAGCACTTCGCGCTCGGCTCCAGCCCTTGGCTCCTCATGGCCCAAATAAAAACCCCCATTCTAATGATGGCATCAGGGTAATTTGATGTAGGAAAATTTCGAAGGTCTTTAGCACTTCGACCAGGAATTTGCTTAATGGGAACCGAAGCCCTGCCTTCATAAAACTCCTGTAAACAACCACCTCATCCTCTTCGGGAGCAGGTGTAGCGCTATCTCCTCCAGCTCTCAGAATTGAAATATCTCAGAAGTACCTCCCTTTTATAGCATCAATTTGACTTTGCTTAATGAATGATTTTCCGAAGATAGTGTGACTTGGTCGCCAGGGACGATTTTCCACATCTTCGTCTTCACTTTCCATATCAAAGCTCCCACTATCATCAGAATCTTCAGACAAATCAGCTAGTATCTTGTTTGTAATCTCCTTTGTGTTTGTTTTTTCCATAGCCTCATAAAAACCAGCCAGGGCAGGATCAGCAACCTTCTTCTCGTCAGCCATTTGGTTGGAATGCCGAAGCTCACAAAACAAGAAAAATCTGGTAGCAAGGAAATTAAAACTCGAGAAAATAGCATAAGCAATTGAAATGGCGCAGCAGATGCTGTCGCTGTGGGTTTCTATTTATATGCCTAGTGCATTGCAACTTGGCGAGACTCATTTGTCATTGACTTCCGCTATTCTAGTGAAGGGAAGGTGTTTTTTCGGACCTTCGGCTAAAAGCCTTCGTCCACGTTGTAGTTTGAATTTGTTAGATACAAGAACAAATTAACACTACGAGGGGCTACTGTTGGGGGCCTTCATCTTCCAAAGGTCCTCAAAAACACGACTAATATGTTTTCCAAAATAGTATACTGTCACAGGAGGCTTTGGCTTTGAGATGAAGGTGTATATGGTATGAAAGGCGCGATCTCGAAGAAGGATGAACCAGTTCTGAAGCTGTCGATGGAGAAGCTTCGGCTTAGCACAAGGATGGTGGTGGAGAATAAAACCGACCTAAAGGGGAAAAGACTGCTTAACCCTCGACAGCTTACCTTTTGGCTAATAGTAAATGTCAAGGACATGAATGTAATTTCACCCAGGCTGCGTCTTGTGTCTATAAATAGATGAATAGTAACACTGTACTGTTCACGCTGACTTGTAATCACTCGCACGTCACTCTCGGACCTTTACCTTCTGTCAAGCCGAAGGTACAAATGTGATTTGATATCATTAATGTTTGTTCATGATTATATAATGGTAATTTGAATAATCTGATGATTTGATATAGTTATTCTTGCTTTTTCTATGTTTCATATAACTCTGTTTATATTCTTACATATTGAAATGATGAAGGTATGTTCTTCTTGACCTTTGTCTAAAGATCATTATATCCTAAGGGAGATAATGCTTTGAAGGATGAAGGTCTTTAACCATTAACATTTGTGTTGCCTTGTTCTTAACTCTTAGCATTTAAGAACAAGTGACCAACAGTTTGCTTATCATGTGTTGGGATGCTTGTCGTGATGAACATGTAATAAAGTTGGATCTTTGTAATGATTGTCACCAAGGTGTGGGTATCTCCTGCAACTTGGTGTGGTTATTAATAAAGTCAGTTATTTAGTTGGGTAATCCCTTTATTTCCACTTTCCTCTTTATCTGAGAAGCTGTCAGTGAAGTTGATCAATTGTTCAGTGCTATGAAGATTTTCCATATATCTTTTCTTATGCTGAAAGACTGCAGAGTTGGAGCTGATTTGTGTGTGCTTTCTACAGATGTCTGAGAACAGGCGTTGTGGTGCCAGGCGTGCTCAGCAAGAGTAGCAGGCACCCCAGGAAGATGTAGCTCAGCAGCAGTTGTCACCGCCACCCCTGATGACCATTGAGCAGATGTTCCTGATGTAGACCCAAGTAGTCCAAGCAATTGGTCAGACCTTAGCAGCGATGCAGTAGGTGCTGCAGCAGCCACCTCCATCTCAACCTCAGGTGCAAGTCTAGATGCCACAGGTGCCCAGAGACAAGCGGGTAGAATTCATGAGGGACCATCCCCCTGTCTTTGCCCATTCTGCAGATCCCATGGACACCGAAGATTGGCTACGTATCGTGGAACGTGAGTTGCACACTGCTCAGTGCAACGATTGTGAGAAGGTGCTGTATGGACCCCGTTAGCTAAGGGGAGTAGCACATTCTTGGTGGGAGTCTTACCTCGCCATCTATGTCGACCCTGAAGCCATCACCTGGGAGGAATTCAGGGACAACTTGTGTCGCTACCATGTGCCCGAGGGACTGATGATAGTAAGGAAGGAGGAGTTTCTAGCCTTCAATCAAGGTCTACTGTCTGTCAGTGAGTACAGGGACAAGTCTATAGCTGTCATGTTATGCGCCAGAAGATGCCAATATAGATGCTAAGAGGCAGTACCGTTTTCTGAGAGGATTGGTTGATCCCCTTCACTACCAGCTGATGAACCACACTTTACCTACCTTCCAGCATTTGATCAACAGAGCCATTATGACTGAAAGGAAGCACCGGGAGATGGAAGATAGGAAACGCAAGATTGGTGGATCTCAGGCCGGGAGTAGTAGCCGTCCCCGCTACTCAAGCAACCCACCTCAACAATTCAAGCAAGGTCACCAGCACCAGCATCAGCGTCAGAACCAGCAGCAATAGTACCAGAGGTAGTTTACTCAGCAGCAGTAGCAGTACCGCTAGAACAACCATTAGGGAGGAAATCAGTATCAGTGTCAGAGAAACCAGGCACCTCGCCTTTCTGCCCCAACAACCAACCAGAACAACCAAGCAGCCCCAGCGCAAGGAGGAGGCTATGCATGTTTCCACTATGGGGAACAAGGCCATTGGGCAAATCATGGCCCAAGAAAGCAGCTCAGTAGCAACCAGCTCCCAATGCCCCTATCAGGCAAAATGCAATGCAACAAGGAGGCAACAACCGTGGGCAGCCTCGTAACCAGTATGGAAAGGTGAACCACCTGGAGGCCGACATAGTCCAGGAGACCCCAAGAGTGGCACTAGGTACATTCTCACTCGAGTACCATTTTGCAAATGTCTTATTTGATACTGGAGCAACCCATTCTTTTGTGACTGCATCATGGGTAGAATCACACAATATACCAGTAGCACACATGTATCCACCTATGATGGTTAGTTCAATTGGTGGGAGGACCCAAACAGATAGATTTTGCCCTAGTGCAAGAGTTCAAATAGGGGGATAGAGTTCCCCACTGATCTAATAGTTATGGGTAACTGAAAGGGAAATAGGGTCAAACCTTTTCCAATAAGAATTTTGGTGGTTGAATTGCACAACACAAATTATTGGACTAACTAGTTTGCTCTAGAAAATATGTTCTACAGGTGCCAAATGTTCACAACAAACCAATAAAAGTCAAAATAAAGGGTTCAAACAAAGGGAGCAAAGTTAAACCGAAGGCAGCCCTGGTCTGGCGCACCGGACTGTCCAGTGTGCCACCGGACAGTGTCCGGTGCACCACCGGACAGTGTCCAGTGCACCAGGGAATCCAACTCCAAACTTGCCAGCCTCAGGAATTCTGGGAGCCGCTCCGCTATAATTCACCAGACTGTCCGGTGTAGCACCAGACTGTCCGGTGTGCCAGCGGAGCAACGGCTACGTCGCGCCAACGGTCGTCTGCAAAACGCATTCAATGCGCTACAGTGCGTGCCAGAGTCAGAGCAGCGCCAGAAGGCGCACCAGACAGTGTACAGTGATTGTCCGGTGCAACACCGGACTGTCCGGTGACCCAGAAGACAGAAGCTCCAACGGTCGAACCCTAACTGTCGGGTGACGTGGCTGGCGCACCGGACAGTGTCCGGTGGCGCACCGGACTGTCCGGTGCGCCATTCGACAGCAGCCTCCACCAAACGGCTAGTTTGGTGGTTGGGGCTATAAATACCCCAACCACCCCACCATTCATTGCATCCAAGTTTTTAGACTTCCTACACCTTACAAGAGCTATAGCATTCAATACAAGACACACCAAAGAGATCAAATCCTCTCCTAAGTCCAAAGATCGTTCCAATCAAATAGTGACTAGAGAGAGAGTGACTTGTGTTCATTTGAGCTCTTGCGCTTGGATTGCTTCTTTTCTTTCTCATTCTTTCTTGTGATCAACTCAATTGTAACCGAGGCAAGAGACACCAATTGTGTGGTGGTCCTTGCTGGGACTTTGTGTCCTGTTTGATTGAGAAGAGAAGCTCACTCAGTCCAAGTGACCGTTTGAGAGAGGGAAAGGGTTAAAAGAGACCCGGTCTTTGTGACCACCTCAACAGGGAGTAGGTTTGCAAGAACCGAACCTCGGTAAAACAAATCACCGTGTCACACTCTTTATTTACTTGTGATTTGTTTTTGCCCTCTCTCTCGGACTCGATTTTGATTCTAACGCTAACCCCGGCTTGTAGTTGTGCTTAACCTTTGTAAATTTCAGATTCGCCCTATTCACCCCCCTCTAGGTGACTTTCAATTGGTATCAGAGCCCGGTGCTTCATTAGAGCCTAACCGGTCGAAGTGATGTCGGGAGATCACGCCAAGAAGGAGATGGTGACTGGTGACAAGCCCGCTACAAGCCATGGGAAGGCTCCATCGGGAGAGTCCTACAACAAGGGGAAGGAGAAGGAATCCCCTTCACACAAGTCGCATCGGAGTGGCGAGAAGAAGAAGAAGATGAGGAAGGTGGTCTACTACAAGACTGACTCCCCATCGCCATCGACCTCCGGCTCCGACGCGCCGTCCGTAACTTCTAAGCGCCATGAGCGCAAGAAGTTTAGTAAGATTCCCCTACACTACCCTCGAATTTCTAAATGTACTCCATTACTTTCCGTTCCATTAGGCAAACCACCGATTTTTGACAGTGAACATTATAACATGTGGAGTGACAAAATGAGGCATCACCTAACCTCACTCCACACTAGCATTTGGAACGTTGTTGAGTTTGGTGTACAGGTACCATCTGTAGGGGATGAGGACTACGATTCGGACGAAGTTGCCCAAATCCGGCACTTCAACTCCCAAGCCACCACTATACTCCTCGCCTCTCTAAGTCGAGAGGAGTATAACATGGTGCAAGGGTTGAAGAGCGCCAAAGAGATTTGGGATGTACTCAAAACAGCGCACGAAGGAGATGAGGTGACCAAGATCACCAAAAGGGAGACGATCGAGGGGGAGCTCGGTCGATTCATGCTTCACCAAGGGGAGGAGCCACAGGCAATGTACAACCGGCTCAAGACCTTGGTGAACCAAGTGCGCAACCTCGGGAGCACCAAATGGGATGACCATGAGATGGTTAAGGTTATTCTAAGATCACTAGTTTTTCTTAATCCTACTCAAGTACAATTAATTTGTGGTGATCCTAGATACAAAATAATGTCTCCCGAGGAAGTGATAGGTAAATTTGTGAGCTTTGAGCTAATGATCAAAGGCTCCAAAAAGATCATCGAGCAAGGCGCATCCTCCTCCGTACCCGAAGCACAACCCGTTGCATTCAAAGCAACAGAGGAGAAGAAAGAAGATTCCACTCCAAGTAGAATCCCCATCGACGCCTCCAAGCTCGACAATGAGGAGATGGCGCTCAACATCAAGAGTTTCCGTCAAATCCTCAAACAATGGAAGGGGAAAGATTACAAGCCCCGTTCCAAGAAAGTATCCTACAAGTGTGGTAAGCTCGGTCATTTTATTGCAAAATGTCCATTATCTAGTGATAGTGACAGGGGCGACGACAAGAAGGGAAAGAGGAGAGAAAAGAAGAGGTACTACAAGAAGAAGGGCGGCGATGCCCATGTTTGCCGGGAGTGGGACTCCGACGAGAGCTCCACCGACTCCTCCTCCGACGAGGACGCCGCCAACATCGCCGTCAACAAAGGGCTCCTCTTCCCCAACGTTGGCCACAAATGCCTCATGGCAAAGGACGGCAAAGAGAAGAAGGTGAAATCGAAATCCTCCACTAAATATGCAACATCTAGTGATGAGGCTAATTCTAGTGATGATGAGGATGATTTATTTACTCTCTTTGCCAACTTGAACATGCAACAAAAGGAAAAATTAAATGAATTGATTAGCACTATTCATGATAAGGATGAACTCTTGGATAGCCAAGAGGACTTCCTAATTAAAGAAAACAAAAAGCATGTTAAAGTTAAAAATGCTTATGCTCTAGAAGTAGAAAAATGTGAAAAATTAACTAATGAGCTAAGCACTTGCCATGATATTATTTCCAACCTTAGAAATGAGAATGCCAATTTAATTGCTAAGGTTGGGAAGCTTGATGTTTGTGATGATTCAATTGTTAGTCTTAGAAATGATAATGCCAACTTAATTGCTAAGATTGACAAATTGAATACTTCTCTTTCTAGCCTTAAAATTGAAAATGAAAAATTAATTGCTAAGGCTAAGGAACTAGATGTTTGCAATACTTCCATTTCCAATCTTAGAGATGAGAATGATATTTTGCATGCTAAGATTGTAGAATTAAATACTTGCAAACCCTCTACATCTTCCGTTGAGCATGTTACTATTTGCACTAGATGTAGAGATATTAATGTTGATGCTATTCATGATCACCTAGCCTTAATTAAACAACAAAATGATCACATAGCTCAACTTAATACCAAAATTAATGAGCATGACTTAGAAAATGAGAAATTTAAATTTGCTAGAAGCATGCTCTATAGTGGGAGACGCCCTGGCATTAAGGATGGCATTGGCTTCCAACAGGGAAACAATGTCAAGCTTAATGCCCCGCCTAAAAGATTGTCTAATTTTGTTAAGGGCAAAGCTCCCATGGTTCCGGATAACGAGGGTTACATTTTATACCCTGCCGGTTATCCCGAACACAAAATTAGGAGAATTCACTCTAGGAAGTCTCACTCTCGCCCTAATCATGCTTTTATGTATAAGAGTGAGACATCTAGTTCTAGGCAATCAACTCATGCTAAATTGCCTAAGAAGAAAACTCCTACTGCATCAAATGATCATAATGTCTCATTTAAAACTTTTGATGCATCTTATGTGCTAACTAACAAATCAGGCAAGGTAGTTGCCAAGTATGTTGGGGGCAAACACAAGGGATCAAAAACTTGTGTTTGGGTACCCAAAGTTCTTGTATCTAATGTCAAAGGACCCAAAACCGTTTGGGTACCTAAAATCAAGAACTAAATTTGTTTTGTAGGTTTATGCATCCGGGGGCTCAAGTTGGATCATCGACAGCGGGTGCACAAACCATATGACAGGGGAGAAAAAGATGTTCTCCTCCTACGAGAAAAACCAAGATCCCCAACGAGCTATCACATTTGGGGATGGAAATAAAGGTTTGGTCAAAGGATTGGGTAAAATTGCTATATCACCTGACCATTCCATTTCCAATGTTTTTCTTGTAGACTCAATAGATTACAACTTGCTTTCCGTTTCTTAATTGTGTAAAATGGGCTACAACTGTCTTTTTACGGATACAGGTGTTACTGTCTTTAGAAGAAGTGATGATTCAATAGCTTTTAAGGGAGTATTAGAGGGTCAGCTATACTTAGTTGATTTCAATAAAGCTGAACTTGATACTTGCTTAATAGCTAAGACTAACATGGGTTGGCTCTGGCATCGCCGACTAGCCCATGTTGGGATGAAGAATCTTCACAAGCTTCTAAAGGGAGAGCACATTTTTGGACTAACAAATGTGCATTTTGAGAAAGACAGGATTTGTAGCGCATGCCAAGCAGGGAAGCAAGTTGGTGTTCATCATCCACATATGAACATCTTGACGACTGACAGGCCACTCGAGCTCCTCCACATGGACCTATTCGGCCCGATCGCTTACATAAGCATCGATGGGAGTAAGTATTGTCTAGTTATTGTGGATGACTATTCTCGCTTCACTTGGGTATTCTTTTTACAGGATAAATCTCAAACCCAAGAAACTTTGAAAGGATTCTTGAGACGGGCTCAAAATGAGTTCGGCTTGAGGATCAAGAAAATTAGAAGCGACAATGGGACGGAGTTCAAGAATTCACAAATAGAAGGTTTTCTTGAGGAGGAAGGCATCAAGCATGAGTTCTCTTCTCCCTACACGCCACAAGAAAATGGTGTAGTGGAGAGGAAGAATAGGACTCTACTGGACATGGCAAGAACCATGCTTGATGAGTACAAGACTTCAGATCAGTTTTGGGCCGAGGCGGTCAACACCGCTTGCTACGCCATCAACCGATTGTATCTACACCGAATCCTCAAGAAGACATCATACGAACTCCTCACTGGTAAAAAGCCCAATGTTTCATATTTTAGAGTCTTTGGTAGCAAATGTTTTATTCTTGTTAAAAGAGGTAGAAAATCAAAATTTGCTCCTAAGGCTGTAGAAGGCTTTTTACTAGGATATGATTCAAACACAAGGGCATATAGAGTCTTTAACAAGTCCACTGGACTAGTTGAAGTTTCTTGTGACATTGTGTTTGATGAGACTAATGGCTCCCAAGTGGAGCAAGTTGATCTTGATGAATTAGATGATGAAGAGGCTCCGTGCGTCGCGCTAAGGAACATGTACATTAGGGATGTGTGTCCTAAGGAATCCGAAGAGCCCATTCAAGCACAAGATCAACCATCCTCCTCCATGCAAGCATCTCCACCAACTCAAGATGAGGATGAGGCTCAAGATGAAGAAGAAGAAGATCAAGAAGATGAGCCACCTCAAGAAGACGGTAATGATCAAGGGGAGATGCAAATGATCAAGACAAGGAGGATGATCAAGTTCCAAGGCCGCCACACCCAAGAGTCCACCAAGCAATCCTACAAGATCACCCCGTGAACACCATCCTAGGAGATATTCATAAAGGGGTAACCACTCGATCTCGTGTTGCTCATTTTTGTGAACATTACTCTTTTGTTTCCTCTATTGAGCCACACAGGGTAGAGGAAGCACTTCAAGATTCAGATTGGGTGATGGCAATGCAAGAGGAGCTCAACAATTTCAAAAGGAATGAGGTATGGCATTTAGTTCCACGTCCTAACCAAAATGTTGTAGGAACCAAGTGGGTCTTCCGCAATAAACAAGACGAGCATGGTGTGGTGGCAAGGAACAAGGCATGACTTGTGGCCAAAGGTACTCACAAGTCGAAGGTTTGGATTTTGGTGAAACCTATGCACCCGTAGCTAGGATTGAGTCAATTTGAATATTACTTGCCTATGCTACTCACCACGACTTTAAGCTCTACCAAATGGACGTGAAGAGTGCCTTCCTCAACGGACCTATCAAAGAAGAGGTCTATGTTGAGCAATTCCGCGGCTTTGAAGATAGTGAGTATCCTAACCATGTTTACAAACTCTCTAAGGCGCTTTATGGGCTCAAGCAAGCCCTAAGAGCATGGTATGAATGCCTAAGAGATTTTCTTATCACTAATGGCTTCAAAGTCGGTAAAGCCGATCCTACTCTATTCACTAAAACTATTGAAAATGATTTGTTTGTATGCCAAATTTATGTTGATGATATTATATTTGGGTCTACTAACAAATCTATTTGTGAAGAATTTAGTAGGATCATGATTCAAAAATTCGAGATGTCAATGATGGGGGAGTTGAAGTATTTCTTAGGATTTCAAGTTAAGCAACTCCAAGAAGGCACCTTCATTAGCCAAACGAAGTATATTCAAGATATTCTCACCAAGTTTGGAATGAAGGATGCCAAGCCCATCAAGACACCCATGGGATCCAATGGGCATCTCGACCTCGACACGGGAGGTAAATCCGTAGATCAAAAGGTATACCGGTCGATGATAGGTTCCTTACTCTATTTATGTGCTTCACGACCGGACATTATGCTTTCCGTATGCATGTGTGCAAGGTTCCAAGCCGACCCTAAGGAAGTTCACTGTTGGGGACTTGTTCTCAAATGCTATGAATTAAGAGCAAGGCAACACAAAATGTTAAATGTTAATGCCCTTCGTCCTTCGAAGCATTATTTCCCTAAGGATATAACGATCTTCGGACGAAGGTCATGAAAGACATACCTTCATCATCACAACATATATTAATGAAATACGAAGCATATGAAACATGAGAAATAACATGAATAATCATATGACAACATTAATATAT
The DNA here is from genome assembly GCA_029449295.1 of Zea luxurians. Lineage (NCBI taxonomy): Eukaryota > Viridiplantae > Streptophyta > Magnoliopsida > Poales > Poaceae > Zea > Zea luxurians. The sequence goes on along the minus strand of JAOPSE010000022.1, from coordinate 45,490,989 downwards.
CTTTTATTATATGATCATGAATGAATAAGAATAATATTGAATTACATATGTACCTTCGGCTTGATAGTAGAGGGTAAAGGTATAAGCGTGACGCATGAGCGAATACAAGTCAGCGTGAACAGTACGGGGGTACTGTTCATCTATTTATAGGCACAGGGCGCAGCCTGTGAGATATTACAATCATGCCCCTCATAAAAGTTTACAACAATGACTCAAACTCTTATGGACTAAAAGGTCATTCTATCTTTAAGTCGGTTTGTGACTCTGAAGCTTCATGGGCGACACCCTTCGGCATTACGTACAGACAGCTTCAGCTGAAAACCGCTTGTTCCTACAAGACCTTCGGCGACGAAGCATAGTCCCAACATTCACCTTAGGGCCGTGAAGCGAATCTTGAGATATTTAGTTCAAACACCTAAGTTTGGTCTTTGGTACTCCAAGGGATCCTCATTTGATTTATTAGGATATTCCGATGCTGATTGGGCAGGGTGTAAGATTAACAGGAAGAGCACATCAGGGACTTGTCAGTTTCTGGGAAGATCCCTAGTGTCTTGGGCTTCAAAGAAACAAAACTTAGTAGCTCTTTCTACCGCCGAAGCCGAGTATATTGCCATAGGCCATTGTTGCGCACAATTACTTTGGATGAGGCAAACCCTTAGGGACTACGGCTACAAGTTTAGCAAAGTCCCTCTCCTATGTGACAATGAGAGTGCTATCCGCATGGCGGATAATCCCGTTGAACACAGCCGCACTAAGCACATAGCCATTCGGTATCACTTTCTGAGAGATCACCAACAAAAGGGGGATATCGAGATAGCCTATATAAATACTAAAGATCAATTGGCTGATATCTTTACCAAGCCTTTAGATGAGCAATCCTTTACCAAACTTAGGAATGAGCTAAATATTCTTGATTCTAGGAATTTTGATTGATTCTTTGCACACATAGCTCATTTTTATACCTTTGATCGTATCTCTTTTATGTCTATGACTAATGTGTTTTCAAGTGTCATCTTATGCTTAGTCATAGATATTGAAAGGGAAATGGAGTTCTCGGCAAAGAAGGCGCTTCCACTCAACTCCAATTATATTTGCCGGTACTCTGCTTTGTTCTCCACCTTGGTATAATCTTCACTCATATTCTTGTTTGCCAAAGTGGGAGAAAAGTTTGAAAAAAAGAGCTTATATTCCACTCACAAGTATCCGTTTTTGGCGATTCACGCCAAAGGGGGAGAAAGTATGAGCCCAAAGCAAAAGGACCGCACCACCACCAAATTTAAAAATGAAGTTTTCAATTTGATATCTTATTGTGTTCAAAAGGGGGAGAAAGTAGTATCTTCAAAAATTGCAAAACCCTCTTGAACACTAAGAGGAGAATTTTATTTAGGGGGAGTTTTGTTTTAGTCAAAGGAAAAGCATTTGAGACAGGGGGAGAGAATTTCAAATCTTGAAAATGCTTTCTTCAATTTTACTCATGTATCTTTGACTATTTGCAAAAGGCTTTTGAAATGATTTTTACAAAGAATTTGCAAAACAAAACCCGTGGTGCAAATGTGGTCCAAAATTTTAATAAAGAAGAAAACCATCCAAGCACATCTATTGAGATAAGTATATTGGTTTCAACTCCAAGCAACCTTTGCACTTACATTATGCAAACTAGTTCAATTCTGCACTTTTATATTTGCTTTGATTTGTGTTGGCATCAATCACCAAAAAGGGGGAGATTGAAAGGGAAATAGGGTCAAACCTTTTCCAATAAGAATTTTGGTGGTTGAATTCACAACACAAATTATTGGACTAACTAGTTTGCTCTAGAAAATATGTTCTACAGGTGCCAAAGGTTCACAACAAACCAATACAAGTCAAAAGAAAGGGTTCAAACAAAGGGAGCGAAGTTAAACCGAAGGCAGCCCTGGTCTGGTGCACCGGACTGTCCGGTGTGCCACCGGACAGTGTCCGGTGCACCAAGGAATCCAACTCCAAACTTGCCAGTCTCGGGAATTCTGGGAGCCGCTCCGCTATAATTCACCGGACTGTCCGGTGTAGCACCGGACTGTCCGGTGTGCCAGCGGAGCAACGGCTACTTCACGCCAATAGTCGTCTGCAAAACGCATTTAATGCGCTACAGTGCGTGCCAGAGTCAGAGCAGCGCCAGAAGGCACACCGGATAGTGTACAGTGACTGTCCGGTGCAACACCGGACTGTCCGGTGACCCAGAAAACAGAAGCTCCAACGGTCGAACCATAACGGTCGGGTGACGTGGCTGGCGCACCGGACAGTGTCCGGTGGCGCACCGGACTGTCAGGTGCGCCATTCGACAGCAGCCTCCACCAAACAGCTGGTTTGGTGGTTGGGGCTATAAATACCCCAACCACCCCACCATTCATTGCATCTAAGTTTTCAGACATCCTACACCTTACAAGAGCTATAGCATTCAATACAAGACACACCAAAGAGATCAAATCCTCTCCCAAGTCCAAAGATCATTCCAATCAAATAGTGACTAGTGAGAGAGTGACTTGTGTTTATTTGAGCTCTTGGGCTTAGATTGCTTCTTTTCTTTCTCATTCTTTCTTGTGATCAACTCAATTGTAACCGAGGCAAGAGACACCAATTGTGTGGTGGTCCTTGCGGGGACTTTATGTCCCGTTTGATTGAGAAGAGAAGCTCACTCGATCTAAGTGACCGTTTGATAGAGGGAAAGGGTTGAAAGAGACCCGGTCTTTGTGACCACCTCAATGGGGAGTAGGTTTGCAACAACCGAACCTCGGTAAAACAAATCACCATGTCACACTCTTTATTTACTTGTGATTTGTTTTCGCCCTCTCTCTCGGTCTCGGTTTTGATTCTAACGCTAACCCCAGCTTGTAGTTGTGCTTAACCTTTGTAAATTTCAGATTCGCCCTATTCACCCCCTCTAGGCGACTTTCAGTAACCAGGATGCGACTATAGATGTCATCCTAGGGATGAATTGGCTAACCAAGTATCAAGCCAGTCTTAGTTGTGACAAGAGAATGGTGAAGTTAGTATCCTTATTAGGAGAAGAAGTGTTAGTGGAGTTGGTCTTGTCTAGACCAAGGAAAGGAAGTTATCACCAAGTCACCGCTCGTGTTGAGGAAATCGAACCATCAGAAGCTATCAATGTAGTATCAGAATTCCTAGATGTGTTTCCCGAGGAGTTACCAGGAATGCCACCTGAAAGGAAAGTTGAATTTGCCATAGAGCTTATACTCGACAGCGCCCCTATTTCTAAGAGAGCATATCGAGTGTCTGGACCAGAATTGGTGGAACTCAAGAAGCAGATTGATGAGTTGTTAGAGAAAGGCTACATCAGACCAAGTACCTCGCCTTGGGCAGCCCCAATTCTATTTGTGGAGAAGAAGGATGGAACAAAAAGGATGTGCATTGATCACAGATCCTTGAATGAAGTCACCGTCAAGAACAAGTACCCCCTGCCCAGAATTGAAGACTTATTCGATTAGTTGAGAGGAGCTAGTGTGTTCTCAAAGATAGATCTGAGGTCAGGTTACCATCAGCTCAGAATCCGACCTTCGGATATACCGAAGACAACCTTTATCACTAAGTACGGGCTATATGAGTTCACGGTCATGTCATTCGGTTAGACGAATCCACCAGCCTATTTCATGTACTTGATGAATAGTGTGTTCATGGATTACCTCGACAAGTTCGTAGTGGTGTTCATTGATGATATCCTTGTATATTTCCAGAATGAGCAAGAGCATGAAGAGCACTTGAGGAAAGTACTGTAGAGGCTACAAGATTGCTAGTTGTATGCCAAGCTTAGCAAGTGCGAGTTTTGGATCAGCGAAGTCCTGTTCTTGGGTCACATTATAAATCGAGAGGGATTGTCTATGGATTCAAAGAAGGTAGCAGCTATTCTGGACTGGAAAGCACCGAAAGACTCCCGAGGAATCAAGAGTTTCATTGGAATGGCCGATTATTATCGGCGTTCCATTTTAAGTTTCTCCAAGATTGCGAGGCCAAGGACAGCCTTGTTGGCAAAGAAGGTTGAATTCAAGTGGACCGCAACATGCCAAAAGTCCTTTGAGACATTGAAAGAGAAGTTGACAACAACACCAGTATTGTTTCTGCCAGATGTCCACAAGTCGTTCTCAATATATTGTGATGCTTCGTACACCGGACTGGGATGTGTGTTGATGCAGGAAGGGAGAGTAGTGGCATACTCATCCAGACAGTTGAAGATTCATGAGAAGAATTACCCTACTCATGATCTGGAGTTAGCAGCAGTAGTTCATGCACTGAAGACCTGGAGGCACTACTTGTATGGGCAGAAGTGTGATATCTACACGGACCACAAGAGTCTCAAGTACATATTCACTTAGTCGGAGCTAAACATAAGGCTGCGAAGATGGCTAGAGTTAATCAAAGACTATGAGCTAGAGATTCATTATCACCCAGGCAAAGCAAATGTGGTTGCAGATGCTCTGAGCAGAAAGAGTCAAGTCAATATGTTGGCCGCTCACCCAATGTCGTATGAGCTAGCAAAGGAATTTGATAGATTGAGCCTTGGATTTCTGAACAACACTTAAGGAGTGATAATTGAGCTGGAACCCACCCTAGAGCAATATATCAGGAAGGGCTAGAAAGATGATGAAAAGATCAACGAGATCCGGCAGCTGATCATAGATGGAAAAGGCAAGGATTTCTGTGAGGATGCAGAAGGAGTGGTATGGTTCAAGGATAGGCTGTGTGTTCCCGATATCAATTCGATCCGAGAACTGATTCTCAAGGAAGCTCATGAGATAGCATATTCTATACTCCCTAGTAGCGAGAAGATGTACCAAGACTTGAAGAAAAGATTCTGGTGGTACGGTATGAAAAGGGAGATAGCAGAGTATGTGGCTGTATGCGACAGTTGTTAGAGGATTAAGGCAGAACATCATAGGCCCGTAGGTTTGTTACAGCCATTGCAAATTCCTCAGTGGAAATGGGATGAGACTAGAATGGACTTTATAGTTGGTTTGCCTCACACTCGTACTGGTTATGACTCCATCTGGGTAGTAGTGGACCGTTTGACAAAGGCGGCCCATTTCATACCAGTCAAGACCACCTACAACAGTGCAGTGTTGGCCAAACTATACATGTCTCGGATTGTGTGCTTGCATGGCGTTCCAGAGAAGATAGTATCCGACAGAGGCATCCAGTTCACTTCTCATTTTTGACAGCAACTACATGAAGCTTTGTGCACACACTTGAAGTTTAGTTCAGCTTATCACCCATAAACTAATGGACAGACTGAGAGAACTAACCAGATTCTTGAAGATATGTTAAGAGCTTGTGCTTTGCAAGACAAGATAGGTTGGGACAAGAGGCTACCGTATGCAGAGTTCTCCTACAACAAAAGCTACCAAGCCAGACTCAAGATGTCACCATTCGAAGCACTTTATGGGAGAAATTGCAGAACTCCGTTGCATTGGGACCAACCTAGCGAGAGGCAGGTGTTCGGTCTAGATATTCTGCTTGAAGCCGAAGAGAACATCAGAATGGTTCGAGAGAATCTAAAAACAGCGCAGTCCAGACTATGTATACTTGAAGGGAACTGAGTTTTGAAGTGGGAGATTATGTATACTTGAAGGTGTCACCGATCAGAGGAATCAAAAGATTCAGAGTCAAGGGCAAGCTAGTGCCTCGATACATCGGACCGTATTAGATTCAAGCAAGACGTGGAGAAGTGGCATATCAACTTAGCTTACTAGAAAATTTGTTCGCTGTGCACGATGTGTTTCACGTGTCTCAGCTAAAGAAATGCTTGCGAGTACCAGAAGAGTAGTTGGCCACATAGGACCTTGAAGTTCAAGAAGATCTAACATATATTGAGAAGCCAACTTAGATTCTAGAGACAACAGATCGGGTTACTCAGAGAAGCACCATCAGGATGTGCATAGTTAAATGGGGCCATCACTCAGAGGAAGAAGCAACCTGGGAAAGAGAAGATGATTTGAAAGCCATGTACCCTGAACTCTTTTCTAGCCAACCTTGAATCTCGAGGGCGAGATTCTTTTTAAGGGGGATAGGTCTATAACACCCTGAATTTGGGGGTATAAAATTTCTTTCTAAGTATCTACAAAATTCAGGTGTTTTTCTTGTGTCCCTCTCTAGCTTCTCTCTCTCTCTTCCTTTTGAGATGATTTAGCTTAATTAGTCAGGGATTATTTATTTATTTTTGTCAAAACATTATGAGTCATGAAATGTTGCATCATGCGGAGCTCAAATATTCTTTGAATTGTTGCACATGTTTGAATTAGTTTGAATTTGAAACTTGGTTTGAATTTGAATTGAAAACCCTAGAGAAAATAAAAAGAAAAGCAATTAGAAATTCCATGGAAAAAGAGAAAACCAATTCAGCCCAGCTAGCCTAGCTCGGCCCAGCCAGGCCGCGTGCCCGCGTGCCCACGTTGCCTGACAGGTGGGTTCCACCTGTCAGCGGCAGTTTCTCTCCGCGCGCACTCCCTCCCCCTCTCCTTCTGCCGAGTGGGGCCGCTCTGTCGACACTAGTTGCCCTCGCACGTGCGCCCCTTTCCCTCCTTGCCTCGTGGCCCATCTCGTCAGCGCTGAGCCGTTTCCCCCACGCGCCCGCTCCCTCTCGCTGCACCGTGGGACCGCCCTATCAGCTCCGCCTTCCCGCGAACCGCCGTGGACTAGCACACATGCACGCCGAGATCCCCGGCCACGTCGCCTGCCCACGCACCCCAGCTCCCTTTTGAGCTCCGCCCGCACCCGCACTCGCTCCCCTGCCTCATTTCGCGCAAGCTCACCCTCTCTCACGCTCTCCTCTCGCCGCTCGTGCTCGCCGGATTCCACGCCCACTGTGTCGGCCATCCAGCCCGTCGGAAGTCACGCCAAGCCACCCCAAGCTCTGCCCCAAGGTGAGACGTCCATTCCCATGCTTGGATTCCCTTATTCAGCCTAACCGTAGCCAATTAGGTCTTGCCAGTGTGCGGCCACGTTTGCTTGCCACGCCCTGTGCGGTGTCCAACCAACCCAGCCTCCTTCCATGTCCCGGTGTAGGTCCATAGTACCCCCCACCTCCGCCGGTTCTAGCCGAGCCCCTATCACAGTCGATTGTCTCTCCCCATGGTCGGAATTCCTCACTGGAATTGCCCCGACCCGCCCGGCGTTCTCCCTCCACCATTCTCCCCTCTCTAACCCCGGTCTCGTGGCCAGAACCCCACCAGTGTGTTCGCCGAGTCCTCCTCGATAATTCTGGCCAACCCCAGCGACCCCAAAACCGCCGTAGCCCACACCCGCCCTAGCTCCGGCGACCTCACCACCGTGAGCAAGAGCGGCGCCGCCCACATCCATAAACCCTCCTGGTGTTGATCTCCACCATTCGATTCCGATCGCATGGCCCAGATCACAGGATACCGCTTCGCGCATGCACACCCTGCGCCTGGACCCATTTGTTGGCCGCCTGTGCCCCTGACACCAGGCCCGACCGGTCAGTTCGCCTCCTCGCCCTCGGTCGTTGACCGCCTTGGCTCGCTGGTCAGTGCGCGCCCGCTCTTGCATCTGCAGGATCTGTTCTCAGCCGTTGATCTCAGATCCTATGGCCGAGAAAGCCCGATACCCCTTTGCGCGGTGGTTTTGTTAAAGAGACCATCGGTTTGTTTGGAATCAACCCGCCGTCCCAAGTTTTTGCGCACAGGCTCATAAAATCTTGCAGATTGAACCCCAGGCTTTTAAATAATCACAGAATTAGACCTATTTTGTATTTTTAAACTTCCAAACTTGTTTATTTCATATCTTTTTCATATGAACTCCAAATTTAGTGATTCAAATTGCAAAATGTTCACAGGAATATTCTCTGTTCAAATAAATTATGTTCATTCACAGTCTGTACACTCTAATTTTGTGTCTAACTATAGGTTAGTGTATGTATTAATTTATTCACTTAATAAAATAAATAAAAAGGAAACCCTAGTGGTAAATAGATGTTTAATATTGTGAAGATAATTGTTGGGGACTTGTTCTCAAGTGCTATGAGTTAAGAACAAGGCAACATAGAAAACATTAAACGTTAAAGTCCTTCGTCCTTCGAAGCATTATTTCCCTTAGGATATAATGATTTTCGGATGAAGGTAATGAAGGACATACCTTCATCAACATAACATATAAGGATGAAGAAAGAATCATATAAAGCATAAAAAATAATATAAGCGGTCATATATCATCATTATCTCATTTTTATTTTATTACTATGGAAAAATAGAAACAATATCAAATTACAAGTGTACCTTCGACTTGAAAGAAGGTAAAAGTACCAGCGTGACGTAAGGATCAATGCCAAGTCAACGTGAACAGTACGGAGTTACTGTTCATCTATTTATAGGCACGGGACGCAGCCCATGTAAAATTACACTCATGCCCTTTACATTTACTAATAACTCTATAGTAGTCCATCGAGGTCTAAATAGCCTTTTCATCTTTAAGTCAGTTTCCCTTTTCTGCTATCATGCCGAAGCTCTCCTGCGCACAGCTTCGGCTTCGCGCTATCCTTCGTACTCCTTCTCGTGCTTCTTCACACTGTGGTTTCAACTTAAGTCTGAAGGTACCTGTTCATGCATTATACTTCCAGAAACATTGTTAAATCATGTTTTTTGAGGACCTTCGGAAGCCGAAGGCCCCCAACAGTAGCCCCTCGCAATATTAATTTGTTGGAATGATAAATTCAGATTGCGACAAGGACGAAGGCCCTGAGCCGAAGGTCCAAAAAAACACCTTCCCTTTGCTAGAATAGCAACAGCTACTAACAAGCGGGCCCTCCAACACGCAACGCACCAGGCGTATAAATAAGAGCACACCACGAGCTCATTTGGCACGCTTTCTTGCCATCTGCTCTTGCTTACTCAATTTTTAGCTCTTGCGCATCAACACTTGCTTAGCTTTTTTAAATTTTTAAGCTTCGGCTTTGAGAGCACTTTTCTCAGCTCTTTCGAAGATGTCTGAGGATAAGAAAGCTATCGCTGAACCGAAGCTGAGCCTTTCTGAGGAGATGAATCTTGGCTTTATTGAATCAATAGAAAGGACAAATGCAGAGAAGATTGCTAGGGAAACTTTGGAGGGTTTGTCTGAAGACACTAGTGATAGTGACAACTATGATGTGGAGAGCGGCGGGGAAGACTTCGAAGATCGACCCTAGCGACCGAGCCATGCAGTTTTTGGAAAATCAACTATTAAACAAAGCCATCTTGACAACATGAGGGGGAGATACTTTCGAGATATGTCTGTTGTGAGGGCTGACGACGGAGAGAAGACTTGTCCTACTCCAGAGGAGAATGAAGTCATGATCTTCTGAAGCTTTTTGAAGGCTGGGCTTCGGCTTCCTCTGAGCAGCTTCGTAGTCGAGGTTTTGAAGATATTTCAGATTTACCTTCACCAGATTACCCCTGAAGCTATTATAAGAATGGGAATCTTCGTGTGGGCTTTAAGGAGTCAAGGCTTGGAGCCAAATGCAAAAAGTTTCTGCAGTATGCATGAACTGTTATATGAGACGAAGCCCTGGGGTAAAGAACAGTATCATAACAATTTTGGCTGCTATAGCTTCGTTGCTCGTTCTGGCTCAAGCTCTCCAGTACCGACTTTTCGAAAGAGATGGCCTGGAGACTGGACGAAAGAATGGTTTTACGTAAAAATGATTTAAAGGCACGAGAAGGCATTAAAGATATAATCATGCGCCCTATCTAGAAATGCTTCGGGCTTCAGAAACTGAAGGTAGAAATTGACGAAGCGGCCGAAGAATGTCGCAAGGCCTTTGGCTTAGTCTGCTCTTTCATCGGGACAAGGGACTTAGTTCAAGAGCACGTGGCCTACAAGATATGGCCACTGTTAGCCGACTGGGAGATGCCAAAAGAATCCATCAGCAATCCCCACGAAGGTGGTTTGGTTCGACTAAAATATACCTTCAGGTTTAGAGACCAGTTTATCGAGCCAGACGACGACTGGCTGAAAAGCGTTGAAGCTACAAGCGATGATCTACTTGGGCTATACTCCAGAGCAGAAGATAACACATTATCTGCGGCCTTCGGGAACCGGAAAAAGAAGAGACTAAACAGAGTTTTTGATGCCCTTGGGTTCATGTATCCTGACTACCGTTACCCGCTCCGGGGGCAAAAAAGAAAAAGTGGAGGTTCCGGGAGAGATGATGCTTCAGCTGCTCCGAGCGAGCCCGCGCCGAAGAGGAAAAGGGTGAAGGTCCTTACTCATCGACCATGCTATATTGAACCAGTTATAGTGCCTGAATTTGGCAGTTAGACCTCTTCGGTGACCGAAGGTAAGAAACCTGCGATTACGCAGAAAATTGAACCGTCTGTATCGCCGAAGGCATCATCAGCCAAATTAGATGAGCCGAAGGCCATTAACATTGAAGAGATGAAGGTTGAGAAAACGAGAATATTGGAAGTAATAAGTCCTTCGGCAGAGGTGACAATGCCAAAGGCACAAAAGGATCTTTTGACAACCCCCAAGAGGAAGAGAATGGTCAACGTATTAGATGTGCTAGAAACAATAAAAACTTTAGGCTCTACTCCAAAGAAAACTGCCGAAGCTTCGGAAACACACATTGAGGCCGAAGCTACCAAGGTCCAAGTCGAGACCGAAGCTGGGCCTTCAGAGCCCGCCAAGGAGAAATCCTTGGAAATCAGAGAAAAGACAGAGAAGGAAGCTGTAGAAGTAATTCTGGCTGAAAAAACCGCCATTCCTATTCCCGAAGCATCATCTGAAGCTCCTGATTATATTATACGACATGCTTCGGGAAAAAGATTATCTGAAAAAGAAAAGCAAGAGGCTCAATTCTATGCTCAAAGATTGAAATATCCAAAGGGGGCACTGGTATTCAACGGCAGCGGGGAAGAAGACTTCTTGTTTTGTCTCCCAGACAGCAAAGAGATTTCTGTCTACCGAGAGATGGGCAAGAGCTTTGGTTTCCCTACATGTAACACCCGGATTTTAGGAGTCCAAAACCCGGGCGTAAACATAATCACCAGGTGTGCTGGGACCAAGTCTCACACATATGATGAATAGTGGTACAAGATCGAATGTCACATCTTTATATATAACAGGAGTTCTATACAAAATAAATAATTACATTATAAGGAGACAACGGTCCAGCAACCCAAAGTTGACTGGGAGACGACGACCTAGACCTCTCACGAACTCATCGCAGCATCCTCCATGAGCATCATCCTGCGGTACCTGCTCTTGACCTGTGGGGTGTGTGAGACAGCAAGAGTGAGCTCACATACGTTCATCGCTCAACAAGTTGTGGGGAATAATGTGCATGAACTCGCCAAAGGTGGGAGCTCACGTGAAGTGTAAGGCTTACCAAAGAGGATGGTTAGAGCTGAGCATTGCTTTTAATGTTGGTCAAAATTTTATTAGCAATTACTAAGTATAAGTAAATACCAAACCCAATTAAGTAATAGAACAAAAGTAACAACATCACCTGCAATGCAATGCATATGACAAATTGAATTTAGTTCCATAGATTAATCATGTGAGTGTCCGAGCTGCTCATGACCGTGAGCACGGCTAGTATACCAGTTTTACACTCTGCAGAGGTTGCACATCTTTACCCACAAGTCATGTTACCCATCTGCCAAGAGACGGCCAATCCCATACACCTCTACCGAGGAGGCGAGGCAGGGTAACACTACGAGGCTTTTACAAAGTTCCACTAGCTTCAGAAAACCCGCTACAGTTTATAGGAAGTTCCAGTGCAGGAATCCCTTGCAGGACCGCCATCGCAGCAAAATCCTCCCGAGGGCCTCCCTACACTGACCACTCCCCTACTGCCCTTGCCCCTTTCGGGTAAGGTAGTCTTCCACTAGCTTTCCTAATTAATCAGCCAAGGGCGTCCCATTCCACCCTTGTGGTAGCACTGTTTTCCCGGGTGGTTCTCCATGTTCCAATTAACATAATGATCTTAACATGAACCATAAATAACAACTGATAACAAAAGTATAATCATGAATAGTAATGTGTATCTCTATACCCAAAACCACATATAGCATTAGCAAGTACTACCCAGAAAGTTCAGTGGTAAACAAGGTATAAAGATAGACAAACTAGGGTAACCTATTGGGTCCCATCAAAATTAACCTATGCAGATCATTATGATTAATTAGAACATGAGTAGGTGAAAAGAAGTGATCAAGGGCACAACTTGCCTGGGCCTTGAGATTCCAGGTACCAGGATGGTCTTCAGGTGATACGTATCCTCACTGCTAGTCGTAGCAATACAAACATACATGGTATAGGCAAAATTAACATTACACCAAACATGTAAATAAAATATGCAGTAAAAATCTACATATCAAAATGAAACCATAGGAACTGGAATCACTAAATTTGGAGTTATATATTTCAAGTTATGAATTTCTGTAGCTTTTATGTATTTAATACAAGATTAAGTATTAGATAAATTTAAATGAGCCTTTCATGCCAAAACAGAGGCACCAAATGATGAAGAATATTATTACAAAATTTTAGAAACTGGAATGGTTCAATTTGGAGTTAAAATGAATTAACTATGAATTAAACAAGTCTCTGGATTTATTTTTGTATTGAAAATCATTTTCTATTTCATTTTACTGGATTTTCTATTCCCTTGGACTGCGCCACAATTAATCTAGAAAGCAGGGGCCTCTGCGCAAAGCTTTTCCAGACCCAGCGCCCCAACGAGTGGACGGCGGGTTGATATATGTAAAAGACAGGGTCTCATTTATAAAACGTACCCGCGAAGGGGTACGGTGAGATCTCGGCCGCTAGATTCGATCTAAGCGGTCGAGATTAGATTTCTATTTTGAATGAAGCGGTATCAACTATGGCCATTGGATCACAGATGCACGGCCCTGATTTTATGCAGTGAAGGGGTATGGTGAGTCTAATCCCAAACGTTGGCCAAGGATCCAACGGTGGAGATAGGCATTAGCCGAGGTACCCCAGTCTTCAAATCCTGGCCATTGATAACACGATCTACGGCACTGGTTTAATAAAACGAGGAGTTAATCCTATCCATCCATCATGAAACGAACGGACGACGCGTAATTCTTCATCTCCCTCACCAACGACGGCCGGCCACGGATGAGCAGAGGCCCGCGGCGGCGCGCCATGGCCGGTAACCACGAACATTCCGATCCCAGGCTCAAACCTCAATATGAAAAGCGCTACACGCTACGGAGAAGATGACGAATCTGAAGGAAGGGTTCTCACCGTGATCCTAGGCGCGGAGATCCCTGCCCACGACGGAGGGCGGATCCGTGGCGGAAGTTGTACGATGGCGAGGAATTTCCCGGCACCCAGTTGATCTACACACCCGGAGCTGCAACAAACACGACCATGGACACCCGACGAGGCTCCCAATTTCGTCTTCCCGCCCCGAACGGTTACCCTCGCATGGATCCATGGCGGCGGCGCGCGAGGATAGGCACACGACGGCCACCAGGCTCCCACAATTTCCACGGAAGCACACAGATGAGCCGATGGGGAAGGGTTTGCTGGGGCCGTGTATAAATACTCAGGGCGCACGAGTCCGACCGGCAGTTTTCTGGCGAGAGAATCCCGAAAAGCACGGCGGAGGTCATGGCGGACACCATCCTGTTCGCAGCTTCGGTTGGGAGAGGAAGAGGATAGGGCTGACAAGGTGACCCCACGAGTCAGCGGAAGTAAAGGGCAAGAGCGATACGGTGCGCACACCCGACCAGACGGGCCCACACTACAGTGGCACAGGGAGGAATCTACGTGCGTGCGCGCGACGCTGACCGAGCTGAACCTGCCAGGTGGGTCCCATTCGTCGGCCACACGCGTGAAGGGGGCGTGAGGGAGCAGGCCAGGAATGGGAGGGAATTGGGCCGCGGCAGAGGGAATCGGCCCAAGTGGCTTCTTGTGTTTTCTTTTCTATTTTCTTTTTCTGATATCAATTTCGAATTTAGGTTTTAAATTCTTTCTTCATATTCAAGTTGAATTTGAATTCAAACTTAAATTCAAACTTCTATGGCTCATCACTTCAACTTATTTTTGTGAAATTAGGGATATTAATTCTGAATATATTTATTTATATATATTATTTATATTTTTGTTTTATATCCCTTCTCTTTTCTTATTTCCAAACTCAAATCTCCATTTAGGGTTTGACCCATCCTTTAGAATAATTATCTCATTGTTATTATCCTTATTATTTTATTTAAAGTGCAAACATATAAAACTCCAACATGATGCATATTCTTTTTATCATTTGTTTTAATTTACCTCCAACTTTCATGTATGCTCTTTTTATGATGACACATAAGATAAGGAATGCACTATATCATCTTTTTATACAATTTTGGGTATTACACTACACTAGAAGATGGGCTCTCAGTGTTATCAAAAGATGAGTTGGCCGACAGCTTAGCATACAATAGTTTAAAAGTGAGAAAATTAGATTTTTGTATTTAAAAACAAAATTTTCCATTTGCTTACACTTAATACCGCATTTTTTGCAGGGCCTTATTCTTAGCAACGCCCTCAGGGCACAAAAAAGTGCCGAAGATGAAGGGTATACCATAGCCTTGAACAACCTTCGTTCCGAAGTGATTGAACTAAGGAACGAAGGTCTTGAAAAAGATAAAATATTACACTCATTGTTGAACAAAATAAGAGAAGACGAAGTTGCTTCCAAAGCCCAAGCTGAAGCTCAAAAATATGAAATCGAAGATCTTCGGAAACAACTATTCAAAACTAAAGAAAAATGCGGTGTTGCAGAGGCTGAACGAGATATTAGTGTATATTGGAGGAACCACTTACAAAAAACAGTTGATGAACTTCGTGCATCCAAGGAGAGGTGCTATGAAAAGTCTATAGAGTGTGTTAAGAAAATAAAAACTAGTTTCGCCAATGTTGGCACATTTTGTAACGAAGACAACTTCGTAAGGGGTGATCCTGAAGGCCCAATTGATTGGATCAATAACGAAGCTGAAGCTTTTGAAGAAGTTTTGAGTGGTCGCGGGGATATCTGCGCTTTCTCGGGTGCCAGGGGAATCGCAGCTATTCTAGAGAAATCAGGCTGCGACCATGTGAAAGCTTTGGCTCAAGTCGAAGCTACTTTATCTATTGAAGATACAAAAGATCCCTCGGTCGAAGCAAGCTTAATTGGCGGAAAATTCTTTACTGACATCTGGGAGAATGGCAGCCGAGGGATGGTGCACGAGATGATAAAAAAGAGTGAAAAAGATTCCCATGATTCAAAAGAAGCGACGAAGGCAGCTGAGAAAGCGGCGGAACTTGAGAGGCGAATAGGTATTACTTAATAACTTTTTAACTTTATTTACTAATTTTGCGACTTCGGACTTATTTACGTTTTATATCACAACTGAACTATCTCCTCCTCTAGAGCCACTCGAGTTGACGGCCAACCCAGAAGCAGAAAAAGAAGATGAAGTTACTAAAGTGGCCGAAGCTATTCTGGACGAAGCTGTTAATCGACTGCTGAACGAAGCTGCAGAAGCAGTTTTAAAAGAAGAATAGCTTCTATTGTAAAAACATTTGTAATGTAATATTTGCTGAATAAAGTGCGTAGTATTTTTATAATTTTGAATGCAATATTTAAGCTGCTTGTAACTGAATTCTTTACGATGCATGAAACCTTACGTACATACCGTTTTTGAGCCTTCGGCGAAAAAACACCTTCCCTTCTTTTCATGCGTTGTGAAGAACATCCATATTTCGTAAAAACATCCGATCTTCATAAAATCATTATGCTTCGTAAGCAATAGATCACATTTTCATTTTAGAGTTTGACGAAGCTATACTTCTTCAATACTTATGCTGTGCCTTGGCACTGCTTTTTCGAATCAATCCCCGAAGATCAACATTGAATCCCCTTCTCGCGCCATTGATGCAAGAAGATGTATGATGTTATGCTATGCAAAATGATGTAATGATGTTATGCTATGCAAAATGGTATTTGTGCCGAAGATACACACCCATTCCCTCAATGAAGCGCACAATCTTTTTGCCGTTTATTTTTTGGCTTCACCGCTTATTTTTCGGTGTATCAGCGCTGACTTTTCGCTGTAAGCCTCCCTTAGGAGCTTCTTCGCCTTTTACTTCAGCGGAATCAACGTTTATTTTTCGCTGTAAGCCTCCCTTAGGAGCTTCTTCGCCTTTTACTTCAGCGGTATTCGCGTTGACTTTTTGCGCTTCGCCTTTTACTTCGGCGGAATCAACGTTTATTTTTCGCTGTAAGCTCTGCATTCCCTTTGGAACGACTTTTGAGCAGAAAACTTACACTGCGCTCACTTAGGAACAACTTTTTGTTGCTTCAGGAAACTTACACTATGTTCCTTAGAACGACTTTCTATTGCTTCGGCAAAACTTGTAATGTGATTTTGAACCCCGCTCCCTCTTGAGAGCAACTTTCGTGCTTCGCCAATTTTTTGGATTTCGTGAGTCTGTAAAAGAGATATATTTCCACTATGACCAAAATGAAGCTATTACAAGGAATTGAAAATGACAGGAAAAAATTTAAGCCTTTAACGATTGTTCTCTATTAAAAAAGAAAAATGATAATGAATGCCAGAACTATTTCAGAAGTAGGATATCTTCTAGTAGATGTGCTTCGATTTTGGCACAGTACTGTTGACTGTGCGAGCTTCGGACTCCTCTCTGAAGTCTCGCTGCTGATGAATGTGCTGGCTCCCTTCTGGCTGTTGGCATCGTTGCAATGGTGGTGGGGGTGGAGGCTGTTGCCAAGATGCCTGAGGTTGGCTTGCTGAAGCAACAGAGGTTGCAAGATGTTACGAAGCAGTATGCATGACTTGCTTCGGCTGGCTCTGTTGGGCTGCAGCTTCTGCTATCTCTTTCTGTTTCTGGATGGTGACGTGGCACATCCTGGTAGTGTGGCCCTTGTCCTCACCGCAGAATAGACAATAAATTTTCCTGGGCTGATCCCCAAACCTTCCTCTGAAGCCCCTGGCGCCTCTGCCCCTTGGTGCTGGGGGCCGAGGATAACTCTGTTGCTGCCCCGAAGCCTGGGAAGAATATTGCAGCCTCTGTTGTTGGCTTCCCCTATCGTCATTCTGAGTGGAATGAATTGATCTGACGTGCCTAGGGTGGATCCTCCCTCCGAAGCCCCTGGCCATTTCGGAGAACCTGTAAGCTTCCTCCCTTCTCTGTCGAAAATCATTGTCAGCACAGATGTATTCATTCATTTTCTGAAGCAGTTTCTCCAGGGTTTGAGGGGGTTTCCTGGCGAAGTACTGGGCTGAAGGTCCTGGCCGAAGCCCCTTAATCATGGCCTCAATGACAATTTCATTGGGCACTGTTGGCGCTTGCGCCCTCAGACGCAAGAACCTTCGGACATACGCCTAGAGGTATTCCTCTTGGTCTTGCGTGCACTGGAACAAGGCTTGAGCGGTGACCGACTTCGTCTGAAACCCTTGAAAACTGGTGATCAACATGTTCTTCAGCTTCTGCCATGATGTGAATCGTTCCTGGCCGAAGAGAGGAGTACCAAGTTTGTGCAACATTTTTGACTGCCATGACGAAGGATTTTGCCATGACAGCAGTGTTGCCACCATATGAAGATATAGTTGCTTCGTAGCTCATCAGAAACTGCTTTGGATCTGAGTGTCTGTCATACATGGGGAGCTGGGGTGGCTTGTAAGACGGGGACCAGGGCGTAGCCTGCAGTTCTGCTGACAGAGGAGAAGCATCATCAAAAGCAAAATTTCCATGATGGAAATCCTCATACCAGTCATCCTCGTTGAAGAAGCCCTCTTGGTGCAATTCTCTATGGTATGGCCTTCGACTCTGCTCTTCTTGAGCAAGATGACACACTTCTTCGGTAGCTTCGTCAATCTGCCTTTGCAGGTCAGCTAACCGAGCCATCTTCTCCTTCTTCTTCTGGACCTGCTGATGAAGCATCTCCATATTCCTGATTTCTTGGTCCAACTCATCCTCTTGTGGTGTTGGACTAGTGGCCTTCCTCTTCTGGCTTCGGGCTTCCCGAAGAGAAAGGGTCTCCTGGTTCAGGTCCAGCGGCTACAGAATGGCAACCCCTGTTGCCGAAGCTTTCTTTGGTGGCATGACGAAGGTCGATGCTTGCTGAAGGTGGTCGAAAAAGGGTTCACCGGAGGTGGGCGCCAATGTTGGGGACTTGTTCTCAAGTGCTATGAGTTAAGAACAAGGCAACGCAGAAAACATTAAACGTTAAAGTCCTTCGTCCTTCGAAGCATTATTTCCCTTAGGATATAATGATTTTCGGACGAAGGTAATGAAGGACATACCTTCATCAACATAACATATAAGGATGAAGAAAGAATCATATAAAGCATAAAAAATAATATAAGCGGTCATATATCATCATTATCTCATTTTTATTTTATTACTATGGAAAAATAGAAACAATATCAAATTACAAGTGTACCTTCGACTTGAAAGAAGGTAAAAGTACCAGCGTGACGTAAGGATCAATGCCAAGTCAACATGAACAGTATGGAGTTACTGTTCATCTATTTATAGGCACGGGACGCAACCCATGTAAAATTACACTCATGCCCTTTACATTTGCTAATAACTCTATAGTAGTCCATCGAGGTCTAAATAGCCTTTTCATCTTTAAGTCGGTTTCCCTTTTCTGCTATCATGCCGAAGCTCTCCTGCGCACAGCTTCGGCTTTGCGCTATCCTTCG
The DNA here is from genome assembly GCA_029449295.1 of Zea luxurians. Lineage (NCBI taxonomy): Eukaryota > Viridiplantae > Streptophyta > Magnoliopsida > Poales > Poaceae > Zea > Zea luxurians. The sequence continues at coordinate 45,472,279 of JAOPSE010000022.1, read as the reverse complement.
TACTCCTTCTCGTGCTTCTTCACGCTGTGGTTTCAACTTAAGTCTGAAGGTACCTGTTCATGCATTATACTTCCAGAAACATTGTGAAATCATGTTTTTTTGAGGACCTTCAGAAGCCGAAGGCCCCCAACAATAATAATATGTGATGTATGAACTTGTCTCTGGTTTAAATTTGATATCTCATTAAAATAAGTAGAGTTAGATTATGTAATCATGGACAACACTTAAAGAATAATCAACTACTAAATGAGATTAGTTCACCTTATAATTTAAACTCCCTTTTGAGTTTATACTTTTCCTTTTGAGATGTGTTCCATTGTTTGTACATGATTGATGTACTGTTCATTTGTCATTTACCAAATGTATTGAATGTATGATCGCTTTATTTGGACAACGAATAGCCCGTGGTTCCTGAGTGTGTTGCCGAAGATCTTCCTGAGCAACAACTTGGTGAAGGCAAGTGTCCTATGACCTATTATGTCCTACATACTTTATAATTCGCTGTCCCACATTACATTATTGAAACCTAAGGATTGACTAGTCTGTATTTACTTATCCTTGTTTACCTTTTGGGTTAATCATGGTTAGCTTATACTATTGCTTCAATTTAATCATTGAACATGATGTGAACATTTATGATATGATGATGTTATCCCGATGATGATATTGTGATACTCTAGGGGACTCAGGCCATTTTTCTAAGTACCTCTCCGTAAGGACCTGTTCATGGAGTGACCACCCGGGTTAACAGTGCAACCATGAGGGTGGAATGGGATGCCCTTAGCCAAATAATTAGATGAACCTGGGGGTGTAGTTGGCTTTACCAGAGGGCCGTCAATAGGGGCCGGGGCGTAGTGGTCGCTCTGCCAAGGGGGGTGCAGAGGTTCATTCGATTTGGTTCTGTTAGTCACCCACCATGGGGAGGTGTACTGCGTTTGTACGACTGGCGAAACCTAACAAGCAGCTATGTACCAGGGGAGTCTTTGTAAAGGCTACATAGTGAGACCCTGCTAGGTCACCTTGTTAGTGATCAATGGGGAGTCATGATCTCCGGGCAGAATGGGAATCACGACTCGTGGGTAAAGTGTGCAACCTCTACAGAGTGTTAGAAACTGGTATATCAGCCGAGCTCATGGTTAAGAGCGGCCTTGGCATCCTCTTTGATTAGAAGAACTTTGGTTACTATTATGATGATGGTTAATAATCATGGTTATAATTTTGATCTCTGGTATTTCCTCTTGGAGGAGGTACATTTGGGTAATAACTGGGTTTATTACTAAAACTTGTCTTTACTAATAGTGATAAATACTTAACCAACTAAAAGCAACTGCTTAACCTTAACCCCACATACAGCTAGTCCACATTAGCCAAACGGGACATTTGTTGAGTACGTTGATGTGTACTCACTCTTGCTTTACAAACCACCCCCACCCCAAGTTGTCCCCACTATACTTAGTGCTCAGGAGGAGATGCTGGCAACATGGAGGACTTTGAGGAGTTCCAGGACTACGTCGAGTTCTAGTTTTTCTTAGTGGCAAACCCCCAATCAGCTGCCTGTGTAGGCCCTATTTACTACGTTTCGTATTTCTGCACTTTGATGATATTAAGGACTATGCTATGTATTAGACTCTGTGGATGTCTTGGACATCTTATTGTAATAAAAGTACCTTTTCGCTATTTACTTTGAGCAATGTGTGATGATGTCCAATTATGTAATCACTTTGTACGTGAGTTTCTGATCCTGGCACGTACATGGTTCGCATTCGGTTTGCCTTCCAAAACCGGGTGTGACAGTCATCCAAGATGGACAAGCCCTAAAGAAGGGTGCACAATGTTCCAAACCCTAAACCCTATCACTAGGGGCTTGAGCTTCAAACCATGCAACAAGAAGCAAACAAAAGAAGCCCAAAGAAGGGTGCAACATGTGGATGTCCAAGGACCCTACATCAAGACCAAGTGGTCCCACATATCAATCACATTCTCTCAAGATGATCTTCATCTCAAGGATTATCCACACAAAGACACCATGGTGATCTCTGTGTCATAAAGGGCTTCGTGGTTCACAATGTTTTATTTGACACATGCAGTGCAACGTACACCATATTTTCCATGGCCTTTAAGTAGATTCAAGAACTAGAGGATAAGATTTAAGATTCTATTAACCCTCTTTGTGGCTTCGGAGTGCAGCAAGTGTTTGCTCTTGGGAAGTTGACTATTCCTTTTACCTTCGGCTATGTCAACAACATAAGGACAAAAGAGGTCATGTTTGAGATAGTTGATATGGACTTCCCATACAATGCAATTATTGGAAGGGGAACACTCAACATCTTCAAAGCAGTCCTACACTTAGCTTATCTTTGTAGAAGATACCAAGCAATCAAGAAGTTATATATGTATATGGAAATCAAGAGGTTGCAAGAAGGGTAGAAGGGACTCTACAAGAGCCTAAAATTGTCTACAATACAGACAAAGCTGAAGCTCAGGCTCAAACATCAGAAAAGCAAGTAAAAGAGAAGGCATCTTCGGCAGATCAACCAAAGTCAGTTCTCCTTGGTGAAGATGTTGCAGATCAAAGGGTTTTCTTAGGCAATCAGCTGACTTCGGAGCAGGAATCCGATCTCAAGATACTCTTGTTTCATAACAAGGATGCCTTTGCTTGGTAAGCAAATGACTTCTGTGGAGTTGACAGAAGCATAATAGAGCATGCCCTAAATGTTGATCCAAGCAGCAGGCCGCGAAAGCAGAAGCTCCACAAGATGTCCGAAGACAAGGCTGAAGTCAAAAGATTGCTTACGGCTGGAGTCATATGAGAAGTTGCATACCTACATTGCTTGGCCAATATAATTATGGTCAAGAAATCCAATGGTGTGTGGAACATGTGCACTGATTTCATATATCTCAACAAAGCATGCTCGAAGGACGAATTTCCATTTATAAGTGCAATCAACCCCAATTAAGGGTTTTGGTGATTAAATAACAAAACAAATAAGGTTACTAACAAGTTTGCTCCTACTATATACTCAGTGTCAGTAAAGATAAAAGGAGTAACAACTTTAATTGAGAAATGAAAAAGGAAGTATCAAGGACAAAGGAAATACATCAAGTGGTGCCTTGAAAAGTTTCCATGCGACGATCGCGTAAAATTTTCTATATTCCTTGAGTTGTAGTATTTATTTATTCCTTGGTAGTTTTCGTGCAGTGTCACACCCGGGCTTTAAGGAACAAAGCCGGGTGCATCTCATACATGTGCCAAGAAGACAACATATATAATAACAGAGTGTATAGAGATAAATGTTACAATAACATAAGAGTATTTATTACATAGCGGAAGTCTTATTACAAAATAAAAGATAAATATAAAACGAACTAAGGATCATCCTTGGTGCCAAAGTTAACTGGGAAACGCCACATAGATCAGATTGAACTCTTCATTGTGTGGCTCCTCCTGAACCACCTGATCTTCTCAAGTTGTGGGGAAACCAGTGGGCATGAACTCACCAAAGGTGGGAGTTCATGTGATGTGTAAGGCTAATCAACAACAGGGGTTAAAGATGAGCATTGCTTTTAATTAGTTGGTCCAAATTTTATTAGCAGTTACTAAATGTAAGTAAATACCAAACCTTAATAAAAGTAATAGAACAAAATTAATAAATAATCCCATGCATATGCAAATGACAAAATTGAATTTAAGTTACATAAATTAATCATGCGAGAGTCCTGAGCTGCTCATGACCATGAGCTCGGCTAGTATACCAGTTTTACACTCTACAGAGGTTGTACCCTTTACCCACAAGTCATGTTACCCATCTGCCCAGGGATCGCGGCTCCCATACACCTCTACCAAGGAAGCGAGGCAAGGCAACACTACGAGGCCTTTACAAACTTCCACTAGCTTCCGAAAACCCGCTACAGTTTATGGGAAGAGCACTTGCAAGAATCCCTCGTTTGACCGCCATCGCAGCAAAATCAAACTGAGAATCTCCCTGCATGCAACTCCCCTACTGCCCTTGCCCCTTTCGGGTAAGGTAGTCTTCCACTAGCTTTCCTAATTAGTTAGCCAAGGGGTCCCATTCCTCCCTTGTGGTGGCACATGTTTCTCAAGTTAAGCTCCATGTTCCAATTAAAGATAATGATCTTGACATGAACATAAATAGAATAATAAAATAATTTAACATGGATATAAAGAAATATTAACCCAAAACCATGTAAAGCAATAGAAAAACTACCCAAGTGATTCAGGGATAAAAAGGTAAAGAGATAAACAGTCTAGGGTGACCTATTGGGTCCCATCAAACTTAAACCTATGCATGAATAAGTGATATTAAAGAATATTATTGGGTAAAAAGTGGTCAAGGGCACAACTTGCCTTCAATGAGCTCCTGCTCAGCAACTTCTATCTGCTGGGCACCAGGATCCTCAATCACAGGCTCTTCTACTCGCCGCAATACAAACAAGCACAGTATATAGAGAAAATTAACATTACACCAGACATGTAAACAAAGTACATAATAATAATCTACACATTAAAATAAAATCCTAGGAACAGGAATCATAAATTTTGGAGTTATGGATTTTAGGATATGAATTTCCAAAGGTTTTATGTGCTTAAAATGGGATTAAGTGGGAAATAAATTTTCTTACTATTTTCATGTCAAAACAGAGACTCTAAGTGATAGAAAATAATATTACAAAATTTTAGAAACTAGAATGAAGTAATTTGGACTAAAAATGAATTTTCTATGAATTTTACAAGTTTCTAACACTTATTTATATATTAAAAATCCATTTATAATTTAATTTTTCTGATTTTACAATACTCTGGACTGCGCCTCAATAACAGGAAAGCACAGGGGCTAATGTATAAACATTCCCCAGACCCAGAACGCTGTAGAACTAGACAACGGGTTATTTACGAAAAAGTACTAGGGCTCTTTACAGATATTGCCACGGTGAAGGGGGTCTGGTTCGAGGCCCTAGTTGTCAGGTGCGGGCGGAGACAGTGATGGGCCGCGGGGTGAGAAAGGTGTCATGGACCATAAATGAGGCAGTCGGCCCAGATGACGATTTTCTCTTATATATATATATATATATATATATTATTTTCTGTTTTTATTTCCTTTTTGTTTTCTTTCCAGTTGAATTCAAAATTCAAATTTAGCTCTGTGATAAATCTTCCTCAAATTAAGAGTATAATTTTGCACATACTATTATTACCTTTATTTATAATATTTATTTTGTATATATTTTTTCTCTTATTTCTCCACTTCTTAATTTTAGATTTTCTTTTATATTTTAAATTCCACTTTGGGACTTTAATATATTTATTTTCACATTATTATTTTTATGTTGTCACAACATGCACACAAAATAAAATCCAGCATGATGCACATGTTATTTATGTGTTCCTTGTTCTAATTATCCACTTACAACTAGGGTTGATCACATGTAATGAATAGTAGAGGCCACAAACTATTGAGATTATCTCTATTCTCTTTATTACACTTTTGAGTCTTACAAATCCTACCCCCTTAAAAAGAATCTCGTCCTCGAGATTTAGGAAGGACTAGAGAAAAGATGAGGAAAATCTATGCGAAGCTCTTCTTCTCTTTCCCATGTTGCTTCATCTTCTCCATGGTGACTCCTTTGCACTTTACACATATTTATCACCTTATTTCTCGTAACTCGAGTCAATGTATCAAAAATCTTGACAGGATACTCCGTTTAAGTCAAATCACCCTGAACAATGAGCTCTTCCATTGGTAATTGTTCCTCAGGGACACGAAGACATTTCTTAAGTTGCGACACGTGAAACACATTATGCGCATCAGATATATTAGCAGGTAGCTCAAGTTGGTATGCCATCTCCCCAACTCGCCTAAAGATCATGAATGGTCCAATAAAGCGAGGAGCCAATTTGCCCTTAACTTTGAATCTCCTCATTCCACGAAGTGGTGACACCTTGAGGTACACATGATCTCCTTCCTCAAATTCTAGTGGTCTCCTTCTATTATCAGCATAGCTCTTTTGCCTAGTTTGAGCTACCCTCAAATTCTCTCAAATCATACGGACTTGTTCTTCTGCTTCTTGAATCAGTTCAGGCCCAAAGAACTGTCTTTCTCCAGTCTGATCCCAGTATAGAGGAGTCTTGCACTTCCTGCCACATAAAGCTTCAAAAGGTGACATCTTCAGACTGGCCTGATAACTATTATAATATGAGAACTCAGCATAAGGTAGACTTTTATCCCAACTTCCTCCATGCTGAAAGGCACAAGCTCTCAACATATCTTCCAATACTTGATTAGTCCTTTCAGTCTTTCCATCAGTTTGAGGGTGATAAGCCATATTAAAGTTCAACTTTGTATTCATATTCTCATGAAAGCTTCTCCAAAATCTTGAAGTAAACTGTGAACCTTGATCAGACACAATCTTCTTTGGCACTCCATGTAAACACACAATCTGAGCCATATATAACTCTGCTAGCTGAGAACCTTTATAAGTAGTCTTGACAGGAATGAAGTGAGCTAATTTAGTCAATCTATCCACAATCACCCATATAGAGTCATATCCTTTCTAGGTGTGAGGCAATCCAGTAATGAAATCCATACCAATCTCTTCCCACTTCCACTCGGGTATCTTAAGTGGGTGTAATAGTCCAGCTAGCCTCTGGTCTTTAGCCTTAACTCTTTGACACACATCGCACATAGCTACATGTGCAGCCACATCTCTCTTCAATCCATACCACCAATATTTCTGCTTCAAATCCTGATACATCTTGGTGCTACTAGGGTGAATAGAATAATCCGAGTCATGGGCCTCCTTTAAAATAGTCTCACGAAGGCTTTCAATATCAGGAACACATATCCTGTCCTTGAACCATATGGTGCCTTGCTCATCCTCTATGAATTATGGACCTCTACCTTCAGTAATAAGATCGTTGATCTCTTGTATCTTAGCATCACCAATATGTCCTTTGCGGATTTCTTGCTCCAAGGTAGGTTCCACATCAATAGTAACTCCTTCAGTGTGAGCAACTATCCCTAGGTTAAGTCTTCTAAAATCCTCAACAATCTCATTGGGTAGTTGGGCAACAATAGCTAAATGAACGTGCTCCTTTCGACTCAAGGCATCTGCAACCAAATTCGCCTTGCCCTAGTGATAGTGAATTTCCAAATCATAATCCTTAATAAGCTCCAACCATCGGCGTTGCCTAAGGTTGAGATCCTTCTGAGTGAATATATACTTCAAACTTTTATGATCCGTGTACACTTGGCACTTGGTTCCCATGATATAATGTCTACATATCTTTAACGCATGCACTACGGCTGCTAGTTCTAAGTCATGAGTGGGGTAGTTCAACTCATGTTTCCGTAACTGATGAGATGCGTGGGCGATCACATGTCCTTCTTGCATAAGTCCACATCCCAAGCCTTGGCCACAGGCATCACAATAAATGTCAAATCCCTTCTGTAGATCTGGCATAACCAACACTGGTGGTGACATCAATCTCTTCTTTAATTGATCAAAGCTATCTTGGCACTTCTCGTCCCACTTGAACTCTCTTCCCTTCTCTAGAAGTGAGGTCATAGGCTTAGCGATCTTAGAAAATCCTTCAATAAATCTTCGATAGTATCCTGCAAGTCCCAAGAAACTCCAGACCTTAGTAACTGTAGTGGGTATGGTCCAGGCCATAATATCCTTGACTTTAGCAGGATCCACTGATATTCCTCCATTAGAAATGATATGTCCAAGGAATGGCACCTTGTCGATCCAGAACTCGCACTTGCTAAACTTGGTGTAGAGTTGATTATCTCGTAGTTTCTGTAGCACCAATCTCAGATGTTCCTCATGATACTATCACTCTTGGAATAAATAAGAATATCATCAATGAATACTACGACGAATCTGTCCAAATACTCCATAAACACCTTATTCATCAAATTCATAAAATAAGCTGGTGCATTAGTTAATCCAAATGACATAACCATGAACTCATATAAACCATATCGGGTCGAGAAAGCTGTTTTGGGAATATTCGATGACCTAATCTTCATTTGATGGTATCCTAATCGGAGATCAATCTTTGAGAATACCCTTGCACCTCTCATCTGATCAAATAAATCCTCAATACGAGGTAACAGATACTTGTTCTTCACAGTAACATCATTAAGGGATCTATAAGCCACACACATCCTTTATGATCCGTCCTTCTTCTGTACAAACAGAACCGGCGCCCCCCAAGGTGAGGAACTCGGACGAATGTACCCAGCCTCTTGTAACTCCGTTAACTGCTTCTTCAGTTCCTTTATCTCGTCTACGGACATCCTATATGGCCGTTTAGAAATAGGGGCAGTCCCAGGTAAGAGATCAATAACAAACTCGACATCCCTATCTGGTGGCATCCCTGGTAACTCCTCTGGAAAGACATCCAGAAAATCCCTAACCACACGGATGTTGTCACCAACAAACTCCTCAGCTATAAAGAACATCGCACGTCTAGAAGAGGTGGTTACTGCAATTTGAACTTGAAATCTTTCTCCTTTAGGGCTGGTGAGTTCTACCATACCCCTACCACATGCTATAATGGCCTTTGCCTTTCTTAACCATGACATACCAAGGATCAAATCTATACTGCTTGCCTCTAATATTATAGCAGTAGCTCTAAATTCTCTTCCCATAATTGTTAATGTCAATCTACGTGTCATATGATTTGCCTCAACAGGCCCTTTAGGTATAATTACTATCATTGGTTTTCTCATATTTAGCAGTGGTATCTCATTTGTGTTGGCATATCGAGTAGACATGAATGAATGTGTAGCACCAGAATCCAATAGTATTGTTGCGAGAATTGCATTAATGTAAAACATACCAAGTGCAATGTCAGCACCATCAGAAGTAGCATCAACATCGACTTGATTAACCCTGGCAATAGAGAATCCTTTGCCAGATCCTGGAGTCTGCTGCTTATTCTGAACTGGGGTGGTAGCAATCCTTTGTGGGCAAACATTTGCATAATGTCTAGTCTTCCCACACTTGAAGCAAGTAGTGCCTACACTCTGTCCTGAGAATTTCGTCGGGGTACCAGTGGGGGTAGCCTAACAAGTCGGTGGAGTCCTCTGAGGTGATTGCTGAACTGGTGCTGGCCTCCGCCAGTGCGAACTGGTGTACCCTAGGGTGAACTGTAGCGAGGACGAACACTGCTGCTTCCCTAACCCTGGGATATCACCTTCCTCTTCAAATCTCCCAGCTGAACACGCTTGTGTTCAATAGCTAGGGCTTTATCGAGCAGCCTCTAGAATGATGGAAATGTATGTTCCACTAGAGCATACTGAAGAGGTCCATCCGGTGCATATCTGGAGAGCTGAATGAACTTATCACGGTACTCGCTGACTGACATGCTTCCCTGCTTCAGCGATAGAAATTCCTTCTTCTTAATCTTCATCAGTCCAGCTGTTATATCATAGTTCCTAAATTGCATAGCAAACTCTGCGCATGTGATAGTATCAGCAGCATCGTGGGCAGCAGTGTATGAATCCCACCAATCAGCAGCAGGACCTGTCAAACGACCAGAAGCATATAGAACCTTCTCCCGATCAGAGCACTGAGAAATGTTCAACATCTTCTCTACAGACTTCAGCCAATCATCTACGTCTAGTGGATCAGGAGAACTAGCAAATGTCGGTGGCTTATGGCTCATGAACTCCCGGTGCTTGTCCTAGGGTGGAACTGGTGGTGGAGGTGGAGGCAGTGGTGCTTGCTGCTGCTGTAGCTGTTGCTGTTGCGCCCTTCTTTCCTAGCGTATCTCCTCTTTCTCTTGGCGCATCTCCTAGCGTTCCTGCCGCATCTACGCGTGCATATCCGCCATGGTGTCTGCCATCTGTTGCATCATCCTCATCTGAGCTGCAACTGTTGGGTCAACTCCGGTTGGTGGAGGATTTGGAGGATCCATCTTAGGTTGTTGTTGTTGTGGTTGTCTAAATATCCTTCGAGTGTGTCAATTGGGAGGTTAATAAATTCCACCACCCTTCCTGGTATTGACCATTTGAGTTAGAAACATATGGTAAGAGAGAATAGTAGACAAGGCAGGTTATTACGAATCATGTTACTTTGGGGGAATTCTTTAGCTAAGCAGATTAATGTTTTACATACTAAAGCTAACTCAATACCTTATGGTGGTACATGCTAAGATGTCCATTTATAATATCTCAATCAATCAAAGAAGCAAATCAGGCATTTATCATCAGAACAATCAACCAACATTTTTAAATAGATAAAATAGTTTTAATTTTGTCTTAGGTTCCCTATCTCTTAAAAAAGATCATAGCTGTAGGATTCCAAGGTGTGAAATCCATCTTGTCTTAGAGTAGAAAAGATAAGTGTAATTAGAGTAGAACAGCAAAAGGTGAGACAGGATCAAGATAAGGTAAGTATGGAATGAATCAGAGTAAGGTAAGTAGGTAAGGGTTTGTCCATTTCTATCTAGGTTTCGTCCTACAGTCAACATTTCCTCTGATACCACTTCTATCACACCCGGGCTTTAAGGAACAAAGCCGGGTGCATCTCATACATGCGCCAAGAAAACAACATATATAATAACAGTGTATAGAGATAAATGCCACAATAACATCAGAGTATTTATTACATAGCGGAAGTCTTATTACAAAATAAAAGATAAATATAAAACGAACTAAGGATCATCCTTGGCGCCAAAGTCAACTAGGAAACGCCACCTAGATCAGATCAAACTCTTCATTGTGTGGCTCCTCCTGAACCACAGAATCTTCTCCTGTGGGGGGTGTGAGACAGCAAGGGTGAGCTCACACATGATCATAGCTCAACAAGTTGTGGGGAAACCATTGGGCATGAACTCACTAAAGGTGGGAGTTCATGTGATGTGTAAGGCTAATCAACAACAGGGGTTAAAGCTGAGCATTGCTTTTAATTAGTTGGTCAAAATTTTATTAGCAGTTACAAAATGTAAGTAAATACCAAACCTTAATAAAAGTAATAGAACACAATTAATAAATAATACCATGCATATGCAAATGACAAAATTGAATTTAAGTTACATAAATTAATCATGCGAGAGTCCTGAGTTGCTCATGACCGTGAGCTCGGCTAGTATACCAGTTTTACACTCTACAGAGGTTGTACCCTTTACCCATAAGTCATGTTACCCATCTGCTAAGGGATCGCGACTCCCATACACCTCTACCAAGGAAGCGAGGCAGGGCAACACTACGAGGCCTTTACAAAGTTCCACTAGCTTCTGAAAACCCGCTACAGTTTATGGGAAGAGCACTTGCAAGAATCCCTCGTCTAACCGCCATCGCAGCAAAATCAACTCGACAACCTCCCTACATGCAACTCCCCTACTGCCCTTGCCCCTTTTGGGTAAGGTAGTCTTCCACTAGCTTTCCTAATTAGTTAGCCAAGGGGTCCCATTCCTCCCTTGTGGTGGCACGTGTTTCTCAAGTTAAGCTCCATGTTCCAATTAAAGATAATGATCTCGACGTGAACATAAATAGAATAACAAAATAATTGGAACATGGATATAAAGAAATATTAACCCAAAACCATGTAAAGCAATAGCAAAACTATCCAAGTGATTCAGGGATAACAAGGTAAAGAGATAAACAGTCTAGGGTGACCTATTGGGTCCCATCAAACTTAAACCTATGCATGAATAAGTGATATTAAAGAATATTATGGGTAAAAAGTGGTCAAGGGCACAACTTGCCTTCAATGAGCTCCAGCTCAACAACTTCTATCTGCTGGGCACCAGGATCCTCAGTCATAGGCTCTTCTACTCGCCGCAATACAAACAAGCACAGTATATAGAGAAAATTAACATCAGACCAAACATATAAACAAAGTACATAATAATAATCTACACATTAAAATAAAATCCTAGGAACAGGAATCATAAATTTTGGAGTTATAGATTTTAAGATATGAATTTCTAAAGGTTTTATGTACTTAAAATGGGATTAAGTGGGAAATAAATTTTCTTAATGTTTTCATGTCAAAACAGAGACTCTAAGCGATAGAAAATAATATTAAAAAATTTTAGAAACTAGAATGAAGTAATTTGGACTAAAAATGAATTTCTATGAATTTTACAAGTTCTAACACTTATTTATATATTAAAAATCCATTTATAATTTAATTTTTCTGATTTTACAATACTATAGACTGGGCCTCAATAACATGAAAGCACAGGGGCTAACGTATAAACATTCCCCAGACCCAGAACGCTGTAGCACTGGACAGCGGGTTATTTACGAAAAAGTACTGGGGCTCTTTACAAATATTGCCACGGCGAAGGGGGTCTGGTTCGCGGCCCTAGTGGTCAGGTGCGGGCGGAGACAGTGATGGGCCACGGGGTGAGAAAGGTGTCGTGGGCTATAAATGAGGCAGTCGGCCCATACGACGGTTTTCTCTTTTATATATTGTCGGTGTTTCGAAACCCGGGGGGTCCCTGGACCGACGAGTAAATTGTCGCAGCGTGCCCCAGCCCAGATGGGTCGACGCTAGGCGGAACGCGAAGGGGGGAAAGGAAGCAGCCGGAGGGAGGTAGGCGTGTGAGAGAGCGGATCCCGCGGCCTTCGCGTTAGCCCCGCGTCTGAGTCGGGTGCGCTTGCAGTAGGGGAATACAAGCGTCCACGCGGGAGTGGGAGCGAGCGGCCTTGCGCGAGCGCCGTCTCGTCCTTCTCCGCGCGGGCCAACCCTCTGTAAGAGGGCCCCGGTCCTTCCTTTTATAGGCGTAAGGAGAGGATCCAGGTGTACAATGGGGGGTGTAGCAGAGCGCTACGTGTCTAGCGGAGGAGAGCTAGTGCCCTAAGTACATGCCGTCGTGGCAGCCGGAGAGGTCTTGGCACCCGGTTCATGTGGTGTCGTGGCCGTCGGAGGAGTGCTGGAGCCTGGTGGAAGGACAACTGTCAGAGTTGTTGAGTCCTTGCTGACGTCCTCTAGCTTCCGTAAGGGGGCCGAGAGCCACCGTCGTCACAGAGCGTGCGGGACGCCATCATTGCCTATCTGGCGGAGCAAGCCAGATGGGACGCCGGTCTTGTTCCCCGTAGCCCGAGTCAGCTCGGGGTAGGGTAATGATGGCGCCTCCTGTCGACGTGGTCGGTCCGTGCCCTAGGTTGGGCGATGTGGAGGCTCCTCCGAGGTCGAGGTCGAGTCTGTCTTCCGTGGCCGTGGTCGAGTTCGAGCCCCTGGGTCGGGCGAGGCGGAGACCGTCGGCTGAGGCCAGGGCTGAGTCCGAGCCCTGGGGTCGGGCGAAGCGGAGTCCGTCGTCTCCTGCGATCGAGCCCATGTCCGAGCCCTGGGGTCGGGTGAGGCGGAGTTCGTTGTCCTCCAGGGCTGAGCCCAAGTCCGAGCCCTGGGTCGGGCGGAGCGGAGTTCGCCATCTTCCGGGGCTGAGCCCAAATCCGAGCCCTAGGTCGGGCGGAGCGGAGTTCGCCGTCTTCTGGGGCTGAGCCCGAGTCCAAGCCCTGGGTCGGGCAGAGCGGAGTTTGCCGTCTTCCGGGGCTGAGCCCGAGTCCGAGCCCTCGGTCGGGCGGAGCGGAGTTCACCGTCTTCCGGGGCTGAGCCCGAGTCCGAGCCCTGGGTCGGGCGGAGCAGAGTTCGCCGTCTTCCGGGGCTGAGCCCGAGTCCGAGCCCTGGGTCGAGCGGAGCGGAGTTCGCCGTCTTCCGGGGCTGAGCCCGAGTCCGAGCCCTTGGGTCGGGCGAGGCGGAGTTTCCTATGACGCCCGAGGCCGGCCTTGGCTGCTGTCAGCCTCACTCTGTCGGGTGGCTCAGCAGTCGGAGCGGCGCATGCGGCGCTGTCCTCTTGTCAGACCGGTCAGTAGAGCGGCGAAGTGACTGCGGTCACTTCGGCTCTGTCGACTGGAGGGCGTGCGTCAGGATAAAGGTGTCAGGCCACCTTTGCATTAAATGCCCCTGCGATTTGGTCGATCATCGTGGCGATGTGGCCAAGGTTGCTTCTCGGTGAAGATTGGGCCTCGGGCGAGCTGACATCGTGCCCGTTGTTGGAGGGGGGTCCTCGGGCGAGGTGTAGGTTCTCTGGGGTCGGCTTCCCTTGCCCGAGGCTAGGCTCGGGCGAGGCACGATCATGTCCCTTGAATGGACCGATCCTTGATTTAATCGCACCCATCAGGCCTTTGCAGCTTTGTGCTGATGGGGGTTACCAGCTGAGATTTAGGGGCCTTGAGGGTACCCCTAATTATGGTCCCTGACAGTAGCCCCCGAGCCTCCAAGGGAGTACTAATACTTGCTTGGAGGCTTTTGCCGCACTTTTTTGCAAGGGGACCAGCCTTTTTCGGTAGCATTCTGTTCCGGTGGGTGCACGCGAGCGCACCCGCCAGGTGTAGCCCCCGAGGCCTCGGAGGAGTAGTTGTACTCCTTCGAGGTCTTAGTGCGCTTCGCAACACTTCGGCTGGTCTAGTTGTTCCCTCATGCGAGCTGGCCGTAGCCCGAGTGCACGGTCGGGTCCCAAGTTCTCGGGCTGGTATGTTGACGCTGTCAACGGTTTGGCCGGAGCCGGGTTCACGAGAGCAGCCCCCGAGCCTTTGCACAGGGCGAGAGGACGATCAGGGACAGACTCGACTTTTTTACATACGCCCCTGCGTCGCCTTTTCGCAAGGAGGAGGGAGGGAAAGCGCCATGTTGCCCTCGGGTGGCGCTGAACATGGTGTCTCCGGTGAGCTGCTGGCGGGTAATCCGAGCGGACGTCCGTGCCCCATTTGATAGGGGTCAGCTAGAGGCCCAGAGGCGCGCCCAAAAGTACCTGCGTGTGATCTGCCGGACCCGGTCCCCTGTCGATGGGGTCCGAGGGCTCGATGCCTCCCTCTGATGGGATTCCGTTACAAGATCGTTCCCGCTGGTCTCGGAAATGTCCAAGGGTACCTCGGGAGCGCAGCCCGAGGCTTGGTTATGTATCGAACGTACCCATGGTCATCCCTCGCTCTGTGTCCGGGGTGACTGTGAACCCTTCGAGGGCTAGCCTGCGAACCCCTGATCAGTAGTGGGCGCGGAGCCCGAGTGGCCTGAGGCGGCCATTGAACCCTTCGAGGGGCTGGCCATCGAACCCCTGACCAGTAGTGGGTGTGGAGCCCACGTGCTCTGAGGCGGCTGTTGAACCCCTCCGAGGGGCCAGCCTTCGAACCTCTGATCAGTAGGGAGGCTCGGAGCCTGTTTCCTTCACGGAGAAGGGTCCTTTTTGGGGTATCCCCCTTTCCCGGTCCCTGTTGTAAGAGAGAGAAAGAGGAAAAGGAAAAGGACACGAAGTCGAATGACGTGGCATACCTTTTTTCGACGCGGTCATTATAGCGAAGGCGAAGTGTCGCTCGCTTCCCCTGCCAGAGACGCTGCCTGTCCCGCCGTGGAGTTAATGCGACGGTGCGAGCGGTTTGCGGGGCAGCCGTTGCGCGTGCGCGAGCCGCTCGAGGAACGGATCACGGGTGCACTGTCTTCACGCCGTGGGAGAGGGCTCCCCCGCTGCCCCTGGATGGGACGTGAGCTTGGCTGACGACGTGACCGCTGCTCCTGCCCGCCTGTCACCGCCATTACTGCCGGCCCAATTTTGACCGTATTTGATCGCCGCGCTTGGCTGGCACTGCGGGGTTACCTCGAATCGCGGTATTGACTCCGCAGTCGAGGAGGCGCGGTAGTGGCGTGAGTGGCGGTGCAGATGCTCACACGTAGCAACCGGCGCGCCGGTTGCATGACGCGTGGGCCTGGACCTCCATGCTGGGCTTGTTGGAGTCGAAGGGGCGCGCCCACTTGGCATGGTTGCATGCCGCCTGCATGGCTGTCCGTCCTTTCACCCGCTGGTCTAGGCGAAAGTGGAGGAGTGCTTGTAACCGCCGGGGGGTTGCATGCACCGCGCGCGCGTGGCGGTTTGGCTTCTTCTCCCCTGGATCGGCTTGCATGGCGTGTGGGGCCCAGCCCCCGCGCCGTGGGGGGAGAATCTTGGAGCGTGTTGGAGAAGACTCAGCCCGCGACGGCTGGGGGCGCAAGTAGGGAGAGTCGCCTTTAAAAGGGGGGCGACCCCCTTGGAGGGCAACCATGTCTTCGCCCTCCCCTCATGCATCGTGTCTTTCCACCTTCCGAGCCCCCGGATGGGGGACGCCCGGAATCCTTCCGCCTTGTCGTCGGAGGAACACAACTTCGTGGAAGTTGGTACCTCTCAGCCATCGTTCGGCTTCAAGGATTTTCATCATGTAGCCCGGCTGCACCCCTCCGCCGCGCGGTCACCCAAGACGGTGACCCCCAGCTTCTGGGTGGGGAGGAGCAAGCCAGGCTGCGATCTTGGCTCCGCCCTCAGCTTCAAGGATGTTCATCATCCTTGCTGGGGCGGAGAGCAAGGCGAGCCGGGGCTCTACCTCCCGCGCGGGTCGGCTGGCCACCTCCTCTTCCAGCTTCTGGTGGTAGAAACCATCCTCCAGCTCTGCGGAGGAGGCGTCCTCCAGCCATGCCGGGGAAGGCGGACTATTGCTGCCCAGCTAGGATGCAACATTCCGCCCTCTTCCTCGCTTTCGTGGCGAGGATGGGAGTGAGGACCTGCCGGCGCGCCTAGCAGACCGTCGGCGTTGGTGGAGAGGCAGACGCCACGGTCCGTGCTGCCGTGGTGGCAGCCGGAGGAAGCTCCCCCCCCCATTGAGGCCGTCGGCGCCGCCCACGGGCCGGCCCTCGGCTCTTTGGCTTTGATGTCTGTTTCGCGTCCCTTGAGTAGGGACGCGAACAAAAGCCTTCCGGCGGCCACGCCCGTACTGGGATCATGGCTGCTGCAGTGGGGTCGGAACCGGAGTTCCGTTTGTAATGGCACCTTGAGTGCCGGTGTTTTGTTCATTGCAGCTGTTGAGGCCTGAACGTGTATGTACTTTCGGCGCGGAGCCGTGTTTTTTCTTCATTTCGAGCACTAAGACTCGCCTTGTCGATTATCTGAACCGCTTCACCGAGCGTGAGTTGCCTCATGCAAAGGTGACGAGTGAGGTATCCGTATCCCGGAGGAGTAGGAGTCCCTCGGCTCGGTCGGCCTTGCTGTCCGAGGCCCCTCTTGCTTAGTTAAAGGAACCCCTCGGCCGCTCTTTGATGAGCCGAAGCCGGAGGTAGCGGTGTTAGCATGGACGGAGGTAGAGTTGGCTTCGAAAAGGAGGTGTAGTTGGCCAGAGCCTAGCCAGGTCGTCCACTGGTGGAACCGACGCCGGAGTTGAGCTGCCGAGGCCACAAGCTGAGCTGATGTCTTTGGGGGACAGCTGGCCGAGGCCTCAGGGTGGCCGGCCGAGCCGCCCGCTCGGGCCGGATTCTCGAGGAAGACCCTGGCGGCGATGGCCCGGGTGTGGTGCTGATGTCGTCCTTCAGAGTAGGGGCCCTTCGACCGCGTCGCCGTCCGAGGCTAGGTCAGACCCCGCCGAAGGTGTAGTTGATGCCGAGGGTGCTGCTGCTCCCTTCGGCTGTCGACGTCTGAGCCTGCAGGATCAGGTTGTCTTGTAGTGTGTGTATGTTTTCTGTGGCCGCCGAGGCCTAAACACACCGTCGTCGTGTTGTAAAGCTGCGTTTCTTTTCCTCTTGTTTCGAGTATCCAGACTCATTCATCGGTAACAGAATTGTTTGTGCGGGCGAGAGTTGCTTTTCACGGAAGGTGATGAGTGAGGTATCCGTATCCCGGAGGCGTAGGAATCCCTCGGCTCAGTCGGCCTTGCCGCTTACGCGCGCTCTTACTCGTCCATAGGGTTCTGTTACCGACGCAGTCGAGAAGGCTCGAAAAATCATTTCGGCAGAGGAGCTCTCGAGCATGAAGACTTGTTCGGTCCGCGGAGTCACTTATCCGAGCGCGAGTTACTTATCGCAGAAGGTGATGAGTGAGGTATCCGTATCCCGGAGGCGTAGGAGTCCCTCAGCTCGGTCAGCCTTGGCTGCTTACGTGTACTCCGTCGTTTATAGGATCCACTTTTGAAGTAGTCGAAGAGCACGAAAGGCATTCTGGCAGAAAAGATTTTTTTCTTTTTTCGAGGAAAATTTTGACGCAGAGGGGGTTGCCCCCTTCTAGCCCCCGAGGGAGGGTCGGGCTTTGCCGAGGCAAGGCTGACCCTTCCTTGTCGACCAGACTTGATGTGTGAACGAGGTATACGAGCAACTTGAAAGCATCTTAAGGGTAGAAGCGACGTAGCTGTTGGATGTTCCAAGCGTTGCTGTAGACCTCGCCTTGACTGTTGGCTAGCTTGTACGTTCCGGGCTTCAGGACCTTGGCGATGACGAACGGCCCTTCCCAGGGAGGCGTGAGTTTGTGCCGCCCTCGGGCGTCTTGTCGCAGCCAAAGCACCAGGTCGCCCACCTGGAGGTCTCGGGACCTAACCCCTCGGGCGTGGTAGCGTCGCAGGGACTGCTGGTACCGCGCCGAGTGTAGTAAGGCCACATCCCGAGCCTCCTCCAGCTGGTCCAGTGAGTCTTCTCGGTTGGCTCGGTTGCTTTGGTCGGTGTAGGCCCTCGCCCTCGGGGAACCGTATTCCAAGTCTGTGGGCAAGATGGCCTCGGCCCCATAGACTAGAAAGTACGGTGTGAAGCCCGTGGCTCGGCTCGGCGTTGTCCTCAGACTCCAGACCACCGAGGGGAGTTCCTTCGTCCACCGCTTGCCGAACTTGTTGAGGTCGTTGTAGATCCGAGGCTTGAGTCCTTGTAGAATCATGCTGTTGGCACGCTCTACTTGCCCATTCGTCATGGGGTGAGCTACGGCAGCCCAGTCCACCCGGATGTGGTGATCCTCGCAGAAGTGCAGGAACTTTCTGCCGGTGAACTGGGTGCCGTTGTCGGTGATGATGGAGTTCGGGAGCCCAAAACGATGGATGATGTTGGTGAAGAACGCCACCGCCTGTTCGGACCTGATGCTGTTTAGGGGTTGGACCTCGATCCACTTGGAGAATTTGTCGACGGCGACCAACAGGTGCGTGTAGCTCCCGGGTGCCTTCTGCAAGGGGCCAACAAGGTCCAGACCCCACACAGCAAACGGCCAGGTGATGGGTATGGTCTGCAGAGCCTGAGCGGGCAGGTGTGTCTGCCTCGCGTAGAACTGACACCCTTCGAAGGTGCGGACAATTCTAGTAGCATCGGCCACCGCCGTCGGCCAGTAGAATCCTTGTCGGAAGGCGTTTCCAACGAGGGTTCGAGGTGCTGCGTGATGGCCGCAAGCCCCCGAGTGTATCTCTTGCAAGAGCTGCTGGCCTTCGGCGATGGAAATGCATCGCTGGAGGATGCCTGAGGGGCTGCGGTGGTAGAGCTCCTTCCCATCTCCCAGCAAGACGAAAGACTTGGCGCGCCACGCCAACCGCTGAGCTTCGGCTTGGTCGAGGGGTAGCTCCCCTCGGTGGAGATATTGCAGGTACGGGGTCTGCCAGTTTTGATTAGGCGTGACCTCGCTCGGCTCCCCCTCGACGCGCAGTGCCTCACCCTCGGGGGCCGAGGGTACCTCGGGCTGAGCCGAGGGTACCTCGAACCGTGCCGAGGGTACCTCGGACTGGGCCGAGGGTACCTCGGACTGTGCCGAGGGTGCCTTGGGTGGAGCCGAAGGTGCCTCGGAAGGAGCCGAAGGTGCCTCGGGAGGAGCCGAAGGTGCCTCGGGCTCGGGCGTGTCCTCGGTCTTGACAGAGGGTTGATGCAGGTCTCGGGAGAATACGTTCGGGGGAACTGTTGTTCATCCCGAGGCTATTTTAGCCAGCTCGTCCGCAGTCTCGTTGTAGCGTCGGGCGATGTGGTTGAGCTCGAGCCCATAGAACTTGTCTTCCAAGCGCCGAACCTCATCGCAGTAGGCTTCCATCTTCGGGTCGCGGCAGTGGGAGTTCTTCATGACTTGGTCGATGACGAGCTGCGAGTCACCGCGAGCGTCGAGGCGTCGGACCCCTAGCTCGATGGCGATTCGCAACCCGTTTACCAGAGCCTCGTACTCAGCCACGTTGTTGGACGCCGGGAAGTGGAGGCGTAGCACGTAGAGTAGGTGCTTCCCGAGGGGCGAGACGAAGAGGAGGCCTGCGCCGGCCCCCGTCTTCATCAGCGACCCATCGAAAAACATGGTCCAGAGCTCCGGTTGGATCAGAGCCGTCGGGAGGTGGGTGTCGGCCCATTCAGCCACGAAGTCCGCCAAGACCTGGGACTTGATGGCCTTCCGAGGGGCGAACGAGATCGTCTCGCCCATGATCTCCACCGCCCACTTCGCAATCCTACCCGAGGCCTCTCGGGACTGGATGATCTCTCCCAGGGGGAAGGATGACACCACAGTCACCGGATGAGACTCGAAGTAGTGTCGCAACTTCCGCCGTGTCAGGATCACCGTGTACAGCAGCTTCTGGATCTGTGGGTAGCGGATCTTGGTCTCGGACAGTACCTCGCTGATGAAGTAGACTGGCCTCTAGACGGGCAATGCATGACCTTCTTCTTGTCTCTCAACCACGATCACGACGCTAACCACCTGGGTGGTTGCGGCGACGTAGATCAAGAGGGCTTCTCCGGCAGCGGGGGGCACCAAGATGGGCGCGTTCGTGAGGAGCGCCTTCAGGTTCTCGAGGGCTTCCTCGGCCTCGGGATTCCAAACGAAGCACTCAGCCTTTCTTAAGAGGCGGTACAGAGGCAGACCTCTTTCGCCGAGGCGGGAGATGAAGCGGCTCAAAGCCGTGAGACATCCCATGACCCTCTGTACGCCTTTCAGGTCCTTGATCGGCCCCATGCTGGTGATGGCTGCAATCTTCTCCGGGTTGGCTTCGATGCCCCGCTCGGAGACGATGAACCCCAAGAGCATGCCTCGGGGGACCCTGAAGACACACTTTTCGGGATTGAGCTTCACGCCTTTTGCCTTGAGACATCGGATTGTCGCTTCAAGGTCGGAAAGGAGGTCGGAGGCCTTCCTCGTCTTGACTATGATGTCATCGACGTAGGCCTCGACCGTTCGGCCGATGTGTTCGCCAAACACATGGTTCATGCATCGCTGGTATGTTGCCCCCGCATTCCTCAAACCAAATGGCATTGTAACATAGCAGTACATGCCGAAGGGTGTGATGAATGAAGTCGCGAGCTGGTCGGACTCTTTCGTCCTGATCTGGTGATACCCTGAGTAGGCATCAAGGAAAGACAGGGTTTCACACCCAGCAGTGGAATCCACGATCTGATCAATGCGAGGCAGAGGGTAGGGAACCTTCAGACATGCTTTGTTTAGACCAGTGTAGTCTACACACATCCGCTATTTCCCCCCTTTCTTTCTCACAAGCACAGGGTTGGCAAGCCATTCGGGATGGAATACCTCTTTGATGAACCCTGCCGCCAGTAGCTTGTGGATCTCTTCGCCTATGGCTCTGCTTTTCTTCGTCGAATCAGCGCAGAGGTTGCTTCACGGGTCAGGCCCTAGCTCGAATATCCAGAGAGTGCTCGGCGACTTCCCTCGGTATGCCGGGCATGTCCGAGGGACTCCACGCGAAAACGTCGGCATTCGCGCGGAGAAAGTTGACGAGCACTGCTTCCTATTTGGGGTCGAGCTCGGAACCGATCCGGATCCGCTTGGAGGCGTCGTTGCAGGGGTCGAGAGGGACGGACTTGACCGTCTCCGCTGGTTCGAAGTTGCCGGCGTGGCGCTTCACGTCGGGCGCCTCCCTGGAGAGGCTCTCCAGGTCAGCGATGAGGGCCTCGGATTCGGCGAGGGCCTCGACGTACTCCACGCACTCCACATCGCATTCGTATGCGTGTCGGTACATGGGCCCAACGGTGATGACCCCGTTGGGGCCCGGCATCTTGAGCTTGAGGTAGGTGTAGTTGGGGACGGCCATGAACTTGGCGTAGCATGGCCTCCCTAGCACTGCGTGGTAGGTTCCTCGAAACCCGACCACCTCGAACGTGAGGGTCTCCCTTCGGAAGTTGGAGGGCGTCCCGAAGCAGATGGGTAGGTCGAGTTGTCCGAGGGGATGAACGCGCTTCCTGGGGACGATCCCGTGGAAAGGCGCAGCGCCCGCCCGCCCAGACCGAGGACAGATCGATCCGCAGAAGCCCGAGGGTCTCGGCGTAGATGATGTTGAGGCTGCTGCCTCCGTCCATGAGGACCTTGGTGAGCCTGACATCGCCGATGATGGGGTCGACAACGAGTGGGTATCTCCCCGGGCTCGGCACGTAGTCTGGATGGTCAGCCTGGTCGAAGGTGATGGGCTTGTCGGACCAGTCTAGGTAGACTGGCGCCGCCACCTTTACCGAGCAGACCTCCTGACGCTCTTGCTTGCGGTGCCGAGCTGAGGCGTTCGCCACTTGCCCACCGTAGATCATGAAGCAGTCGCGGACCTCGGGGAACCCTCCTGCCTTGTGATCTTCTTCCTTCGTGTCGTCGAGGGCCTTGCCACCCTCCGCGGGTGGCCCGGCCTTGTGGAAGTGTCGTCGTAGCATGGCACACTCCTCGAGGGTGTGCTTGACGGGCCCCTGATGATAGGGGCACGGCTCCTTGAGCATCTTGTCGAAGAGGTTGGCACCTCCGGGAGGTTTCCGAGGGTTCTTGTACTCGGCGGCGGCGACAAGGTCCGCGTCGGCGGCGTCGCGTTTCGCTTGCGACTTCTTCTTGCCCTTCTTCTTGGCGCCGCGCTGAGTTGATGCCTCGGGAGCATTTTCCGGTGGGCGGCCCTGGGGCTGCTTGTCCTTCCGGAAAATGGCCTCAACCGCCTCCTGGCAGAGGCGAACCTGGTGGCGATGTCCATCAGCTCGCTCGCCCTGGTGGGGGTCTTGCGACCCAGCTTGCTCACCAGGTCGCGGTAGGTGATGCCAGCGAGGAACGCGCCGATGACATCTGAATCGGTGACGTTGGGCAGCTCTGTGCGCTACTTCGAGAATCGCCGAATGTAGTCCCGGAGAGGCTCTCCCGGCTGCTGGCGGCAGCTTCGGAGATCCCAGGAGTTCCCAGGGCGCACGTACGTGCCCTGGAAATTGCCGGCGAAAGCTTGGACCAGGTCGTCCCAGTTGGAGATCTGCCCCCGGGGCAGGTGCTCCAGCCAGGCTCGAGCGGTGTCGGAGAGGAACAGGGGGAGGTTGCGGATGATGAGGTTGTCATCGTCCGTTCCACCCAGTTGGCAGGCCAGCCGATAGTCCGCGAGCCACAGTTCCGGTCTCGTCTCCCCCGAGTACTTTGTGATAGTAGTCGGGGTTCGGAACCGGGTCGGGAACGGTGCCCGTCGTATGGCGCGGCTGAAAGCCTGCAGACCGGGTGGTTCGGGCGAAGGACTCCGATCCTCCCCGCTGTCGTAGCGTCCCCCACGCCTGGGGTGGTAGCCTCAACGCGTCTTGTCGTCGAGGTGGGCCCGACGGCCGTGATGAGGGCGCTCGTTGCCGAGGCGACCCGGGGCCGCAGGCGCTGTGTTGCGCGTGCGCCCGGAGTGGACCGAGGCTTCCCGCATGAGTCAGGAAGTCGCGTCGCGATGTTCCGAGGGGAACCCCTGCCTTCGGGAGGCAGAGCTTTTGGCCCGTCGGACCGCGGCGTCCTCCAGGAGATTCTTGAGCTCTCCCTGGATACGCCGCCCCTTGGTGGTTGATGGCTCCGGCATCACGCAGAAAAGCATTGCTGTTGCAGCCTGGTTCTGGCCGACTCCGCTGGAATCCGGCGGCGGCCTCACCCTGACGTCGTCGGCGATGCAGTGCTGGATGTCCTGGGGGAGATGACGCGCTTCTCCGTCCGGGGGTTGGACCGCCCATTCCTGCCCGATGTCCTGGTGGATCGGCACAAGCGTTCCTGCTCCCTTGTCGAGCCTGGCCTGCCTCTCGCGGATTTGCTCGAGCTATGGGTCAGGACCCCCCGCCGGGACGGGGACCACAGCTAGCTCCCGAAGGATGTCAACGCGAGGCACGGGCCTAGGGGGATCACCGTTTTCCGGCATACCAAGATGGTTGCCTTCGCCGGGACCCCCTAGATCGACTTGGAAACATTCACGACTTGGGCCGCGGTCCTCGTTGTCGAGGCCACGGCTGCCGTCGGAACAGTCAGAAAGGCAATAGTCACATGCGGTCATGAAGTCCCGCATGGCACTGGGGTTACCAAGTCCGGAGAAATCCCAACAGAGGTCGGGCTCGCCATCTTCCTCGGACCCCGAGGGCTCGTAGGTCGAGTCGGCCGTCAGTCGGTCCTAGGGTGACCGCACACGATACCCCCGGGGGTTTGGACTCACCTCTATGAAAGTTTTCACCGAAGCGGAGTCGCTTGGTGGGTCGAGGCCGAATCCAAAAGACACGAGATGGGAATCGGTCAGTACCTTTCGGTTGACGGTCTGTGACGAGGTCGCGTCTGGGACTGACTGCACCGTCGTCTCAGGTACGAGGGTGACGCCCAGCAGGTCCTTCGCGAGCGTGCTGGCGTCGTGCCTTTGCTTGAGACCAGCGTGTTGTGGGGAGGCGGCGCTCGTCTTCGTCTCAGACGTGAGATCGACGCCCGATGCGCCTTCCGTTGGGGCGCCGGCGCCGTCGACTCGCTCGACAGCCAACGAGGTGCCGCTTCCCACTTGGCCTTGGTTGCCCCGCCTCCTCCTCCGTCGGCGGGGGAGGGGACGGGACAAGCCCAAATGTCGTCCTTCCACCACGTGGGGAAGGCGTCGTCGATTTCCCCGCCGGCGAGCGGGTTGACGACCGCCATTGTCGCTGTCGCACGGCGGGGGAAGGAGTATCATGTCGTAGCTGCCGTCGAGAGACATGAACTCAAGATTCCCGAAACGGAGCACCGTCCCGGGCTGGAAAGGTTGCTGGAGACTGCCCATCTGGAGCTTGATGGGAGGTTGTTCGTCAACACGTAGCAGGCCCCTACCTGGCGCGCCAACTGTCGGTGTTTCGAAACCCGGGGGGTCCCTGGACCGACGAGTGAATTGTCGCCGCGTGCCCCAGCCCAGATGGGTCGACGCTAGGCAGAACGCGAAGGGGGGAAAGGAAGCAGCCGGATGGAGGCAGGCGTGTGAGAGAGTGGATCTCGCGGCCTTCGCGTTAGCCCCGCGCCAAAGTCGGGTGTGCTTGCAGTAGGGGAATACAAGCATCCACGCGAGAGTGGGAGCGAGCGGCCTTGCGTGAGCGCCGTCTCGTCCTTCTCCGCGCGGGCCAACCCTCTGTAAGAGGGCCCTGGTCCTTCCTTTTATAGGCGTAAGGAGAGGATCCAGGTGTACAATGGGGGGTGTAGCAGAGCGCTACGTGTCTAGCGGAGGAGAGCTAGTGCCCTAAGTACATGCCGTCGTGGCAGCCGGAGAGGTCTTGGCACCCGGTTCGTGTGGTGTCGTGGCCGTTGGAGGAGTGCTGGAGCCCGGTGGAAGGACAACTGTCGGAGCTGTCGAGTTCTTGCTGACATCCTCTTGCTTCCGTAAGGGGGCCGAGAGCCGCCGTCATCACAGAGCGTGCGGGACGCCATCATTGCCTATCTGGCGGAGCGAGCCAGATGGGACGCCGGTCTTGTTCCCCGTAGCCCGAGTCAGCTCGGGGTAGGGTAATGATGGCGCCTCCTGTCAACGTGGTCGGTCTGTGCCCTAGGTTGGGCGATGTGGAGGCTCCTCCGAGGTCGAGGTCGAGTCTGTCTTCCGTGGCCGTGGTCGAGTCCGAGCCCCTGGGTCGGGCGAGGCGGAGACCGTCGGCTGAGGCCAGGGCTGAGTCCGAGCCCTAGGGTCGGGCGAAGCGGAGTCCGTTGTCTCCTGGGGTCGAGCCCATGTCCGAGCCCTGGGGTCGGGCGAGGCGGAGTTCGTTGTCTTCCAGGGCTGAGCCCAAGTCCGAGCCCTGGGTCGGGCGGAGCGGAGTTCGCCGTCTTCCGGGGCTGAGCCCAAATCCGAGCCCTGGGTCGGGCGGAGCGGAGTTCGCCATC
Organism: Zea luxurians; assembly: GCA_029449295.1. Lineage (NCBI taxonomy): Eukaryota > Viridiplantae > Streptophyta > Magnoliopsida > Poales > Poaceae > Zea > Zea luxurians. The sequence goes on along the minus strand of JAOPSE010000022.1, from coordinate 45,446,442 downwards.
TTCCGGGGCTGAGCCCGAGTCTGAGCCCTGGGTCGGGCGGAGCGGAGCTCGCCGTCTTCCGGGGCTGAGCCCAAATCCGAGCCCTGGGTCGGGCGGAGCGGAGTTCGCTGTCTTCCGGGGCTGAGCCCGAGTCCGAGCCCTAGGTCGGGCGGAGCGGAGTTCGCCGTCTTTCGGGGCTGAGCCTGAGTCCGAGCCCTGGGTCGGGCGGAGCGGAGTTCGCCGTCTTCCGGGGCTGAGCCCGAGTCCGAGCCCTGGGTCGGGCAGAGCGGAGTTCGCCGTCTTCCGGGGCTGAGCCCGAGTCCGAGCCCTTGGGTCAGGCGAGGCGGAGTTTCCTATGACGCCCGAGGCCGGCCTTGGCTGCTGTCAGCCTCACTCTGTCAGGTGGCTCAGTAGTCGGAGCGGCGCAGGCGGCACTGTCCTCTTGTCAGACCGGTCAGTAGAGCGGCGAAGTGACTGCGGTCACTTCGGCTCTGTCGACTGGAGGGCGTGCGTCAGGATAAAAGTGTTAGGCCACCTTTGCATTAAATGCCCCTGCGATTTGGTCGGTCGGCGTGGCGATGTGGCCAAGGTTGCTTCTCGGTGAAGATTGGGCCTCGGGCGAGCTGACATCGTGCCCGTTGTTGGAGGGGGGTCCTCGGGCGAGGTGTAGGTTCTTCGGGGTCGGCTTCCCTTGCTCGAGGCTAGGCTCGGGCGAGGCGCGATCATGTCCCTTGAATGGACCGATCCTTGATTTAATCGCACCCATCAGGCCTTTGCAGCTTTGTGCTGATGGGGGTTACCAGCTGAGATTTAGGGGCCTTGAGGGTACCCCTAATTATGGTCCCCGACATATATATATATATTTATTTTCTGTTTTTATTTCCTTTTTGTTTTCTTTCCATTTGAATTCAAAATTCAAATTTAGCTCTGTGATAAATCTTTCTCAAATTAAGAGTATAATTTTGCACATACTATTATTACCTTTATTTATAATATCTATTTTGTATATATTTTTTCTCTTATTTCTCCACTTATAAATTCTAGATTTTCTTTTATATTTTAAATTCCACTTTGGGACTTTAATATATTTCTTTTCACATTATTATTTTTATGTTGTCACAATATACACACAAAATAAAATCCAGCATGATGCACATGTTATTTATGTGTTCCTTGTTCTAATTATCCACTTACAAATAGGGTTGATCACATGTAATGAATAGTAGAGGCCACAAAATATTGAGATTATCTCTATTCTCTTTATTACACTTTTGAGTATTACACGCAGGTAATGGTGTTTGCTATTGCTTTAGTCTATAAATTCAAAAGCTATTTTGAAAACCAAAATTAATTGGACACTCTGCGTGTTTGGCTGATGTTAGGTTTGAGAAACAGAGAGTGTTCCTGTTGAAAACCAGTTGAACTTGACTTCAGCTAAGTTGACCTTTTCTTCAGCTAAGTTGAACTTGGCTTCAGCTAAGTTGAACTTTTCTTCAACTGTTGGTCACTCATTCTCAAATGTTGTCAACACAATCGTTAAGGATTAAAGACCTTCGTCCTCCGAAGCATTGTTTCCTCTTGGATTCAATGATCATCGGACGAAGGTCATGAAGGACATGCCTTCATCATGTTATAAATAAATAAGAATGTAAAGAGATGAATACAACAAATATTACTCTTTAATTCATTCGTATTTGTGCTTTGTAAAACATGTATGAATATCAACAGAATTCACATTACATTAATACCTCCGGCTTGCTCGAAGGTGAAGACACGGGAGAGTGATTATAATCTAGCGTCAACAGTACGGTGTTACTGTTCATCTATTTATAGGCATGGAACGCAGCCCAGGTAAAATTACATTCATGACCCTCAACATTTATTTGTAGACAAACTTATATTACTAAGGTCTACCTAGTCTTTTCCTCTTCTGCTTGATCTGAACCGAAGCTGATGGTAGCTTCGGCATTTGGCATCGTTGCTTCTACGCAAGGTCTTCGTCTTGAGAACCTTCGGTAGAAGAAGGGAGGACTTCTGTATCATTTTGTCGAAGGTGTTTTTGTCTTGAGGACCTTCGGCAGAGAAGACCCCCAACAGTAGCCCCTTCGTGGTGCTAGATTGTTTTTTCATAACAAGCTCGATCCACGAAAAACACGAAGGCTTCGGAATGCCGAAGGTCCAAAAAACTCCTTCCCTGAGCTTGTTATCAAAAAAACAATTAAAATATTATGAGCGCTGGCCGGTCCATCGTTCAGCCAGTATTCACGCTTTGGCGGTTAACCTTCTTCTCCTGTAGGACTATATAAACAAACATGTTGGTGAGAAGTTACCATAGCATTCATTGCTATTGTACCGTTGTGCTGTTGAAAATTTTAGTCGAAGCCAAAGCTCTTTGCATTGTGCTTTCAAACAAGCGCTTCGTCACTTAAGATCAATTTCATCTAAAAGAAGCTGAAAATTGAAATGGGCAGATTAAGATCCACTGCAAGGGTGTCACGTGAGGGAGATGACACTGAAGTAACCGAGATAGCATCCATATCAGAAGTGATGAGGCGGTCAGGTCTGGTTGTGCAAGAGGGAGCTACTACCGAAGGTACCTCCAATGCCGAAACTAAACAAGTTGTGGCCAAAGTCGAAAGTGATAATGAAAGTGAAGATGACGATAGTATTCTGAACCCAACCAAACCTAGTCATGTTGAATTTGGAAAGTCCATAATAAAAGCAGATGATCTGGTTGTGATGAAGAAACTAGGTTATTTTGGAGAGAATTAAGATGAATTGACTCGCTTTGTTGGAGAAGATGTAATTCCAGAGCCGGAGGAAGATGAGGTTGTTGTTCAAGAGCTTCTTTAGGGTGGGGCTTTGGTTCCCCCTTTACGATATGCTAGGGGAAGTTTTAAAGAAATTTGAGATATATCTCCATCAGCTGACCCCGAACGCTATCATTAGGCTTAGCGTTTACATCTGGGCTCTTCGAAGCTAGGGAAAGAGTGCTAATGCCGAAGGGTTTTGTCGGGTTCATGAACTTCATTATCAGACAAAGGCAAGGGCTGATGGTCTGCATAAAAATTTCTGATGCTACAACTTTGCATACCAAAAGGATACAAAGGCCCCCGTGATCGGCTACCGGACCAAGTGGCCCACTGGCTAGACAAATGAATGGCTTTACATGAAAGCTGATGAGAAAAAGAGGGAGAAGCTCATGTGCATGGTAATGAGTCCCTTGAAGCTGAACTTCGGCATGACTCGACCCTTGTGCAATATGCAGCTAGGGTCCCCTTGCCAACTGGTCGAAGTGGAATTTAGGGTAGTGGCTGAGCACATTAGCACTAGGGACTTAGTGCAAGAATATTTAGCAAACAGAACATTCCCAACTTCTAGCGGCTGGGGAATGCCGAAGAAGAAAGAAGGGAAGAAATATGAACTTGTTCGTCTGCCATACCGCTTCAAATTTCAGAAAAGGTTTAAAGAACCATGCACTGAATGGTTAGAACTGATAGAAACCATGTGCAACGAAATTCATGGGAACTATACAAGAAAAGAAGATCAAATTATGACTGCTACCTTTGGCACCCGGCCAAAACGAAGACTGAACCATGTAATGGATGCTCTTAACTTTGAGTACCCTGACTACGGAAGGCTTGATGAAGCGGTCGGAGGAGTCAAAAGGAAAAGGGTTGTCAGTATTTTGAGTAGGCAAGCTATCCGGTCTATCAAGGAAGACTAAGAGACTTCGAAGAAGAGAAAAACTATGTCAGAGCCAAAAGTATCGGCTACTAAAAAACGGAAGCTTGCCGAGAAATCCTCTGAGAAGACGAAGATGCAAGATGTGCCGAAGCAAACTAAAAGCCCTTCGTCTTCTGCTGTGGAGGTCTCAGAAATATTGAAGGTAGTGACCGAGTCTTTCCCCTTCGCATCGCTAAGTCCTCTAGGGTTAGAACTGACTAGCCTCTTACAGAAAAAGGAAATCTCTTCGGCTACTGATGGGGTTGACGACCGCCATTGAATAGACCCCACCCCAGCCTTGACAGACAAAGCTACTAAATCAACTGATGTCGAAGCTACCGCTGCAGCCGAAGACGAAAAATCACAACCACTCTGTCCAAAATTGACAGACTTATATCAGACGTGGTTGCGGAGAAGGAGGTAGCCGCAGTAGTTTCAGACAAGGAAAGAAAATTGAATAAGCCTCTTCGGAAGGAGTGAATTTTGACCTATGACACTTGGGCGGCCAACAGCTCTCCGAAGAAGACATATTAGAGCTAAAAGAATTTGCAATCTCCTGCGGCTACTAGTCGGGGTCAATGCTCTTTGGCGGGGTCGATGAAGAATTTGTGGGATGCATTCGACCATGCCAGTGCTAAAATTATAAGCACCTTGACTAAGAGTATTAGGTTCCCAATGCTCGAAAAGGACATCAGCTGCTATAGACACCAGCACATCATCGACAACTTATTTTATTTGAACTTCAAAGTAAGATCCTTTTTGCAAGTTATTGCTGATATCTTCATGTTTACTTAGGTATTCTAACTGTTAATTCATTTTTATAGAGTTTGTTACTAAGCAAAGCTTTAAAAATGCAATAAGATGATGAAGACAGGAAAAACAAAGTTATTGTCAAGGGTTTGGAAGATAAGAACAAGAAACTTGAAGATACTCTAAAAGAAAATGATAAGTTGTTGTGTTCAGCCGAAGTGCAAGCTCAGAATAAGAAATTGAGCAAGGAGCTGATAGAGGCTCAGACACTTTTGGAAGAAAACTCTAGCTGATTTAACTGTGAAACCAAAGCTCTGAACGTGACACTCAAGGTTGAGGTTGAGAAGAACATGAAGCTCAGTGAAGCGATGAAAACTCTTAAGGAGAGATGTTTTAATTTTGCAAGCCAATGCATCGCTCGATTAAAAAGTATATTCAATTCAGTTGGAGCTGCATCCGAGGAAGCTAGCCTCTCTACCGAAGATGTGCTAGGAGCACTCGAATGCATCGAGAAAGTGGTTGACGTCCTCGACGAAGTTATAACTGGCCATGGTGACTTATGTGCACTAGTGGCTTCTCGGGGTACAGCAGCCGCTTTCATAAAAGTCAGGTGCAATCACGCAAGGTCCATGAATAGGCCAAATTTCAACCTTTCGGCATCGGACCTAGTTGATATTCCAGCCGAAGCTCGAAGCATAGGCAACAAGTTTATCACTCAAATTTGTGCAAAAGGTGGTCGAGAATTGGCTGGAAACGAAGCTCGAAATTTGCTCCACTAGGTATAGCACTTTACCTCTATTTTTTAATTTAATTTTTTTCCTTACCAGATTCCTCATTACCCTTTTCTTCGTCATTCTTTAGGGTGATGGTGCCAAAGGTTAGTGAACCGAAGTTAGGTCTAAAGCTTTGAAGAAGACTATAGAGGATTCCCCTTGAAATCTGTAGAAACACTTTGGAAATTCTTTTGCGCAAGAAGTGTATTATTTGACCAAGGATTGTAATTGAATGTGAATAGAATTGTAAATATTTGTAAATACTTTGTAATGCTTTTTTACCTTTCATTCGTGTGCCGACTGCTTTGTTGTGGACGAAACCAATGCTCATAGCTTTTGAGCCGAAGGCGAAAAACACCTTCCCTTCTTTTCGTTCACATCGAAGCACCTCTTGAGTAAAATCAATGATCAGGTCTCATAAACAATGAAATTTCATTTGAGACGAAGCATCTTCGTATATACGAAGCATTTTCTCATTGAAGGCAGAAGTCCTCACTTTTCCTGTTAATGCTTTGTGCTTTATGTCATGATGATGAACCTACGGATGCCTAATGTATGTTTATTATGAATGCAAAAGATGATGTGATGAAATATGCACATGTATGATGAAGGTAAAAAACACGCAAATACACACCTAGACTCTGCATCCCCTTAGGAACAACTTTGGAGTCTCTTCACCTTTTACTTAGGTGGTTATCCAGCTCTTCATTCCCTTGGGAATGACTTTATAGCTAAGCTCTGCATCCCCTTAGGAACAACTTTGGAGCTTCTTCACCTTTTACTTAGGTAGCATTTAAGCTCTGCATTCTCTTCGGAATGACTTTGGAGCTTTTTCACCTTTCACTTTGGTGGCATTCTAGCTCTACATCCCCTTAGGGACGACTTTGGAGCTTCTTCATACTTTTTTACACTTGATGGTGTAATCCCAGATCCTTACATTTTACATGTGGGGGAATTTGGCCCTTGTATTGCATAGGGCAACATAAAAAATAAAAATTACAACTTTTGGTCCCATTAAAAACCTTTCTCCCCTCTTTGAAAGGAAAAGGGTGCCATAAGGAAAAAAATAAGAAAATTACAAAAATCATACATAATATCTACGAAGCTCATCTGCATTCCATGATCTTGGAATGTCATTTCCATCCATGTCCTTCAACCTGTATGATCTAGGTCTTGAGGAAGACACCCCCAAGAAAGGACCTTCCCATTTGAGCTGAAGCTTTCCCACTGTATCTGGGTTGGACACTCTCCGAAGTACCAAGTGTCCTGGTTTGATGTTTTTAAGTTTTACATTCTGATCACACCATTTAACTATTTCAAATTGATACTTATTGATGTGTTCTATTGCTTGGAGTCTGGTCTCTTCTATGGTGTCTTTTGTTATTTTGCATTCCTCTTTGTCTTCTGCCGAAGCTAGGGTCCCTATTGAACCCGTTCTTGCTTCTTCTGGTGTTATTGCTTCGTCACCAAACAAAAGCTTGAATGGGGTAAATCCTGTTGACCTTGAGACAATAGTGTTGTGGTTCCATACCACTTTTATTAACTCGTCTGGCCACTTTCCTTTCGACTGATTGAAGATTGACTTCATTATCCCTATTATTATGATTCCTATTGGGGGCCTTCCTCTTCCGAAGGTCCTCAAAAACATGACTAACCATATGTTTTCAGTATGACTTAGACTAATACAGGAAGCTTCGGCTTTGGGATGAAGGCGTTTGATATAAGGATATAGCCCGAAGGCAACATGGATGGACGCCGAAGCTATGGCCTAAGGAGCTTCGGCTTGGTATGATAGCGAAGATGAAGGACGAAACCAACCTAAGGGGGAAAAGACTACTTAGTCCTTGATAGTTTGCATTATGATTAAGAGTAGATGTCAGGGGCATGAATGTAATCTTATCCGAGCTATGTTCCGTGCCTATAAATAGATGAACAGTAACATTGTACTGTTCACGCTGGATTGTATTCACTCTTGCGTTACTCTTACATCTTCACCTTCTGGCAAGCCGAAAGTATCAATGTAATATAAATATTGTTGATGTTTATTCATGTTTATGAAATGAGAATATAAATAGGTTATTAATTCATAGTCGTTGTTTATATTCTTTTATATTTCATGTACCCTTATTTATATATGTTCACTGAGATGATGAAGGTATGCCCTTCATGACATTCGTCTAGAGACCATTATATCCGAAAGGAGATAATGCTTCGAAGGACAAAGGTCTTTAACTATTAACAATCGTGTTGCCTTGTTCTTAATCTGTAGCATTTGAGAACAAGTGACCAACATTGGTGTCCACCTCCGGTGAACTCAATTGACCACCTTCGACAAGCATCGGCTTTCGTAATGCCGCCGAAGAAGACAATAGTGCCAGGGGCTGCCCTGCAGCCACTGGACACTAATTAGGAAACACTGCGAGAAGCTAGGAGGAAGAGGAAGGCTGCTAACCCAATAGCTCAGGAGGAGGAGCTAGATCAGAAGATTAGGGATTTGGAGTCTATCAACTAGCAGGTACAAAGAAAAAGGGAAAAGATGCTTCGGCTTGCCAACCTTCAAAGAAAGATTGACGAAGCTGCTGAAGAAATGCGTCACCTTACCCAGGATGACCAAGACTGAAGGCCCCAACACAGGGAGCTTCGTCAAGAAAGCCCAATCAATGATGATGAGTGGTATGGTGACTTTCATCATGGAAACTTTGCTTTTGGTGATGCTTCTCCCTTGGCAGCAGAATTGCAGGCTACCCTATGGCTGCCATCATACAAGCCACCTCAACTTACCATGGATAATTACGTCGTGGCAGAAGCTAAAAGACATGCTAGTCACTAGCTTCCAGGGTTTCCAAACGAAACTATTTACTGCCCAAGCTCTGTTCCAGTGCACACAGGACCAGGAAGAATACCTCCAAGCGTATGTCCGAAGTTTCCTACGGTTGAGAGCCCAGACGCCTACAGTGCCCAATGAGATTTTCATTGAGGCCATGATCAAGGGGCTCAGACTAGGACCAATGGCACAATATTTTGCAAGGAAGCCACCGCAAACTTTGGAGAAGCTTCTCCAAAAATGGATGAATACATCAGAGTGGACAATGACTTTCGACAAAGAAGGGAAGAAGCCTATAGATACTCTGAGATGGCCAGGGGCTTCGGAGGTAGATTCCACCCTAGGCATGTCAGGTCAATCCATAGTACCAGCTCAAGTGACGACAGGGGAAACCATACTCAAAGGCAGCAGCACAGCTCCCAGTCGTCAGGAGCACAACACAGCTCTTTCAGGCCACCGACTCCAAGGGGTAGAGGGGGAGAAACTTCAGAGGAAGATATGGAGATCAGCCCAGGAAGCTGTTTTGCTTGTTCTGCGGTGAAGATAAGGGGCATACCACAAGGACGTGCCAAGTTACGATTCAGAAGCAAAAAGAAATTGCCGAAGTTGAAGCATGGCAGAATCAGCCGAAGCAGGTTCTGTATACCGCTTCATGCTACTCTCCCTGCGTCCCCGAGTATGTAGGCAATCAACAGCCTATGGCCTCCGTCACTTTGGCAAGCCATTCTCAAGCTTCCTGGGCCTAGTTGCCACCACCACCACTGTTATCACCTGCCTTGGTTCGCAATCAACAGCCAGAAGGGCATCACCACGCTCAGCAACAGCGTGACCTTCGGGAGGAGTCCAAAGCCTGCACAGTCAACAGCATTGTGCCTGAGTCGAAACACATCTATTAAAGGTGCCACAGTGATTCAATTAAAGAATATCCTACCCTGATGTATCTTAGTTTTTTCTACCATTTTATTTTCTTGCATGAAAAACAATTCACGAAGGATTAATTTCCAATTTGATGTAACAATACCGTGATCACACCATTGAGTGTGGAGCGCATCCCCTTAATAATACTTCCAAAGCTACAAAGTCGTTCCTAAGGGGGCGCAGAGTAAGTTCCGAAGCTACGAAGTCATTCCTAAGGGAGCGCAGAGTAAGTTCTGAAGCTACAAAGTCATTCCTAAGGGAGCGCAGAGTAAGTTCCGAAGCTCAAAAGTCATTCCTAAGGGAATGTAGAGCCAAGATGCCACCAAAATAAAAGGTGAAGAAGCTCCAAAGTTGTTCCTAAGGGGATGCAGAGCTTAAATACCACCGAAATAGAAGGTAAAGAAGCTCCAAAGTCGTTCTTAAGGGGATGCAGAGCTTAGCTCCAAAGTCGTTTCTAAGGGGATGCAGAGCAGAAATATCACCAAAGTAAAAGGTGAAGAGACTCAAAAGTTGTTCCAAAGGGGATGCAGAGTCTGGGTGCATTTTCGAGTGGGTGTGTGTCTTCGGCATAAACATCATATTGCATCATATCATCGCATCATTTTGCATAGCATTACATCATACATCATATCGCATTAGTAACAGAACTATGGAGAAGCAAAGATCTTCTTTCAAAATATTTGATGAGTGGAACAATGTGCTGAAGCACAAAGTGTACCTTCGGCAGCTATGATTTTACATACCAAGAAAAGCTTCGATGACAACAATATTATATAACAGCTACGACATAATAAGGGGTGATTTTTTATTTGCGAAGCATGAAAAGAAGGGAAGGTGTTTTTTTGTCGAAGGCTCAAAAACAGGTAAGTACATAGATTTTATGCATCATAAAGAAATATATTACATTAATATACATACAAATGTTCGATGTTCGACTCATACACGAATATTAGATTTCTTAGTACACAAGAATTCAGTCTTCTTTCAATATCTTCTCGGCACCTTCATTTAGGAGTTTGTTGACAGCTTCGTCAACAGCTTCTTCGGCAACCCTTATCGTTTCTAGTGCCGCCCTCATGACTGGATCAGCCTCGGGATCATATGGCTCAGGCGGCGGTGAAAGTTCAGTTGTAGTAAAGAACAAGTTGTTAATCCGAAGCCAAAAACAAACACCAAAGCTAAAATTCAGTAATAATACCTATACACCTTGTGCGCTCAGCAGCCTCTTCGGCTCACTTAGCTTCTTCTCGGGCATCATGGGATTCTTTTTCATTTTTCTTTATAGCTTCGTCAGCTATCTCGCGGTCGCCTTTCATCCAAATATTGGAATAAAATTTCCTGCCCATCAAAGTAGCTTCGGCCGAAGGCTCCTTTGTGTCGTCTATGGAGAAGACGGTTTCTGCCTGGGCTGTAGCTTTAAAATGTTCACAGCTAGTTTTCTCCAAAACTGCTACAACCCCTCGGGCACCGGCAAAGGCACAAACATCCCCATGATCGCTAAGTATTTCCTCAAAAGCTTCGATTCTTCCCGATCCATTGAATGACTCCTTCGGGATCACCTCGAATAAATTTTTATTCTGATGAGTATGCACCCACCTTTGCAAAACTATCGTTCAGTTTCTTTGCACAGTCCATGGATACTTCGTAGCATTTCTCTCTGGAACCCCAAAGTTCTTCAACATTCTTTTCTAGCCTGGAGCTTGTCTATTCACTTATCTCTTGTTTTGCCTTTGCAAGTTCAAAATTTTCGCTCATTTCCACAATTTTTATTAAGGTCTTCGACTTTGGCTTGGAGAGCTTTGGATTGTGCATTAAGTTTTCCTTCGTTGCTCTTCAGCTTATCCACTAAGGAAAATAGTATTTTATCTTTTTCAAGCGCCTCGTTCCTTAGCGTAATAACTTCTGACCGAAGGTTCCCAAGGGCTATTTGGCAGCTTTCGTCTTCCGCTTTCTTTTGTGCCCTTAAAGCCTTGCTTAGGATTAAGCCCTACAAAAATGAAGGATCAGCACACAATAATAAGAATAGATACAAAAAGTAATCTGACTCTGTTTGATGGTTGATTTCCTGAAGATGGTATGACTCGGCCGCTAGGGCCGATCTTCGGCACCTTCGTTTCCACTTTCTAAGTCAAAACTTTCACTATCGCTGGAATCTTCAGATAATCCAGCCAACATCTCATTGGTAATCTTCTCTGTATTTGTCTTCTCCATAGCTTCATAAAACCCAGCCAATGCAGGGTCAGCAATCTTCTTCTCTTTAGCCATTTAGTCAACGGTTGCGCGATTGTCGAAGCTCACAATTCAATCAAAACTCGGAAGTGCAAGAAAATTTAGAACGATGAACATAGTATACATAGCTAAAATGGTGCAGCAAATGCTATCAATGCGAGTCCCTATTTATATGCCCAACGCCTCACAACTTGGTGGGTCCTATGTGTCAGTGTCTTTCACTATTCTAGCGAAGGGAAGGTGTTTTTTTAGACCTTCGGCTAAAGGCCTTCGTCCACGTCACATTCTAAATTTGTTACAAAGAAACAAATTCATACTGCGAGGGGCTACTATTGGGGGCCTTCCTCTTTTGAAGGTCCTCAAAAATGTGACTAACCATATGTTTTCAGTATGACTTAGACTATCACAGGAAGCTTTGGCTTTGGGATGAAGGCGTGTGGTATAAGGATACAACCCGAAGGCAACATGGATGGATGCCGAAGCTATGGCTAAAGGAGCTTCGGCTTGGTATGATAGCGAAGATGAAGGACGAAACAGACCTAAGGGGGAAAAGACTACTTAGTAGACAAGACTACTTAGTCCTTAATAGTTTGCATTGTGATTAAGAGTAGATGTCAGGGGCATAAATGTAATCTTATCCGGGCTATGTCCCGTGCCTATAAATAGATGAACATTAACACCGTACTGTTCACGCTAGATTGTATTCACTCTTGCGTTACTCTTACATCTTCACCTTCTGGCAAGCCAAAGGTATCAATGTAATATAAATATTGTTGATGTTTATTCATGTTTATGAAATGAGAATATACATAGCTTATTAATTCATAGTCATTATTTATATTCTTTTATATTTCATGTACCCTTATTTATATATGTTCACTGAGATGATGAAGGTATGCCCTTCATGACCTTCGTCTGGAGACCATTATATCAGAAAGGAGATAACGCTTCAAAGGACGAAGGTCTTTAACTATTAACAATAGTGTTGCCTTGTTCTTAATCTGTAGCATTTCAGAACAAGTGACCAACAATTCCATTAGCTCGTTCACCAACCCATTTGATTTTGGATGTCTCACTAATGCAAAATGTATTTTTGTACCGATTTGGTCACAAAAAGCCTTGAATGTTTCGGCATCAAACTGAGTTCCGTTATCAACTGTAATGGCCTTCTACTACACCATGACACAAAATTAGTGTCAAACATCTGTCGGTAAAAAAAGGCTTTCGGCGACAGCCAGTCTATCGCAAAATATTACCATCGCACTATCTGTCGGTAGTTATTGTGTTGGCATCAAACAATCTGTTGGCAAAAATGTCACGCTATCGTGGCAGTCTATTTGTCGGCATAAATGATTATGCGTGGCACAGCGTCTATCGGAAAAAATTTGTATCGGATCATTTGTCGGCAAATGGATGCCCTAACCTGGTGAAAAAACGATCGTTAACGTGAGCTTACGAGGAATCAAACTCGTGACCCTTTGGAAAAAGGAGCACATCTCCATTGCAATAGTGAGGATTATAGGCTCTATTTTTTGTATATTTTTTAATAAACATTTTTTCATTAGTTTATTGGCAAAATCTGAGGATTGTGTAAATGAGGCCCATTTTGTCATAGCCCATCGTATAACCTAGAACACACTCATTGTCTAGCACGCCTCGGCAGTGGCAACTCACAGCCAGCAGGAGGAGTTGGTGCCCATGCCCGCGGTGGCGGCGGCAAATGTTGAGGCGCAACCGACCGTATCTGCTGTGCCCACGTTGTACGTGGGCAATATGCACGAGCGAGGACGTGGTGGAGGCACACCTATTCGAAGCCTTCAACAAGATCATTAGCACGGTCATGTTCATGCGTGTTTGTCGTGACAACACATCAACACCACCAATAGATCTCTGTGATATGGATACGTGAACTACTTCTCTCGCGCCGATGGTATATGCTTGTCGATCGCGCTTGGATTTTGATTAGTAATACAACTACCAACATGGAGGGGCGGGTAGGAAGGCCTCATGCGTGCTGCATGCAGGGATGAAAATGGTTTCGGAATTTTGGAAACCGTTTTTTATTTTTTTCGATCGGATTCGTTGGTAACGATATTTCTCGGAATCGGAATCAGTTATCGGAATTTTCTGTCAGAATCAGTATCGTAATTTACCTACCGTTTTCTTTGGTTATCGATTTTGATCCAAATTTACTATAAATAATAACCAGCCCAACCCAGTCATACAGTCTGTCAACAAGTGTCAGTCACGACCCAAGAGCTCACGACGAGCCACTGGCCACTTGACGAGTCCGGACTCAGGCCATTCACTCATTCTGGATTTCTGGTTCCCAGCGTGATTAGGGTTCTAGGTTCCCAAATTAGCGTTGTCGCTGACACACAGATGCGGCATGCCAGCCGCCGGCTCGTCGTGGTCCCTTCCCTTCTCCGGTCATCCGCTCATCTCGCCGGCAGCCGGCACACTTCGGCTCCACAGGTCTATCCTAGCTCCTCCTTCATCCACCATTGTCGTCATGCATTCACTGTTGCTGTTGCCCCTTGTTGACTCGCCTTCAACCTTTGCAACCTCGCCCTCCCCTCCTAGCCTCTCTCGCTCAACTCTTAGTCTCACTAAGCCAGCGACCCCTCATCTGGTTGTTCCTCGTCTTCGCGATTGATCATCAGTTCAAGACTACATGTTTTGTTTGCTTATATTCTACCGCTGTCATCAATTCAGATCGTTTGTATTTAGTATGTTTGTTATTTTAAAATTCGTGCTAGTTGCATGCTTCACTGGTGAATACTAGCTAGGATGAGACAAGACAATTCTTTCTTAGTAGTACAAGTGAACTTGACATCCAACTGCATTCTAGAAAATGTAGAGCACTGTCCATGTGGTTTCCTTTATGCTACCCCTAAATACTAAGCGCTGCATTCTAGAAAATATGTATTCTATCTTTTTTATCTTCTAATTCCCTAGTTTTTCTTTCTAGATGATCATTTGTTCGTTAGTAGTTTTTTGTCTGGCCAATAGCTAGTGAGGGTGAAGCTTCACCTCCACGAAAGCTTCACCTCCAAGGAAAACTTGCCTTGTAATGTAGGCTTCCTTATCATTTAGATATTTAATATCCTTTATATACATTTTAAATATTGCATCTTATCACTAGTATTTGAACAATTTTACTTTATAATCAATTATAAGCACTAGAAATCAAGGAGTGCGTGCGAGTGCTTGCAGACAGTCGACGACGACAGATTCTTGGATGACATCCATTGGTCACAGTGGTAATCTCTAGCCTTAACTTTTCCATCTTGTGTTGATTAGAACTATCTGCACTTACTTAATTCGGCTTTTATCTTTGATACTTGTAATGATTCCCCTTTTTATGCCTGTTGCATGGCCAACAAACAAGGTAATACTACATCTTTGTATTTTACTATGTAATTGATGGATTCTAATGTCCTATATTTTTAGATGAGTCATAACAAAAAATCAACATTGGCCCAAGGTTCTGCAGCAGCAGGTAAATATAGATGTGACACTATTTTCTTCCCACCATATATAGTTGTGTATATGTGTAGGGTTTGATTAAAAAATTATCTTCTACCTGCCAGCTTTGTAGTTGCATATATACACCTGGTTGCTTGTGTGACTTTTTAGTGCTTATGTTGAAGTAAAAACACAACGTGTTGAATTACATTAATTCTTGATGAATTCTGGATGAACCCTTAAAATGCACTAGTACATTCCATTTTAATTGTACACGAGGAACATTTAGCCATGAACTAAGGGTAGGATTATGTAGCTGGCAGATTGCTTATGTCCAAAAAATAAACTAAAGAAGATTAAACCAAATCAAACAATGGGGTGGGGTGGGGGGCTAAAACGTCCTAAATTTTGTTCAGGGTTGAACGATCAAAGATATTATTAGGGTGTTAAAATTGTAACTCGCCTATTTTAGATAAGGGTATTTGTGAACGAATGTTTGATTGGTTCTCATAGCACAATAATTAAAAGAAGACACATGACTGCTATGTACAACATCTCGAATTTGACGAGATTTAAAAACACTAGAAAACTCTCAGTCAGTTTAAGCCTGCTGTACACCTCTAAACACTAGAAGGCACATGATTGCAGCTTATTAAAAGTTGGTTAGCTATGGGTCAAAACACTGTTCAAGCCTGCTAAAATCTGCTCTCAGTCAGTTTACCACTAAAAACTGCAATAGCATTTTCAACATCTAGCCATATTAAAGCTGCAATCTACTCACAGTCAGCTTTCCATTAAAAACTGCAATTGTGTTTTCAACAGTTAAGGCTGTTGTACACTACTAAATAGGATAGCATTAGCGTTGTTATAATGGTTTCAGCAATGATGAAGATATGTAAAGAGGATGAGCTGAGGAGATAATTGAGTCTCAAGCTTTTGATTATCTGTTGGGAGCCGCATGTGCACTCGCCTGGGGTGTTCCAAACTTTCAGTTTGTGTTTGTGGTTGAGCTTTAGGTGATGCTCTAAAATTTATCGGTATGTCTAATGATTTGTATTGTATGGTTCATGTTAGTTTTTAGTGGAGAGTTTGTCATGTTGTTAAGGGTTTATGGTTCTCCTGACTAAGTGTATCTGTACATATTGATTGATCTAGTGAGTTGTTTATTTCTAGGAATATAGATAGCAGTAAATTTTGGAGTTGTATCTGATTTAGTTCATTAAAGCGTTCTTTTATTTTGGGTGGCCCTATTTCCATTTTTTTGGAGCATGTTTTCATGTTTTATTTCTTTGTAATCTTGTGCATTCGGTACATAAATATATGCACTAATAGACCTTTGTTGTACTTGCAGTTTGTATTTTTTGTTTGGAGTTTATAGACATGTTGATACAGTAATTGACAAATTATTGAAATCTGCTACAGGAAGAGGTACTGGAAGCACGTAGGATCGGATCGAGTTGATGCTTGAAGTGCGTGAGAAAATGACTACTAGCATGCATGCTACCGTTGGCATAACACCCAGCTGATGGAGAGATTTTAGTAGGGAGTAGATGAATCGTTAGACTTTTGCATGTAATAGAACTGGAAGATCACTTCAGAATTTAGGAAACATGTATGTTGTTATATTTTGTATGTTCATCATAAAAATCGTGTTCCAAACAAATATATGTTGGAATCCAAAGTCTAAGGTCGACCTCTCTTGTAGTAATCAAATTTCATATATTCTGAGCTACATATTATTCAAGTTGTCCCAATGTATATCATAATCACTTTATTATTTGTTTCATTAGCATATATTTGTATGCATGGATTTTTTAACTGCACATAAGGAACAACATCAGACAATCTGTCGGCATATAGACTTTTAGCGACACATAGGGCGTCGACACAAGGAATATGTTGGCAAAACGTTGTCCGACGGCAAAGATATGTCTGTCGGCAATAACGTCAACATTACCAATAAATAGTCTGTTAGTAGATCTATGTCTGTCGATAAAGGTTATTGCCGACAGGGCTTTGGCTGACACACATTATTTGTCGGCAAAACACTTACCAACGGACTATGTGACGTTATTCAGGTCTTTTACCATCAGACAGTCCATGGACAATATTGTGTCATGGTGTAGTGTTCGGCACACCGAAGCGACAAACAATGTTTTGCCAGAAAAACTTTTGGACCGTGGCTGAAGTGATTGTAGCTAGAGGTTTAGCTTCAATCCACTTTGAAAAATATTCCACCGCTACTACAACATATTTTAAATTTCCTTGCACTGGTGGAAGTGGGCCTAGCAAATCTAGACCTCGCCTTTGCAGAGGCCAGGTGGGCTGGATTAGCTGAGTTAGAGACGAAGGTTTTTTGTTCTCTGGCACTCTTCTGTTAGTTTTCACATTTTTGAACTAAATCCGCTGCATCTGAAGACGCCTTCGGCCAATAAAATCCTTGCCTGAAAACCTTCCCAAGTAAAGGCTTGGACCCAATATGAGCTCCACACAGTCCTGTATGTATCTCCTTCATTAGCTCCTAACCTTCGGTTCTAGACAAACATTTCAGTAATGGAGAGCAGACTCCTTGTTTATACAATTCTCCCTCTATGATTACCTAGGGTCTTGTTCTATCTTCCATTCTTTTGATATAAGCTTCATCAACTGAAACACAATTGCCTTGCAGGAAAGATACAATCTTAGTCCTCTAATCTTCACTGTGCACTAGCGATATTGTAAGCACTGCTCGCTCCGTGAGCTCAACTGAAGGTGCTTTTATTATTTCAAAAATACTTCTGAAGGTAATGAGAGCCCCTGTGCCACTGACTTGGCTAATAGGTCTGCATGTTCATTTTCTCCTCTTGGGATATTTTTTACAGAGAAGCCTTCGAAAGAGGCTTCCATTCTTCAGACTGTGTCCAAATAATTCTCGAGCTTCGGATCTCTTGCTTTACTGCTTTTGTCTAATAACTTGTTAGTCAGATTTGAGGATTGCTCTTCTTATTCCCATTGCCTTAAGCTTTCGAAGCCCCAAGAGAAGGGCTTCGTACTCTGCAATGTTATTTGTGCACTTGAATTCCAGCCTTGCTGCGTAGCAGGTTCTGATCCTAGGTGGTGAAATTAAAATAGCAGCTACTCCTGCGCCGAAGGTTCCTCATGACCCATCACAAAACACTGTCCAAGCTTCACATCTTTTATTCTTCGTCCTGAGCCACTGGCGTCCAGTCAGTGATGAAATCTGCTAATGCCTGATATTGAATCGAAGATCTATGAACATAATCTATGGTGAATTCATTTAGCTCTGCAGCCTACTTCCCAACTCTTCTTGTGGCTTCTTTGTTTCTTATTATATCCTTGAGAGGCTGAGAAGAAGGTACTATGATATGATATGATTGGAAATAGTGCCAAAGCTTTTTGGAGGCCATCAATACAGCATATAGTACCTTCTCCAACTCTGTGTAATTTTTCTTTGATGGACTA
Source organism: Zea luxurians (assembly GCA_029449295.1). Classification (NCBI taxonomy): domain Eukaryota; kingdom Viridiplantae; phylum Streptophyta; class Magnoliopsida; order Poales; family Poaceae; genus Zea; species Zea luxurians. The sequence goes on along the minus strand of JAOPSE010000022.1, from coordinate 45,428,313 downwards.
AGTACTTTAGAGACGAAGTATACTGGCACTTGCCTCTTTGCTTGGCCATCTTGCTTTTCTTGCACCAATGCTGCACTAACTGCGGTGTGAGAAGCAGCTACATACAGTAGCAATGGGGCTCCTAACGAGGGTGAGGTTAAAGTTGTTAGCTCTATCAAGTACTGCTTCAACTCTTCGAAAGCCTTTTGCTAAGTTGGTCCCCACTGGAAGACTTCGGCTGACTTCAATACTTCAAAAAATGGTAAGTTCCTTTCTATTAATCTTGAAATAAATATGTTCAATGAGGCCAATCTTCCTATCAGCTTTTGGGTGCCTTTTCTTGACTTTGGTGGCTCCATACAAAGTATTGCTTCTATTTTGTTTGGGTTTGCCTCAATTCCCTTTGTTTACACGAGACACCCAAGAAACTTCCCCTTCTTCACCCCAAAAACACATTTTTCGGGGTTGAGCTTGAGACCTGCCTTTCTAAAATTAGCAAATGTTTCTTGTAAATAAGTGATGTGATTTTCTTGCTTAGTACGTTTTACTATGATACCATCAACATATGTTAAAACATTCCTGCCAATTTGCGAGCAGAGAACTTTAGCAGTCATTCTGCTGAAGCTTCCTCCAGCATTCTTGAGCCCCTCAAGCATCCGAAGGTAGCAGTAGGTCCTACTAGGGGTTATGAAGCTTGTTTTCGGCTCATCTTCTTTCTTCATCCAAATTTGATGGTAGCCTGAATAGCAGTCCAATAGACTCATGAGCTCTGAGGTGGCTGCTGCGTCCATAAGGGAGTCTATTCTTGGCAAAGGAAACTCATCCTTCGGACATGCCTTATTGAGATCTGTAAAGTCAATGCACATCCTCCACTTTCCATTAGCTTTCTTCACCATCACAGTATTGGCCAGCCACTCTGGATATGTTACCTCTCTAATTACTCCAGTGCTCAGAAGCCTTTTGACTTTGTTTCGAGCACCTTCGGCTTTGTCATCGGACATATTCCGAAGCTTCTGTTTCTTGGCCTGATAACCAGATCTATGTTAAGTGAATGCTTGATAACATCACTATTAACACCACAAAGATCATTGGCTGACCAAGCAAAGACATCCTTGTTGTTGAACAAGAACCTCAATAGAGTTTTTTCTTGCTCCTTAGTCAATTGAGATCCCAGCAATACCTTCTGCTCAACTATGTCATCGCATAAAAGCATAGGCTTCGGTTGATCTGCTGAGGCAACTTTATCTCTTTTGTGCTTATACTGCTGGTGAACTTCGGCTTCATCTATGTTATGGATAGCCTTCGAATCTGTCCAGTTCCCTTCGGCCCTTCTAGCAACCTTTTGACTTCCATGTATAGCTATGGGACCTTGATCTGATGGTATCTTCATGCATAGATATGCTAGATGAAGTATTGCTTTGAAGACGTTTAATGTTCCTTGATCTGATGGTATCTTCATGTATAGCTATGGGACCTTGCTTCTGTTTCTTGGCCTGATAACCGGATCTACGTTAAGTGAATGCTTGATAACATCTCTGTTAACACCACAAAGATCATTGGCTGACCAAGCAAAGACATCCTTGTTGTTGAACAAGAACCTCAATAGAGTTTTTTCTTGCTCCTTAGTCAATTGAGATCCCAGCAATACCTTCTACTCAACTATGTCATCGCATAAAAGCATAGGCTTCGGTTGATCTGCTGAGGCAACTTTATCTCTTTTGTGCTTATACTGCTGGTGAACTTCGGCTTCATCTATGTTATGGATAGCCTTCGAATCTGTCCAGTTCCCTTCGGCCCTTCTAGCAGCCTTTTGACTTCCATGTATAGCTATGGGACCTTGATCTGATGGTATCTTTATGCATAGATATGCTAGATGAAGTATTGCCTTGAAGACGTTTAATGTTCCTCGACCAATAATTGCATTGTAAGGATACTCCATATCAACAATGTCAAAGACAACTTGCTCTGTCCTTGTATTGTGAACATAGCCGAAGGTAATCGACATTGTTATCTTCCCAAGTGCCACTATCTACCTTCCTCCGAAGCCACAAAGGGGATGTGTTGCATCATGTATCTTATCATCCTACTCTTGCTCTGCCTGAAGGCTTTTGGGAAGATGATATCTTCTGCACTGCCTGTGTCTACAAGGACATTCTGAACCAGAAACCCTTTGATGACATAAGATATGGCCATTGCATCATTATGGGGGTAGTCCTTGAGCTGAAGGTCCTCCTGAGAGAAGGTGATTGGTATGTGCGACCACTTGGACTTGATGAAAGGTCCTTGCACTCCAACATGTTGTACCCTTCTTTGTGCCTCTTTCTTCTGCTTCTTGTTAGCTGGCTCAGAACTTGAACCACCCGTGATTAGGAGCACCAGCTTCATAGCTGAAGGTGTTGTGGCTTGAGCTCCTTGCGAAGCCATTGTCACCGTTGTGGTCGGAAGTGAGTTCACAGGCGGTGGGCGCCAACGTTGGTCACTCATTCTCAAATGTTGTGAATTAAGAACAAGGCAATACAATCGTTAAGGATTAAAGACCTTCGTCCTCCGAAGCATTGTTTCCTCTTAGATTCAATGATCATCAGACGAAGGTCATGAAGGACATGCCTTCATCATGTTATAAATAAATAAGAATGTAAAGAGATGAATACAACAAATATTACTCTTAAATTCATTTGTATTTGTGCTTCATAAAAGATGTATCAATATCAACAGAATTCACATTACATTGATACCTTCGGCTTGCTCGAAGGTGAAGACGCGAGAGAGTGATTACAATCCAGCGTCAGCCCGGGTAAAATTACATTCATGACCCTCAACATTTATTTATAAACATAACTTAGATTACTAAGGTCTACTTAGTCTTTTCCTCTTCCGCTTGATCTAAACCAAAGTTTATGGTAGCTTTGGCATTTGGCATCGTTGCTTCTACGTAAGGTCTTTGTCTTGAGAACCTTCGGTAGAAGAAGGGAGGACTTCTGTATCATTTTGCCGAAGGTATTTTTGTCTTGAGGACTTTCGGTGGAGAAGACCCCCAACATCAGCTAAGTTGAACTTGACTTTAGTTGAGTTGAGCTTTTGTTCAACTGAGTTGAACTTGACTTTAGGTGAGTTGAACTTAACTTCAACTGAGAAACTCTCTGGTCAAAACTAGTTGAACCTGGCTCCGGGCCAGTTCAACTTGGGTTTTCTCTCCCAAACTCTCTGGTCAATACCAGTTGAACCGGCCCTAGGGGCAATTCAATCGATGTTAGGGTCAGCTGACCAGTCTGACCTGTAGTATGCTAGTCTGATTGGAGGACTGACTGCTACTCTGACCACCAGGCGGTTGAACCAGCCCTGCGCAGAAAAGTTCAGCCCAACGACACTTTTTGAGGAGCCTCTATAAATACCCCCTCATACCTCTCTCCTCATTTACCCTGGCCACTCCCCACACTTACTGTTCATATAACTTGAGATGAAGCACCCTCCCTCTCTCTCTCTCACCTGATCTAGCTCTTGAATCAATCGATTGAAGGAGCCCCTTTGGTGTGAGGTTTGTGCTTGTGACCTTCGGATCTGGTTTTCCTCTCCCCTCTCTTTCTCATCTCTTGATCTTGTTGCAAACACCTCTTGTGAGAACTTGTTGTTCTTGGAACCTTCGATTTCCTTGATGGATTGAGGTTGCTTGTGTGTCTCCAAAGTTGTGGACGACCACAAGAAGTTTGTATCACCCACTCTTGTGAGAAGATTTGAGAAAAGATTTCCCTTGACTTTTGTGGTCGAGTTGTGGAGGATTAAGGTTGAAAAAGACCCGACCCTTTGTGGGCTCCTCAACGGGGAGTAGGACACCTTTGTGGTGTGGCCAAACCTCGGGCTAAAATCTTATGTCTTGTGCTCTTGCTTGGATCCATGATTTTGTTTTTCTAGTTGGCAAGATAGGCATATAGGTTTATTCTTTGTGTGGATCTCATGGTGGATTAAGTTTTGTATTTCTCACCATCCACATATAGTTTATCCCTTGAGTTCCCCTTTTAAAGAAATCTCTCATTGTATTTCCGCATAGTTCAAAGCCTAGATTTACTCTAGCAGCTGGACTGGTTCAGAGTGGTTCAACTTGCCTTTATAGCAGTTGAACCGGCCTGTACCAGTTGAACTGTAGATTTAACATTATCTCAAAGTTTGTGGTGATAATTTTCAGGTTTAGCCTATTCACCCCCTCTAGGCTACTTTCACCGTTACTAAGAATTGATTCCCTCGTGGATGAAGCAACTATTTCGGAGCTCATGAGCCTACTAGACTGCTATTCAGGCTATCATCAGATTTGGATGAAAAAGGAAGAAGAGCCAAAGACTAGCTTCATAACCCCTAGTTGTACTTATTGCAATCTTCGGATGCCTAAGGGGCACAAGAATGATGGAGGAAGCTTCAGTAGGATGACAACCAAAGTGTTAAGTGCACAACTGGGTAGAAATGTCTTGACTTATGTTGATGATATCACTGTAAGAAGTATGAAACAGCAAAGTCATATCTCATACCTCTAAGATATTTGCCAATTTTCGAAGGGCGGGCCTGAAGCTAAACCCTAAAAAATGTGTTCTCAGAGTGAAAAGGGTAAGTTCCTTGGTTGCCTTGTATCAACCAAAGGAATCAATGCAACTCATGTAAACCCTAGTATAGAGTACCCACGACTCATGTCATTGGGAATAAGAAAGGAGCTCTTTTGATTATGTGATTTATTCATGAGACACATTTTCTTTCAAATAAATACCGAATAAAAACACATGAACTTATGTATCATGTTTGACTTCCTTTGTTTGTGCATCAAACACAAAGTTATAATTAAAACAAATCTAGATTTGAATCCAAATTTGAACTCTAGAAAATATGGGAGCAAAGGAGTTAAAAGAATAAACAACAATAATAATACTAATAGATAAATAAGATTATTGCAAACAATGGTGGTATCATTCATATTGAAGTGTTATTTGATATTTGAAAATATGAGATTCAAACAAGCAATTTAAATCTACTTTGAATTTTTGAATTTGGAAAACAGAAAAGAAAAAGAAAAACGCTGCATGGGCTGCGTTGGGGGTCTTCTCTGTCGAAGGGCCTCAAGGCAAAAACACCTTTGGCAAAACAATACAGAGGCTCGCTGAAGCCATCTTTAGCCTCGATTTAGCCCCTCAAGACGAAGACCCTACGTAGAAGCAACAATGCAGAATGCCGGAGCTCAGTAGCTTCGGCCTAGACCAAACAGAGAAGGAAAAAAGACTAGATAGACCTTATTAGTTTGGATTGCCTGTAAACAAATGTTCAAGGGCTTGGATGTAATTTTACCCAGGCTGCGTCCCGTGCCTATAATTAGATCGATAGTAACCCATACTGTTCATGCTGGATTGTATCTACTCTCTCGCATCCTCACCTTCGAGCAAAACTGAAGGTATCCGTTGTTCACTTGTTCTCAAATGCTAAGAGTTAAGAACAAGGCAACATAAAAAGTGTTAAATGTTAAAGTCCTTCGTCCTTCGAAGCATTATCTCCCTTCAGATATAATGAATTCCGGATGAAGGTTATGAAGGACAAACCTTCACAAGCACAATAAATGATGAAGAAGGATTCATACACAAGATATGGAAAAAATAATATAAACACTTTAGATGTTATTATCAACTTATTTTTATTTGCGTTACTGTATTAACAATGACAGATTATAAATGTACCTTCGGCTCGAAGGAAAGCAGGGGTACAAGCGTGACGTGAGAGTAAATGCCAAGTCAGCGTGAACAGTACGGGAGTACTGTTCATCTATTTATAGGCAAGAGACGCAGCCCATGTAAAATTACATTCATGCCCTTTATATTTGCTAATAACTCTATAGTAATTCTTCAAGGTCTAATTTTCCTTTTCATCTTTAAGTCGGTTCCCCTTTTCTACTGTCATGCCGAAGCTTTCCTGTGCACAGCTTCGTGATCACCATGTCCTTCGTCATAATCACCTTTCGTCTCGCTCAGGCTTCATCCTGACCATGCTCTGTATGCTCATGATCCGAATCCGAAGATACCTGTTCACATATTTCACTTGGAAAACATTGTCAAATCATGTTTTTGAGGACCTTTGGAAGCCGAAGGTCCCCAACAGTAGCCCCTCGCAATATTAATTTGCTAGAATAATAAATTCATATTGCGATATGGACGAAGGCCTTAAGCCGAAGGTCCGAAAAAACACCTTCCCTTTGCTAGAATAGCAATAGTCAATGACAAGTGGGGTCCCGTCACTTGCAACGTACTGGGCGTATAAATAAGAACGCACCGCGAGCACATTTAGCATGCTTTCTTGCCGTCGGCTCTTGCCTTCCTAATTTTTGGCTCTTTGCACACCAACGCTTGCCTGGCTTTTTAAATTTTTAAGCTTCGTCTTTGAGAGCACTTTCCTAGCATTTTCGAAGATGTCTGAAGACAAGAAAGCTGTCGCTGAGTCGAAGCTAAGCCTTTCCGAAGAGATGAATCTCGGCTTCCTTGAATCAATAGCAAAGACAAATACAGAGAAGATTACTAGGGAGATTTTAGAGGGTTTGTCTGAAGACACTGGTGACAGTGACAGCTATGATGTGGAAAGTGGTGGTGAAGATTCCGAAGATCGACCTTGGCGAACAAGCCATGCAGTTTTTGGAAAATCAAGCATTAAACAAAGCCATCTTGTCAATATGAGGGGTAGATATTTTCGGGATTTATCTATTGTAAGGGCTGATGAAGGAGAGAAAACTTGTCCGACTCCCGAGGAAAATGAAGTCGTGATATTCCGAAGCTTCTTTAAGGCTAGACTTCGGTTTCCTTTGAGCAGTTTTGTGGTAGAAGTTTTGAAGATATTTGAAATCTGCCTCCATCAAATTACTCCCAAAGCAATCATAAGGATGGGAATCTTCGTATGGGCCGTGAAGAGCCATGGTTTGGAACCAAATGCAAGAAGTTTCTGCAGTATGCATGAATTATTGTATGAGACGAAACCATGGGGTAAGGAGCAATATCACAACAATTTTGGCTGTTATAGTTTCGGTGCCCGCTCTGGGTCAAGATGTCCCGTGCCAACTTTTCGGAGAAGGTGACCTGGGGACTGGATGAAGGAATGGTTCTATGTAAAGAACGACTTGAAAACGCGAGAAGATATTAAAGATATCATTATGCACCCTATCTGGCAGCGCTTCGGCCTTCGAAAACCGAAGCTGGAAATTGACGAAGCAGCCGAAGAATGCCGGAGAGCCTTCGGTGTAGTTTGCTCTTTCATCAGGACAAGGGATTTGATCCAAGAACATATTGCCTTCAGAGTATGGCCACTTGCAGAAAAGTGGGAAATGCCAAAGGAAACCGTCAGCGAACCTAATGAAGGTGGACTAGTTAGGTTAAAATTCACCTTCAAATATGGAGATAAGTTCGTCGAGCCAGATGACGACTGGCTGAAAAGTATTGAGGCCATAAGCGATGAGCTGCTTGGGCCATACTCGAAGGCAGAAGATACTGCACTGTCCGCAGCCTTCGGAGGCCGGAAGAAGAAAAGGCTCAACCGAGTATTTGATGCCATTGGTTTCGTGTATCCTGACTACCGTTACCCAACACAGGGTCAAAAAAGGAAAGATACGACGTCTGCGAAGGAAGCCACCTCAGCCGCTCTTAGTGAGCCAGCGCCGAAGAGGAAAAAGATAAAGGTTCTTACGCACCGTCCACGCTATATTGAACCGGCCACAGTGCCCGAGTTTGTCGGTGAATCCTCTTCAGCCCCCGAAGCCAAGGAGCCGACTCCCCTAACGAATATTGAAGAGCCGATCACAATGCCGGAGATAAAGAAAATAGAAGAACCGAAGGCTAAAGAAACAAGGACATCTGAAATTTTAAGTCCTTCAGCAAAAGTTGAAGTACCAAAAAGCCAAAAGGGTCCAGCATTGACCCTAAAAGAAAAAGGATGGTTAATGTACTGGATGTATTGGAGACAATAAAGTCTTCAAGCACTACTCCAAAGAAAATTGCCAAAACTCCCGAAGTGCAAATCGAAGCCTTTGGTGCCGAAGCTTCAAAGCACCAAGCTGAGACTGAAGATGGGCCTTCAGAGCCCGCCAAGGTAAAATCCTTGGAAACCAAAGAAACAGAAACAGCAGAACAAATTTTTGTTGAAGAAACTTGCACTGCCGCCCCCGAAGCCTTTTCCGAAGCTTCCAATTATATTTTACGACATGCTTCGGGGAAGGAGTTGACTGAAAAAGAAAAGCAGGAGGCTCAGTTCTATGCCCAAAAACTGAAATATCCCAAGGGGGCGTTGATATTCAACGGCAGCGGAGAAGAAGACTTCTTGTATTGTCTCCCTGACAGCAAGGAGATTTCAGTCTGTCGGGAGATGAGCAAAAGCTTCGGATTCTCAACACTAGAAGACGGGCTCTCAGTGTTGTCAAAGAACGAGCTGGCTGACAGCTTAGCGTACAATAGTTTAAAGGAGAAAAATGAGATCTTTGTATTATTTCTTGAAACCAAAATTTTTCATTTGCTTAAACTTATTAACACACATTTTTTCCCAGGGCCTTATACTTAGCAATGCCCTCAGGGCACAAAAAGATGTCGAAGACGAAGGGTGTACCATAGCCTTGAGCAACCTTCGTTCCGAAGTAATTGAACTAAGGAACGAAGGTCTCGAAAAAGATAAAATATTACACTCATTATTGAATAAAATAAAAGAAGACGAAGCTGCTTTCAAAGCTCAAGCTAAAGCTCAGAAGCGCGAAATTGAGGATCTTCGGGAACAGTTAGTCAGAGCTAAAGAAGAGTGCACACATGAAGAAACAAAACGAGAAATTAGTGAACAATGGGCCAATCATTTGGAAAAAACGTTGAAGAGCTTCGTGCATCCAAGAAAAAGTGTTATGAAAAATCTATAGAATGTGTTAAGAAGGTAAGAACCAGCTTCGCCAGCGTCGGCGCATTCTCAAGTGAGGAGAACTTCATAAGGGGTGACCCCGAAGGCCCAATTGAATGGATCAGCCACGAAGCTGAAGCTTTTGAAGAAGTTTTGAATAGCTGTGGATACATATGTGCCTTTTCGGGTGCCAGGGGGATTGCCACTATTTTGGAGAGGAAAGGCTGTGACCATGTGAAATTTTTGGCACAATCCGAAGCCGCCTTGTCTTCTGAAGATATAAAAGACCCCTCAGCCGAAGCGAGCCTGGTCGATGGAAAATTTTTCACCAACATCTAGGACAATGGTGGCCTGGAGATGGCCCAAGAAATTATACGAAAGAGCGAGAAAGGTATTCATGACGCTAGAAAAGTAGCAGAGGCCGCTGAGAAAAGTGTGGATGTCGAAGTGCAAATAGGTATTGACTAGCAGTTTTTGGCTCTGTTGTAACTTTTTGATTTCGAACTTGTTTACGCTTTGTAACACAGCTGCACTTTCTCGCCCCTCAGAGCCTGCCAAGCCATCGGTGGACCCCCACGTGAAGGGGGACGACGAAATTAGAAAAATGGCTGAAGCTATCATGGATAAAGTTGTTGATCAACTACTAAACGAAGCTGCAAAAGTAATTCTAAGGGAATACTAGATGTTATTGTAAAAACATTTGGAATGTAATATTTATTGAACATATTTTGTAACTTTGAATGTAATATATAAGCTATTTATGGTTCAATTCTTTACGATGCATGAAACTTTACATACATACCGTTTTTTGAGCCTTCGGCGAAAAAACACCTTCCCTTCTTTTCATGCTTCGTAAATAATATCCGTATTTTCATAAAAACATCCAATCTTCGTAAAATCAATAACCGATAGATCTTTTCATTTCAGAGTTTGACGAAGGTATGCTTCTTCAATATTTACTTTTTTGTGCCTTGGCACTGTTTCTTCGAAACAATCTCCAAATATCAACATTGATCCCCTTCTTGCGTCATTGATGCAATATGATGTATGGTGTTATGCTATGCAAATGATGTGATGATGTGATGTTATTCAAAATGATATTTGCCGAAGATCGACGTTTATTTTTCAGTCTAAGCCTCCCTTAGGAGCTTCTTCGTCTTTTACTTCAGCGGAATCAGCGTTTATTTTTCGCTGTAAGCCTCCCTTAGGAGCTTCTTCGCCATTTATTTCAGCGGAATCAGCGTTTATTTTTCACTGTAAGCCTCCCTTAGGAGCTTCTTCGCCTTTTACTTTCAGCATTATCAGCGTTTATTTTTCGTTGTAGGCTTTGCATTCCCTTCGGAACGACTTTTGAGCAGAAAACTTACGTTGCGCTCCCTTAGGAACGACTTTTTGTTATTTCGGAAATTCTCCTTGTAACCATAAATTCTTATGCTTCGGCAACTCCGCTATTCTGTGGAGAAGGTATATTTTTACTGTGGCGAAAACGAAGCTATTACAAGAAATTGAAAAACGACAAAAACACTTAGGCTTTCAATAATTGTTCCATATTAAAAGAAAATGATACTGAATGTAAAAATTGTTGCCGAGGTAGGATATTTGTTAGTAAATATGCTTCGATTCTGGCACAGTACTATTGACTGTGCGAGCTTCGGACTCTTCTCTGAAGTCTCGTTGGAGGTGGGTATGCTGACTCCCTTCTGGCTGCTATCCTCGTTGCATTGGTGGTGGAGGAGGAGGCTGTTGCCAGGATGCCTGAGGTTGGCTTGCCGAAGCGACAGAAGCTGCAGGGTGGTTGCCTACATACTCTGGAATGTAAGGCGAATGGTACAAAGCAGTGTGCATAACTTGCTTCGGCTGGCTCTGTTGGGCTGCAGCTTCTGCTATCTCCTTTTGTTTCTGGATGGTAACATGGCATATCCTGGTGGTATGGCCCTTGTCCTCACCGTAGAATAGGCAATAAATCTTCCTGGGCTGATCCCCAAATCTCCCTCCGAAGCCCCTAGCACCTCTGCCCCTTGGAGTTGGAGGCTGAGGATAGCTCTGCTGCTGCCCCGAAGCCTAGGAGGAATATTGCGGCCTCTGCTGCTGGCTTCCCCTGTCATCATTCTGAGTGGAATGAATCGATCTGACATGTCTGGGATGAATTCTTCCTCTGAAGCCCCTGGCTATTTCGGAGAACCTGTAAGCTTCCTCCCTTCTATGTCGAAAATCATTGTCAGCGCGGATGTATTCATCCATCTTCTGAAGCAATTTCTCCAGAGTCTGAGGGGGCTTTCTGGCGAAGTATTGGGCTGAAGGTCTCGGCCGAAGCCCCTTAATCATGGCCTCAATGACAATTTCATTGGGCACTGTTGGCGCTTGTGCCCTCAGGCATAAGAATCTTCGGACATACGCCTGAAGATATTCTTCGTGATCTTGGGTGCACTGGAATAAAGCTTTAGCGGTGACCGGCTTCGTTTGAAACCCTTGGAAACTGGTGATCAGCATATCCTTCAGCTTCTGCCATGATGCGATTGTTCCTGGCCGAAGGGAGGAGTACCAGGTTTGTGCAACATTCTTGATAGCCATGACGAAAGACTTCGCCATGACTGCATTATTGCCACCATAGGAAGATATTGTTGCTTCGTAGCTCATCAGAAACTGCTTCGGATCTGAGTGGCCGTCGTACATGGGGAGTTGAGGTGGCTTGTAGGACGGAGGCCAAGGTGTAGCCTGCAGTTCTGCTGACAGAGGAGAAGCATCATCAAAAGCAAAATTTCCATGATGGAAATTCTCATACTAGTCATCTTCGTTGAAGAAGCCCTCTTGACGAAGCTCTCTGTGCTGAGGCCTTCGGTTCTGCTCATCTTGAGTAAGATGGCGAACTTCTTCAGAGGCTTCGTCTATCTTCCTTTGCAGATCAGCCATCCTAGCCATCTTTTCCTTCTTCCTTTGCACCTGCTGATGGAGCATCTCCATATTTCTGGTCTCTTGGTCCAAGTCGTCCTCCTGAGGCGTTGGACTGATGGCCTTCCTCTTCTGGCTTCGGGCCTCCCGAAGAGAGAGGGTCTCCTGGTCGGGGTCCAGCGGCTACAGAGTGGCAGCCCCTGTTGCTGAAGCTTTCTTTGGCGGCATGACGAAGGTCTATGCTTGCCGAAGGTGTTTGAAACTCAAAAAGTGGAAGTGAGTTCACCAGAGGTGGGCGCCAATGTTGTTCACTTGTTCTCAAATGCTAAGAGTTAAGAACAAGGCAACATAAAAAGTGTTAAATGTTAAAGTCCTTCGTCCTTCGAAGCATTATCTCCCTTCGGATATAATGAATTCTGGACGAAGGTTATGAAGGACAAACCTTCACAAGCACAATAAATGATGAAGAAGGATTCATACACAAGATATGGAAAAAATAATATAAACACTTTAGATGTTATTATCAACTTATTTTTATTTGCGTTACTGTATTAACAATGACAGATTATAAATGTACCTTCGACTCGAAGGAAAGCAGGGGTACAAGCGTGACGTGAGAGTAAATGCCAAGTCAGCGTGAAAAGTTCAAATGGTCTCATATACCAATCACCTTCTCCTAAGAAGACCTTCAACTCAAGGATTATCCCCACAACGATGCAATGGTCATATCTTGTGTCATCAAGGGGTTCCTGGTCCACAATGTCCTAGTGGACATAGGCAGTGCGGCAAACATAATCTTTGCGAAGGCTTTCAGGCAAATGCAAGAGCCGGATGACAAGATACATGATGCAACACACCCCCTCTGTGGCTTCAGAGGAAGACAGATCGTGGCGCTCGACAAGATAACTATGTCGATCACCTTTGGCTATGTTCACAACACAAGGACAGAACAGGTTGTCTTCGACATTGTCGATATGGAGTATCCCTATAATGCAATCATTGGTCGAGGGACACTGAATGCCTTCGAAGCGATACTCCACCCAGCATATCTTTGCATGAAGATACCTTCTGACAAAAGGCCCATTGCTGTACATGGAAGCCAAGAGGCTGCCAGGTGAGCCGAGGGAAGCTGGACAGATTCAAAGGCCATCCATAACATAGATGAAGCCGAAGCTCATCAGCAATATAAACATAATAGAGAAAAGGCTGCTTCAGCTGATCAACCAAAGCCCATGCTTTTGTGAAGACATAGCCGAACAGAAGGTATTATTGGGATCACAATTATCTGATGAGCAAGAGAAGACTTTGTTGAAATTCCTGTTCAACAACAAGGATGTTTTTGCTTGATCAACCAATGATCTCTATGGTGTTAATAGAGATGTCATTGAGCACTCACTCAATGTAGACCCGGCCTTCAGACCAAGAAAACAGAGGCTTCCGAAAATGTCCGATGATAAAGCCGAAGGTGCACAAAACGAACTGAAAAGGCTGCTGAGTGCCGGTGTTATCGAAGAAGTAACATACCCAGAGTGGCTGGCTAATACTGTGATGGTAAAGAAAGCTAATGTAAAATGGAGAATGTGCATCGATTTTATAGATCTCAATAAGGCATGCCCGAAGGATGAATTCCCATTGCTAAGAATAGATTCCCTTGTGGATGCAGCAGCTACTTTGGAGCTCATGAGCTTATTTGACTGCTACTCAGGTTATCATCAAATCTGGATGAAGAAGGAGGATGAGCCGAATACAAGCTTCATAACTCCTAGTGGGACCTATTGTTACCTTCGGATGTCTGAGGGGCTCAAGAATGCTGGAGGAAGCTTCAGTAGGATGACTGCCAAAGTCCTTCACTCCCAAATTGGCAGAAATGTGCTGATATATGTTGATGATATCATAGTAAAGAGCACAAAGCAAGAAAATCATGTTGCTGATTTGCAAGAAACATTTGCTAACTTCAGAAGGGCTGGTCTTAAACTAAACCCAAAGAAATGTGTCTTCGGAGTGAAGAATGGCAAATTTCTTGGTTGCTTGGTATCAACAAAGGGTATCGAAGCTAATCCAAGTAAGATAGAAGCTATACTTCGGATGGAGCCACCAAAGTCAAGAAAGGGTGCCCAGAGGTTGACAGGGAGGCTGGCATCATTGAACAAATTTATTTCAAGATCAGGAGAGAGGAACTTGCCATTCTTCGAAGTGCTGAAGTCATCCAAAGTCTTTCAATGGGGACCAACTCAGCAGAAAGCCTCGAAGAACTAAAGCAGTACTTGGTAGAGCTGACAACCTTAACTCCACCTTCATCAGGAACTCCATTGTTGCTGTACGTAGCTGCTTCCCACGCTGCGGTTAGTGCAACGCAGGTGCAAGAGAAGCAGGATGGCCAGACAAGAAAACAAGTGCCAGTGTACTTCATTTCCGAAGTACTTAATGCATCAAAGAAAAATTATATAGAGTTAGAGAAGGTACTTTATGTTGTATTAATGGCTTCCAGGAAGCTTCGACTTTACTTCCAAGCATACCGCATCATAGTACCTTCTTCACAACTCCTCAAGGACATAATGAGAAATAGAGAAGCCACAGGAAGGGTTGGAAAGTGGGCTGCAGAATTGAATGAATTACTATCGATTTTGTTCATAGATCTTCAATCCAATCCCAAGTGTTAGCAGACTTCATTGCTGATTCGACACCAGGGGCTCAGGACGAAGACAAACCAACTGATGCCGAAGCCTGGACATTATTTTGTGATGGGTCCTGGGGAACTTTCGGCGCAGGAGCAGCTGCTATTTTAATTTCACCATCGAAAATCAAAACCTGCTATGCAGTAAGATTGGACTTCAACTGCACAAATAATATTGCAGAGTACGAAGCCCTTCTCTTGGGGCTTCGAAAGCTTAAGGCAACGGGAATAAGAAGGGCAATACTCAAATCCGACTCGTAGGTCATCTCAGGTCACATTGACAAAAGTAGCAAGGCAAGGGACCCAAAGCTAGAAAAATATCTGGATGCAGTCCGAAGGATGGAAGCTTCTTTCGAAGGTTTTTCTGTAAAAAACATTCCGAGAGGAGAAAACGAGCATGCAGATTTGCTAGCTAAATCAGCAGCATAAGGGCTTTTGTTACCTTCAGAGGTATTCTTCGAAACAATAAAAGCACCTTTGGTCGAACTCATGGAAAGAGCGATGCTCATAATTTCACCAGTGCAGAGTGAAGATTGGAGGACTGAGATTTTATCTTTCCTCTAAGGCAATTGTCTTTTGGATGACGAAGTTTATAATAAAAGAATGGAAGAAGAGCAAGACCATATGTAATCATAGAAGGGGAGTTATACAAACAAGGAGTCTGCTCTCCATTGCTCAAGTGCTTGTCCAGAGCCGAAGGTTAAGTATTGATGAAGGAAATACATGCAGGATTATGTGGAGCTCATATTGGGTCTAAGCCTCTGCTAGGGAAGGTTTTCACACAAGGATTTTACTGGCCGGAGGCAGCTTCCGATGCAGCAGATTTGGTTCAAAATTGTGAAAATTGCCAAAGATGAGCCAGAAACCAGAAACAACCTTCATCTTTAACTCAGCTAATACAGCCAACTTGGCCACTGCAAAGGTGGGGTCTGGATTTGTTAGGACCACTTCTAGCAGCACAAGGCAACTTGAAATATGTTGTGGTGGCAGTGGAGTACTTCTCTAAGTGGATCGAAGCAAAGCTCTTAGCTACAATAACTTTAGCCACGATACAGAAATTCTTTTGGCAAAATATTGTTTGTCGCTTCGGCGTGCCGAAGGCTATCACCGTTGATAATGGAACTTAGTTCGATGCTAAAACATTCAAAACTATTTGTAACCAGATTGGTACAAAAATACACTTCGCATCAGTGAGGCAACCGGAGTCAAATGGATTGGTAGAAAGAGCAAACAGAATTATAACAACATGAATAATGAAGTCAATCTTCAACCAACCCAAAGGAAAGTGGCCAGACAATTTAATAAAGGTGGTGTGGAACCACAACACTGCTGTATAAAGGTCAATAGGATTTACCCTGTTCAAGCTTCTGTTTAGTGACGAAGCAATAACACCGGAAGAAGCAAGAACGGGTTCAATAAGAACCTTAGCTTCAACAGAGGATGAAGGTGATTACCAAATAACAAAAGACACCATAGAAGGGACTAGACTACAAGCAATAGAACACATCCATAAGTACCAAGCCAAAACAATCAAATGGCGTGATCCAAAGGTAAAATTGAAGAATATCAAGCCAGAACATTTGGTGCTTCGTAGAGTGGCCAACCCAGATACAGTGGGGAAGCTTCAACTCAAATGGGAAGGTCACTTTTTGGTGGTATCTTCGTCGAGACTTGGATCTTACAGGCTAAAAGACATGGATGGCAATGACATACCAAGGTCTTGGAATGCAGATGAGCTTCGAAGATATTATGTGTAAACTATGTAGTTTTCTATTTTTTCCTATGGCACCCTTTTCCTTTCAAGAGGGGAGAAATGTTTTTAATGGGGCCATAGGTTGTAATTTTCATTTTTTGTTTAGCCCTGTGCAATACAAGGGCCAAATCCCCCCACATGTAAAATTAACATCAGGGACCACACCATCGAGTGCAAAAAGCCATGAAGAAGCTCAAAAGTCATCCCTAAGGGGAGGCAGAGCTAAAATGTCACCTAAAAGGTGAAGAAGCTACAAAGTCATTCCTAAAGGGATGCAGAGTAAGTTACGAAGCTCCAAAGTCGTTCCTAAGGGAATGCAGATCTAAAATACCACCTAAATTAAAGGTGAAGCTCCAAAGTTGTTCCTAAGGGGATGCAGAGCTTAAATGCCACCTAAGTAAAAGGTGAAGAAGCTCCAAAGTCGTTCCCAAGGGAATGCAGAGCTTAAATACCACCTAAGTAAAAGGTGAAGAGACTCAAAAGTCGTTCCTAAGGGGATGCAGAGTCTGGGTGTGTTTTTGGCATACATTTGCATATTTCATCACATCATCTTTTGCATTCATAAAGTCATACATTAGACATCCATAGGATCATCATCATGACATAAAAGCATAGACATTGACAGGAAAAAGAGGGGATCCTGTTTTCGATGAGAAAATGTTTCGAAGGTGCTTCGTACCAAATGAAGCTTCGTCCTATATAAAGATGCTTCATTTTCAAAGGGAACCTGGTTGCATAAGAAAATGGTTCAATGTGAACAAAAAGAAGGGAAGGTGTTTTCGCCTTCAGCTCAAAAGGCTACCAGCATTTGTTTCGTCCACAGCAAAGCAATTCAGACACGAAGAAAAAGGTAAAATGGCATTACATGATATTTACAAATGTTTACAATAATTTGTTCACTATCAGTTACAACTTTTTGTTATATGGTACAAAGGATTTCTAAGTGTTTCTACAGATAACTACAAAAGGAGATTTCAAGGTCTTCTTCGGCATTTCAGAATCAACTTTGGCTTATCGACCCTCAATGCCATCATTCTGCAGAGTAGCAAAAATATAAGGTAATCAGAAATTTGACGAAGGAACATCAAGGTAAAAAACAAAGGTAAAATTCCATACTGTGTCAAGTAGCTTTCGGGCTTTGTCTCCAGCCAATTCATGCCCACCCTTAGCCCAAATTTGAGTAATAAATCTATTTCCTATGCTTCAGGCTTCAGTTGGAATGTCAACCAGATCCGATGATGAAAGATTGAAATTCGGCCTGTTGACAGCTTTCGCGTGGTTACATCTGGCTTTTATGAAGGCAGCAGCTATAGCACGAGAAGCTACCAGCGCACAAAAGTCTCTGTGGCCATTTATGACTTCGTTAAGGACATCAACCTCCTTTTTAGTACATTCGAGTGCCTCAGGTATATCTTTGGCTGAGAGGCTGGTTTCTTCGGATGCATCTCCAACTGAATTGAATATACTCCTCCGTCGGGCGGTGCATCGGCTTGCAAACTCGAAGCATCTATCTTTCAAAGCCTTCACCGCCTCACTAAGCTTTGAATTTTTCTCAGATTCAACCTTAAGTCTTGCTTTCAGAGCTTTGTTTTCCTGTTTGAACTGATTAAAGTTCTCCTTCAAAAGTGCTTGAGCATCGGACAAGTCTTTGCTTAATTTCTTATTCTGAGTTTGCGCTTTGGCAAGGGACCCTTCGGCTCAACACAACATTTTGTCTTTCTCCTTCAAAGAGTCTTCGAGTTCTTTGACCTTATCCTCCAAGCCCTTGATAATGATTTTGTGTTTCCTGTCTTCGCCGTCTTGTTGCATCTTTAAATCTTTGCTCAGTTGTAGACTCTGTAAAAGCAGGCCCAAACTTAGAATATTTAAGCTAATGCAGACACACAGGGGTAACTTAAAAGAAAGTACTTACTTTAAATATGGAATAAAACATGCTCCCTATAATATGATGGCGCCTATAACAGTTGATATTCCTTTCAAGCTTCAGGAATCCGATGCTCTTTGACAGGGTGCCTATAATCTTTGCACTGACACGATCACGGATACATCCTATAACTTCTTCGTCCACCTCACCAAAGAGCATGGACCCTGGCTGGTAGCCACAGTTGATAGCAAAGTCCTTCAACTCAGCTGCATCCTATTCGGAAAGCTGCTGGACACCCAGGTGCCGTAGGTCGTAGTCTGCTCCTTCCAAAGAAATTTCTTTAGCTTTCTTCCCTTTGTCTGACACTTCTGTGGCCACCTCCTTCTCCACAGCCACGTCTGATATAATTTTGTCAATTTTGGACATGGTGGCTATGAGATCTTCGCCTTCAGTTACAACGGCAGCTTCGGCATCAGTAGTTTTCACAGATTTGTCTGCTAAAGTTGGAGGCGGGGTTTGCTCAATTGCTTGGAGTATGTTCATCATACGTCTCTTTTTTTGTCCCCCGTCTCTTCCGTGGGTAGCCGAAGTGTTTTCCTTTTTCTGTAAAAGGTTTGTCAGTTCCAATCCCAGAGGACTTAGCAGCTTGAATGGTGGGGATTCAGTCATTACCTTCAAAATTTCGAACACTTCGGCAACAGAAGGCGACAGAGGGCTCAAGGTTTTTCCAGTGCTTCATCTACCTTTGGTTCGGCAGAAGGTATCTTGTCAAGTTTCCGTTTCTTAGGAGCTGGTGCCTTCGGCTCCGGCACTGTTTTCACTTTCTTCAGGGCCTCTTCGTCTTCCTTCATAGACCGGGCAGCTTGTCTGCTCAGAATGCAGACAACTCTTTTTATTTTCACTCCCCCGGCCCTTCATCAAGTCTATCGTAATCCAGGTACTCAAAGTTCAAGGCATCCATTACCCGATTTAACCTTCGTTTCGGTCGGGTGCCAAAGGCAGCAGTCATTAATTGATCCTCTTTCTACGTATAATTTCCAAGAATTTCATTACACATAGTTTCAATCATTTCTAGCCATTCAATACATGGTTTCTTGAATTGCTTTTCTAACTTGAAGCGGAAGGGAAGGCGAACAAGTTCATATTTCTTTCCTCCTTCCTTCTTCGGCATCCCCCAGCCGCTAGAGGTTGGAAAGGTTCTATTTGCTATGTATTTGTGCACTAAGTCTCTAGTGCTAATTTCAGCAGCCACCACTCTGAATTTGACTTCGGCCACCTGGCATGGGGAGCCGAGTTGCATATTGCATAATGGCCTTGTCATCCTAAAGCTCAACCTTAGAGAACTCATAACCATAGTCATGAGTTTTTCCCTGTTCTTATCGTCAGCTTTTACATAGAACCATTCGTTTGTCCACCTGGTCGGCCACTTGGTGTGGTAGCTGATTACCGGGGCCTTGGTGTCCTTTCGGTATGCAAAATTATAGCATCCAAAGTTTTTGTGAAGGCTATCCACCCTAGCCTTCGTCTGATAGTGCAACTCATGCACTCGGCAGAAACTTTGGCATTGGCACTTATGCCCTGGCTTCGGAGAGCCCATATGTAAACACTCAGCCTAACAATGGCATTTGGTGTCAGCTAATGAAGATATATTTCAAACCTCTTCAAAACCTCTCCTATTATATCATATAGAGGAAACTGAAGCCATGCCCTGATGAAGCTTTTAAAAACAACAACTTCATCCTTCTTCAGCTCCGGAACCACTTCCTCGCCAGCAAAGCAAATAAGTTTACTCTCATTTTCCCCAAAATAGCCTAGCTTCTTCATCATAACTAGGTCCTCTGCTGACACGATAGATTTTCCAAATTCAATATGGCTCGGTTTTGATGGGCTCAAAATACTGTTGTCTTCTTCGATTTCATCATCACTCCTATCCTCAACTATAGTCTGCTCAGCTTCGACACTTTCAACTTTGGCAGTTTCAACTTCGGCAACAGCTTCTTCCGGCACAACTAGACCCGATCGCCTCATCATTTCTGATATTGGCGCTGTTTCTGTCATTTCAACATCATCTCCCTCACGGGACACCCTAGCAGTGGATCTTACTCAGGCCATTTCAAGTGCTGCGGTTCCTTAAGACGAAGCTGACTTTGAATGACGAAGAGCGTGTTTGGAAAGCACAATCTAGAAAGCTTCAGCTTTGGTTAAAACTTTTAAGAGCACAACAGTGTGATGGCAATGAATGCTGTGGTAACTCCTCACCAACCTGTCTGCTTATATAGTGCTGCAGGGGAAGAAGGCGAACCACCAGACCGTCTACACTGGCTAAGCGGTGGACCATTCGACGCTCGGAATATTTTAATCGTTTTTCGATAACAAGCTTAGGGAAGGTGTTTTTGTGTTTTTCGGACCTTCGGTATTCTGAAGCCTTTGTGTTTTTTTTGCGAATCGAGCTTGTTACGAAAAACGATCTAGCACCGTGTAACACCCTAAATCCATCAATTAAAAATAACTTAGTTTATATTATTAATATCCAATAGAAAGGTAACTATTTATCTTTTTTTAAATAATGAAATGGTGATACAAATAAAGTAAACAATTTCTTGATAAAATATTACCAAGTGTTTTTTATGCATTCTTACTAAAGCACAAGCTTTGTTTGACTTGATTTGTAAATCTAATTCTTGAATTTAGTTTTATGAAGAAAACTTTATTTTATAGAATAATAATAAATTGTTAAAATAATATACATAGATTAATAATTTTCGTTTGTAGGTATTTCATTTTATTGATGTCCTTTTCATGGAGCCCAAACTATTTAAATAATAGACTTTTGATTAAAAGACTTATTCTTTAAAATTGAGTATTTTTATCTATAAAATATCATCTTCTAAATTTATTATAGTTTTTTATGAGGTATTTAAATAAATATAAATATATTAACACTCATATATTAATAAACAATAAAAGAGAAAGCGATTAGAAATTTGAAAAGAAAAACAAAAAAAACGAAACGTAAAACACAACTCACGCGCACACATCTAAAATGAAAAAAAAGAAGAAAAAAAATAAAATCAAACAAAAAAGTCATGAATGCTCGGCCTACTCTCCTTTCTCCTTCTCTCTTGCAAGTGGGGCCACAGCATCAACACCTCCCATGTTCTTGTCGTGGTCAACGCTTCTCTGCTGCCCGCTCTCGCATCTGCCGCCGCGATGCATCTACGCCGGGTGCCACTTGCCGTCTGCGCTCCTGCGCCCCCTCGGCACCCAAGCGTCGCCTCGCCTCGCCTTCCCACGCACCACGCTGGCAGCATTCATTTCTCCACTAAGGTAGTGTTTGGTTGAGGAGCCAAGTAGAACGGAGCCGTTCTATCCCTGATTCTAGGAACAGAGCTGCTCTGTTCTGTGTTTGGTAAGTTGGAACGGAGCGGCTCTGTTTTTTGTTTGGTTGCAAAGTGAACTGGAACGGAGCGGCTCTGTTCTTTGTTTAGTTGCATAGGGAGGAGCGCGAGCTGCTGCGCACGGATGGGAGAGCGAGCTGTGGGAGCAGGCTAGGAACGGAGCGGCTCCGTTCTATTGATTTTTTTGGAGTGGGATGGTTCCAGATCTGAGAAGAATATTCCCTAATTGGAGCCACTCCGTTCTAGTTACTTTGTAACCAAACAACAACAAAACTGGGACAGAACGTCTCCGTTCTACTTGGCTCTTCAACCAAACACTACCTAAGCAGACCGTTTCCCTCTCGCTCCCATGACGCCTTCAGTTTCTCCTCTACCATTAATGGCTGCCATGGACCTCTGAGCTCCCCGCCACCCTCTTATCCTCCACTCGGCCTATAAAGACCGGGTTCGCCCCCTGCTCTCGCTCTTGTGCATCCCTGCCACCGCTAGCTGTGCAAGCAGTTGCCTGCCAGAGCTCCTCCAGTGGTCCCTTGCTCACCGACGTCGTGGATCGCCGTAGTCATCCCCTGCGTCGTCCGATCCTGTCACCATGCAGTAGTTGTAGATTGTCACGTCATCACTGACACAGTTCAGCTCACCAAAATCCAACGCCATCGCGCTGTCGCTCCAGGGACCCCTCGACGAAGCTCGCCAGCCCCGTCATCGAAGCATTTCCTGCACAGCGACGCCAACCGATCCACTCATCCGTCTCTGTGCCATCGCTGTCCGTTGCCATTCATCGCCATTCATCGTTGTTCGCTGGAACAACACCCTAGAGTCCCAGACATCCATCGTTGGCATCGTCGACTCCTCGCCGACATTGTGTCGTGCGCCGCGACCTTGCCGTCCCCTGTTTTTTTTCTACTCCTCTGTTGCACGCCTTGTCGAAGGTATCATATTTCTAATCTACCTCCTAGAAACTATGGTTAATAATGTATTAATTCTTGCAACATTGATTTATGCGTATTTGATATACAAATAAAATCAATATTATTTAGATAGCTATGTATTAGTACGCTGATCAGTTTGAATTGATAGTTGCAATGATTTATATGTTTTTGTAAATTAATTTGTATTATGTTTGTTATAATGTGTTTTATCATCTTATGAACCTTTAACCTTAGATATATCACATATGGCGTTTTATAAAAGATTAAATAGGTGAACTTAATATTTGTATATTTTAATTAAGATATTTTAAGCTCATGTCTTGTTTTATAAAGTATAGATCACACATTTTTGAAAAGAATACCTTTTTAATTATAACCTTTGCTTGTAATGTTTTTGAAAAGCAAATGTTCTTTTCGTTAAGCTTTCTTTTAGCTTTGCATATGGTGAATGTTGTATGTTATTGAGTGGTGTTTGCTTCTTCTTGTTTGTTTGTGTGATATTCAGTGGTTGATCTAGTAGTTAAGAATCAAGATCTATTCCGATCCGTGGAAGAATCTCAAGTTTTCTATAAGCAAGGCAAGTGGACTTCTTCCTCTGCATACTCTGTTTGATCCCAAACAATACATTTAATAAAGTTTATTCTTCGATATATATATGCATAATTTGATGGGTTATCTATTTAGATACATCTAACCTTTCCAACCTTACTCCTTGTTTAAACCGGGATTATGATCTAATCAAGTAGCTATGCTATTGCTACAACTTAACTTTATGCAGTCACTCCTGTTTATGATATTAATGTTCCAAATGGTAAGTTTATATTATTGTTGTTAACCCGATGGTTAAACAAGATTATTTCATATTAATTGGAACATGGAGTGACCACCCGGGAAAACTATCATGGCTCTGGTCTTGGCTAAATAACTAGGGAAGTCTTATGTTGGGTGCTGGTCGTGGTCGACTGGAACTGGGGCATCTGCCAAGCGCTTATAGTTCTGGCTCAGGCAGATTGGATATGGGCATAGTTCCCAAAGCTTTACCCTGCAGTCTAGACTATAGGTTGGTTATATTAGGTGTGCTTTTATGTAGTTTGACCATTTCCAGCATTTGCGTAATGAGGACTCTAGGGAGAAGCCTTGTAGTGAGACCCTAGCCATTCACCTCGGAAGTGAATACGGGTCTAGCTAACCCGGGCTAGAAGGGAATCGCGACCCATGGGTAAAGATGTGCCACCTCTGTAGAATGTAAAACTGATATATCAGCCGTGCTCACGGTTATGAGCAGCCTGGACTGCTCACATGATAATTGAATTTGAAGATGGAAATAAATCGAGATCCAATGATCTACCAATGGTTTGCTTAAGTGGTTTCACTTAAATGTTTTTGATATACTGTTATACCTTTGTTTAATGGGAATACTTGGGATTCACACTTATTAGTAAGACCGGCATGATGCAACAACCAAATAAAATACTTCTAGGGATTATTATTATTATACGACTCGAAGTTTTGGAAATAGGTAGGGTTTTAGCGAAAAGAAATGGGAAAGAGAGGTAACGTCCGAATTTGGCGAGTGAAAAAAAGAAAAAAAATTCAACTCCAAAATTCGGGGCGTTACATTAATAAAATGTTGACCAACTAAAATGCTTACTGCTCAACCTTAGCCTCACCATGTTAAACTTGCATTAGTTTTTTCCCCACTTGCTGAGCCCCGACCATAAGTGAGCTCACCCTTGCTTAATTTTGATCAGAAGTTTGCAGATGAAGATATGATGCTGAACTCCATGGATGCTAGTCTAGTGATACCCTCGGTCATCTTCCTGTGGATGGATGTCCATGTTTCGCTGTACTTTGATGAATAAAGGTTAAGACATTATGTCTGTTTGAAGTGTAATATGTTAATATAATAGTTATTTACGCTTTTATGCATTGTTCTTTTGATATATTACACGTGTGACATCAACATATGTGTGGAAATAGATCCTAGCACACATATGCTATGCATCTGGCTCTACCCTTAGAAACGGGTGTGACAGAAGTGGTATCAGAGCAATGTGACCGTAGGTCGCTAGATTAGTTAGAAATGGAAAGCCCAGTCAGTCGTTCAAAACTTGACTTAATTGTCTCCATAAAAACTTACTTTATATCAAAACTCATCTCTTTTATCTTCAACCCTTCTTGTCTGATTCTTCATCTATCAGAATGTTCTAATGAGAAGCATTGCAAGATGATCAAGCTAGGATTGCAGAATTTGAAGCGAAGTTTGCCAGAAGAAACCCTTTCGAAGCTATCGACGATGCCCTATTCTCTGTCTTACCCCCACTCTGCAAGAAGTTTTGTTATGGATCCCCTGGATCTATTATTTGACTTCTTGGCCAAGGTGATGGGATTGTTCTTTAGTATTAAGATTTTCGACTAGATCGGTAATGGCGATATTATATTATAGTGGTTTTCTAATTCATAATATTGCTATATAACCCTTGACTTCTTATACTTTTGTTTTCTTGCCATTGTATTGCCACCCTTGCGCAATATCTACCTTGATATATTAAAGTTTTGCCTCTCTACTTTTCTCCTTGATAATGCTTTCTCCCTATTGAATTCTTATACTTTGCTTTAATGCCATTGTATTGCCACCCTGGCACAATATCTACCTTGATATATTAAACCTTTGCCTCTCTACTTTTCTCCTTCATAACGCTTTCTCCCTAACTCATTTCATATCCTTGGTTGTATCATTTATCCTCACTTTAATATTTCATGGTTATCTTATTTCACTCTTGTCCATGAACAGATATGTCTTGTCTAACTCCTTGATAATTCTTACCCAACTCCTTGGCTTTATAATATCTTTCTTATTCCAAACCCTTGTCTCACCTTTTGTTTTGGTTGAATGAGTAGAATTGGATTGTGTTGTGCTGGTATGTTTGAATTCATTGTCCTTTGTGTTCCTGTTTGATTTGCTTCTTTGAAATGATTGTTGGTGTATTGTGTGACTTTTGTCCACAATGGCATCAGTTAGCTAGAAAAAACCTTAGATAGATGGGTTTTCTCTGCTCTTTATAATCTGTCTTTGCTCAACCCTTTCATCCCTTCCATTCTTCCATACCCATACAGATGTCAGACCTTGGAATGTCAACTACAAGTGATGTCACTAAGTGCAAAGAATGCGGTGTGTTGGCAAGTCAAAACAAACATTATAATAAAATAGTTGATGAACAGACATTCAGGACACAAAAGGATGCACAACCAAACCAACAGACAAGTGACCTTGGAACATGTTGTTGTTGTGAGTACTACGGAATTCCTTGTCGCCGGATCAGTACAAACGAAAGTGAAACTACAAAACAGAAGAACCGGATTTTATTTTTTGGCATAAACAGACAAATGTCTCCCCAAAAACAACTAATAGCAGATTCTCTCATACCTAATACACTATCAGTTGATGAATTGCAAAGTATTCCAAAAAGGAAACGTCACAAGGATGCCCAGCCCCAAGAAGAAACACATGAGTGTTACATTGATGGATGGACTATCACCTACACATAGTTTCAGCCTCGTGGTCGCATCAGGTCTAAGAAACAAAAAAGGAAACATGGAGAAAGTCAAGAAATAACTTCAAGAAAAGCTTGCTATCAATGTGGACATGAAGGTCATTACTTCCGTAACTGTCCTAAGAAAAGTTCACTACAGATCACCTCCGAGATGAAGCTATCTCAGTCTTTAGACATGGAATATGAACAAAAATGCACAGAAACTTCTACCAACACAGTAAAGACAACTCCACCATGTAACTTATCAAGTCGTGCTTGCTTTGGCTGTGGTGATACCGGCCATCTTGTTAATGGTTGTCCTAAGAAGGATGTGGAGATCAATAAGGTCCAAAAGAAAAGACAACACCCTCAAACCCATGCATCAACAAAGAATAAACAACGGAAAGAGTCCACAGGAAGGATAAGTTATGCAGTGACAGGAACCATTCCAAGTGATGATGCAGTAATTTATGGAACACTAGTCATTCACACAACCATCGCCACCGTGTTGTATGATCCTCATACGACACATTCTTTTATCAGTGCCCAGTTTGCAACAAAGTATGGGATCTTAAAGTGTCCCTTGAGATCAAGGAAGATCATCAGTGCACCTGAAGGAAAAATGTTAGTAAACTACATATGTCCAAAAGTAAGTGTTAAAATCAACGGGATAGATTTTCCAGCTGATCTCCTAGTGATAGAATCAATGGGAAAGGATGTGATTCTTGGAAAGAATTGGTTACAAAGAACTAAGGCAGTAATCCAATATACTGAGATAACCATGTGTTTGGAAACCCCATCTGGAGAAAGAATAGTAGTTGAAGACAACCGACCTCTAGCCCTGAAGATTGGCGCATCTGACAAGGAAGAATAATATATCATTTAGCTAGAAGGAGTATGTCTCACGAAAAAAATGTGTCAAGGTGTTGCCCCTTAGATTTGTAATTGTGCTAAGTGATATATGAATAAATTTGGAGAATCTCTCGCACCTATTGTGTTTTGCCTCTTATAAAGAGAATAAAGTATGGTGTCATCTGCTATTTGCAAACAATGTGATGCTCTACTCTAGTTTCCCTAAAGTCCCACTCAAGTCTCTCTCAATTTGTGCTCAAAGAAATATTGTTGGATCAGAAAGATGATTTGGATATTATGCTCTGAAAAGTTCAAAAGATCTTTGTTTAGGATTATAACATTTGTACACTCTTGTAGTATGATGAAGTTAGGTTGAATCAAAAATCATCCTTAACTAATCTTATCTTGGAAATCAAAATGTTGTGTTAGCTCTTTATCTTAATGTCATACAAGCCTCTTATGTAGTTTGTCTCACTAACTCTTTTACCCTCTGACTAGATGATAAACCCTAATGGAAATGAAGTAAATGATGCCAACGACAATATTCCTACTTTAACAACTATGAACAAGAAAAATGAATCACGGAGATATTCGATGAATGGAATGAAGAACAACAAAAGGAATAGAAAATTTTTGGATACATGATTAGTCCACCTCAACCACAAGCAAAAGCTACAAAACACATGGACACCCAAACAGGAGAATCAAGTCAGGCTCAGCTATATGAAATACAGACACCCAATCAACCCTCACCCCCTATTGGTCAAGCAAAGATGACTCGCAAGGAACTTAAAGCAAGAGGTGCTTGCTACTACTGCAAAAATGAAGGACATATTATTCGCGAATGCCTCAAGAAGCGTCTAGACCAACTAGAGAAGAAGGCTGCAAAGCATGACCTAAGCAATAATCCAGAAGACCAACCATTTTATAAGTACGATGATGAAGGTCGCCTGATTAGTATTCATTGTAGAGCAAAGAAGAAGTAATAAGTTCCTTAAGTTTGGAAGAGTCCGTTGTGAACCAAGAACCTATGAATAACCTTGAATCACCTTTGTTTTTCTTGCTAACCTTTCCTAATCTCGAGGACGAGATTCTTTTTAGGGGGGGGGGGAGATTTTGTAACACCCTAAATCCATCAATTGAAAATAACTTAGTTTATATTATTAATTTCCAATAGAAAGGTAAATATTTATCTTTTTTTAAATAATGAAATGGTGATACAAATAAAGTAAACAATTTCTTGATAAAATATTACCAAGTGTTTTTTATGCATTCTTACTAAAGCACAAGCTTTGTTTGACTTGATTTGTAAATCTAATTCTTGAATTTAGTTTTGTGAAGAAAACTTTATTTTATAGAATAATAATAAATTGTTAAAATAATATACATAGATTAATAATTTTCGTTTGTAGGTATTTTATTTTATTGATGTCCTTTTCATGGAGCCCAAACTATTTAAATAATAGACTTTTGACTAAAAGACTTATTCTTTAAAATTGAGTATTTTTATCTATAAAATATCATCTTCTAAATTTATTATAGTTTTTTATGAGGTATTTAAATAAATATAAAAATATTAACACTCATATATTAATAAACAATAAAAGAGAAAACGATTAGAAATTTGAAAAGAAAAAAACAAAAAAAAAACAAAACGTAAAACACAACTCACGCGCACACATCTAAAATAAAAAAAAGAAAAACAAAAATAAAATCAAATAAAAAAGTCATGAACGCTCGACCTACTCTCCTTTCTCCTCCTCTCTTGCAAGTGGGGCCACAGCATCAACACCTCCCATATTCTTGTCGTGGCCAACGCTTCTCTGCTGCCCGCTCTCGCATCTGCCGCCGCGATGCATCTGCGCTGGGTGCCGCTTGCCGTCTGTGCTCCTGCGCCCCATCGGCACCCAAGTGTCGCCTCGCCTCGCTTTCCCACGCACCACGCTGGCAGCCTTCATTTCTCCACTAAGCTGACTGTTTCCCTATCGCTCCCATGACGCCTTCAGTTTCTCCTCTACCATTAATGGCTGCCATGGACCTCTGAGCTCCCTGCCACCCTCTTATCCTCCACTCGGCCTATAAAGACCGAGGCTCGCCCCCTGCTCTCGCTCTTGTGCATCCCTGCCGCCGCTAGCTGTGCAAGCTGTTGCCTGCCAGAGCTCCTCCAGTGGTCCCTTGCTCGCCGACGTCGTGGATCGCTGCAGTCATCCCCTGCGTCGTCGGATCCCGTCACCATGCAGTAGTTGCAGATTGTCACGTCATCACCGACACAGTTCAGCTCACCAAAATCCAACGCCGTCGCGCAGTCGCTCCAGGGACCCCTCAACGAAGCTCGCCAGCCCCGTCGTCGAAGCATTTCCTGCACAGCGATGCCAACCGATCCACTCATCCGTCTCTGTGCCATCGCTGTCTGTTGCCATTCATCGCCATTCGTCGTTGTTCGCTGGAACAACACCCCATTGTCCCAGACATCCATCGTTGGCATCGTCGACTCCTCGCCGACATTGTGTCGTGCGCCGCGACCTTGCCGTCCCCTGTTTTTTTCTACTCCTCTGTTGCACGCCTTGACGAAGATATCATATTTCTAATCTACCTCCTAGAAACTATGGTTAATAATGTATTAATTATTGCAACATTGATTTATGTGTATTTGATATACAAATAAAATCAATATTATTTAGATAGCTATGTATTAGTGCGCTGATCAGTTTGAATTGATAGTTGCAATGATTTATATGTTTTTGTAAATTAATTTGGATTGTGTTTGTTATAATGTGTTTTATCATCTTATGAACCTTTAACCTTAGATATATCACATATGACGTTTTATAAAAGATTAAATAGGTGAACTTAATATTTGTATATTTTAATTAAGATATTATAAGCTCATGTCTTGTTTTATAAAGTATAGATCACACATTTTTGAAAAGAATACCTTTTTAATTATAACCTTTGCGTGTAATGTTTTTGAAAAGCGAATGCTCTTTTCGTTAAGTTTTCTTTTAGCTTTACATATGGTGAATGTTGTATGTTATTGAGTGGTGTTTGCTTGTTCTTGTTTGTTTGTGTGATATTCAGTGGTTGATCAAGTAGTTAAGAATCAAGATCTATTCCGATCCGTGGAAGAATCTCAAGTTTTCTATAAGCAAGGCAAGTGGACTTCTTCCTCTCCATACTCTGTTTGATCTCAAACAATACATTTAATAAAGTTTATTCTTCGATATATAGATGCATAATTTGATGGGTTACCTATTTAGATACATCTAACCTTTCCAACCTTACTCCTTGTTTAAACCATGATTATGATCTAATCAAGTAGTTATGCTATTGCTACAACTTAACTTTATGCAGTCACTCCTGTTTATGATATTAATGTTCCAAATGGTAAGTTTATATTATTGTTGTTAACCCGATGGTTAAACAAGATTATTGCATATTAATTGGAACATGGAGTGACCACCCGAGAAAACAGTGCTACCATGAGAACTATCATGGCTCTGGTCTTGGCTAAATAACTAGGGAAGTCTTATGTTGGGTGCTGGTCGTGGTCGACCAGAACGGGGGCATCTGGCAAGCGCTTATAGTTCTGGCTCAGGCAGATTGGATACGGGCATAGTTCCCAAAGCTTTACCCTGCAGTCTAGACTATAGGTTGGTTATATTAAGTGTACTTTATGCAGTTTGACCATTTCTAGCATTTGCGTAATGAGGACTCTAGGGAGAAGCCTCGTAGTGAGACCCTAGCCATTCACCTCGGAAAGTGAATATGGGTCTAGCTAACCCGGGCTAGAAGGGAATCGCGACTCATGGGTAAAGATGTGCCACCTCTGCAGAGTGTAAAACTGATATATCAGCCGTGCTCACGGTTATGAGTAGCCTGGACTCCTCACATGACAATTGAACTTGAAGATGGAAATAAATCGAGATCCGGTGATCTGCCAATGGTTTGCTTAAGTGGTTTCACTTAAATGTTTTTGATATACTCTTATACCTTTGTTTAATGGGAATACTTGGGATTCACACATATTAGTAAGACATGTGTTGTTAATTGTCACACCGGTTTTAGAAGGCAAACCGAATGCGAACCATGTACGTCCCAGGATCAGCAATTCACGAACACAGTAGTTACATAACATGGACATCATCACACAGTGCTCAAATAGTATTAAAAAGGGAAATAATAGTCGATTACATCATATGTCTGAGACATCCACATAGTCTTTACAATAAATCAAAGTGCGAAAACGAAACGTAGATAAACGCGGCCTTGAGAGGCAGCCGACTGGGGGTTGCCGCTAACCCACACCTAGAACTCATCGTAGTCTTGGAATTCTTGGAAGTCTCCTTCCACGGCTTCATCTTCTCCTGAGCAGTGGTTGCAATGCGGACAACCTGGGGGGGTTGGTGTGTAGAGCAAGGGTGAGTACACATCAACATACTCAGCAAGTATCATGTTTGGCTGTGGTGGACTAGCTTTATGTGGGGGTAAGTCAAGCAGTTGCTTTTAGTCAGTCAGATTTATTATAACTAGTAGAGAAAGCCAAGTTTTAGAGTTAACCCACGTTATTAACCCAAACGTACTCCTTTCCAAACGGAAAGAGTACCACTTACCATTACCAGAGTCAATACTAAGAACCATCAATCTCATTGCCACCTGCAAATCCGAACATCTCTGATCAAGTACCACTAATCACTGGAGCTCCCTTGGCCGCTCATAACCGCGAGCACGACTGATATATCAGTTTCATAACACTCTGCAGAGGTTGTGCACTTTACCCACAAGCCGTGATTCCCTCTTGCCTCGGGCCGATCAAACCCTTAAACACTACCAAGGTGAATAGGCAGGGTTTCACTACGTAGCCTTTACAAAGATTCCCTGAGGTTGTAGCTGCCCGTTAGGTTTCCTAAATGTACCGCACTCCTCCCCAAGGGGCAAACCAACCTTGGCAGAGCGAGCCGCATACACCGAGCCCCATTGACGGCACGACGGCGAAGCGAACTACACCTCAGTTCCTCTAATTATTCAGCTAAGAGCGTCCCACTCCGCCCTCATGGTTGCACTGTTTTCCCGGGCGGTCATCCAACGAACAGGTCCTTATGGAGAGGCACTCGAGAAACCGCTCGAGCCCCCTTAAATGTCACAGTACCATCATCATAATCAAAAGGGAAAACAGCGTATCATAGATAATCTCATCATGTTCATTGATTAATGTGAAGCGCTAGCATAAAGCTAAACTGAAATAACCCAACCAAAATAGGTAAACAAGGACAAGATAGACAAAAGCTAGTCAATCCTTAGTTGTAATTGTGTAAATGCGGGAAGTGAATTATAAGAATGAGTAGGACATAGATGGGTCAAGGGCCACTTGCCTCCACCAACCGACTGCTGCTCAGGGGCTTCTCTTGCGAGTTTCTCGGGCTCCTCGACCAGATCGTTCTCTATGCGAATACAATCATACATTCACATCTCAAATCAGAAAAGTAAACAATACACCATACAAAGAGATGAATCCAATAGTCATACACTCGACATATGACTAGCGCTTACGACCATTTTAAGTAGTGAGAATAACATAACCCTTACTATAATTGACAACTTGCTATGTTCATGTTAAGTGAAATAATGAACTTACCCACTTCATTTCATGTAGTTATACAATCCGATATTTAACATAGATGTAAAGATAGTTATTATCTAAGCATAATTAATCCACGCCTAGTTATTGCCGCTTCTTAATACAGTTCAATGAGTACTAGCACTTTTAAATGGTGAAGAGCATCATCGCGCGACAATTCGCACATAAAAGGCAAATGACTAAGCGTGACGTTTAAGCGTTGCACGGGCGAGCGAGCGAACGAGTGAGTTGCTAGCCGCGCGCTACGCCGTGCTGGGGCTCTGGCCGTGAACCGTGTTGCAAGCTACGGGCAGCCATGCTGCGAGCAGCCGTGCTGCGCACCGCGAGCCGCGCCGGGCGGGGCTGCGCTGCGTGCAAGCCAGCAGGGGCGTGCCGGGGACAGGAGACTGCGTTGTGACGGAACCTCCCAAGTCATTAGGTCCACCTACAGTTGTCCTTGTCCAACAGACATCAGACAACCCTGCAGATGCCCCTGAATCACTTGACAAGTTCGGTATCTATTTTTTTACCTTTCCCAAGAGCATTTCACCCATCACGCAGACATTATAGATCATCGGAGATACGAAAATGCGGAAGCGGTTACATAAACTTACCTTTATTTTAAAAGTAAGGAAAAGTTATATATTACAGACCAGGATATAACTTATGAGTGTGGAGTATTAATATTACAGAGCCAAGGGAGGCAAAACCCCCTCCCGATAAGTTGTTAAACAAAAGTTCTTATGGAGGAACTCTTCCTCCCGAGCTTCATTCTTGTTTTTCTTCTTTTGGAACCACCTTGGAACAGAAACAACAAAAGTTTGTTGCTTCCTCACCTAAAAACAATAGGGAATAAAACCCTGAGTATGGAATTACTCAGCAAGACTTACCCGACTAAGGAAAAGACTCTCAAGGGTATGCTCGCTTAAGGGAGTCAAGGTAAGGCTGATCAATAATCAATGACTCTGTTTGCAGAAATGCTTACTAAAGTGGATCCTTAAAAATCCAATTTTATTTTGTTAGGTTAAGTAAGATTACCTGCAACTAGAATTCTTTCTATCCTAGTTCAAACACTTGACCTGCACTAGCCAATTTCTTTATCAACCCATCATCTTCACTGGAGTTCTACGTGTAAGTCAGTGACCAAGTCTTCATAACCGCGAAGGTATGGCGACCCGAATCGATTATACTCAGCTGAGGATCTCTGATCACACGACATATGTAGCACTTAACCCTTGCATATGTCAACCCGCCACCGGGGTTCTTAAGACCAGATCAGGTTCACGTCAACCGAGAGCACAGATACACCACCGTCCAGCCTCTTGCCACGGAGGGTACACGCTACTCTCGCCACCGCTCCACGCCCATTACGTGTTATCTTATTCTGGCCTTAGTCTGCCCGAGGCAAGGCTTACCCATGACGAGGCATGTGACCAGTTAAAGGGTCCTCGGTCATCAAGCCTACATCGACACGGTCCTTAATCGACTCAGACAGAGACACTACACTGAGACTCTCTTCTCGTGCAAGTCACTCGCCCGGTCTCATCTTAATCATTTCAACCCAAAGTTTGGTACCTGGCAGAGGTACATCTTTTCCGATGTTGAACCCATCACGGCCATGATGGATCCACCATCAAGTTTTATTTTCAAAACATCCCATCCACTTTTGCCACATCATCTTTTTGTAAAAACAAAACGTTTGTTTCTCTAAGGCAAGACTAAGCATTAAAAAATCTTTTGTAAAATGGTGATCAAGGAAGGTAATCAAATTCAAGGAAGATAATGCAGGAATTGTTTTAACAATCAACTCCTATTACCTAATGCATCAAGCAAGTGAAAAAGATCTTTAAATCACAAGGTGGTGGCAAATGCACCGAGACTTGCCTTCGTTTATAGGTGAGTCAGGCTCAGATCCACAGATGTCAAAGTAAAATCAATTTCCTGCCTGAGGTTCCGCAGGTGGTGGTGGTGAAGTCTTCTCCTCTTCTACCTCAACATCTTCCATGTAATGCTCATGAGAGTGCAAAGATAATAAGAATTTATTATCTAAGGTTCTTGAATATAATTTTCCGTCACGGTTCTCTGGAAAACTAGGGTTTCTGGAGTCAGTAAAGGAATTCAAAGGGCAGGGGGTAGGGTTTTGGGTTCTAAGTATCAAACAAGGTTCAAAACAAACCAAATTCTACCCAAAGCTTTTAAATAATGTTTTGAGTTTATATAAAAAGTTTGGGCATTTTTGGAATTATTAACTATTTTCTAAAAATCCAGAACCAATGTTTTAAGCTATTTTAAATATTCTAAAATTCCCTATTTACCCTAAAAATCATAGAATTATTTTTATTAAATACTATGGAAAATAAGGAATCTAGAAAAATTGGTTTAACATTTTTAGGATTTTTCTACAATTTATGACAGATTTCCAAAGCTTGCTAGAAAAAGAAAAAGGAAATTAATGAACAGTCTCGGGCCGAAAGCAGCCCGAGCTGGCCCAACTAGGGCAGAAACGCGCTCGCGCGCGCACGCTCATGGCGACTTTGCAGAAAAGTCCCTGTTGTTTTGACTAACCAGAACTGGGTTCTATTACTGTTTCCTTAAGTCACTAACGAATTACACAGAGGTCCCTCGAGTTCTATTCCTTTACATGATGAAGTCCTCGACGGCGTACCGCACGGGAAGCTGACACTACAAACAAAACCCCCCTATAGCAATGCATATATGTGTTGCTAAAAGCCTTTACAAGTGTTGCTAGGGGCTTTACCAACGCATAATTATGTGTTGCCTATGCTGGCGTTGCAAGGGTCTTTTACAACGCTTATACAAGCATTGCAAAATCCTATTAATATGTGTTGGTAACCTACAACGCATATGTCTTCCCTATTGCAACGGTTACATGTGTTTGTGTCACCCATCACCCGTAAACCTGTATATCTTGGTGCAACACTTGGAATGTAATTGTCGCAATGCCTATATGTGTTGCAAGAAATAAATCATGGAATTTATAATTGATCATTTAATTGGGTCATAAATGCACTTGAAATTTTTTGGACCATCCACACATTGCAAATGAGCACAACCCAATACTATATTAAAAATAGCATATTCATTACAAAGTACCATCCAGATATTAATCCATTATGTAATGTGCATTCAAAGCACTTTTGCTATAAAAAACATATACATATAGAACTCCAACTAAGTCATACTCATTGACGATGAACCAACTAAAACTAGAAGCAAAGCAGTCATTCCAATCCAAGCCATCATCCTTCCAAACTGAAAATGAATCCCCATATTGTTCTTCAACTTCTGGGATCAATTCTTTTCTGCTTTTGAACCTGCATATAAAATTGGAATACTATAATATAATAGAACTATTGTTAGGAGAAACATTATCTATTTAAGTAAGGTGATGGAACATACACAAGTTGAAGGCCACACTATAAGGTTACCACCAACATCTCTAATAACCTTGAAGTTGCCATATGGCCATACCAGTAGTTCATTGGGCGCATATACAAGACCAACACCGGCATCAAAAATTCTTTGCCTAACTTATGGCCTCAACTTTCTGATTTGGGTCAATACCAAGTACTATCACTAAGGCAATATTCTTGTTTTTATATCTCCAACTCTTTATGAATACGTAAGTGCCAACCTAATGCATAGGCCAAAGAATAGGAAAAATATATCATGATATGAATATAGTTCTTACAAACAAGATTAAAAGTGTACCATCATCGAATTGTGAGGTAGCCACAAGGATGAACCAAGTTGAACTTGAAAATAACAAATTCTGTTTTGTAGCTCCTTTTCTGTAGCTTTCATGCAGATCCTAGAACTCATCATCATCTTGCTCCCCCTATATTGAATATAGATAGTAGATTCATAAAACTTTAATATTGTATGAAAGTTCATGATAATGAATTACTACCATTCTATAATTGTGTCACCGTTATGCATCCTATAATATTGACTAGATATGACTATTGGAAGGATTTTTGTCAGCAGATCAATTGATCATCTCTATATAATTAGACTAGATGTGTACATGGAGATGCATAAAGCATGCTACAAGTTAAAAATGCCGATCGGAGCCATGTATACAGGAATAAATGTACTGTTTCAAGTAGTACCCAAAGACCATCGCACCACGTCAGTGGCGGAGGACGTGACAAAATCAAGGTGTTGCTAACGCACTACGAAAAAATTCACTATACACCAAAGTAATTCATGGCTAGGAAAGTAATTCACAACACAATTTAAAGAGATCCTTTTTGTTAAATAACTACTATGGTGAAGCAGGATGAACAAAGCTTAACACTAATGAGACATAAAGCACTTAAAACATTAATCCACACAACAAAAATAGTACACACTGAATACCAAGTACAACAGTTACCAAAGTATCATCATAAACAACAATTCTATCCTATATAAAGTCAAGTATTGTTTGGCACAAGATAATGTTTTCCTAAAATCTAGAAGGAAGCTATAGTTGGTTCAATATAAATAGAATCAAACGTTCTAAAGTCTGTTCTTCATAGAGAAATTACAACATACCTTATAGGATAGTTAACCATCAACATGTTATTCTTACGACAGAAAATTGTTTATAGTATGAGAATTGATTCCCAAGTTAATGCGCGCGCTTTCACTTTGGAAATTCAGCACAACAGTGATACTGATACCCTGAAGTCTTTTGAAGTATCAGAAACTTAACTGAATTGTAAAATAAATGAAAGTGTAAATGCAAGGCAACAAATCTAAGCAGAAAGCACCAATCAGACAAGCTTGCAGCATTCACGCTGCGACGGAGCGAGAAACAGAGCATTGAACAGCACGCAACAGAGCTGCAGAGGCAAGCGAGCTGCGAGCAGCGGAGCAGGCAGCACGCAGGCGCAGCAGCACGGCAGCAGAGGCAGCCAGGCACGCAGGTAGCTAGGCGCCCAGCCGGCAGCCGCCTAGGCCCAGCCAGGTGAGCAGCCAGTGGGTAGCAGCGGCCAGCAGCCGAGCGGGTGAGCGCCGAGCAGCCGAGCAGAGCTGCTGCGCGGTGCGCACTGCACCGGCAGGAGTGCAGAGCGCTGGAGGCCTGGTCGCCTGGGGCTGGAGGCTGGCTGCCTGGCTGGAGCGATCGAGCGGCACTGCGGCAGTGTGCGGTGGTGGCGAGCGACGGGGCTTGCGGTTGCGGGCAAACGACAGATAACCTGATCTCTATTTGGGTCGTCCTAAGGTATTGCCCAGGCAATAGTGAGGGCCATACTGGGCCCTCCGCCCCTACACCACATGGGATCCAAACTGAAACAGAGATGCAGCGTGCAAAGACCATCGCAACACATGGGATCCAAACTAAAACATAGCTGCAGCGTGCGAGAGAAACATAGTCCAGGGACATACCTGAACAATGGCAACAACAACAATGGCAGACCCATTTAAAAGCACCTACAGGACCTACTATGACCTGCGGCAAGAACAAAAAAATATGGAAGGAATCAAGCACAACACGCAGGAACATGTTCAGTTTCTATTGATGCATAGTTGCTCTTGGATTGCAGAAGTAGTAATTAAACAGAGTGAGACTCAGATCTGCCACCAATGCCTGCCATGCATATGGTGTCTGCAGATTTCGCCATGCCTCTGTCCCTAATGTAGCCGTAGCATCCTAGTAACCGTAACAAGAAAATGCTTCAGATCTGTTTGTTATCATGAAATTAGAAATTCATATGTGTGCAAATTTACACTACCAAGCCTTGTTGTGCGATGACCATGAAACCATATTTGTCATCGATAAGCAAGAAACCTTAAATTGACAGTAAATCACAACAATAAGTAGAGCATTGCTGCAGAAATAAATTGAGGAGTAAATCACAGCAAGAAATCAGTAGAGCATTGCTGCAAAAATAGAAGGCTCATAAGCAACAAGAGATGGCCACCAGATGGAAGAACTAAAACAAATTGAGGAGTATTTCGATGGCCCTAAGTTTTTTGCAGAAGCACGAACCTTGGATTTTTCTTCTTACGAAGTATTTCGAATAGAGCAAATTCTTGGAATATTCGACGAGCGGAACCGACACCTGATACATCTTCAGCCACAGTGCCTCAGCCAGGCGGCCGCGCTGGGCCCTCCTGCCGCGTCGGACTGCTCGTGAGGAGGTGGTGGTGTCTTGGGGGAGGGGGATGAAGTTCCGCTCGGAGCCGCGGTGGATTCGAGCTGGCAGCATGCTGGCGGGTTGGGGGAGATTGGGTCTCAGTAGCCTGAGCAGCACGACGATGTTTGAGGAGGGAGGGAGGGGAGCGGCGGGCAGGGGGAGATTGGGTTTGGGGTTCCTCGCGGCGGCCCGGCCACTGTGGCGTCTTGAAGCATCGCGCCCTATCGTGGAATGGGATGGAGACTTCACGTCGTGCGTGGATGAGGGTAGAGAGGGCTCGTGTACCATTGGCGAGCAATCTTATGGTCATAATTTTAGAGGAGACATGTACCTCGGGAGGCAGCTTTAATTTGCTCCCACGATTAATATAATGTGGGATTACAAGTTTTTATTAGACTCTACAAAATAATAGAGAGAAATCAAATTGGGTATATAAAGATGATATAGAATCATGGAAAGGCAGAAACATAGGAAATACTAGTAAATTTTTCTTTCGAATTACTAGAACCAATAAACATACTCCCCCAATCTCAATTATAGGTTGTTTGGCTTTTTTCACACCAAATTTGACCACCTCGTCCTATTAAAAATTTATGAAAGTATGGAAAAAATAAACCACAATAAAAACAAATAGTAATTAGGAATTTTTGAATAAGACGAGAAAGTCAAACTTGGTGTCGAAAAAAATCAAACGATCTATATATTGAGACGAAGGTGGTACTTTGTAAGTATCAAAACCAATATACTGATTTGCATAAATATTCCATATAATGCTTGCAACACATGATAAGCGTTGCTAGGTAACATGAATACTATGGATGACACTTGCAACACATGACAAATGTTGTTAGGTGACATAAATACTATGAATGACCCTTGCAACGCATAACAAACGTTGCCAAGTAATTTAGATATATTCCACGGATGACACTTGCAACGCATGGTAAACGTTACCAGTTGATTTTCTTGCCACATATAAATATTTGTGTTGCTAGCATCCGTTGCCAACTAATTTCTTGCAACGCATAAACCATTTTGTTGCATTGTATGTGTTGCTATAGGGGTGTTTGTGTTGTAGTGTGAGCTCCGGCGAGCTAGACTAGCCGGAGGGAGCCAAGACTGGCGGCCCTGAGCAGCTGACACCGATTTGGATCTCCCCCGAACAATTCCCCTAACTTAATTTCATGGTTGGTGAACTATCAGGCTCTATCCACGCGGACCGCGGACGGTGAGGACAATTGCACGCGTTCCCGGTGACCAGAGGTTTCCCAGCTCAATTTGATGGGTTGGCGAGTATCACAGACGTATGAGAGTGCTTAAACAAGACTAAAGACAACATGATCGGACCTGATTTGCGCTGACCACGGCGAAGTGTGTTTCACGGTGGCGGAAACCGAATTGGGGGAAACCCAAAATTTAGGCACACAGGTGATCGACTGGGGATGATTCTTGGCGGCTGGGTTCATGATGATTCAACAGAGCTTACGGTCGCTTCAATTTATAGGACGCGACAGCGGTGGCTGGGGATTTTAGTGGTGACGCGCGACGGTCGGAGGAGGGAGAGGTCACTGGTGCAATGGCTTGGTGTCCAACGCCGTGGCAATCGCTTCGGTGATCAACGGAGAGCGAGAGCAGGTTATGGCGATGTGGTGGAAAGGGTTAGACACGCGGCCGACAACAGTGACGGCTTAACGGCGGTGAGAATCCTTGTCCGAGGGGTGATGAGCAAGGGGAGAGGTACCGCGGCTAGCCGGAGTGGCGTCCAGGTCACCGATGGCGAAGATTTTCTTACCCCGCGATGTTATCCA
Organism: Zea luxurians; assembly: GCA_029449295.1. Classification (NCBI taxonomy): domain Eukaryota; kingdom Viridiplantae; phylum Streptophyta; class Magnoliopsida; order Poales; family Poaceae; genus Zea; species Zea luxurians. Next base: position 45,387,994 of record JAOPSE010000022.1, on the reverse strand, counting down.
TCTGCCACAAGCATGAATCTAGACGCCAGTGACACGAATCGAGGCGGAGGATCGGTCGTCGGCGGTGAGGTTTACTGAACCCGATTAGGCTACTGTACCATTGCACCGCTTCATCAGTCGGTCTGACAGAGCAGGTTTAGCGTTGATTTACTCCCGATTTGGTGTAGTGACCGAACTAGCTCTCTGTACCAAAGTTATAGTTTAATAAACCAGCTTTAACTTTGTTACATGGTGCATCCTCAAAAGATCACAGGATCATACCTAAAATCGAACACTAAGTTCATCCAATCTCACTGTCATTGGAAAATTTAGACTTAAAATGACCTGACAGCCCAACTTTAGGTCTGATTTTCTCCAATTTCTTCTTAAAACTATGCTTACACTCTTAAGAAAAGTTGTTCTCCTTTATTAGGTCTACAAGTTTTATGTGGTGACCTAGGGCAAAAACCCTAGAATTTTAAAGCTACAGAGTTTGAAAGTTAAGCCAATTCTCTGATTTTTCAGACTTAGCCTATAGAATCAAATGAGGTCCATTTTGCAAATAAGTCCAAACTCCAAGATTTAGCTTATAAATCCACACATTTGTGAACCAAATGACTTAGGATACTCATTTATCATGGTTTTTGCACTTTAGTTCAAAAGTGGACTAATTTTGCATTTAACCCCCTAGGGTTTGGATTTAGGGTTTTCCAGGGTTTCAATTAGGGTTTTTGGTATCTCAGGGGTGTAAATATAACTTAAACCCATCCTTAGTAATATTTTATGACTATTTTACTTAGTCTTTGGGGTTTCCTCTATTTGGCTCTTGCTTTACCCTTCAGGATCCCCTTTAGGGTTAAGTATCCTATACTGGGTCTTATTTGCAAAATGCCATATCAATACAACTTGTTTGAAATTTTTGCCTAGTGAATGCACTCTAGGTGTGTCAAACATATGCAAATGCCAATGCCCATGATGTTATGCTCGAGTTTTAGTAATAGTAACACCAGGGGTGTTACACGCGCCGCGCCGCGAGCAGCGAGCACGCCGCGGGCGCGAGGAAACCGCACGCGCAGGCCGAGCCGGGCACGCCGAAGGCAGAGCGCATGGGCAGCCGCGGGCGGGCTGCCGAGCCGACCGCGCCGGGCAGCCGTGGGTGGGCTGCGCCAGGCATCCGCGCGAGGGCGTCCGCGAGTAGCCGACTGCGCCAGGCCCACGGCCGCGCGCAAGAGCCGCGCCGGGTCCACGGCCGTGTGCCAGAGCCGCGCGAAGAAAGCCCACACCGGGGTCGCAGGCGGGCGCGCCGGGGCTGCGTCACGATGGGTGCGCCGAGCTGGGCGCAGGACGAGGGTCGCGGGCGCCAGACTGTGCCGGGCGTGGGCGAGCCGCGTCGCCACGCCATGGCCGCGCGCAGGGCCGTGCCATGGCCGGGACGTGCGCCGCGCCGAGCCGCCGAGGTCGGGAACGTTGAGGAAAGGGACGGGGAGAAGGGAGCGGGACGGGCTCACCTCGAGGAGCAATGGCGGCGTGGCCAGGTGCAGGGGCGGCGGTTCTCCTGCGGCCGGGCGATGGGGAAGAGAGAGAGGCATCAGGGAAGCGATTTGCGCGAGGGAGAGAGAAGAACGCGAGTTCGTAGGAGAGAGAAGATGAACAGGGGGCGACTTCCCTAGGCTTATAGGTGGGCCCCACCGGGGGGGAACTGCGGTGGTAGGAGCGGGCGAGCCGCTGGGTGGCTGGGCCGCGCGCCAGCCGAACGGCCCAAGGCGAGGGGGAGCTTTCGCGGGCCGCGTGAGGGAAAAGGAGAGCGGCTGGGCCACGGGGAGGGGGGAACGGTGGCTGGGCCGCGCGCAAGGTGCGAGCCGGGCCGCCACCCAGGCTGGGCTGAAAGGGGAGGAGGGGAGGAGAGAGAAAAAGAAAAAGATTTTCTTTTTTTATTTTTCCTGTTTTAGCTCTAATTCATCGCTAGAATGCATAGTTCATAAACCCTCTCAATCATACCGCAAAAAAATGCAAGATCCGGCATGATGCAACAACCAAATAAAATACTTCTAGGGTTTATTATTATTATACGACTCGGAGTTTTGGAAATAGGTAGGGTTTTAGCGAAAAGAAATGGGAAAGAGAGGTAACGCCCGAATTTGGCGAGTGAAAAAAAGAAAAAAAATTCAACTCCAAAATTCGGGGCGTTACAAACCTATCCCCCTTAAAAGAATCTCGCCCTCGAGATTCAGGGTTGGCTAGCAAAAAGCTCAGGGTATTCAGCCATCACATCATCTTCACGCTCCCAGGTTGCTTCTTCCTCAGAGTGGTGATTCCATCGGACTTTGCACATTCGGATGGTCTTCCTTCGGGTGACTCTTTCTGCGGGTTCAAGGATTTGCGCTGGTTTCTCTGTGTAGGTCAAGTCCTCTTGGACTTCAAGGCCTTCCACTGGCAACTGCTCCTCTGGCACACACAAACACTTCTTCAACTGAGACACATGAAAGACATTATGCACAGCAGACAAATTTTCTAGCAAACTGAGCTGATAGGCCACTTCTCCACGCTTTGCGAGAATCTGATACGGACCAATGTAGCGGGGTGCTAGCTTGCCTTTGACTCCGAATCTTCTGACTCCTCTGATCGGTGACACTTTCAGATAGACAAAATCTCCAACCTCGAAACTCAGATCTCTTCTTCTTGTGTCTGCATAGCTTCGCTGCCTTGATTGCGCTATCTTCAAATTCTCTCGAACCATCTTGATGTTCTCTTTAGCTTCAAGCAAAATGTCTGGCCCGAACACTTGCTTTTCTCCAGGCTGATCCCATTGCAATGGAGTTCTACAACTCCTTCCATAAAGTGCCTAAAATGGTGACATCTTCAAGCTGGCCTGATAACTGTTATTATAGGAGAACTCTGCATAAGGCAACCTCTTGTCCCATCCGGACTGATCTTGCAACGCACAGGCTCTCAACATGTCCTCAAGGATTTGATTGGTCCTTTCAGTCTGACCATCTGTCTGCGGATGATAGGAGGAACTGAAATTCAGATGTGTACCCAAGGCTTCATGCAACTGCTGCCAGAAATGAGAGGTGAACTGTGTTCCTCTGTCTGACACTATCTTCTTTGGCACACCATGAAGACAAACGATCCGAGACATGTACAATTCTGCCAATACTGCATTGCTGTAGTTAGTCTTAACTGGTATGAAGTGGGCTGACTTGGTTAAGCGATCCACTACTACCCAAATGGAATCGTAGCCGGCTCGAGTTTGAGGCAATCTAACTATGAAATCCATACCGATTTCATCCCATTTCCACTGAGGAATTTGCAACGGTTGCAACAATCCAGCCGGTCTCTGGTGCTCTGCTTTGATCCACCGACAATTATCACACATAGCCACATACTCTGCGATTTCCCTCTTCATTCCGTACCACCAGAATTTCTTCTTCAGATCCTGATACATCTTCTCACTTCCAGGGTGAATCGAATAGGCTGTCTCGTGAGCTTCCTTGAGGATCAACTCCCGAATAGATTGGACATTGGGAACACACAAGCGGTCTTTGAACCATATCACACCTTCTGCGTCTTCCCTAAAATCTTTGCCTTTGCCTTCCAGAATCAGTCGCCAGATCTCACTGATCTTCTCATCATTCTTCTACGCTTCTTTGATTTCCCGCTCCAGGGTAGGTTCCAACTCAATTGTGACTCCTCGCGAATTATTCAGAAATCCGAGACTCAACCTGTCAAACTCTTTGGCCAACTCATAAGGCATCGGACGAACGACCATCAGATTGACTTGACTCTTCCTGCTCAAAGCATCTGCCACTACGTTCGCTTTGCCTGGATGGTAGTGAATCTCCAACTCATAGTCTTTGATCAGCTCTAACCATCTTCGTTGCCTCATATTCAGCTCTGACTGAGTGAATATGTACTTCAGACTCTTGTGGTCTGTGTAAACATCACATTTCTGTCCATACAGATAGTGCCTCCATGTCTTCAATGCGTGAACTACTGCTGCCAACTCTAGGTCATGGATTGGGTAATTCTTCTCATGAACCTTTAGCTGTCGGGATGAGTAAGCCATAACTCTTCCCTCTTGCATCAACACACATCCCAAACCTGTGTAACAAGCATCGCAATACACCGAGAAGGGCTTGTGCACGTTAGGCAAGACTAAGATAGGCGCTGTAGTCAACTTCTCTTTCAGCGCTTCGAAGGCCTCTTGACATTTCTGGGTCCACTTGAACTCAACTTTGTTGCCTAGCAAAGCTGTCATTGGTTTCACAATTTTCTAAAACCCTTCAATGAATCGCCAATAATATTCGGCCATTCCAATGAAGCTCTTGATTCCTCGAGCATCTGTTGGCGCTTTCCAGTTCAGAATGTCTGCCACTTTCTTCGGATCCATAGCCAATCCTTCTTTGTTGATTATGTGACCCAAGAACAGGACTTCACTAATCCAGAACTCGCACTTGCTCAACTTTGCATACAACTGGTGCTCTCGCAATCTCTGCAATACCATCCTCAAATGACTTGCATGTTCTTCTTCGCTTTGAGAATAAATCAGAATATCATCAATAAATACCACCACAAACTTATCAAGATAGTCCATGAATACACTGTTCATCAAGTTCATGAAGAAAGCTGGTGCATTTGTTAGACCGAAAGACATCACAGTGAACTCATACAACCCATACTTAGTAATGAATGCCGTCTTCGGAATGTCTGAAGGTCGGATCCTGAGCTGATGATAACCTAACCTCAGATATATCTTGGAGAACACGCTGGCTCCTCTCAACTGGTCGAACAGATCTTCTATTCTGGGCAAAGGGTACTTGTTCTTGATGGTGACCTCATTCAGAGCTCAATAATCTATACACATCCTTTTGGTGCCATCTTTCTTCTCCACAAATAGGACGGGGGCGGCCCAAGGCGAGGTGCTTGGCCGGATGTAACCTTTCTCTGACAGCTCATCAATCTGCTTCTTAAGCTCAACCAACTCTGGTCCGGATATCCTGTAAGCTCTTTTAAAGATGGGGGTGGTTCCAGGAAGAAGCTCTATAGCAAACTCAACTTTCCGCTCTGGTGGCATACCTGGCAAGTCCTTTGGAAACAAATATGGGAACTCGGACACAACCTTGATACTCTCAATTGGGTCTGCTTCACTGCTATCGATAGCCATCTGATAGCAACTTCCTTTTCGTGGCTCAGGCGGGACTAACTCGGTCACCACTTCCTCTCCTAGTGGGGACACCAACTTGATCGTCCTCTTATCACAACTGATAACTGTCCGGTACTTATCTAACCAATTCATCCCTAGGATGACATCTATTCCCTGAGTACCCATTACTATGAGGTTAGCGGGAAACGCTATCGCCCTTATTTCCACTCCTACATTCAAACAAATGCTATCGGTTCGAATTCTACCACCGGCTGAGTCAATTTGAATGGGGGTTGACATGGTAGTAATTGGAAGATTATGTGCTTTTTACCCATGATGCAGTAATGAATGAATGCGTTGCTCCCGTATCAAATAACACTTTTGCAATCCGAGAGTCGACTGGAAACATACCTACTATCATGCCGGGGGTCTCCTGAACTGCCTCGGCCTCTAAGTGGTTCAGTCTCCCATGATTATAACGTGGCTGAGAGCGGTTGCCTGCTCCTGGCTGAGGCGCATTCTGCTTTGCTGGGGCATTGGGGCCTGACTGCTGCTGGGCTGCCTTCTTCGGACACTGCATCACCCAATGGCCTTGCTCTCCACAGTGCAAACATGCTCTGTTTCCAACCGGAGCTGGCGCTGCCTGACTGTTCTGCTGGTTTGCTAGGGCAGGAAGATGAGGTGCCTGCTAATTCTGCCTCTAAAGCTGACCTCCTCCAGACTAATTGTTCTGGCGATTCTGATGCTGATGCTGAGGATACTGCCTCTGGAACTGCTGATGCTGAGGTGGGCGCTGGTTCTGCCTGAACTGCTGAGGTTGATTGCCTAAGAAACGAGGACGATTGCTGCTTCCAGGCTGGGGTCCACTGATCTTGCTCTTGCGATCCTCCATCTCCTTGCGCTTCCTCTCTGTCATGATTGCTCTGTCAATCAGGTGCTGGAATGTCGGGAAGGTATGATTCATCAGCTGAAAATGCAGGGGATCAACTAAGCCTCTTAAGAAGTGATACTGTCTCTTAGCATCTATGTTGACATCCTTAGGAGCATAGCGAGACAACTGCAGAAACCTGTCACGGTACTCACTGACAGATAATGACCCTTGCTTGAGGGCCAGGAACTCCTCCTTTTTCACTGTCATCAGACCTGCAGGAACATGGTATTGACGAAAGCTACCTCTAAACTCTTCCCAGGTGATGGTGTCGGGGTTGGCATGGGTGGCAAGATAAGATTCCCACCAATACTGGGCTGCTCCTCTCAATAAATGGGGACCATACAGGACTTTCTCCCTGTCATCACACTGAGCGGTATGCAACTCTCGCTCCACTGTGCGCAGCCAGTCTTCAGCATCCATGGGGTCAGAAGAATGAGCAAACGTTGGGGGATGACCTCTCATGAATTCAGCACGCTTGTCTCTAGGCATCTGAGGCATCTGAGGCTGAGGTGGTGGCTGTTGCTGCTGCTGCTGCTGAATGGCAGCCAGAGTCTGACCAATGGCTTGGACTGCCTGAGTCTGCATCAGGAACATCTGCTCGATGGACATCGGGGGCGGGGACAGCAGTTGCTGTTGTTGGGGTGCCTCATCCTGCTGAGCTGCTTACTCCTTCTGAGCACGCCTTCCTCCTCTGCACCTGTTTTCTGACATCTGCAGGATGCAACCACACATTAGAACTGATCTTGCAAATCTTGCAGCATAAGAAAAGAGTATAGAATTCTCCACAACACTGAACAGATGAGCATCTTCACTGATCTTCAACACAGACCAACACAACTTCTCGGATATAGAGGAAAGTGGAATAAAAGGCTTCCCAACTAGATAACTAACTTCATTAATATATAATAGGTAAACCAAAATGCAGGGGATGCCCACACTCTGGTGACAGTCATTACAAAGATCCAAATCCAGCATAGTTCATCATAACAAGCATAAAAGCACAGGATATAGCTAACTACCCTGTCTAACTAAGACTAACTAAGAGCGAGACTAACGCTAGGACTAAGATTAAGACTAAAACTTCTATATTAAGCATTTATTACAAGACTCAACACTGACGATCTATGGTTCTAAGTCTATCTTGGTCTTGCAGAAGGGATTGCCATAAGACTGGTGTCCACGCCGAGGTGAGCGATACGGGTGCTGAGTCCCGACGGGAGCGGGGGAACCATCATCTAGGTGACGACGTTCTGCGCGCTCAACCCGCAGCAGGGCGATCTCAGCACGAGCCCTACTCAGCTCATCTAACGCATGATCCAGCTCTGTGTTTAGCACGGCGGCTAGGTTGACTGTGCTGCTCAACCTAGGATTATCCTCACCGACAGGTGAAACAATCACGCCTCCTGTGCTGCCAGATGGACGGTGGGGGTAATACTTCAGGTTGAGACTGTCAGCTACCCCACCGAGCACTGCGCACGCCGTGCAGCATCTTGCATGGCCGCCTCAGCTGAGTCCCGCTCAGAGATGGAATAGTGCTCCGAGCAGACCTCAGCACCACAGAGACTGTTCTCCGGACGGCGCACCAAGCAGGTCGCCTCCCAGCGGTCCGGGTAGACCCCGCGACTGTGCTGGAAGACCACACAGCGATACTCGATAGACCAAGTACGCCGGTCAAGTGCCCGACGTAGCAGGGTGTCGAGCGCATCGTGGAAGTGACACCCGCGAGCAGCATCGCGAGTGATGGGTCGAGCAACCCATCCTTCCGGCTCCTGGTCAGCAGAAAAGTCGGTGTCGTAGCTCGAGCTGTCGTCGCCACCTCCGTCGTCTGGGTCTCCTCCAGTAGCTACTCCAGGGACTGGGGCGCTCAGTGGTGGTGCAGGGGGCGCCTCCAGGGGGAGTACGGGGGAGCAGCTCCTCACAGACTCTATCTCCTGCTGGAGCGAGAAAGAAGAGCCCTGCTGCTCCTGTCGTCGATGCTCCTGCTCCTCATGCAGGCGGTGGTGCAGCCTCTCCAAGTGGCTGGACTGACCGGTCACGGGATGGTGAAGCGGACGCTCCGCGAGACGAGAGGGTAAGAAGGGGATGACAGACTTCCGTGCGGTGTGCCTAAGACGAGCCATCTACAAAAGACACCACAAGCATAAGAGTGAGAACAGAACTAATATGACCAGCAAGTAATGAACCATAAATAAATGAAGGATTAGAATAAAACACAATTTTCAGCAAGGTATAATATATGGTAGAACATAGGTTTGGTCGATGTGACCAGCTTTTGAAGGGATACCAAAGTCAAGGCAGGGACAGAGGTCTATAATCCTTAGAATGACCATTCTACTCTAGGTTAGCGGTCCTACAGTCAGCACAGCTTTGATACGACCTATGTCACACCCAGTTTTAGAAGGCAAACCGAATGCAAACCATGTACGTGCCAGGATCAGCAATTCACATACTCAGCAGTTACATAACCTGGACATCATCACACAGTGCTCAAATAGTATTAAAAAGGGAAATAATAGTCGATTACATCATATGTCTGAGACATCCACATAGTCTTTACAATAAATCAAAGTGCGAAAATGAAACATAGATAAATGCGGCCTTCACAGGCAGCCGACTGGGGGTTGTCGCTAACCCACACCTAGAACTCATCGTAGTCTTGGAATTCCTGGAAGTCTCCTTCCACGGCTTCATCTTCTCCTGAGCAGTGGTTGCAATGCGGACAACCTGGGGGGGGGAGTTGGTGTGTAGAGCAAGGGTGAGTACACATCAACATACTCAGCAAGTATCCTGTTTGGCTGTGGTGGACTAGCTTTATGTGGGGGTAAGTCAAGCAGTTGCTTTTAGTCGGTCAGATTTATTATTACTAGTAGAGAAAGCCAAGTTTTAGAGTTAACCCACGTTATTAACCCAAATGTACTCCTTTCCAAACGGAAAGAGTACCACTTACCATTACCAGAGTCAATACCAAGAACCATCAATCTCATTGCCACCTGCAAATCCGAACATCTCTGATCAAGTACCACTAATCACTGGAGCTCCCTTGGCCGCTCATAACTGCGAGCACGACTGATATATCAGTTTCATAACACTCTACAGAGGTTGCGCACTTTACCCCCAAGCTGTGATTCCCTCTTGCCTCGGGCCGATCAAACCCTTAAACACTACCAAGGTGAATAGGCAGGGTTTCACTACGTAGCCTTTACAAAGATTCCCTGAGGTTGTAGCCTCCCGTTAGGTTTCCTAAATTTACCGCACTCCTCCCCAAGGGGCAAACCAACCTTGGCAGAGCGAGCCGCATACACCGAGCCCCATTGACGGCACGACAGCGAAGCGAACTAAACCTCGGTTCCTCTAATTATTCAGCTAAGGGCGTCCCACTCCGCCCTCATGGTTGCACTGTTTTCCTGGGCGGTCATCCAACGAACAGGTCCTTACGGAGAGGCACTCGAGAAACCGCTCGAGCCCCCTTAAATGTCACAGTACCATCATCATAATCAAAAGGGAAAATAGCGTATCATAGATAATCTCATCATGTTCATTGATTAATGTAAGCGCTAGCATAAAGCTAAACTGAAATAACCCAACCAAAATAGGTAAAGAAGGACAAGATAGACAAAAGCTAGTCAATCCTTAGTTGTAATTGTGTAAATGCGGGAAGTGAATTATAAGAATAAGTAGGACGTAGATGGGTCAAGGGACACTTGCCTCCACCAACCGACTACTGCTCAGGGGCTTCTCCTGCGAGTTCCTCGGGCTCCTCGACCAGATCGTTCTCTATGCGAATACAATCATACATTCACGTCTCAAATCAGAAAAGTAAACAATACACCATACAAAGAGATGAATCCAATAGTCATACACTCGACGTATGACTAGCGCTTACGACCATTTTAAGTAGTGAGAATAACATAACCCTTACTATAATTGACAACTTTCTATGTTCATGTTAAGTGAAATAATGAACTTACCCACTTCATTTCATGTAGTTATACAATCTGATATTTAACATAGATGTAAAGATAGTTATTATCTAAGCATAATTAATCCACGCCTAGTTATTGCCGCTTCTTGATACAGTTCAATGAGTACTAGCACTTTTAAATGGTGAAGACCATCATCACGCGACAATTCGCACATAAAAGGCAAATGATTAAGCATGACGTTTAAGCGTTGCACGGGCGAGCGAGCAAACGAGTGAGTTGCTAGCCGCACGCTACGCCGTGCTGGGGCTCTGGCCGTGAACCGTGTTGCACGCTACGGGCAGCCATACTGCGAGCAGCCGTGCTGCGCACCGCGAGCCACGCCGGGTGGGGCTGTGCTACGTGCAAGCCAGTAGGGGAGTGCTGGGGACAGGAGACCGCGCCGCGAGCAGCGAGCACGCCGCGGGCGCGAGGAAACCGCGCACGCAGGCCGAGCCAGGCACGCCGAAGGCAGGGCGCACGAGCAACCGCGGGCGGGCTGCGCCAGGCGTCCTCGCGAGGGCGTCCGCGAGTAGCCAGCCGCGCCAGGCCCACGGCCACGCGCAAGAGCCGCGCCGGGTCCACGGCCGCGCGCCAGAGCTGCGCGAAGAAAGCCCGCGCCGGGGTCACGGGCGGGCGCGCGGGGGCCGTGTCACGACGGGTGCGTCGAGCTGGGCGCAGGACGAGGGTCGCGGGCGCCAGACCGACCCGGGCGCGGGTGAGCCACGTCGCCGCGCCATGGCCGCGCGCAGGGCCACGCCATGGCCGGGACGTGCGCCGCGCCGAGCCACTGAGGTCGGGAACGGAGAGGAAAGGGACGGGGAGAAGGGAGCGGGACGGGCTCACCTCGAGGAGCGACGGCGACGCAGCCAGGTGCAGGGGCGACGGTTCTCCTGTGGCGGGGCGATGGGGAAGAGAGAGAGGCATCGGGGAAGCGATTTGCGCGAGGGAGAGAGAAGAACGCGAGTTCGTGGGAGAGAGAAGACGAACAGGGGGCGACTTCCCTAGGCTTACAGGTGGGCCCCACCGGGGGGGAACGGCGGCGGCTAGGTAACTGCCCAGCGCGCGCGCAGGCGGTAGGAGTGGGCGAGCCGCTGGGTGGCTGGGCCGCGCGCCAGCCGAATGGCCCAAGGCGAGGGGGAGGTTTCGCGGGCCGTGCGAGGGAAAAGGAGAGCGGCTGGGCCGCGGGGAGGGGGGGGGGGGAAACAGTGGCTGGGCCGCCGGCCAGGCTGGGCCGCGCGCAAGGGGCGAGCCGGGCCGCCACCCAGGCTGGGCTGAAAGGGGAGGAGGGGAGGAGAGAGAAAAAGAAAAAGATTTTCTTTTTTATTTTTCCTGTTTTAGCTCTAATTCATCGCTAGAATGCATAGTTCATAAACCCTCTCAATCAAACCGCAAAAAAAATGCAAGATCCGGCATGATGCAACAACCAAATAAAATACTTCTAGGGTTTATTATTATTATACGACTCGGAGTTTTGGAAATAGGTAGGGTTTTAGCGAAAAGAAATGGGAAAGAGAGGTAACGTCCGAATTTGGCGAGTGAAAAAAAGAAAAAAAATTCAACTCCAAAATTCAGGGCGTTACATTAATAAAATGTTGACCAACTAAAATGCTTACTGCTCAACCTTAGCCTCACCTTGTTAAACTTGCATTAGTTTTTTCCCCCACTTGCTGAGCCCCGACCATTAGTGAGCTCACCCATGCTTAATTTTGATCAGAAGTTTGTAGATGAAGATATGATGCTGAACTCCATGTATGCTAGTTTGATCCCCTCGGTCATCTTCCTATGGATGGATGTCCATGTTTCGCTGTACTTTGATGAATAAAGGTTAAGACATTATGTCTGTTCGAAGTGTAATATGTTAATATAATAGTTATTTACGCTTTTATGCATTGTTCTTTTGATACATTACACTTGTGACGTCAACATATGTGTGGAAATAGATCCTGGCACACATATGCTATGCATCCGGCTCTGCCCTTAGAAACGGGTGTGACACACCGCGAAGGAGCTACTTTTGGGGGTCTTCTCCGCCGAAGGTCCTCAAGGCAAAAACACCTTCAGCAAAATAATACAGAGGCTCGCCGAAGCCATCTTCAGCCTCAATTTAGCCCCTCAAGACGAAGACCCTACGTAGAAGCAACAATGCAGAATGCCAAAGCTCAGTAGCTTCGGCCCAGACAAGAAGAGAAGGAAAAAATACTAGATAGACCTTATTAGTTTGGGTTGCTTGTAAACAAATGTTCAAGGGCATGGATGTAATTTTACCCAGGCTGCGTCCCGTGCCTATAAATAGATGAACGGTAACCCCGTACTGTTCACGCTGGATTGTATCTACTCTCTCGCATCCTCACCTTCGAGCAAAACCGAAAGTATCAATGTAATGTTAACATTGTTGATATTCATATATGTTTTATGGAATGCAAGAATAAATGAATTATTAAGATATGATTATCATATTCACCCCTTCGCATTTCCTTCCATATATTAATATGACGAAGGTATGTCCTTCTCGACCTTCATCTGATGAGCATTATACCCTTGAGGAAATAATGCTTCAAAGGACGAAGGTCCTTAATGATTAACAATTGTGCTGCATTGTTCTTGATTCATAGCATTTGAGAACAAGTAACCAACAGGCCGTTTTCCCACTGGCCGGCCCACCTCCTCTCCTCCCACAGGGCCCATCTGGGGACTCGACACCCTGACTGGTGGGCCCAGCCTATCCGTCACTCTGCCACTCGTGCCCTATGATTTGCAGACGCCGACATGTCGACCCCGCATGTCAGCGGCTCAGTACCGTGCGGCTGTCGATGGGAGACTGGTTACTGGGCCCTTGCTGTCAGCTTTACCATGTAACCACCGGCGCGAAGCTCACACAACGGCATCCGTGCGCGCCGCTGACCTAGCTCGATCGTCGTGGTCGATGCCCTCGCTTATAAATAGGGGGAAGGGAAACCCTGGCCGCACGCACCCCCACCTGAGCCCACAAAGTCATCAGAACACCGCCAGGAGTGGCTCGCCGCGAGCAATGGAGGGCGCGAAGAGCGGCTGTCGTCGAAGAACTCTCGACACCATCGTTGGGGCTTTGGTGTGGAGTTGGGGTGCTACTTTGGGCATCAGGGAAGAAGTTCGTGGCCTTGGCGGGGGTCGTGCTGCATCGAGACCGAGCGAATTTCTCGCCATTGTCACGTCGCCGACGCGGATCCGCCCTTCACTGTGGGCCGCTGTATCTCCGGCGTGTACCTCGGTGAGCATGCCCCCCATCGCTTCGCACTGTTATCCTCTACATGTAGCATAGGGCGGATTTGGGGATAGCCGTGGAGATCGCCGGGGGCACGTAGTCTGGCCATGGCGTCGCCACGGGCGATAAGCCTGGTGGCCGAAGTGGGGCGGGCGTAACCGTGGCCGTTGGATCCCGGGGCGACGATTGAGATTAGAAGTTGCGCACCCGTTTAGCCAGGATCTATGCTAACCGTTGGATCATGATCGGATGAATCCGTGGGGTCGCGGGTGTTTTCAATCCAATCCATAGGATTCTAATTGGACAGGTTCTGTTGAATACCAGTTTGGGTTGATGCTGATCTAATCTGAGCCATCCTTGCTTGATCGGGCGGTCAAGATCTGATTGTACCCTTTTGCGATGCACATTTTATATAAGAGACGTCGGCAAACATGTTAATTAACCCACTGTCCATGGTCAGTGAATAGTAATTTCCGTTGGGTCCTGAGAATTTGTGAACCAAACCCTATGTTAACTGGTTATTGCGCCTGCGGTCCGAAGTCGGCTGAGATAATTAAATAAATAAACCAGAAAATGATTTTTATATAAAAACAATTTTAGAAACTTGTTTAATTCATAGAAAATCCATTTCAACTCTTTTTTGATCCATTCCAGTTGCATTAAATTCGTATTAATATTGTTTATCACCTGGTAACTCTGTTTCATCATGAAACCTAGATTAAAATTATCTTCACAGTTTATTCCATACCAAACACTTAAAACTTCAGAAAATCATAATTGCTTAACCGTAACTCAGAATTTAGTGATTTTCAAACCTACGATCTGGTTACGATATTTAGAATATTATTATACAGTATGTTCTCATGTTTGGTGTGATGTTAATTTTTCCTGTACCATGTTTGTTTGTATTGTTGCGAGTAGACGAACAAGCAACTAAGGACCCAGGTGCTCAGTAGGTGGAAAATACTGAGCAGGAGCTCGTTGAAGGCATGTTGTGCCCTTGGTCACTTCTATTTACCCAATAATGTTCTTGTTAATCATTATGATCTGCATAGTTTAATTTTGACCGGACCCAATAGGTCACCCCAGTTTGGCTATCTTTATACCTTGTTTACCACTGAACTTTTGGGTAGTACCTGCTAATATTTTATGTGCTTTTGGGTGTTAAGATACCCATTATTCATGATCATGCTTTTATTATAAATGAGTTATTTACTGTTCATGACAAGATCATTATGTTAATTGGAACATGGACAACCACCCGAGAAAACAGTGCTATCACAAGGGTGGTATGGGACGCCTTGGCTGACTAATTAGGAAAGCTAGTGGAGGACTACCTTACCCGAAAGAGGCAAGGGCAATAGGGGAGTGGTCGATATAGGGAGGTTCTCGGGTTGATTTTGCAACGATGGCTTTTCAGATGAGGGATTCCTATGATGCGCTCCCTAGAAACTGTAGCGATTTTTCTGAAGCTAGTGGAACTTTGTAAAGGCCTCATAGTGTTACCGTGCCTCGCTTCCTTGGTAGAGGTGTATGGGATTCATGACCCCGTGGCAGATGGGTAACACGACTGGGTAAAGATGCGCAACCTCGGCAGAGTGTAAAACTGGTATATCGGCCTTGCTCACGGTCATGAGCAGCTCAGACCCTCACATGAGTAACTTATGGAATTAAAATTTAACTGGTCATTTGCACCGCATTGTGGTTTTATTATTAATTTTGATATATTATTACTCTGGTTTGGTATATACTTACATTTAGTAACTGCTAGTAAAATTTGACCAACTTATAAAAAGCAATGCTCAGCTTTAACCATTACCTGTTGATTAGGCTTACACTTCACATGAGCTCCCACCTTTGGTGAGTTCATGCACATTATTCCCCACAACTTGTTGAGCTATGATCTTTTGTGAGCTCACCCTTGCGATATATAACCCCCAAAGGAGACGAACAGGTGGCCCAGGAGGAGGTCTATTACGAGGAGTATGAGCTTGTCTAGGTGGTGTCTCCCAGTCAGCTTGATGCGACATGGAATAATTATTTAGTTCACTTTTAATGTTATCATTTATTTTTGTTAGACTCTTCCGCTATGTAATAATGATTATGACATTTATCTCTATACACTTGGCCATTATATGTGTTGTTCTTCTTTGGCACACATATGAGACACACCTGGCTTTATCCCTTAAATCCGGGTGTGACAGAAGTGGTATTAGAGGAAATGTTGACTATCGGACGAAACCTAGATAGAACTGTACAAAACCCCTACCTACTTACATTTACTCTGATTCTATCTATACTTTTCTTGATCGTGTCTCACGTTTGGCTATTGTACTTTGACTACTTTTACCTTTTCTACTCTAGAAAGACAAGATGTATTTCACACCTTGGAATCCTACATCTAAGACTCCCTAAAGAGATAGGAGACCTAATATATATATATATATATATATATATATATATATATATATATATATATATATATATATATATATAAAGTGTTTGGATGTTTATTCTAATGATAAATGCTTGATTTGCTTCTTTGATTGACTAAGATGGTATAGCATGGCATTCTAGCATGTACCACCATAAGGTAATGTATTAGTATTAGTAGGTAACACACTAGTCTACTGAGTTGTTAAGACCCCAACAGATCATGATCTAAAAGTGGATGTCTCGTAATTACTCATCATATCTACAATTCTATCTTACCATGTGTTTCTAACTAGATGGTCAATACTAGGAAGGGTGGCGGTATCGATCTACATGCCAACAACCGTCGTAGGAGGATTGTTAACGAACCACAACCAGAGATGAATCCTCCACCAAATCCTCCACCGGCTGGAACAGATCCCATAGCTGCCGCTCAGATGCAGCTACTGCAGCAAATGGCAAACACCATGACGAAAATGAAAGCTCAGATACGACAAGAACGTCAGGAGATGCGCCAGGAGCAGCAGGAAATGCGACAGGGGATGAGACAAGAACGACTAGAACAGTAGCAACAACCACCACTACCTCCACCACCACCACCAGCTCCACCCCGAGACAAGCACCGAGAATTCATGAGTCACAAGCCACCCACATTCTCTAGCTCTCTAGATCCTCTACATGCTGATGATTGGCTGAAGTCAGTGGATAAAATGCTCAATATTGCTCAATGTACTGATCAGGAGAAGGTACTCTATGCGTCGGGTTGTCTATGGCCCCGCTGCTAATTGGTGGGACTCCTACTATGTTGTCCATGCTGGTGATAATACTATTACCTGGGCAGAATTTTCTATAGAATTTAGGAACTATCATATTCCTGCTGGCCTGATGAAAATAAAGAAGAAGGAATTCTTATCACTCAAGCAAGGCAATATGATAGTGAGTGAATACCGTGATAAATTAATTCAACTGTCAAGGTATGCTCCAGAGGAGGTTGCTGATGACGAAAGGAAGCAAGAGCAGTTCATGCAGGGACTCAATGGGCCACTCTAGTACCAGCTGGTACCCCACACCTTCCCATCTTTCCATACACTTCTAAACATGGCCATAGCTATTGAACACAAATGTGTTTAGCTAGGCGAGATGAAGAGGAAGGCTATCACCTAGGGACAGGGGAGCAGTAGCATTCGCCCTTGCTATGTTCCACCCCAGGGTACACCAGCTCGTCCTGGAGGAGGGCAATAGTCCTACAAATGACTGCTCAGCATACACCTTAGGCGACTCCGCAGACTCCGCATACTCATGAGGCTGCCACCAATAGCACCCCGGCAAGACCTGCTGGCCAGGGTACTACTACAGTCACCACTTGCTTCAAGTGTGGTGAGGTTGAGCACTATGCCAATGCTTGTCCGAAGAGGAACCCCAACACACCAACTCGAAGCAATGTTCAGGGCAAGCAATAGACTCTGGCTACCGACAAAGGGTTCAGTATTGCCAAAGTCAACCAAGTTAGTGTTGATGCTACTGCTGATGTGTTGATATTGCTATCGGTACATTTTATATTAATTCAGTTCCTGCAGCTATATTATTTGAATCTGGAGCTATGCATTCATCCATTTTTGCTCGCTATGTCAATACAAATGAGTTACCACTTCAAACTATGCAAAAACCCATGATAGTAATAACCCCTAAAGGGCCTATTGAAGCAAATTATATGACCAACAGATTAACACTGATAATCATGGGGAGGGAATTCTGGTCTATGCCTATAGTATTAGAAGAGAGCAGTATAGATCTGATTCTTGGTATGACATGGTTAAGAAAAGCAAAGGCAGTTATACATTGTGCTAGGGGAACCGTAGAACTCACCAATCCAATAGGAGAAAGATTTGAAGTTATGATTACCTTAACCCCCTCCACTAGACCCACCATATATCTAGTAGATGGTAAATTTGTGGGCAGGCACATCCGTGTGGTTAGAGAGTTCCTAGATGTCTTTCCAAAGGATTTACCCGGAATGCCACCGGATAAAGAAGTTGAATTTGTTATTGATCTCTTACCTAGAACCGCTCCAATTTCTAAAAGGCCATACAAGATGTCAGTGGAAGAATTAACAGAACTTAAGAAACAATTAACAGAGTTATAGGAGGAGGGGTACATTCGTCCGAGTTCTGTTTGTATAGAAGAAGGATGGTTCAAAGAGGACGTGTGTTGATTATAGATCACTTAATGATGTCACAATTAAGAATAAGTATCCTTTACCTCGTATTCAAGTTTTATTTGATCAGATGAGAGGTGCCAGGGTATTCTCTAAGATTGATCTCAGATCGAATTATCCTCAAATGAAGATTAGACCTTCTGGTATCCCCAAGTCGGCTTTCTCTACCCGATATGGTTTATATGAGTTCATTTTCATGTCGTTTGGCTTGACTAATGCACCAGCTTACTTCATGAATCTGATGAACAATTTGTTCATGGAGTATCTTGATAAGTTCGTCATGGTATTCATCAACGACATTCTGATTTATTCCAAGAATGATAGCGATCATGAGGACCATCTGCGATCTATGCTACAGAAGCTAAGGGATAATCAACTCTATGCCAAGTTCAGCAAGTGTGAGTTCTGGCTTGACGAAGTACCATTCCTTTGGCATATCATCTCCAATGAAGGAATATCAATGGATCCGGCTAAAGTAAGGGAGATAGTAGGATGGAAGATACCGAGTTTGGTCACTGAAATCCAAAGTTTTCTTGGACTCGCGGGTTACTACCGGTGATTTATTGAGGGATTCTCCAAGATAGCAAAGCCTATGACCTCACTATTGGAGAAGGGAAAAGAGTTTAAGTGGACTCATGAATGTCAAGAGAGTTTCAATCAACTAAAGTTTAGATAGATGTCACACCTAGTGTTGATTATGCCAGATCTACAGAAGGGATTTGATATATATTGTGATGCGTGCCGCCAGGGCTTGGGATGTGTTCTCATGCAAGAAGGACATGTCATTGCCTATGCGTCTCGCCAGTTGCGGAAACATGAGTTGAACTATCCCACTCATGACTTAGAACTGGCAGTCGTAGTGCATGCTCTCAAGATTTGGAGGCATTATATTATGTGAACTAAGTGCCAAGTCTATACTAATCATAAGATCTTAATGTATATCTTCACTCAGAAAGATCTCAACCTTAGGCAACACCGTTGGTTGGAGCTCATCAAGATTATGACTTGGAGATTCACTATCATCCGGGCAAGGCGAATCTGGTTGCGGATGCCTTGAGTCGGGAGGAGCATGTTCATGCAGCTATAGTTACCCAGTTACCTGATGAGTTGGCAGAAGATTTTGCAAAGCTCAACCGGGGAATAGTTGCTCACACAGAAGGAGTTACCATAGAGGTAGAACCTACCTTGGAGCAAGAAATACGAAAGGGTTAGATCGATGATGTTAAAATTCAAGAGATCAAAGATCTAATGGCAGAAGATAGAGGTCCAGATTTCACGCAAGATGAGCAGGTCACAATCTGGTTCAAGAACAGGATTTGTGTCCCTGAGATTGATAATCTTCATGAAACCATATTGAAGGAAGCACATGACTCCGCCTACTCCATTCACCCTGGCAGTACCAAGATGTATCAAGATCTGAAACAAAAGTATTGCTGGTATGGTCTAAAAAGGGATGTTTCTTCACATGTGGCAGTGTGTGATGTTTGCCAGAGGGTAAAAGCTGAACATGAGAGACCCGTCGGATTACTTCACCCACTAAATGTACCTAAGTGGAAGTGGAAAGAAATTGGTATGGACTTCATTGTTGGTCTACCCTGCACTTCTGCTGGGTATGACTCTATTTGGGTGGTTGTGGACAGACTAACAAAAGTGGTTCACTTCATTCTTGTGAGGACTAATTACATGGGGGCCGAGCTAGCTGAGTTGTATATGGCCTAGATAGTTTGTCTACATGGAGTGCCTAAGAAGATCGTGTCAGACCGAGGATCTCAGTTCACTTCTCGGTTTTGGTAGAAGTTGCATGAGTGCTTGGATACAAAACTAAACTTCAGCTCGGCCTATCACCGTCAAACTGATGGGCAGACCGAGAGAACCAACCAAGTACTAGAAGATATGCTAAGAGCTTATGCTCTTAAACATGGTGGCAGTTGGGATAAGAGTTTACCCTATGCGGAATTCTCTTACAATAACAATTACCAGGCCAGTTTGAAGATGTCCCCATTTGAAGCTTTATATGGCATAAAGTGCAGAACTCCTCTGTATTGGGATCAAACTACTGAAAGGCAGTTGTTTGGGCCAGAAATTATTCAAGAGGCAGAAGAACAAATCTGGTTGATAAGGGAGAATTTGAAAACTACGCAGTCTAGGCAGAAAAGCTATGTAGATACCTAGAGAAGGCAGCTAGGGTTTAAGGAGGGTGATCACGTGTATCTGAAGGTGTCACCGATCCGGGGTATGAGGAGGTTTAAAGTTAAAGGGAAGTTGTCCCCTTGCTTCATTGGACCCTTCATGATCCTAAAGCGAGTGGGGAAAGTTGCCTACCAACTAAAACTACCCAATCATCTAGCGGATGTACATGATGTCTTTCATGTATCCCAGTTGAAGAAGTGCCTCAGGGTACCAGAAGAGCAACTGCCTATGGAGGAGCTTAGCGTTCAAGATGATCTTACTTATACTGAGTACCCTATCAAGATCCTTGATACTTTGACTAGTATTACGAGGAATAAAGTGATTAAGATGTGCAAAGTGTAATGGAGTCATCATAGTGAAGATGAAGCTACTTGGGAGAGATGAAGAAGAACTACGAGTAGAATTTCCCCACCTCTTTCCTAGTTCATCTTAATCTCGAGGTCGAGATTCCTTTTAAGGGTGGTAGGATTTGTAAACCCTAGTATAGAGTACCAATGACTTATGTCATTAGGAATAATAAAGGAGCTCTTTTGATTATGTGATTTATTCATGA
Source organism: Zea luxurians (assembly GCA_029449295.1). Lineage (NCBI taxonomy): Eukaryota > Viridiplantae > Streptophyta > Magnoliopsida > Poales > Poaceae > Zea > Zea luxurians. The sequence goes on along the minus strand of JAOPSE010000022.1, from coordinate 45,367,347 downwards.
GACACATTTTCTTTCAAATAAATACCAAATAAAAACGCATGAACTTATGCATCATGCTGGACTTCCTTTGTTTGTGCATCAAACACAAAGTTATAATTAAAACAAATCTAGCTTTGAATCCAAATTTGAACTATAAAAAATACAAGAGCAAAGGAGTTAAAATAATAAACCACAATAATAATACTAATAGATAAATAAGATTATTGCAAACAATGGTGGTCTCATTCATATTAAATTATTATTTGATATTTGAAAATCTGAGATTCAAACTAGCAATTCAAATCTACTTTGAATTTTTGAATTTGGAAAATAGAAAATAAAAAGAAAAAGAAAAACGCCGCATGGGCCGTTTTCCCACTAGCCGGCCCACCTCCTGTCCTCCTACACGGCCCAGCTAGGGGCTCGGCACCCTAACTGGTGGGCCCAGCCTGTCTGTCACTCTGTCGTGCATGCCCTAGGATCTACAGACACCGACATGTCGACCCTGTGTGTCAGCGGCTCACTACCGTGTGGCCGTCGATGACAGGCTGGTTACTGGGCCCTCGCTGTCATCTCTACCACGAAACCACCGGCGCGAAGCTCATGCAACGGCATCCTCGCGCGCCGCTGACCCAGCTCGGCCATCGTGGTCGATGCCCTCGCTTACAAATAGGGGAAGGGAAACCCTGGCTGTGTGCACCCCCACCCGAGCCCACAAATCCATTAAAACACCGCCAGGAGTGGCTCGCCTCGAGCAGTGGAGGGCGCGGAGAGCGGCCGTCATAAGAGAACTCTCGACGCCATCGTTGGGGCTTCGGTGTGGAGGTTGGGCGCTGCTTTGGGCATCAGGGAATGCTTTTGTGGCCTTGGCAGGGGTCATGGTGCATCGAGACCAGGCGAATTTCACACCGTCGTCGCATCGCCGCCGTAGATCTGCCCTTCACTGTGGGCTGCTATATCTCGGTGAGCATGCCCCATCGCTTCGCACTGTTATCCTCTACATGTAGCATAGGGTGGATTGGGGGATAACTGTGGAGATCACCAGGGGCGCGTAGTTTGCCCATGGCGCCACCGTGGGGGATAAGCCCTGCGTCTGGAGTTGGGTGGGCGTAGCCGTTGGATCCCGGGGCGACGATTGAGATTAAAAGTTGCGCACCCGTTCGGCTAGGATTTATGCCGACCGTTGGATCTTGATCGAACGAATCTGTGGGGTCGCGGGTGTTTTAAATCCAAATCGTAGGATTCTAATCGGACGGGTTCTGTTGAATACCGGTTCGGGCCGATGCCAATCTAATCTGGGCCATCCCTACTTGCTTGGGCGGTTGAGATCTGATTGTACCCTTTCGCGATGCACGTTTTACATAAGAGACCTCGACAAACATGTTAATTAACCCGCCATCCTTGGTCAGTGCAAAGTAATTTCCGTTGGGTCCTGAGAATTTGTGAACCAAACCCTATGTTAATTATTTATTGGGCCCGCGACCGGAGTCAGTTGAGATAATTAAAGAAATAAACCAGAAAATGATTTTTATATAAAAACAATTTTAGAAACTTGTTTAATTCATAGAAAATCCATTTTAACTCCTTTTTGATCCATTTCAGTTGCATTAAATTCGTATTAATATTGTTTATCACATGGTAACTCTGTTTTATCATGAAACCTACACTAAAATTATCTACATAGTTTATTCCATACCAAACACTTAAAACTTCAGAAAATCATAACACTTTAACCATAACTCTGAATTTAGTGATTTTCGAACCTACGATCTCGTTACGATAGGAAGAATATTATTATGCAATGTGCTCTCATGTTTGGTGTGATGTTAATTTCTCCTGTACCATGATTGTTTGTATTGTTGCGAGTAGATGAGCAAGCAACTGAGGACCTAGGTGCTCAGCAAGTGGAAAATACTGAGCAGGAGCTTGTTGAAGGCAAGTTGTGCCCTTGATCACTTCTATTTTCCTAATAATGTTCCTGTTAATCATTATGATCTGCATAGGTTAATTTTGATGGGACCCAATAGGTCACCCCAGTTTGGCTATCTTTATACCTTGTTTACCACTGAACTTTTGGGTAGTACCTGCTATTGCTTTATGTGGTTTTAGGTGTTAAGATACACATTACTCATGATCAAGCTTTTATTATAAATGAGTTATTTACTGTTCATGACAAGATCATTATGATAATTGGAACATGGAGAACAACCCAGGAAAATAGTGCTACCACAAGGGTGGTATGGGACACCCTTGGCTAACTAATTAGGAAAGCTAGTGGAGGACTACCTTACCCGTAAGGGGCAAGGGTAGTAGGGGAGTGGTCGGTATAGGTTGGTTCTCGGGTTGATTTTGTTGCGATGGCTTTTCAGATGGGGGATTCCTGTGCTGCGCTCCCTAGAAACTATAGTAGGTTTTCTGAAGCTAGTGGAACTTTGTAAAGGCCTCATAGTGTTACCCTGCTTCGCTTTCTTGGTAGAGGTGTACGGGATTCATGACTCCAAGGCAGATGGGTAACACAACTTGTGGGTGAAGATGCGCAACCTCTACAGAGTGTAAAACTGGTATATCAGTCCTGCTCACGGTCATGAGCGGCTCGGACCCTCACATGAGTAACTTATGGAATTAAAATTTAATTGGTCATTTGCACCACATTGTTGTTTTATTATTAATTTTGATCTATTATTACTCTGGTTTGGTATATACATACACTTAGTAACTGTTAGTAAAATTTGACCAACTTATTAGAAGCAATGCTCAGCTCTAACCATTATTTGTTGATCAGCCTTACACTTGACATGAGCTCCCACCTTTGGTGAGTTCATGCACATTATTCCCCACAACTTGTTGAGCTATGATCTTTTGTGAGCTCACCCTTGCGATATATAAACCCCTCACAGGAGAAGAACAGGTGGCCTAGGAGGAGGTCTATTACAAGGAGTACGAGCTTGTCTAGGTGGCGTCTCCCAGTTAGCTTGATGGCACCAAGGAATAACTATTTAATTCGCTTTAATGTTATCATTTATTTTTGTAACTCTTTCGCTATGTAATAATGATTGTGACATTTATCTCTATACACTTGGTCATTATATGTGTTATTCTTCTTTGGTGCACATATGAGACGCACCCGGCCTTATCCCTTATATCCGGGTGTGACAACTCCACACAAGATAGAGGTCATACTTCAAATGGAGCCATCAAAGTCAAGAAAGGGGGCCCAAAAGTTAGCAAGAAGGCTGGCCTCTTTGAATCGATTTTGTCTCAAGATCAGCCGAACAAAGCTTACCATTTTTTGAAGTGTTGAAGTCGGCAGCAGTATTTCAGTGGGGACCAGCGCAACAACAAGCCTTCGAAGAGTTGAAGCAATATTTGATCCAGCTACCAACTTTTTTCCTACCACCGCCAGGGGCTTTTCTTTTATTATATGTGTTAGCTTCGTAATGCACTGTAAGCGCCGCCCTAGTCCAGAAAAAACAAATGCCAGTATACTTCATCTCTAAGGTATTGGGTCCATCAAAAAGAAACTACACAGAAATGGAAAAGGTCATATATGCAGTCCTAATGGCCTCCAAAAAGCTTCGGCATTACTTCCAATCCCACAATATCATCGTACCTTCGTCATAGCCCTTGAAAGATATCGTAAGAAACATAGAAGCTTCAGGGTGGATTGGAAGTGGGCTACTGAACTCCATGAGTTTTTATTGATTTTGTACACAAATTAGCTATTCAGTCCCAGACATTGGCAGATTTTATTGCCGATTGGACTCCTGGTTCATAAGACAAAGCTGATATATACTAGAAGAACATGTGTGGACAGTATTATGTGATTCCTCATGGGGATCCTTTGGGGCTAATGTTGTTGTTGTTGTCATAATTTGACCCTCAAAGGTCAAGACTTTATACACAGCAAAGCTGCTATTTCAATGCACGAACAACATTGCAGAGTACGAGGCTCTGTCGCTAGGACTCAAGAAGCTTAAAGCGATGGGTGTAAAAAGAGTGGTCATCAAATATGATTCTTAGGTGATAACAGGTCATGTTGATAAGACAAGCAGAGCGAAGAGCCTAGACCTAGAAAGTATCTTGATATAATCCAAAGGATGGAGGCCCCCTTTAAGGGTTTCTCTGTGAAAATATCTCGAGGCTATACAACGAGCATGTTGATTTACTAGCGAAGATCTAAATAATAAGTTTCCTTCGAGGAAGCCATCCAATCAACGATGAAGTATATGTCAAAAGGATGCAGGCTAGAACAAGGTCATATTAGAAGATAGAAGGGGAGTTATACAAAGATGATGATAGCTCGCCTTTGCTCAAGTGCATCTAAGAGACAAAGGTCAAGAATTTATGAGAGAAATCCACTCTAGCATATGTGTATCACACATCGGCCCTAGGGCTCTACTGGGGAAAAAATTCACCAAGGTTTCTATTGGCTTCGAATACTACAGAGTTTGTCCAAAAGGGCAACAATTGTCAAAGGTGTGCAAGATACCAGAAACAACTTTCATCATTGACATAGCTGATACAACCCACATGGCCTTTGCAAACATGGGGGTGGACATAATTGGCCTGATGCCAATAGCACAAGGGAACTTGAAGTATGCCATGGTGACAGTGGAATATTTCTCCAAGTGGTTTGAGATGAAAGCTTTGGCCACAATAATGTAACACCCTGAATTTGGGGGTATAAAATTTCTTCTCTAATGCCTACCACATTCAGGTGTTACCTCTTGTTTCTCTCTCTAGTTTCTTCTCTCTTCCTTTTTTTAGAATTATGTCTATTAGGTGGTAGATTAATTATTTCTTTACTATATCAAAACCTATGGGAGTCATAAAATGTTGCATCACGCTGAGCCTACATTCTATTTTTGTTTGATGCTTTATTTGAATTTGAATTTGGAGCAGGTTTGAATTTGAATTCAAAAGAAGAAAATAAAAGAAAAGGAATTAGAAATCCGGAAATAAAAAGGAAAACCAAAGAAGCCAAGCCATACCTCCCCCTCGGCCTATTCGGCCCGGCTATCGCGTGCCTGCCTCTCCCCTCCCCGCTCTCGCTGTCGAGTGGGCCCGCCTTGTCGGCGCAGTCGCGTGCCCACATGCGCCCCTCCTCTCCCTCTGTCCGTGGGCCCGCCCTGCCCGCAACAGTCACGCGCCCGCACCTGTCCATCGCACCCACGGTCAATGGGCAGTGGGCCCCGCTCGTCAGCTTCGCCCACTACCCTGTAACCGCCCCCTCTCTTGCGCACGTCGTCGTGGACGCGCCCACGACGCGCGTTCTCTGGCAACCGCCCGCACGCCTGTCCCCTATTCCTCCCCCCGCACTCTCTCCCCCGCTCGGCCAACTCATTTGCAGACCGCACCCAGCTCACCAACTCTAGCCCACCCGTGCCGGAGCTCCACCGCGCCCATTGTCACACCCGGTTTTAAGGGCGAAACCGAATGCATAGCATATGTGTGCCAGATCTATTTCCACACATATGTTGACATCACAAGTGTAATATATCAAAAGAACAATGCATAAAAGCATAAATAAAGATTATATTAACATATTACACTTCGAGTAGACGTAATGTCTTAACCTTTATTCATCAAAGTACAGCGAAACATGGACATCATAGGAAGATGACCGGGGGTATCACTAGACTAGCATCCATGTAGTTCGGCATCATATCTTCATCTGCAAACTTTTGATCAAAAATTAAGCAAGGGTGAGCTCACTTATGGTCGGGGCTCAGCAAGTGGGATGAAAAATGCAAGGTAACAAGGTAAGGCTAAAGTTTAATGCAGTTAGCATTTTAGTTGGTCAACATTTTATTATCAGCACCTGATTACTAGGTATAAGTATATACCAAACCCAATTAAGCATAAATCATAATTAGCATAAGCTCATAACCACTTGAACCATAAAGGGCCATGATTTATTTTCATCTTCAAGTTCAATTATCATGTGAGGGTCCAGGCTGCTCTTAACCGTGAGCACGACTGATATATTAGTTTTACACTCTGCAAAGGTGGTACAACATTACCCACAAGCCGTGTATCCCATCTAGCTTAGGCCGGCCAAACCCATAAACACTTCCGAGGTGAATGGCTAGGGATCCACTATAAGGCTTTCACAGAATACACTTAATACAAAGCAACCTGCTAAGGTTTCTAAGTCGGTGTGGAGGCCCTCTAGGTGAGGTACCATAGCCAAAAATACGTCCCCATGTTAACGTGAGCTGCCACCACTGCCGCTCCCCCTCTTGCCCATGTTTCAGGTAAGGTTGCTAGGCACTAAGCATATAAAGCTAATTACCAAAGCCAGAGCCATGATAGCACTCGTGGTTGCACTGTTTTCCTGAGTGGTAACTCCATGTTCCAATTATCACAATATGATCTTGCTTAATCATCGAATTAACAACAATAATGTAAACTTACCATTTAGAACATTAATATCATCAGTAGGAGTACCAGCATAAAGTTAAAGTTGTAGCAATAGCATAGCTACTTGATTAGATCAAAACCCAGGTTAACAAGGAATAAGGTTGGAAAGGTTATGTGTACCTGAATAGGTAACCCATCAAATTATGCACATATCCAAAAGTAAACTTTATTAAATGTATTGTATGGGATCAGACCAAATATGCAGGGGGAGAAGTCCACTTGCCTTGCTTATAGAAAACTTGAGATTCTTCCACTGAACAAATCTTGTTTCTTAACTATTGGATCAATCACTGAACATCACATAAACAAACAAGAAGAAACAAACACCACTCAATAACATACAACATTCACCATAGACAAAGCTAAAAGAAACCATAACAAAAGAGCATTTGCTTTTCAAAAACGTTACATGCAAAGGTTATAATAAAATGGTATTATTTAAAAATGTGTGATCTATACTTTATAAAATAAGACATAAGCCTAACAATATCTTAATTAAAATATACAAATATTAGGTTGACCATTTTAATCATTCATAAATGTCATATGTGGTATGTCAAAGAGGAAGGGTTCACAAGATGATAAAACACGTTATAACAATATTAAACATTTTTAAGTTTTTAGAAAATATATGTGTTATATATCTAAGGTTAGTGAGTTATGAAACACATCATTAAACATTGATTTATGAAACATTACAAAACATATTTTAAAACATTTATCGATGAAAAGTTATTACATAAGCCTAATCAAGTTTTATGTGGAAGGGTGATTAAACAGATAATTATATTTGTTTTCATTAAGAAAAATACATGACCTAGATAGGTTTTTATGCAATAGATAATTAAACAATTGCTTTTATAAAAAAACTAATAAATAGCTTAAACAACTTTTTATGTGAGAAGATCTTAATTATATTATTAATCACCTATTTATGACGAGTTAGGTTATAGGCCTTAAGTAGATTTTCACGTAAAAGAAAGAAACCATTAATTATCTTATTTTGATTAGAAAAACACATAACCTATTAATAAGAAACTATATTCAAAGTCAATATATACATTAACATTTTAATTATAGAAACAACATGAACACTAATTTCTTTATTTTACCCCTTTTAAAAAAACTAATTGATATGCATATACATGGACTAAATTCAATGAAATGATTAGTCGTGCCCATGTATCTAGTTATGAACAGTTTGACTATAGGTTTAATTAATAAATTATAGGAATAGATAATTAATCTATTAAGTATCTTTAGTTTTAATTTAGTAACAATTGATCTAATTCTTTAGTAAGGAACTATGTTCAACAATATTTAAACTATCATTTTAGTTATGTAAGTATGAGCACCTAATTAAGTCATTTTAACATTATTATAAAATTCTATTCTTTTTGTTTTCTCCTTTCTTTTCTAAATAGAAATTATACGTATAGATGAAAATATTTATTTATAAATCTCCTAACATTAATATTCTAAGAATTAATGTAAATTACTAATTGGACTTTAGTAACATAATCATGGTTGTTGTGACATAAATAAGCATTTTACTATTCTAATTAATTAAGGGCTATACTTATATTTATCATGACTAGTAAAATCTATATTTTCATCTGACCAAAAATACGTGACCTAGATGTAATGATTTAACCAATTCTATAGAAATAGACTAATTATTACTTAATTATTTATACTATGAACTGTGATCTCATTTTAGTTTTATATTTTCTTTCCAAAAGAAAACATCATTAATACCATCGGGGATCCAAAATATTTTAATATTAAATTCAACCGCTGATTAGACTATGATATTTGAATTGTTATGACGAACATTATGCTACTTGTCACTTCCATTAAGAAAGTTTCTATTATTTATTTAGTAGCTCTAAATTAAGTATATGAATCTATGAGTATAAATTTCTTGACAACTTCTAAAATTCATAAAAAGGTTAACTACTCATCTAGTGTTTTCATCACTAACACATGGTCTACCAAATTCTGTCTTTCTTCTTTCTGATCTAGAATTCTATCATAAACCTGACTAATACGTTAATTCATCACACATATACTCAAAATCAATCATTTACACACATGAATTCCAAATCACAATTTTTTCAAAACACAACAAATAATTACAAAATTCATGAATTAATGCAAAACATGATTTTGGAGTTATTAGCAAAAATATTTGGGTTGTCTTCAACCTTGTGATGAACAGAGGGATTCGGTCGCGGTGAGGCGAGGCACGGCTAGGGACGGAGAAGTCTTGGCGTTGGGCGGTGCTCCGGCGGGGTGGCTGGGCATGGCGCGATGGCGGACGGTGTAACTCCGGCGAGGCGTTCGGACGGTGGGGCACGAATTCCAGTGAAGCATTCGGACGGCGGGGCGCGAACGGTCCGGCAAGGCTGAACGGGGTTGGGGCGGCGCGGACGATGAACGGCGTACGACACACAGGCACGGGCGGAGCTCCGGCGAAGTTCCACGGGTGGCGGAAAGGGCACGGCGCGAGCAGGGGTTCGACGGCGGGCGCGCGGCGTGGCACAGGGCGTGACGGCGGGTGCGAGCATGGCGAGCGACGTGCCGTGAACTCGAGAGCAAGGAGAGCGAGAGAGAGAGGGTGAGCATGGGGAGGGAGAGAGAGGTCCGGGCTCGGCCGAATTTTATAGGGAGGAGGAGGGAGAGAGAGGCGCCGGGGAGGGAGTGAATGATGGCGTGTCTTTAATGGGGGCGAGAATGGGGGAGAGGAGAGGAGAAATGGCGGCTTCGGTTTCCGGTGCCAGGAGGCAGACGGACGCAGCCGGGGTGCAGGCATGGACGCGCGCGGCCAGGGCACGGGCGGTTGCGCAGCGTGCCAGGGCGTGGGTGGCGCGCGGGTGCGGCCTGGTGGCGGCGCTGGGAAAGAGAGGAGGGAGGGAGAAGAGAGAAGGTGTGGGTGGGGCCCGCCTTGCGGTGAGGAAGGGAAGGGGGCGCGTCTAGCTAGCCGGTTTGGGCCTTAATGGGCCAGATTGGCCACTACGACTAGGGTTTCTTTTTTTCTTTTTCTTTTTTTTTCTTTTCTTTTTCTAGAGAAAGAATATATATATAATTAAAAAATCCAGAATAAATATAATTTTATTATTAACTTAATAAAACTTATTTCATATAAATTATTTTAAGAAAATTTCATTATTTAAATAAATGGCTCTTCTCATAATGGAATAAAATCAAACAAATAGAATTTGAATTTACTTACAAACTAAAATTATTAATATACATATTTTCCAAAAATATTATTTTAGCACTCCATTATTGTTTTGTAAAAATGAGATTTTTCCTTCACAAGATCAAATCCATAATTTGGCATGAGTGCAACAAACACTTGGTAAATTTATCCAACCATGAAATTATTCAATTTATTTATATTACCATTTTATTATTAGAAATCATAAGTATTTTTTTCTTTTTATTGAAAACTAATAACTTAAACTGGTTTGCTTTTAGGTGATGGATTTAGAGTGTTACACCTGTGCGGTGCTGGTCACCACGACCGCGCCGTGCCAGTGCCACATTCTCGCCTCGCTGGGTGTCGCCGTTGTGTCCACGCCCGAAAACTGCCGACGTCGCCTGAGCTCCACCTCGCCTAAGCTCCGCCCATGGTAAGGATCGCCAACCGCCTCCCTTTTTCTATATCCCTATTTTCTTTATGTTTGTCGGGTACCATAATTAGGGGTACCCCCTACACTCCTAATCACAGCTGGTAAACACCCTCAGACCAACTGACGGGTGCGGTTCAAGTCAAGGCTTCGTGTACCCAAGGGACGCGACCTCACCCGAGCCTAGCCTCGGGCTGGAGCAGTAGTCCCAGACGAGTTCACGCCTCGCGCGAGGGCCGTCTCAGGCAGCGGGCACCCCCTCGGCTCTCCCGAAGCCCGGCTCGGGCAGGCTTCGTTGTGAAGCAACCTTGGCCACACCGCCTCACCAACCGACCGCTTCATAGGCACATTCAATGCAGGGGATGCCTGACGCCATATCCTGACACACGCGCCTCAGTCGGCCAGGCCGAAGTGACCGCAGTCACTTCGCCCCTCTTCTTTAATGTCCGATATGACGGGAAAACAGCGTCGCTCGCCCCGCTCCGACTGCCGTGCCATCCACCCAGGCGAAGACTGACAACAAGTCACGATCAACCACCGAGTTTGGCCTCGGGCGCAACAAGAAGCTCCGCCTCGCCCGACCTCAGGCTCCGGCCTCGGGAGGAGGTCTCCACCTCGCCCGACCTCAGGCTTCGGCCTCGGGAAGAGGTCTCCGCCTCGCCCGACCCTCGGACTCGGCCTCGACCTTAGTCTCCGGAGGAATCGCATCCTCGCCTGACCCTGGCCTCGGCCTCAAGAGAAGTCTCCGCCTCGCCCGACCTTGGGCTCGGACCAACCGCGCCAACAGGGGATACATCATTACTGTCGGCGTTTCGAGACCGGGGGGTCCCTAAGCCGACGAGTGAGTGTGCCGCGTGCCCCAGCCCAGATGGGTCGAGCGCGTGGGCGAGCGCGAAGGGGGGAAAGCGAGGTGGCCGGAGCCGAGTCGTGAGGGAGGTGGAGATCCCGCGGCCTTCGTGTTTGTCCCGCGCCCAGGTCGGGTGCGCTTGCAGTAGGGGGTTACAAGCGTCCACGCGGGTGAGGGAAGCGAGCGGCCCCAAGAGAGCGCCTGCCCCGTCCTCGTTCCCGCTCGGCCAACCTTCTCTAAGAAGGCCCTGGTCCTTCCTTTTATAGGCGTAAGGAGAGGATCCAGGTGTACAATGGGGGTGTAGCAAGGTGCTACGTGTCTAGCAGGGGTGAGCTAGCGCCCTAGGTACATGCCAATGTGGCAGCCGGAGAGATCTTGGCACCCAGCTGGTGTGGTGTCGTGGCTGTCGGAGGAGAAATGGAGCCTGGCGGAGGGACAGCTGTCGGAGCGGTTGGGCCCTTGCTGACGCCCCCTGCTTCCGTAAGGGAGCTGAGAGCCGCCGTCGTCATGGGTCTAGCGGGGCGCCATCATTGCCTATCTGGCGGAGCTAGCCAGATGGGACGTCGGTCTTGTTCTCTGTGGCCCGAGTCAGCTCAGGGTAGGGTGACGATGGCGCTTCCTGTTGACGTGGCGGACTTGTGCCCTAGGTTGGGCGACGTGGAGGCTCCTCCGAGGCCGAGGTCGAGTCTGTCTTCCATGGCCGAGGCCGAGCCCGAGCTCCTGGGTCGGGCGAGGCGGAGGTCGTTCGGTAGAGGCCAGGGCGGAGTCCGACCCCTGGGGTCGGGCGAAGCGGAGTTCGTCGTCTTCGGGGCCTTAGCCCGAGTCCGAGCCCTGGGTCGGGCGGAGCGGAGTTCGCCGTCTTCTGGGGCCTTAGCCCGAGTCCGAGCCCTGGGTCGGGCGGAGCGGAGTTCGCCGTCTTCCGGGGCCTTAGCCCGAGTCCGAGCCCTGGGTCGGGCGGAGCGGAGTTCACCGTCTTCCGGGGCCTTAGCCCGAGTCCGAGCCCTGGGTCGGGTGGAGCGGAGTTCGCCGTCTTCCGGGGCCTTAGCCCGAGTCCGAGCCCTGGGTCGGGCGGAGCGGAGTTCGCCGTCTTCCGGGGCCTTTGCCTGAGTCCGAGCCCTGGGTCGGGCGGAGCGGAGTTCGCCGTCTTCCGGGGCCTTTGCCCGAGTCCGAGCCTTGGGTCGGGCGGAGCAGAGTTCGCCGTCTTCCGGGGCCTTTGCCCAAGTCTGAGCCCTGGGTCGGGCGGAGCTTCCTATGGCGCCTTTGGCAAGGCCTGGCTGCCTGTCAGTCTCACTCTGTCAAGTGGCACTGCAGTCGGGATGGCGCAGGCGGCGCTGTCCTTTTGTCAGACTGGTCAGTGGAGCGGCGAAGTGACGGCGGTCACTTCGGCTCTGCCAGGGGGCGCGCGTCAGGATAAAGGTGTCAGGCTACCTTTGCGTTAAATGCCCCTGCGACTCGGTCGGTTGGTGCGGCGATTTAGTCAGGGTTGCTTCTTAGCGAAGGCAAGGCCTCGGGCGAGCCGAAGATGCGTCTGCCGTAAAAGGGGGCCTCGGGCGAGACGGAAGCACCTCAGGGTCGGCTGCCCTTGCCCGAGGCTAGGCTCGGGCGAGGCGTGATCGAGTCGCTCGTATGGACTGATCCCTTACTTAATCGCACCCATCAGGCCTCTGCAGCTTTATGCTGATGGGGGTTACCAGCTGAGAATTAGGCGTCTTGAGGGTACCCCTAATTATGGTCCCCGACAGTAGCCCCCGAGCCTCGAAGGGAGTGTTAGCACTCGCTTGGAGGCTTTCGTCGCACTTTTTTGCAAGGGGACCAGCCTTTCTCGGTTGCATTTTGTTCCGGCGGGTGCGCGCGAGCTCACCCGCCGGGTGTAGCCCCCGAGGCCTCGGAGGAGTGGTTTCACTCCTTCGAGGTCTTAATGCCTTGCCTAATGCTTCGGCTGGTCTGGTGGTTCCCTCATGCGAACTGGCCGTAGCCCGGGTGCACTGTCGGGGCCCAAGTTCTCGGGCTGGTATGTTGACGCTGTCAACGGTTTGGCTGGAGCCGGGTTTGCGAGAGCAGCCCCTGAGCCTCCGCACAGGGCGAGAGGGCGATCAGGGACAGACTCGGCTTTTTTACATACGCCCCTACGTCGCCTTTCCGCAAGGAGGAGGGGGGGGAGAGCGCCATGTTACCCTCGATGGGCACCGAACATGGTGTCTCCGGTGAGCTGCAAGCGGGTAATCCGAGTGGACGTCCGTGCCCCGTTCGTTGGGGGTCGGCTAGGGGCCCGAAGGCACGCCCAAAAGTACCTACGGGTGATCTGCCGGACCCGGTCCCCTGGCGACGGGGTTCGAGGGCTCGATGCCTCCCTCCGATGGGATTCCGTTACAGGATCGCTCCCGCTGGTCTCGGAAATGTCCTAGGGTACCTCGGGAGCGCAGCCCGAGCCTCGGTTATGTATCGAACGTACCCCTGGTCATCCCTCGCTCGGTGTCTGAGGCGACTGTGAACCCTTCGGGGGGCCAGCCTTCGAACCCCTGATCAGTAATGGGCGCGGAGCCCGAGTAGCCTGAGGCGGCCGTGGAACCCTTCGGGAGGCCGGCCTTCGAACCTCTGACCAGTAGTGGGTGTAGGGCCCACGCGATCTGAGGCGGCTGTTGAACCCTTCGGGGGGCCAGCCTTCGAACCCCTGATCAGTAAGGAGGCTCGGAGCCTAGTTCCTCCACGGGGAAGGATTCCTTTCGGGGTATCCCCCTTTCCCGGTCCCTATTGCAAGAGATAGAGAAAGAGGAAAAAAAGGAAAAAGGATACGAAACCGAACGACGCGGCGTACCTTTTTTGGTGCGGTTGTTTTGGCGAAGGCGAAGCGTCGCCCGCTGCTCCTGCCAGAAGCGCCGCCTGTCCAGCCGCGGAGTTAATGCGACGGGGCGAGTAGTTGGCGGGGCTGCCGTTGCGCGTGCGTGAGCCGTTCGAGGAACGGGTCACGGGCGCGTCGTCTTCACGCCGTGAGAGGGGGTTCTCTTGCTGCCTCCGGATGGGACATGAGCTTGGCTGACGGCGTGACCGCTGCTCCCGCGTGCCTGCCACCGTCATCACTGCCGGCCCACTTTTGACCGTGTTGACCGCTGCGTCAGGCTGGCGCTGCTGGGTCGCGCGTTGGGTCGCCTCGGGTCGCGGTATCGGTTCCGCAATCGAGGAGGTGCAGTGGTGGCGCAAGTGGTACAGTTGCTTGCATGCAGCATCCGGCGCGCCGGTCGCGCGACGCGTGGGCCTGGGCCTCCATGCTAGCGTGTCGGGAGTCGGAGAGGCGCGTCCACTTGGCGCGGTTGCATGCCGCCTGCATGGCTGCCCGCCCCTTTCGCCCGTTGGTCTGGGCAAAAGTGGAGGGTCACTTGTAACCGCTGGGCGGTTGCGTGCGCCATGCGCGGCGGTTTGGCTTCTTTTGCTCGGAGCCGGTCTGCATGGCATGCGGGACCCAGCCCCCGCGCCGCAGGGGAGGGCTTTGGAGCGTGTTGGAGAAGACTCAGCCCGTGACGGTTGGGGGCGCAAGCAGGGTGAGTCGCCTTTAAAAGGAGGGCGACCCCTTTCGTAAGGCGACCATGTCTTCTTCCTCCCTTATGCACTGTGTCTTTCCACCTTCCAAGCCCCCGGATGGGGGAAACCACCGTCCTTTCGCCCCATCGTTGGAGGAACACAACTCCGTGGGAGTTGGTACCTTTTAGCCATCGTTTGGCTTCAAGGATTTTCATCATGCAGCCCGACTGCACCCCTCCACCGGCGGTCACCCAAGATGGTGACCTCCGGCTTGATGGTGGGGGAAAGCGAGCCGGGCTGCGGCCTCTGCCCCTCCCTCAGCCTCAAGGATTTTCATCACCAGGGCTGGGGAGGGGAGTGTGCCGAGTTGAGGTCGGCCCCCGCGTGGGCGGCGGCCCGCTCCTTCACTCAGTGATCGGAGGGAGGAGTGGTTGTCGTCCATGGCGCTGGCATCTGCAGCGTGCCTGGCCTTCGGACGCGAGTGGCTTCGGAGCCGCTCGCGGCGCCGGCGTTTGCCACGGCAACTGGAAGAGGTTCTTCCGCCGGCGCGACAGCCAAGGCTGGCCACGGACCGACCTCCAACTCTACGGCCTTCTGCCCGTCCTTGCCTCTTGAGTTTGGGCAAGGGCGGGGGCCTCCTAGCAGCAGCATCCGCCCTGAGGTCATCACTGCTGCTATTCGGCCCCCCGGGGCAGAAGTCTTCATCGTCGCCGCTGCTGGGGCGGGCGATGACTAGCCGTTCATCGGTCTTCTGTTGCTCCGCAGGCCCACCCCTATCGAGTGGGGTTGTTCGCGCCCACGGAGACGGAACCGGAGTTTCGTTTGTAACGGCACTTCGAATGCCGGTGTTTTTTGTTCATTTCAGCTTTCGGGGCCTGAACATGTATGTAATTACGGCACGGAGCCGTGTTTTTTCCTCATTTTTGAGCACTAAGACTTGTCTGTTGACTATCTGAACCGCTTCACCAAGCATGAGTCACCCCGCGTCAAGGTGACGAGTGAGGTATCCGTATCCCAGAGGCGTAGGAGTCCCTCGGCTCGGTCGGCCTTGCTGTCCGAGGTTCCTCTAGCTTAGTTAAAGAGACCCCTCGGCCGCTCTTCGTCGAGCCGAGGCCAGGGGTAGCGATATCAGCATGAACAGAGGTGGAGTCGGCTCGAAAATGAAACCTGGTTGGCCGGAGCCTAGCCGGGTTGTCCGTTGGCAAGATCGACATCGGAGTTGATCAGCCGAGGCTTCGGACCGGGCTGGCGCCCTCGGAAGATGGTTGGCCGAGGCCCCGGGGGTGACCGGCTGAGCCGCCTGCTCGGGCCGGATTCCCGGAGAAGTCCCTGGCAGCGATAGCCCGGGCGTGGTGATGACGTCGTCCTTCGGAGCGGAGAACCTCGGACCACGTCGCCGTCCGAGGCTAGGTCGGGCCTTGCTGAAGGTGCCGTCGATGCCGAGGGTGTTGCTGCCCTCTTCCAACGTCAAGACCCGAGCCTGCAGGATCAGATTGTCTTGTAGCGTGCGCCTCGTGCGGCCGTCGAGGCCAGAACACACACCCTCGCTGCGTTGTAAAGCTGCGTCTCTTTTCCTCTTGTTTCGAGTATCTGGACTTTTTGTCGGTAACAGGGATGTTTGTGCGAGCGAGAGTTGCTTCTCGCGGAAGGTGATGAGTGAGGTATCCGTATCCCGGAGGCATGGGAGTCCCTTGGCTCGGTCGGCCTTGCCGCTTACGCGTACTTTCACCCGTCCATGAGGCCTTGTCACCGACTCGGTCGAGAAGGCTCGAAGGATTGCTTCGGCAGAAGGGCTTCCGAACGTAAAGACTTATTCGATCCGCGGAGTCACTTTATCCGAACGCGAGTTACTTATCGCAGAAGGTGATGAGTGAGGTATCCGTATCCCGGAGGCGTAGGAGTCCCTCGGCTCGGTCAGCCTTGGCTGCTTACGTGTACTCCGTCGTTTCCAGGACCCACTTCTCGAAGTAGTCAAAAAGCACGAAAGATATTCTGGTAGAAGAGATTTTTTTCGAGGAAAATTTTGACGCAGAGGGGGTTTCCCCCCTTTTAGCCCCCAAGGGAGGGTCGGGCTTTGCCGAGGCGAGGCCGACCCTTCCTTGTTGACTAAACTTTGCGTGAGTGCGAGGTATATGAACAACTTGGAAACATCTTAAGGGTAGAAGCGACGTAGCTGTTGGATGTTCCATGCGTTGCCGTAGACCTCGCCTTGACTGTTGGCCAGCTTGTACGTTCCGGGCTTCAGGACTTTGTCGATGACGAATGGCCCTTCCCAGGGGGGCGTGAGCTTGTGCCTCCCTCGGGCGTCTTATCGCAGACGAAGCACCAGGTCGCCCACCTGGAGGTCTCGGGGTCGGACCCCTCGGGCGTGGTAGCGTCGCAGGGACTGCTGATACCGCGCCGAGTGTAGTAAGGCCCTATCCCGAGCCTCTTCCAGCTGGTCCAGCGAGTCTTCTCGGCTAGCTTGGTTGCTTTGATCGTTGTAAGCCCTCGTCCTTGGGGAGCCGTATTCCAGGTCAGTGGGCAAGACGGCCTCGGCCCCGTAGACCAGGAAGAACGGCGTGAAACCCGTGGCTCGGCTCGGCGTTGTCCTCAGGCTCCAGACCACCGAGGGGAGTTCCTTCATCCATCGCTTGCCGAACTTGTTGAGGTCGTTGTAAATCCGAGGCTTGAGCCCTTGTAGAATCATGCCATTGGCACGCTCTACTTGCCCATTCGACATGGGATGAGCTACGGCAGCCCAGTCCACCCGGATGTTGTGATCCTCGCAAAAATCCAAGAACTTTCTGCCGGTGAACTGGGTGCCGTTGTCGGTGATGATGGAGTTTGGGACCCCGAAGCTATGGATGATGTTGGTGAAGAACGCCACCGCCTGCTCGGACCTGATGCCGTTTAGGGGTCGGACCTCGATCCACTTGGAGAATTTGTCGACGGCGACCAGCAGGTGCGTGTAGCCCCCGGGCGCCTTCTGTAGAGGGCCGACGAGGTCCAGACCCCACACAGCGAAGGGCCAGGTGATGGGTATCGTCTGCAGAGCCTGAGCGGGCAGGTGGGTCTGCTTCGCATAGAATTGACACCCTTTGCAGGTGCGGACGATTCTAGTGGCGTCAGCCACCGCCGTTGGCCAGTAGAAGCCTTGCCGGAAAGCGTTCCCGACGAGGGCTCGAGGCGCTGCGTGATGGCCGCAAGCCCCCGAGTGAATCTCTTGCAGGAGCTCCTGACCTTCGGCGATGGAGATGCATCGCTGGAGGATGCCCGAGGGGCTGCGGTGGTAGAGCTCTTTCTCTTCGCCCAGCAAGACGAACGACTAGGCGCGTCGCGCTACCCGCCGAGCCTCGACCTGGTCGAGGGGTAGCTCTCCTTGGCGGAGATATTGCAGGTACGGGGTCTGCCAATCTCGATCAGGCGTGACCCCGCTCCGCTCCTCCTCGATGCGCAGCGCCTCGCCCTCGGTGGCCGAGGGTTCCTCGGGCTGAACCGAGGACGCCTCGGGCTGGGCCGAGGGTACCTCGGACTGGGCCGAGGACGCCTCGGGCTCGGGCGTGTCGTTGATTTTGACGGAGGGTTGGTGCAGATCCCGGGAGAAGACGTCCGGGGGAACCGTCGTTCGCCCCGAGGCTATCTTCGCAAGCTCGTCCGCAGTCTCATTGTAGCGCCGAGCGATGTGGTTAAGCTCGAGCCCATAGAACTTGTCTTCCAGGCGCCGAACCTCATCGCAGTAGGCCTCCATCTTCGGGTCGCGGCAGTGGGAGTTCTTCATGACTTGGTTGATGACGAGCTGCGAGTCGCCGCGAGCGTCGAGGCGTCGGACCCCTAGCTCGATGGCGATTCGCAATCCGTTGATCAGAGCTTCGTACTCAGCCACATTGTTGGACGCCGGGAAATGGAGACGCAGCACGTAGCGTAGGTGTTTCCCGAGGGGCGAGACGAAGAGCAGGCCCGCGCCGGCTCCCGTCTTCATCAGCGACCCGTCGAAAAACATGGTCCAGAGCTCTGGTTGGATCGGAGCCGTCGGCAGCTGGGTGTCGACCCATTCGGCTACGAAGTCCGCCAATACCTGGGACTTGATGGCCTTCCGAGGGGCGAACGAGATTGTCTCGCCCATGATTTCCACCGCCCATTTTGCGATCCTGCCCGAGGCCTCTCGGCACTGGATGATCTCCCCCAGGGGGAAGGATGATACCACAGTTACCGGATGAGACTCGAAGTAATGTCGCAACTTTCGCCTCGTCAGGATCACTGCATACAGTAGCTTCTGAACTTGTGGGTAGCGGATCTTGGTTTCGGACAGCACCTCGCTGACGAAGTAAACTGGCCTCTGAATGGGCAATGCATGCCCCTCTTCTTGCCTTTCGACCACAATCGCGGCGCTAACCACCTGAGTGGTCGCGGCGACGTAGACCAAGAGGGCTTCTCCATTAGCTGGGGGTACCAAGATAGGCGCCTTGGTGAGAAGCGCCTTCAGGTTCCTGAGAGCTTCCTCGGCCTCAGGGGTCCAAGTGATGCATTCGGCCTTCCTTAAGAGGCGGTACAGAGGCAGGCCTCTTTCGCCGAGGCGTGAGATGAAACGGCTCAATGCCGCGAGACATCCCATGACCCTCTGTACACCTTTTAAGTCCTTGATGTGTCCCATGCTGGTGATGGCTGCGATCTTCTCCGGGTTGGCTTCGATGCCTCGCTCGGAGACGATGAACCCCAGGAGCATGCCTCGGGGCACCCCGAAGACACACTTCTCAGGATTGAGCTTGACGTCCTTTGCCTTGAGACACCGGAATGTCACTTCAAGGTCGGAGAGGAGGTCGGAGGCTTTCCTTGTCTTAACTACGATGTCATCGACGTAGGCCTCGACCATGCGACCGATGTGTTTGCCGAACACATGGTTCATGCACCGCTGGTACGTTGCACCCGCGTTCCTCAAACCGAACGGCATGGTGACATAGCAGTACATGCCGAAGGGCGTGATGAAAGAAGTCGCGAGCTAGTCGGACTCTTTCATCTTGATTTGATGATACCCTGAGTAGGCATCGAGGAAAGACAGGGTTTCGCACCCAGCAGTGGAATCCACGATTTGATCGATGCGAGGTAGAGGGTAGGGAACCTTCGGACATGCTTTGTTGAGACCAGTGTAGTCTACACACATCCGCCATTTCCCCCCTTTCTTTCTCACAAGCACAGGGTTGGCAAGCCATTTGGGATGGAATACCTCTTTGATGAACCCTGCTGCCATTAGCTTGTGGATCTCCTCGCCTATCACCCTGCGCTTTTCCTCGTCGAATCGGCGCAGAGGCTGCCTGACGGGTCGGGCTCCGGCCCGAATATCCAGCGAGTGCTCGGCGACATCCCTCGGTATGCCGGGCATGTCCGAGGGACTCCACGCAAAGACGTCGGCGTTTGCGCGGAGAAAGTCGACGAGCACTGCTTCCTATTTGGGGTCGAGCCCGGAACCGATCCGGATCTGCTTGGAGGTGTCGCCCCTGGGGTCGAGGGGGACGGCCTTAACCGTCTCCGCCGGCTCGAAATTGCCAGCGTGTCGCTTCACGTCTGGCATCTCTCGGGAGAGGTTTTCCAGGTCGGCGATGAGGGCCTCGGACTCGGCGAGGGCCTCGGCGTACTCCACGCACTCCACGTCGCATTCAAACGCGTGTTTGTACGTGGGGCCGACGGTGATGACCCCCTTGGGGCCCGGCATCTTGAGCTTCAGGTAGGTGTAGTTGGGGATGGCCATGAACTTCGCGTAGCATGGCCTCCCCAATACCACGTGGTAGGTTCCTCGGAACCCGACCACCTCGAACGTCAAAGTCTCTCTTCGGAAGTTGGAGGGTGTTCCGAAGCAGACAGGAAGGTCGAGCTGTCCAAGGGACTGGACGCGCTTCCCAGGAATGATACCGTGGAAGGGCGCAGCGCCTGCTCGGACGGAGGACAGATCGACGCGCAGGAGCCTGAGGGCCTCGGCGTAGATGATGTTGAGGCAGCTGCCCCCATCCATCAGGACCTTGGTGAGCCTGACGTCGCCGATGATGGGGTCGACGACGAGCGGGTACTTCCCCGGGCTCGGCACGTGGTCGGGGTGGTCAGCTTGGTCGAAGGTGATGGGCTTGTCGGACCAGTCTAGGTAGACTGGCGCCGCCTCCTTCACCGAGCAGACCTCCCGACGCTCTCGCTTGCGATGCCGAGCCGAGGCATTCACCGCATGCCCTCCGTAGATCATGAAGCAGTCGCGGACCTCGGGGAACTCTCCTGCTTGGTGATCTTCCTTTTTGTCGTCGTCGTGGGCCCTGCCACCCTCTACGGGTGGCCCAGCCTTGTGGAAGTGGCGCCGAAGCATGACGCACTCCTCGAGGGTGTGCTTGACGGGCCCCTGATGGTAAGGGCACAACTCCTTGAGCATCTTGTCGAAAAGGTTAGCACCTCCGGGGGGCTTCCGAGGGTTCTTGTACTCGGCGGCGGCGACAAGGTCCGCGTCGGCGGCGTCGCATTTCGCTTGCGACTTCTTCCTGCCTTTCTTCTTGGCGTCGCGCGGAGTAGATGCCTCGGGAGCCTCTTCCGATGGGCGGCCCCGGGGCTGCTTGTCCTTTCGGAAGATGGCCTCGACCGCCTCCTGGCCGGAGGCGAACTTGGTGGCGATGTCCATCAGCTCGCTCGCCCTGGTGGGGGTCTTGCGACCCAACTTGCTCACCAGGTCACGGCAAGTGGTGCCGGCAAGGAACGCGCCGATGACATCTGAGTCGGTGATGTTGGGCAGCTCGGTGCGCTGCTTCGAGAATCGTCGGATGTAGTCTCGAAGAGACTCTCCCGGCTGTTGCCGGCAGCTTCGGAGGTCCCAGGAATTCCCGGGGCGCACGTACGTGCCCTAGAAGTTGCCGGCGAAGGCTTGGACCAAATCCTCCCAGTTGGAGATCTGCCCCGGAGGCAGGTGCTCCAACCAGGCGCGAGCAGTGTCGGAGAGGAACTGGGGGAGGTTGCGGATGATGAGGTTGTCGTCGTCCGTTCCACCCAGTTGACAGGCCAGGCGGTAGTCCGCGAGCCACAATTCCAGTCTCGTTTCCCCCGAGTACTTTGTGATAGTAGTCGGGGGTCGGAATCGGGCCGGAAACGGCGCCCGCCGGATGGCCCGGTAGAAGGCCTGCGGACCGGGTGGTTCGGGCGAGGGACTCCGACCCTCCCCACTGTCGTAGCGTCCCCCACTCCTGGGGTGATAGCCTCGGCGCACCCTTTCGTCGAGGCGGGCCCGACGGTCGCGATGATGGTGCTCGTTGCCGAGGTGGCCCGGGGCCGCAGGCGCGGTGTTGCGCGTGCGCCTGGTGTAGACCGAGGCTTCCCGCATGAATCAGGAAGTCGCGGCATGAGGTTCCGAGGGGTACCCCTGCCTTCGGGAGGCAGAGCTCTCGGCCCGCCGGGCCGCAGCGCCTTCCAGGAGATTCTTGAGCTCTCCCTGGATTCGCCGACCCTCGGTGGTTGATGGCTCCGCCATCGCGCGGAGGAGCATCGCTGCGGCTGCCAGGTTCTGACCGATCCCGCTGGATGCGGGTGGCGGCCTGTCCCTGGCATCGTTGGCGACGCGGTGCTGGAAACCCTGGGGCAGGTGACGTATTTCTCCGGCCGGGGGCTGGCCCGCCCATACCTGCCCGACGTCCCGGCGGATCGACTCGAGCGCTCCTGCTCCCTCGTCGAGCCGGGCCTGCGCCCCGCGGACTTGCTCGAGCTGTGGGTCGTGACCCCCCACCGGAACGGGGACCACAGCTAGCTCCCGCGGGATGTCGGCGCGAGGCACTGGCCTAGGGAGATCGCCATCCTCCGGCATGCCGAGACGGTTGCCTCCGGAGGGATCCCCTAGCCCGACGTGGAAACATTCGCGGCTCGGGCCGTAGTCCTTGTCGTCAAGGCTGCGGCTGCCGTCGGAACAGTCGGAGAGGCAGTAGTTACATGCGGTCATGAAGTCCCGCATGGCACTGGGGTTGCCAGATCCAGAGAAATCCCAGCAGATGCTGGGATCGTCATCTTCCTCGGACCCAAAGGGCCCGTAGGTCGAGACGTCCGTCAATCGGTCCCAAGGCGACCGCACATGAAACCCCAGAGGGGTTGCACTCGCCTCAACATGAGCGCCCACCAAAGCGAAGTCGCTAGGCGGGTTGAGGTCGAGTCGAAAGGACGTAGGATGGGAATCAGTCGGTACCTTTTGGTCGACGAGGAGCGACGTAGTCACGTCGTTGACTGATTGCGCCGTCGTCTTGGGTACGAGGGCGACGTCCTGCAGGCCCTCCGCGAGCGTGCCGGCGTGTCACAGGGGGACGGCGCTCGCCTTCGTCTCAAACGCGAGGTCGACGCCCGACGCGTCCTCCGTTGGGGCGCTGGGGATGTCGATTCGCTCGACAGCCGACGGAGCGCAGCCTCCCGCCCGGCCTTGGTTGCCCCGCCTCCTCCTCCGATGGCGAGGGAGAGGACGGGGCAAGCTCGAATGTTGTTCTTCCACCACGCGGGGAAGACGTCGTCGATTCTGCCGCCGGCGGGCGGGCTGTCGGCCGCCATTGTCGCCGTCGCGCGGCGGTGGAAGGAGTATCATGTCGTAGCTGCCGTCGAGAGACATGAACTCGAGACTCCCGAAACGGAGCACCGTCCCGGGTTGGAGAGGTCGTTGGAGACTGCCCATCTGGAGCTTGACGGGAAACTGCTCGTCAACACGCAGCAGGCCCCTACCTGGCGCGCCAACTGTCGGCGTTTCGAGACCGGGGGGTCCCTAAGCCGACGAGTGAGTGTGCCGCGTGCCCCAGCCCAGATGGGTCGAGCGCGTGGGCGAGCGCGAAGGGGGGAAAGCGAGGTGGCCGGAGCCGAGTCATGAGGGAGGTGGAGATCCCGCGGCCTTCGTGTTCGTCCCGCGCCCAGGTCGGGTGCGCTTGCAGTAGGGGGTTACAAGCGTCCACGCGGGTGAGGGAAGCGAGCGGCCCTAAGAGAGCGCCTGCCCCGTCCTCGTTCCCGCGCGGCCAACCTTCTCTAAGAAGGCCCTGGTCCTTCCTTTTATAGGCGTAAGGAGAGGATCCAGGTGTACAATGGGGGTGTAGCAAGGTGCTACGTGTCTAGCGGGGGTGAGCTAGCGCCCTAGGTACATGCCAATGTGTAACACCCTGAATTTGGGGGTATAAAATTTCTTTGCTCATATTCACAAATTCAGGTGTTACTTCCCTTTTCTCATCCTTCCCCAATCTTCTCTTTCTCATTTCTATAGGAGAAAAGTGGTTATTTTATTGGTAACTATAGTCTATTAGCTCAAACTCCAAGGGAGTATGAATTGTTGCATCATGTTGAACCCTAGATTTCACTTTTGTTTGGTGCATAATTCTTAGAAAGTCTAATTTGAATTTGTGGCTTATTTGAATTTGAATCAAATAGAGAAAATAAAAAGAAAAGGGAAAGCAATTGCTGGAATAAAAGAAAAAGGGAAAAAGCCCAAACCCCCGCCCCCTCGGCCTTTCGGCCCAATTGGCCCATCCCCCGCGCGCGCCTCCCCCCCTCCTCTCTCTGCCCTGGCGGGCCCACCCGTCAGCGCAACCGTTCCCCGCGCCCGCGCCCGCTTTCCCCTCTCTCTCTGCCCGCGGGCCCCGGCTGTCAGCTTCTCCGTCTTCGCGTAACCGCCGCCCGAGCTGCGCGCGGCCGCCTTCTCCGCGCCCACGTCGCGCGTGGAGCTCGCAACTGCCCCGCCCCCGGCCACTTGAGCCCAGAACCCCACTCGCCCTCTCCCCCTCCCTCACTTGCGCACCTGCAGACCCCTCTTCCACCTCCCCCTCGCTGCGCGCACGCCAGTGCGCCGTCGCCGCGAACCGCCACCGTCCCGAGCTCGTTTCCTGGCCGCCGTTGGAGCTCCACCGTGTCCATTGCCACGGTGAGCTTCGCCCCGGCGTCCGCAACCCGGCACGCGCCCCAATTCCCTCTCCCCCTCCCTATTTCTCTCTGCCCGCGCTCACCCGCCGTCCTCCGTGTAGCCACGGGGGTCCTCCATCGTCGCCCCGGGCCACCGTCGCGTCATCGCCGCCACCAAGGAGTCCCCGGAGTTCGCCTTGAGGTAAGGAACCTCCCATGCCCCCTCTCTTCCCCTCTATTGCACTCTATCGCGTTTGATTCCTCGCCGGAGTTGTTCAACGCCGCCGCCGAGCCGCTCCGCCGTGAACCGCCCCCCTCTGGTGCCCCTGCCCCGACCCAGACCCCACCAAAGGATTCCCCGTGCCCTTCCCAACCTTCCCGGCCACTCAGGTCGCCCCAGAGACCCGCCAAGCGCCCGCGCCCCTCGTCTCCGGCGAGTCCTCCGCCGCGGGGACGAGCGCCGCCGCCCCAGCTAGCCGTAGGAGAAGCCCAGGCCGGCCACCCAATCCCCACCGTCCGTCCCAGATCGGGCGGTCCCGTTTTAATTAGGCCAAACCTGATCCTGGCCGCCCGCCGGAGATCCAGCGGCCCAGGCCCGTTTCCCCCACACGCCGTCTCCCTGCCGTTTGGGCCCCGCCTGTCAGCCCGCCTGCGCGCTCGCGCTGCCCGCCGGTCCCGCCTGTCAGCCACCCAGGCCGCCGCGCGCTCGCGCGCCCCCCCGCAGGATCTAATCCTGGCCGTCCGCCTGAGATCCAACGGCCGTAGGAGCCCGATACCCCTTCGCCCGCGCGTTTTCTTAAAGAGACCCCCGGTTTTCTGGAATTTGAACCCGCCGTCCCTGGTTTCTTACGGTTAGGTCCTCGGACCTTTTATTTAATTCAAAATAGGTACTTAGGGTATATTTTTAACCCCTAAACTTGTAAAATTCATAACTTTGCCATATGAACTCCAAATTAGGTGCTTCAAATTGCAAAATGCTCATGATGTTTTTGTCTATCTATTTAAACAATGTTTCCCTGCTGTTTCCATGTCCCAATTAATGGTTAA
Source organism: Zea luxurians (assembly GCA_029449295.1). Classification (NCBI taxonomy): domain Eukaryota; kingdom Viridiplantae; phylum Streptophyta; class Magnoliopsida; order Poales; family Poaceae; genus Zea; species Zea luxurians. The sequence continues at coordinate 45,342,048 of JAOPSE010000022.1, read as the reverse complement.
TCATTAGGATAGGATTAAGGTTATTGGAACCTTATTTGAGATAATTAGAAGTTGGTAGACTTTAATAAAAGTTGGAGCACTTAAGTTTATGGACTTAAACACCTAAGTTTAGGAACTTAAAACCAGATAATGATTTAATCCCACCACTGACTTAAACCTGAGTAGTGGATAATGAATCCTTTTGTATAGTCCTCTACCCTAGACCTAGAGAATACCAGAGTGCCTATCCCCTTTCTATTATGAACTTGTGATCTCTCTGCTGCATATGTTTGGTATATGGCTTTTGTTTGTTATTTCCCAAGTGCATAGTGTGAATGATTGCTTTACGTAGACAACGAGCAGTCTGTGTTTCCCGAGGAAGTTGCAGAGGAAGTCCCTGATCAGCAGTTTGGTGAAGGCAAGTGTCCTCTGACCCATTATGTCCTATTCATTTATAACTTACTACCCCGCATTACTTACTTGAAACCTAAGGATTGACTAGCTTTACACTTTACTTTATCCTTGATGACCTTATGGGCTATTATGGTTAGCATTCTGCTACTGCCTTAACTTAATCAATGAACATGATGTGAATATTTATGATACTGTTATCCTGATGATGTTGATGATCTTGTGATACTCTAGGGGGCTCAGGCTGTTTCCTGAGTACCTCTCCGTAAGGACCTGTTCGTTGAGAGACCACCCGGGATAACAGTGCAACCATGAGGGTGAAATGGGATGCCCTTAGCTAATTAATTAGAGGAACTAGAGGTGTAGTTGCTTCGCCGTCGTGCCGTCAATGGGGTCCAGGCACAGTGCTTGCTCTGTCGAGGCTGAGTGCCGAGGTTCTTTCGTTTTGCTTTTGTTAGTCACTCTCCTGCGGGGAGGAGTACTGTGTTTATCAAACTAGAGAAACCTAACGGGCAGCTATGATCTCTAGGGAATCTTTGTAAAAGCTACGTAGTGATACCCTGCCGGACCACCTAGGTAGTGGTCAATGGGGATTAGCTCTCCCCGGGTAGAAAGGGAATCATGACTCATGGGTAAAGTGTGCGACCTCTGCAGAGAGTAGTGAAACTGATATATCAGCCGTGCTCACGGTTAAGAGCAGCCTTGGGATCCTCTTTGATTAGAGATACGGATGGTTCGAGATACAAGGATTATGTTATGGTTTTGGTTCGAATATGATGATGTTGTTCCTCGATGAGGAAATGGTTCATGGGTTGGTAAATGATAAAATCTGGCTTCTACTAATGATAAATACCTGACCAACTAAAAGCAACTGCTGGAGCCTAACCCCACATAAAGCTAGTCCACTTCAGCCAAACGGGACATTTGCTGAGTACGTTGATGTGTACTCATCCTTGCTTTACCACCAAACACCAGGTTGTCCGCATTGTAACCACTACTCGGGAGAAGGCGAAGCCGTGGAAGGAGACTTCCAGGAGTTCCAAGACTACGACGAATTCTAGGTGTGGGTTGGGGGCAACCCCCAGTCAGCTGCCTGTGAAGGCCTTATCTTTACTGCGTTTCGCTAGCACTTTGATTTAACTGTTAAGTTGATGACTATGTGGATGTCTATGACTCTGTGATGTAATTAAGCTAATACCTTCTTAAGTTATTATTCGAGCAATGTGCATTGATGTTCATTTATGTAATCGCTGTGTACGTGAGTTCTGATCCTGGCACGTACATAGTTCGCACTTGGTTTGCCTTCCAAAACCGGGTGTGACATAAGTGGTATCAAAGCCGTGCTGACTGTAGGACCGCTGACCTAGAGTAGCACTGGTCGTACTAAGGACTATTGACCTTCCCTCTCACCTTGACCTCTGATGTTACTTCAAAAGTCGGTCACCTCGACCAACCCTATGTTTTACTACATATATATATACTATATTATACCTTGTTAAAATCTTTATCTTATTCTGTCTATGGTTTATTCACTTGTCATATTAGTTCTGCTCTTACTCTTATGCTTACGGTGTCCTTTGTAGATGGCTCGTCTTAGACACACTGCACGTAAGTCGGTGATTCCTTTCCTGCCGTCTCGACTTGCGGAGCGTCCTCTGCACCGCACCGTGTCCGGTCAGTCGAGTCACCTGGAGAGACTGCACCACCGCCTGCGTGAGGAGCAGGAACGCCGGCGCCAGCACAGAGAGCAGCAGGGCTCTTCCTCCCCACCCCAGCAAGAGGTGGAGTCCGTGAGGCCCTGTTCCTCTGTTGCCCAGCTGGAGGCGCCCCCTGCACCACCGTGGGACGCCCCGGCTGTTGGAGGAGGTTTTGGAGGAGACCCCGACGACGACGACTCAGACCACAGCACGGAGTCTTCTGAGCCGCAGGAGGCGGAAGGATGGGTCGCCCGACCCATCACCCGTGACGCCGCCCGCGGTTGTCACTTCCACGACGCACTCGACACCTTGCTGCGCCAGGCTTTTGACCGGCATACCTGGTCGATCGAGTATCGTTGTGTAGTCTACCAGCATAGTCGCGGGAGGTACCAGGACCACTGGGAGGCTACCTGCCTAGTTCGCCGTCCGGAGGATGACCTCCGGGGTGCGGAGGCCGTTTCGGAGCACTATTCCATCTCCGAGAGGGACACTGCAGAGGCAGCTATGCAGGATGCAGCACGACGTGCACTCTCCCAGTACTGTTCTTTGTTCGGTGGGGTGGCCGACGGTCTTAACCTTCGGTACTACCCCCGCCGCCCTACTGGCAGCACAGAGAGTGTGGTTGTCTCACCTGTTGGTGAGGCTAACCCTAGGTTGAGCAGCACAGTCAACCTAGTCGCAGTGCTTAACACTGAGCTGGATCACTCTCTGGACGAGCTGAGCAGGGCTCGAACGGAGATTGCGGAGTTGCGTGCTGAGCTGGCAGAGCGCCATCACCAGGAGGGTGGTTCTCCCGCTCCTGTTGGGACTCAGCACCCTTACCGCTCGCCGCCACGTGGTCACCACACTTATGGTTCCCCTGCCTGTAAGACCAGGATAGATCTGGATCCTTAGATCGTTAGCGTCGAAGTTTGTAATAATTCTTAAGTCAGATGTCTCAGTCTTAAATAGTTAGTTTAATTTGCTTATCAGTTGCTTCCAATTAGCTTAGTTTGCTTATCAGTTGCTTGCATGCTTGTTATGACGAACTTGTGCTGGATTTGAATCTTTGTAATGACTGTCGCCAACCTGTGGGTTTCTCCTGCAGTTTGGCCTAGCTATAATGTTAATAAAGTCAGTTATTTAGTTGGGAAGCCATTTACTTCTACTTTCCTTCTTATCTGAGAAGCTGTGTTGAATCGTAATGAGGATCAGTGAAGCTCTTTGTTCACTCAGTGTCATGAAGAATTCTGTATTCTCTTTTCTTATGCTGTAGGGTTGTAAGATCAAGGCTGATGTATGAATGTCTTCCACAGATGTCTGACAACAGGCGCCGATGCAACAGGCGTGCTCAGCAAGAGCAGCATGACCAGCAGGAGGAACAACAGAGGCAGCCTCCCCCGCCACCCCCGATGTCAGTGGAGCAGATGTTCTTGATGCAGACTCAGGCAGTGCAGGCCATTGGGCAGACTCTGGCAGCCATGCAGCAGGCTCAACAGCAACCCCAGTTGCAAGTGCAGATGCCCCAGATGCCACGGGATAAGCGTGGTGAGTTCATGAGAGGGCACCCTCCTACCTTCGCCCATTCTGCCGACCCCATGGATGCAGAAGACTGGCTGCGCGCAGTGGAAAGAGAACTGCGCACCGCTCAATGTAACGACAGGGAGACGGTTCTGTATGGTCCCCGTCAGCTAAGGGGAGCAGCCCAGTCCTGGTGGGAGTCCTACCTCGCCACACATGCCGACCCCGAAGCCATCACCTGGGAAGAATTCAGCGAGAGTTTCCGCAGGTACCATGTGCCAGAGGGACTGATGATCGTGAAGAAGGAGGAGTTTCTGGCTCTGAAGCAGGGACCCCTGTCTGTTAGTGAATATAGAGACAAGTTTCTGCAGCTATCTCGTTATGCACCTGAGGATGTCAACACTGATGCTAAAAGGCAGTACAGGTTCATGAGAGGTTTGGTGGATCCCCTGCATTACCAGCTGATGAATCACACCTTCCCCACCTTCCAGCACCTGATCGATAGGGCAGTTATGACTGAGAAGAAGCGTAAGGATATGGAAGATCGGAAGCGCAAGATGAGTGGACCCCAGTCCGGAAGCATCAGCCGTCCACGTTTCTCAGGCAGTTCATCTCAGCAAGGCAGGCCTGGTCACCCACAAGGATATCAGAATCAGAACCAGCGTCCACATCAGCAGCAGTTTCAGAGGCAGTATCAGCAGCAGCAGCAGTATCGTCAACACAGCCAGTAGGGAGGTAATCAGTATCAGAAGCAGAACAACCAGGCACCTCGCCTTCCTGCCCCAGCAGCAAACCAGAGCAACCAAGCAGCCTCAGCACAAGGAGGAGGCAGAGGATGTTTCCACTGTGGAGAACAAGGCCACTGGGCGATGCAATGCCCAAAGAAGATGGCACAGCAGCAGACCAACCCCAATGCCCCAACAAGGCAAGGAGTACTGCAGCCGACAGCGGGCAATCGTAACCAAGCGTACAACCGTGGAAAGGTGAACCACTTGGAGGCCGAAGCAATCCAGGATGCACCAGATGTGGCAGTAGGTATGTTCTCAGTCGAATCTCATCCCACGAAAGTGCTATTTGATACTGGTGCAACTCATTCATTTGTCACTGCAACCTGGGTAGAATTGCATAACATCTCAGTAGAGGCAATGATGCCGCCCATGAGGATTAATTCGGTTGGTGGCAAGGTGCAAACAGATAAAATATGCTCAAATATAAGGGTGGAAATAAGGGGGATAGGATTCCCCAGTGACTTAATAGTAATAGACACCCCTGGGATAGATGTTATTCTAGGGATGAATTGGTTAATGAAGTATGAAGCAAATGTTAGTTGTGACAAGAGGACCGTAACATTGAAGTCCCCGTCAGGAGAAGAGGTAGTGGCCGAGCTAAGGATGCCTAAATCAGCGGAGGGTGTCTGTCACCAGATTTCAGTTGATAGTAAGGAGCCCAACCCGCTTGAGGCTATCAAGGTTGTGTCGGACTTTCCGGACGTATTTCCCGAGGAGCTAACGGGCATGCCACCCGAGAGGAAAGTCGAATTTGCCATAGAGCTTATCCCTGGTACCGCCCCGATTTCCAAAAGAGCCTACCGAGTGTCTGGACCAGAATTGGTGGAACTCAAGAAGCAGATAGATGAGATGTTAGAGAAGGGTTACATCAGACCAAGTACCTCGCCTTGGGCCGCTCCGGTGTTGTTTGTAGAGAAGAAAGATGGTACCAAAAGGATGTGCATAGACTACAGAGCCTTGAATGAAGTCACTGTCAAAAACAAGTACCCCCTGCCAAGGATAGAAGATTTGTTCGACCAGCTCAGAGGTGCCAGCGTATTCTTGAAGATAGATCTGAGATCAGGTTACCATCAACTCAGAATCCGACCCTCGGACATACCAAAGACGGCATTCATCACCAAGTACGGGTTATATGAATTCACAGTTATGTCTTTTGGTTTGACAAATGCGCCAGCCTTCTTTATGTATCTGATGAACAGTGTGTTCATGGATTATCTGGACAAGTTTGTGGTAGTGTTTATCGATGATATTCTTATATACTCTCAAAGTGAGGAAGATCATGTAGAGCATTTGAAGATGGTATTGCAAAGACTTCGAGAGCATCAGTTGTATGCCAAACTGAGTAAATGCGAGTTCTAGATTCATGAAGTCTTATTTCTAGGTCATATCATAAATCAAGATGGGTTGGCAGTGGATCCAAAGAAAGTAGCAGATATCCTAAACTGGAAAGCACCAAAGGATGTTCGTGGGATCAAGAGCTTCATTGGAATGGCTGGGTATTACAGGCGTTTCATCGAAGGCTTCTCAAAGATTGCTAGACCAATGACAGCGTTACAAGCGAAGAAAGTTGAGTTCAAGTGGACCCAAAAGTGTCAGGAAGCATTTGAAGAACTGAAAAATAGATTGACTACAGCTCCGGTGTTAGTCCTGCCTGATGTTCACAAGCCATTCTCAGTGTATTGCGATGCTTCTTACACCGGATTGGGATGTGTGCTAATGCAAGGAAGAGTTGTAGCATATTCATCTCGACAGCTGAAGATCCATGAGAAAAAATATCCCACACACAACCTAGAGTTGGCAGCAGTGGTTCATGCTCTAAAGACATGGAGACATTACTTGTATGGACAGAAGTGCGACATCTACACAGATCATAAAAGTCTGAAGTACATATTCACCCAGTCAGAGTTAAACATGGGACAGCGAAGATGGTTGGAATTGAACAAGGACTATGAGTTGGAGGTACATTACCATCCAGGCAAAGCCAATGTGGTTGCAGATGCTCTGAGCAGGAAGAGTCAAGTCAATATGATGGCCACGTACCCAATGCCATATGAGTTAGCCAAGGAGTTCGACAGACTGAGTCTCGGTTTCCTGAACAGTACGCAAGGAGTAACAGTGGAATTAGAGCCCACCCTAGAGCGGGAGATCAAAGAAGGGCAGAAGGATGATGAAAGCATCAATAAGATCCGGCAGCTAATCTTAGAAGGAAGAGGCAAAGATTTTCGAGAGGATGAAGAGGGGGTAATATGGTTCAAGGACCGATTGTGTGTCCCCGACCTCAAACCTATTCGGGAGCTGATCCTAAAGGAAGCTCATGAGACAGCCTACTCCATACACCCGGGGAGTGAAAAGATGTACCAGGATTTAAAAAGGAGGTTTTGGTGGTATGGCATGAAAAGAGAAATCGCAGAATATGTCGCCATCTGTGATAGCTGTCAAAGGACCAAAGCAGAGCATCAAAGGCCCGCCGGATTGTTGCAGCCATTGTGGATTCCTCAGTGGAAGTGGGATGAGATCGGGATGGATTTTATAGTTGGCCTACCTCGTACCCAGGTCGGCTACGATTCCATCTGGGTGGTTGTGGACCGCTTAACAAAGGTGGCCCATTTCATACCTGTGAAGACCACATACACCGGAGCAACGTTAGCTGAGTTATACATGTCACGGATAGTCTGCCTTCATGGTGTGCCGAAGAAGATAGTGTCAGATCGAGGAACGCAGTTCACCTCTCATTTTTGGCAACAGCTACAAGAAGCTTTGGGCACCCATTTGAACTTCAGCTCGGCTTATCATCCGCAGACAGACGGGCAGACTGAAAGAACTAACCAGATCCTAGAAGATATGCTGAGAGCCTGTGCGTTGCAAGACAAGTCAGGATGGGACAAAAGGTTACCTTATGCAGAATTCTCCTACAACAATAGCTATCAGGCTAGCTTGAAGATGTCACCGTTTCAGGCACTCTATGGACGGAGTTGTAGGACTCCGCTGCATTGGGACCAGCCTGGAGAGAGACAGGTGTTTGGCCCCGACATCCTGCTTGAAGCCGAAGAGAATATCAAAATGGTTCGGGAGAACCTGAAGATAGCCCAGTCAAGACAGCGAAGCTATGCGGACCGAAGGAGAAGGGAACTGAGTTTCGAAGTGGGGGATTTCGTCTATCTGAAGGTGTCACCTATCAGGCGAGTCAGAAGGTTCGGAGTTAAAGGCAAGTTAGCACCCCGGTATGTTGGACCATATCAGATTCAAACAAAGCGTGGAGAAGTGGCTTACCAACTCAACCTACCAGAAAGTTTGTCGGCAGTGCACAACGTGTTCCACGTGTCGCAATTGAAGAAGTGTCTGCGAGTACTAGAAGAACAGTTGCCAGTGGAGGCTTTGGAAGTCCAGGAGGATCTGACATACATAGAGAAGCCAACGCAGATTCTGGAGTTCGCAGACAGAGTCACCCGGAGGAACACCATCAGAATGTGCAAAGTCAGATGGGGTCACCACTCCAAGGAAGAAGCAACCTGGGAACGAGAAGATGATCTGAAAGCCAAATACCCTGAACTCTTTGCTGACCAACCCTGAATCTCGGGGCGAGATTCTTTTAAGGGGGATAGGTTTGTAACACCCTGAATTTGGGGGTATAAAATTTCTTTGCTCATATTCACAAATTCAGGTGTTACTTCCCTTTTCTCATCCTTCCCCAATCTTCTCTTTCTCATTTCTATAGGAGAAAAGTGGTTATTTTATTGGTAACTATAGTCTATTAGCTCAAACTCCAAGGGAGTATGAATTGTTGCATCATGTTGAACCCTAGATTTCACTTTTGTTTGGTGCATAATTCTTAGAAAGTCTAATTTGAATTTGTGGCTTATTTGAATTTGAATCAAATAGAGAAAATAAAAAGAAATGGGAAAGCAATTGCTGGAATAAAAGAAAAAGGGAAAAAGCCCAAACCCCCGCCCCCCTCGGCCTTTCGGCCCAATTGGCCCATCCCGCGCGCGCGCCTCCCCCCCTCCTCTCTCTGCCCTGGCGGGCCCACCCGTCAGCGCAACCGTTCCCCGCGCCCACGCCCGCTTTCCCCTCTCTCTCTGCCCGCGGGCCCCGGCTGTCAGCTTCTCCGTCTTCGCGTAACCGCCGCCCGAGCTGCGCGCGGCCGCCTTCTCCGCGCCCACGTCGCGCGTGGAGCTCGCAACTGCCCCGCCCCCGGCCACTTGAGCCCAGAACCCCACTCGCCCTCTCCCCCTCCCTCACTTGCGCACCTGCAGACCCCTCTTCCACCTCCCCCTCGCTGCGCGCACGCCAGTGCGCCGTCGCCGCGAACTGCCGCCGTCCCGAGCTCGTTTCCTGGCCGCCGTTGGAGCTCCGCCGTGTCCATTGCCACGGTGAGCTTCGCCCCGGCGTCCGCAACCCGGGACGCGCCCCAATTCCCTCTCCCCCTCCCTATTTCTCTCTGCCCGCGCTCACCTGCCGTCCTCCGTGTAGCCGCGGGGGTCCGCCACCGTCGCCCCGGGCCACCGTCGCGTCATCGCCGCCACCAAGGAGTCCCCGGAGTTCGCCTTGAGGTAAGGAACCTCCCATGCCCCCTCTCTTCCCCTCTATTGCACTCTATCGCGTTTGATTCCTCGCCGGAGTTGTTCAACGCCGCCGCCGAGCCGCTCCGCCGTGAACCGCCCCCTCCGGTGCCCCTGCCCCGACCCAGACCCCACCAAAGGATTCCCCGTGCCCTTCCCAACCTTCCCGGCCACTCAGGTCGCCCCAGAGACCCGCCAAGCGCCCGTGCCCCTCGTCTCCGGCGAGTCCTCCGCCACGGGGACGAGCGCCGCCGCCCCAGCTAGCCGTAGGAGAAGCCCAGGCCGGCCACCCAATCCCCACCGTCCATCCCAGATCGGGCAAGTCCCGTTTTAATTAGGCCAAACCTGATCCTGGCCGCCCGCCGGAGATCCAGCGGCCCAGGCCCGTTTCCCCCACACCCCGTCTCCCTGCCGTTTGGGCCCCGCCTGTCAGCCCGCCTGCGCGCTCGCGCTGCCCGCCGGTCCCGCCTGTCAGCCACCCAGGCCGCCGCGCGCTCGCGCGCCCGCCCGCAGGATCTAATCCTGGCCGTCCGCCTGAGATCCAACGGCCGTAGGAGCCCGATACCCCTTCGCCCGCGCGTTTTCTTAAAGAGACCCCCGGTTTTCTGGAATTTGAACCCGCCGTCCCTGGTTTCTTACGGTTAGGTCCTCGGACCTTTTATTTAATTCAAAATAGGTACTTAGGGTATATTTTTAACCCCTAAACTTGTAAAATTCATAACTTTGCCATATGAACTCCAAATTAGGTGCTTCAAATTGCAAAATGCTCATGCTGTTTTTGTCTATCTATTTAAACAATGTTTCCCTGCTGTTTCCATGTCCAAATTAATGGTTAATCATTAGGATAGGATTAAGGTTATTGGAACCTTATTTGAGATAATTAGAAGTTGGTAGACTTTAATAAAAGTTGGAGCACTTAAGTTTATGGACTTAAACACCTAAGTTTAGGAACTTAAAACCAGATAATGATTTAATCCCACCACTGACTTAAACCTGAGTAGTGGATAATGAATCCTTTTGTATAGTCCTCTACCCTAGACCTAGAGAATACCAGAGTGTCTATCCCCTTTCTATTATGAACTTGTGATCTCTCTGCTGCATATGTTTGGTATATGGCTTTTGTTTGTTATTTCCCAAGTGCATAGTGTGAATGATTGCTTTACGTAGACAACGAGCAGTCTGTGTTTCCCGAGGAAGTTGCAGAGGAAGTCCCTGATCAGCAGTTTGGTGAAGGCAAGTGTCCTCTGACCCATTATGTCCTATTCATTTATAACTTACTACCCCGCATTACTTACTTGAAACCTAAGGATTGACTAGCTTTACACTTTACTTTATCCTTGATGACCTTATGGGCTATTATGGTTAGCATTCTGCTACTGCCTTAACTTAATCAATGAACATGATGTGAATATTTATGATACTGTTATCCTGATGATGTTGATGATCTTGTGATACTCTAGGGGGCTCAGGCTGTTTCTTGAGTACCTCTCCGTAAGGACCTGTTCGTTGAGAGACCACCCGGGATAACAGTGCAACCATGAGGGTGAAATGGGATGCCCTTAGCTAATTAATTAGAGGAACTAGAGGTGTAGTTGCTTCGCCGTCGTGCCGTCAATGGGGTCCAGGCACAGTGCTTGCTCTGCCGAGGCTGAGTGCCGAGGTTCTTTCGTTTTGCTTTTGTTAGTCACTCTCCTGCGGGGAGGAGTACTGTGTTTATCAAACTGGAGAAATCTAACGGGCAGCTATGATCTCTAGGGAATCTTTGTAAAAGCTACATAGTGATACCCTGCCGGACCACCTAGGTAGTGGTCAATGGGGATTAGCTCTCCCCGGGTAGAAAGGGAATCATGACTCATGGGTAAAGTGTGCGACCTCTACAGAGAGTAGTGAAACTGATATATCAGCCGTGCTCACGGTTAAGAGCAGCCTTGGGATCCTCTTTGATTAGAGATACGGATGGTTCGAGATACAAGGATTATGTTATGGTTTTGGTTCGAATATGATGATGTTGTTCCTCGATGAGGAAATGGTTCATGGGTTGGTAAATGATAAAATCTGGCTTCTACTAATGATAAATACCTGACCAACTAAAAGCAACTGCTGGAGCCTAACCCCACATAAAGCTAGTCCACTTCAGCCAAACGGGACATTTGCTGAGTACGTTGATGTGTACTCATCCTTGCTTTACCACCAAACACCAGGTTGTCCGCATTGTAACCACTGCTCGGGAGAAGGCGAAGTCGTGGAAGGAGACTTCCAGGAGTTCCAAGACTACGACGAATTCTAGGTGTGGGTTGGCGGCAACCCCCAGTCAGCTGCCTGTGAAGGCCTTATCTTTACTGCGTTTCGCTAGCACTTTGATTTAACTGTTAAGTTGATGACTATGTGGATGTCTATGACTCTGTGATGTAATTAAGCTAATACCTTCTTAAGTTATTATTCGAGCAATGTGCATTGATGTTCATTTATGTAATCGCTGTGTACGTGAGTTCTGATCCTGGCACGTACATAGTTCGCACTTGGTTTGCCTTCCAAAACCGGGTGTGACACAATGTGGCAGCCGGAGAGATCTTGGCGCCCAGCTGGTGTGGTGTCGTGGCTGTCGGAGGAGAAACGGAGCCTGGCGGAGGGACAGCTGTCGGAGCGGTTGGGCCCTTGCTGACGTCCCCCTGCTTCATTAAGGGAGCTGAGAGCCGCCGTCGTCATGGGTCTAGCGGGGCGCCATCATTGCCTATCTGGCGGAGCTAGCCAGATGGGACGTCGGTCTTGTTCTCTGCGGCCCGAGTCGGCTCGGGGTAGGGTGATGATGGCGCTTCCTGTTGACGTGGCGGACTTGTGCCCTAGGTCGGGCGACGTGGAGGCTCCTCCGAGGCCGAGGTCGAGTCTGTCTTCCATGGCCGAGGCCGAGCCCGAGCTCCTGGGTCGGGTGAGGCGGAGGTCGTTCGGCAGAGGCCATGGCGGAGTCCGACCCCTGGGGTCGGGCGAAGCGGAGTTCGTCGTCTTCGGGGCCTTAGCCCGAGTCCGAGCACTGGGTCGGGCGGAGCGGAGTTCGCGTCTTCCGGGGCCTTAGCCCGAGTCCGAGCCCTGGGTCGGGCGGAGCGGAGTTCGCCGTCTTCCGGGGCCTTAGCCCGAGTCTGAGCCCTGGGTCGGGCGGAGCGGAGTTCGCCGTCTTCTGGGGCCTTAGCCCGAGTCCGAGCCCTGGGTCGGGTGGAGCGGAGTTCGCCGTCTTCCGGGGCCTTAGCCCGAGTCCGAGCCCTGGGTCGGGCGGAGCGGAGTTCGCCGTCTTCCGGGGCCTTTGCCCGAGTCCAAGCCCTGGGTCGGGCGGAGCGGAGTTCGCCGTCTTCCGGGGCCTTTGCCCGAGTCCGAGCCCTAGGTCGGGCGGAGCGGAGTTCGCCGTCTTCTGGGGCCTTTGCCCGAGTCCGAGCCCTGGGTCGGGCGGAGCTTCCTATGGCGCCTTTGGCAAGGCCTGGCTGCCTGTCAGTCTCACTCTGTCAAGTGGCACTGCAGTCGGGATGGCGCAGGCGGCGCTGTCCTTTTGTCAGACCGGTCAGTGGAGCGGTGAAGTGACGGCGGTCACTTCGGCTCTGCCAGGGGGCGCGCGTCAGGATAAAGGTGTCAGGCTACCTTTGCGTTAAATGCCCCTATGACTCGGTCGGTTGGTGCGGCGATTTAGTCAGGGTAGCTTCTTAGCGAAGGCAAGGCCTCGGGCGAGCCGGAGATGCGTCTGCCGTAAAAGGGGGCCTCGGGCGAGACGGAAGCACCTCAGGGTCGGCTGCCCTTGCCCGAGGCTAGGCTCGGGCGAGGCGTGATCGAGTCGCTCGTATGGACTGATCCCTGACTTAATCGCACCCATCAGGCCTCTGCAGCTTTATGCTGATGGGGGTTACCAGCTGAGAATTAGGCGTCTTGAGGGTACCCCTAATTATGGTCCCCGACAATTACCCTATCCCTAGCCTGCTCAGGCTACAAGGAACAAGACTGGCGTCCCATCTGGCTTACCCCGGTGACGGGTAATGATGGTGCCCCGCGTGCACCATGACGCCGGTGGCTCTCAGCCCCTTACGGCAGCAAGGAGACGTCAGCAGGATCCTTGCCGCACTGCCAGCTTTGCTCCTACAGGACTCAGGCGCTCCTCCGACGGCCACGCTATCACGTGTATAGGGCTCAAGCTCTCCCCGACAGCCACGTTGGCATGTACACAAGGCTTAGGCATCTCTCTGCCGGACACGTTAGCACATAGCTGCACCCCCATTGTACGTTTGGACCCTCTCCTTGCGTCTATAAAAGGGAGGTCCAGGGCCATCCTAAAGGGGGGTTCGCGCGGGGGAAGGAGCGAACGAACGGGCTCCCTCTCTCTCTCTCTCTCTCTCTCTCTCCCTCTCGCAACGTGCTTGTAACCCCTGCTACGGGCAGCACCCCTGGTGCAGGATAATACAAGGCTTGCCCCGCATCTTGTGTTCCATCCCGCGCCAACCCATCTGGGCAGGGACACGCAGCGACAATCTCACTCATCGGTCCAGGGACCCCCTGGGTCCGAAACGCCGATAGTTGGCACGCCAGGTAGGGGCCTGCTGCGTGTTAACGAACGCCTTCCCGTTGAGTTCCAGATGGGGAGTCTTCAGCAACCTCTTCAGCCCAGGACGGTGCTCCGCTTCAGGAGTCTCGAATTCATGTCCCTCGACGGCAGCTACGTCATGGTACTCCTCCCCCCGCGGCGCGACAACAACGACGGTCTTTGACTCGCCCGACGGCGGCGAGCTTGGCAGCAGCATCTCCCCGCAGCAGAAGAGGAGCACTTCGGTCGTCCCCGCCACCCTCCTCGCCGAAGGAAGCAGAGACGGGGCAACCATGGCCACGCAGAAGGCGGCACCTTATTGGCTATCGCACCAGGGCGAGTCGACGACGCCGGCACTCCCCTGGGGGACATGTCGGGCATTGTCCTCGCACCTAAGACGATGGTAGGTGTCACTTCCCCGCAACGTGTCAGCCCCAAGCGGACTGATGACGCCAGCACCCTGGCAAAGGATCTGCTGAGCGTTACCCTCGTACCTGAGATGATGGTGTGCTCCGCCCCCGATGCAACTTCACCACCGTCTATCGACCAAGAGGTACCGTCCATTTTCCATCCCGTACCCTTTCGATTCAGCTTCGATCCACCTAGCGACCCCGCTATGGTGAGCGCTTTCGTAAAGGCGTATCCAAACCTTCCGAGGTACCATATGTGGTCGACCTGGGACCGACTGACAGCTGTCTCAACCTTCGGACCGGCGGGTTCCGAGGAAGAGGACGACCCCGACTCCGGTTGGGATTTCTCTGGCCTCAATGACCCCGGTTCGACGAGCCGAGAGCTCCGCCTCCCGGAGGCGAGCTGACCCCTCGGAGCACCACGCGGTGTCCTCCCGACGCATGCGGGAAGCCTCGGTCCATCCCGAGCGCACGCGGGACGAGGCGCCTGCCACCCGGGATCGCCTCGGCAACGAGCACCACCATCTCGACCGTCGAACCCGCCTCGACGAGAAGGTGCGCCGAGGCTACCATCCTAGGCGTGGGGGACGCTGTGACAGCAAGGAGGATCGCAGCCCCACGCCCGAACCACCCGGTCCGTGAGTCTTCAGGTGGGCCATATGACGAGCGCCGTTCCCTGGCCGTTTCCGTGCCCCGACTACCATCACCAAGTACTCAGGGGAGACGAGGTCGGAGCTGTGGCTCACGGACTACCGACTGGCATGCCAGTTGGGAGGGGCGGATGATGACAACCTCATCATCCGTAATCTACCCCTTTTCCTCTCCGACGCCGCCCGAGCCTGGCTGGAGCATCTGCCGCCTACGCAGATCTCCGACTAGGACGATCTGGTCAAGGCTTTCGCGGGAAACTTCCAAGGCACGTACATGCGCCCTGGGAACTCGTGGGATCTCCGAAGATGCCGCCAGCAGCCAGGGGAGTCCCTCAGAGAGTACATCTGGTGGTTTTCGAACAGCGCACCGAGCTGGCTAACGTTACCAACTCGGATGTCATCGGGGTTTTCCTTGCCAGCACCACATGCCCAGACCTGGTGAGCAAACTGGGGCGCAAGACTCCCACCCGTGCGAGCGAACTGATGGACGTCGCCACCAAGTTCGCCTCGGGTCAACAGGCGGTCGAAGCCATCTTTCGAAAAGATAAGCAGCCTCAGGGAGAGCCGAAGAAAGACGCCCCCGAGGCGTCCGCCCCGCGAGGCATGAAGAAAAAGGCCAAGAACAAGTCGTAAGCGAAGCGCGACGCCGCTGACACGAATCTCGTTGCTGCGGCTGAGCACAGGAATCCTCAGAAACCTCCTGGAGGGGCCGGCACGTTCAACAAGATGCTCAAGGAGCCGTGCCCCTATCACCAGGGGCCCGTCAAGCACACCCTCGAAGAATGTGTCATGCTCCAGCGCTACTTCCATAAGACCGAGCCTCCGGCAGAAGATGGCAAGGGCCATGACAACAAGAAGGAGGGCGGCAAGGAAGAGGAGTTCCCGAAGGTCCACAACTGCTTCATGATCTATGGCGGGCAGGCGGCGAACGCCTCAGCTCGGCACCGCAAGCAGGAGCGCCGGGAGGTCTGCTTGGTGAAGGTGGCAGCGCCAGTCTACCTAGACTGGTCCGACAAGCCTATCACCTTCGACCGAGGTGACCACCCCGACTTCGTGCCAAGCCCAAGAAGGTACCCGCTCGTCGTCGATCCGATCATCGGCAACGTTAGGCTCTCCAAAGTACTCATGGACGGAGGCAGTAGCCTTAACATCATCTACATCGAGACCCTGGAACTCTTGGGGGTTGATAGGTCCAAGGTCCAGGCCGGTGCGACACCCTTCCACGGGATCGCACCCGGGAAGCGAATCCTGGCCCTCGAACGGATCGACTTACCCGTCTGCTTCGGGACTCCCTCCAACTTCTGAAAGGAAGCTCTCACCTTCGAGGTTGTCGGGTTCTGGGGAACCTACCATGCGGTGTTGGGAAGACCGTGCTACGCCAAGTTCATGGTTGTCCCCAACTACACCTACCTCAAGCTCAAGATGGCGGGCCCGAACGGGATCATCACCGTCGGATCCACGCACCACCACGCGTATGAATGCGACGTGGAGTACGCTGAGGCCCTTGCCGAGTCCGAGGCCCTCATCGCTGACCTGGAACGCCTCTCCAAGGAGGCGCCCAACGCGAAGCGGCACGCCAGCAACTTCGAACCAGTTGAGGCAGTCAAGTCCGTCTCTCTCGACCCCAGCAACGACGCCAGCAAGAAAGTCCGGATCGGCTCCGAGCTCGACCCCAAATAGGAAGTAGTGCTCGTCGACTTTCTCCGCACAAACGCCGAAGTCTTTGCATGGAGTCCCTCGGACATGCCCGGCATACCGAGGGATGTCGCCGAGCACTCACTGGACATCAGAGCTAGAGCCCGACCCGTGAAGCAAACCCTGCGCCGTTTTGACGAAGAAAAGAGCAGGGCCATAGGCAAGGAGATCCACAAGCTACTCGCGGCAGGGTTCATCAAAGAGGTATTCCATCCCGAATGGTTAGCTAACCCTGTTCTTGTAAGGAAAAAGGATGGGAAATGGAGGATGTGTGTAGACTACACTGGTCTAAACAAAGCATGTCCGAAAGTTCCCTACCCTCTACCTCACATCGATCAAATTGTGGACTCCACTGCTGGGTGCGAAACCCTGTCATTCCTCGATGCCTACTCAGGCTATCACCAAATCAAGATGAAAGAGTCCGACCAGCTCGCGACTTCTTTCATCACATCTTTTGGCATGTACTGTTACACTACAATGCCATTTGGTTTGAGGAATGCAGGCGCCACCTACCAGAGGTGCATGAACCACGTGTTTGGAGAGCACATCGGCAGAACGGTTGAGGCTTACGTCGATGACATCGTTGTCAAGACAAAGAAAGCCTCCAACCTCCTCTCTGACCTTGAAACGACATTCAAGTGTCTGAGAGCGAAAGGTGTGAAACTCAATCCTGAGAAGTGTGTCTTCGGAGTCCCCCGAGGCATGCTCCTAGGATTTATCGTCTCCGAGCGGGGCATTGAGGCCAATCCGGAGAAAATCGCGGCCATCACCAATATGGGACCGATCAAAGATTTGAAAGGAGTACAGCGGGTCATGGGATGCCTTGCGGCTTTGAGCCCTTCATCTCACGCCTTGGCGAGAAAGGCTTGCCTCTGTACCGCCTCTTAAGGAAGGCCGAGCGCTTCACTTGGACCCCCGAGGCCGAGGAAGCCCTCGGGAACCTTAAGGCGCTCCATACAAATACACCCATCCTGGTGCCCCCCGCTGCAGGAGAAGCCCTCTTGATCTACGTAGCCGCGACCACTCAGGTGGTCAGCGCCTCGATCGTAGTCGAGAGACGAGAAGAAGGGCATGCACTGCTCGTCCAGAGGTCAGTCTACTTCATCAGCGAAGTGCTTTTCGAGACCAAAGTCCGCTACCCACAGATCCAGAAGCTGCTCTACGCAGTGATTCTGACACGACGAAAGTTGCGACACTACTTCGAGTCTCATCCGGTGATTGTGGTGTCATCCTTCCCCCTGGGGGAGATCATCCAGTGTCGTGAGGCCTCGGGTAGGATAGCAAAGTGGGCGGTGGAACACATGGGCGAAATGCTATCATTCGCTCCTCGGAAGGCCATAAAATCCCAGGTCTTGGCAGACTTCCTGGCTGAGTGGACTGACACCCAGTTACCAACAACTCCAATCCAACCCGAGCTCTGGACCATGTACTTCGATGGGTCACTCATGAAAACAGGAGCAGGCGCTGGCTTGCTCTTGGTTTCACCCCTCGGAAAGCATCTTCGCTACGTCATTCGCCTCCATTTTCTGGCGTCAAAAAACATGGCCGAGTATGAGGCTCTGGTTAATGGGCTGCGCATCGCCATCGAGCTAGGGGTCCAGTGCCTCGACGCTCGTGGTGACTCGTAGCTTGTCATCGACCAAGTCATGAACAAATCCCACTGCCGCGACCGGAGGATGGAAGCCTACTGCGACGAAGTCTGGCGCCTGGAAGACAAGTTCTATGGGCTAGAACTCAATCACATCGCCCGACGGTACAACGAGACTGCAGATGAGCTGGCGAAGGTAGCCTTGGGGCGGACGACGGTTCCCCCGGACGTCTTCTCTAGAGACCTACATCAACCATCCATAAAGATCGACGACGCGCCCGAGCCCGAGGAAGCCTTGGCCCAGCCCGAGGTACCCTCGGCCGAGCCCGAGGAGGCCTCGGCCGAACCCGAGGTACCCTCGGCCATCAAGGAAGAGGCCTTGCCCGTCGAGGAGGAATAGAATGGAGTCACACCAGATCCGAACTAGCAGACCCCGTACCTGGAATATCTCCTCCGAGGAGAGCTTCCCCTCGATAAGGCCAAAGCTCGGTGGCTGGCTTGGCGCGCCAAGTCATTCGCCTTGCTGGGTTATGAAAAGGAGCTCTATCACCGTAGCCCCTCAGGCATCCTCCAACAAAGCATATCCATCGCCCAAGGACAAGAGCTGTTGCGAGAAATACACTCAGGGGCTTGCGGCAACCATGCAGCACCTCGAGCCCTCGTGGGAAATGCCTTCCGACAAGGTTTCTACTGGCCAACTGGTGTGGCCGACGCCACTAGGATTGTACGCTCCGGCCGGGGGTGTCAATTCTACGCAAAGCAGACACGCATGCCCGCTCAGGCCCTGCAGACGATACCCATCACTTGGCCGTTTGCTGTGTGGGGTCTAGACCTTGTCGGTCCCTTGCAGAAGGCACCCGGGGGCTTCTCACACCTGCTGGTCGCCATCGACAAATTCTCCAAGTGGATCGAGGTCCGACCCTTAACCAGCATCAGGTCCGAGCAAGCGGTGGCATTCTTCACCAACATCATCCATCGATTCGGGGTCCCAAACTCCATCATCACCGACAATGGCACGTAGTTCACCGGAAAAAAGTTCTTGGACTTCTGCAACGACCACCACATCCGTGTGGACTAGGCCGCCGTAGCTCACCCCATGACGAATGGGCAGGTGGAGCGTGCCAATGGTATGATTTTGCAGGGACTCAAACTGAGGATCTACAACAACCTCAACAAGTTCGGCAAGCGGTGGATGAAAGAGCTACCCTCGGTAGTCTGGAGTCTGAGGACGACGCCGAGCCAGGCCACGGGTTTCTCGCTGTTTTTTCTAGTCTATGGGGCCGAGGCCGTCCTCCCCACAGACATAGAATACGGCTCCTCGAGGACCAGGGCATACGACGACCGAAGCAACCAGACCAGCCGAGAGGACTCGCTAGACCAGCTCGAGGAGGCTCAGGACGTTGCCTTACTACATTCGGTACGGTACGAGCAGTCGCTGAGACGCTACCACGCCCGAAGCGTTCGACCCCGAGGCTTCTAAGTGGGAGACTTGGTGCTTCGTCTGCGACAGGACGCCCGAGGGTGCCACAAGCTCACTCCTCCTTGGGAAGGGCCCTTCATCATCGCTAAGATTTTGAAGCCCGGAACATACAAGCTGGCCAACGACCAAGGCAAGGTCTACAGCAACGCTTGGAACATCCAACAGCTACGTCGCTTCTACCCTTAAGATGTTTTAGGTCGTTCATGTACCACGCTCTCTTTACATACATAAAGTCTAACCGTCAAGGAAGGGTCAGCCTTGCCTCAGCAAAGCCCGACCCTCCCTCAGGGGCTAGAAGGGGGAACCCCCTCTGCGTCAAAATTTTCCTCGGAAATTTTTTTTACCAAAACGACCTTTCATGCTTTCGACTTCTGTATCGATAGCGGGATCCTAAAAATGACGAGAGTACGCGTAAGCGGCAAGGCCAACCGAGCCGAGGGACTCCTACGCCTCCGGGATACGGATACCCCACTCGTCACCTTCCGCGAAAAGTAACTCTCGCTCGGACAAGTGGTTCTGCTACCAACGAACAAGTCATGGCGCACGAAACAAGAGGAAAGAAAACGTAGCTTTATGATACGACGATGAAAGTGTTTAGGTCTCGGTGGTCGCAAAGAACACACGCATGCTACAACTAAACTGCTCCAACAGGATCAGGCATCGGCAGGGGAAGCAGCTGCGCCCTCGGCGCCGTTTCCGCCTTCAGCGAAGTTTGGCCCAGCCTCAGACGACGACGCGGGCGGAAGGATCTCCACCTCGAAGGAGGAGGCCAGCACCGCGCTCGGGCCCTCGGCGGCCGCGTCAAGCCTCTAGACCTCGGCTAAGGCAGCCTCGTCTCCGTCGGGTAGACAGTACCCCTCGCTGACCCGCTCCAAGTCCACGTCGTAGAGGGAAGCGAGCATGGCGAAGGCTCGCCTAACGCCGTGGTGCAGCGCCCCGCGGAGTTTGCTACGCACATGGCCGCCCAAGGCCCGCAGATGACTCTGGGGGGAGCTACCCGAGGGGACGTCGTCAAGGTCAAAGGCTCGGCAAAAGCCCGATATAGCCTCGGACATAGCCACACGGTCAGCCTCATTTTACTCAGCCGCCCGGGCGTGCGCCTTGACGGACTCATTAAGAGTCGTCTCGAGCTCTGCAGATAGCCGATCAAAATTCTTCAGACACATGTTGAAGAATGAAGCAGAATTGAAGTCGCAAAGCAGGCGAAACATACCTTCAGCCCGGGCACGCTCCTGCGAGGCCACGACTTGGGCAGACTGGGCAGACCGACGGCCACAGCCAGGTCCACCGCAAGGGCCCCGGCCCGAGTAGACACCTCGGCCAGCTGACCCTCAAGGGCCTCAGCCCGGCCCGCGGCCTGGGCAGCCTGGCTCCAAGATTGGTCCCGCTTGTCGATGCCTGGCTAAGCTCCAGTTGCCGCTGTTGTGCCTCCGTCCGTGCCAACGCCGCCTCTGCCCGCGCCGCCGCTGCCTCCGCCTTCAGATCATCACAGAGCAGCCGAAGGTGCGCTAGCTCGGTGCTCTGTCGGGCAAGGCTCTCGTTAGCCTTGGCAAGCGCGGCCCTCTGGGACCGCAGCGAACCCAAGATGCCGCTCTCACGGCGGATAAATAGTGACTTGGCCGTGCTTACATCCGCTAGTTCCTGAGCAAGGAAGACAAGGTATTACAAAGAATGCCTTGGCCACGCAAGGTTTGGGCCTAAAATCCTTACCTGGAGGACCCTGGGAACGTCCCTGGAAAGGATCTCCATGGTCGACCGAAGCGACCCTATTGCCGCCTTGGCATACTCGCGGAGCTCATCCCAAGACTGCTCCTCCTGTTCATCGTTGAGGACGAGGAGGGGTTTCGAGGCGCCGCGGCTCCAGAACCGGAACGCCTGCCCACACCACTCATTGGGGTTGCGCTGCGTGGGGATGAGGACGCCGCCCCCCGAGATGGGTCGTGGCATTATGCGCTTCTTCGCCAAGGCGTCGGGTTCCCCTGCAGTCAACACGTCGGGCACCATCGCCATCGACACGCTGCGCTCCCCCTCGGCTAAGGTGGCGGGTTTCCGGTCGCCGACTTCGGCAACAGTGTTAGCCCCCTCCTCAGGGCCAGGAACAGGCGAATCAGCAACGACCGCGGCAGGAGTCGACGCCGGCACCAATGACACGTCAGGCAGGCTCAGGGCCACGGCCGCGTCAGCATCCTCCCCCGGCACGATGGCCGCCCCGACAGAGGGGTCAGCCCGGGAGGCTTGCCCCATGGCAGCTCGTGCCGCCTGGGCCCCCCGCTCGGGAGCATCCTGTGCAGAGGCCAGCCAACCGGCATGGCGCGCCGCGGCACCGGCTGTAGAAGCCGACACCGTCTTAAGGGCCTTCGTGGGGGTCAGGCCGGTCAGGCTCTGCCTCCGCTTGCTGAAAGGAAGAGAGAAAGCATGTTCAAGACACGCGACGAAAGAAGCCAAAACAGAGGCATTCTCAGACACTTACCCGCTCCGGACCAAGGCCAATCGTGCCTACGGGGAGGCCCCTCGGGCCTCGGTCCCCGCAGGCGCCACCAAGGGTTGCCCTGCTACCGACTTCGGCGCTGCTCCCACCTCGGGCGCCCGAGGCGCCGAAGGAGCGGCCTGCCCAGGCATCACCGCAACGGCCGGAGGATCGACCTCCTGCACAGCCGGCACGGGCACTAGCCCCTAGGGGACAGAGGGGTCGGCCTGACTCCCCGGAGTCAACGCAGCTACCTCGGCCAAGGGGTCAGGTGCCCCCTTGGCCTGCCTCCGCTCCTCGGACTGGGACCCCGATGTCCCGGCCTCGGACACTGATGTTACCAGCCCACTTGGAGGCCGGCACGACAACCCCTGGCCCGGCCCCGGGTCCAGGCTGAGGCCAAGATGGGCCACCATGTCATCATCATCGGCATCATCATCATCGTCGGGCGTCTCCGGCGACGGCTCCCTCAGGAGCCCGTCCCTCTCTTGTCTCCAACGACGCTTCTCCAAGGCGTCCTGAGCTCGCATCTGCTCGCGAGCCTGAGCCTTCTCCGTGTCCTTCTTCTTCTTCTTCTCTCCGCGGCGACCCTCTGCGCGGCTCGGTCCACCACGTCCTCTGGGACCCGCGGCAGGGCGGGTTTATAAAAACTTAACCCCTGGAAGAGCAAAGATTCCAACAGTGGGAATCGAAGGCAACTCGGCGCTGTACAGGAGAAGGATTGGATACTTACTAGGGAAACATACCCATGGTCGGGACGCATCGCAGGCTGGGTAAGGGTGCCGGCATCCATCCTCCCTACCGTACCTGCTACCCGCTTGCGGAGGTCGTCGTCGGAGAGGGAGGCCGAGGACATCTGCGAGCCCTCCAGATCGACCCCCAGTCTCATCTCCGAGAGCTGCAACCGCCGCTCTGCCAAAGGGAGCACCCTCCGGCGATGGATAGCGGCAACAACCCCTGCAGCAGTAAGGCCCCCATCTCGTAACTTCTGCAAAGCCTGCAGAATAGGCTGGAGCTTCTCCTGTCTCTCGCGCGTGGCACCCTAGCGCCAGTTGCTGCCGGCGGCGGTCACCACTCGCTGAGAAAATGACGGAAGCCTCCCGTAGTCGTTCCAGAGATAAAACCATCGACGCTGCCACCCCTTGTTCGAAGACACAAGGATGGCAGGGATGTACTACTGTGCGTGCCCCTGCCTCAGCTGGAGGGTGCAGCCACCGGCCCGCACCGCCATACGGACCTTCTTCACATCCGTCGTCAAGGCGAAGAGCTCCGTGGAGAAGAGGTGGGTCCACAGATCCCAGTGAACTTTGATCCCCAGAAAACCCTCACAAACCGCCGCGAAGATGGCCGCTTGCACAATGGAGTTGGGGTTGAGGTTGTGCAGCTCCACCCCATAGTGGTGCAGGAGCGCCCGCATAAAGTGGCTTGCTGGCACTCCGAACCCCCGCTCATGGAAGGCGATGAAGCTAACCACGTACCCCGGCGGCGGGGAAGGGACAGCCTCGCCCGGGGCCATCCACTCCGGCTGTGCCCCACCGGAGAGAGGACGGAGCAGACCATCGGCAATGAGGGCCTCCAGATCCTTCGCGACGACGGTGGAGGAGGGCCATGGGTCACGCGGCGGGACAACGGTCACCCTGTCAGCCATCACCAAACGAAGGTGGTGGAGGCGGAGGGGATGAGGTGCGCGGTTTCCTTTTCCCTGGCTATTCTCTTAGGTTGCGAAAACCAGAGCAAAAGGCAGGCGCAAATGGCAGAGTGACGAGCCACTGCCGGCCCCCTTCTGAGTATATAAAGGCCCAGGCGAGAACCATTCAAAACTTCGCCCGAACTCGATGCAAAATTCAAAACTCGAAGGTAAAGCGATCTTTCCGTTCCTCAAACGGCTCGCACGCGCAACGGGCGCCACGCGAATCACCCGTCCCGTCGCATTAACTCCCCGGTAGAGCAGGCGACACCTCTGGCAGGCGAGGCGGGCGTCGCTTCGCCTACGCCATGATGACCACGTCAAAAAAGGTGCGCCACCTTATTTAAATTCATATCCTTCCCCTCCTCCTCTCTCTCTCTCTTGCTACAGGGACCGGGAAAGGGGATGTTGTGGAAAGGATCCTTCTCGGCGAAGGAAGTGGGCCCTGAGCCCTCCTACTGATCAGGGGTTCGAAGGCTGGCCCCTCAGAAGGGTTTCGACAGCCGCCCTAGAGCACTCGGGCTTCAAGCCCATTACTGATCAGGGGTTCGAAGGCTGGCCCCTCGGAAGGGTTCGACAGCCGCCCCAGAGCGCTCGGGCTCCGTGCCCATTACTGATCAGGGGTTCATAGGCTGGCCCCTCGGAAGGGTTCGACAGTTGCCCCAGAACACGCAGAGTGAGGGATGACTCTGGGTACGTCCGATACATGGCCGAGGCTCGGGCTACACTCCCGAGGTACCCTAGGACATTTCCGAGACCGGCGGGAGCGATTTGTAACGGAATCCCACCGGAGGGAGGCATCAAGCCCTCGGACCTTGTCGAAGGGGTCTGGGTCCAGCGAATCACCCGCAGGTACTTTTGGAACGCGCCTCTGGGCCACCAGCCGACCCCTAATGAACGGGGCACGGGCGTCCACTCGGATCACCGGTTAGCAGCTCACTGGAAACACCATGTTCGGCGCCCTCCGAGGGCAACATGGCACTTTCCCCCCTCCTCCTTGCAGAAAGGTGACGCAGGGGCGTATGATAAAAGTCGGAAAAGTCCTTGATCGTCCTCCCGCTCCGTGCAGAGGCTCGGGGGCTGCTCTCGCACCCGGCTACGGCCAAACTATTGACAGCGTCAACAAACCAGCTTGATAACTTGGAACCTGACCATGCACCCGGGCTACGGCCAGGCCGCATGAGGGAACGATCAGACCGGCCGAGGCACCACGAAAAGCATTAAGACCTCAGAGGAGTCAAACCACTCCTCCGAGGCCTCGGGGGCTACACCCGACGGGTGCGCTCGCGCGCACCCACCAGAACAAAGCAAAACCGAGAAAGGCCGGTCCCTCACCGAAAATGCGGCAAAAGCCTCCAAGCGAGTACCAACACTCCCTTCGAGGCTCGGGGGATACTGTCGGGTACCATAATTAGGGGTACCCCCAACACTCCTAATCATGGCTGGTAAACACCCTTAGACCAACTGACGGGCGTGGTTCAAGTCAAGGCTTCGTCTACCCAAGGGACGCGACCTCACCCGAGCCTAGCCTCGGGCTGGAGCTGTAGTCCCAGACGAGTTCACGCCTCGCCCGAAGGCCGTCTCAGGCAGCGGGCACCCCCTCGGCTCTCCTGAAGCGTGGCTCGGGCAGGCTTTGTTGTGAAGAAACCTTGGCCAGACCGCCTCACCAACCGACCGCTTCGCAGGCGCATTCAATGCAGGGGATGCCTGACGCCGTATCCTGACACACGCGCCTCAGTCGGCCAGGCCGAAGTGACCGTAGTCACTTCGCCCCTCTTCTTTACTGTCCGATATGACGGGAAAATAGTGCCGCTCGCCCCGCTCCGACTGTCGTGCCAACCACCAAGGCGAAGACTGACAACAAGTCACGATCAACCATCGAGTTCGGCCTCGGGCGCAACAGGAAGCTCCGCCTCGCCCGACCTCAGGCTCCAGCCTCGAGAGGAGGTCTCCGCCTCGCCCGACCTTAGGCTCTGGCCTCGGGAAGAGGTCTCCTCCTCGCTCGACCCCCAGACTCAGCCTCGACCTCGGTCTCGGGAGGAATCGCGTCCTCGCCCGACCCCGGCCTCGGCCTCAAGAGAAGTCTCTGCCTCGCCCGACCTTGGGCTCGGACCGACCGCGCCAATAGGGGATACATCATTACCCTATCCCTAGCCTGCTCAGGCTACAAGGAACAAGACCGGCGTCCCATCTGGATTACCCCAGTGACGGGTAATGATGGTGCCCCGTGTGCACCATGACGCTGGTGGCTCTCAGCCCCTTACGGCAGCAAGGAGACGTCAGCAGGATCCTTGCCGCACTGCGAGCTGTGCTCCTACAGGACTCAGGCGCTCCTCCGACGACCACGATATCACGTGTACAGGTCTCAAGCTCTCCCCCGACAGCCACGTTGGCATGTACACAAGGCTTAGGCATCTCTCTGTCGGACACGTTAGCGCATAGCTGCACCCCCCATTGTACGTCTGGACCCTCTCGTTGCGTCTATAAAAGGGAGGTCTAGGGCCATCCTAAAGGGGGGTTCGCGCGGGGGAAGGAGCGAACGAACAGGCTCCCTCTCTCTCTCTCCCTCTCGCGACGTGCTTGTAACCCCTACTACGAGCGGCACCCATGGTGCAGGTAATATAAGGCTTGCCCCACATCTTGTGTTCCATCTCGCGCCAACCCATCTGGGCAGGGACACGTAGCGACAATCTCACTCGTCGGTCCAGGGACCCCCCGGGTCTGAAAGGCCAACAATGTTATTGCACGATTCGCCTGTGAGGGTCGACAGCGGTGCTTCACCGCCGTGTTGTGGTCCTCTGGCCAACCGGCGACGCCTGCTCACGCCTCTCCCTCCCCACACCACCTTTGGCTGCGGCCAACGGGCGACACTCTATTTTGCGACCGAGGATGGTGAGGACCCCGACATCCGGGGCCCACTGGCAGTCTCCCGTGCAAACTTCTTCCCTCTCCCCCTCTGCGCTGCTGAATGGAGAGCCTCGCCCACCAAAGCGCGCCCGCGCATCAGTGTCTCGACTCACCCCGAGCCCCACCAGTCAGGCGTCCACACCGAGCCCATGCCCGAGCCGCCGACCTGATTTGCGCCTCGCCCGAGCCCGACCGGTCGACCCACCATGCCCCCCGTCGCTGACGCCCCTGGCCTACTTGTCAGCCCGTGCTCGTGCTCAGGACTGATCTTGGTCGTCGATCTGTGCTCGGACGATGGTTGAAGACCCTCGGCTTCCGAGAAATAGAACCTACCGTCCTTGGAATTTGCAGCCTAGCCCTTGGGATCTTGCAAAAAGGACCCCAAGATTATATTTAATCGCCGAAGCGGGTTTAATTTTGTATTTTAAATTCCAAAACTTGTTTATTTCATATCTTTTTCATATGAACTCCAAATTGGGTGGTTCAAATTGCAAAATGTTCATAACATTATTCTTTGTCTGTTTAAATTTGTATATTTCACTGTTTGCATGCATTAATTTTATGTGTAGACTATAGGTGCATTTGAAGTAATGGTTTATTATTTAAAAGGAAGTGAAAAGGGAAACACTAATCATAATTAAGTGATTAACCTTGTGAAGTTAATATCATGTAATGTATGATCCTATCTCTAGAATAACTTTAATTTAGTAATTAGTTCATTAAGATAAATGAGGTGAAGTTATGTAATCCACTGACATGAGTAGCACCTAGAGAACCACTATGACGGAACCTCCCAAGTCATTAGGCCCACCTACAGTTGTCCTTGTCCAGCGGATCTCGGGCAACCCTATAGATGCTTCTAATCACTCGGCAAGTTCGGTATCTGTATTCTTTACCTTTCCCAAGAGCGTTTCACCCGCCATGCAGATATTACAACACATCGGAGGAACGGATAAGCGGAAGCAATTACAGTGACTTAATTTACATTAAAATCTAGAAAGAGTGATATTATTACAGACCAGTCATATAGGAGTGCAGAAATACTATTATTACAAACCTGGGAGGCAAAAACCCCTCCCGCACATAGGTATAAAGTTTTTTTTAAAGGAGGACAATATCCTCCCGGGACTTCACTCTTGAGCTTCTTCCTTCGACACCACCTTAGAGCAAAAGCAACAAAAGTTTGCTGCTTCCTTACCAACAACAACATGGGCTCGAAAACCCTGAGTACGAAGTGTACTTTCGCAAGTCTTACTCGTCAAAATAAAAGACTCTCAAGGATATATTGGCTTGAGGAAATCAAGGTAAGGCTTAATCAAGAATCAAGACTCTGTTAGCAAAAATGCTTACTAATAGTGGATCCTTAAAAATCCAGTTTTATTAACAAGTTAAGTAATTACCTGTCACTAGAGTTCTTTCTACCCTAGTTCAAACACTTGGCCTATACTAGCCATCTTTTATCATCCCTTTTAGTTTAGTGGAAACTATGTGTAAGTCAGTGATGAAGTCTTCATGTCCGAGAAGTAACGGCGATTAGAATCGATTAATACTCAGCTGAGGATCTCCAATCACACGACATTTGTAGCACTTAACCTTTGCATATGTCAACTCGCCACTAGGGTTCTTATGACCAGATCAAGTTCACGCCAACCGAGAGCACAGATACGCCACCGTCCAGCCTTTTGCCATGTAGGGTACACGCTACTCTCGCCATCTCTCCACTCCCATTGCGTGTTGTCTTATTCTGGTATTAGTCGGCCCGAGGCAAAGCTTACCAATGATGAGGTATGTGACCAGTTAAAGGGTCCTCGGTCATCAGGCCCACATCGAGCACGGTCCTTAATCGACTCAGACGGAGACACTACACCGAGACTCTCTTCTCGTGCAAGTCACCCGCCCGATCTCAACTTTATCATTTCAACCCAAAGTTCGGTACCTGGCAGAGGTACATATTTTCTGATGTTGAACCCATCATGGCCATGATGAATCCACCATCAAGTTTTATCTTTGAAAACATCCCCTCCTAGTTGAAGCATCATATTTTGTCAAAACAAAACATTTTTTTTCTAGAGCAAGACTAAGCATCAGGAAAATCTTTTCATAAAACAGGTGATCAAGAAAAAGTAGTTAATTTTCCAGGGAAGGGAATGCATCAATTTGTTTAGCACACAACTCCTATCACCTAATGCATCAAACAAGGTGATAAAGATTTTAAAACAGAAAGGAGGTGGCAATGCACCGGGGCTTGCCTTGTGTTATAGAAGAGTCGGGCTCTACTCCGCAAATTTCGAAGTAAAAGCAGTTCCCAGTAGGTGGGTCTTTAGGTGGTGGTTGTGCAACTCCTTCTTCAACTACTATTTCTTCTTCGTTTTCTATATAGAACCATATATAGTCATGAATCCTCATGTAATGCTGATGAAAATGCAATGATAACAAAAGTACATCAAATTGAGTCTTGAATACAATTTTCCTTTATGGTACTCTAGGAAAGTAGGGTTTTTGGAGTCAGTATTTTAGTTCATAGGGCAGACACTACTTAGAAAATTAGGGTTTTGGGGGTTTAGGCATCAAACATTGTCCAAATCAAATCAAACTTTACCCAAAGTTTCTAAATATCATTTGAATCTTATCCAAAAAGTTTAGAGATTTTTGGAGTTGTTAATTAATTTCTAAAATTCTAGAGGTATAGGTTTAAGCCTTTTTAAATGCTAGATAATTCCTTATTGGTACTAAAAATCATAAAACTATTTTTATTAATTACTATAGAATTTTAGGAGTCTAACAAAATTGGTCTCACATTTTTAGCATTTTTCTAGAATTTGCTATGGATTTCCAAAGTCTGGTAGAAAAAGAAAAGGAAAAAGCATGAATAGTATTGGGCTAAAACCGGCCTAATACAGCCCATGCCCAGGCGAAATGTGCGCTCCCACATCCGCGGTGTTGACTTTGCACAGAAGACTCTAGCATTTTAAACAACCCATAAAGAGCCCGCGACACTATTGCTTTGTCTCACTGACATTCGCGTCAAGGTCCCACCCCTTCTATACTTTCACAATGCGAGGTCCACGACGCTGAGCGACGAAGCAGTGGCTCCGACGAGCTCGTACTGGCCGGAATAGGCCACGGCTAGGGCTCAAGCTTGGCTGACACTTAATTTAGCCCCTAACAAGTGTTTCCCCTTGATCAATTGCAAGGTTCTAACCCCCAATCTCTCTCTGCTCACGGTGACTGCACAATCCGGGGACAATTCAAAGTGTTCCCGCCGATCTACTCTGGTACAGTGCAATTGGTTAGGCCGATGAGCTTCAAGGGCACACAGGAATGCTAGAACAAGGGCGAGGAGAACATGACCGGACCTGTGGAGCGCTGACCATGACGAGCTCACACATGCGGTGTTCTGGATCGATTTGGGGAGAGTCTCAAATTGGGGCTCTCTGGTGGATGATCGAAGGCATGGGTGGGTGTGTTGGGTGCTTGAGTACATGGCGGAGCCGATGGCATGCTCAATTTATAAGAGCACTAGCGCAGGTGATACCGTGGCTTTCACCGTGGCCCGACCACCGGTGATGCCTGGACATGCTAAGGCAAGTCACTGTGATGTGGTAATGCCCTAAGGCATGTGGCGCATGGTTGGTAAGCGGCCAACATCGGCGAGGACCAATTCGGCCGACCGCAATCCAAGTGGGTGTTGCGAACTCACCGTCGATCGGGTCCGAGCCTATCTGGTGCCAAGATCTTTACTCTGCCATGATTATCTCCTTACCAGAGGGCACAAATCATAGCGACGTGGATCACGGCGCAACAGTCATCAGCGGCGAGGGGTGATGCATCTGAAGATCTTCTTCAGCTCACTGTACCATGATGATCGCCATTAGAAGTGTCTGACAAAACAAGTTTGAGCATAATTTACTTCAAAATTCGTGTGACAACATGATCATT
The DNA here is from genome assembly GCA_029449295.1 of Zea luxurians. Classification (NCBI taxonomy): domain Eukaryota; kingdom Viridiplantae; phylum Streptophyta; class Magnoliopsida; order Poales; family Poaceae; genus Zea; species Zea luxurians. The sequence continues at coordinate 45,311,736 of JAOPSE010000022.1, read as the reverse complement.
CATCTGCATCAAAGTTGTTGAGCTATAATCCAGCTACAATTCGACTATAGGGATCTTAATCATTAGCTTACCCCATCGAGCGTGAATCGAGTCCAAAGTTCATCACGATTCACTGTCAGACCAACATCAGGCTTCATTGGTGATTGACAGCCATACTTTGAGTCCATTTAACTCCAAACTTTGTATGTGATCAAGGCTTAGTTACCTAAGCAAAGTTGTACTCCTATTATAGCCCTACAAGTTTGATGTGTCGACCCTAGGCAAATTCCTTGTATTTTTGAAAATACAAAGCTGCAAAGTTAGCCCTGTTTACTGTTTTTGGGACTTAGGCATATGAGAGGTATAGAGTGGCCTTTTTGCAAATAAGCCCAAATCTCATGGTTTGGTTGGTAAATCCTCAAATATGTGAACCATTTGATTTGAGGTGCCCTAATACCTTGGTTTTTGCACTTGGGTCCAAAAGTGTGCAAAATTTACACATAATCCCTAGGGTTTCAGTTTAGGGTTTTTCAGGGGTCTTTTTAGGGTTTTGACATATCTAGGGTTTTGGTGGTATTAAAGTCCATTAAATATGATATCTTATGACCATTTCTAATGAGTTTTGAGATTTTAACTTATTTAGGCTTTACTGACACTCCTAAGCCTGGTTTAGGGTTAAGTACCCTACCCTAGAGTTTCACACAAAACAAGTCAAATCAATACAACTTGTTTGAAATTTTTGCCTAGTGAATGCACTCTAAGTGTAACAAACACATGATATGCCAATGCTCATGATGTTATGCTCAAGTTTTAGTGACAGTAACACCAAAGGTGTTACATCCTTCCCCCCATAAAAGAATCTCGTCCCGAGATTTAAAGTCCTAGGGCAAGTAGTGGAAAAGGAAACGTGTCATATTTTTATTTCCTTATTTCTTGTAAAAGGCTGGGGGTGGTATGGGGTCTACTCCTTTCTTTTTTTATACAACAATTGTACACATTTCACAAATTACATGAAGCTAAAAAGCTTGGGAAATTCTTTTCTAAAAAGTCTCGGGTTTCCCATGTAGCTTCATCTTCCATATTTGGTTCCATTGTATCTTGTAAAATTTGAGAGTTTTTCTTCGGGTAACCCTGTCCTTTTGATCCAGGACTCGAATAGGATGTTCTAAATATGTTAAGTCTGGTTCCAAGGTAACATCTGTCACTTCAATGGTTCGATCTAGAACCCGAAGACACTTCTTCAATTGGAACACATGGAATACATTGTGCACTACAGACAATGTTTCAGGCAGTTGAAGTCGGTACACCACTGGTCCGCATCTTTCAAGGATAGGAAATGGACCAATGTACCAGTGTGCAAGCTTCCATTTTACCCCGAAACGAGATACACCCTTTATTGGTGATACTTTCAGATACACATAGTCTTCAACTTGAAAGTACAAGGGTTGGCATCGTTTGTCTGCATAACTCTTTTTTTGAGCTTGTGCTTCTTTCAAATTATGTATGATTCATTGAACCTTTTCTTCCATTTCTTTGACCATATCAGGCCTAAAAACCATCGTTCTCCTGGTTCTGACCAATTTAATGGAGTACAGCACCGTCGTCCGTATAAAGCTTCAACGTGTGACATCTTGATGCTTTCTGGATAGCTATTGTTGTATGAAAACTCCGCCAATGGTAAACATTCATCCCATTTTTGTGGGAATTCCAGAACACATGCTCGTAACATGTCTTCAAGTATTTGTTTCACTCTCTCAGTCTGCCCACTAGTTTGAGGATGATAGGCCGAACTGTGGAGAAACTTAGTACCCAGGGATTTGTGGAGTTCTTCCTAGAATTTGGATACAAATTGCAATCTGCGATCCAACACTATGGTCTTTGGAATTCCGTGCAAACTGAGAATACGGGCAATATATACCTGGGCATAGGTTAGGAATAGATAGGATGTCTTGACTGGTAGAAAATGGGCTATCTTTGTAGTCGATCAACTATAAACTAGATAGAATCAAATCCTTTTGCCATCATGGGTAATCCCACAACAAAGTCCATGCTAATGTCCTCCCATTTCCACGTCGAGATGGATAAAGATTGCAGTGGACCAGCAGTTTTCATGTGTTTGGCTTTGACACGTCTACAAGTGTCACATCTCGCCACATAGCGTGCAATTTCGATCTTCATTTTTGTCCACCAATAATGTTGCTTTATATCTTGATACATCTTAGTGCTTTTGGGATGGATGGAATATTGACTAAGATGTGCTTCATCCAAAATTTGCTGGCGGATCCCATCATTCTTGGGCACAACTATGCGGTTGTTAAACCATACTATGCCTTGATCATCCTTTCTGAAACAGTTTGCTTTACCGACCTTCATTTTCTCATGAATGTGTTTCATACCCTCATCACTTCTTTGTGCATCAATTATCTTTTGTAGAAGAACCGACTCAAGCTTCAATTGATTTAATGTTCCATGTTGAATCATTCCCAGGTTTAACTTCTCCATTTCTTGGCATAATGTGATGTCAGAAGTCTTCATCGTAAGATAATGACAGGAAGCCTTGCGACTTAGTGCATCTGCCACCACGTTGGCCTTGCCTAGGTGATAGTGAATTTCCAATTCATAATCCTTAATCGGCTCAAGCCATCTCCTCTGCCTCATATTTAGTTCTGATTGGGTAAAAATGTACTTCAAACTTTTATGATCTGTATATATATGGCAGATATTTCCTAGCAGATAATGACACCATATTTTAAGGGCATGAACCACAGCAGCTAATTCTAAGTCATGAGTTGGATATTGTTCCTCATGCCGGCGCAACTGTATTGAGGCATACGCTATAACTCGTCCCCCTTGCATTAAGACACATCTAAGACCACTGCCTAATGCGTCACAATATACATCAAAAGATTTTTCAATGTCCGGTTGAGCCAACACCGGAGCAGTGGTCAATAATACCTTCAGCTGCTCGAAGGCTTCGTTGCATCTTGAGGACCAGTCAAATTTCGTATCTTTCTTCAATAAGCTTGTGATTGGCTTTACAAGCTTAGAGAAATCCGGGATAAATCAACGGTAATAACCAGCAAGTCCAAGGAAACTTCGAACTTGATGTACAGTGGTTGGTGGTTTCCACTCTAGAATATCCTTAATCTTGCTAGGATCAATCGCAATCCCCTTGGCAGACAATACGTGTCCCAGAAATTGGATTTCCTCCAGCCAAAACGTGCACTTGCTGAACTTAGCATATAGTTGATGTTCCCTTAAGCGCGTTAATACGATCCATAGATGCTGAGCATGCTCATCTTCATTCTTGGAATATATCAAGATATCATCAATGAAGACCACCACAAATTTATCCAACTCGGGCATGAATACCGAGTTCATCAGATAAGTGAAGTGGGTAGGAGCATTCGTTAAACCGAAAGACATCACCAAATATTCGAATAATCCGTATCGCGTAGTAAATGCGGTCTTGGGTATATCTTCAGGTCGGATACGGATCTGGTGATAGCCCGACCTGAGGTCAATTTTGGAAAATACCTGAGCTCCGGTAAGCTGATCAAATAAAATATCAATCCGGGGAAGAGGGTACTTGTTCTTGATTGTGACCTCATTAAGGGGTCTATAATCTATGCACATCCGAAGCATTTGATCCTTCTTCTTGACAAAGATTGCGGGACAACCCCAAGGTGACGAACTAGGCCGGATGAATCCCTTCTCCAATAGATCTTGCAATTGAATCTTGAGCTCTGCCAACTCATTTGGAGGCATTCGGTACGACCTTCTAGAAATAGGAGCTATATCAGGCTTCAGTTCAATTACAAACTCTACATCTCTTTTTGGAGGTAATCTAGGCAGATCTTCAGGAAAGTCGTCCGGAAACTCACACATTACCGGAATATCTTGGATTTCCGGTATGATAGCTTCATAGACTGCCATATGGTTTAGCTGGAATAGCTACAGGGATGGACAAAAGAACTTCTTCATGGTCATAGCTCAACCTGATAGTTCTTAGATCAGTGTTGAGAATAGCTTTGTGTTGGGCTAACCAATTCATGCCCAGAATTACATCTATGTCTTGGCCTTTCAGAACAATCATGTTGGTGGGAAAGTCCCGTTCAGCCAATGTTACGGGCACATGGAAAGCCACCTCTTTAGTGAATATTTGTCCCCCAGGCAAATGAATAATAAACCCTTCCCTTGATTCAATGCAAGGAATGCAATATTTCTCCACAAATTTGTTGCTTATGAATGTATGCGAAGCACCAGAATCAAAGAGAATGACTGCAGGGTGATTGGCCATAAGAAACATACCCATCATAACCGGCTCTCCCTCCGGTGTAGTGGCCACTTGTGTGTAGTATATTTGCCTAGTCTTCTTTATATTCTTGCCCACTGTATTATTTGTCATGTTTCCCTTGCCTTGATTTGAATTCCCTGAGTTTGTCTAATTATTGGATTTGTTCTGTCTCGGATATGGGCAGTCTTTGATAAAATATCCAGACTTCCCACAATTGAAGCAGCCGGTTGAAGAACTAGGGAGGGCGGGGAAACGAGCAGCAGGGGCACTCGGCTGACTTGTTGAAGTGGGGGCAGGGGTAGGGCGGATGAAGACATGTTGTTTGAACAGGTAGGAGGGTGGACGAGGTGAAGAACGGTTATGGTCGAAAGGTCGGATTACCAACCTTTGTCGCTTTTTTAGGCCCCTGATTGGACCTATCACCTCTATTTCCTTACGATTTTCCTAGGCCTGGATGCTTAGCTTCTACTGCCAGCGCTGTGCTAACAACCCTGCTGTAGGAGAGATCAAGACAAGTGGCCATCTTTCTTTGAAGCCGGTCGTTGAGGCCTCTCATAAAGCAAATCTTCTTTTTCAGGTCAGTATTTACCTGATCAATTGCATACTGGGACAAATGATTGAATTTGTTGAGATACTGCATGACAGTACCTCCTCCTTGCTTGAGTCGCATGAATTCCTCCTGTTTCATGTGCATCACTCCTTCTAGAATATAGTGCTCACGAAACGCCAATTTAAATTTGTCCCATGTGACCTGATGTCCGGCAGGCTGAATGGCCACAAAATTTCTCCACCAAGTACTGGCAGGGCCTCTTAGCTATTGAGCCGCGAACAACAGCTTCTGGGTCTCAGTGCAGCGGATGAGTCCAAATTTCTGTTCAATGACCCGTATCCATTCGTCAGCTTCGAGAGGGTCTTCGGCTTTGTCGAAAAATGGGGGACGGGTTTCCGAGAAATCCAAGTATGAAGTTTCACGGGGTCCCTGCAGATAAGCCCTTCAGCATTGTTGTTGAAATTGATTTCCCACCATTTCATGCAAAAAGCGGGTGTTGTCGGCGGTCGCATTGACCAAGGCAACGATTGCCTCGGCCAACGTTGGCGGTACAGGCGGTGGGTTGGGTGTATCTTCTTGACTACGGGAAGTACTCACAGCGTCATGCGCATGAGTCCTTGATGACATCTGAGGCACAAAAAACATTTGGGAAAAATATAACATCCCGATACACACCATCATTTTACATTACCAAGATGTAATGATACAGACTCAATGTACAACATGACTTCATTACCCATTTTACATTAGTACTATAGCTAAGCTATACTACTCTAGTATTTATCGTCTTTGGTTGCTTCACTGTCTGTTGTAGGGGACCATTCGTCAGCCAGGTTCATAGAAGGAGGGGGCTTGAAAAGGTCCAATTCCCCACCAAGTGCTTCACTTGTTGTTCCAGAAGATATGACTCCCATTTCAACAGGGTCGGCAGGTACATCTGGGTGCAGTCGTGAATACAGTTCATGAACTTCCTCATGTAATGTTTGGCAATATACCTGCAAGTTGTCAATGGCCGTGCTAAGCTTCTCCACATGGGCTCGAGCTTTGGCTTCCCGGTCCCAAGCAATTGAACGTGAGTTGACAGCACAATCGATTGCCAAATCCTGTTCAGCAAGCTCATCTTGCAGATGTCGGACGTCAGCCCTTAACTCATTTATACGCTGACCATCTTCTACCCGCACCCTATTCCGATGATGTAGCTCCGTGCAAAGCTGCTCCACTTGGGCTTCTAGGTCTCCGATGGGATTGTTACTGTCGCTGCTGCTCTCCTCATGTCTCGGAGCTAGCTGATGCCGAGGTACACCAATAGGTCCAGTGGACTTACGCACAGTTTTCTTCATGCGTGGCAGCATATCTCCATAAGGGGGAAAACTTTATTAATATAGTTTTTTAAACATGATGCATGCATAATTACGGAATCAACTTTCGTTGATCCCCAACTTCCTATACATTACACTCTGTTATTTGGTCTTATAAAATAAGTACTCAGAAAGTAGTAAGATAAGAATGAAAGAAATTTTCTTTAGATAAGTCTTTGCAAATTCTTTTTGAAATGTCTCATAATATCTAAAGAGATGGGCTTCACTCCAATACCAGCTGTGACAGAACCTCCCGAGTCATTAGGCCCACCTACAGTTGTCCTTGTCCAGCGTTCCTCGGGCAACCCTGTAGATGCTTCTAATCACTCGACAAGTTCGGTATCTGTATTCTTTACCTTTCCCAAGAGCATTTCACCCGTCACGCAGATATTACAACACATCGGAGGAATGGATAAGGGGAAGCAATTACAGTGACTTAATTTACATTAAAATATAGAAAGAGTGATATTATTACAGACCAGTCATATAGGAGTACAGAAATACTATTATTACAAACATAGGAGGCAAAAAACCCTCCCACACATAGGTATAAAGTTTTTTTTGAAAGGAGGACAACATCCTCCTGGGACTTCACTCTTGAGCTTCTTCCTTCGACACCACCTTAGAGCAAAAGCAACAAAAGTTTGATGCTTCCTCACCTACAACAACATGGGTTCGAAAACCCTAAGTACGAAGTGTACTTTCGCAAGTCTTACCCGTCAAAATAAAAGACTCTCAAGGATATGTTGGCTTGAGGGAATCAAGGTAAGGATTAATCAAGAATCAAGACTCTGTTAGCAAAAATGCTTACTAATAGTGGATCCTTAAAAATCTAGTTTTATTAACAAGTTAAGTAGTTACCTGTCACTAGAGTTCTTTCTACCCTAGTTCAAACACTTGGCCTATACTAGCCATCTTTTATCATCCCTTTTAGTTTAGTGGAAACTACGTGTAAGTCAGTGACCAAGTCTTCATGTCTGAGAAGTAACGGCAATCCGAATCGATTAATACTCAGCTGAGGATCTCCAATCACACGACATATGTAGCACTTAACCCTTGCATATGTCAACTCGCCATCGGGGTTCCTAAGACCAGATCAGGTTCATGCCAACCGAAAGCACAGATACACCAATGTCCAGCCTCTTGCCACGGAGGGTACACGCTACTCTCGCCATCTCTCCACTCCCATTGCGTGTTGTCTTATTCTGGTATTAGTCGGCCTGAGGCAAAGCTTACCCATGATGAGGTATGTGACCAGTTAAAGGGTCCTCGGTCATCAGGCCCACATCGAGCATGGTGCTTAATCGACTTAGACGGAGACACTACACCAAGACTCTCTTCTCGTGCAAGTCACCCGCCCGGTCTTAGCTTTATCATTTCAACCCAAAGTTTGGTACCTGGCAGAGGTACATATTTTCTGATGTTGAACCCATCATGGCCATGATGAATCCACCATCAAGTTTTATCTTTGAAAACATCCCATCCCACTTGAAGCATCATATTTTGTCAAAACAAAACATTTTCTTTTCTAGAGCAAGACTAAGCATCAGAAAAACCTTTTCATAAAACAGGTGATCAAGGAAAAGTAGTCAATTTTCCAAGGAAGGGAATGCATCAATTTGTTTAGCACACAACTCCTATCACCTAATGCATCAAACAAGGTGATAAAGATTTTAAAACAACAAGGAGGTGGCAATGCACCGGGGCTTGCCTTGTGTTATATGAGAGTCGGGCTCTGCTCTGCAAATATCGAAGCAAAAGCAGTTCCCGACAGGTGGGTCTTCAGGTGGTGGTTGTGCAACTCCTTCTTCAACTACTATTTCTTCTTCGTTTTCTATATAGAACCATATATAGTCATGAATGCTCATGTAATGCTGATGAAAATGCAATGATAATAAAAGTACATCATATTAAGTCTTGAATACAATTTTCCTTCATGGTACTCCAGGAAAGTAGGGTTTTTGGAGTCAGTATTTTAGTTCATAGGGCACGCACTACTTAGAAAATTAGGGTTTTGGGGGTTTAGGCATCAAACATTGTCCAAATCAAATCAAACTTTACCCAAAGTTTCTAAATATCATTTGAAGCTTATCCAAAAAGTTTAGGGATTTTTGGAGTTATTAATTAATTTCTAAAATTCCAGAGGTATAGGTTTAAGCCTTTTTAAATGCTAGATACTTCCTTGTTGGTACTAAAAATCATAAAACTATTTGTATTAAATACTATAGAAATTTAGGAGTCTAACAAAATTGGTCTCACATTTTTAGCATTTTTCTAGAATTTGCTATGGATTTCCAAAGTTTGGTAGAAAAAGAAAATGAAAAAGCATGAATAGTATTGGGCTGAAACTGGCCTAATACAGCCCATGCCCAGGCGAAATGCGCGCGCCCGCGCCCGCGGTGTTGACTTTGCACAGAAGACCCTGGCGTTTTAAACAACCCATAAAGAGCCCGCAACACTATTGCTTTGTCTCACTGACATTCACGTCAAGGTCCCTCCCCTTCTATTCTTTCACAATGCTAGGTCCACGACGCTGAGCGGCGGAGTAGTGGCTCCAACGAGCTCGTACTGGTCGGAATAGGCCACGGCTAGGGCTCAAGCTTGGCTGACACTTAATTTAGCCCCTAACAAGCGTTTCCCCTCAATCAATTGCAAGGTTCTAACCCCAATCTCTCTACTCATGGTGACCGCACAATCCGTGGACAATTCAAAGTGTTCCCGCCAATCTACTCTGGTGCAGTGCAATTGGTTGGGCCGATGAGCTTCAAGGGCACACAGGAATGCTAGAACAAGGGCGAGGAGAACATGATCGGACCTGTGGAGCGCTGACCACGACGAGCTCACACGTGCAATGTTCTGGATCGATTTGGGGAGAGTCTCAAATTGGGGCTCTCTGGTGGATGATCGGAGGCACGGGTGGGTGCGTTGGGTGCTTGACTACATGGCGGAGCCGTTGGCACGCTCAATTTATAGGACCCAGGGGCGGTGGCGGCTAATTTGGAGGAGACGTGTGGCGGCCGGAGAGGGGAAAGAGCACTGGCGCAGGTGATACCGTGGCTTTCACTGTGGCCCGACCACTGGCGATGCCCTAACATGCTAAGGCAAGTCACTGTGACGTGGTAATGCCCTAAGGAACGTGGCGCATGGTCAGTAAGCGGACAACACCGGCGAGGACCAATTCGGCTGAACGCAATCCAGGTGGGTGCGGCGAACTCACCGTCGATCGGGTCCGAGCCTATCTGGTGCCAAGATCTTTACTCTGCCATGATTATCTCCTTACCAGAGGGCACGAATCATAGCGACGACGCGGATCATGGCGCAATGGTCACCGGCGGTGAGGGGTGATGCATCTGAAGATCTTCTTCAGCTCACTGTACCATGACGATCGCCATCAGAAGCGTCTGATAGAACAAGTTTGAGCGCAATTTACTTCAAAATTCGTGTGACAACATGACCTGCATCACAGTTGTTGAGCTATAATCCAGCTACAATTCGACTATAGGGATCTTAATCATTGGCTTACCCCATCGAGTGTGAATTGAGTCCATAGTTCATCATGATTCACTATCAGACCAACATCAGGGTTCATTGGTGACTGACAGCCCTATTTTGAGTCCATTTAACTCCAAACTTTGTATGTGATCAAGGCTTAGTTACTGAAGCAAAGTTGTACTCCTATTATAGCTCTACAAATTTGATGTGTTGACCCTAGGCAAATTCCTTGCATTTTTGAAAATACAAACTCCAAAGTCAGCCCTGATTACTATTTTTGGGACTTAGGCATATGAGAGTTATAGAGTGGCCTTTTTGCAAATAAGCCCAAATCTCATGGTTTGGTTGGTATATACTCAAATATGTGAACCAATTGATTTGAGGTGCCCTAATACCTTTGTTTTTGCACTTGGATCCAAAAGTGTGCAAAATTTACACATAACCCCCTAGGGTTTCAATTTAGGGTTTTCCAAGGGTCTTTTTAGGGTTTTGATGTGATATCCTAGCCCCTGGGATGGTGATTTCCTTGCCCAAGGCTTAATAGAATTAATAGAGTATTCATACCAACAAGGTGCATCTTCTTTTTCGGAAGCCTATCTCGAAAGAACCTCCAAGTTAAGCGTGCTTGGCTTGGAGGAATTTGGGATGGGTGACCGACCGGGAAGTTTTCTTAGGTGCGCATGAGTGAGGACAAAGTGCGCACAAAAGACTCGTGTTGGTCTGTGGGAACAATATATGATCCTAGAGAGCTGCCAGGAGTAAGTACTGCCGGTCCAGGGATTGGACGAGGTGTTACAAGTGGTATCAGAGCCGACCCTCGCGGTTTCACGGGCGTGTGTGGGCTAGGGGGTTCGGGTATATGGCGCATGGCGCATGTGGGCCCAGAGTGGTCACATGGCATGGCATATGATGACACTAGACATACAGACATGGCCAAGAGGGGAGGTTCCTGGATTGGGGTTGACCGACGAGGACGTCGGTCTTCTAAGGGGGGTGGATTGTGATATCCTGGCCCCTGGGATGGTGATTTCCTGGCCCAAGGCTTAATAGAATTAATAGAGTATTCATACCAAAAAGGTGCATCTTCTTTTTTGGAAGCCTATCTCGAAAGAACCTCCAAGTTAAGCGTGCTTGGCTTGGAGCAATTTGGGATGGGTGACTGACCGGGAAGTTTTCCCGGGTGCGCATGAGTGAGGACAAAGTGCGCACAAAAGACTCGTGTTGGTCTGTGGGGACAATATATGATCCTAGAGAGCTGCCAGGAGTAAGTACCGCCGGTCCAGGGATTGGACAGGGTGTTACATTTGACATATATAGGGTTTTGGTGCTATTAAAGTCCATTAAATGTGATATCTTATGACCATTTCTAATGAGTTTTGAGATTTTAACTTATTTAGGCTTTATTGACACTCCTAAGCCTGGTTTAGGGTTAAGTACCCTACCCTAGGGTTTCACACAAAACAAGTCACATCAATACAACTTGTTTGAAATTTTTGCCTAGTGAATGCATTTTAAGTGTAGCAAACACATGATATGCCAATGCTCATGATGTTATGCTCAAGTTTTAGTGACAGTAACACCAGGGGTGTTACAACCACAAACCCATAAGTATATTTGTTTACCCTAAAATCTAGATTTCACTTTGGTGTTTATACTTTTCTATTGGACTTGTGTTCACTTGATTGCATATGTTTGGTGTAATGTTCCTTTATCCTTTCCTAAATGTGTTGAATGCATGATTGCTTTGCGTAGACAACGGGCAGTCCATAGTTCCTGAGTGTGTTGCCGAAAACTTCCCTGAGCAGCAACCTGGTGAAGGCAAGTGTCCTCTGACCCATTATGTCCTACTTACTTTATAATTCACTATCTCGCAGTACTTAAATGAAACCTAAGGATTGACTAGTTTGTACTTACCTTGTCCTTGATTGCCTTTTGGGTTATTATGGTTAGCTTTATGCTATTGCTCTACTTTAATCAACAAACATGATCAGAACATTTATGATACGATGATGTTATCTTGATTATGATGATAAACTGTGACACTTTAGGGGACTTAGGCTATTTCCTGAGTAGCTCTCCGTAAGAACTTGTTCATTGAGAGACCACCCGAGATAACAATACAACCATGAGGGTGGAATGGGACGCCCTTAGCTAGTTAATTAGAGGAACTTGAGGTGTAGTTGGCTTCACCGTAGGGCCATCAATGGGGTCCGAGCATAGTACTTGCTCTGCCAAGAGTAGTTGCCGAGGTTCTTTCGATTTGGTTTTGTTAGTCACCCTTCTTGTGGGGAGAAGTACTGTGTTTATCAAACTAGATAAACCTAACGAGCGGCTATGACCTCTGGGAATCTTTGTAAAGGCTACGTAGTGAATCCCTAGCCATTCACCTCGGTAGTGAAGATTGGGTCTGTACAACCCAGGCTGGGAAGGGATCACAACTCGTGGGTAAATTGTGCAACCTCTGTAGTGTGTTAGAAACTGGTATATCAGCCGTGCTCACGATTAAGAGCTGCCTTGGGATCCTATTCGATTAGAATAACTATGGATGCTTTTATGATGATGGTGAATGGTGATGATTATGACTATGATCTCTGGTATTTCCTCCTGGAGGGAGTACTTTTGGGTAATAACTAGGTTTATTACTAAAACTTGGCCTACTACTAGTAATAAATATCTGACCAACAAAAAGCAACTGCTTTTACCTTATCCCCACATGCGGCTAGTTCACTTTAGCCAAACGGGACATTTGCTGAGTATGTTGATGTGTACTCACCCTTGCTTTAAAAACCACCCAACCCCAGGTTGTCCCCACTGCAATCAGTTCTAATTGTGTTTAGTGGCAACCCCCAGTTAGCTACTTGTGAAAGCCTTAATTTCTACATTTTGTATTCTGCACTTTATTTATGTTAATGACTATGTCAAGTTAATGACTCTGTGGATGTCTTGGACATCTTGATGCAATAAAGTACTATTTCCGCTATTTATTTTGAGCAATGTGTGATAATGTCCAACTATGTAATCGTTGTGTACATGAGTTTCTGGTCCTGGCACGTACATGGTTCGCATTCAGTTTACCTTCCAAAACCGGTTATGACATAAGTGGTATCAAAGCCTTGCTTACTGTAGGACCGCTAACCTAGACTAGAATGTTCGCTTTAAGGACTATGGACCCTTATCCTCACCTTGACCTCTGGTGTCGATTCAAAAGTTGGTCATCTTGACCAATTCTATGTTATACTTCTATTTATATACCCATCTCACAAAATTTTTATCCCACTTTGATTTTGGTTTACTTGCTGGTCATATAGTTTTATTTTCACTCTTTTGCTTACGATGTCTTTTGTAGATGGCCCCTCTTAGATGCACTGCACGTAAGTCGGTGATCCCATTCTTGCCATCTCGCCTTGCGGAGCATCCACTGCGCCGCATGGTGATAGGACAGTCAAGCCATCTGGAGAGACTGCACCATTGCCTGCACGAGGAGCAGGAGCGTCGACGCCAGGAGCAGGAGCAACAGGACTCTTCCCCCTTGCCTCAACAGGAGGTGGAGTCTAGGAGGCAGCCCTCCCCTGTGCCTCAGCTAGAGGTGCCCCTGCACCACCACAGAGCACCCCAACTACTAGAGGAGACCCTGATAGAGACGACGACGACGGTGGTAGTTCGAGCCATAGCATGGAGCTCTAAAAGGAGCAGGAGCCAGAAGGATGGATCGTTTGTCCCATCACTCGTGACACCACTTGTGGTTGTCATTTCCACGACGCTCTCGACACCTTGCTATGTCGGGCCTTTGACCGACACACTTGGTCCATCGAGTACCTCTGTGTAGTCTACTAGCATCATCGTGGGTTATACCCGAACCAGCGGGAGGCTACTTGCCTGGTGCACCGTCTGGATGATGATCTCTGGGGTGCAGAGGCCTACTTAGAGCATTATTCTATTACTGAGCGGGACACTGCCGAGGAAGCCATGCAGGATGCTGCACGGCGTGTGCTTTCGCAGTACTGTTCGTTGTTCAACGGGGTAGCTGACGACCTCAACCTGAAGTACTACCCCCGCCACTCGACCGACAGTACCAGAGGTGTGATTGTCTCACCAGTTAGTGAGGGCAATCCTAGATTGAGCAGCATAGTCAATCTGGTTGCCGTGCTCAACGCCGAGCTGGACCACGCCCTTGACGAGTTGGGCAAGGCTCACGAGAAGATTGCGGAACTACGTGCTGAGCGCACGGAGCGCTGCCATCAGGAGGATGGTTCCCCTGCTACTGTTGTGACTTAGCACCCTTACCGCTCACTGCCCTGTGGTCATCATACTTACGACACCCCTGACTACAGGACCAAGATAGACTTGGAGCCATAGATCGATAGAGTCAGAGTTTGTAATAAATGTTTAAACCAGTGTCTTAGTCTTTGTTAGTCTTAGTTAGTTTTAGTTTGTTTATCATGTGTTTCTATGTGTGTCATGATGAACTCGTGATGATTTTGGCTCTCTGTAATGATTGTCACTAAGGTGTGGGCATCCCATGCAACTTGGTGTAGTTATTAATAAAGTTAGTCATTTAGTTGGAGAACCTTGTATTTCAACTTTCCTCTTTATCTGAGAAGTTGTGTTGGCTGTGTTGAGAGTCATTGAAGATGCTCATTTGTTCAGTGTTACAAAGACTTCTATATATCTTTTCTTATGCTGAAAGACTACAGGGTCAGGTCTGATGTGTGTATGCTTTTTACAGATGTCTGACAAAAGCCACCAAGGTGGAAGGCATGCCCAACAAGAGCAGCAGGCACCACCGGATGAGGCACCCCAGCAGTAGTTGCCAGCACCACACCCAATGAGAATCGAGCAGATGTTTCTAATGCAGACTCAGGCAGTCCAAGTGATTGGTCGGACTCTGGCAGCTATGCAACAGGTCTAGCAATAGCAACCTCCACCTCAACCTCAAATGCAAGTGCAGATGCCGCAGATGTCGAGGGACAAGCGAGTGGAATTCATGACGGACCATCCCCCAGTTTTCGCCCATTCTGCCGACCCCATGGACACCGAAGACTGGTTGCACACAGTGGAATGGGAGCTGCATACTGCTCAGTGCAATGACCGTGAGAAGGTTATGTATGGTCCCCGTCTTCTAAGGGGAGCCAAACAGTCCTGGTGGGAGTCCTACCTCGCCACCCATGCTGACCCTGAAGCCATTACTTGGGAGGAGTTCAGAAACAACTTCCATCAGTACCACGTTCTTGAAGGTTTGATGATAGTGAGGAATAATTCCTGGCACTAAAGCAAGGGTCACTGTCTATCAGTGAGTACAGGGACAAGTTTTTGCAACTATCTCACTATGCACCTGAGGAAGTTAACAGTGATGCCAAGGGGCAGTACAGGTTCCTGAGAGGTTTGGTTGACCACCTTCACTACCAGTTGATGAACCATACATTCCCTACCTTTCAACATCTGCTTGATAGAGCTATAATTACTGAGAGGAAGCACCGGGATATGGAAGACCGAAAGCGCAAGATTGGTGGACCGCAGGCTAGGAGCAGCAGTCGTCCACGTTTCTCAGGCAATCCACCCCAGCAGTTCAAGCAGAGTCACCCTCAAGAGCACCAGCACCAGCATCAACGCCAGCATCAACAGCAGTTCCAGAGTCAGTTCCCTCAATAGCAGCAGCAGTACCGCAAGCACAACCAATAGGGAGGAAACCAGTATCAGCGGCAGAGCAGCCAGGCACCTCGCCTTCCTGCCCCAGCAACCAATCCAAGAAACCAGACAGCCCGGGCGCAAGGAGGAGGCCGTGGATGTTTCTAATGTGGGGAACAAGGTCACTGGGCGACTCAGTGCCCAAAGAAAGCAGTTCAGCAGCAGCCAACTTCCAACACCCTAGCAAGACAAGGAGCACCACAGTAAGCATCAGGAGGCCGTGGCCAGGCTTACAACGATGGAAAGGTGAACCACTTGGAGGCTGAAGCAATCTAGGATGCACCAGATGTGTCAGTAGGTATGTTTCTAGTCGAATCCCATCTAGCAAAAGTACTATTTGATATTGGTGCCACACATTCTTTTGTTTCTACAACATGAGTTGAAGCACATAACATCTACATAGAGCCAATGATTCCACCTGTTGGGGGCCTTCGGCTTCCAAAGGTCCTCAAAAACGTAAGCTAACAATGTTTCTGGAGTATAATACATGAGCAGGTACCTTCGGGCATGGACCTTTCGGACTTAAGTCAAAATCAGTGCATGAAGAAGCACAAGGGGGAACGAAAGATGGAACAGAGCCGAAGCTGTACGAAAGGGAGCTTCGGCATGATGACAGGAAAAAGGAAACCGACTTAAAGAGGAAAAGGCTGTCTAGACCCCGATGAATTGCTATAGAGTTATTATCAAATGTAAAGGGCCTGAATGTAATTTTACATGGGCTGCGACCCATGCCTATAAATAGGTGAACATTATTCCCGTACTGGACATGTTGACTGGACATTTCTTTTTGTGTCACGTTTGCATTTTTACATCCTTCTAGCCGAAGGTACACATTGTTTACTTGTTCGTGATAATAGCATAAAAATAATACAATAATGATAATATGTTTGACTGTTCACATTGTTCATGTTTTGTGTAAACTCTTCTTCATCTTTATATATGTTGTACTTACGAAGGTATGCTCTCTGTAACCTTCGTCCGAGAGTCGTTAAATCCTAAGGGAAATAACGCTTCAAAGGACGAAGGACTTTAACATTTAACATTCTTTATGTTGCCTTGTTCTTATTTCATAGCATTTGAGAACAAGTCACCAACATTGGCGCCCACCTTCGGTGAACCCCTTTTCGACCACCTTTGATAACCATCGACCTTCATCATGCCGCCAAAGAAAGCTTCGGCAATAGGGGCTGCCATTCTGCAGCCGCTGGACCCGAACCAGGAGACCCTTTCTCTTCGAGAGGCCCGAAGCCAGAAGAGGAAGGCCACTAGTCCAACACCACAAGAGGATGACTTGGACCAAGAAATTAGGAATATGGAGATGCTTCATCAGCAGGTACAGAGGAAGAAGGAGAAGATGGCTCGGTTAGCTGACCTGCAAAGGCAGATTGACGAAGCCACCGAAGAAGTGTGTCATCTTGCTCAAGATGAGTAGCACCGAAGGCCCCACCACAGAGAGTTGCACCAGGAGGGCTTCTTCAACGAACACGACTGGTATGAGGATTTCCATCATGGAAATTTTGCTTTTGACGATGCTTCTCCTCTGTCAGTAGAACTGCAGGCTACGCCCTAGCCCCCGTCTTACAAGCCACCATAGCTCCCCATGTATGACAGACACTCAGATCGTCGGAAGCAGTCTCATGAGCTACGAAGCAACTATAGCTTCGTATGGTGGCAACACTGTAGTCATGGCAAAATCCTTCGTCATGGCAGTTAGAAATGTTGCACAAATTTGGTACTCTTCTCTTCGGCCAGGAACAATCACATCATGGCAGAAGCTGAAGGACATGCTGGTCACCAGTTTTCAAGAGTTTCAGACGAAGCCGGTTACCGCTCAGGCCTTGTTCCAGTGCACGCAAGATCAAGAGGAATATCTCCAGGTGTATGTCCGGAGGTTCTTGCGTCTGAGGGCACAAGCGCCAATAGTTCCCATTGAAATTTTCATTGAGGCCATGATTAAGGGGTTTCGACCAGGAGCTTCATCCCAATACTTCGCCAGGAAACCCCCTCAAACCTTGGAGAAACTGCTTCAGAAGATGGATGAATACATCCGCGCTGACAATGATTTTCGACAGAGAAGGGAAGAAGCTTACAGGTTCTCCGAAATGGCCAGGGGCTTCGGAGGAAGAATACACCCGAGGCATGTCAGGTCAATTCACAACACTCAGAATGATGACAAAGGAAGCCAGCTGCAGAGGCCCCAGCATTCTTCACAATCTTCGGGGCAGCAACAAAGCTCTTTCTGGCCGCCAGCACCAAGAGGCAGGGGCGCCAGGGGCTTCGGAGGAAGATATGGGGACCAACCCAGGAAGATTTATTGTCTATTCTGCGGTGAGGATAAGGGCCATACTACCAGGATGTGCCACGTCACCATCCAGAAACAAAAAGAGATAGCAGAAGCTGCGGCCCAACAGAATCAGCCGAAGCAAGTCATGCATACTGCTTCGTATCATTCGCCGTACATTCCAGAGTACGTGGGTAATCATTCTGCAGCCTCCGTTGCTTCGGCAAGCCAACCTCAGGCATCTTGGCAACAGCCTCCACCTCTGCCACCATTGCAACGAGCCTAGCAGCCAGAAGGGAGCCACCACACTCATCAGCAACGAGACTTCAGAGAGGAGTCCGAAGCTCGCACAGTGAACAATACTGTGCCAGAATCGAAGCACATCTACTAAGAGGATATCCTACTTTTGAAATAGTTCTGGCATTTGCTATCATTTTTTCTTTTTCAATAGAGAACAATCGTTAAAAGCCTAAGTTTTTCTTGTCATTTTCAATTCCTTGTAATAGCTTTATTTTGGTCATAGTAGAAATGTATCTCTTTTACAGACTTACAAAGTCCAAAAAGTTGGTAAAGCACGAAAGTTGCTCTCAAGATAGCGAGGAGTTCACAATCACATTATAAGTTTTGCCGAAGCATTAGAAAAGTCGTTCTAAGGGACGCATCGTATGTTTTCCGAAGCAACAAAAAGTCGTTCCTAATGAAGGCAGCGTAAGTTTTCTGCTCAAAAGTCGTTCCAAAGGGAATGCAGAGCTTACAGCGAAAAATAAACGCTGATACCGCCGAAGTAAACGGCGAAGAAGCTCCTAAGGGAGGCTTACAGCGAAAAATAAACGCTGATACCGCCGAAGTAAAAAGGTGAAGAAGCTCCTAAGGGAGGCTTACAGCGAAAAGTCAACGCTGATACACCGAAAAATAAACGAGGAAGCCGAAAAATAAACGGCAAAAAAGATTATGTGCTTTACTGAGGGAATGTGTGAGTATCTTCGGCACAAATATCATCTTGCATATCATAACATCATTACATCATTTGCATAGCACAACATCATACATCATATTGCATCAATAGCACAAGAAGGGGATGCAATGTTGACCTTCGGAAGGGTATACTTTGCTGACCTACAATGTTGATCTTCGGAGATTGTTTCGAAGAAGTGACAAGGCATAAAAGTTTTGAAAAGATCTATTGCTCATGAAGCATAATATTTTTATGGAATATGGATATTCTTCACGAAGCATGAGAAGAAGGGAAGGTGTTTTTTCGCCGAAGGCTCAAAAACGGTATGTACGTAAAGTTACATGCATCGTAAAGAATTGAATTACAAACAGCTTATGCATTATATTCAAAATCACAAAATATTACACACTTTGTTCAGCAAATATTACACTCCAAATGTCTTTACAATAACAGCTATTCTTCTTTTAAAACTACTTCCGCAGCTTCGTGTAGTAGTTGATCAACAACTTCATCCATAATAGCTTCGGCCATTTTAATAATTTCATCTTCTTTCTTCGCTTCGGGGTCCGCCAATGGCTCGACGGGCTCTGGAGGAGGAGATAGCGCGGCTGTGATGCAAAACGTAAATAAGTTCGAAGTCACAAAATTAGAACATAAAGTTAAAGACTGTTAAGCAATACCTATCCGCTTCTCGAGATCCGCAGCTTTCTCAGCGGTCGTTGCTGCTTCTCTAGCATCGTGAGTATCTTTTTCACTTTTCCTTATGATTTCTTGGGCCATCTCCCGGCCACCATTTTCCCAGATGTCGGTGAAAAACTTCCCACCAACTAAGCTTGTTTCAGCCGATGGGTCTTTTGTATCTTCAATAGATAAGGCACCTTCGGTTTGCGCCAAAGATTTTACATGTTCGTAACCTATCTTCTCCAAAATAGCAGCAATACCCCTAGCACCCGAGAAGGCGCATATGTCCCCACGACCATTCAAAACTTCCTCAAAGGCTTCAGCTTCGTGGCTGACCCATTCAATTGGGCCATCGGGATCGCCCCTTATAAAATTTTCCTCGCTTGAGAATGCGCCAACATTGGCGAAGCTAGTTTTTATTCTCTTAACACACTCTATAGATTTTTCATAGCACCTCTCCTTGGATGCACGAAGTTCATCAACCGTTTTTTGTAAATGATTCCTCCAATATATACTGATGTCTCGTTCAGCCTCTGCAACACGGCATTTTTCTTTAGCTTCGAGTAGCTGTTTCCGAAGATCTTCGATTTCGCATTTTTGAGCTTCAGCTTGGGCCTTGGAAGCAGCTTCGTCTTCCCTTATTTTGTTCAACAAAGAGTGTAATATTTTGTCTTTTTCAAGACCTTCGTTCCTTAGTTCAATCACTTCGGAACGAAGGTTGTTCAAGGCAATGGTGTATCCTTCATCTTCGACACTTTTTTGTGCCCTAAGGGCGTTGCTAAGAATAAGGCCCTGCAAAAAATGCGGTATTAAGTGTAAGTAAATGGAAGATTCCATTTTTAAATACAAAAATCTAATTTTCTCACTTTTAAGCTATTGTATGCTAAGCTGTCGGCCAACTCATCTTTTGATAACACTGAGAGCCCATCCTCTAGTGTAGGGAAACCGAAGCTCTTGCTCATCTCTCGGCAGACAGTAATTTCTTTGCTGTCTGGGAGGCAATACAAGAAGTCTTCTTCCCCGCTGCCGTTGAATACCAGGGCCCCCTTTGGATATTTCAATCTTTGAGCATAAAACTGAGCCTCTTGCTTCTCCTTTTTAGATAATCTTTTTCCCGAAGCATGTTGTATAATATAATCAGTAGTTTCAGTTAATGTTTCGGGAATAGGAATGGCGGTTTTTTCAGATTTGCTTGCTTCTGCAGTTTCTTTCTCAATCTTGCCTCCGATTTCCAAGGATTTCTCCTTGGCGGGCTCGGAGGGCCCAGCTCTGGTATCGACTTGGACCTTGGAAGCTTCAGCCTCGATATGTGTTTCCGAAGCTTCGACAGCTTTCTTCGGAGTAGAGCTTGAAGTTTTTATTATTTCTAGCACATCTAACACATTGACCATTCTCTTTCTCTTGGGGGTTGTCGAAATATCCTTTTGTGCCTTCGGCATTGCCACCTCCGCCGAAGGACTTATTGCTTCCAATATTCTCGTTTTCCCAACCTTCATCTCTTCAATATTGGTAGCCTTCGGCTCATCCGATTTGGCTGATGATGTCTTCGACGCTACAGCCGGTCCGCTTTTTTGCGAAATCGCAGGTTTTTTGCCTTCGGACACCGAAGAGGTCTCACCGCCAAAATCAGGCACTACGGCCGGTTCAATATAGCATGGTCGATGAGTAAGGACTTTCACTCTTTTCCTCTTCGGTGCAGACTCGCTAGGAGCAGCTGAAGCATCATCTCTCCCGGAATCTCCGCTTTTTCTTTTTTGTCCCTGGGGCGGGTAATGGTAGTCAGGATACATGAACCCAATGGCATCGAAAACTCTGTTTAGTCTCTTCTTTTTTCAGTTCCCGAAGGCCGCAGATAATGCGTTATCTTCTGCTCTGGAATACAGCCCAAGCAGGTCATCGCTTGTGGCTTCGACGCTTTTCAGCCAGTCGTCGTCCGGCTCGATAAACTGGTCTCTAAATCTGAAGGTATATTTTAGCTGAACCAGACCACCTTCGTGGGGATTGCTGATGGATTCTTTTGGCACCTCCCAGTCGGCTAGCAATGGCCATATCCTGTAGGCCACGTGCTCTTGAACCAAGTCCCTTGTCCCAATGAAAGAGCAGACTAAGCTGAAAGGCTTGCGGCACTCTTCGGCCGCTTCGTCAACTTCTACCTTCGGTTTACGGAGCCCGAAGCGTTGCCAGATAGGGCGCATGATTATGAATGTCTTCTCGTTCCTTTAAATCATTCTTTACATAAAACCATTCTTTTGTCCAGTCTCCGGGCCATCTCTTCCGAAAAGTCAGTACTAGCGAGCTTGAGCCAGAACGAGCAATGAAGCTATAGCAGCCGAAAATATTATGATACTGTTCCTTACCCTAGGGCTTCGTCTCATATAACAATTCATGCATGCTGCAGAAACTTTTTGCATTTGGTTCCATGCCTTGACTCCTTAAAACCCACACGAAGATTCACATTCTTATAATAGCTTCGGGGGTAATCTGGTGAAGGTAGATCTGAAATATCTTCAAAACCTCAACTACGAAGCTGCTAAGAGGAAACCGAAGCCCAGCCTTCAAAAAGCTCCGAAAGATCATGACTTCATTCTCCTCTGGGGTAGAACAAGTTTTTTCTCCATCGTCAGCCCTCACAACAGACATATCCCGAAAGTATTTCCCCCCTCATGTTGTCAAGATGGCTTTGTTTAATAATTGATTTTCCAAAAACTGCATGGCTTGGTCGCCAGGGTCGATCTTCGGAGTCTTCCCCGCCGCTCTCCACATCATAGCTGTCACTGTCACTGGTATCTTCAGACAAACCCTCCAAAGTTTCCCTAGCAATCTTCTCTGCATTTTTCCTTGCTATCGATTCAATAAAGCCAAGATTCATCTCCTCAGAAAGGCTCAGCTTCATTTCGGCAGTAGCTTTCTTATCCTTAGACATCTTTGAAAGAGCTGAGAAAAGTGCTCTCAAAGCCGAAGCTTAAAAATTTAAAAATCTGGTCAAGCGTTTGTAAGCAAAGAGCTGTTTGAGCAGGCAAGGCAGATGGCAAGAAAGCGTGCCAAATGAGCTAGTGGTGCGCTCTTATTTATACGCCTGGTGTATTGCGTGCTGGAGGGCCCGCTTGTCAGTGGCTGTTGCTATTCTAGCAAAGGGAAGGTGTTTTTTCGGACCTTCGGCTCAGAGCCTTCGTCCTTGTCGCAATCTAAATTTATCATTCTAACAAATTAATATTGCGAGGGGCTACTGTTGGGGGCCTTCGGCTTCCGAAGGTCCTAAAAAACATAAGCTAAAAATGTTTCTGGAGTATAATACATGAGCAGGTACCTTCGGGCATGGACCTTTCGGACTTAAGTCAAAATCAGTGCATGAAGAAGCACAAGGGGGAACGAAGGATGGAACAGAGCCGAAGCTGTACGAAAGGGAGCTTCCGCATGATGACAGGAAAAAGGAAACCGACTTAAAGAGGAAAAGGTTGTCTAGACCCCGATGAATTGCTATAGAGTTATTATCAAATGTAAAGGGCCTGAATGTAATTTTACATGGGCTGCGACCCGTGCCTATAAATAGGTGAACAGTATTCCCGTACTGGACAGGTTGACTGGACATTTTCTTTTGTGCCACGTTTGCATTTTTACTTCCTTCAAGCCTAAGTTACACTTGTAATAAATCATTATCTTTACTTATTCGTGATAATAGCATAAAAATAATACAATAATGATAATATGTTTGACTGTTCACATTGTTCATGTTTTGTGTAAACTCTTCTTCATCTTTATATACGTTGTACTTACGAAGGTATGCTCTCTGTAACCTTCGTCCGAGAGTCGTTAACTCCTAAGGGAAATAACGCTTCAAAGGACGAAGGACTTTAACATTTAACATTCTTTATGTTGCCTTGTTCTTATTTCATAGCATTTGAGAACAAGTCACCAACACCACCCCTAAGAGTTAATTCAGTTGGGGGAAAAGTCCAGTCCGATAAGATGTGCTTGAATCTAAGGATTGAAATAAGGGGGGTAGACTTCTCGCTAAACTAGTAGTAATGAGTACTCAAGGGTTAGATGTCATCCTAGGGATGAATTGACTGCACAACCAAGCAACGGTAAGCTGTGACAAGAGAACAGTAAAGTTAGTGTCCCCATCGAGAAAAAGAAGTAGTAACTGAATTCTTCATGCCTGATTTAGAAGGAGCCTGTCACCATATTTCTGTAGATGGTAAGGAGGCCAATCTACTTGAAGATATCAGAGTTGTGTCAGAGTTCCCCGACGTGTTTCCTGAGGACATACCAGGAAAGCCACCCGAACGTAAAGTTGAGTTTGCCATAGAGCTTGAACCTGGCATCGCCCCTATTTCTAAGAGAGCTTATAGAGTGTCTGGACCAAAATTGGTGGAACTCAAAAGGCAAATCAATGAATTGTTGGAGAAAGGCTACATCAAACCATGTACTTCGCCTTGGGTCACTCTAGTTCTGTTTGTGGAGAAGAAAGACGGGACCAAGAGGATGTGCATTGACTACAGAGATTTGAATGAAGTCACCATCAAGAACAAGTACCATCTGCCAAGAATAGAAGACCTATTTGATCAGTTGAGAGGAGTCGGAGTGTTCTCAAAGATAGATCTGAGGTCAGGTTACCATCAACTCAGGATCTGACCTTCGGATATACCGAAGACAACATTTATCACCAAGTATGGGCTATATGAGTACACAATCATGTCATTTGGATTGACGAATGCACTAGCTTTCTTCATGTATTTGATGAATAGTGTGTTCATGGACTACCTCAACAAATTCGTAGTGGTGTTCATTGATGATATCCTCATACACTTTCAAAATGAGGAAGAACACGACAAGCATTTGAAGATGGTATTGCAATGGTTACGGGAGAATCAGTTGTATGACAAGCTGAGCAAATGTGAGTTCTGGATCAGCAAAGTCCTGTTCTTGGGTCACATCATGAACCGAGATGGATTAGCTATGGATCCAAAGAAGGTAGCAGATATCCTAGACTGAAAAGCACCAAGAGATGTCCAGGGAATCAAGAGATTCATTGGAATGGCCGGATACTATTAGTGTTTCATTGAAGGTTTCTCCAAGATTGCCAGGCTAATGATAGCCCTGCTAGCGAAGAAAGTTGAGTTCAAGTGGTCCCGAGTGCCAAGAGTCCTTTGAGACATTGAAGAAGTTGACTACAGCACCTATGTTGATTCTGCCAGATGTTCATAAGCCATTCTCAATGTATTGTGATGCTTCGTACACTGGCCTAGGATGTGCGCTAATAAAAGAAGGGAGAGTAGTGGCATACTGAGAGCACCTAGAGGGGGGTGAATAGGTGATCCTGTAACACTTGAAACTTAAGCCACAAAAACTTGGTTATGTGTTAGCACAATAATCGCCAAGTGGCTAGAGAGGAGTCTCAACAAAACACAATAACCACAAGAGATCAATCACAGAGATGGCACGGTGGTTATCCCGTGGTTCGGCCAAGACCAACGCTTGCCTACTCCACGTTGTGGCGTCCCAACGGACGAGGGTTGCAATCAACCCCTCTCAAGCGGTCCAAAGACCCACTTGAATACCACGATGTTTTGCTTTGCTTTTCTTTAATCCTGTTCGCGAGGAATCTCCACAACTTGGAGCCTCTCGCCCTTACACTTGAAGTTCACAAAGAAGCACGGAGTAAGGGAGGGATGAGCAACGCACACAAGACACAAGAATCAGAATGTCAACACGCACACAAGTCGCAACAAGAGCTCGCAACACAACCCGACGAGTTCACAACTCAACAAGAGCTCTAGATGCTATCACGATGAAACAAATGCGTGCAATCGAAGTCTTGGTGCTTAGGAATGCTTTGAGTATGCTTGGTGTGTTCCTCCATGCGCCTAGGGGTCCCTTTTAGTCCCAAGGCAGCTAGGAGCCGTTGAGAACATTCCTGGAAGGCAGATCTTGCCTTCTGTCGACTGGCGCACCGGACAGTCCGGTGCACCACCGGACACTGTCCGGTGCAGATATCCTTCCTTATTTGGTGAAGCCGACCGTTGGAGTCTGAGAGCCGTTGGCGCACCGGACACTGTCCGGTGCACCAATGTGACCGTTGGCTCGGCCACGCGTCACGCGCGGAATCCTCGGCTGACCGTTGCCCCGGCTGACCGTTGACTCACCGGATAGTCCGGTGCACCACCGGACAGACCGGTGAATTTTAGCCGTACACCGTTGATGGTTTCCCGAGAGCGACGAGTTCGCCTGTGAATGGCCCACCGGACAGTCCGGTGCACCACCGGACAGTCCGGTGCACCACCGGACAGTCCGGTGATTTATAGCCGTACACCGCCGTCGAACTCCCGAGAGCAGCAAGTTCGCCAGAGCCAGTCTGGCGCACCGGACACTGTCCGGTGCACCACCGGACAGTCCGGTGAACCCAGACTGAGCAGACTTTGGCTGAACAAAGCCATCTCATTTCCAATTCAATTTTTCCTGTTTCCAGCACTTAGACACAATACATTAGTCCATAAAACAATGTACTAAGTCTAGAAACATACCTTTTGACATGATTTGTACTTTGTCCACCACTTTACATATATTAACACAAAAGCACTTGTGTTGGCACTCAATCACCAAAATACTTAGAAATGGCCCAAGGGCACATTTCCCTTTCAATCTCCCCCGTTTTGGTGATTTATGCCAACACAACATAAAGTGACTAGAACAAGTGCAATATCAATGCAAATGAAAACAAAAAGTTGTTTTGAATCAGATTTGGCATATATGCATCACTCTTTGCCACCACTTGGTTTGTTTTTGCAAATCAAACTCAAATTCCTATCTCTAAGTCAAATTCACTTGTAGAGACATAAAGAGAGGTATTCCAAAGAAAATTGATCAAGGATTTCAAAAACTCCCCCTTTTTCCCATAATCAACACTTCTCCCCACAAGAGGCCAACTTTTGACAAAAGAGACAATAAAAGAGTTTTGACAAACCAAAAGCTCTAATCTACTATTTTCAAAATTTCTCAAGTGGTAACTGATCCATCTATTGCTTTGGCCTTTATTTTATCCCCCTTTGGCATCAAGCACCAAAACAGGATCAATCTTGGCCCTGGAACCCCATTGCCTCACCAAAATCTTCAAATAAGAATAAGAGTACATGAGATGAACTTGGAATAAGTTACCCTCTTATCGGAGTGCAGTGGAAGTCTTTCATGGTCCAAGTCCACCTTTTCCCTTTCAAACCTCCTTTGAGACTAAAACAAGCAAACTCAAGCACATGGTTAGTCTCAAAGGGTCAAGTTGTAGCATAGCTCCCCCTAAACATGTGCATCACTTGCAAAAAGGACTTGTGAGGTCCAGGGAGTGTTTGTACAACTTGAGCACCATACATAAGCAACAAAATGCATAAGGAACCTGATCAAAGGCATAAACACATGTATGCTATAAATCAATCCAAGTTCTGCGAATCTAGGACATTTAGCTCACTGCGTAGCCTGCAAAAGGTCTTTTCATCTAAAGGCTTAGTGAAGATATCGGCTAGCTGGTTCTCGGTGCTGACATGAAACACTTCGATATCTCCCTCTTGCTGGTGGTCTCTCAAAAAGTGATGCCGGATGTCAATGTGCTTTGTGCGGCTGTGCTCAACAGGATTTTCCGCTATTCGGATAGCACTCTCATTGTCACATAGGAGTGGGACTTTGCTCAGATTGTAGCCAAAGTCCCGGAGGGTTTGCCTCATCCAAAGTAGTTGCGCGCAACACTGTCCTGCGGCAACGTACTCGGCCTCAGCGGTGGATAGGGCAACAGAAGTTTGTTTCTTAGAATTCCACGACACCATGGACCTTCCTAAGAATTGGCACGTCCCCGATGTACTCTTCCTATCGACCTTACATCCAGCATAGTCGGAATCTGAATATCCAATCAAGTCAAAGTTAGACCCCTTTGGATACCAGATCCCGAAGCAAGGCGTAGCGACTAAATATCTAAGAATTCGCTTCACGGCCACTAAGTGACACTCCCTTGGATCGGATTGAAATCTAGCACACATGCATACGCTAAGCATAATATCCGGTCTACTAGCACACAAATAAAGTAACGACCCTATCATAGACCGATATGCCTTTTGATCAACGGACTTACCTCCTTTGTTGAGGTCGGTGTGTCCGTCGGTTCCCATCAGTGTCTTTGCGGGCTTGACATCCTTCATCCCAAACCGCTTTAGCAAGTCTTGTGTGTACTTCGTTTGAGAGATGAAGGTACCATCCTTGAGTTGCTTCACTTGGAACCCAAGGAAGTAGTTCAACTTGTCCATCATCGACATCTCGAATTTCTGCGTCATCACCCTGCTAAACTCTTCACAAGACTTTTGGTTAGTAGAACCAAATATTATGTCATCGACATAAATTTGGCACACAAAAAGATCACCATCGCAAGTCTTAGTAAAAAGAGTTGGATCTGCTTTCCCAACCTTG
Organism: Zea luxurians; assembly: GCA_029449295.1. NCBI lineage: Eukaryota > Viridiplantae > Streptophyta > Magnoliopsida > Poales > Poaceae > Zea > Zea luxurians. The sequence continues at coordinate 45,284,013 of JAOPSE010000022.1, read as the reverse complement.
AAAGCATTAGCAATTAGAAAGTCTCTAAGGCATTCATACCATGCTCTTGGGGCTTGCTTAAGTCCATAGAGCGCCTTAGAGAGCTTACACACGTGGTCGGGGTACCGTTCATCCTCGAAGCCAGGGGGTTGCTCCACGTACACCTCCTCTTTGATCGGCCCGTTGAGGAAAGCGCTCTTCACATCCATTTGGTACAACCTGAAAGAATGGTGAGCGGCATATGCTAGCAAAATACGAATTGATTCTAGCCTAGCCACAGGAGCGAAAGTCTCCTCAAAGTCCAAACCTGCGACTTGGGCATAACCTTTTGCCACAAGTCGAGCCTTGTTCCTTGTCACCACCCCGTGCTCATCCTCTTTGTTGCAGAACACCCACTTGGTTCCCACAACATTTTGCTTGGGACGAGGCACCAGTGTCCAAACTTCATTACGCTTGAAGTTGTTGAGCTCTTCCTGCATGGCCAACACCCAGTCCGGATCTAGCAAGGCCTCTTCTACCCTGAAAGGCTCAATAGAAGAGACAAAAGAGTAATGCTCACAAAAATTCACCAATCTAGAGCGAGTAGTTACTCCCTTGCTAATATCACCCAAAATTTGGTCGACGGGATGATTCCTTTGAATCGTCGCTCGAACTTGGGTTGGAGGTGCCTGAGGTGCTTCTTCCTCTTCAACTTGAACATCCTGTGCTCCCCCTTGATCATGCACCTCCACTTGAGGTACCTGTTCGTCATCTTGGGTTGGGGGATGCACCATTGTTGAGGAAGACGGTTGATCTTGCTCCAATTGTTGCTGAGGCCGCACATCTCCAATCGCCATGGTGCGTATCGCGACCGTTGGAACGTCTTCTTCATCTGCATCATCAAGATCAACAACTTGCTCCCTTGGAGAGCCATTAGTCTCATCAAATACAATGTCGCTAGAGACTTCAACCAAACCCGATGATTTGTTGAAGACCCTATACGCCTTTGTATTTGAGTCATAACCTAATAAAAACCCTTCTACAGCTTTGGGAGCAAATTTAGAAGTTCTACCTTTCTTCACAAGAATATAACACTTGCTCCCAAATACACGAAAATAAGACACATTGGGTTTGTTACCAGTTAGCAGCTCATACGAAGTCTTTTTGAGGAGGCGGTGAAGGTAGACCCGGTTGATGGCGTGGCAAGCCGTGTTCACGGCTTCCGACCAAAAGCGCTCGAGGGTCTTGAACTCTCCAAGCATAGTCCTCGCCATATCAACGAGCGTCCTGTTCTTCCTCTCTACCACACCATTTTGCTGTGGTGTGTAGGGAGCGGAGAACTCGTGCTTGATCCCTTCCTCCTCAAGGAACTCCTCCAATTGAAGGTTCTTGAACTCGGACCCTTTGTCGCTCCTTATCTTCTTCACCTTGAGCTCAAACTCATTTTGAGCTCTCCTGAGGAAGCGCTTGAGGGTCCCTTGGGTTTCAGATTTATCCTGCAAAAAGAATACCCAAGTGAAGCGGGAAAAATCATCAACTATAACAAGACCATACTTACTTCCTCCTATACTCAGATAGGCGACGGGTCCGAAGAGGTCCATATGAAGCATCTCCAAGGGTCTTGATGTGGTCATCACATTTTTGATGTGATGAGAGCCTCCCACCTGTTTTCCTGCTTGACAAGCTGCACAAGGTCTTTCTTTCTCGAAGTGTACATTAGTTAGACCTATCACGTGTTCTCCCTTTAGAAGCTTATGGAGGTTCTTCATCCCCACATGTGCTAAGCGGCGATGCCACAGCCAGCCCATGCAAGTCTTAGCAATTAAGCATGCATCTAGACCGACCTCTTCTTTTGCAAAATCAACCAAATAAAGTTTGCCGTCTAGTACACCCTTAAAAGCTAGTGAACCATCACATCTTCTAAAGACAGACACATCTACATTTGTGAATAGACAATTATATCCCATATTGCATAATTGACTAACAGATAACAAATTATATCCAAGCAACTCAACTAAAAACACATTAGAAATAGAGTGCTCGGATGAAATAGCAATTTTACCTAACCCTTTTACCTTGCCTTGGTTCCCATCACCGAATATTATTGAATCTTGGGGATCCTTGTTCTTGACATAGGAAGAGAACATCCTCTTTTCCCCCGTCATGTGGTTTGTGCATCCGCTGTCGATAATCCAGCTTGAACCCCCGGATGCATAAACCTGCAAGGCAAATTTAGGCTTGGGTCTTAGGTACCCAACTCTTGTTGGGTCCTACAAGGTTAGTCATAATTGTCTTAGGGACCCAAATGCAAGTTTTATCTCCCTTGCATCTTGCCCCTAACTTCCTAGCAATCACCTTCTTATTCTTTCTATAAATGGCAAAAGAAGCATTGCAAGCATGATATATTGTGGAAGGTTCATTAACTTTCCTAGGGACATTAACAACATTTCTCCTAGGCATATTATGAACAACATTTCTCTTACCAACATTTCTATCATGCTCATAGGAAGAACTAGAAGCAAACATGGCATGAGAATCAAAAGCATCATATGCATTACAACTCCTATAAGTATTTCTAGATTGTCTCCTATCATGGTACATAAAAGCATGGTTCTTTTGCACACTACTAGCCATAGGGGCCTTCCCTTTCTCCTTGGCGGAGATGGGAGCCTTATGGCTCGTTAAGTTCTTGACTTCCCTCTTGAAGCCAAGACCATCCTTAATTGAGGGGTGTCTACCAATTGTGTAGGCATCCCTTGCAAATTTTAGTTTGTCAAATTCACTCTTGCTAGTCTTAAGTTGAGCATTAAGACTAGCTACTTCATCATTTAGTTTAGAAATGCACTCTAGGTGTTCACTACAAGTATCAACATTAAGATCTTTGCACCTAGTGCAAACATGTTCTACACAAGAGTTAGATTTACTAGCTACTTCTAGTTTAGCATTTAAATCATCATTAACACCTTTTAAAGTAGCAATGGTTTCATGACAAGTAGATAGTTCATAAGAAAGCATTTCATTTCTTTTAACTTCTAAAGCATGAGCTTTTTGTGCCTCTACAAATTTATCATGTTCTTCATACAACAAATCCTCTTGCTTTTCTAAAAGTCTATCCTTTTCATTCAAGGCATCAATCAATTCATTGATTTTATCAATTTTGTTTCTATCCAATCCCTTGAACAAACTAGAGTAATCTATTTCCTCATCGCTGGACTCATCATCACTGGAAGAATCATAAGTAGTATTGTCTCGAGTACATACCTTCTTCTCCTTCGCCATGAGGCATGTGTGATGCTCGTTGGGGAAGAGGGATGACTTGTCGAAGGCGGTGGCGGCGAGTCCTTCATTGTCAGAGTCAAAGGAGGAGCAATCCGAATCCCACTCCTTTCTGATATGTGCCTCGCCCTTGGCCTTCTTGTAATTCTTCTTCTTCTCTCTCTTGTTCCCTTTTTCCTGGTCACTTTCATTATCGGGACAGTTAGCAATGAAATGACCAATCTTACCACATTTGAAGCTGTGATTTGTAACACCCAAATTCTGAATTTGGGATTGGTAGAAGAAATCTGAGCAAAGTATCATAATGCTTTGGAAATTAGGAAATAAGAAAAATGATGAGAAAAGGATTTTTCTTTTAAAGGAAACCATTTACACATCCCATGAAATAAATAACAAGGAGAATAAAGCCTAAATTAGTAAAATTAAAATAGTATGGTTTATATTCACCTTTGGGTTTCAATTAATACATTTGAAAAATCTGAAAACTAAAATAAAAGTATAAATTTGAATTTGGAATAGAAAATAGAAAATAAAGGAGAAGGGAAGAACTAAGAAAAATACTACATAAAATAAAATAAAAATCAGAATAAACATCCTTCACACTTATATTATTGAATTATACCTTTCAAACTAAGGACAAGTTATTCACAAAGTTTGAATTTAAACTTGAACTCAAATTGGATTTGAAAATGGAGAAAAGAAAATAGAAAATAAAAAGAATAAAAGCCACATGGGCCGACCTCTACTCATTTCGGCCCACCAGCTTGCCCGCGTGACCCAACTGCTGTTTGCGCCGACATGTGGGGCCCAACGGTCATCCTCACGCGCTATTACGTCGCGCGCGTCGCTCACGCCCTGTGGTGCTGACGACTGGGTCCCATTGGACAGTCTCGCTCTGGTCTCAGGCCGCGCCAACCTCATCGCTTACATGTGGGGCCCCCCTGTCAGCTGTTTCTTCTCTCCGACAACAGAACGCGTGACTCCGCCGCACAAATGCCTACCGAACTCGCCGCGGAATCCGCGATTCGACCCTCTAACCAACCGGCCGAGATCCTCGTGGCCTACCTGCCCCTATTTAAGCACCGGTCGAGGCGTTGCCCTCACTCCAAGTCGACCGTGAGCTCCCATTGCCGCCGCGGAGACGAAACTCAGTTCGCCGCGAGCTAAGTGCCTTCCGCCGTCGATTCGCCCTCCGTTGAGCGTACGGATTCGCCCCGTGATCCCTTGAAGCCGTTGCAAGAACCTCCCGGGCTTGTCTTCGTCCCTCGAACGCCGGATTGCTCATCGGAGCTGTGAATCCGCACCGCGCCGTGGACTGGGCACCTACGCGGCCGAATCCGTGGTAAGAACTACTCCGGTGAGTTCGCCATCCCCTAAGCACCGTGTAGCACCGATCAATTGAGCTCTGGGGCCACTGGAACGTTTGATTGAGTTTTCCCCGGCGAGCTTCGCCGTGAAGTCGGGCGGCGCCGCCGTCGCTGGCTGGAGATTGGGGGGGAACGCTGTGGCCGTTGGATCTCTGATGTGCGGCCCGGATTAGATCGTCGCGTACCGGTTGGGTTGGGATAGCGTGGACCGTCCGATCGGGATCCCGTGACCCTGGTTCAATCTCACTTCATTAAACCGCGACCGTAGGATCTAGATCCAAAGCTCCACATCGTGTACCGGTTCATTATATGGGCCGATCTAATCTCGGCCGTCCGCGCTCGATCGGATGGCCGTGCTCGGCCGATACCCCTTCGGCTTGCACGTTTTGCGTAAGAGCCCCTCGGGTTTCAGTGAATCAACCCGCCGTCCCACGGGCACTGTTGACTGAGTCTCGGGTTTCTTGCGCTGTGGCCCCTGAGTTTCTTTTTATTTGACGCGCAGTCCAGATAACAGAGAAATAAGATTATTAATAATAAAAATTGATTTTTAGTATAAAAATAGATCTTAAAACTTGTATAATTCATATTTAATTCATTTTAGCTCCAAATTGAGTCATTCCAATTCCTAAAATTTTGTAATAATATTCCCTATCATTTAGAATCACTGTTTTGACATGAACTCTGTTAGGAAATTAATTTATCATCTAATCCTATTATAATCACCTTAAATCTTAGGAAATTCATAACTTGAATTCTATAACTCAAAAATTAATAATTCTTTTTCCTGTGATCTTATTTTAATATGTAGATTATTAATATGTATTTTGGCATACATGTTTGGTGTAATGTTAATTTTGCCTATACACTGTTTGTTTGTATTGCTACGACTAGCAGTGAGGTCACGAGAATCTGAAGATCATCCTGGTACCTGGAATCTCAAGGCCCAGGCAAGTTGTGCCCTTGATCACTTCTTTTTACCCACTCATGTTCTAATTAATCATAATGATCTGCATAGGTTAATTTTGATGGGACCCAATAGGTTACCTTAGTTTGTCTATCTTTATACCTTGTTTACCACTGAACTTTCTGGGTAGTACTTGCTAGTGCTATATGTGGTTTTGGGTATGGAGATACACTATTCATGATTACACTTTTGTTATCAGTTGTTATTTATTGTTCATGATAAGATCATTATGTTAATTGGAACATGGAGCGACCACCCGGGAAAACAGTGCTACCACAAGGGAGGAATGGGACCCCTTGGCTGATTAATTAGGAAAGCTAGTGGAAGACTACCTTACCCGAAAGGGGCAAGGGCAGTAGGGGAGTGGTCAGTGTAGGGAGGCCCTCGGGAGGATTTTGCTGCGATGGCGATCCTGCAAGGGATTCCTGCATTGGAACTTCCTATAAACTGTAGCGGGTTTTCGGAAGCTAGTGGAACTTTGTAAAGGCCTCGTAGTGGATCCCTAGCCATTCACCTCGGTAGTGTCTAAGGGCCTTGCAAACCCTGGCGACATGGGATACACGACTTGTGGGTAAAGATGCGCAACCTCTGCAGAGTGTAAAACTGGTATACTAGCCGTGCTCACGGTCATGAGCAGCTCGGACCCTCACATGATTAAATTATGGAACTTAAACTCAATCTGTCATATGCATTGCATCGCAGGTGAGGTTGTTACTTTTGTTCTACTATTTAACTGGGATGGTATTTACTTATACTTAGTAACTGCTAATAAAATTTTGACCAACTTTAAAAGCAATGCTCAGCTTTAACCATCTTCTTTGGTAAGCCTTACACTTCACGTGAGCTCCCACCTTTGGCGAGTTCATGCACATTATTCCCCACAACTTGTTGAGCGATGAACGTATGTGAGCTCACTCTTGCTGTCTCACACACCCCACAGGTCAAGAACAGGTACCACAGGATGAGGCGCTTGGAGGATGCTGCGATGAGTTCGTGAGAGGTCTAGGTCGTCGTCTCCCAGTCAACTTTGGGTTGCTGGACCGTTGTCTCCTTATAATGTAATTATTTATTTTGTATAGAACTCCTGTTATATATAAAGATGTGACATTCGATCCTGTGCCACTATTCATCATATGTGTGAGACTTGGTCCCAGCACACCTGGTGATTATGTTTACGCCCGGGTTTTGGACCCCTAAAATCCGGGTGTTACAGAAGTGGTATCAGAGGAATGTTGACTGTAGGACGAAACCTAGATAGAACTGGATAACCCTTATCTACTTACCTTACTCTGATTCTTTTCTAAACTTATCTTAATCTTTTCTCATCTATTTCCGCTTTACTCTGATTATTCTTACCTTTTCCTTCTAAAGACAAATGTGGATTTCACACTTTGAAATCCTGTGCCTAAAGTGACTTTAGGAATAGGAAACCTAATCCTAGGAACAAAAACAAAACTATTTTTATAAGTGTCTATGTATTTGAATGTTTGTTCTTATGATATCTGTCTGATTTGGATCTTTGTTTGAGTGTGATAAGTTGTGGAGTAATGTCCACAATTGCATCTGCATATACACATAGGTATAAAAATATATTTATAAAATAACTAGACAATCTAGATTATCCCCTTAGAAAATATATGTATATATAGTATTCCGTATCTATCTCATCTTGATATATTCTATCTTACCTTTGGACGTTCACCTCGTATAACCAATTGCCCTAGTCTTGACATAAAATATTTGGTCAAGCCCTGCCAAAGAAAGTTTTAGTACATAACCAACTATTAGCTTATTCATTCTGCCTACTAAATGATTCCCTTGCAAAACTATCTTACCATATGCTTCTAACTTAGATGGTCAATACCAGGCGGGGTGGTGGAATTGATTTACCTGCTAATCGACAACCCCAACCACAGTCAGCAGAGATGAATCCTCCTAATCCTCCACCAGGCGGAGTTGATCCACTAGTCGCAGCTCAAATGAGAATGATGCAGCAAATGGCGGACACTATGGCAGATATGCGCACCCAAATGCAGCAAGAACGCCAAGAAATGCACCAGGAAAGAGAGGATGCACGTCGGGAAATGCGCCAAGAGCGGGAAGAGATACGCCAGGAGAGAAGGGTACAACAACAGCAGCTGCAACAACAACTTCAACAACAGCAGCAACAACAACAAATGCCATTGCCTCCGCCTCCACCACCAGTTCCACCCCGGGACAAGCACCGGGAATTCATGAGCCACAAACCACCAACCTTCTCCAACTCCGCAGATCCGCTGCAAGCAGATGACTGGTTAAAGTCCATAGAGAAGATGCTCAACATAGCCCAGTGCTCGGACCGAGAGAAAGTACTCTATGCATCGGGTCGTCTTGCTGGTCCCGCTGCGGATTGGTGGGATGCGTACTGTGCAGCTCATGCTGCTGCCGATATAATTACCTGGGAAGAATTCTCCACACAATTCAGGAATTACCATATTCCTGCTGGACTCATGAAGATTAAGAGGAAGGAGTTTCTATCCCTCAAGCAAGGAAGTATGTCCGTGAGTGAATATAGGGACAAATTCATCCAGTTATCTCGATATGCTCCCAGAGATGTTGAGGATGATGAGCAAAAGCAGGAGCTCTTTCTGGACGGATTGATTGGACCCTTGCAATATCAACTGGTATCGCACACATTCCCATCCTTCCAAAGGCTACTTGACAAAGCTATTGCTGTAGAAAACAAGAGGAGTATATTTGGAGAGAAAAGAAAGGCTGTCAACCAAGGGCAGGCTGGAAGTAGTTCCCGTCCTCGCTATACTACCACTCCAAGTACACCAGCTAGTGGCAGTTCTGGACAACAAACTCAACAAGCCCCAACTGCTCCTCCAAAAGCCAGCACTCCAGTAGGACCCGTTGCTCCCAACACAACCGCCATCAGGACATGCTTCAAGTGTGGACAACCGGGACACTACGCCAACTACTGTCCCAACAAAGCTGCCTATACTACACCGGCTCCGACGAAGCAAGGACAAGCCTCGGCAGGAAAGAGTCAGCCCCTGTCTATCAACCGGGGATATGCCCATCATGCAGAAGTAGAAGCTGAACCCGGTGAACTTGAAATTCAAGAAGAAGAGCCAGTTGAAGATGAAGTAGTCGGTGAAGAAGTCAACGAGCAACAAGAATAGGGAGATAAACATAGATATAAATATATATATATATATATATATATATATATATATATATATATATATATATATATATATATATATATATATATATTACTATTTGTAAGACCTAAATATTAGTTTAGCTATTAGTTAGTATTATTACTGTTTTAGTGATAATAGTAAGGTCTATTAAACCTATGTTTTGTTAAGGAATTATGCATCATGCCGAGATCTCTTTGTTTGTGCATATGTTCCGAGAACAATATGAGTATACATTCCTTTTCTTACAAATCTCGAGGACGAGATTATTTTTAAGGGGGGTAGGATTTGTAACACCCAAATTCTGAATTTGGGATTGGTAGAAGAAATCTGAGCAAAGTATCATAATGCTTTGGAAATTAGGAAATAAGAAAAATGATGAGAAAAGGATTTTTCTTTTAAAGGAAACCATTTACACATCCCATGAAATAAATAACAAGGAGAATAAAGCCTAAATTAGTAAAATTAAAATAGTATGGTTTATATTCACCTTTGGGTTTCAATTAATACATTTGAAAAATCTGAAAACTAAAATAAAAGTATAAATTTGAATTTGGAATAGAAAATAGAAAATAAAGGAGAAGGGAAGAACTAAGAAAAATACTACATAAAATAAAATAAAAATCAGAATAAACATCCTTCACACTTATATTATTGAATTATACCTTTCAAACTAAGGACAAGTTATTCACAAAGTTTGAATTTAAACTTGAACTCAAATTGGATTTGAAAATGGAGAAAAGAAAATAGAAAATAAAAAGAAAAAGAATAAAAGCCACATGGGCCGACCTCTACTCATTTCGGCCCACCAGCTTGCCCGTGTGACCCAATTGCTGTTTGCGCCGACATGTGGGGCCCAACGGTCATCCTCACGCGCTATTACGTCGCGCGCGTCGCTCACGCCCTGTGGTGTTGACGACTGGGTCCCATTGGACAGTCTCGCTCTGGTCTCAGGCCGCGCCATCCTCATCGCGTACATGTGGGGCCCCCCTGTCAGCTGTTTCTTCTCTCCGACAACAGAACGCGTGACTCCGCCGCACAAATGCCTACCGAACTCGCCGCGGAATCCGCGATTCGACCCTCTAACCAACCGGCCGAGATCCTCGTGGCCTACCTGCCCCTATTTAAGCACCGGTCGAGGCGTTGCCCTCACTCCAAGTCGATCGTGAGCTCCCATTGCCGCCGCGGAGACGAAACTCAGTTCGCCGCGAGCTAAGTGCCTTCCGCCGTCGATTCGCCCTCCGTTGAGCGTACGGATTCGCCCCGTGATCCCTTGAAGCCGTTGCAAGAACCTCCCGGGCTTGTCTTCGTCCCTCGAACGCCGGATTGCTCATCGGAGCTGTGAATCCGCACCGCGCCGTGGACTGGGCACCTACGCGGCCGAATCCGTGGTAAGAACTACTCCGGTGAGTTCGCCATCCCCTAAGCACCGTGTAGCACCGATCAATTGAGCTCTGGGGCCACTGGAACGTTTGATTGAGTTTTCCCCGGCGAGCTTCGCCGTGAAGTCGGGCGGCGCCGCCGTCGCTGGCTGGAGATTGGGGGGGGAACGCTGTGGCCGTTGGATCTCTGATGTGCGGCCCGGATTAGATCGTCGCGTACCGGTTGGGTTGGGATAGCGTGGACCGTCCGATCGGGATCCCGTGACCCTGGTTCAATCTCACTTCATTAAACCGCGACCGTAGGATCTAGATCCAAAGCTCCACATCGTGTACCGGTTCATTATATGGGCCGATCTAATCTCGGCCGTCCGCGCTCGATCGGATGGCCATGCTCGGCCGATACCCCTTCGGCTTGCACGTTTTGCATAAGAGCCCCTCGGGTTTCAGTGAATCAACCCGCCGTCCCACGGGCACTGTTGACTGAGTCTCGGGTTTCTTGCGCTGTGGCCCCTGAGTTTCTTTTTATTTGACGCGCAGTCCAGATAACAGAGAAATAAGATTATTAATAATAAAAATTGATTTTTAGTATAAAAATAGATCTTAAAACTTGTATAATTCATATTTAATTCATTTTAGCTCCAAATTGAGTCATTCCAATTCCTAAAATTTTGTAATAATATTCCCTATCATTTAGAATCACTGTTTTGACATGAACTCTGTTAGGAAATTAATTTATCATCTAATCCTATTATAATCACCTTAAATCTTAGGAAATTCATAACTTGAATTCTATAACTCAAAAATTAATAATTCTTTTTCCTGTGATCTTATTTTAATATGTAGATTATTAATATGTATTTTGGCATACATGTTTGGTGTAATGTTAATTTTGCCTATACACTGTTTGTTTGTATTGCTACGACTAGCAGTGAGGTCACGAGAATCTGAAGATCATCCTGGTACCTGGAATCTCAAGGCCCAGGCAAGTTGTGCCCTTGATCACTTCTTTTTACCCACTCATGTTCTAATTAATCATAATGATCTGCTTAGGTTAATTTTGATGGGACCCAATAGGTTACCTTAGTTTGTCTATCTTTATACCTTGTTTACCACTGAACTTTCTGGGTAGTACTTGCTAGTGCTATATGTGGTTTTGGGTATGGAGATACACTATTCATGATTACACTTTTGTTATCAGTTGTTATTTATTGTTCATGATAAGATCATTATGTTAATTGGAACATGGAGCGACCACCCGGGAAAACAGTGCTACCACAAGGGAGGAATGGGACCCCTTGGCTGATTAATTAGGAAAGCTAGTGGAAGACTACCTTACCCGAAAGGGGCAAGGGCAGTAGGGGAGTGGTCAGTGTAGGGAGGCCCTCGGGAGGATTTTGCTGCGATGGCGATCCTGCAAGGGATTCCTGCATTGGAACTTCCTATAAACTGTAGCGGGTTTTCGGAAGCTAGTGGAACTTTGTAAAGGCCTCGTAGTGGATCCCTAGCCATTCACCTCGGTAGTGTCTAAGGGCCTTGCAAACCCTGGCGACATGGGATACACGACTTGTGGGTAAAGATGCGCAACCTCTGCAGAGTGTAAAACTGGTATACTAGCCGTGCTCACGGTCATGAGCAGCTCGGACCCTCACATGATTAAATTATGGAACTTAAACTCAATCTGTCATATGCATTGCATCGCAGGTGAGGTTGTTACTTTTGTTCTACTATTTAACTGGGATGGTATTTACTTATACTTAGTAACTGCTAATAAAATTTTGACCAACTTTAAAAGCAATGCTCAGCTTTAACCATCTTCTTTGGTAAGCCTTACACTTCACGTGAGCTCCCACCTTTGGCGAGTTCATGCACATTATTCCCCACAACTTGTTGAGCGATGAACGTATGTGAGCTCACTCTTGCTGTCTCACACACCCCACAGGTCAAGAACAGGTACCACAGGATGAGGCGCTTGGAGGATGCTGCGATGAGTTCGTGAGAGGTCTAGGTCGTCGTCTCCCAGTCAACTTTGGGTTGCTGGACCGTTGTCTCCTTATAATGTAATTATTTATTTTGTATAGAACTCCTGTTATATATAAAGATGTGACATTCGATCCTGTGCCACTATTCATCATATGTGTGAGACTTGGTCCCAGCACACCTGGTGATTATGTTTACGCCCGGGTTTTGGACCCCTAAAATCCGGGTGTTACAGAAGCATGAGCGCTTCCCCTTGGCCTTGGTCTTGCTTGGCTGTCCCTTGCGACCCTTTAGCGCCGTCTTGAAGCGCTTGATGATGAGGGCCATCTCTTCATCATTGAGCCCGGCCACCTCAACTTGCGCCACTTTGCTAGGTAGCGCCTCCTTGCTCCTCGTTGCCTTGAGAGCAATGGGTTGGGGCTCATGGATTGGACCGTTCAACGCATCGTCCACGTATCTTGCCTCCTTGATCATCATTCGCCCGCTTACGAACTTCCCAAGGACTTCTTCGGGAGACATCTTGGTGTACCTAGGATTCTCACGAATATTATTCACCAAATGTGGATCAAGAACGGTAAAGGACCTTAGCATTAGTCGGACGACGTCGTGGTCCGTCCATCGCGTGCTTCCGTAGCTCCTTATTTTGTTGATAAGGGTCTTGAGCCGGTTGTATGTTTGGGTTGGCTCCTCGCCCCTTATCATCGCAAATCTTCCGAGCTCGCCTTCTACCAACTCCATCTTGGTGAGCAAGGAGATGTCATTCCCCTCATGAGAGATCTTGAGGGTGTCCCAGATTTGCTTGGCATTGTCCAAGCCGCTCACCTTATGGTACTCGTCCCTGCACAAGGAGGCTAACAACACAGTAGTAGCTTGTGCATTTCTATGAATCTTTTCATTAATAAAAATAGGACTATCTGAGCTATCAAATTTCATTCCATTTTCAACAATCTCCCATATGCTTGGATGGAGAGAGAACAGGTGACTACGCATTTTGTGGCTCCAAAATCCGTAGTCTTCCCCATCAAAGTGTGGAGGCTTTCCAAGAGGAATGGAGAGCAAATGTGAATTTGAACTTTGAGGAATACGAGAATAATCGAAAGAAAAATTTGAATTAACCGTCTTTTGTTTCTCATAGTCGTAGTCATCCTTTTGGGAAGAAGTGGACTCATTGCTGTCGTCGTAGTAGACGATCTCCTTGATGCGTCTCGTCTTCTTCTTCTTCCCATCTTTGCGTTTGTGGCCCGAGCCCGAGTCGGTAGGCTTGTCATTCTTCGGCTCGTTCACGAAGGACTCCTTCTCCTTATCGTTGATCACGATTCCCTTCCCCTTAGGATCCATCTCTTCGGGCGATTAGTCCCTTTGTGAAGAGAACGGCTCCGATACCAATTGAGAGCACCTAGAGGGGGGGTGAATAGGTGATCCTGTAACACTTGAAACTTAAGCCACAAAAACTTGGTTAAGTGTTAGCACAATAATCGCCAAGTGGCTAGAGAGGAGTCTCAACAAAACATAATAACCACAAGAGATCAATCACAGAGATGGCACGGTGGTTATCCCGTGGTTCGGCCAAGACCAACGCTTGCCTACTCCACGTTGTGGCGTCCCAACGGACGAGGGTTGCAATCAACCCCTCTCAAGCGGTCCAAAGACCCACTTGAATACCACGGTGTTTTGCTTTGCTTTTCTTTAATCCCGTTTGCGAGGAATCTCCACAACTTGGAGCCTCTCGCCCTTACACTTGAAGTTCACAAAGAAGCACAGAGTAAGGGAGGGATGAGCAACACACACAAGACACAAGAATCAGAATGTCAACACGCACACAAGTCGCAACAAGAGCTCGCAACACAACCCGACGAGTTCACAACTCAACAAGAGCTCTAGATGCTATCACGAAGAAACAAATGCGTGGAATCGAAGTCTTGGTGCTTAGGAATGCTTTGAGTATGCTTGGTGTGTTCCTCCATGCGCCTAGGGGTCCCTTTTATAGCCCCAAGCTAGGCAGCTAGGAGCCGTTGAGAACATTCCTAGAAGGCAGATCTTGCCTTCTGTCGACTGGCGCACCGAACAGTCCGGTGCACCACCGGACACTGTCCGGTGCAGATATCCTTCCTTATTTTGCGAAGCCGACCGTTGGAGTCTGAGAGCCGTTGGCGCACCGGACACTGTCAGGTGCACACCGGACAGTCCGGTGCACCAATGTGACCGTTGGCTCGGCCACGCGTCACGCGCGGAATCCTCGGTCGATCGTTGCCCCGGCTGACCGTTGACTCACCGGACAGTCTGGTGCACCACCGGACAGACCGGTGAATTTTAGCCGTACGCCGTTGATGGTTTCCCGAGAGCGACGAGTTCGCCTGTGAATGGCCCATCGGACAGTCCGGTGCACCACCGGACAGTCCGGTGATTTATAGCCATACACCGCCGTCGAACTCTCGAGAGCAGCAAGTTCGCCAGACACTGTCCGGTGCACCACCGGACAGTCCAGTGAACCCAGACTGAGCAGACTTTGGCTGAACAAAGCCATCTCATTTCCAATTCAATTTTTCCTGTTTCCAGCACTTAGACACAATACATTAGTCCATAAAACAATGTACTAAGTCTAGAAACATACCTTTTGACATGATTTGTACTTTGTCCACCACTTTACATATATTAACACAAAAGCACTTGTGTTGGCACTCAATCACCAAAATACTTAGAAATGGCCCAAGGGCACATTTCCCTTTCACATACTCATCCCGACAGTTGAAGATCCATGAGAGGAATTACCCCACACATGATCTAGAATCAGCAGCAGTGGTTCATGCACTAAAGCCCTGGAGGCATTATCTATATGGGAAGAAGTGTGATATTTATATAGACCACAAGAGTCTTAAGTACATATTCACCCAGTCAGAGTTGAACATGAGGCAGTGAAGATGGCTGGAATTGATCAAGGACTATGAGCTAGAGATACATTATCACCCAGACAAAGCTAACGTGGTTGCAGATGCTTTGAGCAGGAAAAGTCAAGTCAACATGATAGTCGCTCATCCGATGCCATATGAACTAGCAAAGGAATTCGACAGGCTAAGTCTCGGATTTCTGAACAGCCCCCAAGGACTGACAGTTGAGCTAGAACCCACTCTAGAGCGAGAGATCAAGGACGGACAGAAAGATGATGAGAAGATCAATAAAATTCGGCAACTGATCTTAGATGGGAAAGGCAAAGATTTCTAGGAAGACGCAGAAGGTTTTGTATGGTTTAAAGATAGGCTGTGTGTTCCCGACATCAAATCGATTCGGGAGTTGATTCTCAAGGAAGCCCATGAGACAGCTTATTCCATACACCCTGGCAGCAAGAAGATGTACCAAGACCTGAAGAAAAGATTATAGTGGTGCGGTATGAAAAGGGAGATCGCAGAGTATGTTGCCATATGTGACAGTTGTCAGAGAATTAAGGTAGAGCATCAAAGGCCCGCAGGTTTGTTGCAGCTGTTGCAGATTCCTTAGTGGAAATGGGATGAGATTGGGATGGGCTTTATAGTCGATTTGTCTCGCACTCGAGCCGGATATGACTCCATCAGGGTATTAGTGGACCGCTTGACAAAGGTGGCTCATTTCATACCAGTCAAGACCACCTACAATAGTGCAGTGTTGGCAGAGCTATACATGTCACGAATTGTATGCTTGCATGGAGTACCAAAGAAGATAGTATCAGATCGGGGAACCTAGTTTACTTCTCATTTTTGGCAGCAGTTGCATGAAGCTTTGGGTACGCATTTGAAATTTAGTTTAGCTTATCACCCACAAACAGATGGTCAGACCGAGAGAACCAACCAGATCATAGAAGACATGTTAAGGGCTTGTGCTTTGCAAGACAAGTCAGGTTGCGACAAGAGGCTACCTTATGCAGAATTCTCCTACAACAACAGTTATCAAGCCAGTTTGAAGATGTCACCGTTCCAAGCACACTATGTGAGGAATTGTTGAACTCCGTTGCACTGGGACCAACCCGGCGAAAGGAAGGTGTTCGATCCGGATATTTTGCTTAAAGCCAAAGAGAATATCAGAATGGTTCGAGAGAATCTGAAGACAGCGCATTCTAGACAGCGAAGTTATGCTGACACCAGAAGAAGAGAGTTGAGCTTTGAAGTGGGAGATTATGTTTACCTGAAGGTGTCACCCATTAGAGGAATCAAAAGGTTCAGAGTCAAGGGCAAGCTAGCACCTCGAGACATTGGACCAGACCATATTCAGGTAAGACGTGGAAAAGTGGCATATCAACTCAGCCTACCAGAAAGTCTGTCAGCCGTGCATGATGAGTTCCATGTGTCTCAGTTGAAGAAGTGTTTGCGAGTTCTAGATGAGCAATTGCCAACCGAGGATCTCGAGGTTCAAGAAGACTTGACTTATATCGAGAAGCCAACTCAGATTCTGGAGACAGCAGATAGAGTCACTCGAAGAAGCACCATCACAATGTGCAAAGTTAAGTGGGGCCATCTTTCAGAAGAAGAGGCAACTTGAGAAAGAGAAGCTGATCTAAAAGCTAAATACCCCGAGCTCTTTGCTAGCCAACCCTGAATCTCGGGGGCGAGATTCTTTTAAGGGGATAGGTTTGTAACACCTTGAATTTTAGGGTATAAAATTTCTTCTCTAATGCCTACCAATTTCAGGTGTTACCTCTTGTTTCTCTCTCTCTAGTTTTCTTCTCTCTTACTTTTTATTAGAATTATGTCTATTAGGTGGGAGATTAATTATTTCTTTACTATATCAAAACCTATGGGAGTCATGAAATGTTGCATCATGCTGAGCCTAAATTATTCTTTTGTTTGATGCAGATGTTTGAATTATTTGAATTTGAATTTGGAGCATGTTTGAATTTGAATTCAAAAGAAGAAAACAAAAGAAAAGGAAATAGAAATTCAGAAATAAAAAGGAAAACCAAAGAAGCCCAGCCATCCCTCCCCCGTCGGCTTGTTCGGCCCATTCAGCCCGCCTAGCGCGTGCCCGCCTCTCGCCTCCCCGCTCTCGCTGCTGAGTGGGCCCGCCTTGTCAGCGCCATCGCACGCCCGCACGCGCCCCTCCTCCCCCTCTGTCCGTGGGCCCGCCCTGCCAGCCACAGCCGCACGCCCGCACCCATCCATCGTGCCCATGGTCAATGGGCAATGGGCCCCGCTCATCAGCTTCGCCCACTACCCTGTAACCGCCCCCCTCTCTCGTGCACGCCATCGTGGAGGCGCCCACGACGCGTGTTCTCTGGCAACCGCCCGTGTGCCTGGCCCCTATTCCTCCCCCTGCACTCTCTCCCCCGCTCGCCCACCTCATTTGCAGACCGCACCCAGCTCACCCCCTCTCGCCCACCCATGCCTGAGCTCTGTCGCGTCGTGCCGTGCTGGTCACCACGACCGCGTCATGCCAGTGCCCCATTCCCGCCTCGCCCGGTGTCGCTGTTGCGTCCGTGCTCCAAAACTGTCGACGTCGCCCGAGCTCCATCTCTACTAAGCTCCGCCCAAGATAAGGATCGTCGACCGCCTCCCTTTTTCTCTATCCTTGTTTTTCTCTATTATTGCGTGATTCGCCGGTGAGGGTCGACGACGGTGCTTCACCGCCGTGCCGTGGTCCTCCGGCCAACCACCGATGTTCGTGCGTGCCCCTCCCTCCCCAAGCCAACGTTAGCCGCGACCAACAGGTGGCACTCTGTTTCGTGGCCGGGGAAGACGAGGACCCTGACATCTGGGCCCACTAGCAATCTCCCGCGCCAACTTCTTCCCTCTCCCCCTCTGTGCCGCTGACTGGAGGGCCCCGCATGTCAGAGCACGCCCGCGTGTTAGTGTCTCGACTCGCCCCGAGCCCCACCTGTCAAGTGCCTGCGTCGAGCCCTCACCCGAGCCACCAACCTCATTTGCGCCTCGCCCAAGCCCGACCGATCGCCCGCCGTGCCCCCTGTCGCTGACGCCCCTGGCCTGCCTATCAGCCCGCGCTCGTGCCCCCTTGTGCGCTTGCGCTCGGGACTGATCTCAGCCGTTGATCTGTGATCGGATGGCTGAAGACGCCATGTACCCCTTCGGTTTGCAGCTTTATAAAAAGAACCCTCGGCTTTCGAGAAATAGAACCCGTCGTCCTTAGAATTTGCAGCCGAGCCCCTGGGATCTTGCAAAAAGGACCCCGAGCTTATAATTAATCGCAGTAGCGGGTTTAATTTCGTATTTTAAATTCCAAAACTTGTTTATTTCATATCTTTTGCATATGAACTCCAAATTGGGTGGTTCAAATTGCAAAATGTTCATAAAATTATTCTCTATCTGTTTAAATTAGTATATTTCACTGTCTATATGTCTTAATTTTGTGTCTAGACTATAGGTGCATTTGAAGTAATGGTTTATTATTTAAAAGGAAATGAAAAGGGTAACACTAATGATAATTAAGTGATTAACCTTGTGAAGTTAATATCATGTAATGTATGATCCCATCTTTGGAATAACTTTAATTTGGTAATTAGTTCATTAAGATAAATGATGTGAAGTTATGTAATCCACTAAGATGAGTAGCACCTAGAGAACCACAAACCCCTAAGTATATTTGTTTACCCTAGAATCTAGATTTCACTCTGGTGTTTGTACTTTTCTATTAGACTTGTGTTCACTTGATTGCATATGTTTGGTGTACTATTCCTTTATCATTTCCCAAATGTGTTCAATGCATGATTGCTTTGCGTAGACAACGTGCAGTCCATGGTTCCTGAGTGTGTTGCCAGAGACTTCCCTGAGTAGCAACCTGGTGAAGGAAAGTGTCATCTGACCCATTATGTCCTACTTACTTTATAATTAACTGTCTCTCCTTACTTAAATGAAACCTCAGGATTGACTAGTTTGTACTTACCTTGTCCTTGATTGCCTTTATGGTTATTATGGTTAGCTTTATGCTATTGCTCTACTTTAATCAACGAACATGATGAGAACATCTATGATACGATGTTGTTTCCTGAGTACCTCTCTGTAAGGACCTGTTCATTGAGAGACCACCCGGATAACAGTACAACCATGAGGGTGGAATGGAACACCCTTAGCTAATTAATTAGAGGAACTTGAGGTGTAGTCGGCTTCGTCGTAGGGCAGTCAATGGTGTCTGGGCAAAGTACTTGCTCTGTCGAGGCTGGTTACCGAGGTTCTTTCGATTTGGTTTTATTAGTCACCATTCCTGTGGGGAGAAGTATTGTGTTTATCAAATTGGAGAAACCTATGGGCGGCTATGACCTCTCGGGAATCTTTGTAAAGGCTACATAGTGAATCACTAGCCATTCACCTCGGTAGTGAAGATCGGGTCTATACAACCTAGGCTGGGAAGGGATCACGACTCGTGGGTAAAGTGTGCAACCTCTATAGAGTGTTAGAAACTAGTATATCAAACGTGCTCATGGTTAAGAGCAGCCTTGGGATCCTCTTTGATTAGAATAACTTTGGATACTTTTATGATGATGGTGAATGGTGATGATTATGACTATGGTCTCTGTTATTTCCTCCTAGAGGGAGTACTTTTGGGTAATAACTGGGTTTATTACTAAAACTTGGCCTACTACTAGTAATAATTATCTGACCAACTAAAAGCAACTGCTTTAACCTTAACCCCACATATAGCTAGTCCCCTTTAGCCAAACAGGACATTTGCTGAGTATGTTGATGTGTACTCACCCTTGCTTTACAAACCACCCCACCCCATATTGTCCCCCTGCAATCAGTGCTCAGGAGGAGATGAAGGCCATATGGAGGACTTTGAGGAGTTTCAGGACTACGATGAGTTCTAGTTATGTTTAGTGGCAACTCCTAGTCAGCTGCCTGTGAAGGCCTTATCTTCTACATTTCGTATTTCGCACTTTGATTATATTAATGACTATGTCAAGTTAATGGCTCTATGGATGTCTTGGACATCTTGACGTAATAAAGTACTATTTCCGCTATTTATTTTGGGCAATGTGTGATGATGTCCAACTATGTAATCGCTGTGTACGTGAGTTTCTGATCTTGGCATGTACATGGTTCGCATTTTGTTTGCCTTCCAAAACCTAGTGTGACAAATAACTTCAGCAACAATTTAGAAGTTCTTCTAGCAAAACATCATCTACCGCTTTGGTGTCCCGAAGTCTCTAATGTCGATGATGGCACTCAGTTTGACTCTAAAGCATTCAGATTATTCTGTAGCAAAGTACGAATCATCATGCATTTTGCTTCGTTCAGGCTTCCAGAATCCATTGGATTGGTTGAAAGAGCATATGGCATAATTCTCTTGGGGATCACAAAATCCATGGTCGGATTGCTAAAGGGAAAGTGGACAGAAGAGCTCATTAAAGTTGTTTGGAATCATAACACTTTGATTTATAGGTCCATGGGGTTCATACCATTCAAACTTCTGTTTAGGGACGAAGCAGTGACCCCAGAAGAAGTAAAGTTACATTCAGCAAGGATTGTAGCTTTGGCCGGAGATGCAGACAGTGAAAAAATCTTGAAGGACACAATAGATGAGTCCAGGCTCAAAGCAATCGAGCACACAAGAAAGTATCTGGCAGAAATAATAAAATGGTGAGATAGAAAAGTGAAACTCAAGAATATAGCACTAGGTCACTTGGTACTCTGAAGGGTGGCCAACCCAAATACAGCAGGCAAGCTACAAACAAAGTGGGAACGACCTTTTCTGGTTTCAGCTTCGAACAGACTAGGGTCATACAGATTAAGAGATATGGAAGGCAAAGAAATTCCAAGATCATGGAAGGATAATGAGCTTCGAAGATATTACGTATAGCTCCATCTCCTCTTCTCTTCAGGCTTCGACACCCCTTTTTCCTTACGCAGGGGGTAATGTTTTTAATGGGGCCAAAATTGTAATGCCTTGCAAAGGTTCCTAAAATTAACAAATGTGTATTCCCCCAAGCATAATGTGAAAAACACGGATGCATCAACTTCAGATATGGTGATAAAAGCAAATGAAGAGTTAATCCCAAAGCATGAAGGTAAGCAAGGAATCACCTAGTACAGGTGATAAGCTCTAGAGTCATTCCTAAGGGAATGCAGAGCTCAAATGTAATCACCTAGTAAAGGTGAAAAAGCTCCAAAGTCATTCCTAAGGGAATACAGAGCTCCAATCTAATCACCTAGTAAGGGTGAAAAGCTCTAAAGTCGTTCCTAAAGGAATGCACAACTTAAGCGTAATCACCTAGTAATGGTGATTCTAACTCCAAGGTTGTTCCCAAGGGAATACGATCATAAGGACGAAGGCACTAAAGTAAGTGTCAAGTAGCTTTCAAGTTTTTTTTTGACAACTGTAATGCAGGAGGTGATATCTGGAGGCAGCTGCTAAGGTCAAGCTTCGGTGGCCTTGTTACGAGTGTAAAGAAGGGAAGGTGTTTTTCGCCTTCGGCTAAAAAAACCAGTAAGTTTTGGTTTCACACACAACAAAACATTTGAATTACAAGAAACAACAATGAAAAGTGAAGTGTTATGATACAACAGCAGTAGTTCATCTGCATAAATGTTCATTTACAAACAAAAGTTCCTTCGGCATAGAATTCCATAATCTAGGCAAGTTGTATTATTAGCTGAGTTTCGACTTCTCCTCACTTCTTTGCTTTCTTTCTGGCTTCTTTGCTCTACATAAAGAAAAACAAAATAAGTGGGTATCAAGGAAAATCTATAATAAAAAGCATCGAGAATACAGGCCTAAGGATAGACCTTCTCCGTATAAGCCTCGGTCTCCGAAGCAGCCAGTTGTCAACCGCCCTTGTCCCCGACCTCCAAGAAGAATATCTTTGAAGCATTTAGCACATCCTTTGAAGGAACCTTTATATATTCAATAGTCATGCCGAAGTCGCTTTTGCCTATTGTCTTAATGTGCTCGCAGCCTTCCTTTTTCAACACCGCCGTCATACTGCGGGATCCAATGATAGCACAATAGTTGCTTTGAGCGTTGATCATAACTTCAAGCTCTCCTAATTCCTTCTCAGACCAAGAGAGAGCCCCCTAGTGTCCCCGCTGGCATATAAACTGTCCCTTGAAGTTACGCCAACAAAGCAGAAAATCTTTTTCAAAGAATCACAGCACCGTGAGGCGATATTGAAGCAACGATCCCGAAGCTGACTCAGTTTCCAACAGTTTCCGATTCTCTTCGACCTTAGCAATAATATTTTCTTTTGCCTTTTCTAAGCTGGTGCAAAGCTCATTAATAGAGTCATCTCACTCCTTCATCTTTACTGTATCATCATTATGGGCTTTTTCTACTTATTCCTTCTCCTTTTTGGCTTTGGCTAGGTTTTCCTTCAAAGATTCTATTTCAGTTTTCTTTTCTTCCAAAGAATTCTAAAGATTTCCAACCTCGTCCTAAAGCTCTGACATGTTTGTTTTGTACTCGTCATCCTCCTTCTCTTATTAGATTTTTAAAGCGTTGCTTAGCATAAACCCTGCATTAAAGCCACAAAGGTAAACATCTTAGATGCATGCAATTATCTCTTCGAAATTGCATTAAAACAAAAACCTTTTTACATTAATGCTTGTGTAGGCCAAGCTTTGTGAAAGTTTTCATTTCTTAAGTTTGCTAAGTCAAGCTTCGATCTCCGAAAACCCGATGCTTCGGGTAATGTTCTTCACAATTTTTGATTCATCAACATTGGGCACGCACATCAAGATATTGTCTCCTCGCAAAATAACATATCCCTAGGGTTGTAGCCCATAGCTTCAGCCTTTTCTTCTAGCTCTGAAGCTTTTTCTTTGCTTATCTCTTCTCGAGAAAGGTGTCTCATGAAAAACCCAAGCTCATTCATCTCTCACCAATAGAGTGGGTTGGGTCAACTGTATTTGTCCCCAAAGCGAAGCTTGGATCTTCACCTAATTTTTCATGCCCCGAAGATCCACCTCCTTCAGTGCCTTTTCCCTCATCCCTCTCTTCTTCTAATGACGAAACTCCAAAACAACATCCAACATGATTTTGAATCCGTGGGCTCTCCACTTCTTCTTGCTCTTCGCAGGTGCCAAAGTTTGACCATCTGTCGTTTATAGTCTGGTTAGTTCCGATCTCAAGGGACTTAGAGTAGAAAATGGCAGTGGTTGGGCCATTACCTTGAGAATCCATGTACAACCCAATGACGAAGTAGTAGTAGCGCTTTCTTTTCCCTGTTCTTGTGCAGCTAGAATCTTCTTCTCATAAATTTTAGCTCTCTTCTTCTTTGAAGACATGGCCTTACCCAAAGGTGACTCTTCATCATATTCAGATTCATCATCCTCCATCTCATCATCAGCAGGTTTCTTTGATGGGTTGTTCCCAATTGCTTTCGCACCTAATGAGGACATCCTCCACTATTACCCGTTGGCAAAGACGCAACTGGCCCAGTTGGCCCAATTGTAGTCGGACGGTGACCGTGTGAGCCTCAGAATTATCCCACCTCGCTTAACTTGGGAGGAGGAAGCCACTTTAAAAGGGAGAGCCACCCTTCCCCCATTGGACTAGTCTTTTGGGGCGATTGGGCCTTTCCCTGAGTTGGGTGTGCATAATGAACTGTTGGGCTCCGGGCAACCCTAATTTGTTGGGCCTCGGCCAACCCCACCTGGGCTGGGTGTATCAACACCCCTCTTTCTTTTCTCTCTGCCTTCCGTGCTAGTCATAGGCTGTCAGGGTATTCAAACCCTATGGCATTCGTAATTTTGTTCAGCCTAAGTTTCCCCTAGTTCTCAAAGGTGGATAACATATCTTAGTGTTCCTTTACAAGATACTTACCAAAAAATTCGTTGCACTTTATCTCAATCAGTTTCAACCATCCAGTGGAAGGAGCATTGTATGAAGCTCGCTCCTTAAATTCAAATGCTAAAGTGACAAGATCACCTTTGTTGCTTTTCACCTCCTTCGATAGCTTTGACCCAATATGAGTAGGATAAATGTTGTAAGCAAGTGCTTCTTGAATCAGGTCTTGAGAGCCAATCTTCTCGATGATAGTGTTGAAAATCTTGTAACATTTTTCGGCAGCATCGCACATGTCACAATTCAGCCTGTTTAGATTGAAGCTAATCTTCATAGGGCTCATCAGCAAACCCTTGAAATCTTCCTGGTTCTCAAAATCTACTTTAGCATAGAACCATTCCTTCGTCCAATCCCCGTGCCACTTTGTCTGGTACACAAGAACCAGGGCAACTGTGTCTTTGTGATACACGAAGTTATAGCACTCAAAGTTGTTGTGAAGGTTATCCGAGGGTTTAGTATTCGTCTAATAATGTAAATCATGAACTTTGCAGAACACATAAGCTTTAGACTGACCCCCTTGGCTTCATATGGCCCAAATGAAAACACCAAGACGAACTATAGTGTTTGGTGTCAACTGGTGCATATATACCTAATACTTTTGCAGTATTTTCACAATTAGCTAATACATTGGCAGCCAAAGTACAACCTTAAAGAAACTCCTATAGATGACAACTTCGTCTTTCTTTGGATTTGGAGTTGTCTCTTTCCCTATAAGTCGCACATTGACTTTGTTGCTAAAACAACCAAGATTTTTCATTGACTGTAAATCTTCATCTTTCAGGATGGATCAGCCTATCTCGTTATACCTTGGTTTTGATGGCCTATCATTGGGTAACTTCTATGTAGATTTCATTGATGACGAAGCCCTCATGACTTCGAAAATCAGCATCATAGAAAATGGCATAGTATTCAAAGTATTTCCCTCCCGTTGGTGCGCCTCTGAAGAAGTGGGAGTGACTATCCTAGCAACCGAGCAGATTCTAGCCATCCAGGGGAATTACACCCAAAGAAGATTTGCTTAAACTAGCTCTAGAAATGGTAGTGGATGGAAAGCTTCAGAGCCATAGAAAAATTTGACAGCAGCTAGGTGGGGGCAGTAAATGTGACTCATTCTCACCCGCTCTATCGCTTTTATACTAAGAAACAAGCACGAAAGGGCGCAAAGCACAAAAGAAATTCACATGCAAACAAATTCTTTTTATCTTCTCAGTGTTCAATAGACCTC
This sequence comes from Zea luxurians, assembly GCA_029449295.1. NCBI lineage: Eukaryota > Viridiplantae > Streptophyta > Magnoliopsida > Poales > Poaceae > Zea > Zea luxurians. The sequence continues at coordinate 45,258,919 of JAOPSE010000022.1, read as the reverse complement.
TACCCTTTGTCATCCTCATAACAAGCTTCGGGAAGGAGTTTTTTAGACCTTCAGCATAAAGCCTCCCAGTTATATTTCTTGCGATCTTATATCATTATGAGAAAATGAACTCATTCCGCAAGGGGCTACTGTTGGGGGCCTACTTTGCCTAAGATTCACAAACCACCTCACTTCATCTTAAGGAAATGTGTTTCAGGTACATGTACAAAGGACAAACAAAGCTAGACTTCGGTCGAAGTAAATCGCAAAGGACCTCGCTCGGGCGTGTACGTAACGAGGGTGAGTGACGAGGCCACCACCTTCGGCCTCAAAAAGACTTCGTTCACGAAGCAAATAAAAGAGAACTGATGAAGACTTGTGCGACAAGAAAGAAAGAGGGAAAAAGAAAACAATGCCCTGCAGTATTTGCAAACCATGTGTATAAATTGCATGGGTAGACTTGTAATTCCATATGAATTTATACCTCTCCCCTTTAAATAGGCGAATAATGCCATGCATAAATTCACCTTTCGATGGTATCAAGCTTCGTTTATCTCAGCCTTCAAAGTATCTTTGAGTTGTCTCATTTGTAAAGCCGAAGGTACGTTTGTAATTATGTATTATATGGAAAGAGATGAAATGAAAAATGCTAAGACATGCAAGATGAGTAACTTGCTTCGTTCCTCACTCTTTTCTGTATTTGTAACTATAAATGCATTCTTATCTTACACCTTCTCCTAAGTGTTACCCTTTGAAGAAAGGATAATCAAAGGGAGAATGTTACAATCTTCTAACTTGTGTTGCCTTGCTCTTGGTTTCATGTAGTAACCAAAAGCGAGTAACACCAACATGCTACTTATCTTTTTGTCAAAATAGTCAAATAGGAGATTTTGCATTTGGCGTACTTCAATAGGGTTTCAAAAGTGAAGTGAGTGTTGAATACTCCCCCCAAAGTTTAGTAACATGTGCTTATCTCAAAAAACAAGAAGATAAATGATTAATAACATAGAAGCACACATAAAGCTTAAAAGCTAGAACTTGCCAAGTTTGACCCATGTTAAGCCTTTTTACTTGCTTTTGGGTGGTTATCTTAACTAGGTTAGACAAGTCCTAGATGCATAAAAGTAAATATGCAATGCAAATTTGACATCACCATTTAAAATTCATGTGAAAAGTTTATAAGATCAAGTATATTAAGCTTATTGCTCAACTTACAAAAGCAGGTTTCATCTAATGGTTTTTGTGAAAATATCCACTAGTTGATCATCCATCCTCACTCCTGGTGAAATATATCCCTTAGCAACATGATCTATTAGTAAATGATGAATGATGTCAATGTGCTTGGTGCAAGAATGTTGAACATAATTATTAGTAAGTTTTACTGCACTCTCATTATCACACAAAAGAGGGACCTTTTCTAGAACTGTGTTATAGTCTAGAAGGGTTTCTTTCATATAAAGGATTTGTGCGCAACAAGGACCTACGACAATGTATTCCACTTTGGTGGTTGATAGGGCAACGCTATTTTGTTTTTTGAACTCCATATAACTAGTGATCTCCCAAGAAAATGGCACCCGCTAGATGTACTTTTCGTATCAATTTTGCACCTCAAATAATCAGAATTAGAATAGCCAACTAAATCAAAAGTAGCTTCTTTGGGATACCAAAGGTCAATGCTTGGGGTGTGCTTTAGATACCTAAGGATTCTTTTAATGGCACTTAAATGAGCTTCTTTAGGGTTAGCTTGAAAAGGAGCACACATACACACAATAAACACAATATCGAGCCTAGAGGTAGTAAGGTACAATAAACTACCAATCATATAATGGTAGAGAGTTTGATCAACTGGGTTACCTCCCTCATCTAGGTCGAAATGTCCATTAGTATGCATTATTGTCTTGATTGGCTTGCAATCTTCCATTTTGAATGTTTTTACAAGTCTTTAGTGTACTTCTCTTGAGGGATAAAGTTCCCTTCGTTCATTTGCTTGACATGAAAGCTGAGAAAAAAGGTGAGCTCACCAAATCATTGAAATCTCGAACTTCTTCGACATTATTTCACCAAATTTCTTACAATGATAGTTATTTGTCAAGCCAACGATTATATCATCATCATATACTTGAGAAATGACAATATCACTGATATGTTCCTTGGTGAATAGTGTGGTGTCCACCGCCCCAATCTTAAATCCCTTCTCATTGAGAAAGTCACAAAGACGCTCATACCAAGCCCTTGGAGCTTGCTTTAGCCCATATATCACCATGGACAACCTGCAAATGTGGTTAGGATATTTATGGTCTTCAAACCTAGGGGATTGATCAACATAAATGAGTTCATTAATGAAGCCATTTAAAATGCACTTTTTACATCTATTTTATATAGTTTGATATTATGGTTGGATGCATGAGCAAGAATGATATAGATGGCTTACAAGCGTGCAAAGGTCTCTCCAAAATCCAATATTTCAACTGGAGAGAACAACTTTGCAACTAGCCTTGCCTTGTTCCACACAATTACAACTTGATCATATTGCTTGTTTCTAAACACCCACTTTGTTCGAATTACACTTACAACTTGTGCAGTCTGTTCTAGGGTCCAAACATGATTTTGGGTGAAGTTGTTTAATTTTTATGCATGTCATTCAACCAATTTGGATCCTTTGGTGCCTCATCTATACAAGTAGGCTCAATACAAGACACAAAGGGTGACGTTCATGAAGAAAAATTTTGTGATCGGGTAATAATCCCTTCTAAAGGATTTTAAATGATGAGATCTTCTATATGTGCTTGTAGTAGAGAAGGAGTTCTTTATCAATCACTTGGGGACGAGGTTGTGGAGCATCAACATCTTCGGCTTGTACCGTCGGTCCTTTGCTTGTTATTGAGAGACAAATGTATCTTCATTTGCATGTCTCTCATCTTTTTCATCATCTTGTGGTACATTTGATGAAGTTGGTATGTCGATGATTTGCAATTCATCTTTATCTTCCTTTGGCTTGATGGCTTCGATTGGTATGTTCTTCATCACCTCCCTAAGTGGTTCATTACCTATATCATCAAGATTCTCATATGCTCCTTAGGAGTTATTAGTCTCATCGAACTCCACATCATATGTTTATTCTAACAAGCCGGTGGCATGGTTGAATACTCGATATGCTTAAGACTTTGATGAATAGCCAAGTAGAAATCCAATATCACATCTCCTTTGAAACTTCCCCAGGTGTTGACGTTTCTTGTAGATGTAGCACTTGCATACAAACACCCCAAAGAAGGAGATATCAAGCTTCCTTCCATTGAGCAATTCATATGGAGTCTTCTCAAGCAATCGATGAGAAAATAACCAATTCTATGCATAGCAAGTGGTGTTGATAGCCTCGGCCCAAAACTTCTCTGGTGTGTTACACCCATCAATCATTGTCCTTTGCAAGAGTGATCAAGGTTCTATTCTTTCTCTCAACTACTCCATTTTGTTGAGGGGTGTAAGTTGAGGAGACTTCATGTTTGATCCCAACCTCATCACAATACTCTCAAAAATGAAGGTGCTATCAAATTTCTTTCCTTTGCCACTTCTTGTTTTCTTGATTTTGCAATCAAACTCATTTTGTGCTTTCTTGGCAAATTTCTTGAATATTGATGCAACTTTGGACTTTTCTTGTTGGAAGAACACCCAAGTGTATCTATAGAAATCATCAACAATGACCAACCAATAGAGGTTTCCACCAACACTAGCATATGAAACAGGACCAAACAAATCCATGTGAAGTAATTCTGGTGGCCTTGATGTTGACATTAAAGCTTTTGTAGGATGTCTATTGGCAACTTATTTTTCTCGATTGACATGTGAAAGGGAAATGTTCCAAAGGGCCATTTATACCTGTTATGGTGATTAAGTGCTCACTACACCATCTTGAACTATCTTCATATGAGTAAGAGCATAAGTCCATAAAAGGCAAGTTGAGGAGATCAACTGCAAACGAGCTAAAATGTACGGCCAAAAGTGCAACTTTGGGCAAATCAAAATAAACATGAGGTTTAAGTGTTTTAATAAGTTGCACATACCCTATTCTATGTTTCTAGCACTTTGATTTGGCTACTAATTCATTTCTGCAAGAAAAGTGCTTTGTTTGACTTGTTTTGAGCCATATTGAAAATCCTAGTAAAACCAGGGATAAAAGGTATGTTTCCTACACTTAATCAATTGGATTAGGTGCTATTTATGTTTGTCTAAGTCGTAGGGAAGCTACCAAGGACTACAAAAAGAAGTTGGAGGAGATAGGCTCAAAAGTGCCAAAAGCTCAATGGTTTGGGTACTATCGGACCGGTCTGGTGATGCACCAGATCGTCTAGTGGCACAATAGACCACCAGTACGACTGAAGTCCTCGGTCTCAGAAATTTTATTATAAAATTCATTGGATCGTGAACAGTGCCAGACCGGTGTGCACCGGGTCGCCTCCAACAGCTCTCTCCAATGCCGAGCGGATGACCAACGGCTAGCTGACGTTAGAAGACGGTCCGATGCCCTCTAGCTATGGAAGGTGGCCAATTAGATCTAAGAACGAGGGCACATGGACCCGGTTTGGTGGTGCACCAGATCGGTTCGGTACGTTCGCAGACAGGAAGTTTTTTGCAACTTCCCTATTGAGGAGGCAATGATTCCTAGGCCCCTTGGAGCTATAAAAGGACCCCTTAGGCACCCCAACTAGTGCCCAAGAATCTCAAGAGCATACCAACACTTCGAAACTCTGGGACCACACCCTCTAGTGTTTCTAGTGACATTTGAGCACCAATTATGTGCTATTCTTGTGAATTCTTGTTCTCGAGCTCTTGTCTTTGTGTTTCTAGCGTGTGTTGCTGTGATTTGCTCTTGTGTATGTATTATATCTCCCTCCCTTACTCTAAGTTGTGATTTTTGATCCTTTGTAAGGGTACAAGAGACTCCAAGTTGTGTAGATTCCTCGCATATGGGATATAAGTAATAAAGGGAGACTATGGCACTCAAAGTTGATCTTTGTGATCACTTGAGAGGGATTGAGTGCAACCCTTATCCATTAGGATGCCACAACATGGAGTAGGCAAGCATATTATGCTTGATCGAACCACAGGATGAAAATCACCATGTCTCTTATCTCATTTACTTTATTGTGATTTTCCCTCTTCCTAAGTTTAGTCTACTCACTTGTGATATTTCTCTTAGAATCATTCATATATTGGAAGAGCAATCAAGTGAATGTAACTTTTCTCTCTTCTTCTCACCCACACTTGGTTTTAATTTGCACTTACTTAATTATTAGACCAAGTTTGTGATGTTTTAATCCTTTTTTGCAGGATCACCTATTCACCCCCTCTAGGTGCTCTCAATTGGTATCAAAGTTGGTCTCTTCCATTAAGTTTAACAACTTGAAGAGATGCCTACCAGCGATGCTAAAGGAAAGGGCAAGGTGACCAATGAGAAGGAGACGATCTCCAACAACTAGGAGCCTAACGGACACAAGCTCGTTGACTCGGGATCAAACAAGAAAGAGGGTAAGAGGAGGAAGTGCACCAAGAAGATCGTCTACTATAACAGCGACTCCTCCTCCTCTTCAAAGAAAAACAAAGTAAAAAATACTCAAAACATCTTTTAATTATTCCCACATTCCTTACAACTCCAATGCTCATTTACTTTCTATGCCTCTTGGCAAGCCTCCTCACTTTGATGGGGACGACTATTCATGGTGGAGTCACAAGATGTTTAGACATTTATTCTCCTCCACCCTAGCATTTAGAATGTTGTAGAAAATGGAATGCAATTGCTAGAGAGCGATGATGAGAATTACAATGCTATAGATGTCCAAGAATCAATTCATAAAGATGCCCAAGCTACTATTGTGCCGCTAGCTTCTTTATACATGGAGGAGTATAATAAAGTTAGTGGATTGGACATTGCAAAAGATATTTGGGGCACTTTCAAGATCGCTCACGAAGGAAACGACATGACGATGATCACCAAGATGGAACTCATCAAAGGTGAACTTGGGAGGTTTGCCTGAAGAGGGGTGAAGGAAACGGTGATGCCTAAGAGGGGGTGAATTAGGACTTCTAAAACTTTCTCTAAAACTAGGCCACAAATAAATCCCTAGAGCAAAACCTATGTAAATAATCAAACTAGAATGTGCAACCTAGGTTTTGTCTAAGTGTTGCTATCTCTATCGCAAAGGCTAAGTTTTAATCTAAACAATCTATCAAAAAGACAAGAATGAAACTTAAATACTTAATGAAAATGTGGAAGCTAAAGCGCAAGGTAGAGATGCAAACTCTCGTGGATTACGCTGGTATTTTTACCGAGGTATCTGGAACCACACAAGGTCCGGATTAATTCTCATTGGTGCCCCTGGGCAAAGGAAAGCCCACGCGAGGGCCAAGCACCACGGTCGAGTAACTCTGTAGAGAGCCATGACCCTTCTCCATGCGCAAATGGTGCTCCGCTTCCGGCTCCTCTCGAACGCTCCCCGCCATCTCCACTATCGAGCTTTCGGCCGAAAATGACATGGGTGGCGGCCGTGACACAAACTCGGTTGTCACGGTCTTGCAAGACTCTCGCCCCACTCGGTACAATTACAACTGCTCACACAAGAGCCAAGGGGTTGTGTGGTTTTCTAAACTTACTCAACTAAGTAGGATTTACCTAGAGCAAGCGCTAATGTGGTCTAACTAACCTAAGCACTTCACAAAGAACCTACGCTAATCACCGAGTGATTCTATTAAGCACTTGGGTCTATGAGCACTTGGAAATGTCTATACTATGCCTTGGTATGTTGGTTGTTAGGGGGTATTTATAGCCTCCCTCACACTTCTAGTCATTGGACAAAAAGTAGCAGCTTTCTATTGGTGGGCGCACCAGACAGTCCGGTGCACACCGGACAAGCACTGTTCACTATCTGGTGCCCTGCCACATCAGCCGACCATTGGGGTCTCTAGCAGTTGACCATTGGATCCGAACGTTACTCAAATTGTCCGATGCACACCGGACAGTCTGGTGCTACAGCTCGAGAGCGCCCGTTGTGGGCCTCTCTGCGCAGACTATCCGGGTGTCCCACCGAACAGTCTAGTGCACACCGGATAGGATACTATTCGCTGTCCAGTGCACCACCAGGGCGCTGGCTGCCTGCCCACTTTATAGATTTCTTTGGTGATTCTTTGGGCTTCTTTTGTTCTTGTGTCTTGGACTTCTAAGCTCTTTTTATGTTTTCATTTGAGGTGTTGCATCCTCAGTGTCTTAGTCCAATCCCCTTTGCATCCTATGAACTATAAACATAAACACTAGCAAACACATTAGTCCACGTGTTATGTTGATCATCAAACACCAAAACCTTTTTAGCCAAATGTCCTGGGGTCTATTTTCCTTACAATCTACCCCTTTTGGTGATTGGCGACAACACAACAAAAGCAAGCAAATATAACAAACATGTGAATGAAAATATGCAATCTTCTTACTAGGATGCATGAGTGTCCCCACAAAGTGATATTATGGACTTAAGCCTCCCCTAACTCCATAATTCACTTGCTTCCTATTTTAGACCGAAGAACCAAAACCAGTTGCAAGATAAAAATTTTTAAATTGGTGGTGTCTGGTGTTTCATATAATTTCCATTGCTTTGGTCCCTAAAACTTCTCCCCCTTTGCATCAACCACCGAAAAGGAAGACATTAAAAGCATGTAGGAAGCAAATTAGACTTGCCCTCTTAAAAGATTTATTAGTTTGAGCACTAAAAGTTACTCCCCCTAAATAAGTGTTCTCCTTTGGAAGAATTTTTTCCCACTTTAGAGACGAAGAAAATACTCCTCCTGACAGAGATCTTCTACTTAGGAAAAAGCATGTGAGAAATAGAGGAGCAAGGCAGGATTTGAATAGACTAACTTCCCTATGCATAGGTAACAGATATATTTTGACGACATATCCATTTATAGCAACATGGGAAGTATAAGATATGTAGTCTAATCAAATTTTGGAGAAGACATGTAAATGATATCAAATGCAGTCTCAAATTTACCAATTGTAGACCAATTGTAGACTTGTGAGACATAAGAATACTTGTAGATTTGCAGTGGAAGCTTATTGTCTTTCTCCGGGGACTCCATTTTCCTTCAATGAGACTAGTACATGAAATAATCTTGAAAACAAGTATTAGTCTCAAAGAATTAGATTATAGAGTAACCTCCCCCTGAAAGTGTGCATACAAGTTTTGAATACTTGTAGGAGACATGCACTTTGATTTGATATCAAGAGGGACAAATTATCTATAATCTGAGCTTTGGCACATATAAGTTAAATGATACCAATTGAAGTATTGTACCACTTGGTGTATATCAATATATGTCATATGAAAATACCAATTGATGTATCATTTTCTTAGGAATGTTGAATAAGCTATGTGTCATGCTTAGCTAAACATTTTAAACCATGTAGGTTTGCTCAAGAATATGAGGAATTGAAAGTGAGCAATCCTACCATATGATTGACCTAGTATGCATGCATTTTTAATCAAAAGTAAATACTAATTGTAGCACTAGGTATGAAAGGTAAAAACTAGATATTGAAAAATAGATAGACATATCTAAAAAGGAAATGCAATAAATCTAGTTACCTTGGTCATGGGTGGGGAAATTTGGGTCCAAAATATTCACTAACCCACTTGGCAATAGACTTTGATCCAATATGATGCATCCCATGATATACATCCCAATTTTGCCAAGTCTCCAAATTCCCCGTCGTCCTTAAGACTCCTCACTTCCCTCTCAGGATCCAAACCTTCTTGGTGCTTTTCATGGTTGAAATAATTTCCTTTGGCACCCAGATGCGTTTGGTCCCTTTCCCTTTGTTGGCTTGTTTGTTGGCCTTGATTGCTATCACATTTCCATTCTTTTTCTTCTTGATTAAACATGGTGTAGCAGCCTTTTTGTCCACCTTTTTGTCCATTACTATCGCCTTGCATTGGAAAGACTTGTGACCTTCTTTGTGACATAGCCTACAAATCATAGTTTCACCCTTCATAGGCTTGTTCACTCCCGTAGTGGTGCTATCCCGAGGAGGTTGGATTTGTTTGGCTTTGCCTTTCTTGTCATACAAAGCCTTGCCAAGGCGAGCCACTTCTTGATTTAATTGCTCATTCTCCATTGCAATCTCATCTGAACATGTTTCTATAACAACATTATTGACAAGAACTTGATTGCAGGGGTTAGAATCATGAATCAAATCAAAGCAAGAAGTAGAAGCATCTTTCTTAAGAATTTTAGGCATTTCAACCAAAGATACTTCTGGGGTGCTACCAATGTTTTCAAGCTTAGTAGTTAGCTCATCATTATGTATGCTAAGAATTTCCATTTTTCCTAGCAAATTTCCAATGGCTTCTTGAGAGCTAGCTAACTTAGCCTTAAGTTGTTCATTCTTGTTAATTAAGCCATCATCGGTAGCTCTGGATGAAGCACTAGACTCTAATTGCACTAGACTCTAGCAATCATTTATAATCATTTTGAGAGCTAATCAACTTATTTTTCAAAGTTTTAAGTTGAGCCTTTTGTTTAGTGCATACATCCTGAAAAAATTTAATGGCTTTCGCAAGCTCATCTATGGAGGGCTTTCCCTCACTTTCATCAACACTACTGCTATCATCACTAGAGGATAGAATACACATTTTACCTCTTGCCATAAGGCGCTTACGTGATGACTGTGATGAACGTCATGAGGATCCATGGTTGCGTGTCCTTGGAGGTTCATCTTCGCTTAAAGAGTCATCCAAAGTTTTGACACTTGTAAGCACCTTGCCTTTGCTCCTCCCTTTTATGGGTTCGGCCATATTTGGACAACTATCCTTGAAGTGTCCCTTCTCCCCGCATGCGAACCATCCTATCTTTCTTTGCTTTTTCCTGTCAATGTTGAAGAGAAGATCCTCGACATGTAGGGGAACACCCATTAGATTAATCTTGCGGATCATCCCCCATTACCTTTCCGACGCGTTGGATTGTTTCTTCGTCCTTGGAGGATGATGTTGATGGTTGATTATCATCATCACTTTCTTCTTCTTCCTCTTCTTCACTTGAGGAACTTGGAGTGGGAGCCTTCATCTTTCCTTTGCTATTTTCATCACATGCAAAAGCATATGGCCTTGAAGAAGTTGGCTCCTCTTGTCGACCGATTTTTCTCAACACCACAAATACCGCAATTTTTTCGATCACAATGGTTGGGGTCATTGTACTCAGGTCTTCCATGTTGTGAAGAATAGTGATGATGCTCCCATATCTTTGTTGTGGTAGTAGGGAGATAATCTTCCTCACAATGTTCGCATCACCTAGCTTATTAATGCCAATAGAATTGAACTCATTGATGATTAGACTCAAATGAGAATACATATCTGTAACGAGCTCATTATCCTTCATAGCAAAAGAATTATACTCATTTAAGACTAGGCAATGTTTTTGCTCACAAACATTGGATGTGCCGTCATGGAGCTCATGCAACTTTAGCCAAATCTCATCAACAGTTTTTAATGTAAAAACTTGATTAAAAATATCCATGCTAAGAGATTCATGCAAGCATTTTTTGGCTCTAGCATTTAAATGAATTTCTTTTTCCTCACTCGTGGTGGGTTTCTCGAGATTTTTTGGATGGTTTCACCCCATCACAAGTGAAAGGGAAATGTGCCTTGGGGCCATTTCTATAAATGTTTTGGTGATCAGATGACCAACACAAATTACTTTGGTTCATAAGTGCTAAGTGGTTGAAAGATGCAAATCAAAGAATTAAGGTATGTCCCTGGCCTTAGTAAATTGTTTCTGGATACTAACATATTTATCTAAGTGCTAGGAACCTTGTTAATTCAACTAAGATTGGATTGGAGAAGTCTCTAGAGGTACACCAGCCTGTGCTGCACCGAACTGTCCGGTGCGCACCGGATAGTGTTTGGTGCCTAGGCTGGCTCGGCGACGAACTCGTCGCTCTCGGGAATTCGCTGATGGCACTGTGGCTATAATTCACCGGACCGTTCGGTGAGCCAACGGCGCCCGCGGCCAATGGTTGGCAGCGCAATCAGCGGGCGACGCGTGGCCTGAGCCAACGGTAACTTGGTCGCATTGGACCATCCGATGTACACTGGACAGTATCCGGTGCGCCAAGGGGACCGAAGGCTCAACGGTTGGCTTTGCCAGATAAGGAAGGAGATCGGGCACCGGACAAGATCTGTTCATGTTTGGTGGTGCACCGGACTGTCTGGTGCGCCACCCGACAGAAGGCAAGAATTGCCTTCCAATTGGATATCCAACGGCTCTTAGCTGCCTTGGGGCTATAAAAGGGACCCCTAGGCGCATGGAGCACTACACCAAGCATTCACTAAACATTCTAAGATGCCTAGACTTCGCCACCACACACTCGGATCATCATGTTAGAGATTTGAGCACCGTTTGAGTTGTAAACTCCCTGTGCCATGTTTTATGCTCATGTCTTGGCTTGTGTGCGTGTGTTTGCTACGTTTCTAGTCTTGTGTGTGTTGCTTTCCCTCCCTTACTCTTGTGCCTTTCATGTTATCAACATTGTAAGGGCGAGAGGCTCCAACTTGTGAAGATTCCTCGCAAACGGGAAAAGACTGCTAAGGAAGAAAACCGTGGTACTCAAAGTTGATCATTGGATCACTTGAGAGGGATTGAGTGCAATCCTTGACCGAAGGAGGTCACCACAACGTGGAGTAGGCATTGGCCGAACCACGGGATAAAAATCACTGTGTCTCGTGTCCCTCTTCGTTGTGATTGATTTTATTCTAGAGTTCTCACTTTAGCAACTTGATTTTAATTGCACTAACATTTCATAACCAAGTTTTGGCTATTTAGTACTTGATTTTACAGGATCATCTATTCACCTCCCTTCTAGGTGCTCTCAATTGGTATTAAAGCCGTACTCTTCATTCAAGGGACTAACCGCCCGAAGAGATGGATCCTAAGAGTAAGGGGATGGTGATCAATGACAAGGAGAAGGAGTCACTCTTTAAAGAGCCAAGAGACAACAAGCCCACTGACTTTGGCTCGAGTCACAAGAAGAGGGATCGAAAGAAGAAAAGGCGCATTAAGAAGATCATCTACTACGACAGCGACACCTCTTCTTCTTCACCAAGGGATGACGACGACGACTCCTTGTCCAAAAAGAAAACGGTTAATCAAAATTACTCCTTTGAATATTCTCGCATCCCTTACAATTCAAATGCTCATTTACTCTCTATTCCACTTGGGAAACCCCCACACTTCGATGGAGAAGACTACTCATTTTGGAGTCATAAAATGTGTAGTCGCTTATTTTCCCTCCATCCTAGCATTTGGGAAATTGTAGAAAATGATGCATTTTGATAGCACTGACAATCCCGTATTTATTAATGAACAAATACATAAAAATTCCCAAGCTACTACTGTTTTACTAGCATCTCTTCGCAGGAATGAATATAACAAAGTAAGTGGCTTGGACAATGCCAAGCAAATCTGGGATACCCTCAAGATCTCTCACGAGGGGAATGACGCCACCATGATCACCAAAATGGAACTGGTGGAAGGCGAGCTGGGGAGATTCGCGATGATAAGGGGAGAAGAGCCAACACAAACATACAACAGGCTAAAGACCCTTGTCAACAAAATCCGAAGCTACGGGAGTACAAGATAGACGGATCATGACGTCGTCTGACTCATGCTCTGGTCATTTATGGTTATTGACCCCCATCTTATAAATCTTATTCGTGAAAACCCCAGGTACAGCAAGATGACGCCCGAGGAAATCCTCGAAAAATTCGTAAGTAGGCGCATGATGGTGAAGGAGGCAAGATATGTGGACGACGCTCTAAACGGACCGCTTCCTCTCCATGAGTCATAGCCCGTTGCTCTCAAAGTAACAAGCGACAAGGAGGCGCTACCTAGCAAGGTAGCACAAGTGGAGGCTGCCGGGCTCAATGAGGATGAGATGGCGCTCATCATCAAGCGATTCAAGATCGTCTTGAAGGGACGCAAGGAGTATGAAAGAGAAATGTGCCCTTGGGCCATTTCTAAGTATTTTGGTGATTGAGTGCCAACACAAGTGCTTAAGTGTAAATCTATGCCAATTGATGGACAAAGTGCAAATCAAGTCTAAGGTATGTTTCTAGACTTAGTACATTGTTTTGAGAACTAATGTATTGTGTCTAAGTGCTGGAAACATGAGAAATCAATTTGGAGATGACTTGGCTTGTTCAGCCAAAGTCTGCTCAGTCTAGGTGCACCGAACTGTCCGGTGGTGCACCGGACAGTGTCCGGTGCGCCAGGCTGGCTCTGGCGAACTTGCTGCTCTCGGGACTTCGACGGCGGTGTAAGGCTATAAATCACCGGACTGTCCGGTGGTGCACCGGACTATCCGGTGAGCCATTCATAGGCAAAGTCGTCACTCTCGAGAAGTAATTAACGACGTATGGCTATAAATCACCGGACTGTCCGGTGGTGCACCAGACTGTCCGGTGAGCCAACAGTCAGCCGGGACAACGGTCCGCCGAGGATTCCGCGTGTGACGCGTGGCCGAGCCAATGGTCACAAGGGGGCACCGGACTGTCCGGTGTGCACCGGACAGTGTCCGGTGCGCCAACGGCTCTTAATCTACAACGGTCGGCTTTGCCAAATAAGGAATGAAATCTGCACCGGACAGTGTCCGGTGGTGCACCGGACTGTCCGGTGCGCCAGGCGACTGAAGGCAAGAATTGCCTTCCTGGAATGCTCTCAACGGCTCCTAGCTGCCTTGGGGCTATAAAAGGGACCCCTAGGCACATTGAGGAGAACACCAAGCATTCTCTAAGCATTCATAAGCACCAAGACTTCGATTCTGCGCATTTGATTCTTTGTGAGAGCAACTAGAGCTCTATTTGAGTTGTGAACTCGTCGGGTTGTGTTGTGAGCTCTTGTTGCGACTTGTGTGTGTGTTGTCGCTCTGATTTTGTGTCTTGTGTGTGTTGCTCATCCCTCCCTTACTCCGTGCTTCTTTGTGAACATCAAAGTGTAAGGGCGAGAGGCTCCAAGTTGTGGAGATTCCTCGCAAGCGGATATAGTAAAGCAAAGCAAAACACCGTGGTATTCAAGTGGGTCTTTGGACCGCTTGAGAGGGGTTGATTGCAACCCTCGTCCGTTGGGACGCCACAACATGGAGTAGGCAAGCGTTGGACTTGGCCGAACCACGGGATAAACCACTGTGCCATCTCTGTGTTGATCTCTTTGTGGTTATTGTGTTTTGCTAAGACTCCTCTCTAGCCACTTGGCCTTATTGGTGCTAACTCCTAATCAAGATTTTGTGGCGCTAAGTTTCAAGTTTTACAGGATCACCTATTCACCCCCCCTCTAGGTGCTCTCAATTGGTATTAGAGTCGTTCTCTTCACGAAGGGACTAATCGCCCGAAGAGATCAATGATAAGGAGAAGGAGTCTTTCGTCAACGAGCCGAAAGATGACAAGCCTACTGACTCGGGCTCGGGCCACAAACGAAAAGATGGGAAGAAGAAGAAGACAAGGCGCATCAAGGAGATCGTCTACTATGACGACAGCGACGAATCTTCCTCTTCCCAAAAGGACGACGACAACGACTACGAGAAAAAGAAGACGGTTAACTCAAACTTCTCTTTCGATTATTCTCGTATTCCGCATAGTTCAAATGCACATTTGCTTTCCATTCCTCTTGGCAAACCTCCTCACTTTGATGGAGAGGACTATGGATTTTGGAGTCACAAAATGCGTAGTCACTTGTTCTCTCTCCATCCAAGCATATGGGAGATAGTCGAGAATGGAATGAAATTTGAAAGTACTGATAGTCCCATGTTCATTAATGAGCAAATTCACAAAAATGCACAAGCTACTACTATTCTTCTGGCCTCCTTGTGTAGGGACGAATACCATAAGGTGAGCGGCTTGGATAACGCCAAGCAGATCTGGGACACCCTCAAGATCTCACATGAGGGGAACGACGTCACCATGCTCACCAAGATGGAATTGGTGGAAGGCGAACTTGGGAGATTCGCAATGATCAGGGGCGAGGAGCCAACCCAAACGTACAACCGGCTCAAGACCCTCGTCAACAAAATAAGGAGCTATGGAAGCACGCGATGGACGGACCACGATGTCGTCTGCCTAATGCTAAGGTCCTTTACCGTCCTTGATCCACATCTTGTGAACAATATTTGTGAAAATCCTAGGTACACGAAGATGACGCCCGAGGAGATCCTTGGAAAGTTTGTAAGCGGGCGGATGATGATCAAGGAGGCAAGATACGTCGACGATGCATTGAATGGCCCAATCCAAGAGCCTCAAACTATTGCTCTCAAGGCAACGAGGAGCAAGGAGGCGCTACCTAGCAAGGTGGCGCAAGTTGAGGCGGCCGGGCTTAATGATGAAGAGATGGCCCTCATCATCAAGCGCTTCAAGACGGCGCTAAAGGGTCACAAGACGAAGGGGAAGCGCTCATGCTTCAAATGTGGTAAGATTGGTCATTTTATCACTAATTGTCCCGATAATGATAGTGACCAGGAACAAGGGAACAAGAGGGAAAAGAAGAAAGCTTACATGAAGGCTAAGGGCGAGGCACACCTTGGCAAGGAGTGGGACTCGGATTGTTCGTCGTCCGACTCCGACAACGAAGGACTCGCCGCCACCGCCTTCAACAAATCGGCCCTCTTCCCCAATGAGCGTCACATATGCCTCATGGCGAAGGAGAAGAAGGTATGTACTCGGAATACTACTTATGCTTCTTCAAGTGATGATGAGTCTAGTGATGATGATGAAATAGACTATTCTAGTTTATTTAAAGGTTTAGATAGAAATAAAATTGATAAGATCAATGAATTGATTGATGCTTTGAATGATAAGAATAGATTGTTAGAAAAACAAGAGGATCTTTTGTATGAAGAACATGATAAATTTGTAGAGGCGCAAAATTTTATTGCTTTAGAAATTAAAAGGAATGAAATGCTTTCTTGTGAATTGTCTGCATGCCATGACTCAATTTCTAGTTTAAAAAGTGTTAATGATGATTTAAATGCTAAGTTAGAAATAGCTAGTAAATCAACATCTTGTGTAGAAAATGTTGTAATTTGCAATAGGTGTAAAGATTTTAATGTTGATGCTTGTAGTGAACACCTAGTTTCAATTTCTAAATTGAATGATGAAGTAGCTAGTCTTAGTGCCCAACTTAAGACTAGCAAGAATGAATTTGACAAGCTAAAATTCGCAAGGGATGCCTACACAATTGGTAGACACCCCTCAATTAAAGATGGTCTTGGCTTCAAGAGGGAAGTCAAGAGCTTAACAAGCCATAAGGCTTCCATCTCCGCCAAGGAGAAAGGGAAGGCCCCTATGGCTAGTAGTGCTAAAAAGAACCATGCTTTCATGTACCATGATAGGAGACATTCTAGAAATGCTTATAGGAGTTGTAATGCTTATGATTCAAATGCAATGTTTGCTTCAAGTTCTTCCTATATGCATGGTAGAGATATGACTAGGAGAAATGTCATTCATCATATGCCTAGGAGAGATGTTGCTCATGCCCCTAGGAAAGTAATGAATGAACCTTCTACAATTTATTATGCTTGCAATGCTTCCTTTGCTATTTGTAGAAAGGATAAGAAGGTAATTGCTAGGAAGATAGGGGCCAAATGTAAGGGAGACAAAACTTGCATTTGGGTCCCTAAGAATATTGTCACTAACCTTGTAGGACCCAACAAGAGTTGGGTACCTAAGACCCAAGCCTAAATTTGCCTTGCAGGTTTATGCATCCAGGGGCTCAAGCTGGATTATCGACAGCGGATGCACAAACCACATGACGGGGGAAAAGAGGATGTTCTCTTCCTACGTCAAGAACAAGGATCCCCAAGATTCAATAATATTCAGTGATGGGAACCAAGGCAAGGTGAAAGGGTTAGGAAAAATTGCTATTTCATCCGAGCACTCTATTTCTAATGTGTTCTTAGTTGAGTCGCTTGGATATAACTTGTTGTCTATGAGTCAACTTTGCAATATGGGATATAACTGTTTATTCACAAATGTAGATGTGTCTGTCTTTAGAAGAAGTGATGGTTCATTAGCTTTTAAGGGTGTACTAGACGGCAAACTTTATTTAGTTGATTTTGCAAAAGAGGAGGCCGGTCTAGATGCATGCTTAATTGCTAAGACTAGCATGGGCTGGCTGTGGCATCGCCGCTTAGCACATGTGGGGATGAAGAACCTTCACAAGCTTCTAAAGGGAGAACACGTGATAAGTCTAACTAATGTTACTTTGGAAAAAGATAGACCTTGTGCAGCTTGTCAAGCAGGTAAACAGGCGGGAAGCTCTCATCATCCCAAAAATGTGATGACCACATTAAGACCTTTGGAGATGCTTCATATGGACCTCTTCGGACCCGTCGCCTATCTAAGCATAGGAGGAAGTAAGTATGGTCTTGTTATAGTTGATGATTTTTCCCACTTCACTTGGGTATCCTTTTTGTAGGATAAATCTGAAACCCAAGGGACCCTCAAGCGCTTCCTAAGGAGATCTCAAAATGAGTTTGAGCTCAAGGTGAAGAAGATAAGGAGCGACAACGGGTCCGAGTTCAAGAATCTTCAAGTGGAGGAGTACCTTGAGGAGGAAGGGATCAAGCACGAGTTCTCCGCTCCCTACACACCACAGCAAAATGGTGTGGTAGAGAGGAAGAACAGGACGCTCATAGACATGGCAAGGACGATGCTTGGAGAGTTCAAGACCCCCGAGCGGTTTTGGTCGGAAGCCGTGAACACGGCATGCCACGCCATCAACCGGGTCTACCTTCACCGCCTCATCAAGAAGACTTCGTATGAGCTTCTAACCGGTAACAAACCCAATGTTTCGTATTTCCGAGTTTTTGGGAGTAAATGCTACATTCTAGTGAAGAAGGTAGGAATTCAAAGTTTGCTCCCAAAGCTGTAGAAGGGTTTTTGTTGGGTTATGTCTCAAATACAAAGGCGTATAGGGTCTTCAACAAATCATCAGGTTTGGTTGAAGTCTCTAGCGACGTTGTATTTGATGAGACTAATGGCTCTCCAAGAGAGCAAGTTGTTGATCTTGATGATGTAGATGAAGGAGACATTCCAACGGCCGCAATACACACCATGGCGATTGGCGATGTGCGACCACTGGAACAAAAGGAGCAAGATCAACCTTCTTCCTCAACAATGGTGCATCCTCCAACCCAAGATGACGAATAGGTACCTCAAGTGGAGGCATGTGATCAAGGGGGAGCACAGGATGTCCAAGTTGAAGAGGAAGAAGCACCTCAGGCACCTCCAACCCAAGTTCGAGCGACGATTCAAAGGAATCATCCCGTCGACCAAATTTTGGGTGACATTAGCAAGGGAGTAACTACTTGTTCAAGATTAGTTAATTTTTGTGAGCATTACTCCTTTGTCTCTTCTATTTAGCCTTTTAGGGTAGAAGAGGCCTTGCTAGATCCAGACTAGGTGTTGGCCATGCAGGAAGAGCTCAATAATTTCAAGAGAAATGAAGTTTGGACACTGGTGCCGCGTCCCAAGCAAAATGTTGTGGGAACCAAGTGGGTGTTCCGCAACAAACAGGACGAGCACGGGGTGGTGACGAGGAACAAGGCTCGACTTGTGGCAAAAGGTTATGCCCAAGTCGCAGCTTTGGACTTTGAGGAGACTTTTGCTCCTGTGGCTAGGCTAGAGTCTATTCGTATGTTGCTAGCATATGCCGCTCACTATTCCTTCAGGTTGTTCCAAATGGATGTGAAGAGCGCTTTCCTCAACGGGCCAATCAAGGAGGAGGTGTACGTGGAGCAACCCCCTGGCTTCGAGGATGAACGGTACCCCGACCACGTATGTAAGCTCTCTAAGGCGCTCTATGGACTTAAGCAAGCCCCAAGAGCATGGTATGAATGCCTTAGAGACTTTTTAATTGCTAATGCTTTCAAGGTTGGGAAAGCCAATCCAACTTTATTCACTAAGACTTGTGATGGTGACTTGTTTGTGTGCCAAATTTATGTCGATGACATAATATTTGGATCTACTAACCAAAAGTCTTGTGAAGAGTTTAGCAAGGTGATGACTCAAAAATTCGAGATGTCAATGATGGGCGAGTTGAACTACTTCCTTGGGTTCCAAGTGAAGCAACTCAAGGACGGCACCTTCATCTCCCAAACGAAGTACACGCAAGACTTGCTAAAGCGGTTTGGGATGAAGGACGCCAAGCCCGCAAAGACTCCGATGGGAACTGACGGACACATCGACCTCAACAAAGGAGGTAAGTCCGTTGATCAAAAAGCATATCGGTCTATGATAGGTTCCTTGCTTTATTTATGTGCTAGTAGACCGGATATTATGCTTAGTGTATGCATGTGTGCTAGATTTCAATCCGATCCAAGGGAGTGTCACTTAGTGGCTGTGAAGCGAATTCTTAGATATTTAGTCGCTATGCCTTGATTCGGGATTTGGTATCCAAAGGTGTCTACCTTTGACTTAATTGGATATTCAAACTCCGATTATGATGGATGTAAGGTCGATAGGAAGAGTACATCAGGGACGTGCCAATTCTTAGGAAGGTCCCTGGTGTCATGGAGTTCTAAGAAACAAACCTCCGTTGCCCTATCTACCGCTGAGGCCGAGTATGTTGCCGCAGGAAAGTGTTGCACGCAACTACTTTGGATGAGGCAAACCCTCCGAGACTTTGGCTACAATCTGAGCAAAGTCCCACTCCTATGTGACAATGAGAGTGCTATCCGCATAGCGGATAATCCTGTTGAGCACAGCCACACAAAGCACATTGACATTCGGCATCACTTTTTGAGGGACCACCAGCAAAAGGGAGATATCGAAGTGTTTTATATTAGCACCGAGAACCAGCTGGCCGATATCTTTACCAAGCCTCTAGATGAGAAGACCTTTTGCAGGCTGCGTAGTGAGCTAAATGTCTTAGATTCGTGGAACTTGGATTGATTTATAGCATACATGTGTTTATGCCTTTGATCATGTTCCTTATGCATTTTGTTGTTTACTTGTGGTGCTCAAGTTGTACAAACACTCCCCGGACCTCACAAGTCCTTTTGTAAGTGATGCACATATTTAGGGGGAGATGTGCTACAACTTGACCCTTTGAGACTAACCATGTGCTTGAGTTTGCTTGATTTAGTCTCAAAGGAGGTTTGAAAGGGAAAAGGTGGACTTGGACCATGAAAGACTTCCACTGCACTCCGATGAGAGGGTAACTTATTCCATGTTCATCTCATGTACTCTTATTGCCTTGGTACTCTTATTTGAAGATTTTGGTGAGGCAATGGGGTTCTTGGGCCAAAATTGATCCCGTTTTGGTGCTTGATGCCAAAGGGGGAGAAAATAAGGCCAAAGCAATAAATGGATCAGCTACCACTTGAGAAATTTTGAAAATAGTAGAATAGAGCTTTTGGTTTGTCAAAACTCTTTTGTTGTCTCTTTTGTCAAAAGATGGCCTCTTGTGGGGAGAATGGTTGATTATGGGAAAAAGAGGGATTTTTTGAAATCTTTGATCAATTTCTCTTGGAACAACTCTCTTTATGTCTCTACAATTGTGTTTGAATTAGAGATAGGAGATTGAGGTTGATTTTCAAAAACAAAACCAAGTGGTGGCAAAGAATGATCCATATATGCCAAATTTGAATCAAAACAATTTTGAGTTCTCATTTGTATTGATGTTGCACTTATATTAGTTGCTTTTTGTTGTGTTGGCATAAATCACCAAAAAGGGGGAGATTGAAAGGGAAATGTGCCCTTGGGCCATTTCTAAGTATTTTGGTGATTGAGTGCCAACACAAGTGCTTAAGTGTAAATCTATGCCAATTGATGGACAAAGTGCAAATCAAGTCTAAGGTATGTTTCTAGACTTAGTACATTGTTTTGAGAACTAATGTATTGTGTCTAAGTGCTGGAAATAGGAGAAATTAATTTGGAGATGACTTGGCTTGTTCAGCCAAAGTCTGCTCAGTCTGGGTGCACCGGACAGTGTCCGGTGGTGCACCGGACAGTGTCCGGTGCGCCAGGCTGGCTCTGGCGAACTTGCTGCTCTCGGGACTTCGAAGGCGGTGTACGGCTATAAATCATCGGACTGTCCGGTGGTGCACCGGACTGTCCGGTGAGCCATTCACATGCGAAGTCGTCGCTCTCGGGAAGTAATTAACGACGTACGGCTATAAATCACCGGACTGTCCGGTGGTGCACCGGACTGTCCTGTGAGCCAACAGTCAGCCGGGCCAACGGTCGGCCGAGGATTCCGCGCGTGACGCGTGGCCTAGCCAACGGTCACAAGGGGGCACCGGACGGTCCGGTGTGCACCGGACAGTGTCCGGTGCGCCAACGGCTCTGAATCTGCAACGGTCGGCTTCGCCAAATAATGCAAGAAATCCGCACTAGACAGTGTCCGATGGTGCACCGGACTGTCCGGTGTGCCAGGCGACTGAAGGCAAGAATTGCCTTCCTGGAATGCTCTCAACGGCTCCTAGCTGCCTTGGGGCTATAAAAGGGACCCCTAGGCTCATTGAGGAGAACACCAAGCATTCTCTAAGCATTCATAAGCACCAAGACTTCGATTCCGCGCATTTGATTCTTTGTGAGAGCAACTAGAGCTATATTTGAGTTGTGAACTCGTCGGGTTGTGTTGTGAGCTCTTGTTGCGACTTGTGTGTGTGTTGTCGCTCTGATTTTGTGTCTTGTGTGTGTTGCTCATCCCTCCCTTACTCTGTGCTTCTTTGTGAACATCAAAGTGTAAGGGCGAGAGGCTCCAAGTTGTGGAGATTCCTCGCAAGCGGATATAGTAAAGCAAAGCAAAACACCGTGGTATTCAAGTGGGTCTTTGGACCACTTGAGAGGGGTTGATTGCAACCCTTGTCCGTTGGGACGCCACAACATGGAGTAGGCAAGCGTTGGACTTGGCCGAACCACGGGATAAACCACTGTGCCATCTCTGTGTTGATCTCTTTGTGGTTATTGTGTTTTGCTAAGACTCCTCTCTAGCCACTTGGCCTTATTGGTGCTAACTCCTAATCAAGATTTTGTGGCGCTAAGTTTCAAGTTTTACAGGATCACCTATTCACCCCCCTCTAGGTGCTCTCAGAGTACCCCAACAAGAACAAATCAAGGGGAAAGCGCTCTTGCTTCAAGTGCGGTAAGTCTGGTCATTTTATTGCACAATGTCCCGATAATGATGATGTCCAGGCACAAGAGAAGAAAGAGAAGAGGGAGAAAAAGAAGAACCATAGGAAGGCGAAGGGTGAGTCGCACATTGGAAAGGAATGGGACTCCGACTGTTCTTCATCTGACTTTGATGATGAAGGACTAGCTGCCTCGGCCTTCGACAAATCTTCTCTCTTCCCCAACGAATGCCACACATTCCTTATGGCTAAGGAGAAGAAGGTACGTATTCAAAATACTCCCAAATATTCTTCTTCTAACGATGAGGAATCTTCTGATGATGAGATAGATTATACTGATTTGTTTAGAGGATTAGATAGATCTAAGGTAGACAAAATAAATGAACTAATTGATGCTCTTAATGAAAAGGATAGATTGCTAGAAAAGCAAGAAGATATTTTGTATGAGGAACATGATAAGTTCATTAATGTTCAAAAATCTCTTGCTCTAGAAGTTAAGAAAAATGAAATACTATCCTCTGAATTGTCTACATGTCATGAATCTATTTCTAGCCTAAAGAACCTAAATGATGATTTGAATGCTAAGCTAGAGAAAGTTAATGTAACTAGTTCATGTGTAGAGCATGTTGTTATTTGCAATAGATGTAAAGACTTTGATATTGATGCTTGTAATGAACATGTTTCTACCATTACTAAGTTAAACAATGATGTTGCAAGTCTTAATGCTCAACTTAAGACATGCAAAGAAAGTTATGAGAAACTAAAATTTACTAGGGATGCCTACACCATTGGTAGACACCCCTCAATTAAGGATGGACTTGGTTTCCAAAAGGAAACCAAGAACTTAACAAGCCAAAGGACTTCCAGTCTCAACAAGGAGAAAGGGAAGGCTCCTTTGGCTAGTAGCTCGTATTCTTCACATGATCAAAAGAACCACGCTTATCTTTATGCTCATGTCAAGAAAATTTCTAATGTTGCTCACCATGATAAACGTTATAATCGTGCTAATGTACCTACTTATCATGATTCTCATACTATGTTTGCTTCTAGTTCCACATATGTTCATGGTAGAAGTAGGCCTAGGCGTAATCATACTGTTCCTCATGCACCTAGGAAAGTTTACACTGGTCCAACTACTATGTATCGAACATGCAATGCTTCTTTTGTATTGTCATGCAAAATTGCCAAAGTAGTTGCTATAAAATTGGGATCTAAATGCAAGGGAGACAAAACTGGCATTTGGGTTCCAAAATCTATTGTAACTAACCTTGTAGGACCCAACAAGAGTTGGGTACCTAAAGCCCAAGCTTAATTACCTCACAGGTTTATGCATCCGAGGGCTCAAGCTGGATAATTGATAGCGGATGCACAAACCATATGATGGGGGAGAAGAAAATGTTCACCTCCTACGTCAAGAACAGGGATTCCCAAGACACCATCATCTTTGGAGATGGGAATCAAGGCAAGGTTAAAGGCTTAGGCAAGATAGCCATCACATCGAAGCATTCAATCTCTAATGTGTTCTTAGTAGAATCGCTCGGGATAATCTATTGTTTGTAAGTCAATTATGTAATTTGGGCTACAATTGTTTATTTACGAATATTGATGTATCTGTCTTTAGAAGGAGTGATGGTTCATTAGCCTTTAAGGGTGTATTAGACAACAAGCTCTATTTAGTAGATTTCTCAAAGGAGAATGTCGATCTAGATGCATGCTTAATCGCTAAGACTAATATGGGCTTGCTTTGGGATGAAGAACCTTCATAAACTTCTAAAGGGAGATCATGTGTTAGGACTAACCGATGTCTGTTTTGAGAAAGACAGAACTTGTGCAGCGTGCCAAGCAGGGAAACAGGTGGGAAGCACTCATTAAAGCAAGAACATGATGACAACAACAAGACCACTGGAACTCCTCCACATGGATCTCTTCAGCCCCATTGCCTATCTCAGTATCAGCGGAAGTAAGTATGGTCTTGTTATAGTTGATGAGTTTTCTCGCTTCACTTGGGTGTACTTTTTGCAAGATAAACCGAAACCCAGGGACCCTAAAGCGCTTCTTAAGGAGAGCTCAAAATGAATTTGAGCTAAAGGTGAAGAAGTTAAGAAGCAATAATGGGTCAGAGTTCAAAAATCTACAAGTTGAAGAATATCTTGAGGAGGAAGGCATCAAGCACGAGTTCTTCGCTCCCTACACACCACAGCAAAATGGTGTGGTAGAGAGGAAGAACAGGATGCTAATCGACATGGCGAGAACAATGCTTGGAGAATACAAGACGCCTGACGATTTTGGTCGGAAGATGTGAATACTGCCTGCCATGTCATAAACCGGCTCTACCTGCACCGCCTCCTCAAGAAGACATCCTATGAACTCTTAACTGGTAACAAACCTAATGTTTCCTATTTTCGTGTATTTGGGAGCAAATGCTACATTTTGGTAAAGAAAGGTAGGCATCCAAAGTTTGCTCCCAAAGCTGTAGAAGGTTTTTTACTAGGTTATGACTCAAATACAAAGGCGTATAGGGTCTTCAACAAATCATCAGGATTAGTTGAAGTCTCTAGCGACGTTGTATTTGATGAGACTAATGGCTCTCCAAGAGAGCAAGTTGATCTTGATGATGTAGATGAAGATGAGGTTCCGACGGCCGCAATGCGAACAATGGCGATAGGTGATGTGCGACCACAGGAACTACAAGAACCAGATCAACCCTCTTCCTCTACGGTGGTGCATCCCCCAACTCAAGACGATGAACTAGTACCTCAAGAAGAAGGGCAGGATCAAGGGGGAGCACATGAAGAACAAGATAAGGAGGAAGAAGCATCACAGGCCCCTCCAACTCAAGTCCGAGCGACGATCCAAAGAAATCATCCAATGGATCAAATTCTAGGTGACATCTGCAAGGGAGTAACAACTTGCTCACGCTTAGCTAAATTTTGTGAGCATTACTTGTTTATTTCTTCTATTGAGCCTTTTAGGGTAGAAGAAGCCTTGTAGTATCCAGACTGGGTGTTGGTCATGCAGGAAGAGCTCAACAACTTCAAAAGAAATGAAGTTTGGATCCTGGTGCCACGTCCAAAGCAAAATGTTGTGAAAACCAAGTGGGTGTTCCGCCACAAGCAAGACGAGTACGGGGTGGTGACAAGAAATAAGGCTCGACTTGTGGCAAAAGGTTATGCCCAAGTCGCAGGTTTGGATTTTGAGGAGACTTTTGCTCCTGTGGCTAGGTTAGAATCAATTTGGATTTTATTAGCCTATGCTGCTCACCATTCCTTTAAGCTATTTCAAATGGACGTGAAGAGCGCCTTCCTCAATGGACCAATCAAGGAGGAGGTATACGTGGAACAACCCCTGGCTTTGAGGATGACAAGTATCTTGACCATGTCTACAAGCTCTCTAAGGCGCTCTATGGACTTAAGCAAGCCCCAAGAGCATGGTATGAATGCCTTAGAGATTTTCTCATTTCTAATGCTTTCAAGGTTGGGGAAGCTGATCCGACTCTATTCACTAGGACCTGTAACGGTGATCTTTTTGTATGCCAAATATATGTCGATGACATCATATTTGGTTCTACTAATCAAAAGTCTTGTGAGGAGTTTAGCAGGGTGATGATGCAAAAATTCGAGATGTCGATGATGGGCGAGTTAAACTACTTCCTTGGATTTCAAGTGAAGCATCTCAAGGAAGGCACCTTCATCTCCCAAACGAAGTACACTCAAGATCTTCTCAAGAGGTTTGGCATGAAGGATGCTAAGCCCGCGAAGACACCGATAGGAACTGACGGACATCTAGACCTCAACAAAGAAGGTAAGTCCATTGATCAAAAGGCATACCAGTCAATGATAAGTTTATTACTTTATCTTTGTACTAGTAGACCGGACATAATGCTTAGTGTATGCATGTGTGCTAGATTTCAATCCAACCCTAAGGAGTGTCACCTTGTGGCCGTTAAGCGAATTCTTAGATATTAGTTTCTACGCCTTGCTTCAGGATCTGGTATCCAAAGGGGTCTACCTTTGACTTAATCGGATACTCAGATTCCGACTATGCTAGGTGCAAGGTTGATAGGAAGAGCACATCAGGGACTTGTTAGTTTCTAGGAAGGTCCCTGGTGTCTTGGAGCTCTAAGAAACAAACATCTGTTGCCCTATCCACCGCTGAGGCCGAGTATGTTGCCGCAGGACAGTGTTGCACGCAACTACTTTGGATGAGGCAAACCCTCCGGGACTTTGGCTACAATCTGAGCAAAGTCCCACTCCTATGTGACAATGAGAGTGCAATCTGCTTGGCGGATAATCCTGTTGAACACAGCCGCACTAAGCACATAGACATCTGGCATCACTTCCTGAGATACCACCAGCAAAAGGGAGATATCGATATTTACCACATTAGCACCGAGAACCAGCTAGCCGATATCTTCACCAAGCCTTTAGATGAGAAAAGGTTTTGCAGGTTGCGTAGTGAGCTAAATGTCTTAGATTCGCGTAACTTGGATTGATCTATAGCATACATGTGTTATATGCCTTTGATCATGTTACTTTAAGCTTTATTGTCTTTATTTGCTTATTTTTGGTGTTCAAGTTGTACAAGTCATCCCCGGGCCTCACAAGTCCCTTTGCAAATGATGCACATGTTTAGGGGGAGATGTGCTACAACTTGACTCCTTTGAGACTAACTTGTTTTTTTAAGTGCTCGTGAAATAGTCTCAAAGGGATATTGAAAGGTTAATGTGAACTTGGACAAAGAAAGAGCTTCCACTGCATTCCGGTAAATGTATCTTGTCCTAAGTTCTTGGTTATACTCTCATTGCCTTTTTGCTCTTATTTGACATTTTGGTGAGGCAATGGGGTGAAAGGGCCAAAAGTTTTCCCATTTTGGTGCTTAATGCCAAAGGGGGAGAAATTAAGGCCAAAGCAAATGGATCAGCCAAACTTGTGAAACTTCAAAAATGTAGAGTTAGAAGCTTTGTATTTGATCAAAACCCTTTTATTGCAAAATCGTTCTATTATGGTGGAGAAGCTTTGATTATGGGAAAACAGGGTGTTTTTGGCACTTGATCAAAATTACTCTTGAAATACCTCTCTATTTGCTCAATCAAGTGTGTTTGACTTAGAGATAGGAAAAAGAATTTGTCTTGCGGAAAAAACCAAGTGGTGGCAAAAGTGATCCAAATATGCCAAATACTACGTAAGAAAAATTGGTCTTCAATTTGCACTTTTGGAAATGATGTTGCACTTTTAGTTGCCTTTTGATGTGTTGGCATAAATCACCAAAAAGGGGGGAGATTGAAAGGGAAATGTACCTTTGGGCCATTTCTATAATTGTTTTGGTGATCAGATGACCAACACAAATTACTTTGGTTCATAAGTGCTAAGTGGTTGAAACATGCAAATCAAAGAATCAAGGTATGTCCCCGGCCTTAGTAAATTGTTTCTGGATACTAACATATTTATCTAAGTGCTAGGAACCATGTTAATTCAACTAAGATTGGATTGGAGAAGTCTCCAAAGATGCACTAGCCTGTGATGCACTGGACTGTCCGGTGCCTAGGCTAGCTCGACGATGAACTCGTCGCTCTCGGGAATTCGTTGAGGGCGTTGTGGCTATAATTCACCGGACTGTCCGGTGTGCACCGGACTGTCCGGTGAGCCAACGGCGTCCGCGGCCAACGGTCAGCAGCGCAATCAGCGGGCAACGCGTGGCCTGAGCCAACGGTCACTTGGTCGCACCGGACCGTCCGGTGTGCACCGGACAGTGTCCGGTGCGCCAAGGGGACTGAAGGCTCAGCGGTCGACTTCGCTAGATAAGAAGGAGATCGGGCACCGGACAGGAACTGTTCATGTCCGGTGGTGCACCAAACTATCCGGTGCACCACCCTAAAGAAGGCAAGAATTGCCTTCCAATTGGATCTCCAACGGCTCTTAACTGCCTTAGGGCTATAAAAGGGACCCCTAGGCGTATGGAGCACTACACCAAGCATTCACTAAACATTCTAAGATGCCTAGACTTCGCCACCACGCACTCGGATCATCGTGTTAGAGATTTGAGCACTGTTTGAGTTGTAAACTCCCTGCGCTGTGTTTTGTGCTCACGTCTTGGCTTGTGTGCATGTGTTTGTTGCGTTTCTAGTCTTGTGTGTGTTACTTTCCCTCCCTTACTCTTGTGCTTTTCGTGTGATCAACATTGTAAGGGCGACAGGCTCCAACTTGTGGAGATTCCTCACAAACGAGAAAACCGCGGTACTCAAAGTTGATCATTGGATCACTTGAGAGGGATTGAGTGCAATCCTTGACCGAAGGAGGTCACCACAACGTGGAGTAGGCATTGGCCGAACCACGAGATAAAATTCACTGTGTCTCATGTCCCTCTTCATTGAGATTGATTTTCTTCTAGAGTTCTCACTTTAGCAACTTGGTTTTAATTGCACTAACATTCATAACCAAGTTTTGGCTATTTAGTACTTAATTTTACAGGATCACCTATTCACCCCCCCTCTAGGTGCTCTCAACGAGTGACTCTCCAAACACCTAGATCAACGGCCTCTAGATAACAAGCCATTCTAGCACTATAATATGGGAAGTTAGTGTCGTCAAAGTGTGGTGGCCTATGGGTATCCATCCTCTTTATCTAAAAAGCATCGGCTCTTTTAGCGGTCAAGCTAAAGCGTTTCAAATGAGTCAAACTAGGCTCTAATACCAATTGAAGGAAACGGTGACGCCTAAGAGGGGGTGAATTAGGACTTCTAAAACTTTCTCTAAAACTAGGCCACAAATAAATCCCTAGAGCAAAACCTATGTAAATAATCAAACTAGAATGTGCAACCTAGGTTTTGTCTAAGTGTTGCTATCTCTACCGCAAATGCTAAGTTTCAATCTAAACAATCTATCAAACAGACAAGAATGAAACTTAAATACTTAATGTAAATGTGGAAGCTAAAGAGCAAGGTAGAGATGCAAACTCTCGTGGATGACTCCGGTATTTTAACCGAGGTATCCGGAACCACACAAGATCCCGACTAATTCTCATTGGTGCCCCTACGCAAAGGGAAGCCCACGCGAGGGCCAAGCACCACGGCCGAGTAACTCCTAGAGAGTCGCGACCCTTCACCACGCGCAAGTGGTGCTCCGCTTTCGGCTCCTCTCGAACGCTCCCTGTTGATGAGGACATCACTTCTATACATACAATGAATGGACCGATAACACGATTGCGTGTACGACAGCTAAATCACCAGGTACGTTCTACCCTAGTCAATTGTGTTTCAGATCTTACGCTTGGGGCCATGGATGTTTTGATGATTAGGAACCTTGGAGAGGACCAGCAAGGACTTGGGAAAGGCCAAGGTGTTGAGGAGGAGCAGCAAGGGCACCCACAATAGGAAGGAGATCAAGTCTGACTCGGCTGCGACTCCATCTCGGGTTCCAGGACTAGTCTGAACTAAAATGGACGCCCAGGACGCATCCGGACTCCGATTGCGACAGACTTGATATGGATGGAAAGATAAGGAGATTATCTAACCAACCCAACTAGTTCCACCTTAAAATTCATCCGAAGTCAACAGAAATCGTCAAAACAATTCAGCGTTCAGATTCTGTTTTGGTGCTGCGACACCGTCTGTTGGGCCCAATGTATCGCGTCGGAGCCCATTAGGGGCGAGACCAGGGGTCACGCAAGCCCTAATACTCTATTTATTCAGCAGCCGCCGCCACATTAGGTTTTTGGGTTTTGCTTAGATCATTCTGTCATCAAACAGTGTCGTCGTCATCGGTTTGTGAGACCCCATCCCGTAATCAATACAATTTTGGATGCGTTTCTTTCCTGTTCTTGCTTGTGTTCTTGATTGCGCTTGCAGGGATAAGCCTTCGTGGCGAGGTCACTGATGTGTCACAGGTGATAACCAATTGAGCCGTGGTGTAGTGATTGTGAGGAACCGTTCGCTCGGAGCCTTGAATCATCAACGTCGAGATCTCCAATCAATCAAGTTATTGTATCTCACGGAAGATCGGGCCTCGTCTTCTATCAAGTGGTATCAGATTTCCAGGTTGCCCGTGAGGTATAATCCTACCTTTAGATTAGTTTTGTTTCATCCCATAGTCCACAAAAAGCCAAAAAAATTACGATCAGTTTATCCCGACCTAAAACCATCGCCTTAGCCTTTGCACAATACAGTTTTAGAGTCAGCAGTTCTGAGTTCGTGTTCTAGGTTGAGTTAGGTTGCTGGTTTAGATTTGTTTTGGTTTAGTTTGATTCTTTTCATCCGCTTCCATCCTATAAAATTGACCTTCAAAACAGATCCTATCTCTAAAACCGACCCTATCCATAAAACTGAACCCCCCACCCTTCCAACACCTCGCCAGAAACCCTAATTCGGAGTCCAAACTTAAAACGGCCATAACTTTCGCCTCGGAACTTGAATCGTCCCATTTTTTTCAAATCGCACAGAATTAAATTTCACATCCGATTCTTTCCTGCTTCGCCGGATTCGCCGTTTTTAAAATTCCCAAATTCAGCTTGGAAATAGGACTTCTCCTTTTCCAAACATTTATTCTGATTTTAGGGAAAACTTGCAGAAATTCCAGAGGACGCGTCTTTGTACAAAAAAATCTGAAACTTGGTGTGTTTCCTTCTTATGTGCTTCTGCAAAAGACAAAATATAAAAAAAATATTTGAAAATAAAAAAATCGCAAAAAAACAACGGCTAGAGCAAAAATCAGAAAAAAGAGAAAAAAAGAGTAGCACATAAGTAGAAACGCCAGTGTTCTGTGCACCTCTGTGATTATTTTGCCCCAAGCCTGCTTCCTTGCTGCACCTAGATACTTGTACCTCTTTTCTTGTGCCTTGGTCCAACTGTTCTATTACATTTTCTAGGCTAGCAACTAGGACGAGTACTTGGAACGCTTATTCAGCATTGCTATCTGTTACTGACTTGTGTGCCACATATATATATTTAGTCAACCTTCTTAGAGCTTCAGCTTTCTCTCGAGCAGAATAGGTACTCCTTTGCAATCACACCCACGCTCATTGGACAGTCACACCGGGTCACCGTTTGCCACCTACAGTGCTGGTAAGAACCTTGTAAGAGCAGGGTAAGACGCTTCATAACTTGTGTTCCACCACCACCACCACCCTGAGAGATAGTTGTAGGGTTCACATTGTTTGTTGCCTTTTTGTCTCTGTTTTGTGCTAACAATGACAGGACCAAAGAACCAAATGGACAAGGAGAAGGGGCCTAAGCTTAACGACGATGAGTGTGTCTCTCAACTGGAATTGAAGGAGATGATGCGCGCGATGACTGAAGCTTTTAAAAAATATCAGGACTCTGCGGTGACATCCTATGACCAACTTGATCGACGAGTTGCTGAACTTGTGACACGCATGGACGTACTGGAGGCTCGTCCCCCACCACCAACTCTAGCCCCAGCTGCTAGTGCGGTACTACTCTCTCCTATGGATGACGACGACAACGGCGATGTTTATGCACCACTACGACGATGCCTCGCACGTAATCGACAAGGTATGGGAGGTAATGGTAGACGTCGTCATCATAATCTTGAACTAGACAATGATCCATTTGCTAAGATTAAGTTCTCTATTCCACCATTCATGGGTTCTTATGATGTTGAAGCTTACTTAGACTGGGCAGCATAGGGTTAGACAAAAAATTAATTCTCATCTTGTTCCTGAGCAGCATAGGGTTAGACAAGCCACTAGTGAATTTAAAGATTTTAATATCATTTGGTGGAATGAACTTGTTAACACACGTGTTGCACCACAAACATGGAATGCGTTAAAAGAGGAGATGCGAGCTAACTTTGTTCCCCCTTTTTATAGACGTGAACTTCGAAAAAATTGCAACGCTTAGATCAAGGAGACATGTCAGTACAGGAATACTACCAAGAGGTTCAGAAAGGTATGCTACTGTAACGCCCTGAATTTGGGGGTAGAATTTTTTTCTTCTTTTCTCTCACCAAATTTGGGCGTTACTCTCTTTTCTCTTCCTGTTTCGCTCCTCCTTCCCAAGTTCAAAGCCAGTAAAGTGACAGGTGTCCGTGTCATGTATGAACAAAACCTAGGTGTCATGGGTGTTGCATCATGCTGACGCACATTTCTTTGTCTGATGTTGCGTGTTCGTCTCATTCTGTTCCGGTTTTTTCGGCTCACGAGTGGAGTCCGTTTAATGGTCGTGCGTGTCGTGGGTTCCGATGCGCGTTGTGATCCAGCCCAGCCCAACCCGGTCCGGCCCACGCGCCCCTGGTGCCCTTGGCCACCCCATGCGCGCCCTCCCCCTCCCCCCAGATCCATTTGCTTCATTTAATTTCTCCCGCGCAGCAACCTCTCTCTCTTCCACCTCTCCCTCTCTCCCTGTGGTGCCCTAGGGTTTGGAGTCGAGATCGCCGGAATTTGGATCCCCGGAGGTGAGTTTTCCCCTCCCCTTCCTCTCCCTCTCTCTCTCCTTCCCCTCCCCTTCTTCTTCCCCTGCGCGCCCTCCCCTGCCCCTGTCGCGCGCGCCCCTGCGGGCCCCGTCCCGGCCGTGCCCGCCCCCGGCGAGCCGCCCCCGTGCCCGCCACGGCGAGCCGCCCCCGCGCCGCCCCGCGCCCATCCCGGCCGCGCCGCCCCTCGGCCCACGCGCTCGCGCCACCTCGGTGTCCCCGAGCCCGGCCTCGGCCCCGCCCCGGCAAGTCGTGCCCTCCCCCGCGCGCGCTCGGCCCCGGCGAGTCCCCTCCTTCCCCGCGTCCGGCTAGGCTCGCCCTGCCGCGCCCCCCGGCGAGCCCCTTCCCCCCCCCCCCGCGTTCGGCCTCGGCCCGGCGAGCCCCGCGCCCCCTCGGCCGCGCCCCCCGGCGGCCTCCCCGCGCCCGGCGAGCCCTCCCTGGCCCTGTGCCCGCGGCCCCCTGCTCGCCGTGCCCTCGCCGAGCCGAGCCCGCCCCGTCGCGAGCCCTCGCTCCCTGGCCGTGCCCCGACGGCTGCGCC
The DNA here is from genome assembly GCA_029449295.1 of Zea luxurians. NCBI lineage: Eukaryota > Viridiplantae > Streptophyta > Magnoliopsida > Poales > Poaceae > Zea > Zea luxurians. Next base: position 45,225,825 of record JAOPSE010000022.1, on the reverse strand, counting down.
CTCATCGCGCGCCACGGCGGCCGTGCCCGGCCCCACACCCCGCCCTCGGCTGTGCCCCTGCCCCGGCGACTCGCGTCCCGAGTGCCTCACGGTTCGCGTGCTTTCGGCACGTGTAACGTGCTTTCGCGCGTGCGACCGTAGTCGCACTGCGCTTAATCTCGTTTTAATCTATTTAAAATTGTTTAGTCGACGTGCTGCGTCACGCGCTTTGTCGCGCGACGATTCTTTTAATTTACAAATATTAGTGTGCTGCGTCGCGCGCTTCGTCGCGCGACGATCCATTTTGATTTCAGGTTGTTTATTGTGTGACGTCGCACGTCCAGTCGTGCAACGTTTCACTTTAAGCTCAGCTCTATCGACGTGTGCCGTCGTGCATTTTGCCGCGCGACGCTCAACGTCTCTTTATAATTAATGCAAGTGTCTCGTCGTGCGTTCTGTCGCACGACGAGTCGTTAATTTCTTAATTCGATTTAGAGTGCTATGTCGCGCGTCTCGCCGCGCGACAATCCTTTTAATTTATCTTCATCTGCTTATAATGATTAGACATGAAACATGACTTTACTTTATGCTAAACGTAGTGTCTACATTAATGCCTTTCAATTGAGCGAGTGGTCTAATTCATAATAATGTAACGTGATCGTTTCTCGACTGTCTTTTCCTCTTTCTCTCTTAACCGTAATTGCGAGCCCGCGTGGAACGTCTGTTTACTTACTGCATTCTATTGTATGGTGTACTGTTCTTTTGTATTAAATATGTGGATGTATGTATGTTTGCGCTCGCATAGAGAACGATCCGGTCGGAGAACCCGAAGAACTCGCAGGAGAAGCCCCGGAGCAGCAGTCGGTTGGTGGAGGCAAGTGTCCCTCGACCTATCTCTGTCCTATTCATTCTTTAATTCACCTCCCGCATTACACATTAGTACCTAAGGATTTACTAGCTTTTGTTATCCATGTCCTTGTTTACCTATTTGGGTTGGATTATTATTGTTTAGCTTTATGCTATTGCTCAACTTTAATCAATGAACATGATGAGAATTATCAATGAAATGTTGTTTTCCCCTCTTTTATTATGATGTTATATTTGTGGCCTTCAAGGGGGCTCGAGCGGTTTCTCGAGTGCCTCTCTGTAAGGACCTGTTCGTTGGATGACCGCCCGGGAAAACAGTGCAACCATGAGGGTGGAGTGGGACGCCCTTAGCTGAATAATTAGAGAAACTGAGGTGTAGTTCGCTTCGCCGTCGTGCCGTCAATGGGGCTCGGTGTATGCGGCTCACTCTGCCAAGGTTGGTTTGCCCCTTGGGGAGGAGTGCGGTACATTTAGGAAACCTAACGGGCGGCTACAGCCTCAGGGAATCTTTGTAAAGGCTACGTAGTGAGACCCTGCCTATTCACCTTGGTAGTGTTTAAGGGTTTGATCGGCCCGAGGCAAGAGGGAATCACGGCTTGTGGGTAAAGTGCACAGCCTCTGCAGAGTGTTATGAAACTGATATATCAGCCGTGCTCGCGGTTATGAGCGGCCAAGGGAGCTCCAGTGATTAGTGGTACTTGATCAGAGATGTTCGAATTACAGGTGACAATGAGACTAATGGTTCTTGGTTTTGACTCTGGTAATGGTAAGTGGTACTCTTTCTGTTTGGAAAGGAGTACATTTGGGTTAATAATGTGGGTTAACTCTAAAACATGGCTTTTTCTACTAGTAATAATAATCTGACCAACTAAAAGCAACTGCTTGACTTATCCCCACATAAAGCTAGTCCACTACAGCCAAACAAGACACTTGCTGAGTATGTTGATGTGTACTCACCCTTGCTCTACACACCAAACCCCCCCCCCTGGCTGTCCGCATTGCAACCACTGCTCAGGAGAAGATGAAGCCGTGGAAGGAGACTTCCAGGAGTTCCAAGACTACGACGAGTTCTAGGCGTGGGTTAGCGGCAACCCCTAGTCGGCTGCCTGTGAAGGTCGCGTTTATCTACTTTTCTTTTCCGCACTTTGATTATTGTAAAGACTATGTGGATGTCTTAGACATATGATGTAATCGACTATTTTTCCCTTTTTAATAGTATTTGAGCACTGTGTGATGATGTCCATGTTATGTAACTGCTGTGTACGTGAATTGCTGATCCTGGCACGTACATGGTTCACATTCGGTTTGCCTTCTAAAACCGGGTGTGGCATAGGTGGTATCAAAGCCGTGCTGACTGTAGGACCGCTAACCTAGAGTAGAATGGTCGTTCTAAGGATTATAGACCTCTGTCCCTGCCTTGACTTTGGTATCCCTTCAAAAGTTGGTCATATCGACCAAACCTATGTTCTACTATATATTATACCTTGCTGAAAATTGTGTTTTATTCTAATCCTTCATTTATTTATGGTTCATTACTTGCTGGTCATACTAGTTCTGTTCTCACTCTTTTGCTTGCGGTGTCTTTTGTAGATGGCTCGTCTTAGACACACCGCACGGAAGTCTGTCATCCCCTTCTTACCCTCTCGTCTCGCGGAGCGTCCGCTTCGCCGTCCCGTGGCCGGTCAGTCCTTCCACTTGGAGAGGCTGCACCATCGCCTGCATGAGGAGCAGGAGCGTCGACGACAGGAGCAGCAGGGCTCTTCTTTCTCGCTCTAGCAGGAGATAGAGTCTGTTAGGAGCTGCTCCCTCGTGCTCCCCCTGGAGGCGCCCCCTGCACCACCACTGAGCGCCGCAGCCCCTGGAGTAGCTGCTGGAGGAGACCCAGACGACGGAGGTGGCGACAGCAGCTCGAGCCACGACGCCGACTTTTCTGCCGACCAGGAGCCGGAATGATGGGTTGCTCGACCCATCACTCACGACGCTGCTCGCGGGTGTCACTTCCACGATGCGCTCGACACCCTGCTACGTCGGGCACTTGACTGGCGTACTTGGTCTATCGAGTATCGCTGTGTGGTCTTCCAGCATAGTCGTGGGGTCTACCCCAACCGCTGGGAGGCGACCTGCTTGGTGTGCCGTCCAGAGAACAGTCTCTGGGGTGCTGAGGTCTGCTCAGAGCACTATTCCATCTCTGAGCGGGACTCAGCTGAGGCAGCCTTGCAAGATGTCGCACGGCGTGCGCTTTCGCACTACTGTTCAGTGCTCGGTGGGGTAGCTGATGGTCTCAACCTGAAGTACTAACCCCGCCGTCCATCTGGCAGCACAGGAGGCGTGATTGTCTCACCTGTTGGTGAGGACAATCCTAGGTTGAGTAGCACAGTCAACCTAGCCACCGTGCTAAACACGGAGCTGGACCATGCATTAGATCAGCTGAGTAGGGCTTGTGATGAGATCGCCCAGCTGCGGGCTAAGCGCGCGGAACGTCGTCACCTTGATGATGGTTCCCCCGCTCCCGTCGGGACTCAGCACCCGTACCGCTCACCTCGGCGTGGACACCAGTCTTATGGCAACCCCAACTGCAAGACTAAGATAAATTTAGAGCCATAGATCGTTAGAGTCGGATCCTGTAATTAATACAAAAAATATACATAGAAGCTACAGTCTTAGCATTAGTCTCGCTTTTAATTAGTCTTAGTTAGACAGGGTAGTTTGCTATATCCTGTGCATTTGTGTTTGTCATGATGAACTATGTTTGATTTGGATCTTTGTAATGACTGTCACCAGGATGTGGGTATCCCCTACATTTTGGTTTACCTGTTATATGTTAATGGAGTTAGCTATTTAGTTGGGAAGCCTTTTATTCCACTTTCCTCTTTATCTGGGAAGCTGTGTTTGTCTGTGTTGGAGATCAGTGAAGATGCTCATCTGTTCAGCGTTGTGGAGAATTCTATACTCTTTTCTTATGCTGCAAGATTTGCAAGATCAGTTCTGTTGTGTGGTTGCATTCTGCAGATGTCAGAAAACAGGCACAGAGGAAGAAGGCGTGCTCAGCAGGAGCGGCCAGCTTAGCAGGATGAGGTACCCCAGCAACAGCACCTGCCGCCCCCGCCCCCGATGTCCATCGAGCAGATGTTTCTGATGCAGACTTAGGCAGTTCAAGCTATTGGTCAGACCCTGGCTGCTATTCAGCAGCAGCAGCAGCCACCACCTCAGCCTCAGATGCCCAAGGACAAGCGTGCTGAATTCATGAGAGGTCATCCCCCAACGTTTGCTCACTCTTCTGACCCCATGGATGCTGAAGACTGGCTAAGCACTGTGGAGCGGGAGTTGCATACCGCTCAGTGTGATGACAGGGAGAAAGTCCTATATGGTCCCCGTCTGTTGAGAGGAGCAGCTCAGTCATGGTGGGAGTCTTATCTCGCCACCCATGCCAACCCCGACACCATCACCTGGGAAGAGTTTAGAGTTAGCTTTCGTCAGTACCATGTTCCTGCAGGTCTGATGACAGTGAAGAAGGAGGAGTTCCTGGCCCTCAAGCAAGGGTCATCGTCTGTCGGTGAGTACCAGGACAGGTTTCTACAGTTGTCTCGCTATGCACCTGAAGATGTCAACACCGATGCCAAGAGATAGTATCGTTTCCTAAGAGGCTTGGTTGACCCTCTGCAGTATCAGCTAATGAATCATACCTTCCCGATATTCCAGCACCTAATTGACAGAGCAATCATGACAGAGAGGAAGCGTAAGGAGATGGAGGATCGTAAGCGCAAGATCAGTGGACCCCAACCTGGAAGCAGCAATCGTCCTCGTTTCTCAGGCAATCAACCTCAGCAGTTCAGGCAGAACCAGCGTCCACCTCAGCAGCAGCAGCAGTTCCAAAGGCAGTATTCTCAGCATTAGTATCAGAATCGTCAAAAGAATCAGTCCGGAGGAGGTCAGTTCCAGAGGCAGAATCAACAGGCACCTCGTCTTCCTGCCCCAGCAAACCAGCAGAATAATCAAGCAGCAACAGCTCAGGTTGGAAACAGAGCATGTTTCCACTGTGGAGAGCAAGGCCATTGGGTGATGCAATGTCCAAAGAAGGTAGCCCAGTAGCAGTCAGGCCCCAATGCCCCAGCAAAGCAGAATGTGTCTCAGCCTAGAGCAAGCAACCGCTCTCAGCCACACTATAATCACGGGAGACTGAACCACTTAGAGGCTGAAGCAGTTCAGGAGACCCCCGGCATGATAGTAGGTATGTTCCCAGTCGACTCCCATATTGCAGAAGTGTTATTTGATACTGGAGCAACACATTCTTTCATTACTGCATCATGGGTAGAAGCACATAATCTTCCAATTACTACCATGTCAACCCCCATTCAAATTGACTCAGTCGGTGGTAGAATTCGAGCCGATAGCATTTGTTTGAATGTAAGTGTGGAAATAAGGGGGATAGCGTTTCCTGCTAACCTCATAGTAATGGGTACTCAGGGAATAGATGTCATCCTAGGGATGAATTGGCTAGATAAGTATCAGGCAATTATCAGTTGTGATAAGAGGACAATCAAGTTGGTGTCCCCACTAGGAGAGGAAGTGGTGATCGAGTTAGTCCCGCCTGAGCCAAAGAAAAGAAGTTGTTATCAGATGGTTGTCGATAGCAGTGAAGCAGACCCAATTGAGAGTATCAAGGTTGTGTCCGAGTTCCTAGATGTGTTCCCATAGGACTTACCAGGTATGCCACCAGAGCGGAAAGTTGAGTTTGCTATAGAGCTTCTTCCTGGAACTGCCCCTATCTTTAAGAGAGCTTACAGAGTATCTGGGCCAGAGTTGGTTGAGCTTAAGAAGCAGATCGATGAGTTGTTAGAGAAAGGTTACATCTGGCCAAGCACCTCGCCTTGGGCCGCCCCTGTCCTATTTGTGGAAAAGAAAGATGGCACCAAAAGGATGTGTATCGATTATCGAGCTCTGAATGAGGTCACCATCAAGAACAAGTACCCCTTGCCCAGAATAGAAGATCTGTTTGACCAGTTGAGAGGAGCCAGCGTGTTCTCCAAGGTAGATCTAAGGTCAGGATATCATCAGCTCAGGATCCGACCTTCAGACATTCCGAAGACGGCATTCATTACCAAGTATGGGTTGTATGAGTTCACTATGATGTCTTTCGGTCTAACAAATGCACCGGCCTTCTTCATGAACTTGATGAATAGTGTATTCATGGACTATCTTGACAAGTTTGTGGTGGTATTCATTGATGATATTCTGATATATTCCCAAAGCGAAGAAGAGCATGCAAGTCATTTGAGGATGGTATTGCAGAGATTGCGAGAGCACCAGTTGTATGCAAAGTTGAGCAAGTGTGAGTTCTGGATCATTGAAGTCCTGTTCTTGGGTCATATAATCAACAAAGAGGGATTGGTTGTGGATCCGAAGAAAGTGGCAGACATTCTGGACTGGAAAGCGCCAACAGATGCTCGAGGGATCAAGAGCTTCATTGGAATGGCCGGATATTATCGGCGATTCATTGAAGGGTTCTCAAAGATTGTGAAACCAATGACAGCTTTGCTAGGCAACAAAGTTGAGTTCAAGTGGACCCAAAAATGTCAAGAGGCCTTTGAAGCGCTGAAAGAGAAGTTGACTACAGTGCCTGTCTTAGTCTTGCCTGATGTGCACAAGCCCTTCTCGGTGTATTGCGATGCTTGTTATACTGGTTTGGGATGTGTGTTGATGCAAGAGGGAAGAGTTGTGGCTTACTTGTCCCGACAGCTGAAGGTTCATGAGCAGAATTACCCAATCCAGGACCTAGAGTTGGCAGCAGTGGTTCACGCATTGAAGACATGGAGGCACTATCTGTATGGACAGAAATGTGATGTTTACACAGACCATAAGAGTCTGAATTACATATTCACTCAGTCAGAGCTGAATATGAGGCAAAGAAGATGGTTAGAGTTGATCAAAGACTATGAGTTGGAGATCCATTACCATCGAGGCAAAGCGAATGTAGTGGCAGATGCTTTGAGCAGGAAGAGTCAAGTCAATCTGATGGTCGCTCGTCCGATGCCTTATGAGTTGGCCAAAGAGTTTGATAGGTTGAGTCTCGGATTCCTGAATAATTCGCGAGGAGTCGCAATTGAGTTGGAACCTACCCTCGAGCGGGAAATCAAAGAAGCGCAGAAGAATGATGAGAAGATCAGTGAGATCCGGCGACTGATTCTGGAAGGCAAAGGCAAAGATTTTCGGGAAGATGCAGAAGGTGTGGTATGGTTCAAAGACCGCTTGTGCGTTCCCAATGTCCAGTCTATTCGGGAGTTGATTCTCAAGGAAGCTCATGAGACAGCCTATTCGATTCACCCTGGAAGTGAGAAGATGTATCAGGATCTGAAGAAGAAATTCTGGTGGTACGGAATGAAGAGGGAAATCGCAAAGCATGTGGCTATGTGTGATAGTTGTCGGCGGATCAAGGCAGAGCACCAGAGACCAACTAGATTGTTGCAACCGTTGCCAATTCCTCAGTGGAAATGGGATGAAATCGGTATGGACTTCATAGTCGGATTGCCTCGCACTCGAGCCGGCTACGATTCCATTTGGGTAGTGGTGGATCGCTTAACCAAGTCAGCCCACTTCATACCTGTCAAGACCAACTACAGCAGTGCAGTATTGGCAGAGTTGTACATGTCTCGGATCATTTGTCTTCATGGTGTGCCAAAGAAGATAGTGTCAGACAGAGGAACGCAGTTCACCTCTCATTTCTGGCAGCAGTTGCATGAAGCCTTGGGCACACATCTGAATTTCAGTTCAGCTTATCACCCGCAGACAGATGGTCAGACCGAAAGAACCAATCAAATCCTTGAAGACATGTTGAGAGCCTGCGCGTTGCAAGATCAGTCTGGATGGGACAAGCGATTGCCTTATGCAGGGTTCTCCTATAACAACAGTTACCAGGCCAGTTTGAAGATGTCACCATTCCAGGCGCTTTATGGAAGGAGTTGTAGAACTCTGTTGCAATGGGATCAGCCTGGAGAAAAGCAAGTGTTCGGGCCAGACATTTTACTAGAAGCTGAAGAGAACATCAAGATGGTTCGAAAAAATTTGAAGATAGCGCAATCAAGGCAGCGAAGTTATGCAGACACAAGAAGAAGAGAGCTGAGTTTTGAGGTTGGAGATTTTGTCTATCTGAAAGTGTCGCCAATCAGAGGAGTCAGAAGGTTTGGAGTCAAAGGCAAGCTAGCACCCCGCTACATCGGTCTGTATCAGATTCTCGCAAAGCGTGGAGAAGTGGCCTATCAGCTCTGTTTGCCAGAAGGCTTGTCCGTAGTGCATGATGTCTTTCATGTGTCTCAGTTGAAGAAGTGTTTGCGTGTGCCAGAAGAGCAGTTTCCAGTGGAAGGTCTGGAGGTCCAGGAGGACTTGACCTACATAGAGAAACCAACGCAGATCCTTGAGACGGCAGACAGAGTCACCCGAAGAAAGACCATCAGAATGTGCAAAGTCAGATGGAGTCATCACTCTGAGGAAGAAGCAACTTGGGAGCGCGAAGATGATCTGATGGCTAAATACCCTGAGCTCTTTGGTAGCCAACCCTGAATCTCGAGGGCGAGATTCTTTTAAGGGGGATAGGTTTGTAACGCCCTAAATTTGGGGGTAGAATTTTTTTCTTCTTTTCTGTCACCAAATTCGGGCGTTACTCTCTTTTCTCTTCCTGTTTCGCTCCTCCATCCCAAGTTCAAAGCCAGTAAAGTGACAGGTGTCCGTGTCATGTATGAACAAAACCTAGGTGTCATGGGTGTTGCATCATGCCGACGCACATTTCTTTGTCTGATGTTGCGTGTTCGTCTCGTTCTGTTCCGGTTTTTCAGCTCGCGAGTGGAGTCCGTTTAATGGTCGTGCGTGTCGTGGGTTCCGATCCGCGTTCTGATCCAGTCCAGCCTAGCCCAGCCCGGCCCAGCCCGACCCGGTCCGGCCCACGCGCCCCTGGCGCCCCTGGCCACCCCATGCGTGCCCTCCCCCTCCCCCCCAGATCCATTTGCTTCATTTGATTTCTCCCGCGCAGCAACCTCTCTCTCTTCCACCTCTCCCTCTCTCCCCGTGGTGCCCTAGGGTTTGGAGTCGAGATCGCCGGAATTTGGATCCCCGGAGGTGAGTTTTCCCCTCCCCTTCCTCTCCCTCTCTCTCTCTCCTTCCCCTCCCCTTCTTCTTCCCTGTGCGCCCTCCCCTGCCCCCGTCGTGCGCGCCACTGCGGGCCCCGTCCCGGCCGCGCCCGCCCCCGGTGAGCCGCCCCCGCGCCGCCCCTCGGCCCGCGCGCTCGCGCCCTCCCGCGGCCGCACTGCGCCGCCCCGGCGTCCCCGCGCCCGGCCTCGGCCCCGCCCCGGCAAGCCGCGCCCTACTCCGCGCGCGCTTGGCCCCGGCGAGCCCCCTCCTCTCCCCGCGTCCGGATCGGCCTGCCCCGCCGCGCCCTTCCCCGGCGAGCCCCTTCCCCCCCGCGTCCGGCCTCGGTTCGGCGAGCCCCGCGCCCCCTCGGCCGCGCCCCGGCGAGCCGCGCCGCGCCCCCCGGTGGCCTCTTCGCGCCCGGCGAGCCGTCCCTGGCCCCGCGCCCGCGGCCCCCTGCCCGCCGCGCCCTCGCCTCGCCGAGCCCGCCCCGTCGCGAGCCCTCGCTCCCCGGCCGTGCCCCGGCGGCTGCGCCCTCGTCGCGCGCCCAAGCGGCCGTGCCCAGCCCCGCGCCCCACCCTCGGCCGTGCCCCTGCCCCGGCGACTTGCGTCTCGCGTGCCTCACGGTTCGCGTGCCTTCGGCACGCGTAACGTGCTTTCGCACGTGCGACCGTAGTCGCACTGCGCTTAATCTCGTTTTAATCTATTTAAAATTGTTTAGTCGACGTGCTGTGTCACGCGCTTCGTCGCGCGACGATTCTTTTAATTTACAAATATTAGTGTGCTGCGTCGCGCGCTTCGTCGCGCGACGATCCATTTTGATTTCAGGTTGTTTATTGTGTGACGTCGCGCGTCCAGTCGCACGACGTTTCACTTTAAGCCCAACTCTGTCGACGTGTGCCGTCGTGCGTTTCGCCGCGCGACGCTCAACGTCTCTTTATAATTAATGCAAGTGTCTCGTCGTGCGTTCTGTCGCACGATGAGTCGTTAATTTCTTAATTCGATTTAGAGTGCTATGTCGCGCGTCTCGCCGCGCGACAATCCTTTTAATATATCTTCATCTGCTTATAATGATTAGACATGAAACATGACATTACTTTATGCTAAACGTAGTGTCTACATTAATGCCTTTCAATTGAGCGAGTGGTCTAATTCATAATAATGTAACGTGATCGTTTCTCGACTGTCTTTTCCTCTTTCTCTCTTAACCGTAATTGCGAGCCCGCGTGGAACGTCTGTTTACTTACTGCATTCTATTGTATGGTGTACTGTTCTTTTGTATTAAATATGTGGATGTATGTATGTTTGCGCTCGCATAGAGAACGATCCGGTCGCAGAACCCGAAGAACTCGCAGGAGAAGCCCCTGAGCAGCAGTCGGTTGGTGGAGGCAAGTGTCCCTCGACCTATCTCTGTCCTATTCATTCTTTAATTCACCTCCCGCATTACACATTTATACCTAAGGATTTACTAGCTTTTGTTATCCATGTCCTTGTTTACCTATTTGGGTTGGATTATTATTGTTTAGCTTTATGCTATTGCTCAACTTTAATCAATGAACATGATGAGAATTATCAATGATACGATGTTTTCCCCTCTTTTATTATGATGTTATACTTGTGGCCTTCAAGAGGGCTCGAGCGGTTTCTCGAGTGCCTCTCCGTAATGACCTGTTCGTTGGATGACCGCCCGGGAAAACAGTGCAACCATGAGGGTGGAGTGGGACGCCCTTAGCTGAATAATTATAGGAACTGAGGTGTAGTTTGCTTCGCCATCGTGCCATCAATGGGGCTCGGTGTATGCGGCTCGCTCTGCCAAGGTTGGTTTGCCCCTTGGGGAGGAGTGCGGTACATTTAGGAAACCTAACGGGTGGCTACAGCCTCATGGAATCTTTGTAAAGGCTACATAGTGAGACCCTGCCTATTCACCTTGGTAGTGTTTAAGGGTTTGATCGGCCTGAGGCAAGAGGGAATCACGGCTTGTGGGTAAAGAGCACAACCTCTGCAGAGTGTTATGAAACTGATATATCAGCCGTGCTCGTGGTTATGAGCGGCCAAGGGAGCTCCAGTGATTAGTGGTACTTGATCAGAGATGTTCGGATTACAGGTGATAATGAGACTGATGGTTCTTGGTTTTGACTCTGGTAATGGTAAGTGGTACTCTTTCCGTTTGGAAAGGAGTACATTTGGGTTAATAACGTGGGTTAACTCTAAAACTTGGCTTTTTCTACTAGTAATAATAATCTGACCAACTAAAAGCAACTGCTTGACTTATCCCCACATAAAGCTAGTCCACTACAGCCAAACAGGACACTTGCTGAGTATGTTGATGTGTACTCACCCTTGCTCTACACACCAACCCCCCCTAGGTTGTCTGCATTGCAACCACTGCTTAGGAGAAGATGAAGCCATGGAAGGAGACTTCCAGGAGTTCCAAGACTACGACGAGTTCTAGGCGTGGGTTAGTGGCAACCCCCAGTCAGCTGCCTGTGAAGGCCACGTTTATCTACGTTTCTTTTCCGCACTTTGATTATTGTAAAGACTATGTGGATGTCTTAGACATATGATGTAATCGACTATTTTTCCCTTTTTAATACTATTTGAGCACTGTGTGATGATGTCCATGTTATGTAACTGTTGTGTACGTGAATTGCTGATCCTGGCACGTACATGGTTCGCATTCGGTTTGCCTTCTAAAACCGGGTGTGGCCGATGTGGGGTAGTTGAGGATCCGAAGGATCAAATGGTTAGGTTTTATGGGGGATTGAGGCGGGAGATTTAGGATATTGTTGATTATAAAGAATATCATTCTATACAACGCTTGTTCCATCTTTCTATGTTGGCAGAAAAAGAATTGCAGGGTCATCAACAGCGGAGGAGCAGCACCTTCGCGCCACGACAGCCACCGGCGCCAGCCAAGGTGTCATCCTCTTCGGGCGTACGGATGTCCACACCTTCCTCCACCAGTGGCACACGCAGCACCGCACCTTCGGCATCACAGGGACACGACAACAACAAGTCCTTGGTGCCTCCAGGTGTTGCAGCAAAACCTGCTACGACCACCTCTTCCACAGGCCGCTCCTCCGACATCAAGTGCCACCGCTGCCAGGGACTTGGCCATATGCAGCGAGATTGCCCCAGCAAACGGTCATACATTGCTACTGGTGATGGTGGGTATGTTAGTGCTTTTGATATCACTACTAAAAAATCACCTTCTTGCAATGGGTAAAAATTGTTGCGATAGACCATAAATCATTGAGATAGGCACCAATTGCGATAGAACAACTGTCGTTGCCTGCTGTTGCAGAAAACAGAGTGGCAATAGGCTATAGGAACAATTTTACATTCTGTTGCAATTACTACATCTTTTGCAACGTATTCAAGTGTTGCAATAGTTCGTTGTTACAATGGACTGTTCTGTTGCAATAAGTTATATTGCAACATTTACGATAGTTGCCAAAAACTCTATTGCCACAACATATTTTATGGTAATAAGTGTTAATGCCACGTTTAAATCTATTGCAAATGGCTTTGTTACAACAAGATGCTTCGTGGCAACAAAACACTAGTGCCACACAAGTGACTCGTGGCAACTAGATGTATTGACATGCAAATAATTTTGTTGCATTTGATCATTTTGCAACATAATGTGTCTCGTGGCTATATGACCTTTTTACTATAAAAATTATCTTTGGTAAGAACCGTTATAACAACAACAAAAAATATCGTAACTAATGATGTAGCAACAAAGAGAAAAGGTTGCGACTACTGATGTCCCAACGAAATAGATCCATGGTAATTACATCTTATTGCAACAAAAAAATCATTGCAGCTGAACCATACAACAACCAATAAAACCGTTGCATTTACATATATTCAAACCCACAATTTATACGACAATGCATTTTGCATTTCTATTGGGTATAAAATGTTATGCAAAAGAATTATATTTTACATCTGTAATGTCAGAACCAAAATTGACAACCATAATATTTGTCTCCTGTCTCATATATTAACTGTATCCATATCGTAAGTTGTAACAAATAGGTTGCACCAAATAAATAGTGGCCAAATACAAATTAATTTGATAACATAGCTCAAAATCACAACATCCTCATACTAGCTTGGATTGTGATAACATAGATAATAAACTACTTAGGACTAGCAAATTATTGGAAGTTTTTTTGCCATCATGTACCCCTCCATCCCCTCCATTGATGCAAGCGATGGTTAGCTAGGCTGACAGAGATATCACGACGACAAGGAACCTGTTGGAAGTGTTCAAAACAATAATTAGTAAAGCTACAATAACTTGGTTAATCATTAGTGGAAGACTACAACTGTAGTTCCTACAGTTACAGTAACTTGGTTAATCATGTAGTTGCTCTCTAAGTAGATTCCAAATTCTTTGTAAGAACTAAACCTTTTATATAGCACAACTCCTAGCAAGCAGCATTAGCAGCAACCATCAGCAAGCACAAGGAGCAACACGCAACATGCAGCAAGCAACAGCAACAACATGCAGCAGCATGCAGCCAGCAGCGGCAAGCAACAAACAGCAGCACGCAGCAAACAGGAAGCACGCAGCAGCAAGTGCTCTACTCTATCTCTACCAGAGAAGGCAGCTGCAGCACCAGCCTAACAAGAGCGAAAACAAACTACCGAATAAGCGTGCTGCACAGAGCCACAGACATGTGTACTGCTCCTGTGTTAACTAAAACCTGTTTAGGCTACTAAAATCCATTGCATGCACAACTACAAAAGAAATAAAAATAGATTGTGGACATACCTTAAACACACTTTGATAGAGCTTCTTAAGTTGATCTACCTTGCTTCTCGCTTGCACTTGCGGATTGTACCTATTATCATATTCAGGATTACAAAAACAAAACTATCAAAGGAATGTTGTAAAACAGTTTATATGATCATAATGCATGAACATTTGCATTCCATACACATTCGCTTCTTTTGTTGCCCCTTGCCTGCACACGTCTTGTCACAGCATTCCTTAGAGTGTAAGAGCTAATATAGTTTGCTAGCATTTTGTCTTTCTTATTGTTTGTGTCTGGGGTACGAACGTTGTTTACACTACTTGGTGCAGGTGCAGGAGGATCAGCTGGGATGAGTTCAGGAAGTTTAGTAGGGACAACAGGAGAAGGATCGATTAGAGTGGTGCTTTCATGGTTGCTCTGCATTAAACAATTGATCAAACAATTTATGTTGCAAAAGTTTCTAATAGCAATGGTGGTAAAAATACAAATATCAAATTTTATACCTGTTGTGCTACAGCAGCAAGGGCAACAACCATTTCTTGCCTCATTTCTTCTCTAAGCACTTGTCTTTTTCTTTCTTCTTCTTGCAGTGCTTGCATTTTCCTGTAGTATTCTTTCTCGTTCTGCAACTTCACATGCAAGTTTTTCATTTAACGATAGGACCTGACTTTCGAGTTCAATGTTCTTTTGGTTGGTTGCAACCGTGGCACGAGCTTGTTCGAGGAACTTTGATTCCATCACTTGACTTCTTGTTGGATATCTTTATAGGTACCCATGACCATGAAGTCTGTTTGCCTTACATCCTGTTGTTTCCTTGAATGTTGTTTGGAAAATAGCATTTTCCTCTTCTCTTGTTAGATCAAATCTTTCTTTTTGATACATTTTCTCAACAATTTTCTTAGCTGCCTTCTCCTAAAAAGAACAATATAGTTCAAGTTAGCTCAATTCAAATAAGAATTCATGCCTAGTATTTTAAAGTATGTTTTAGTAGTAAGCTTTGTGATTTACTCACATAAATACCACGTGAAGCCTCTTCTGGCCATTCATCATTTTTACAATGAGTAATCATCCAAAGGGATAGATCGTTTGGTTCTATACCAGTTTCTGGATCTCTTTGTAATGTGAAGAATGTATCATACAAGTTTGTCATTAATCATGGAAAATAAAGTAGTGGTCATATCATTACCTATTGAAAGCTTATTTGGGAAAAAGTTCTAGAACCCATTATATGCTTTGTTCTTTGTTTCTAACATTTTCCGAGTTCCGTCTACTTATTTCCTAGAAAATAATAATAGTTAGAAATGAATTAATAAATAAATCGCTAGAATCATCCATATTATGCAAGTGCCAATCGTTAAAGTAAAGGAAATGAAATAGCAAACCTGGAATTTCTCAAATTCAAAATACAACATCATGTAATGCCACTCGACGATGTCTACATCTTCAGGCTTGTTTTTCATCCTTTCAGCATAACTGTTGTATGCCTTGTATGTTGAGCTTAACGTTGATCGCCATCCTTTGTATCTCTCCTTGGCAATAGACCAGATCTTTTCATGCGTGTCCTCATTGCTTGGAAACTCTCACCTTCACTGTTTCAGTTTTGGTATAAAGAGAAGGTTAATTGTCTAGTAATTTGGGAATAGTAGACCATATCTCAGTAGATCATACCAAACAAAATTTGATATGGCTTGATCTCGAGTGAAGTAGCAATGCCAGAGCATGCTAGACAACTAATATTTCTAGCTAACTATTATTAGTTACCTAATAGTTAGCTGGCTCAAGTAAAGAAATTTCACATACCAGTACGTCAGAGGCTATAGAAGATCTAACATTGAGCTCTACATCTTTCCACTTTTTCACTCCAATGAGTGGTGCCTTTTTCTTTGTAAACAATACGATTTCATCCACAAAAGTGCGAGCGTTTGGTCCTACGGGACCTCCAAGCTTAGATGAAAATTCAATCTTAAGTATGTGATCATCGTTCTTGATTCGCTTGGTGGCTGCTGCTATACCCTTAAGGGTACCACACCCCTCCTTTTTGAAGACTCTATCGTTATCTACATATATACCAATAACATCTGAATGGGTAGAAATATTCAAAGTAGAAGATTGCAACATTTGAATAAAAATCACTCTTAGTAAAATATACCAGGATCTCTTTTCCTATGACGTCTAGCATGAGATGGCCAATTAGAAGTAGGTTTGTTGCTGCCGTGAATTTGTCACACCCGGGTTTTAGGGGTCCAAAACTCGGGCGTGAACATAATCACCAGGTGTGCTGGGACCAAGTCTCACACATATGATGAATCATGGCACAGGATCGAATGTCACATCTTTACTACTTAACAAGAATTCTATACAAAATAAGTAATTACATTATAAGGAGACAACGGTCCAGCAACCCAAAGTTGACCGGGAGACGACGGCCTAGACCTCTCACGAACACATCACAGCATCCTCCAAGCGCCTCATCCTGTGGTACCTGTTCTTGACCTGTGGGGGGTGTGAGACAGCAAGAGTGAGCTCACATACGTTCATAGCTCAACAAGTTGTGGGGAATAATGCGCATGAACTCGCCAAAGGTGGAAGCTCACGTGAAGTGTCAGGCTTACTGTTGGGGGCTTGTTCTCAAATGCTATGAATCAAGAACAAGACAACACGAAGATGTTAAGTATTAAATACCCTTCGTCCGCTGAAGCATTATCTCCTCAAGGGTTTAATGAACTTCGGACGAAGGATATAAACATAATATAACGAAGGTTACGAAGGAAAAGAAAACCTTTGTTAAGTTGATAAATGAGTAAACAGAATAAACATATATATAAAATGTGCAAGTAATAGTACCAGCATTATCATCAATACATTTCCATTATTAAATTCATGAAAACGAATTACAAATGTACCTTCAGACTGATGTAAGGAAAAAGTACAAATCGTGATGCGAAAAGACGTATGCCCAGTCAGCGTGAACAGTACGGGAGTACTGTTCACCTATTTATAGGCACGGGACGCAGCCCGTGTAAAATTACATTGATGCCCTTTACACTTATCAATAACTCTATAGTAATTCTTCGAGGTCCAATTTGGCTTTTCATCTTTAAGTCGGTTCCTCTTTTCTGTCATTATGCCGAAGCTTTTCTGCATATGACTTCATGATCGTCTTATCCTTCGTCATGTTCGCTTTTCATTCCAGCTTCGTCTTAAACATGCCCTTGTATATTCGCGACCTGACTCCGAAGGTGACTAATCCGAAGGTGCCTGTTCACATTTTGCACTTGGAAAACATTGTCAAACTGTGTTTTTGAGGACCTTCGTGAGCCGAAGGTCCCCAACACTTACCAAAGAGGATGGTTGAAGCTGAGCATTGCTTTTAAAGTTGGTCAAAATTTTATTAGCAATTACTAAGTATAAGTAAATACCAACCCAATTAAGTAATAGAACAAAAGTAACAACATCACCTGCGATGCAATGCATATGACATATTGAATTTAGTTCCATAAATTAATCATGTGAGGGTCCGAGCTGCTCATGACTGTGAGCACGGCTGATATACCAGTTTTGCACTCTGCAGAGGTTACGCATCTTTACCCACAAGTCATGTTACCCATCTGCCAAGGGATCGCGACTTCCCATACACCTCTACCGAGGAGGCGAGGCAGGGAAACACTACGAGGCCTTTACAAAGTTCCACTAGCTTCAGAAAACCCGCTACAGTTTATAGGAAGCTCTAATGCAGGGACCTCTCGCATGACCGCCATCGCAGCAAAATCATCCAAAGGGCCTCCCTACACTGACCACTCCCCTACTGCCCTTGCCCCTTTCGGGTAAGGTAGTCTTCCACTAGCTTTCCTAATTAATCAGCCAAGGGCGTCCCATTAAACCCTTGTGGTAGCACTGTTTTCCCGGGTGGTCGCTCCATGTTCCAATTAACATAATGATCTTATCATGAACAGTAATAATAAATAGATAATAAAAGTGTGATCATGAATAATGTATCTTCATACCCAAAATCACATAAAGCACTAGCAAGTACTACCCAAAAAGTTCAGTGGTAAACAAGGTATAAAGATAGACAAACTAGGGTAACCTATTGGGTCCCATCAAAATTAACCTATGCGGATCATTATGATTAATTAGAACATGAGTGGGTAAAAAGAAGTGATCAAGGGCACAACTTGCCTGGGACTTTAGATTCCAGGTACCAGGATGATCTTCAGGTGGCTTGTGACCTCACGCTAGTCGTAGCAATACAAACAAACATGGTATAGACATAATTAACATTACACCAAACATAAGAACAAACTGCAAAATAATAATATACACGATGCTACGAGATCGTGGAAACAAGATTATTAAGTTATGAATTTCTGAAATTATTTAGTGCTTAGAATAGATTAATCCAAATGAACAATTTTAATTCAAGTTTCATGGCTAAACAAAGGTATTAGGTGATAAACAGTATTAAAAGAAAATTAATGCAACTGGAACGGATCAATTTTGAGTTAAAACGGATTTAATATGAATTAAACAAGTTTTTAGATTTATTTTTATACTAAAAACCCATTTTCTTTATTACTTCGGAATTTTCTAAGGGTTCTGGACTGGGGACACGATTTCTAGAGAGCCCAAGGTCAGATCTACAAAACTCCCAAGACACAGCCAGACCTGCTGGTGGACCGCGGGTTGATTGTATAAGAGTGCAGGGGCTTATTTGGGAAAGGGTCGGGTGAAGGGGTATGTTTAAAGCTGAGCCGTCTGATTCTGAATCTAGGGACCGGATTAGATCTCTTTTACCCGAATCGGTATCCAATCCAGGCCGCCCGATAAGGGATCAACGGTTAACATTTAACGAAAGAGCTTATCTGTTGTACTCCGTCCGATCGGGGCTCGATGGTCAGGATCAGATGAGCAAAGAGCTAAAGCGCGATCGGATCATGTCCACTGGATCAGCGATCAACGGCTGTCGCTCTCCCCTCACCTCACCCACACCACACTATCCCCAAGCGGCGGCGCAAGCACAGCATGCGGCGGAGGGCATCGCCGGATAATCTGATGTCATGCCCCACCGCCCCAAACATCGATTCGTTAGACGCAAGATGTGGAGAAGATGATGGGGGATTAGTAGATCGTGTCCTCACCAGAAGCCGTCACACGGAGATCACAGGCCCCGGCTTGCAGTGGTCCAGTAACCACGGCGAGGAACAACCACCGTGTCTGAGAGCTTCCCCCGAAATCCGATGTTGCTGCAAGATTCTATAAGCTCCGACGAAGCCCCTCGAGCAACACACTGGGCTAGAACACCTGCCTAGGCCCGAATTGACGACGACGACGATCCCTCTCCCTTCTTCCTCTCGGCAGCGACATGCGGGGTCTTCCGGTTCTTCGTGATGCAAGATGGCTGAGAGGGGTAAGCAGCATGGGTTTTATACCCTGGTGGGTCGAGTCCGCACCTAGGATTCTGGTTGACCCAACAACCATGCTGAACGAACGCGACCAATATTTCTACGGTGATGAGTTCGTTACGCGACGATGGCGGGTTGAAGACGAGTCTGGCGAACAGGGCCCCACGCGTCAGCGAACGCGGACGACGAGTGGCCCGCAGACATGGCGACCCCATGTGTCAGCGCCAAGTCGCGCAGGGGCCGGCGAGAGGGTTAGTTGGGCCGTGGGGTGGGGAAAGGTTTGGCGGGCCAGAAATAAGGTGGTCGGCCCAGAAAGGTTATAATTCCTTTCTTTTCTTACTTCATTTTTCTTCCTAAATTCAAAATATTCAAGATAAATTCAAATTTCTGATCTGAATTTCAGATTTCAAATCTCAAATATAACATTATTTTAAATGTAAGTCCCCTTTTTTCAATATTATTATTTATTCTCATACTCTTTATTTAATTCTAGGAGTAATAAACGATTATTACAATCGCTTTTCTCATCTTCTATTTTTCCATTCCCCTTTTTGATTTACAAATTTCAAATTCAATTCCAGGATAAAGTTTTAAGAATAAATTTTTATACATACTCAAAATCAATTATGATGCAATAGATATGTATTTATTTTAATTAATTTGTTTGTTTGAAATATGGATCACACTCCTATTACTCCTTTCTCTTATACCAATTTTGGGGCATTACAAATCCTACCCCCCTTAACAGAAATCTCGTCCTCGAGATTTATAAGAAAAGGATTGTATAACGATGTCATCTCAGAACATATGCACACACAAAATCTCAGCATGATGCATACTTTATTAGCAACACATGGGGTCAAATAGACCTTATTATTATCCCTAAAATGGTAAAATTCGAACTACTAGCTAAACTAATATTTAGGTTTTACAAATAGTAAAATATATATATGCATCTATATTTATGTTTATCTCTATTCTTGTTGTTCAATGACTTCTTCACCGACTATTTCATCTTCAACTGGCTCTTCTTCTTGAATTTCCAGTCCACCTGGTTCAGCTTCTACTTCTGCATGATGGGCTTGTCCTCGGTTGACAGATAGGGGCTGACTCTTTCCTGCCGAGGCTTGTCCGTGCTTCATCGGAGCCGGTGTAGTGTAGGCAGATCTATTGGGACAGTAGTTGGCGTAGTGTCCCGGTTGTCCACACTTGAAGCATGCCCTGTTGGTGGTTATGTTAGGAGCAACGGGTCCTGCTGGGGTGCTTGCTTTCGGAGGAGCGGTTGGTGCCTGTTGAGTTTGTTGTCTGGTACTTCCACTAGTTGGTGTACTTGGAGTGGTAGTATAGCGCGGACGGGAACTACTTCCAGCTTGCCCTTGGTTAGCAGCCCTTCTTTTCTCTCCAAATATACTCCTCTTGTTTTCTACAGCAATAGCTTTGTCAAGTAGCCTTTAGAAGGATGGGAATGTGTGCGATACCAGTTGATATTGCAAGGGTCCAATCAAACCGTCCAGAAAAAGCTCCTGCTTTTGCTCATCATCCTCAACATCCCTAGGAGCATATCGAGATAACTGGATGAATTTGTCCCTATATTCACTCACGGACATACTTCCTTGCTTAAGGGATAGAAACTCCTTTCTCTTAATCTTCATGAGCCCAGCAGGAATGTGGTAATTCCTGAATTGAGTGGAAAATTCTGCCCAGGTAATTGTATCGATAACAGCATGAGCAGCGTAGTACACATCCCACCAATCTGCAGTAGGACCAGTAAGACGACCTGATGCGTAGAGTACTTTCTCTCTGTCCGAGCACTGAGCTATGTTGAGCATCTTTTCTACAGACTTTAGCCAGTCATCTGCTTGCAGCGGATCCACGGAGTTGGAGAAGGTTGGTGGTTTGTGGCTCATGAATTCCCGGTGCTTGTCCCGGGGTGGAACTAGTGGTGGAGGTGGAGGCAGTCGCGCTTGTTGCTGTTGCTGTTGCGCCCTTCTTTCTTGACGTATCTCCTCCCGCTCTTGGCGCATCTCCCGACGTGCATCCTCTCTTTCCTGGCGCATTTCCTGGCGTTCTTGCTGCATCTGAGCGCGCATATCTGCCATAGTGTTTGCCATTTGCTGCATCATCCTCATCTGAGCTGCAATCAGTGGGTCAACTCCGCCTGGTGGAGGATTAGGAGGATTCATCTCTGCTGGTTGTGGCTGGGGTTGTCTATATATCCACCGAGTGTGTCGATCAGGAGGCAAATCAATTCCACCACCCCTCCTGGTATTGACCATCTAAGTTAGAAGCATATCGTAAGATAGTTTTGCAAGGGAATCATTTGGTAGGCAGAATGAATAAGCTAATAGTTGGTTATGTACTGAAGATTCTTTGGTAGGGCTTGACCAGATATTTTATGTCAAGACTAGGGTAACTAGTTGTATGAGGTGAATGTCCAAAGGTAAGATAGAATCTGTTAAGATGAGATAGATACGGAATACTAGATATTATTTTTTTAGGGGGATAATCTAGATTGTCTAGTTATCTTATAAATACTATCCTTTATGCCTAGATGTTTATGCAGATGTAATTGTAGACATTACTCCACAACTCATCACACTCAATCAAAAATCCAAATCAAACATGTATCATAAGAACAAGCTTTCAAACACATAGATACCTATAAAAATAGTTTTGTTTTTGTTCCTAAGATTAGGTCTCCTAGTCCTAAGAGTCACTTTAGGTACGGAATTTCAAAGTGTGAAATCCACATTTGTCTTTTAGAAAGAAAAGGTAAGAATAATCAGAGTAAAGCGGAAATAGATGAGCATATATTAAGAAAAGTTTAGAAAGAATCAGAGTAGCAAAGGTAAGTAGATAAGGATTGTCCAGTTCTATCTAGGTTTCGTCCTACAGTCAACATTCCTCTGATACCACTTCTGTCACACCCGGGTTTTAGGGGTCCAAAACTCGGGCGTGAACATAATCACCAGGTGTGCTAGGACCAAGTCTCACACATATGATGAATCATGGCACAGGATCGAATGTCACATCTTTACTACTTAACAGGAATTCTATACAAAATAAATAATTACATTATAAGGAGACAACGGTCCAGCAACCCAAAGTTGACCGGGAGACGACGGCCTAGACCTCTCACGAACACATCACAGCATCCTCCAAGCGCCTCATCCTGTGGTACCTGTTCTTGACCTGTGGGGGTGTGAGACAGCAAGAGTGAGCTCACATACGTTCATAGCTCAACAAGTTGTGGGGAATAATGCGCATGAACTCGCCAAAGGTGGGAGCTCACGTGAAGTGTCAGGCTTACCAAAGAGGATGGTTGAAGCTGAGCATTGCTTTTAAAGTTGGTCAAAATTTTATTAGCAATTACTAAGTATAAGTAAATACCAACCCAATTAAGTAATAGAACAAAAGTAACAACATCACCTGCGATGCAATGCATATGACATATTGAATTTAGTTCCATAAATTAATCATGTGAGGGTCCGAGCTGCTCATGACCGTGAGCACGGCTGATATACCAGTTTTACACTCTGCAGAGGTTGCGCATCTTTACCCACAAGTCATGTTACCCATCTGCCAAGGGATCGCGACTTCCCATACACCTCTACCGAGCAGGCGAGACAGGGTAACACTACGAGGCCTTTACAAAGTTCCACTAGCTTCAGAAAACCTGCTACAGTTTATAGGAAGCTCCAATGCAGGGACCCCTCGCATGACCGCCATCGCAGCAAAATCATCCCAAGGGCCTCCCTACACTGACCACTCCCCTACTGCCCTTGCCCCTTTCGGGTAAGGTAGTCTTCCACTAGCTTTCCCAATTAATCAGCCAAGGGCGTCACATTAAACCCTTGTGCTAGCACTGTTTTCCTGGGTGGTCGCTCCATGTTCCAATTAACATAATGATCTTATCGTGAACAGTAATAATAAATAGATAATAAAAGTGTGATCATGAATAATGTATCTTCATACCCAAAACCACATAAAGCACTAGCAAGTACTACCCAAAAAGTTCAGTGGTAAACAAGGTATAAAGATAAACAAACTAGGGTAACCTATTGGGTCACATCAAAATTAACCTATGTGGATCATTATGATTAATTAGAACATGAGTGGGTAAAAAGAAGTGATCAAGGGCACAACTTGCCTGGGACTTTAGATTCCAGGTACCAGGATGATCTTCAGGTGGTTCGTGACCTCACGCTAGTCGTAGCAATACAAACAAACATGGTATAGACATAATTAACATTACACCAAACATAAGAACAAACTGCAAAATAATAATATACGCGATGCTACGAGATCGTGGAAACAAGAACCACTAAATTCGGAGCTACGATTATTAAGTTATGAATTTCTGAAATTATTTAGTGCTTAGAATAGATTAATCCAAATGAACAATTTTAATTCAAGTTTCATGGCTAAACAAAGGTATTAGATGATAAACAGTATTAAAAGAAAATTAATGCAACTGGAACGGATCAATTTTGAGTTAAAACGGATTTAATATGAATTAAACAAGTTTTTAGATTTATTTTTATACTAAAAACCCATTTTCTTTGTTACTTCGGAATTTTCTAAGGGTTCTAGACTTGGGACACGATTTCTAGAGAGCCCAAGGTCAGATCTACAAAACTCCCAAGACACAGCCAGACCTGCTGGTGGACCGTGGGTTGATTGTATAAGAGTGCAGGGGCTTATTTGGGAAAGGGTCGGGTGAAGGGGTATGTTTAAAGCTGAGCCGTCCGATTCTGAATCTAGGGACCGGATTAGATCTCTTTTATCCGAACCGGTATCCAATCCAGGCCGCCCGATCAGGGATCAACGGTTAACATTTAACGAAAGAGCTTATCTGTTGTACTCCGTCCGATCGGGGCTCGATGGTCAGGATCAGATGAGCGAAGAGCTAAAGCGCGATCGGATCCTATCCACTGGATCAGCGATCAACGGCTGTTGCTCTCCCCTCACCTCACCCACACCACACTATCCCCAAGCGGCGGCGCAAGCACAGCATGCGGCGGAGGCCATCGCCAGAGAAACTGATGTCACGCCCCACCGCCCCAAACTTCGATTCGTTAGACGCAGGATGTGGAGAAGATGATGGGGGATTAGTAGATCGTGTCCTCACCAGAAGCCGTCACACGGAGATCATAGGCCCCGGCTTGCGGTGGTCCAGTAACCACGGCGAGGAACAACCACCGTGTCCGAGAGCTTCCCCCGAAATCCTATGTTGCTGCAAGATTCTACAAGCTCCGGCGAAGCCCCTCGAGCAACACACTGGGGCTAGAACACCTGCCTAGGCCCGAATTGACGACGACGGTGATCCCTCTCCCTTCTTCCTCTCGGCAGCGACACGTGGGGTCTTCCGGTTCTTCGTGATGCAAGATGGCTGAGAGGGGTAAGCAGCATGGGTTTTATACCCTGGTGGGTCGAGTCCGCTCCGAGGATTCTGGTTGACCCAACAACCATGCTGAACGAACGCGGCCGATATTTCTGCGGTGTTGAGTTCGTTACGCGATGATGGCGGGTTGAAGACGAGTCTGGCGAACAGGGCCCCACGCGTCAGCGAACGCGGACGACGAGCGGCCCGCAGACATCGCGACCCCATGTGTCAGCGCCAAGTCGCGCAGGGGCCGACGAGATGGTTAGTTGGGCCGTGGGGTGGGGAAAGGTTTGGCGGGCCAGAAATAAGGTGGTCGGCCCAGAAAGGTTATAATTCCTTTCTTTTTCTTACTTCATTTTTCTTCCTAAATTCAAAATATTCAAGATAAATTCAAATTTCTGATCTGAATTTCAGATTTCAAATCTCAAATATAACACTATTTTAAATGTAAGTCCCCTTTTTTCAATATTATTATTTATTCTCATACTCTTTATTTAATTCTAGGAGTAATAAACGATTATTACAATCGCTTTTCTCATCTTCTATTTTTCCATTCCCCTTTTTGATTTACAAATTTCAAATTCAATTCCAGGATAAAGTTTTAAGAATAAATTTTTATACATACTCAAAATCAATTATGATGCAATAGATATGTATTTATTTTAATTAATTTGTTTGTTTGAAATATGGATCACACTCCTATTACTCCTTTCTCTTATACCAATTTTGGGGCATTACAGAATTTCTTCATCTGATAATATTAGGTCATCATTGCTTTGTCGTTCATACAAAACTACAGATAGCATAGGCATCAGTTACATCTCTAACAATATGTGAAAATATACACTATATGTTAGTACGCTGTAAATAAAAGAAATTACATATATCTGGAAGATCGCCTTGATGCCTTAACCATTCTTTATATGTTTTGATCGTATCCTCCCTAAAGTCATCCATTAAATCTGCACTTAAACAATACGTAAGTTTAACTGTGGAAACTATAACATATCATGTATTTAATGTAATGAGTTTGACATCTTAACTTACTCGTTTCTGGATTATCATGTTCACTCCTTATATGCATCAATCGACACTTCTATAGTTTCTTCATCAACATTTGTTCGCTGCCTTAGACGCTTGATGGGAGTTATGCTTACCTCTAGATCACTGGGTGGATCTTTTGTGAGCACAAAACTTATTTTTCTCTCATCCACGTTATCAGATAGCATGGCCTCTTCTTGGTGGATGTAATCAAGTGCCAATAGCCTGGATCGATCAATGCCACATCGTTTCTTGTAAAACAAGAAGTCCCTCTCAGAATATCCAAGTTTCGATTTTATGTACACCATGTTGTAAAACGCAACATAAGCTTTATCAATATTTACTGTGACAATTCCTTTTCCAGGTTGTGCTCCCATGCAATGGAATTTCAAGGTCCATATCTCACCAGTCAACCTGCCACACAAATATATTCTAAGCAAACAATGACTAAAATAGTGTTGTAAAAGATTTCATTCAACAATTAAGAGGTATGAAAACAATATACTATAATTATGATCTGCGCCAAGGCCAAAGCAGTAGAGAACAATATGGGTAGATAGATTTTTACTTGTTAAGAAGATCAAAGAAGACGTTCTTCCCGGCCATAATCTCGTCCACAATCCATGTACCAAGTTGGCTACCATTGTCGTTGGTGCACAAATGAGCTTCATTGCTTGTCGGCTGCAAACCTCCTTGAGTCATCATCATAGGTTAGGAAAATAAATGCTGACAGGGCAGGGAACGAAAAAATCATGTAAGTATAACAGTGATAGAACATTAGTAACTATCGATTTATGACGCTTTTTGATGAAATTAAAAATGTTTCCCTTCTTTCTGGAACATTAGTAATTTCTTCAGACCCTTTGGATTGGACCACGACCAGAAAATATAAGTAGCACTAGTGGGTTTTGAAAAATATACTACACGCTTGGAAGTAGTAGGAATGTGTCAAGTGAAAGAGACGGTATTGCATTTGCTACCGTAAAAAAACACCATACAATCTCCTACGAACATTGGGGGTGGCGCGTAATTGCTACTACTTGCAAGAAATGGATCTATTCAAAACAACGGCGCTCGGTTCAAAACAACGGCGCTCGATGCTCACCGTACATACGTGCGTGCCTGCTTGGTCCCGGCTGCCTTGTCGCTTGCCGTCGGAGATTAGGGTGTTCCAATCCCGGCTGCCTTGCCGCTTGCCGTCGAAGATTGGGGTGTTCCGATCCCGGCTGCCTTGCCGCTTGCCGTCGGAGATTGGGGGTTCTGGGTTCTGGGTTCATAGGCAATGGAGATTGGGGGCGGCGCTGGAGATTGGGGGTTCTGGATTCGTTGGCAATGGAGATTGGGGGCGGATTAGGAAGGAGGAACGAGGAATGCCTGCCCTTGCACCCTTGCCATTTGGGAACGAAGCTGGACGAGTGGAGGTCTGGTTGCCTGGAGGCTGGAGCTGGTCCGTAGCCCACATCTGTGGTTGACAGGGTGAGTGGCTGGTGGCTAGAACCAGGGAATGTCGTGGTCGAGTGGGCCATGTCAAATTATGCATTGTTGGACCTGTATTCTTGTTGTTCATCCCTACTACTAATTCCGATGCCGGCGAGGAAGCGATCGAGAGGCTCCGACGGGTGCCGCGCGTCTAGCGCCGCGTTGATCCACCGCTTCGAGTCGAAGTCCTCCGCCCCGAACTCCGACGCGTCCACGTCCACCATTTCCGGTGCACGTTGGGAGAAAGCGTGCGGGTTCCCTTCACTGCTTCTCTGTCTCGGCTCCTCGGGTGTCTGCAAGGGAGTAGGGGACGAAGATTTTTTTTCTATTATAAACCTTATTATATAAGGGTCTTTGACACAATCTGTGCTCACGTCGAAAGCCCGCAAAAAAATAGTGCACAGGACAAGCACTCGAACCCACACCCTTTTGCTCCAGAAATTTGAAGATAACCACCAGACCATATGTCAAATTATATTTATAGCCTAGGCGTCGCTATCCATGCTCTCCCGCCTCGTGGCAACGCACGGGAACATACCTAGTACATGAAGAAGGCTGAAGAGGAACGAAGGATGAACTCCCACTGAAGAAACTGAACGAAGGATGGCTTACAGCAATTAGAATAAAAAAGATAGACTAGTAATAGGTGCGGTAATACGCTCTTTTTTGCCTAAATTCAGCACATCACCATTACTAATTATATATTTGTTTAAATTAGTTTTAATTAGGATAAATATGTAGAATATATATGAAGTATTTTATATGACAACGGTAATACATTTACGTAGTATGACTATAGATATTCAAAATGCTGAGTATATTTACATTTAAAAGGATAAAGAGTGGTATTTTTAAGAAAAAGACGTTGGTTTTGGTCTTCGTGGCAAGATATCAATGGTAATACGTTTATGTAGTACGACTATAAATATATGACAATAGTTTAATTCTGAATCTAGTTTGAGTAGGTCTACTCCCGTCAGACCTAGCTGACGGTAGGATCGAGGGTAGTGGACATAGAGGGCAGAGGAAAAGATAGGTCAACGCGACCTATTGGGAAGCGACATCCGGCGACGTGACCTTTGGGTGAGCGGCGATCCGATAGTGGAGGCGAAGGTTATGTCACGCGTATCGGATCTGGCTGCCTCGTTGCACGGGAAATAAAAAAGAGCACGCCGGACCTGACTACCTCGCTATGCGGAAAAGGGAAAAATGAACACGTAGGTGTGAAGGAGTCGACGACAGCTGTGTTTAGGGAGTTGCTATCAAGTTGTTTAGAGAATTATTGAAGTTGCTTAGAACTTCATTTGAACCTGATATCTTTACAAACCACAGTTCTTGAGCCTATAAGAAGAAAAAGGACAAAAGCGATAGCCAAATGATCTTTGCAAACCATTAACAACCGATGATCGCTAAAGCTTGCAACGAAAGGCATCGATTTGTGGGATTTGGACTTTGACGTTAAATTAGATTCTAAAATCAATGCTGCAAAAAGGGAGAGGGAGCACCCAAATTTCATGGAGCCGATAGAAATACCTTCTTCTCGAGCGCGCGAAGGTCACTTCTTCAAGCGCGTGAAGGTCGGATTTCCTTCGTGAAGGCATGGCCAGAACGGATTTTCTCCATAGGAGTAGGAACGAAAATAATTTAACGTGGAAGCTCACCAATTTACAACTACACGAGGAGACCGGGACCAGCCATATATAGGGCGTAAATAAGATATGGAATGTGTTATGCAAACTCGTATTCTTGCTTTTATAGTAGAGCAAGACTCCATGAATTTGGTGATTGTTATGGTGAACACACTCGGAAATGGTCGGCAAACAGTTGACAAACAGTCGGTAATTCATAAATATCAAAAATAGAAATAACATTGGTAATTCAGGAAAGACTTAATTACATTCTCTGTTCTTGTGTTTTTGTTTCAAAATTTTCAATTCCTCTTTTCAGTCTACTAAACACCAATTTGATAGAATTCCCGCGAGCCGTCCCACTTCCCTCTTCATCCGCTCGCTCCGTCTCCCGCACTCCTACCATCCCCTCCGGCCACTCCGACCTTCCGCGGAGGGAGATTCCTTGCTCGGTGGGAATCTCAGGGCGGATTTGAAGACTGTCGGCAAAGATCCATCGAGGAGGCACACGTCACCCTCATCGTCCTCGTCGTCACCGCCTCCACGGCCGAGGCGCCCTTCGTCGTCGAGCACAAGGATCCGCTCTACTGTCCCAAGCTGAGCGTTCAGCGCGTCGCCTTCTCGCTCGACCTCTACAACCAGATCTGCTCGCGTGAGTATCGCTGCTCCCCCTCAGAACCCCCACAACCGATGTTGTTTGTGTAGTATGCTAATTTGGCTCTTCTTTTTTTGGAGATTTGAACGCGCCTTTAGTTGCTAGTCCCCGAACCCTATCCCTCTGCCGTCCTCAAGGAGTAGGTCCACCTGATGCTCCACACCTCGACGTCCCATTGTCGGCTTCCTCTCTCCAGGGTCCAGGCAAGTCCCCGAACCCTATCCCTCCGCCCGTCCCTTAGAGGTGCAGGAGCATATGTGTCATCGTCTTTTGCAATAATAAGGGCCTCATCACCTTCTCTTAGAATCATCATCAGGGTTCATTAACATGTGGTGGCGTAGCTGATTGGATATTCAGTTTGCTGTGATGTTGTCTAGATAATTTAGTCAAGCACACAAAATTTACTCTTAATTGCACTTGAATTCCCACTGTTCTGATGAGAATCTTGTGCCCCTCTTTCTATTTGTGTCAGAGATAACTGGGTGCCCAAAGCCTTGCTGTTGGAAGAGCTCCTCATTTAGGCTTTTGAGCCATCTCAAAAATTTAATGTTATCGATTATAGAATTTTAGATCTCTTTTAACTCTATAATTTTAATATAAAGTTTATCTTCAATCTAATCTTATACATATGAAGAAGTCATAATTTCCTTTTTATCAAAAAAATCAGCCGTTGTCCACTAAAGTCATGACAACCAAAATCTACTGATCAGAACTGGATATGTAATAGTTACACGATTGTACGCATTTGCCTCAATTCAGTGTGTGCCAACCTCGGATAACATCTTTCTCGTATCCAATAGTCTGTGACTTTTCTTTTAAACAAAAAAATCATCATCGTTTGCGTCGCGTGATGAGTCCATAGGTGCTACATATCCATCATCAATCTATGTGTTGTCTTTTTCGTCCTCCTCATCTACTAACCCAATATCATGTGATTCTTCCACAAATTCAGCAAGTGCTTTCTCAATGACAAAAGCATCACCGGTTACACCTTCCATGTTAGACCTTCTCCACTTCACCAATACTTCATCGCTGCTTGAAACACTCATGCCTTCCAATCCCACGTGCAGCGAATCAAGATCAATTTCTGAATTTTCAAATTCTGGCAAGGTGAACAGATTTCAGGGATTCATTCTTACAATAGTGCACCAATCTTTTTTCTTTGTACCATTGACATAAAACACCTGCTCAGCTTGTGAATCAAGAATATAAGGCTCATCTAAATAGCACAATTGAGTTTTATCAATAACAATAATTTCAGTGGGAGCTAACATTGCAGAGACTTATCATGGTGATGAAGAGGTTCTTGGTACAACAGCGACTGAGACCTATAAGACCTTGATTGTGCAACGAGCTTTGAGTGCCACGGCTGGTGACGACGACAACAGACAATGCCACAACCTCTTCAACATGTTCCTCATCGTCAAGGACTGCCGTGTACATACCACCATTGATGGTGGTAGCTGCAACAACTTGGTGAACGTTGAGGTGGTCAAGAATCTTGGCTTGACCACACGAGAGCATCCCCACCTTTATCACATTCAATGGTTTAACAACAGCGGTAAGTTCAAGGTAACAAAAACAGAAAGGGTGCATTTTTCTATTGGCTCTTACCATGACTTTGCTGATTTCGATGTGGTGAGTATGGATGCTTGCTCTCTTTTATTGGGACGACCTTGGGAGTTTGATACTGATGCTATTCACCATGGTAGATCTAATAAATATACTTTCATGCATAAGGGAAATAAAATTACGTTGCTTCCTATGACTCCCACTGAAATTGTCCACTTTGAACATGAGAAAAAGACTAATGCTAAGCAAAAAGGTGTTTTGAACTCTGAAAATCAGCAACCTATTAAGTTAAAAACTCTTACTTTGCTAGCTACTAAATCTGATCTTGATGAGTTACATGCCTCTATTGGACTTTGCTATGCCATAGTGTGCAAAAATGCTTTCTATTCCATTGATGATATGTCTATTGCTTTGCCACCGCTGTTGCTAACCTTTTGCAAGAGTATATGGATGTGTTTCCCTCTGAGATACCCCATGGATTACCACCTGTGCGAGGCATTGAGCACAAGATTGATTTAATTCTAGGGGCAAGCTTGCCCAACCATGGTGCCTACAGGACCAACCCCGAGGAGACTAAGGAGATTCAGTGCCAGGTCCAGGATGTTCTAGACCGTGGGTACATTTGTGAGAGCCTTAGTCCTTGTTATGTTCCTTTTATTTTGGTTCCTAAGAAAGATGGCACTTGGCGCATGTGTGTTGATTGTAGAGCCATTAATAACATCACAATTTGGTACCGATATCCTATTCCTAGATTAGATGACATGCTTGATGAATTAAGGGGTTCTATTGTTTTCTCTAAAATTGACTTGTGTAGTGGATACCACCAGATTCGTATATCTTTAGGTGATGAATGGATAACTGCATTTAAAATTAAGTTCGGCCTTTATGAGTGGTTAGTCATGCCTTTTGGGTTAACTAATGCGCCTAGCACTTTAATGAGATTGATGAACGAGGTTTTACGTGCTTTCATTGGTAAATTTGTGGTGGTATATTTTGATGATATTCTTATCTATAGTAAGTCTCATGATGATCATATTGAATACTTACGTGTTGTTTTTGATGTTTTGCGTGATGCACGTTTATTTGGTAACCTTGAGAAGTGCACCTTCAGCACCGATCGTGTGTCTTTTCTTGGATATGTTGTGACATCGCAGGGCATTGAGATGGATGAGGCAAAAATTGTTGCCATCACGAGCTGGCCAATTCCGACCACGGTCACGCAGGTTCAAAGTTTTCTTGGTCTTGCAGGATTCTACAAACAATTTGTGCGGGATTTCAGCACCATTGCAGCACCTCTCCACGAGTTGACAAAGAATGGAGTGTCGTTTCGTTTGGGACCAGCACAACAATAAGCTTTTGATGCCCTCAAGTCGAAGCTCACACAAGCACCACTGCTGCAACTTCCTGATTTTGACAAGACATTCGAGCTCGAGTGTGATGCGAGGGGCATTGGGATTGGAGGAGTGCTCATTCAAGGAGGTAAACCTGTTGCTTTCTTTAGTGAAAAATTGCATGGTTCAACTCTGAATTATTCTACATATGACAAAGAATTATATGCTTTAGTACGAGTTTTACAAACTTGGAAACATTATCTATGGTCTAAAGAATTTGTCATACATTCAGATCATGAATCTTTGAAGTATCTTAAGGGACAATCTAATCTAAACAAACGACATGCTAAATGGATTGAATTCATAGAATCGTTTCCTTACATTATTAAGCATAAAAAGGAAAGGATAATGTGATTGTTGATGCTTTGTCTAGACGTTATACTATGTTGTCCCAACTTAATCATAAAATCTTTGGTTTGGAGACTATAAAGGAATTATATGCTGCTGATTTGGACTTCAAAGATGCTTTTGAAAATTGCAGAGAGGGAAGAACGTGGCAAAAATTTGTGCTGCGTGAAGGCCTTCTCTACCGTGCTAACAAGCTGTGTGTTCCAGCTAGCTCCGTTCGTCTTCTACTCTTGCAGGAAGCGCATGGAGGTGGCTTGATGGGACATGTTGGTGTTAAGAAGACCAAGGATGTGTTGTCTACTCTTTTCTATTGGCCTCAGATGCGGCGTGATGTTGAGCGCTACGTCTCTCGTTGCACCACGTGCAACAAAGCTAAGTCCCGACTTAACCTCCATGGTCTTTATTTGCCTCTTCCTATTCCTCATGCACCTTGGGAGGATATTTCTATGGATTTTATTTTGGGATTGCCTAGAACAAAGAGGGGGAGTGATAGTGTTTTTGTCGTTGTCGATCGTTTTTCAAAGATGGCACATTTTATACCCTGTCACAAAACTGATAGTGCTTGTTGCTTGACATGTTGCTGATTTGTTCTTCACTGAGATTGTGTGTTTGCATGGTGTGCCAAATACTATTGTTTCTGATAGGGATGCTAAGTTTTTAAGTCATTTTTGGAGAACCTTGTGGTTTAAAACTTTAAATTGAGAACAAAGTTGCTGTTTTCTACTACTTGTCATCCCCAAACTGACGGGCAAACAGAGGTTGATAATCGCACTTTATCTACCATATTGCAGGTTGTTTTGAAGGATAATTTGAGGTTGTAGGATGAATGTTTGCCACATATTGAGTTTGCTTATAACAGATCAATTCATTCCACAACCAAGCTTAGTCCATTTATGGTAGTATATGGTTTTAATCCTCGTGCTCCAATTGATTTGCTACCTTTACCAACTTCTAAAATAGTGAACTTGGATGCTACACAACGTTCTGAATTCATTCTTAAGTTACATGAAACAACTAAGTTGCAAATTGAAAAGATGAATGAAAAGTATCGTATTGCTGCTAATAAAGGCAGGAAGGAAATGAAATTGGAAACTGGTGACTTGGTGTGGGTTCATTTGAGAAAGGATAGGTTTCCTGATTTGAGAAAGTCTAAACTCATGCCACGTGCTGCTGGTCCTTATAAAGTTCTTGCAAAAATTAATGATAATGCATATACACTTGAGTTGCCTCCAGATTTTGGGGTTAGTCCCACCTTTAACATTTCAGATTTGAAGCCATATATGGGTGATGAAGATGAGATCGAGTCAAGGACGACTCCAATTCAAGAGGGGGAGGATGATGAGGACATAACTTCTATACATACAATGAATGGACCGATAACACGATCGCGTGTACGACAACTAAATCTCCAGGTACGTTTTGCACTAGTCAATTGTGTTTCAGAGCTTACCCTTGGGGCCATGGATGTTTTGATGATTAGGAACCATGGAGAGGACTAACAACGACTTGGGAAAGGCCAAGGTGTTGAGGAGGAGCAGCAAGGGCACCCACAACAGGAAGGAGATCAAGTCCGACTCGGTTGCGACTCCATCTCGGGTTCCAGGACCAGTCTGCAGTAAAATGGACGCCCAGGACGCATCCAGACTCTGATTGCGACGGACTTGATATGGTTGCAAAGATAAGGAGATTATCTAACCAACACAACTAGTTCCACCTTAAAATTCATTCGGAGTCAATGGAAATCATCGAAACAATTTAGCGTTCAGATTCTGTTTTGGTGCTGCGACACCGTCTGTTGGGCCGTTGGACCGTGTATCGCGTGGGAGCCCATTAGGGGCGAGACCAGGGGTCACGCACGCCCTAATACTCTATTTATTCAGCAGCCCCCGCCACATTAGGTTTTTGGGTTTTGCTTAGATCATTCTGTCATCGAACAGTGTCGCCATCATCGGTTTGTGAGACCCCATCCCGTAATCAATACAATTTTGGTTGCGTTTCTTTCCTGTTCTTGCTTGTGTTCTTGATTGCGCTTGCAGGGATAAGCCTTCGTGGCAAGGTCACTCATGTGTCACGGGTGATAACCAACGGAGCCGTGGTGTAGTGATTGCGAGGAGCCGTTTGCTCGGAGCCTTGGATCATCAACGTCGAGATCTCCACTCAATCAAGTTATCGTATCTCACGGAAGATCGGGCCTCGTCTTCTATCACCTGTCGTCTCCACTATCGAGCTCCTGGCTGGAAATGCTACGGGCCTCATTCCCTCTGGTACATGGTGGCGGTCATGACACAAACTCAGTTGTCATGGTCTCGCAAGACTCTCGCCCCACTAGGTACAATTACAATGGCTCACGCAAGAGCCGAGGGGTTGTGTTGTGATGTGCGGGCGCACATACGCCAGGCGCGCGCGTGATGTGCGCAGGGGAACAGAGCGCGCAGCCAGGACACAGGAAGGGAAGGCAAGTGGCTAGAAGGAAAGTTAGCCACCTAATTAGTTGTTTCCTGTGTTAGTTATTTCCTTATTAGTCGTTTCCTTGTTAGTTATTCCCTTGTGAGTTATTTCCTTGTGAGTTGTTACCTTGTTAGTTATTTCCTTACTAGTTGTTTCCTTGTTAGTTATTTCCTTATAGCTGCCCCCTCTGTGGCTATATAAGCATGTATGAGATATCATTTGGAATAAGCAATAAGTCAGTCCTAATCTCCCTCTCTTCTCTACAAACCGACGGCTGAGGGGTATAACCTCGCCGGCGTGACGGACAGCGGCTACGAGTTATGTAGCCGGGGTCCGGCCAGTCGGGGATTTGGTGTCCTTGACAACCTGGTATCACGGTCTCGTCGATCCTCACCCACCCGCTCCAACCACGCCCAGCAACCGCCAACGTCACCACCTTCCCCAGCCTCCACCACAGCCATGGCCGAGCCCACCATTGCCGACGTCCTCACTGAGTTGCGGGCACTCCGCACGGACGTCAACACGCTGCAGTTCGACATGGCGGCCATGAAGGACAAGTCCGCACCGGCCTCGGACAACGGGGGCCACGGGTGGCGTCCCGAGGGGCAGCGCGACCACGATCCGTACATCCAGCACCGCAAGTGGGACTTCCCCCGCTTCGACGGCTCCGTCGATCCGATGTTGTTCATCAACAAATGTGAGTCATACTTCCGGCATCACTGCACCTTGGGGGAGGAACGCGTTCGGATGGCATCATACCATCTGGACGACGTCGTGCAGCTGTGGTACAGCCAGCTTGAAGAAGATGATGGTGCCCCGTCATGGGGTCGATTCAAAGACTTCCTGAATGAGAGGTTCGGATCGCCACTCCGTTCCGCGCTGTAGTTCGAACTTTCGGAGTGCCGGCGCACCGGATCTGTGGAGGAGTACTCTAATCGTTTCCAGACGCTCCTGCCCCGTGTCGGTCGGCTGGACGAAGCTCAACGAGTGCAACTCTTCACCGGAGGCCTCCTCCCGCCTCTCAGTCATGCGGTGCGCATCCATAGTCCGACCACGCTCGCCGCTGCGATGAGCCTGGCACGGCAAGTGGAGCTCATGGAGCTCGAGCGACTGCCGGTACGACAGGGAGCGCGCGGACTACTTCCGCCACCGCCGCCTCGAACCGCTCCGGCCGTGCCACCCCAGCAGCTGGCTCTTCCAAACCTGCCGGCGGGTAACGACCAGGGACGACGCGAGGGCAACCAGCGGCGCCTCTCTACGGCGGAGCAGGCGGAACGACGTCGCCTTGGCCTTTGTTTTAACTGTGACGAAAAGTATTCTCGTGGCCATAACAGGTTTTGCAAGCGGATTTTCTTCATCGACGGGGTTGAGATTGATGACACCGAACCCGTCACCAACGACGGGGACAGGGACGCCCCCTGCTTCTCGCTGCAGGCGGTGGCTGGGGTGTCCATGACGGACACCACGCAGCTCGCGGTCACACTAGGGGCCTCCCAGCTCGTAGCCCTCCTCGACTCCGGCAGCACCCACAATTTCATCTCCAAAGAAGCCGCTCGGCGAACGGGTCTTCCGCTCCAACAACGTCCCCGCCTAACGGCCATGGTGGCCAATGGTGAGAAGATCACCTGCGCCGGCGTCATCCGCAAAGCCCCACTAATCATCGCTGGTGCTGCGTTCCCGGTGGAGCTGTTCGTCATGCCCTTGGCCGGGTACGACATCGTCCTCGGCACCAAATGGCTCGGCGCGTTGGGACCCATTGTCTGGGACCTGGCCAATAGGCGCATGTCCTTCCAGCGAGGGGGCCGCACCATCTCATGGGCGGGCCTATCCACGACGTCGGGCCCGACGGTGTGCGCCTTGTCCGCTGAAGACTCGCTCTTGGATGCTCTCCTCGGAGCGTTTGCAAGGGTCTTCACCACTCCAACGGGACTGCCCCCCAAGCGCGCACATGATCACCGCATCCTGCTGAAGCCCGATGCACAGCCGGTCACCGTGCGCCCCTATCGGTACCCAGCTGCCCACAAAGATGAGTTGGAGCGGCAGTGTGCAGCCATGATGGAACAAGGGATCGTCCGACGCAGCGACTCCCCGTTTTCGTCGCCAGTCCTCCTTGTCAAGAAGGCCGATGGATCCTGGCGC
This sequence comes from Zea luxurians, assembly GCA_029449295.1. Lineage (NCBI taxonomy): Eukaryota > Viridiplantae > Streptophyta > Magnoliopsida > Poales > Poaceae > Zea > Zea luxurians. The sequence continues at coordinate 45,188,606 of JAOPSE010000022.1, read as the reverse complement.
TTCTGTGTCGACTACCGGGCCCTGAACGCCATGACGGTCAAGGACGCCTTCCCGATCCCGGTGGTGGATGAGCTATTGGATGAGCTCAACGGCGCCAAATTTTTCTCCAAGCTCGACCTACGGTCGGGATACCACCAGGTCCGCATGCGACCCGAGGACATCCACAAGACGGCGTTTCGCATGCATGACAGCCTATATGAGTTCCTGGTCATGGCGTTCGGACTCTGCAACGCGCCGGCCACATTCCAAGCCCTCATGAACGACGTCCTGAGGCCGTTCCTCCGTCGCTTCGTCCTCGTATTTTTTGACGATATTTTGATCTACAGCAGGACTTGGGCAGATCACCTCCGGCACCTGCGTGCTGTCCTGGAAGAACTGCGTCGTCACCAGCTCTTCGTCAAGCGCACCAAATGTTCCTTCGGGGTCTCCGCCGTCGCCTACCTCGGCCACGTTATCTCTGCGGCGGGCGTCGCCATGGATCCCGCCAAGGTGCAAGCCATCCATGATTGGCCGACGCCACGATCCGCCCGTGCCATCCGTGGCTTCCTTGGTCTTGCGGGGTACTACCGCAAGTTCGTACATAACTATGGCACGGTGGCCGCGCCCCTGACGGCGTTGCTCAAGAAGGACGGTTTCACTTGGGATGATGCAGCGGCCACGGCGTTCTCCGCGCTCAAAGCGGCAGTCACTTCGGCACCAGTCCTCGCCATGCCCGACTTCGCCAAGCTGTTCGTCGTCGAATGCAACGCGTCAACCATCGGCTTTGGGGCGGTCCTAGTCCAGGAGGGACACCCGGTGGCATACTTCAGCCGGCCAGTAGTGCCACGCCACCGCGCGCTGGCCGCCTACGAGCGAGAGCTCATTGGCATGGTCCAGGCGGTTCGGCATTGGAGGCCATACCTATGGGGGCGCCGCTTCCTCGTCAAGACGGACCACTACAGCTTGAAATACCTCCTCGACCAGCGCCTCGCCACAATTCCGCAGCACCACTGGGTCGGCAAGCTCTTGGGCTTCGATTTCACAGTGGAGTACCGCGCCGGGGCCACGAATACTGTCGCCGACGCCCTATCCCGCCGCGACAACGAGGAAGGAGAGCTGCTGGCCATCTCAGCGCCCCGGTTCGACTTCATCGAGCGCCTCCGCCATGCCCAGGCTACCGACCCGGCGCTGGTAGCCGTCCACGATGAGCTCCGGGCGGGGACCCGCACGGCGCCGTGGACCATCACCGACGGCATGGTCGCCCTGGAGGGGCGCCTCTACATCCCGCCAGCATCGCCACTACTTCAGGAAATCCTGGCCGCGGTCCATGACGACGGCCATGAAGGCATTCATCGCACGCTGCACCGCCTGCGGCGTGATTTTCATTTCCCCAACATGCGTCGTGTGGTGCAGGACTTTGTGAAGGCGTGCGCCACATGTCAGAGGTACAAGACTGACCACCTGAGGCCGGCCGGGCTGCTCCAGCCACTGCCCATTCCGTCTAGCGTGTGGGCCGACATCGGCATCGATTTCATTGAAGCACTGCCCCGGGTGCAGGGCAAGACAGTAATCCTCTCCGTCGTCGACCGCTTCAGCAAGTACTGCCACTTCATCCCGTTAGCACACCCCTACACCGCCGAGTCCGTCGCCCAAGCGTTCTTCAGCGACATCGTCCACCTTCATGGTGTGCCGCAATCCATCGTCTCGGACCGTGACCCGGTGTTCACGTCGACATTCTGGACCGAGCTCATGCGGCTCACTGGCACCAAGCTCTTCATGTCGTCGGCTTTTCACCCGCAAACGGATGGACAGACGGAGGCCGCCAACAGGGTAATCGTCATGTACCTCCGTTGTTTCACAGGCGATCGTCCTCGGCAGTGGCTACGCTGGCTTCCGTGGGCCGAATACACCTACAACACGGCTTTCCAATCGTCGCTCCGGGAGACGCCGTTCCGCGTGGTCTATGGCCGCGACCCGCCCTCCATCCGCTCTTATGAGCCTGGTGAGACGCGTGTGGCAGCTGTTGCACAGGAGATGGAGGACCGCACGGCTTTTCTCGCCGACGTCCGCTACCGCCTAGAACAGGCCCAGGCGGTCCAAAAGCGTGTCTATGATCAGCACCATCGTCCGGTGGAGTACCAAGTTGGGGACTGGGCACTACTACGACTCCGGCAACGCCCGGCAGCATTACTACCACGGACCTCCACCGGCAAGCTCAAGCCACGGTTCGTTGGACCGTATCGTGTCCTGGAGATCATCAACGTCGTGGCTGTCCGGCTCGAGCTTCCGCCAGGGGCCCGCCTCCATGATGTGTTCCATGTTGGAGTGCTCAAGAAGTTCATCGGCACACCACCAGCATCACCCCCGGCATTACCCCCCACGCACAACGGCGCTGTGGTGCCCGTGCCAGCAGTGGTCACAGCCGGGCGCCTGGCTCGTGGGATTCGCCAGCTATTGGTCCAGTGGCAAGGTGAGCGAGCTGCGTCAGCAAGCTGGGAGGACTACGACGACTTTCGCGCTCGCTTCCCTGATTTCCAGCTCGAGGACGAGCTGGTCTTCGACGACGGGAGAGATGTGATGTGCGGGCGCACATACGCCAGGCGCGCGCGTGATGTGCGCAGGGGAACAGAGCGCGCAGCCAGGACACAGGAAGGGAAGGCAAGTGGCTAGAAGGAAAGTTAGCCACCTAATTAGTTGTTTCCTGTGTTAGTTATTTCCTTATTAGTCGTTTCCTTGTTAGTTATTCCCTTGTGAGTTATTTCCTTGTGAGTTGTTACCTTGTTAGTTATTTCCTTACTAGTTGTTTCCTTGTTAGTTATTTCCTTATAGCTGCCCCCTCTGTGGCTATATAAGCATGTACGAGATATCATTTGGAATAAGCAATAAGTCAGTCCTAATCTCCCTCTCTTCTCTACAAACCGACGGCTGAGGGGTATAACCTCGCCGGCGTGACGGACAGCGGCTACGAGTTACGTAGCCGGGGTCCGGCCAGTCGGGGATTTGGTCTCCTTGACATGTGTGGTTTTCCTAAACTCAATCAACTAACTAGGATTTACCTAGAGCAAGTGCTAATGCGGTCTAACTAACCTAAGCACTTCGCAAAGCACCTACGCTAATCACTGAGTGATTAAATTAAGCACTTGGGTGTATGAGCACTTGGAAATGTCTATACTATGCTTTGGTACGTTGCTTGGGCTCCCACACCTTGAAATGGCTGGTTGGGCGGTATTTATAGCCTCCCCCCACACTTCTAGCTGTTGGACAGAAAGCAGCAGCTTTCTGTTGATGGGCGCACCTAACAGTCTAGTGCACACCAGACAAGCACTGTTCACTGTCCGGTGCCCTACCACGTCAGCCGACCGTTGGGGCCTGTAGCAGTCGATTGTTGGATCCGACCGTTACCTAGATAGTCCGGTGCACACTGGATAGTCCGATGCTATAGCCTAAGAGCGCTCGTTGTGGGCCTCTCTGTACAGACTGTCTGGGTGTCCCACCGAATAGTCCGGGGCACACCGGATAGGGTACTATTCACTGTCCGGTGCGCCACCAGGGCGATGACTGACTGCCCACTTTATGGATTTCGTTGCTGATTCTTTAGGCTTCTTTTGTTCTTGATTCTTGGACTTCTAAGCCCTTTTTATGTCTTCATTTGCGGTGTTGCATCCTCAGTGTCTTAGTCCAATCCTCTTCGCATCCTATGAACTATAAACATAAACACTAGCAAACACATTAGTCCACATGTTATGTTCATCATCAAACACCAAAACCTTTTTAGCCAAATGGCTCGAGGTCCATTTTCCTTACAAGAGGTGAAGAGCCAACTAATACGTACAACAGGCTCAAGACCCTGGTGAACCTAATCCGGAACTATTGGAGTACAAGATGGATGGATCATGATGTTGTACGACTAATGCTAAGGTCATCTACCATTCTTGATCCTAATCTTATAAAATTGATTTGTGAGAATCTCAGGTACACAAAGATGACACCAGAGGAAATCCTTGGAAAATTCGTGAGAGGGCGTATGATGGCCAAGGAGGCGAGGTACATCGACGACGTTGCCAACGAGATGCTCCACCACTACAACGAACCACAACCCATCGCTCTCAAAGTGACAAACGACAATGAGGCGCTCCCTGAAAAGGTGCCGCAAATATGAGGCGGACAACCTCAATGAAGATGAGATGGCGCTTGTGATCAAGCGTGTGACGGAACCTCCCAAGTCATTAGGCCCACCTATAGTTGTCCTTGTCCAGCGTACCTCGGGCAACCCTGTAGATGCTTCTAATCACTTGACAAGTTCGGTATCAGTGTCTTTTGCCTTCCCCAAGAGCGTTTTACCTGTCACGCAGATATTACAATACATCGGAGGAACGAATAAGCGGAAGCAATTACAACAACTTAATTTACATTAAAATATAGAAAGAGTGTTATTATTACAGAACAGTAGTATATGAGTGCAGAAGTATTATTATTACAAACTCAAGAGGCAAAAAACCCTCCCGCAAACAGATATAAAGTTTTTCAAAAGGAGGACAACATCCTCCCGAGGCTTCACTCTTGAGATTCTTCCTTTGGCACCACCTTAGAGCAAAAGCAACAAAAGTTTGCTGCCTTCTCACCTACAACAACATGGGTTCGAAAACCCTAAGTATGAAGTGTACTTTCGCAAGTCTTACCCATCAAAATAAAAGACTCTCAAGGATATGGTGGCTTGAGGGAATCAAGGTAAGGCTTAATCAAGAATCAAGACTCTGTTTGCAAAAATGCTTACTAATAGTGGATCCTTAAAAATCCAGTTTTATTAGCAAGTTAAGTTATTACCTGAATCTAGAGTTCTTTCTATCCTACTTCAAGCACTTGGCCTATACTAGCCATCTTTTATCATCCCTTTTAGTTCACTGGAAACTACGCGTAAGTCAGTGACCAAGTCTTCATGTCCGAGAAGTAACGGCGATCCGAATCGATTAATATCCAGCTGGGGATCTCCAATCACACAACATATGTAGCACTTAACCCTTGCATATGTCAACTCATGTAATACCCACTTTGTAAGAAAAGTCAAAAAAAAGAAGAAGAAATTTTATTCCTTTATATATTGTTGTTATCTATATTTGTCATTTCATGTGAACACATTACTTACACAAATAAATAATTAATAAGAGACACAAATAAATTATGCATCATGCTGGATGTTATTTTGTGTGCATTTGTTGACAATATAAAAATAAGGTGAAAAGAAATACATTAAAGTCTAAAGTAGAATTTAAGATCTAAGAAAAATTCAAGAATTTAGAAAAAGAGAAGGAAACAATGTTATGTGAGTGAAATGAGTATAAAAAATAATAAAATATATTATTTCTGTAATGGGTTTGAAGGTGTACATTCAACTCAAAGGTGCAACTCCTAAAATGATTCAAATTCAAATTTGGAAATTTGAAACAAAATGAAATGAAACAGAAAATAAAAAGAAAAGGGAAAGGGAGAGCACTATGGCGTCTGGGCCCAATCTGGTCGGCCCATTTTCCCCAATCTCTCTCCCGCGGCCCGTTCTCCTACCTCCTCACCCGCAACGGAAGTATCTCTGGCACGGCGGGCCCGCACGTAAGCGGCCATCCTTGGTTCCGCGCGTGTTGCGGCCGAGCCTCTGGCTGTCTTGCGGGGCCCGCTTGTCAACTGCTCGGCTTCACGCGGACTCGCGCCTTCGGACGCTGGCTGGTGGGCTCCCCGTGTTAGCTTTCTCCCTTCCAACAGCCTCTGCGAGAATGGCGGGGCGCGCCATGGGCGCGGAATTTGCGCGGGCGCTTCAACCAATCGCCGTGACAACTATAAAGCGCGGCGCCTAAAACCCTAGCCGCACATCCTATCCGCTCTCCCATCTTGAACCACGCCGGTGTGTTCCACCGTTCTGAAATTGCCGCATGGGAGGAGTGTTTGCGCCGCCGCTGTTGACCATCCGCTGCTCCGTTGCCGTGTTCTCGGAGCACTACCCAGGAGTGTTCGTCAGTACCTGGGGTAATCGTCCGCGGCCACTATTGGAGGTCGGGACCTGCGGTGCGTGAGCAATTCCTCGCCGGAGTAGATAGAGCACCGCCGAGCCGCCCCAACACGAGAACAACCCGTCTGCGCGCCCGATTTCCGGTATTCTTCACCTCCTTCGTGTTCACCATGGTCTTATGTCAGTGTAGCACAAGTGAATTGCTGAATGGCGACGGGATTAGCGTGGGAGCTGCTCCGGTCATGGCGCTCCGCCGCGGTGGGCGACCGTCAGGGTTTGGGGATGACTCGGGAGGGGGGTTTTGTGCTAGCCGTTGGATATCCATCATGCGGTTGAGATTAGATCGTAAGGATACCCCTTCACGCGATTGGGTCGGAGCCGTTGTGATGAAATCGGACGGCATAGGGCAGATCGGAGAGAGAAACAATCTGGACCATAGATTTAAAATCCTGTGGATGGTGCTGTGTACCGGTTCGCGCAGGTGTAGAAACTAATCAGAGTCGTTCACTTTAGATTGAACGGCCAGAATGTGCGGGTACCTCTTCGCCCGTGTACGTATCCTAAAGACCCCCTGGAAAATAAAGGAATTAACCCGCCGTCCCCGGCTAGACCGGCTCTGTGTCTTGGACACATTTGCGCTATAAACCCTAGGTTTCTCTGTATTTGAGGCCCGGTCCAGTGCAGTGGAAATTGAATAAATAATTTGGAAAATGAATTTTTAATAGGAAAATAACTACTAGAACTTAATAAATTCATAGAAAATTCATACTTGCTCCAAATTAATCCATTCCAGTTCCTAAAATTTTGTAATTTTATTATCTATCTCTTAGAGCCTTTGTTTTGTCATGAAAACAGTAAGAAAATTTATTTCTCACTTAATCCTATTTAAAACACATGAAACCTTTGAAAATTCATAACTTAAAATCTATAACTCCAAAAATTATGATTCCTGTTCCTAGGATTTTATTTTAATTTGTAGAATATTACTGTGTATTTTGTTTACATGTTTGGTGTGATGTTAATTTTCCTATATACTGTGCTTGTTTGTATTGTGGCGAGTAGAAGAGCACGTAACTGAGGATTCTGGTGAGCAGCAGGTTGAAGTAGCTGAGCAGGAGCTCATTGAAGGCAAGTTGTGCCCTTGTCCACTTTTTACCCAATAATGTTCTTTAATATCATTTATCCATGTATAGGTTAATTTTGATGGGACCCAATAGGTCACCCTAGATTGTTTATCTCATTACCTTGTTTACCCCTGAATCACTTGGGTAGTTTGCTATTGCTTTACATGGTTTTGGGATAATCATTTATTATATCTATGTTCCAATTCCTTTGTTATTCTATTTATGTTCATGTTAAGATCATTAATGTTAATTGGAACATAGAGCTTAACTTGAGAAACATGTGCCACCACAAGTGTTTAATGGGACGCCCTTGGCTGACTAATTAGGAAAGCTAGTGGAAGACTACCTTACCCGAAAGGGGCAAGGGCAGTAGGGGAGTTGCATGCAAGGAGGTTCTCGAGTTGATTTAGCTGCGATGGCGGTCAGATGGGGGATTCTTGCAAGTGCTCTTCCCATAAACTGTAGCCGGTTTTCGGAAGCTAGTGGAACTTTGTAAAGGCCTCGTAGTGTTGCCCTGCCGCGCTTCCTAGGTAGAGGTGTATGGGAGTCACGACCCCTTGGCAGATGGGTAACATGACTTGTGGGTAAAGGGTACAACCTCTGCAGAGAGCTCACGGTCATGAGCGGCTCAGGATCTCTGATGTTTAAATTATGGAACTTAAATTCAATTTTGTCATTTGCATTGCATGGGTTTATTATTAATTTGTTCTATTACTTTACTTAAGGTTTGGTATTTACTTACATTTAGTAACTGCTAATAAAAGTTTGACCAACTACTTAAAAGCAATGCTCAGCTTTAACCCCTACCATTGATTAGCCTTACACATCACATGAACTCACACCTTTGTGAGTTTATGTCCACTGGTTCCCCACAACTTGTTGAGCTATGATCATGTGTGAGCTCACCCTTGCTGTCTCACACCCCCCCCCCCACAGGAGAAGAACAGGTGGTTTAGGAGGAGCCACAAGGCGAGGAGTATGATCTGATCTAGGTGGCGTTTCTCAGTTGACATTGGCGCCGACGATCCTTAGTTCGTTTTATATTTATTATTTTATTTTGTAATAAGTCTTCCGCTATGTAATAAATACTCTGATGTTTTATTACATTTATCTCTATACACTCTGTTATTATATATGTTGTCTTCTTGGCGTATGTATGAGATGCACCTGGCTTTGTTCCTTAAAGCCGGGTGTGACAGAAGTGGTATCAGAGGCAAATGTTGACTGTAGGACGAGACCTAGATAGAAATGGACAAACCTTTTCCTACTTACCTTACTCTGACTCATTCTATACTCATCTCATCTTGATCTTATCTTACCTTTTGCTACTCTACTCTAATTAATCTTATCTTTTCTACTCTAAGGCAAGATGGATTTCACACCTTGGAATCCTACCACTAAGATCTTTTTAAGAGATAGGGAACCCAAGACAAATTTTTAAACTATTTTCTTTAAAAATGTTGTTTGATTGTTCTGATGTTAAATGTCTGATTTGCTTCTTTGATTGATTGATATATTATATATGGACATCTTAGTATGTACCACCATAAGGTAATGAATTAGCTATGGTAGGTAAAATATTGATATGCTTAGCTAATAAAATCACCCAAACTAACCTGATTTGTAAATACCTGCCTTGTCTACTATTCTCTTACCGTATGTATCTAACTCAGATGGTCAATACCAGGCGGGGTGGTGGAATTGATTTACCTCCTAATCGACACACTCGGTGGATATATAGACAACCCCAGCCACAGCCTGCAGAGATGAATCCTCCTAATCCTCCACCAGACGGAGTTGACCCACTGATTGCTGCTCAGATGAGGATGATGCAACAAATGGCGGATACTATGGCGGATATGCGTGCTCAGATGCAGCAAGAACGCCAGGAAATGCGTCAGGAACGAGAAGAGATGCGACAGGAGTTGCGCCAGGAGCAAGAGGAGATACGCCAGGAAAGGAGGGCACAACAACAGCTGCAACAACAAATGCAACAACAACAGCAACAAGTACCACTGCCTCCACCTCCACCACCAGTTCCACCTCGAGATAAGCATAGGGAGTTCATGAGCCATAAGCCACCTACATTAGCAAGCTCTCCTGATCCACTGGATGCGGATGATTGGCTGAAGTCCGTTGAGAAGATGTTGAATATTGCACAATGCACTGACTGGGAGAAGGTGTTATATGCTTCTGGACATCTGACAGGTCCTGCTGCTGACTGGTGGGATTCATATACTGCTGCCCACGATGCTGCTGATACTATCACTTGGGCAGAGTTCAGTACACAGTTGAGGAATTATCATATACCTGCTGGATTAATGAAGATTAAGAAGAAGGAATTTCTGTCGCTAAAGCAAGGAAGTATGTCAGTCAGCGAGTACCGCGACAAGTTTATCTAGTTATCCAGATATGCCCCTGATGAAGTTGCTGAAGATGAGAGGAAGCAGGAGCATTTTATTGAAGGGCTTAATGGACCTCTACAGTATGCTCTGGTAGCACATACGTTTCCATCATTTCAGAGGCTACTCGATAAGGCGCTAGCTATTAAGCATAAGCGTGTTCAGCTGGGAGATTTGAAGAGAAAGGCTATATCTCAAGGACAAGGAAGAAGCAGTGTTCGTCCTCGCTACAGTTCACCCCAGGGTACACCAGTTCGCACTGGCGGAGGCCAGCGCCCAGTTCAGCAATCACCACTGAGGACTCCACCTCCTCGACAGGCTACCCCTACTGGCACCCCAACGAAGTTTTCAGGACAGAGTCCAGGCACTACGTGTTTCAAGTGTGGGAAGACTGGACACTATGCAAATGTCTGCCCACAGAGGATTGCTACTACTCCAGTTCAGAACAGGCAGCAAACTCCAGGATCTGGCAAGGGATATTCTATTGCCAAGGTTAATCAAGTCAGCGTTGATGCTGCTCCGGATGGTGCTGACATCGTGCTTGGTATGTTTTATGTTAATGCTATTCCTGCAACCATCTTATTTGATTCTGGTGCTACACATTCATTTATGTCTGCTAGATATGCCAACACAAATGAAATACCACTGCTAAAAATGAGAAAACCCATGATAGTAATTACACCTAAAGGGCCTGTTGAGGCAAATCAAATGACACGTAGATTGACATTGACAATTATGGGTAGAGAATTTGGAGCTACTGCTATAATGTTAGAGGCAAGCAGTATAGATCTGATCCTTGGTATGTCATGGTTAAGAAAGGCGAAGGCCATTATAGCATGTGGTAGAGGTACCGTAGAACTCACTACCACTAAAGGAGAAAGATTTCAAGTTAATATTGCAGTGACCACCTCATCCAAACGTGCAATGTTCTTTATACCTGTGGAGTTTGTTGGTGACAACATCCGTGTGGTTAGAGATTTTCCGGATGTCTTTCCAGAGGAGTTACCAGGGATGCCACCTGATAGAGAAGTTGAGTTTGTTATTGATCTCCTACCTGGAACCGCCTCTATTTCTAAACGGCCATATAGGATGTCCATAGAGGAGTTGAAGGAACTTAAGAAGCAGTTAACTGAGTTACAAGAGGCTGGGTACATTCGTCCGAGTTCCTCACCATGGGGAGCGCCGGTTCTGTTTGTACAGAAGAAGGATGGATCACAAAGAATGTGTGTGGATTATAGATCTCTCAACGATGTTACTGTGAAGAACAAGTATCCGTTACCCCATATTGAGGATTTATTTGATCATATGAGAGGTGCTAGAGTGTTCTCGAAGATTGATCTCCGATCTGGGTACCATTAGATGAAGATTAGACCATCGGATATTCCCAAGACAGCATTCTCGACTCGATATGGATTATATGAGTTCACTGTGATGTCGTTTGGATTAACCAATGCACCAGCTTATTATATGAACTTGATGAATAAGGTGTTTATGGAGTATTTGGATAGATTCATCGTGGTATTCATCGATGATATTCTTATTTATTCCTAGAGTGATAACGATCATGAGGAACATCTGAGATTGGTGCTACAGAAGTTATGAGATAACCAGCTATATGCCAAGTTCAGCAAGTGCGAGTTTTGGATTGGCGAGGTGCCATTTCTTGGTCATATCATTTCTAATGGAGGAATTTCAGTGGATCCTGCTAAAGTGAAGGAGATAATGGAGTGGAGAGTACCCACTACAGTTACTGAGATTCGGAGTTTCTTGGGACTAGCAGGATATTATCGGAGATTTATTGAAGGATTTTCTAAGATTGCTAAACCTATGACTTCACTTTTGGAGAAAGGAAAAGAATTTAAGTGGGATGAGAAGTGCCAAGATAGCTTTGAGCAATTGAAGAAAAGATTGATGACACCACCAGTGTTGGTTATGCCAGACCTACAAAAAGGATTTGATATTTATTGTGATGCATGTGGCCAAGGCTTAGGATGTGTGCTCATGCAAGAGGGACATGTGATTGCCTATGCTTCTCGTCAATTGCGGAAACATGAACTGAACTACCCCACTCATGACTTGGAATTGGCAGCCGTTGTGCATGCGCTTAAGATTTGGAGACATTAAATCATGGGGACCAAGTGTCAAGTATACATGAATCATAAGAGTCTGAAGTATATATTCACTCAAAAGGATCTCAACCTTAGGCAACGCCGTTGGTTGGAGCTTATTAAGGATTATGATTTGGAGATTCACTATCACCCGGGCAAGGCGAATTTGGTTGCAGATGCCTTGAGTCGCAAGGAGCATGTTCATTCAGCTATTGTTGCCCAGTTACCCGATGAGATTGTTGAGGATTTCAGAAGACTTAACCTGGGGATAGTTGCTCACACTGAAGGAGTTACTATTGATGTGGAACCTACTTTGGAGCAAGAAATCCGCAAAGGTCAACTTGATGATGTTAAAATAAAAGAGATTAAGGATTTGATTACGGAAGGTCGAGTTCCGAAATTTACGGAAGATGAGCAAGGCACCGTATGGTTCAAGGACAGGATGTGTGTTCCTGATATTGAAAGCCTTCGAGAGACTATTTTAAAGGAGGCCCATGACTCAGATTATTCTATTCATCCTGGTAGTACCAAGATGTATCAGGATTTGAAACGGAAATATTGGTGGTATGGATTGAAGAGAGATGTGGCTGCACATGTGGCTATGTGCGATGTATGTCAAAGAGTTAAGGCTGAACACCAGAGGCCAGCCGGACTATTGCACCCACTGAAGATACCCGAGTGGAAGTGGGAAGAGATTGGTATGGATTTCATTACAGGATTGCCTCGCACCCAGAAAGGATATGATGCTATATGGGTGATTGTGGATAGATTGACTAAAGTGGCTCACTTCATTCCTGTAAAGACTACATATAAAGGTTCTCAGCTAGCAGAGTTATATATGGCTCGGATTGTGTGTTTACATGGAGTACCAAAGAAGATCGTGTCTGATCGAGGTTCGCAATTTACCTCAAGATTTTGGAGAAGCTTTCATGAGAACATGAGCACAAAGTTGAATTTTAGTACGGCTTATCACCCTCAGACTGATGAACAGACTGAAAGGACAAATCAAGTTTTTGAAGATATGTTGAGAGCTTGCGCCCTTCGGCATGGAGGAAGTTGGGATAAAAGTCTACCATATGCTGAGTTTTCATATAACAATAGCTATCAGGCCAGCCTGAAAATGTCACCTTTTGAGGCTTTATATGGGAGGAAATGCAGGACTCCTTTGTATTGGGATCAGACTGGGGAAAGACAGTTCTTTGGGCCTGAACTGATTCAAGAAGCAGAAGAACAAGTCCATATAATTCGAGAGAATTTGAGAGTAGCTCAAACCAGGCAAAAGAGCTATGCTGATAATAGAAGGAGACCACTTGAATTTGAAGAAGGAGATTATGTGTATCTCAAGGTGTCACCACTTCGTGGAATGAGGAGATTCAAAGTTAAGGGCAAATTGTCCCCTCGCTATATTGGACCGTTCTTGATCTTTAGGCGAGTTGGGGAGATGACATACCAACTCGAATTACCTGCTAGTCTATCGGATGTGCATAATGTGTTCCATGTATCTCAACTGAAGAAATGTCTCCGTGTCCCTGAGGAATAGTTACCAATGGAAGAGCTCAGTGTTCAGGGTGATTTGACTTACACGGAGTACCCGATCAAAATTTTGGATACATTGACTCGTGTTACAAGAAATAAGGTGATAAAGATGTGTAAAGTACAATGGAGTCACCATAGCGAAGATGAAGCAACGTGGGAAAGAGAAGAAGAGCTTCGCATCGATTTTCCCCACCTTTTCCCTAGATTTTCCTAAATCTCGAGGACAAGATTATTTTTAAGGGGGGTAGGATTTGTAATACCCACTTTGTAAGAAAAGTCAAAAAAAGAAGAAGAAATTTTATTCCTTTATATATTGTTGTTATCTATATTTGTCATTTCAAGTGAACACATTACTTACACAAATAAATAATTAATAAGAGACACAAATAAATTATGCATCATGCTGGATGTTATTTTGTGTGCATTTGTTGACAATATAAAAATAAGGTGAAAAGAAATACATTAAAGTCTAAAGTAGAATTTAAGATCTAAGAAAAATTCAAGAATTTAGAAAAAGAGAAGGAAACAATGTTATGTGAGTGAAATGAGTATAAAAAATAATAAAATATATTATTTCTGTAATGGGTTTGAAGGTGTACATTCAACTCAAAGGTGCAACTCCTAAAATGATTCAAATTCAAATTTGGAAATTTGAAACAAAATGAAATGAAACAGAAAATAAAAAGAAAAGGGAAAGGGAGATCACTATGGCGTCTGGGCCCAATCTGGTCGGCCCATTGTCCCCAATCTCTCTCCCGCGGCCCGTTCTCCTACCTCCTCACCCGCAACGGAAGTATCTCTGGCACGGCGGGCCCGCTCATAAGCGGCCATCCTCGGTTCCGCGCGTGCTGCGGCCGAGCCTCTAGCTGTCTTGCGGGGCCCGCTTGTCAACTGCTCGGCTTCACGCGGACTCGCGCCTTCGGACGCTGGCTGGTGGGCTCCCCGTGTTAGCTTTCTCCCTTCCAACAGCCTCTGCGAGAATGGCGGGGCGCGCCATGGGCGCGGAATTCGCACGGGCGCTTCAACCAATCGCCGTGACAACTATAAAGCGTGGCGCCCAAAACCCTAGCCGCACATCCTATTCGCTCTCCCATCTTGAACCACGCCGGTGTGTTCCACCGTTCTGAAATTGCCGCACGGGAGGAGTGTTTGCGCCGCCGCTGTTGACCATCCGCTGCTCCATTGCCGTGTTCTCGGAGCACTGCCCAGGAGTGTTCGTCAGTACCTGGGGTAATCGTCCGCGGCCACTATTGGAGGTCGGGACCTGCGGTGCGTGTGCAATTCCTCGCCGGAGTAGATAGAGCACCGCCGAGCCGCCCCAACACGAGAACAACTGGTCTGCGCGCCTGATTTCCGGTATTCTTCACCTCCTTCGTGTTCACCATGGTCTTATGTTGGTGTAGCACAAGTGAATTGCTGAATGGCGACGGGATTAGCGTGGGAGCTGCTCCGGTCATGGCGCTCCGCCGCGGTGGGCGACCGTCGGGGTTTGGGGATGACTCGGGAGGGGGGTTTTGTGCGAGCCGTTGGATATCCATCGTGCGGTTGAGATTAGATCGTAAGGATACCCCTTCACGCGATTCGGTCGAAGCCGTTGTGATGAAATCGGACGGCATAGGGCAGATCGGAGAGAGTAACAATCTGGACCATAGATTTAAAATCCTGTGGATGGCGCTGCGTACCGGTTCGCGCAGGTGTAGAAACTAATTGGAGTCGTTCACTTTAGATCGGACGGCCAGAATGTGCGGGTACCTCTTCGCCCGTGTACGTTTCCTAAAGACCCCCTGGAAAATAAAGGAATTAACCCGCTGTCCCCGGCTGGACCGGCTCTGTGTCTTGGACACATTTGCGCTATAAACCCTAGGTTTCTCTGTATTTGAGGCCCGGTCCAGTGCAGTGGAAATTGAATAAATAATTTGGAAAATGGATTTTTAATAGGAAAATAACTACTAGAACTTTATAAATTCATAGAAAATTCATACTTGCTCCAAATTAATCCATTCCAGTTCCTAAAATTTTGTAATTTTATTACCTATCGCTTAGAGCCTCTGTTTTGTCATGAAAACAGTAAGAAAATTTATTTCTCACTTAATCCTATATAAAACACATGAAACCTTTGAAAATTCATAACTTAAAATCTATAACTCCAAAAATTATGATTCCTGTTCCTAGGATTTTATTTTAATGTGTAGAATATTACTGTGTATTTTGTTTACATGTTTGGTGTGATGTTAATTTTCCTATATACTGTGCTTGTTTGTATTGTGGTGAGTAGAAGAGCATGTGACTGAGGATTCTGGTGAGCAACAGGTTGAAGTAGCTGAGCAGGAGCTCATTGAAGGCAAGTTGTGCCCTTGACCACTTTTTACCCAATAATGTTCTTTAATATCATTTATCCATGCATAGGTTAATTTTGATGGGACCCAATAGGTCACCCTAGATTGTTTATCTCATTACCTTGTTTACCCCTGAATCACTTGGGTAGTTTGCTATTGCTTTACATGGTTTTGGGATAATCATTTATTATATCTATGTTCCAATTCCTTTGTTATTCTATTTATGTTCATGTTAAGATCATTAATGTTAATTGGAACATAGAGCTTAGCTTGAGAAACACGTGCCACCACAAGGGTTTAAAGGGACGCCCTTGGCTGACTAATTAGGAAAGCTAGTGGAAGACTACCTTACCCGAAAGGGGCAAGGGCAGTAGGGGAGTTGCATGCAAGGAGGTTCTCGGTTGATTTAGCTGCGATGACGGTCAGACGGGGGATTCTTGCAAGTGCTCTTCCCATAAACTGTAGCGGGTTTTCGGAAGCTAGTGGAACTTTGTAAAGGCCTCGTAGTGTTGCCCTGCCGCGCTTCCAAGGTAGAGGTGTATGGGAGTCGCGACCCCTTGGCAGATGGGTAACATGACTTGTGGGTAAAGGGTACAACCTCTGCAGAGTGTAAAATTGGTATACTAGCCGAGCTCACGGTCATGAGCGGCTCAGGACTCTCTGATGTTTAAATTATGGAACTTAAATTCAATTTTGTCATTTGCATTGCATGGGTTTATTATTAATACGTTCTATTACTTTACTTAAGGTTTGGTATTTACTTACATTTAGTAACTGCTAATAAAAGTTTGACCAACTACTTAAAAGCAATGCTCAGCTTTAACCCCTACCATTGATTAGCCTTACACATCACATGAACTCACACCTTTGTGAGTTTATGTCCACTAGTTCCCCACAACTTGTTGAGCTATGATCATGTGTGAGCTCACCCTTGCTGTCTCACACACCCCCCCCACATGAGAAGAACAGGTGGTTCAGGAGGAGCCACAAGGCGAGGAGTATGATCTGATCTAGGTGGCGTTTCTCAGTTGACACTGGCGCCGACGATCCTTAGTTCGTTTTATATTTATTATTTTATTTTGTAATAAGTCTTCCGCTATGTAATAAATACTCTGATGTTTTATGACATTTATCTCTATACACTCTGTTATTATATATGTTGTCTTCTTGGCGCATGTATGAGATGCACCTGGCTTTGTTCCTTAAAGCCGGGTGTGACAACTCACCACCGGGATTCTTAAGACCAGATTAGGTTCACGCCAACCGAGAGCACAGATACACCACCGTCCAGCCTCTTGCCACGGAGGGTACACGCTACTCTCGCCATCTCTCCACTCCCATTGCGTGTTGTCTTATTCTGGTATTAGTCTACCCGAGGCAAAGCTTGCCCATGATGAGGCATGTGACCAGTTAAAAGGTCCTCAATCATAAGGCCTACATCGAGACGGTCCTTAATCGACACCGACGGAGACACTACACCGAGACTCTCTTCTCATGCAAGTCACTCGCCCGGTCTCAGCTTTATCATTTCAAAACCCAAAGTTTGGTACCTGACAGAGGTACATCTTTTCCGATGTTGAATCCATCATGGCCATGATGGATTCACCATCAAGTTTTATTTTCGAAAACATCCCATCCCACTTGAAGCAGCATATTTTGTCAAAACAAAACATTTGTTTTTCTAAAGCAAGACTAAGCATCAGAAAAACCTTTTCATAAAATAGGTGATCAAGGAAAGGTGATCAATCTTCCAAGGAAGGAAATGCATCAATTGTTTAGCGCACAACTCCTATCACCTAATGCATCAAGCAAGTGAGAAAGATTTTAAAATAGCAAGGAGATTGCAAATGCACCGGGGCTTGCCTTGTGTTATAGGAGAGTCGGGCTCTGCTCCACAAATATCGAAATAAAAGCAGTTCCCGACAGGTGGGTCTTCAGGTGGTGGTGGTGTAGCTCTTTCTTCTTCAACTACTATTTCTTCTTCATTCTCTATATATAACCACATATAATCATGAATGCTCATGTAATGCTTATGAAAATGCAATGATAATAAAGGTACATCATATTATGTCTTGAATACAATTTTCTTTCATGGTTCTTCAGGAAACTAGGGTTTGTGGAGTCAGTATTTTAGTCATAAGGCAAGCACTGCTTAGAAGTTTAGGGTTTTGGCTTTTAGATACCAAACAGTGTCCAAATCAAGTCAAACTTTAACCAAGGTTTCTAAATATCATTTTAAGCTTATCCAAAAAGTTTAGTGATTTTTGCAGTTAGTAATAAATTTCTAAAATTCCAGGAGTATAGGTTTTAGCTATTTTAATTACTTCATAATTCCTGGTTTGCATTAAAAATCCTACAATTATTTTTATTAAATACTATGAAAATTTAGAAATCAAACAAAATTGGTCCCATATTTTTAGCATTTTTCTAGAATTTTCTATGGATTTCCTAAGTCCAGTAGAAAAAGAAAAAGGAAAAGGATCAACAGTGCTAGGCTTAATCTGGCCGGGGACGGCCCATGACGGGCAAAAACGCGCCCGCGCGCGTCCGCAGTGTCAGGTTTACACATAAGACCCTGGCGATATGTAAAACCAGCGAAGAATCCCCCGCACTATTTACTTGAGTCACTGACAAATGCAGATAGGCCCTCCCCTTTTCATTTCTTCACAAGGTGAAGTCCACGACTGTGGACGGTGGAGCAGGAACTCCGGCCAGGATTCATAATGATTGGCGCTCAGAAGTGGTTGCCACCTAATTCTACAACTAATAATCATTTCCCCTCAACCAATTTCAAGATTCTAGGCCCCAATCACTCTGCCCACGGTGACAGTGCGATCAACGGATAACCTAAGGCGTTCCCGGTGATCTACCTCGGTCTAGTGCAATTGGTTGGGCCGATGAGCTTCAAGGACATACCAGAGCACTAAACAAAGGAACAGAGGGTGGGAATGGACCTGTAACACGCAGGCCACGGTGAAAGCCTTTCACGGCGGTGGAAAACTGATTTGGGGGAAGTGAGCAATTCGGAGGCTCTGGTGAACAATTGGATGCAAGTGCTGGTGCTTTGGATGGGTATTTACCCTACGGAGCTCATGGCGCACTCAATTTATAGAGTTAGTGAGCGGTGGTGTCCAATTCGAAAGGATTACGCTGGCGGCTGGAGAGGGAAAGAGTTACTGGTGCAAGCAAATCGTGGCTGTTACCGTGGCAAGACCACCGGCGATGACCTGGCTATCAAAGGTGGCTTAGTGTGAAGTGGTAATTAGCCTGAGGCATGGCGCGACCGTGGCGAAGGGTGCACACTCCGGTGATGGCCGCTTGGCCACGTTGCCGGCGCAAGTGGGCAAGAGACAGAGCGGCCACAGTGCCTTGTGTTCATCCGCAACGAGATCTTTTCACCATCGAGCGTAATCCACTCGCCTGAGGCATGAATCACGACGGCTAATGCGAATCCAGGTGCAAAGGCTGACGATGGCGAGGGGGGCTGAACAGAAGATCTTTGTTCACTGTACCATTGGATTCCCATTCAGTCAGCCTGACAGAGCAACTTGCAGGGAGATTTGTTCCCAAATTCATGTAGTGACTTGACCTGCTCTCTCTATCAAAGTTGTAGCCCTATGATCCAGCTACAACCTTGCTATAGCAACCATGGTCAACCAATTACTAGATCATAGTCGAATTCCATCTCAAAGCTTGCCCAACTTCACTGTTACCCCTTCTTCAGATCATTGGCTGACTGTCAGCTTGACTTTAGACCTAATTATCTCCAAATTTTGCATGACACCAGAGCTTAATTACTTAAGCAAAGTTGTACTCCTACAGTAGCTCTACAAGTTTGATGTTTTGACCCTAGGCAAATTCCTTATATTTCTAGAAATACAGAGCTCCAAAGTCAGCCCTATTCAACTGATTTTGGACTTAGTCACATAAGAGGTATAGAGTGACTTTTCGCAAATAAGCCCAAATCTCATGGTTTGATTTGCAAATCCTAAAATGTGTGAATCATATGATTTGAGGTGCCCCAATACCTTGGTTTTTGCACTTGGGCTTAAAAGTGCACAAAATTTACACTTAGCCCCCTAGGGTTTTAGTTTAGGTTTTTTCTAGGGGTCTTTTTAGGGTTTTGACATATCTAGGGTTTTGGTGCTATCAAAGTCCATTAAATGTGATATCCTATGACCATTTCTAATGAGTTTTCTATGCTTGGGCTTTATTGTCACTCCTGAGCCTAGTTTAGGGTTAAGTACCCTACCCTAGGGTTTCACACACATCAAGTCATATTAGTCCAACATTTTTGAACTTTTTACCTAGTGAATGCACTCTAGGTGTGACAAACACATGATATGCTAATGCTCATGATGTTATGCTCAAGTTTTAGTGACAGTAACACCAGGGGTGTTACATCCTTTCCCCCATAAAAGAATCTCGTCCCAAGATTTAAAGTCCTAGGGTAAGTTGTGGAAAAGGAAACGTTTCATATTTTTATTTCCTTATTTCTTGTACAAGGCAGGGGGCGGTATGGGTCTATTCCAACTGTACATATCTTACAATTTACACGAAGTTAAGAAGCCAGGGAAATTCTTTTCTAAGAAGTCTTGGGTTTCCCATGTAGCTTCTTCTTCCGTATGTTGGTTCCATTGTATCTTATAAAATTTGAGAACTCTTCTTCGGGTCATCCTGTCCTTTTGATCTAGGACTCGAATAGGATGCTCTAAATATGTTAAGTCTGGTTCCAAAGTAACATCCATCACATCAATAGTTTGATCTGGAACCCGAAGACACTTCTTCAATTGAGACACAAGGAACATATTGTGCACTACAGACAATGTTTCGGGTAGTTGGAGTCGATACGCCACTGGTCCAAATCGTTTAAGGATAGGAAATGGACCAATATATCGGGGTGCAAGTTTTCCTTTTACCCTGAAACGAGGATACACCCTTTATTGGTGATACTTTCAGGTAGACATAATCTCAAACTTGAAAGTACAAGGGTTGGCGGCGTTTGTCTGCGTAACTCTTTTGTCGAGTTTGTGCTTCTTTCAAATTATGTATGATTCGTTGAACTTTTTCTTCCATTTCTTTAACTATATCAGGCCTAAAAAATCGCCTTTCTCCTGGTTCAGACCAATTTAATGGAGTACGGCACCGTCGTCCATATAAAGCTTCAAAGGGTGCCATCTTGATACTTTCTTAATAACTATAGTTATACGAAAATTCTGCCAGAGGTAAACAGTCGTCCCATTTCTGCGGAAATTCTAGAACACATGCTCGTAACATGTCTTCGAGTATTTGATTTACTCTTTCAGTCTGCCCACTGGTTTGAGGATGATAGGCCTAACTGTGGAGCAACTTAGTACCTAGGGATTTGTGGAGTTCTTCCCAAAATTTGGATACAAATTGTGGACCGCGGTCCGACACTATTGTCTTTGGAATTCCGTGCAAACTGAGAATGTGAGCAATATATATCTGGGCATAAGTGAGGACTAGATAAGATGTCTTGACCCGTAGAAAATGGGATATTTTGGTAAGTCGATCAATTATAACCCAAATAGAATCATACCCTTTTGCTGTCCTAGGTAATCCCACAATGAAGTCCATGCTAATGTCCTCCTATTTCCAAGTTGGGATAGGCAAAGATTGCAATGGACCAGCAGTCTTCATGTGTATGGCATTGACACGTCTACAGGTGTCACATTTCGCCACATAGCGTGCAATTTCAATCTTCATCTTTGTCCACCAATAATGTTGCTTTAAATCAAGATACATCTTAGTGCTTCCGGGATGAATGGAATATCGACTAAGATGTGCTTCATCTAAAATCTGCTGGCGGACTTCTTCATTCTTGGGCACAACTATGCGGTTATTAAACCATATTATGCCTTGATTATCCTTTCTGAAACAGTTTGCTCTACCGGCTTTTATTTTCTCATGAATATGTTTCATACCCTTATCACTTCTTTGTGCATCAATAATCTTGTGCAGAAGAACCAACTCAAGCTTCAATTGGTTTAAGGTTCCATGCTGAATCATTCGCAGGTTTAATTTCTCCATTTTGTGGCATAATGTGATGTCATAAGCTTTTATTGTAAGACAGTGGCAGGAAGCCTTGCGACTTAGTGCATCTGCCACCACGTTGGCCTTCCCTGGGTGATAGTGGATTTTTAATTCATAATCCTTATTTAGCTCAAGCCATCTTCTCTGCCTCATATTTAATTCTGACTAGATGAAAATGTACTTCAAACTTTAATGATCTGTACATATATGACAGATATTTCCTAGCAGATAATGACGCCATATTTTATGGGCATGAACCACAGTAGCTAGTTCTAAGTCATGAGTT
Organism: Zea luxurians; assembly: GCA_029449295.1. NCBI lineage: Eukaryota > Viridiplantae > Streptophyta > Magnoliopsida > Poales > Poaceae > Zea > Zea luxurians. Next base: position 45,166,783 of record JAOPSE010000022.1, on the reverse strand, counting down.
GGATAATGCTCCTCATGCCGGTGCAATTGTCTTGAAGCATATGCTATAACTTGTCCCTCTTACATTAAGACGCAGCCTAGACCACTGCCTGATGTGTCACAGTATACATCAAAAGGCTTTTCAATATCCGGTTGAGCTAATATCGGAGCAATGGTCAATAATACCTTTAGCTGCTCGAAGGCTTCGTTGCATCTTGAGGACCAGTTAAATTTTGTATCATTCTTCAGTAGACTTGTGATTGGCTTCACAAGCTTAGAGAAATCCAGGATAAATCGGCGGTAATAGCCAGCCAGTCCAAGGAAACTTCGAACATGATGTACAGTGGTTGGTGGTTTCCACTCTAGAATATCCTTGACCTTGCTGGGATCAACCGCAATCCCCTTTGCAGACAATACGTGTCCCAGAAATTGGATTTCCTCTAGCCAAAACGCACACTTGCTGAATTTAGCATATAGTTGACGTTCCCTTAAGCGCGTTAACACGATCCATAGATGCTGAGCATGCTCCTCTTCATTCTTGAAATATATCAAGATATCGTCAATGAAGACCACCACGAATTTGTCTAACTCGGGCATAAATACCGAGTTCATTAGATATGTGAAGTGGACAGGAGCATTCGTTAATCTGAAAGACATAACCAAGTATTCGAATAATTCGTATCGTGTAGTAAATGCGGTCTTGGGTATATCTTCGGGTCGGATATGGATCTGATGATAGCCCGACCTGAGGTCAATTTTAGAGAATACCCGAGCTTCGGTAAGTTGATCGAATAATATATCAATCCAGGGAAAAGGGTACTTGTTCTTGATTGTGACCTCATTAACGGGTCTGTAGTCCACGCACATCCGAAGCGTTTGATCCTTCTTCTTAACAAAGATTGCGGGACATCCCCAAGGTGACGAACTGGGCTAGATGAATCCCTTCTCAAGTAGATCTTGTAATTGAATCTTGAGTTCTGCCAACTCATTTGGAGGCATTCGGTACGACCTTCTAGAAATAGGAGTCGTACCAGGCTTTAGTTCAATCACAAACTCTACATCTCTTTCTAGAGGTAATCCAGGCAAATCTTTAGGAAACACGTCCGGAAACTCACATACTACCGGAATATCTTGGATTTCCGGGATGATAGCTTCATAGACTCTGCTACATGGTTTAGATGGAATAGCTATAGGGATGGACAAAAGAACCTCTTCATGGCCATAACTCAACCTGATGGTTCTCAAATCAGTGTTGAGGATAGCTTTGTGCTAGGCTAACCAATTCATGCCCAGAATTACATCTATATCCTGGCCTTTCAGAACAATCATGTTGGTGGGAAAATCTCGTTTAGCCAATGTTACTGTTGGGGCGAAGGCGAAGACGCCACCCTTCGCTCGAGGCCTTCGCCGTACTCGCTGCACCAACGGTGGCAAGACAGCGGTAGACATACCCTTCGTCTCATACGCGGCCGGACGAAGACCAGTGACGAGGTCGTCTCATCCTGCGACCTCGTCCAGAACGGAGGCCCACGTGTGATCCGGCCCATTGTAACAGGCCCTGCGTGGCCGTTGCGCGTTACAGGCTTAATTTGTAAAGGCCTCCCTGTAATTACGGTCTGTAACCCCGCTTTATGGGAATATTCCGGGGATAATCTAGGTGTCTGAGGGCACATGCGTCCTTAACACGGGACGCCGGGCACCCAGGCACCTATAAATACCCCCGCACAGTGCCCTTGAGAGGCTAGATTAACAGAGCTATTGCCATCACGTGCAGAAACCCTGTTAGCATCACCACACCTCCCCGTTGGATCATCTTGCGCCTATGAGCAAGTTCCAACATTTGGCGCCCACCGTTCGTGCTACGAAACAACCACCCGCGATGGCACCCAAGAAAGCTAGCTCGAAGGCTGACGAGGCTGCGAAGGCAGCACTGCTGGCCGCAGTAAAGGACCAGGCCCTCGCACTCACCCACTCCACCCACCAAGAGGCTACTGAAGCCGACGCTCACCGCACCTGCGAAGACGACGCTCATCGCACCTGCAGCCCTAGACAGCCGCAACCTCCCCCAGACTTCGCTCCACCAGAGGGCAAGGACTTCACCGAGGACGGAGAAGTCATCGGCGTCTCCGCAGAAGAACAGCTGCAGCTGCGCGCCCTGCGCATCAAGAACCGCAATCTCCAGAAGCAAAAAGAGATACTTGAAGCCAAGCGCCAACGTGTATCTACACAGGCCAAGGTGTGGCAAATGATACGAGACGAAGAGCAGAAGGCCTAGGAACTCGAGCAAGAGATCGCGCTAATGCAGCGCGAAGGCCACTTCGGCCTGCAACAAGAGCCACCCCTGCAGCAACGCGCACAAGTCGAAGACCTGCACTTTCCCTACCGCGACCACGCCATCCCACACGCCGCGCCATTCCAAGGAGTCAACTACCTCGACGAGCGAAGTCCCCTGGCACCACACCTGCAAGTGACAACCTGGCCCGCCAACTTCCGAGCAGGGACCTATCCCAAGTACAACGGCAGCACCGACCCAGCACAGTACATCATGAGTTATCAGGTCGCCGTTGCATCTTCCGGTGGGGACGACGCCACGATGGCCAAGTCTTTCATCATCGCCCTCGAGGGCCCGGCTCTCACCTGGTTCACCCGGCTGCCACCGTTGTCCATCGACTCCTGGAGAAGTCTCCGGGACAAATTCCTGCTCAATTTCCAAGGGTACCGCCCGAACACCGACGCCTTGGCCGAACTCTCACTCTGCAAGCAGCTAGAGAAGGAAACTCTGCGGGAGTATTACCGCAAGTTTCTCACACTCAAGTCACAGCTGCCCTCGGTCGATGACCAGATTGCCATCCACTACGCCATCAGTGGCCTTCGCGCCGGCGTCCTTTATAGCCATTGCATCAGAGATCCGCCCAAGAACCTCCAGGAATTATATCAGCTATTTGAAAAATACGCCAAATCCGAAGAGCTCCACCAGCGCAAGGTTGAGTCTCAGAGGAAACCCAAAGATGCCCCACAGTCCAGCCGCACGTGGACGAGAACTCCGCAGCCAGACTCCGGTCAAGACGGCCGCACTCAGCAGCAGGTGCACAACATTGCCAACCAGCACCCCGCTGGTGATGCCCCTCGCCGCCAGGAATATCCCCCCTAGGGCCGCAGAAATGGAAATCGCGGTAGGGGCCGGGGACGCGCGCAGCCGCCGCGCCGATTCTACTGTCTTTTCCACAGCGAAGACTGCGCCCACCAAACCAAAGACTGCCCAGAGACGAAGGCCACCAGAGACAGGATGGCACGGGCGCAACAGGCCAACAACCCTAGAGTCGTCGCGCACACTTATCAGCAACAACCTCCACCATACATCCACGCTCCCGCCCCGCATCCACCGCACCACGCATACCAACACCACCAGGAAGTACAAATCGTACCTCCCCCACCCCCACCTCCACACCAGCAACAACAAAACATCAACAACCCCCACGCCCCCAAGCAAGAAGACTTCGCCGATCAGTCGTATCGCAGAGTCATTCATATGATCACCGGGGGGTCCAGCACCGACTTCGACACAAAGCGGCAGAAGCGGGACCACTACCGCAGCATCAACCACGTCGCCATCACCGGTCCGGTCGTGCAGACGAAGTGGTCCCATGTACCGCTAACCTTCGACGCCCGAGACGTCGACCTGCGCAGCGCCCCCCACATCGACGCCATGGTTATCAACTGCAGCGTGGCAGGCTGGGACCTGCACAAAGTCCTAGTCGACAATGGCAGTCAGGCAGACATCATTTTCCTCCATGCCTTCGACCGCATGGGCATAAGCCACAGCCTGCTCAAGCCTTTGGACAACCCGTTGTATGGCTTCGGCGGTAAGGGCACTTTTCCTGTCGGCAAAATAGAGTTGCCTCTCTCCTTCGGTGTAGCGCCCAATGCCCGAAGTGAGCAAATAACCTTTGACATCGTCGATATGGTGTATCCGTACAACGCCATCATGGGCCAGGGCTCCATCAACAAGTTTGAGGCGGCCATTCATGGATTGTACCTGTGCATGAAGATACCAGGTCCGTTAGGCGCTATCACGGTCTACGGCAATCAGCAGACTGCGCGCAATATAGAGCGGGACTTCGTCCCCGGGCAAAGAAATGTTCACTGCCTCACGGCCTAGCGCGAGGTCCCTGCGTCCGCTAGCCCAACCGAAAAAGAACACGACAAGGCACAGCTGCTGAGCAACGACGGGACCAAGACTGTTCCCCTCGACCAGGTCACGCCCAAGCAGACAGTCACTATCAGCGAAGACCTCACTTCGCACGACGAGGAGAAACTCCTGTGCTGCTTATCCAAGAATAAAGACGTCTTCACCTGGTCCGCCCTAGACTTGGTCGGGGTCAGCCGATCCATAATTGAGCACAGCATGGGAATCGACCCTTCCGTGAGACCGAAAAAACAGCGGCTCCGCAAAATGTCCGACGAGAAGACAGAAGCCGCCAAGGCCGAGGTGCACCGCCTCCTGAAAGCCAAATTTATCGAGCCAATGGCTTACCCCACGTGGCTCTCCAACGTTGTGATGGTGCAGAAAAAGAGCAGCAAGTGGCGAATGTGCATCAACTTCACTAGTCTCAACAAGGCCTGCCCAAAGGACAACTTCCCGTTGCCTCGGATCGACAAAATAGTCGATAGCGCGGCCGGGTGCGAGGTCATGTCGCTCCTCGACTGCTTCTCCGGTTATCATCAAATATATATGAAGGAGGAAGACAAGGCCAGCACCAGCTTCATAACACCCTTCGGCACATATTGCTTTATCAGAATGCCGGAGGGACTCAAGAACGCCGGGTCCACCTTCTCCCGACTTACCAAAACAGTGCTCGAAGGGCAAGTCGGCAGAAATATATTCACATATGTGGATGACATTGTCGTCGCCAGCAGGAGCAAGGAGGACCATCTCGCAGACCTCGCCGAGACATTCGCGAACATGCGGGACGCACGACTTCGCCTGAACCCCGACAAGTGCGTCTTCAGCGTTCGCCAGGGGAAAATATTGGGATACCTGGTATCACACCGCGGCATCGAGGCCAACCCAACCAAAATCCAGGCCATCATCAACATGACGCCCCCGCAGTCAGCACGAGAGGTCCAGCGTCTGATGGGCAGATTGGCCGCCCTCAACAGATTCATCTCCAAATCCGCTGAGCGAAGTCTTCCCTTCCTCAAAACACTCCGCGGCGCAAAAGACTTCGCTTGGGGACCAGAGCAGGCGGTGGCCTTCGCCTCACTAAAACAGTACCTATTGGAGTTGGCGGTTCTTACAAGCCCCGACTCTTTGCTACCCCTGTTGCTTTACGTTGCGGCCTCGCCGCACGCGGTCAGTGCGGCACTAGTTTAGGAGCAGACAGTAGAGGGCGTGATCAGACAGTGCCCAGTTTATTACGTCTCCGAAGTGCTCACACCGTCAAAGTGTAACATGACGGAACTCGAAAAGATTGCATATGCAGTTGTTATGTCTTTGCGCAAACTGCGCCACTACTTTGAAGCATTCAAGGTCCACGTCACCTCAGATAGGGGACTCGGCGAATTATTCAGAAACCCGGAGGCATCGGTACGGATCGCCAAATGGGCGGCCGAACTCTCCGGCTACCACATCACTTTCGAGCCCAGGACGGCGATCAAGTCACAAGTTCTAGCAGACTTCGTCGTCGACTGGACCAGGCCAATAACACAGCCGGACCCGTTTGCAGAGAAAGTTTGGACAATCCACTGCGACGGCGCTTGGTGCCACGCGGGGGCAGGCGCTGCTGCAGTCATCACCTCACCCGCTGGGGTCAAGCACAGATACGCGGCACGCTTAAGCTTCGCTCTGGAATCTGACAGATGCACAAACAACATAGCAGAATACGAAGATGTCATCCTCGGCCTCCGCAAACTAAGAGCCCTCGGTGTCACCACCTGCATAGTCCGAACAGACTCCAAAGTAGTCGCCGGCCAGGTCGAGAAAGATTATGCAGCAAAGGACCCCGCTCTTATGCAATACCTCGCGGCCATCCGAAGTCTCGAGAGACAATTCAAGGGATTCACATTGCAGCATGTGGACCGGGCCAAGAATGAAGAAGCCGACGCATTGGCCAAGGCAGCCGCCAGGGGTGAAGCCCTACCCTCCGACGTGTTCTACCACGTCATCGGCATGCCAGCCGTCTGCAGCCCTGAAGGGCTCCAAATAACCAACGACAGCGAGGGCCACCGCCTAATCAACCTCATCATGACCAAAGACTGGGGGGCGCCAATAACCCTGTACTTGCAGGGGTACTATCACCCAATCGACAGCAATGAGGCCAAGCGCCTCCACCACCGAAGCCGGGACTTCGCACTGATCGAGGGCCAACTTTACAAGAAGGGGGTCAGTCAACCGATGCTTAAGTGCGTCACCGAGACCGAAGGCGTCCAAATCCTGCGCGAAGTCCACAAGGGGATCTGCGGCTCCCACGCGGGGCCTAGGGCCCTAGCGGCAAAGGTGATTCGCCAAGGTTTCTACTGGCCTGCCATTATTTGCGCCGCAAATCGGGTCGTCAGATCCTGCGAAGCCTGTCAGAAATTTTCCCCACGCTCGGGGTGCCCCTTGCAGTTCACGAAGCTGATCGCCCACACGTGGCCCCTTCAGTGCTGGGGCCTAGACATTGTCGGGCCCCTGCCCACGGCTCAGGGGAACCTCAAGTTCACCTTCGTCGCCGTTGAATACTTCACCAAATGGATTGAAGCAAGGGCAGTATCCACCATCACATCGAAGACAGCCTAGAAATTCTTCTGGCAAAATATTGTTTGCCGCTTCGGAGTACCGTTCGAACTCACGGTCGACAACGGCAAGCAGTTCGACAACCAAGATTTCAAAGACTTCTGCTTCTCAATCGGCACCAAGCTTGCCTTCGCCTCCGTGTACCACCCCCAGTCCAACGGAGTCGTGGAGCGCGCCAACGGCAAAATTTTCACAGCCGTCAAGAAAATGCTCCTCGACGACAAAAAAGGCAAGTGGTATGACCTGTTACCCGAAGTGGTCTGGGCACTGAATACAACTGAGTGAAGGGCGACTGGGTTCACCCCCTTCCACCTATTATACGGATCGGAGGCCATGACTCCGCAAGAAATAAAGCATGGGTCGCCTCGGACAGCCGCGTCGGCCGTCCTAGACGTAGACGAGCCGACTTCGAAGGACCTCATCAACGGAGACCGCGTCTTTGCCCTACAAGCTCTGGACAAATACCAAGCCCAGACAAAGGCATGGCACGACCAGACAGTCATCCCAAGGGAATTCAGCGAAGGGGACCTCGTACTCGTCTGGACAGCTCGAACAGAGTCCAGGGGCAAGCTGGAGCCCAAGTGGGAGGGCCCTTTCATTGTCAAGACGAAGGCCTCCCCCAGCGCATACAGGCTCGCAACGCCAAACAACGAAGACTTGGAGCATTCCTGGAACATCGATAATCTCCGCAAATTTTTTGTTTGACTCATCAGGGCCAGCTCGCCCTTGTAATTCGCAAAGACAATTTTTATTCAGGCCCGCACTCTTTTCCTCCCGGGGGGTGACGTTTTTAACGAGGCGGAGTCATGTAATATACAAGTGCAAAATCCCCCGCAAAATCTATGTCGAAAAAAGACCGCGCCGACGGTCTTCGACATTCGACCAATACATAGTCACCGCGAGGCCCAGCATCAGCCACCCTCGCGTGCGACAACTCCGCGCAGAAGCCGCCTAAGGGTGCAGCCGGACTAGCACAACAAGTGCGAAAAATCGAAGTCTTCCGCGAAGACTATCCACGCAGAAGTCGCCTAAGGGTGCAGCCGGACTAGCACAACAAGTGCGAAAAATCGAAGTCTTCCGCAAAGACTATCCATGCAGAAGTCGCCTAAAGGTGCAGCCGGACTAGCACAAGTGCGAAAAATCGAATTCTTCCACGAAGACTATCCGCGCAGAAGTCGCCTAAGGGTGCAGCCGGACTAGCACAACAAGTGAGAAAAATTGAAGTCTTCCGCAAAGACTATCCGTGCAGAAGTCGCCTAAAGGTGCAGCCGGACTAGCACAACAAGTGCGAAAAATCAAAGTCTTTCGTGAAGACTATCCGCGCAGAAGTCGCCTAAGGGTGCAGCCGGACTAGCACAACAAGTGCGAAGAATCGAAGTCTTCCACGAAAATTATCCGTGCAGAAGTCGCCTAAGGGTGCAGCCGGACTAGCACAACAAGCGTGGAAAAGACTACGCCAAACTGTCCGCGCAAAGACCGACTACATGCGCACCAGACCAACCTAACCAATACACCAGACCAAGCGCGTAACGCCTTCGGAATGTGTGAAGACACACAACCTCATCATACAAGCCATTAATATGAACAAGCGAGGGCATCACACTTTACATCGGTTCAACCTTCGGAATAATTCCCATCTCCCTATAGTTAAATAGCATTATCCTCAGCTCCTCACCCGCAAAAAGACTTCGCAGCTCCCCCTCACCTGCACTCACGGCGGCCGGCAAGGACAACAGTTCCTGCCTGCCAGCCCTGTTCACACAAAGCCGACCGCCATCCGCCTCACTCACCCTACGCTTCGCAACCGCCCTTCGCCGCCTACGCCCCGCACTCGGACCAGGCACAACCTCAGCATCCACAGCACGCGGCGAAGCCTCCGCCGCTGCCACATCCAAGGCCGCAAAGTAATCCAAGTCCTCATCCGACGACTCTTCAGTCCACCCAACCAAACTCCTAGAATCATCAAAATAAGAAAGCTTAGACGTAGATTCATCCGATTCATTCCTATCGTCCACGGTCGAAGCCGCCAAAAAATTAGCAGTAGCGGCTGCGTGCGCAGGCCCAAAATCTTGAACCTGCACAGCAACCAAGGTTCAGCAACATATACAAAATTCCCTAACTACCCACACCCACTATGCCACATGCGAAGACCCAGCCGTTGTAGGATCCTCCACTGCCGCCTCCGCCGCCATCTTCGCAGGATCCTCAGCCCTCGGCGCAGCAGTTGGCAACGAGCCACCGCCGGCCGCGGTGGCTGCGGGGGCATCAGGGGCGCCTCCGGCGGTCTCTGGGGCCGGCGCCGAGGCGACCTCGGCCACAGCCGCCACCAGATTCGACTCCGAGTCAGGCTGCGCGCTGTTTAAAGCCCCGAAGTCGTCCACCTTCTCGTTATGCGCCGCCTAAGATACAGCACGTAGATTCAGCAAACCGACATATAACCCACAACAGCACCAAACAAAAGTCAAACATTACCTAACCCCTCGTCGTCTCAGACCGCTCCCTGACCACCTCCCGGCCGTGAGGACCCCACATCCGGTCGAAGAGGGCTCCCGCGGATTCCTTCACCACAGGGTCCTCAACCTTGTAGATATCACGCTCGAAATCCTCATCAGCTTGGTCGAAGACCTCATAGTGCCGGCACCCCTCGCGGGACAGCGCGTTCATCGCCCCTTCGCAGGTGACCAGGGAGGCATAGGACATAAACCCCTCCACAATGGTGGGGAGCGCCAGCAGCTCCTCCTACAGCCACTCCAGGCAGCGAAGGCCGGGCTCTTGGTCTGGCACTTCGAAGTCAGCGGTCCATGCGCCCAGCTCGTGGTACGAGTCCACAAGCTGTTTGCGCGTCCGCTCGGCCTCCGAGCGCGTCGAAGCCTCGACCCTCTCCAACGGGTCTGCAGGGCGTTGAACCGCTCCTCCATTTCCTCGGCACGCTGTCTGGTGAGGCTGCACTCCGCCCGCGCTAGATTGGCCTCCGCCTACGCAGACTACGCCTTGGCGAGGGCCTCATTAGCCTCCTTCCTCTCCTCCGCCAGCTGGCGCCGGAGGTCAGCCCTCTCACCCTCCAGCGTGGCCACCTTATCCGCCAGCTTGCGGCACTTGCTGTCCGCGGCCGACTTGTCCCGGACGGCGTCAGCATGTTGCGCCCGAAGTCTCTCGACCTCGGCAGACACAACTGTCGTAAGGGCCCCCGACGTCGTGCGGTCTGCGAAGTCAGCCGCCTGCAAGACACCCATAAGACCACAGCCACAGCGAAGCTGGTAAAAGCCGAAGTCTAGCTCAATTTACCTGACTTAACGCCTCCTTCAGCCGGCGGGACACAGCACCCGCCTCGTCCCTGACGGCAGTGAGTGCCGGAATCTCACCACTGGCACTAAGAGCACCACCCTTCGCCCTAGGCTCCGCGACAGCCACCGCGGTAGCCACGGCGGGCGGAACAACAACAAGCTAGCCTTCGCCCGACCCTGCGACGTATCAATATATTAAAAAAAACTCGAGCTAACGACTTACCAACAAGATAATCATCCACGCTAATATCCGTGGCGAAGTCGGGAACGCGCTTGCCCGGCGGAGGCAACTCCCGAGCCTTCTCGGCTCCCGCCGGGACAGACTTGGTACCGCCGGCGGCGGCCGCCTTCGCAGCCTACGGCACCCGGCTGGACCCAGGGGCGGTCGACTTCGCTGCCTGTGCCGTCTGGTTTCCGCTGGGGGCGGCAGCCTTCGCAGCCCCCCGCAACCTCTTCGGCCTGGCCTCAGGCAGCCGGACGACCGCCTGGCGTTTCTGCGCACCTCCCTGGCGATCCTTGTCCATCACTGCCGACAAAACATCAGCAGTATTCCGCCCATAAGGAAACACCTTCCAATCACGAACCATGCGAGATGTAAAAAAATCTTCGCCGGCCGCGCGGGGGATAGGAACATTCTTAGGCCACCGACCCCCGGTAACCCTCAGCATCCACGCCGAAGACTCCCGGAGCTCGGGCGAAGACATCCTTCCCCCCGGGGTCGCGCACGTCCTCATCAATTCCCTAGCAAAACCATCGGAAACCCCCAGTCCTCTCGCAGCAATACCTTGTTTCCTCTTCTTAGAGGATGGGGCGGCCGCCGGCGCGGGGTCGTCTCCGGTCTCCGCCACCGGGTTCTTCCCGCGACGATCCACATCGTCTTGCCCGGGATAACCGCCATACAGCAGGCGGTTCAATTCGAAGACCCTATTCAAGCGGTCATTAGACCCGCGTATATCCCAGCTACGCTGGCCTTCTGTCTTCGACACGTACCGACCAACAATCCGCACCGCCCCATCCTCCGCCTCACGCACAATGGCGGCCGGATCGCGGCCACGCAGATCCAGTGCGAAGGCGGGACTTCGCACCAGCATCCCACCACGGGAAGGCATCTGGCAAGGGCATACTTCGCCCAGTGCCCAGCCATGCGCCAAAGGCCACACCCCATACGCCACAAACTCCTCAACCAAATCGCGCCCGCTGCTTAGGCCGGCCGCGCACCGAAGGGCCCGTTCGTCTGCATCCTCCTCCGACACTTCAAACTGCGGGTATGCTGAGTAATAATACGAGCACATCTCAGCCACGGGGAGCCCCGGATGGTCTTCGACTGTGCCCTCCGCAACGTAGAACCAAAACTCATGCCAGTTGCCCCATTTATTGCGGGCGCAAGGAACCAACTCAACTACCTCCATCGAGGTCTTGCCAGTCTTCGGCGTAAATGTACAGGATCCAAACTGTGCAACCTTATTTCCGATCATCCTTTTCTGCCAGTGCAGGCAATAGTACTTCGCGAAGACTTCGACCGATGGTTGTCCACCGCACGAAGTCGTCGCCCAGACATATTTCGATAGAGCCACCACGGCATTCGGAGTCAGCTGGTGGATCTGGACGTTAAATCTGCGCAGGACTTCTCCCACGAATCGGTGCGCAGGCAAGCGAAGACCAGCGGCGAAGAACGCCTCAAAAACAACCAACTCGCCTTCTGGCTCGGGGACCTCCTCCGTCCCCGAGACACGAGCGACTCCGCCGCCAAAGTAACCAAGCCGCTGCATATCTTGCACGCGGACCGAGGACATCCGCGACACACCGAAATTCACCGTGTCACCGGCGTGCAACTCCTCCGCCGCCACAGCGCTCAGCGTCTCCTCAGACGACGCGTCAGCCGGTGGCGTAGCGGCAGCAGAAGAAGAAGAGGTCAGCATCGCTACGTACCGGCGGCGGCGGCGGGCGGTCTGCTTCACGCGGGCCAGATCGCCGACAAACAAGAGCAAGGAGGGCAGACGAGCAACAAGAGGTTTGAGAAGGCGGTTAGGGTTTTCGCTGAGTGCGGCAAGACAAAGTTCAAAACGCGCCGCCCCCCGTCCCCGTTTTATACACAGGGCGCGGCGCTTCGGGAAACCCGCAATCCAACACTACGGCGTCAATCAACAGTCATGTCAAAAACCCCCGCGGAACCACTTCGAGCGAGGGCAGCGTCTCCGCCATCTAGCGACGTCTTCGGCACCAGGTGACTTAGTCGAACTGGTCCCTCGGAGGGCAAATGTTGGGGCGAAGGCGAAGACGCCACCCTTCGCTCGAGGCCTTCGCCGTACTCGCTGCACCAACGGTGGCAAGACAGCGATAGACATACCCTTCGTCTCATACGTGGCCGGACGAAGACCAATGATGAGGTCGTCTCATCCTGCGACCTCGTCCAGAATGGAGGCCCACGTGTGATCCGGCCCATTGTAACAGGCCCTGCGTGGCCGTTGCACGTTACGGGCTTAATTTGTAAAGGCCTCCCTGTAATTACGGTCTGTAACCCCGCTTTATGGGAATATTCCGGGGATAATCTAGGTGTCTGAGGGCACATGCGTCCTTAACTTGGGACGCCGGGCACCCAGACACCTATAAATACCCCCGCACAGTGCCCTTGAGAGGCTAGATTAACAGAGCTATTGCCATCACGTGCAGAAACCCTGTTAGCATCACCACACCTCCCCGTTGGATCATCTTGCGCCTGTGAGCAAGTTCCAATAGTTACTAGCACTTTGAAGGCCACTTCTTTAGTGAATATTTTTCCCCTAGGCGAATGAATAATAAACCCTTCCCTTGATTCAATGCAAGAATGCAATATTTCTCCACAAATTTCTTGCTTATGAATGTATGCGAAGCACCAGAATCAAAGAGAATGACTGCTGGGTGATTGGCCACAAGAAACGTACCCATCATAACCGGCTCTCCTTCCGGTGTAGTGGCCACTTGAGTGTAATATATTCTCCCAGTCTTCTTAATATTCTTGCCCGCGGAGTTATTTGCCATGTTTCCCTTGCCTTGATTTTAGCTCCCTGAGTTCTGCTGATTGTTGGACTTATTTTGCTTTGAATATGGGCAGTCTTTGATAAAATGTCCAGACTTCCCACAGTTGAAGTAGCTAGTTGATGAACTAGGGAGGGCGGGGAAACGAGCACTAGGGGCACTCGGCTGACTTGTTGAAGTGGGGGCAGTGGCAGGGCGGATGAAGACAGGCTGTTTAAATGGGTAGGAGGGTGGACGAGGTGAAGAATGGTTTTGATTGAAAGGTCGGATTACCAACCTTGGTCGCTTTTCAGACCCCTGACTGGACCTGTCACTTCCGAATCCCTTCGATTTTCCTGGGCCTGTATGCTTAGCTTCTACTGCCAGCACTGTGCTGACAGCCCTGCTGTATGAGAGATCTAGTCAGGTAGCCATTTTTCTTTGAAGCCGGTCGTTGAGGCCTCTCATGAAGCAATTCTTCTTTTTTAGGTCAGTATTTACCTGATCAATTGCATACTGGGACAAATGATTAAATTTGTTGAGATACTGCATAACAGTATCTCCTCCTTGCTTGAGTCGCATGAATTCCTCCTGTTTCATGTGTAGCACTCCTTCTGGAATATAATGCTCACGAAACGCCAATTTAAATTCATCCCATGTGACCTGATGCCCGGCAGGTTGAATGGCCACAAAATTTCCCCACCAAGTACTGGCAGGGCCTCTTAGCTGTTGAGCCACAAACAACGGCTTTTGGGTTTCAGTGCAGCAGATGAGTCCAAATTTCTGCTCTATAACCTGTATCCATTCATCGGCTTCCAGAGGGTCTTCGGCTTTAACGAAAAGTGGGGGACGGTTTTCCGAGAAATCCAGGTACGAAGTTTCATGGGGTCCCTGTGGATAAGCCCTTCCACCTTGTTACTGAAATTGATTTCCCGCCATTTCACGTAAAAGGAGGGTGTTGTCGGCGGTCGCATTGACCAAGGCAGCGATAGCCTCGGCCAACGTTGGTGGTATAGGCGGTGGGTTGGGTGTGTCTTCTTGACCACGGGAAGTACCCGCAGCGTCATGCGCACGAGTTTTTGATGCCATATGAGGCACAAAAACATTTGGGAAAATATAACATGCCGATACACACCATCATTTTACATTACCAAGATGTAATGATACAGACTCAATTGTACAACATGACTTCATTACCTATTTTACATCAGTATTGTAGCTAAGCTATACTATTCTAGTATTTATCGTCTTTGGTTGCCTCACTATCTGTTGTAGGGGACCGTTCATCAGCCAGGTTCATAGAAGGAGGGGGCTTGAAAAAGTCCAATTCCCTGCCAAGTACTTCACCTGCTATTCCAAAAGGTCCAGCTCCCATTCCAATAGGGTCGGCAGGTACGTCTGGGTGTCGTCGCGAATACAGTACATGGACTTCCTCATGTGAAGTATTGCAATACACCTGCAAGCTGTCAAGGGCTATGCTGAGCTCATCCACACGGACACGAGCTTTGGCTTCCCAGGCCCAAGCAATCGAACATGAATTGACAGCCCAATCGATTGCCAAATCCCGTTCAACAAGCTCATCTTGCAGACGTCTGACGTCAGCTCTCAACTCATTCATACGCTGACCATCTTCTATCCACACTCGGTTCCGGTAACGTAGCTCCGTCTGAAGCTGCTCCACTAGGGCTTCTAGGTCTCTGATGGGGTCGTTACTACCGATGCTGCTCCCTTCATGTCTTGGAGCCAACCGATGCCGAGGTACACCAATAGGTCCAGTGGACTTACGTGCGGTTTTCTTCATGCGCGGCGTCATATCTCCATAAGGGGGAAAATTTATTAGTATAGTTTTTAAACATGATGCATGCATAATTGAGGAAATCAACCTTCGTTGATTCCCAACCTCCTATACATTGCACTCTATTACCTAGTATTATAAGGTGAATACTTCAGGAAGTGGCAAGGTGAGAATGAAAGAAATTTTCTTAGATAAGTATTTGAAAATTCTTTTGAAATGTCTCATAATATCTGAAGAGATGGGCTTCGCTCCGATACCAGCTGTGACGGAACCTCCCAAGTCATTAGGCCCACCTATTGTTGTCCTTGTGCAGCGGACCTCGGGCAACCCTGTAGATGCTTCTAATCACTCACAAGTTCGGTATCTGTTTCCTTTGCCTTCCCCAAGAGCATTTTACCCATCACACAGATATTACAATACATCGGAGGAACGAATAAGCGGAAGCAATTACAACAACTTAATTTACATTAAAATATAGAAAGAGTGTTATTATTATAGACCAGTAGTATATGAGTGTAGAAGTATTATTATTACAAACTCGGGAGGCAAAAACCCCTCCCGCAAACAGATATAAAGTTTCTCAAAAGGAGGACAACATCCTCATGAGGCTTCACTCTTGAGATTCTTCCTTTGGCACCACCTTAGAGCAAAAGCAACAAAAGTTTGCTGCCTCCTCACCTATAACAACATGGGTTAGAAAACCCTGAGTACGAAGTGTACTTTCGCAAATCTTACCCGTCAAAATAAAAGACTCTCAAAGATATGCTGGCTTGAGGGAATCAAGGTATGGCTTAATCAAGAATCAAGACTCTGTTTGCAAAAATGCTTACTAATAGTGGATCTTTAAAAATCCAGTTTTATTAGCAAGTTAAGTTATTACCTGAATCTAGTTATTTCTATCCTAGTTCAAGCACTTGGCCTATACTAGCCATCTTTTATCATCCCTTTTAGTTCACTAGAAACTACGTGTAAGTCAGTGACCAAGTCTTCATGTCCGAGAAGTAACGGCGATCCGAATCGATTAATACCCAGCTGGGGATCTCCAATCACATGACATATGTAGCACTTAACCCTTGCATATGTCAACTCGCCACCGGGATTCTTAAGACCAGATCAGGTTCACGTCAACCGAGAACATAGATACACCACCGTCCAACCTCTTGCCACAGAGGGTACACGCTACTCTCGCCATCTCTCCACTCCCATTGCGTGTTGTCTTATTCTGGTATTAGTCTACCCGAGGCAAAGCTTACCCATGATGAGGCATGTGACCAGTTAAGAGGTCCTCGATCATCAGGCCTACATCGAGACGGTCCTTAATCGACGCAGACGGAGACACTACACCGAGACTCTCTTCTCGTGCAAGTCACCCGCCCGGTCTCAGCTTTATCATTTCAAAACCCAAAGTTTAGTACCTGACAGAGGTACATCTTTTCCGATGTTGAATCCATCAAGGCCATGATGGATTCACCATCAAGTTTTATTTTCGAAAACATCCCATCCCACTTGAAGCAGCATATTTTTTCAAAACAAAACATTTGTTTTTCTAGAGCAAGACTAAGCATCAGAAAAACCTTTTCATAAAACAGGTGATCAAGGAAAGGTGATCAATCTTCCAAGGAAGGAAATACATCAATGTTTCGCACACAACTCCTATCACCTAATGCATCAAGCAAGCGAGAAAGATTTTAAAATAGCAAGGAGGTGGCAAATGCACCGGGGCTTGCCTTGTGTTATAGGAGAGTCGGGCTCTACTCCACAAATATCGAAATAAAAGCAATTCTCGGCAGGTGGGTCTTTAGGTGGTGGTGGTGTAGCTCTTTCTTCTTCAACTACTATTTCTTCTTCGTTCTCTACATATAACCACATATAATCATGAATGCTCATGTAATGCTTATGAAAATGCAATGATAATAAAGGTACATCATATTATGTCTTGAATACAATTTTCCTTCATGGTTCTTCAAGAAACTAGGGTTTGTGGAGTTAGTATTTTAGTTCATAAGGCAGGCACTGCTTAGAAGTTTAGGGTTTTGGGTTTTAGGTATCAAACAGTGTCCAAATCAATTCAAACTTTACCCAAGGTTTCTAAATATCATTTTAAGCTTATCCAAAAAGTTTAGTGATTTTTGGAGTTATTAATAAATTTCTAAAATTCTAGGAGTATAGGTTTTAGCTATTTTAATTACTTCATAATTCCTAGTTTGCATTAAAAATAATAAAATAATTTTTATTAAATACTATAAAAATTTAGAAATCCAACAAAATTGGTCCCATATTTTTATCATTTCCTAGAATTTTCTGTGGATTTCCTATGTCCAATAGAAAAAGAAAAAGGAAAAAGATGAATAGTGCTGGGCTTAATCTGGCCCGGGACGGCCCATGACAGGCAAAAACGTGCCCGTGCACGCCCGCAGTGTTGGGTTTACACATAAGACCCTGGCGATATGAAAAACCAGCGAAGAATCCCCCGCACTATTCGCTTGAGTCACTGACAAATGCAGATAGGCCCTCCCCTTTTCATTTCTTCACAAGGTGAAGTCCACGACTGTGGACGACGAAGCAGGAACTTCGACGAGCCTGTACTGACCAGGATACGTAATGACCGGCGCTCAGAAGTGGTTGCCACCTAATTCAACCACTAATAAACATTTCCCCTCAACCAATTTCAAGATTCTAGGCCCCAATCGCTCTGCCCACGGTGACAGTGCGATCAACGGATAACCTGAGGCGTTCCCGGTGATCTACCCCGGTCTAGTGCAATTGGTTGGGCCGATGAGCTTCAAGGACATATCAGAGCACTGAAACAAAGGAACAGAGTGTGGGAATGGACCTGTAACGCGCTGCCCACGGTGAGAGTCTTTCACGGCGGCGGAAAACCGATTTGGGGGAAGTGAGCAATTCAGAGGCTCTGGTGAACAATTGGAGGCAAGTGCTGGTGCTTTGGATGGGTAATTACCCTACGGAGCTCATGGCGCACTCAATTTATAGAGTCAGTGATCGGTGGTGTCCAATTCAAAAGGATTGCGCTAGCGGCCGGAGAGGGAAAGAGTTACTAGCGCAAGCAAATCGTGGATGTTACCGTGGCAAGACCACCGGCGTGGACCTGGCTGTCAAAGGTGGCTTAGTGTGACGTGGTAATTAGCCTGAGGCATGGCGCGACCGTGGCGAAGGGCGCACACTCCGGTGACGGCCGCTTGGCCACGTCGCCGGCACAAGTGGGCAAGAGACAGAGCGGCCGCAGTGCCTTGTGTTCATCCGCGACGAGATCTTTTCACCATCGAGCGTAATCCACTCGCCTGAGGCACGAATCGCGACGGCCGGCGCAAATCCGGGTGCAAAGATCGGCGGTGGCGAGGTGGGCTGAACAGAAGATCTTTGTTCACTGTACCAAGGGTACAAAAATGGGTTCTTTGCATGAAAGAATTACTTCTACCAAAAAGGGATCTATAACTTCGATCCAAGCAGTTTATGTACCTGCAAACGATTTGACCGACCCTGCTCCTGCCACAACATTTGCACATTTGGACGCTACTACCGTACTTTCCAAAGGATTAGCTTCCAAGGGTATTGATCCCATAGTAGATCCTTTAGATTAAACCTCAACTATGTTACAGCCTCAGATTGTTGGCAACAATCATTATGAAACTGCGAAAAGAGTTAAGATAACTTTACAATGTTACAAAGAACTTCAGGACATTATCGCAATTCTTGGATTGGATGAATTATCAGAGGAGGATCGTTTAACTGTAGCAAGAGCACGAAAAATCGAGTGGTTCTTATCACAACCGTTCTTTGCTCATTCAGTCAGCCTGACAGAGCAACTTGCAGGGAGATTTGTTCCCAAATTCATGTAGTGACTTGACCTGCTCTCTATATCAAAGTTTTAGCCCTATGATCCAGCTACAACCTTGCTATAGTAACCATGGTCAACCAATTAGTGGATCATAGTCGAATTCCATCTCAAAGGTTGCCCAACTTCACTGTTACCCCTTCTTCAGTTCATTGGCTGAGTGTCACCTTGACTTTAGACCTAATTATCTCCAAATTTTGCATGACACTAGAGCTTAATTACTTAAGCAAAGTTCTACTCCTATAGTAGCTCTACAAGTTTAATGTGTTGACCCTAGGCAAATTCCTTATATTTTTAGAAATACAGAGCTCCAAAGTCAGCCCTATTCAACTGATTTTGGACTTAGTCACATAAGAGGTATAGAGTGACTTTTTGCAAATAAGCCCAAATCTCATGGTTTGATTTGCAAATCCTCAAATGTGTGAACCATATGATTTGAGGTGCCCTAATACCTTGGTTTTTGCACTTGGGTCCAAAAGTGCACAAAATTTACACTTAGCCCCCTAGGGTTTTAGTTTAGGTTTTTTTCTATGGGTCTTTTTAGGGTTTTGACATATCTAGGGTTTTGGTGCTATCAAAGTCCATCAAATGTGATATCCTATGACCATTTCTAATGAGTTTTGAAGTTTTCTTATGCTTGGGCTTTATTGTCACTCCTAAGCCTAGTTTAGGGTTAAGTACCCTACCCTAGGGTTTCACACACATCAAGTCATATTAGTCCAACATTTTTAACTTTTTACCTAGTGAATGCACTCTAGGTGTGACAAACACATGATATGTTAATGCTCATGATGTTATGCTCAAGTTTTAGTGATAGTAACACCAGGGGTGTTACAAAGCGCTTAAAGACCGCTCTAAAGGGATGCAAGGACTACCCCAACAAGAACAAGTCAAGCGGAAAGTGTGTGTGCTTCAAATGCGGTAAGAATGGTCATTTCATTGCGCAATGTCCCAATAATGATGACCAGGCAAAAGACAAGAGTGCCAAGGGAAGGAGGAAAACAAGTTTTACATGAAGAAGAAGGGCGAGGCGCACATTGGCAAGGAATGGGACTTGGATTGCTCTTCATTTGACTTCGACGATGAAGGACTCGCTGCATCTGCCATAAATAATTCGACTCTCTTCCCCAACAAGTGCCACACATGCCTCATGGCTAATGAGAAGAAGGTATTAACATGCGAAACCCCTAGTATACTTCTAGCAATGAGGAGTCCAATGATGATGATATAGACTATATTGATCTTTTTAAGGGCTTAGATAGATCTAAGATTGTTAAAATTAATGATTGATTGATGCATTGAATGAGAAGAATAGATTAATATAAAAGCAAGAGGAACTAATTTATGAGGAGCATGATAAGTTTGTAGAGGTAGAAAAATCCCTTGCTTTAGAAATTAAGAAGAATGATTTATTATCTATTGAGTTGTTTGCATGCCTTTCTTCCATTTCTAATCTTAAAAATGCTAATAATGATCTGAGTATGAAATGTTTCTAGTTATTCTCTTTTGCATGTATCAATTTGCAATAGATGTAAGGAATTTGATAATGATGCTTGCATTGATCATGCCTCCACCATTATTAAGTTGAATGATGAAATTGCTAGATTAAATGTTCAACTTAAGACTTGCAAAGATGAGGTTGATAAAATTAAATTTGCAAGGGGTGCCTACACCAATGGTAGACATCCCTTCATTAAGGATGGTCTTGGCTTCCATAAGGGAGCCGAGGACAAAAAGGGCCATAAGGCCCCTAACTTCATTAAGGAGAAAGGGAAAGCGCATATGGCTAGTAGTTCACATTCTTCTCATGGTAGCAAGAACCTTGCTTATTTGTATGCTCATGTTAAGAATGCTTCTTGTAATGCTCGTGTTGATCATGTTGTGCCTGCTTTGTGTCATGATGTTGTTTATTCTTCAAATGCCATGATTGCTTCTTCTAGTAGATCATCTCTTGCTCATGGTAGGAGTAGACCTAGGCGCCATCCTCTCATGTTGTTTCTCATGTGCCTAAGACTAGGAATGCATCATATGGTCATTTTGTTTCATTTTGTATGGTTGATGCTTCCTATATTCTATATTGCAAGTCAGGTCGTGTTGTTGCTTCTCATGTGGGACCCAAAAGCAAGGATGGTAAAACTTGCATTTGGGTGCCAAAATCTTATGTAACTAACCTAACAGGACCCAACACTAGTTGGGTACGTAAACCCCAAGCCTAAATTATCTTGTAGGTTTATGCATTCGGGGACTCAAGTTGGATTATTGATAACGGATGCACAAACCACATGATGAGGGAGAAGCGGGTGTTCTCTTCCTTCATCAGGAACAAGGATTCCCATGACACAATCATCTTTGGAGATGGGAAGCAAGGCAAGGTAAAGGGGTTAGGTAAGATTGCTATTACTACCGAACATTCAATTTCAAATGTCTTTTTGGTAGAATCGCTTGGTTATAATTTGCTTTCCGTTATTTAGCTTTGTCACATGGGTTACAATTGCTTATTTACAAATATAGACGTGATTATATTTAGGAGTGATGGTTCATTAACCTTTAAAGGTGTATTAGACAACAAGCTTTATTTGGTTTATTTCACAAAAGAGAATGTCTATCTAGATGCATATTTAATCGCTAAGAGCAAAATGGGCTAGATGTGGCATCGTTGTCTAGCACATGTTGGGATGAAGAACCTTCATAAACTAAGGGAGAACATGTCTTAGGACTAACCGATGTTTGTTTTGAGAAAGACAGACCTTATGCAACATGTCAAGTAGGAAAGCAGGTGGGAACAAGTCATCCAAGCAAGAATGTAATGACGACATCAAGACCACTAGAGATGCTTCACATGGATCTCTTTGGATCCATTGCTTATCTTAGCATAGAGCGAAGTAAGTATGGTCTTGTTATAGTTGATGACTATTCCCACTTCACTTGGGTATTATTTTTGTAGGATAAATCTAAAACCCAAAGAACTCTTAAGCGCTTTTTAAGGCAAGCTCAAAATGAGTTCAAATTGAGAATAAAAAAGATAAGGAGCGACAACGGTTCTAAGTTCAAGAACCTTCAAGTGGAGGAATACCTTGAGGAGGAAGACATCAAGCACGAATTCTCTGCCCCCTACAAACCACAACATATAGGCATGGTGGAAAGGAAGAACTAGGCACTTATCGACATGTTGAGAACGATGCTAGGAGAGTACAAGACGCTAGATCGGTTTTGGGCGGAAGCCGTGAACACGGCTTACCACGCCATAAACCGACTCTATCTACACCACCTCCTCAAGAAGACTACATATGAGCTTCTAACTGGTAACAAACATTGTATCTTACTTTCGTGTATTTGGGAGCAAATGCTACATTTTGGTTAAGAGAGGTAAGCATTCAAAATTGCTCCTAAAGTTGTTGAAGGATTTTTACTTGGTTATGATTCAAATACAAAAGCATATAGGGTCTTCAACAAATCCTTTAGACTAGTTGAAGTCACTAGCGATGTTGTATTTGATGAAACTAATGGCACTCCAAGAGAGCGAGTTGATCTCGATGATGTAGATGAGAATGAGGTTCCAACGACCACAGTAAGGACCATGGCGATTGGAGATGTTTGACCACAGGAACCACATGAACAAGATCAACCATCTTCCACAACTATGGCGCAACCCCCTACTCAAGATGAGGAACATGTACCTCAAGACGATGACATCGATCAAGGGGGAGTGCATGACGAAGAATACAAGGAGGAAGAAAACGTTCCATAGGCATCTTGATCCCAAGTCTATGTCATCATACAACACGATCATTCAGTGGACCAAATCCTAGGGGATATAAGAAAGGGAGTAACTACTTGATCTCGTGTTGCTAATTTTTGTGAACATTACTCCTTTGTATATTATCTTGAGCCTCTTAGGGTATAAGAAGCTTCAAAGGATCCAGACTGGGCGATGGCCATGCAGGAGGAGCTCAACAACTTCAAGAGAAATGAAATCTAGAGCTTAGTGCCACTTCCAAAGCAAAACATTGTGGGTGTTTCGCAACAAACAAGATGAATATGGAGTGGTGACAAGGAACAAGGCTCGACTTGTGGAAAAAGGTTATGCCCAAGTCATAGGTTTGGATTTTGAGGAGACTTTTGCTCCCATAGCTAGGCTAGAATCAATTCGCATATTATTGGCCTATGATGCTCACCACTATTTTAAGCTTTTTCAAATGGACATGAAGAGTGTCTTCCTCAATGGACCAATCAAGGAGGAAGCGTACATGGAGCAACCACCTGGCTTCGAGAATGATAGTACCCCGACCATGTATATAGGCTCTCTATAGCGCTCTGTGGGCTTAAGCAAGCACCACCAGCATGATATGAATGCCTTGGAGATTTTCTCATTTCAAATGCTTACAAGGTTGGGAAAGCTGATCCAACTCTTTTTACCAAGACTTGTAATGTAGACTAGTTTATATGCCAAATATATGTCGATGACATAATATTTGGTTATAGTAATCAAAATTCTTGTGAAGAGTTTAGCAGGCAGATGGTGTAAAAGTTCGAGATTTCTACGATGGGTGAGCTAACATTCTTTCTAGGATTCTATGTGAAACAGCTCAAGGAAGGCATCTTCATCTCCTATCGAAGTATACGCAAGATATCCTCAAGAAGTTTAGGATGAAGGATGCAAAGCCCATCAAGACACCGATGGGAACAAATAGACACTTGGATCTTGACGCATGAGGTAAGTCCATAGATCAAAAGGTATACTAGTCTATGGTAGGTTCTGTTGGTCACTTGTTTTTGATTGCTACATGATATCAAAAACAAGGCAACACAAGTTAAGAATATGAACCTTCATGCACATGGTGTTACTTGTTCGAAGTAGCAGCTTGAAGACGAAGGTTCTTAAGAGGAAATGTGAATGGAAGAATATTAATTAATAGGGTAATAAGGAACTAAGTACAAGACTCATCTCTTATGCCTTATCATTTTCATTCCATTTTCCTTCGTATTAAACAATTTTACAAACATACCTTTGACTTCTCTATACCAGATAGCTCGAAGATACTTCGAAGACAAAGAAGACGAAGCTAAGGCCCTCGAAATGTGAATTTATATATGGCAATGTTCACCTATTTATAGGGAAGACAAATAGTTTCGTACTGAATTACATCCATGACACCAAGGCTTTACATACATGATTTACAAATGACACAAAGGTAGCACTGTCTTCTCTTTTTCTTTCTTGCCGCTCAAGACTTCATCTTCTTCCCCTTCGTTACTTTGTATTTGAAGCCTATCTTACTTTGGATAAGGCAAACTCTATGGGACTTTTGCTACAATCTGAGCAAAGTCCCACTCTTATGTGACAATGAGAGTGTAATCCGCTCGGCGGATAATCCTATTGAACATAGCCGCATTAAGCACAGAGACATCCGACATCACTTCCTGAGAGACCACCAGCAAAGGTGCGATATCAATATATGTCATGTTAGCACCGATCACCAGCTAGTCGATATCTTCACCAAGCCTTTAGATGAGAGAAGGTTTTGTGAGCTGCGTAGTGAGCTAAATGTCTTAGATTCGTGGAACTTGGATTGATGTATAGCATACATCTCTATTATGCCTTTGATCATGTTACTTATGCTTTAATTCATATAATTGCTTTTTTGGTGCTCAAGTTGTAGAAAGTCGTCCCGGGACCCTGCTGATAGCAAAGAGGTGCCCTCTTATTGCAAAAATTACTCTTTTGTGTGGGAATGGTTTTCTCATGAGAAAAAGGGGGAGTTTTGAGAGTTTGATCAAAACAAGAGTTTTAAACTGATTTGCTTTGCAAAACCAAGAGTTTTTAACTTAGAACTTAGAAAATGAGTTTGATTGCAAAATTCAAAACAAGTGGTGGCTAAAGGATCCAAATATGCCAAATCCTATGTGAATTACTTTTTTATTTTGAACTTCAATTTGCCTCTATTTGACTCATATTGGTTTTAGATAGTCAAATTTGAGTTGCTTTAGGTGTGTTGGCATAAATCACCAAAAAGGGGGAGGTTGAAAGAGAAATGTGCCAAAGGGCCATTTATACTTGTTTTTGGTGATTAAGTGCTAAACACACTATCTTGACCTAACTATCTTCGTACGAGTAAGAGCATAGGTCCATAAAAGGCAAGTTGAAGAGATCAAGTCCAAACGAGCTAAAATGGAGGGCCAAAAGTGCAACTTGGGCAAATCAACATAAACATGAGGTTTAAGTGTTTGAATAAGTTGCACATATCCTATTCTTTGTTTCTAGCACTTTGATTTGGCTACTAACTCGTTTCTGCAAGAAAAGTGCTTTGTTGGACTTGTTTTAAGCCATATTGAAAATCCTAGTGAAACCAAGGAGAAAAGGTATGTTTCCTACACTTAGTCAATTAGATTAGGTGCTAATTATGTTTGTCTAAGTCGTAGGGAAGCTACCTAGGACAGCCAAAAAAGTTGGAGGAGATAGGCTCAAAAGAGCCAAAAGCTCACTAGTCTAGGTAGCACCAAACCGGTCTAGTGATGCACCGGACCACCAGTACGACCAAAGTCCTCAGTCTCGAGAATTTTATTATAAAATTCACCAGACTGTGAACAGTGCTGGTCCGATGTGCACTGGACCACCTCCAACGGATCTCTCCATTGGTGCGTGGACGACCAATGACTAGCTGACGTCACCAGATGGTTCAGTGCCTGTCTGCTATGGAAGGCAGCCAATTGTCACACCCGTTTCCAAAGGGCAGAGCCAGGTGCATAGCATATGTGTGCCAGGATCTATTTCCACACATATGTTGACGTCACAAGTGTAATATATCAAAAGAACAATGCATAAAAGTGTAAATAACGATTATATTAACATATTACACTTCAAACAGACATAATGTTTTAACCTTTATTCATCAAAGTACAGCGAAACATGGACATCCATCCACAGGAAGATGACCAGGGGTATCACTAGACTAGCATCCATGGAGCTCAGCATCATATCTTTATCTGCAAACATCTGATCAAAATTAAGCAAGGGTGAGCTCACTTATGGTCGGGGCTCAGCAAGTGGGGGAAAAACTAATGCAAGTTTAATAAGGTGAGGCTAAGGTTGAGCAGTAAGCATTTTAGTTGGTCAACATTTTATTAACAACACCTATCTTACTAATAAGTGTGAATCCCAAGTTTTCCCATTAAACAAAGGTATAAGAGTATATCAAAAACACTTAAGTGAAACCACTTAAGCAAACCATTGGCAGATCATCGGATCTCGATTTATTTCCATCTTCAAGTTCAATTATCATGTGAGGAGTCCAGGCTGCTCATAACCGTGAGCACGGCTGATATATCAGTTTTACACTCTGCAGAGGTGGTACAACTTTACCCACAAGCCGTGTATCCCCTCTAGCCTGGGTCGGCCAAAACCCGTAAACACTTCCGAGGTGAGTGGCTAGGGATCCACTATGAGGCTTTCACAAAATACACTTAATAAGAAGCAACCCGCTAAGGTTTCTAAAGACGATGGTGGTGGCCCCCTGGGTGAGGTACCTTAGCCAAGAATATGTCCCCATGTTAACGTGGGCTGCCAACACCTACCGCTCCCCCTCTTGCCCATATTTCAGGTAAGGTTGCCAGGCACTAAGCATATAAAGCTAATTACCAAAGCCAGAGCCATGATAGCACTCATGGTTGCACTGTTATCCCGGGTGGTCACTCCATGTTCCAATTAATATGCAATAATCTTGTTTAACCATCAGGTTAACAACAATAATGTAAACTTACCATTTTGGAACATTAATATCATAAGCGGGAGTGACTGCATAAAGTTAAGTTGTAGCAACAGCATAGCTACGAAGGTAAAGTATAATTCCCAGGTTTGATCAAGGAATAAGGTTGGAAAGGTTATCTAAATAGGTAACCCGTCAAATTATGCATATATATCCAAAAGAATAAACTTTATTAAATGTATTGTTTGGGATCAAACAGAGTATGCAGAGGGAGAAGTCCACTTGCCTTGCTTATTGAAAACTTGAGGTTCTTCCACGTATAGGAATAGATCTTGATTCTTAACTACTAGATCAACCACTGAATATCACACAAACAAACAAGAAGAACAAACACCACTCAATAACATACCACATTCACCATACATAAAGCTTAAAGAAAGCCTAATAAAAAGAGCGTTCGCTTTTAAAGAACATTGCAAGTAATGGTTATAATAAGAGGGTATCCTTTTTAAAAAAATGTGTGATCTATACTTTATAAAACAAGACATGAGCTTAAAAATATCTTAATTAAAATATACAAATATTGGGTTCATCAATTTTAATCTTTTATAAAATGTCATACGTGATACGTCTACATTAAGGGTTTATAAGATGATAAAACACGTTATAGCGATATCAAACCTTTTTAACCTTTTTAGAAAAGATATAAGTTACATATCTAGGATTAATGCGTTATGAAATACATTGTTAATTTATGAAGCATTATGGAACATATAATTCATTGTTAAACCTATCACTTATGATAAATTAAGATATAAGTCTAAATAGGTTTTATGTGAAAAGGCCATTATTATTATTAAACACCTATTTATGGAAAGTTATGGTATATGCTTTAAATGCACTTTTATGTAAAAGACAATGAATAAGCCACTATCTTTTAGTTTCATTAGAAAGTACATGTCCTATACTCCTTATTAAGAAAGCTATATATAAAACAATATATAAACTAACATTTTAATTATTATTAAAGAACATGAACACTATTTTCATTAGTTTATTCTTTAGGAAAACTAAGTGATATATATATATAAATAATATGGACTAAGTTTTATTAAATGATTAACTAAGCATATACAACCAGTTGTGAACAATTTGTAATATAAATCTAATTAACTAGATTATGAGAGGACATAATTAATCTATTATTTATCTTTACCTTTAGTTTAGAAACATATGATCTAGATATTTAAAATGAAAATTATATTCATTGGTATGTTATTAACTATTGTTTTACTTATGACGGTGTGAGCATTTAATTAAGCCATTATATCGTTATTAGAAAAGTTATATGACATATTACTATTTAGTACGGCTATACTTAAACATCTATAATAAATCTTATTAAATCAAAATCATGATGTCTATTAAAAAGGGCATTTTAAAGTTAGAAACAAATTATCTAATTCTTTACTAATATAACTATCATTTTCTTCATTAGGAAAATATGAGCGCCTAATTAAGTTAATTTAATATTATTTTATAAAATTCTACTATATCGGTTTTTCTCCTTTCTTTTCTTAAATAGAATTTATACGTATACTAAAAATTGTTTATTTATAATTCTTCTAACATTAATATACTAAGATTTAATTGTAATTTACTAAATGAGACTTTTAATAACATATTTATGGTTATTATGACATAAACCAGTATTTTACTAATTCTAAGTAATTAAGTGTTATACTTACATTTATCATAAATAGTAAAATCTATATTTTCATTTGACCGGAAATACGTGGCTTAAATACTTCTTCTATTTCAATTTCTTATATCACAAAAATTATACTTATATCAATTTTAACTAATTATCGTTCCTCACACTAAAGTGAAATCAAATTTGTAAATGTTTTCTAGTATGAAAGTCACGGAAGTAGTGAATAGTGACCGTACTCATTTTTAAAATTCTAAAATTATACGCATATTCAAAGTATTGTCGCAGGGTTCGATTTTGGCTACACGTATACATCGCATCTCTAAAACCATACACGTGAATCGCCAAATCGCATCAATAATACAACAACAATTCACAAGATTCATAAATTAATTTAAAACATGACTTAGAAAGTAAATTAGCGGGTTGTCTTCAACCTTGGTTGGGTTCTCGTTCATGCGCATGGATGTCCGTCCGGGGTGCTGCGTGGGTGGCGAGTACGAACTCCAGCGAGCCTCCACGGATGGCGAACGGCGTACGGATGCGGACGTCCGACGACGAGCTTGGCACCGCGCGAGCAGGGGCTCGACGACGGGTACGTGGCGTTGCTGCGGGTGGCGGGGTGCTGTGCGGACTAGCTCCGGTGACAGCGTTTGGATGGAGGGACGCGAACGGATGGTGAACGGCGAGGGAGAGAGAACCGAGAAGAGGGAGTGAGCTTGACTATGGGAGGGAGAGCTCCGTGGACGCGGTCTCGGTTTTATAGGAAGGGAGAGGGAGAGAGAGAGCCGGAGGAAAGGAGAAACGACGGTCTTCAAAGCCATGGCTTCAAGGCGCCATTGATGGTGTTGGTTCAATGGAGGGAGAAGTAACGTCTGCAATAAAACTCCATTAACGCTGGGATGGCGAACGGATAGCACGGGGTCGGGTTTTGGTCGCGGCTTGGCACGGGACACGGCGCGCAGGGCGTGGTTGGGGCAGTCCTAGGCGCGGCTCGGCAGTTGGAGGGCGAGGACGCCGGGCGTCGGGGCGGCTCGCTTGGTCGGCGCTGGCGTCCTGGCGCGGGGGAGGGCTGGCGCGTCGGGGCAGTCCGGGCGCGCCTGGACGCGTCGCGCTGGGCGCTCGGCTTGTCTGCGCGCAGGGTGCGGCTAGCGTCGTGCAGGCGCGGCCGCTCGGCAGGGCGCCTGGGCGGCGTGGAAGCAGCGCGCGGAGAGGGATCGGCGGGCGCGCGCGGGGAGGGATCGGCGGGCGCGTGCATGGGCGGTTGTGCAGTCGGGGACGAGGTGGAGCAGGGCGTCGCGTCGGGCGCGCTGGTGGCCTGGGCGCGCGGGGTGCAGGTCGACCGGCTGGCTCGGACGCGGCTCGATGGCCTGGGCGCGTTGGCGGCTCGGCAGCGGCGTTCCAGGCGCGGGCGGGTGAGAGCCGAAGGAAGGAGAGAGAAGGGAGGAGAGAGAAGAGAGGGGAGAGGAGAGAGCAGTGGCGGCGGCGGCTGTACAGGGGGAGGGAGGCGACGGCCAGCTTAGGGTTAGGGGCAGGGGGTGGCCGGCTGATGGGCCTTAGTGGGCCGGCTAGGGTTAGATTATGTTTTTTCTTTTTTTTTCTATTTCCTTTTCTAATTTCGAAATACATTTTTAAATACTCCTAAAATTTATACAAATTAACCCAAAGTTATTTATAAATATAATATTTATTTTTGATTAATAATTATATTATTTTTGTGAATTTTCATTTAAGAAGGAATGTTATAAAATATTCAAAAACCAATCATGTGCAATCAAAATTATTCCAAATGCAAATAAATGACACACAATTAAATAAAAAAACTTATTACCCTAATTACCATTATAAACTAAAATTATTAATATACATATTTTCGGAAAACCTTATTTTAGCAATTCATTTTTGTAAAATGAGATTTACTTCACAAGTTCAAATTCATAAGTTGGATTTGCAAATCAATTCAAACAAAATATATGCTTTGGCATGAGTGTAAAAAAACACTTGGTAATTTTATATATTCAAGAAATTCTTCAAATCAATGCTTTCTTATTTGAAAACATAAATATTTTTCCTTTCTACTGAAATCTAATAATTCAAATAGGGTTGTTTGCATTTGCTAGATTTAGGGTGTTACAAAATCTACCCCTCTTAAAAAGAATCTCGTCCTCGAGATTAGGGAAGGCTAGCAAGAAAACAATGGTGATATATGGTTACTCGTAGATTCTTGGTTCACATTGAACTCTTCTAAACTTAAGGAACTTATTGTTTGTTTGCTCTGCAATGACTACAAATCAAGCGATCTTCATCATCGTACTTATAACTGGTTGGTCTTCTGGGTTATTGTTTGGATCTTTCTTGGCAGCTTTCTTCTCTAGTCGGTCTAGACGCTTCTTGGGGCATTCGCGAATAATATGTTCTTCATTCTTGCAGTAGAAGCAAGCACCTCTTGCTTTGAGTTCTTTGCGAGTCAACTTTGCTTGACCAACAGGTGATGATGAATGATTGAGTGTCTGTATCTCACATAGCTGAGTCTGGCTTGATTCTTCTGTTTGTGTATCAATGTGTTTTGGGGCTTTTGCTTGTGGTTGAGGTGGACTACTCATGTATCCAAACATTTTCCTATTCCTTTTGTTGTTCTTCATGATGTTGATAGAAGTTTCTATGCATTTTTGTTCATATTCCATGTATGGAGACTGAGATAGCTTTATCTCAGAGGTATCTGGTAGTGAACTCTTCTCAGGACAGTTGCGGAAGTAATGACCTTCACGTCCACATTGATAGCAAGACTTTCTTGAAGTTATTTCTTGACTTTTTCCATGTTTCTCTTTTCGTTTCTTGGATCTGATGCGACGACGAGGCTGAAACTGTGTGCAGGTGATAGTCCATCCATCAATGTAACACTCATTTGCTTCTTTTTGGGGCTGGGCATCCTTGTGATGTTTCCTTTTTGGAAAACCTGGCAATTCATCGTCTGACAGTGCATCTGCTATTAGTTGCTCTTAGGAAGACCATTGACTTTTTATACCAGAAAATAAAATCTGTTTCTTCTGTTTTGTAGTTTCACTTTCGTTCGTACTGATCTGGCGACAAGGAATTCCATAGTACTCACAACAACAACATGTTCCAAGATCATTTGTCTGTTGGTGTGCATCCTTTTGTGTCTTGAAGGTCTGTTCATCAGCTGTTTTATTTATAGTGTTGTTTTGACTTGTCAACACACCACATTCTTTGCATTTAGTGACATCACTTGTAGTTGACATTCCAAGGTCTGACATCTGTATGGGTATGGAAGAATGGAAGGGATGAAAGGGTTGAGCAAAGACAGATTATAGAGAGCAGAGAAAACCCATCTATCTAAGGTTTTACCTAGCTAACTGATGTCATTGTGGACAAATGTCACACAATACACCAACAATCATTTCAAAGAAACAAATCAAACATGAACACAAAGGACAATGAACTCAAGCATACCAGCACAACACAATCCAATTCTACTCATTCAACCAAAACAAAAGGTGAGACAAGGTTTGGAATAAGAAAGATATTATAAAAATCAAGGAGTTGGGTAAGAATTATCAAGGAGTTAGACAAGTCATATTTGTTGGTGGCCAAGAGTAAAATAAGATAACCATGAACTGGTGAAGCGAGGATAAAGGATACAACCAAGGATATAAAGTGAATTAGGAAGAAAGCTATATCATGGAGACAAAATAGAGACACATTATCAAGGAGAGAAGTAGAGAGGAAAAGAGTTCAATATATCAAGGTAGATATTGCCCGACGATGGCAATTCATTGGCAAGAAAACAAGAGTAGATAAAGTCAAGGGTTATATAGCAAGATTATGAATTAGAAAATCACTATAATATAATATAACATCGTCCTTACCGATCGAGTCGAAATACCATAGAACTATCCTATCAACCTAGCCAATAAGTTCGATAATAGATCCAAGAGATCCATAACAAATCTTCTTGAGAGGTGGGGATAAGATAGAGAAAAGGGCATCTTCAATAGCTTCAAAAGGATTCATTCTGGCAAACTTTGCTTCAAGTTCTGCAATCCTAGCTTGATCATCTTGCAATGCTTCTCATTACAACCTTCTGATAGACCAAAAATCAGACAAGAAGGGTTGAAGATAAAAGAGATGAGTTTTGATATAAAGTAAGTTTTTATGGAGACAATTAAGTCAAGTTTTGAATGACTCACTGGGCTTTCCATTTCTAACTAATCTAGCGACCTACGGTCACATTGCTTTGATACCACTTCTTTCACACCCGTTTCCAAAGGGCAGAGCCGGGTGCATAGCATATGTGTGCCAGGATCTATTTCCACACATATGTTGACGTCACAAGTGTAATATATCAAAAGAACAATGCATAAAAGTGTAAATAACGATTATATTAACATATTACACTTCAAACAGACATAATGTTTTAACCTTTATTCATCAAAGTACAGCGAAACATGGACATCCATCCACAGGAAGATGACCGGGGGTATCACTAGACTAGCATCCATGGAGCTCAGCATCATATCTTTATCTACAAACTTCTGATCAAAATTAAGCAAGGGTGAGCTCACTTATGGTCGGGGCTCAGCAAGTGGGGGAAAACCTAATGCAAGTTTAACAAGGTGAGGCTAAGGTTGAGCAGTAAGCATTTTAGTTGGTCAACATTTTATTAACAACACCTATCTTACTAATAAGTGTGAATCCCAAGTTTTCCCATTAAACAAAGGTATAAGAGTATATCAAAAACACTTAAGTGAAACCACTTAAGCAAACCATTGGCAGATCATCGGATCTCGATTTATTTCCATCTTCAAGTTCAATTATCATGTGAGGAGTCCAGGCTGCTCATAATTGTGAGCACGGCTAATATATCAGTTTTACACTCTGCAGAGGTGGTACAACTTTACCCACAAGCCATGTATCCCCTCTAGCCTGGGTCGGCCAAAACCCGTAAACACTTCCGAGGTGAGTGGCTAGGGATCCACTATGAGGCTTTCACAAAATACACTTAATACGAAGCAACCCGCTAAGGTTTCTAAAGACGATGGTGGTGGGCCCCTGGGTGAGGTACCTTAGCCAAGAATATGTCCCCATGTTAACGTGGGCTGCCAACACCTACCGCTCCCCCTCTTGCCCATATTTCAGGTAAGGTTGCCAGGCACTAAGCATATAAAGCTAATTACCAAAGCCAGAGCCATGATAGCACTCATGGTTGCACTGTTATCCCGGGTGGTCACTCCATGTTCCAATTAATATGCAATAATCTTGTTTAACCATCAGGTTAACAACAATAATGTAAACTTACCATTTTGGAACATTAATATCATAAGCGGGAGTGACTGCATAAAGTTAAGTTGTAGCAACAGCATAGCTACGAAGGTAAAGTATAATTCCCAGGTTTGATCAAGGAATAAGGTTGGAAAGGTTATCTAAATAGGTAACCCGTCAAATTATGCATATATATCCAAAAGAATAAACTTTATTAAATGTATTGTTTGGGATCAAACAGAGTATGCAGAGGGAGAAGTCCACTTGCCTTGCTTATTGAAAACTTGAGGTTCTTCCACGTATAGGAATAGATCTTGATTCTTAACTACTAGATCAACCACTGAATATCACACAAACAAACAAGAAGAACAAACACCACTCAATAACATACCACATTCACCATACATAAAGCTTAAATAAAGCCTAATAAAAAG
Organism: Zea luxurians; assembly: GCA_029449295.1. Classification (NCBI taxonomy): domain Eukaryota; kingdom Viridiplantae; phylum Streptophyta; class Magnoliopsida; order Poales; family Poaceae; genus Zea; species Zea luxurians. The sequence goes on along the minus strand of JAOPSE010000022.1, from coordinate 45,132,976 downwards.
AGCGTTCGCTTTTAAAGAACATTGCAAGTAATGGTTATAATAAGAGGGTATCCTTTTTAAAAAAATGTGTGATCTATACTTTATAAAACAAGACATGAGCTTAAAAATATCTTAATTAAAATATACAAATATTGGGTTCATCAATTTTAATCTTTTATAAAATGTCATACGTGATACGTCTAGATTAAGGGTTTATAAGATGATAAAACACGTTATAGCGATATCAAACCTTTTTAACCTTTTTAGAAAAGATATAAGTTACATATCTAGGATTAATGCGTTATGAAATACATTGTTAATTTATGAAGCATTATGGAACATATAATTCATTGTTAAACCTATCACTTATGATAAATTAAGATATAAGTCTAAATAAGTTTTATGTGAAAAGGCCATTATTATTATTAAACACCTATTTATGGAAAGTTATGGTATGTGCTTTAAATGAACTTTTATGTAAAAGACAATGAATAAGCCACTATCTTTTAGTTTCATTAGAAAGTACATGTCCTATACTCCTTATTAAGAAAGCTATATATAAAACAATATATAAACTAACATTTTAATTATTATTAAAGAACATGAACACTATTTTCAATAGTTTATTCTTTAGGAAAACTAAGTGATATATATAAATAATATGGACTAAGTTTGATTAAATGAATAACTAAGCATATACAACCAGTTGTGAACAATTTGTAATATAAATCTAATTAACTAGATTATGAGAGGACATAATTACTCTATTATTTATCTTTACCTTTAGTTTAGAAACATATGATCTAGATATTTAAAATGAAAATTATATTCATTGGTATGTTATTAATTATTGTTTTAGTTATGACCATGTGAGCATTTAATTAAGCCATTATATTATTATTAGAAAAGTTATATGACATATTACTATTTAGTACGGCTATACTTAAATATCTATAATAAATCTTATTAAATCAAAATCATGATGTCTATTAAAAAGGGCATTTTAAAGTTAGAAACAAATTATCTAATTCTTTAGTAAGAAATCTATATTTACTAATATAACTATCATTTTCTTCATTAGGAAAATATGAGCGCCTAATTAAGTTATTTTAATATTATTTTATAAAATTCTACTATATCGGTTTTTCTCCTTTCTTTTCTTAAATAGAATTTATACGTATACTAAAAATTGTTTATTTATAATTCTTCTAACATTAATATACTAAGATTTAATTGTAAATTACTAAATGAGACTTTTAATAACATATTTATGGTTATTATGACATAAACCAGTATTTTACTAATTCTAAGTAATTAAGTGTTATACTTACATTTATCATAAATAGTAAAATCTATATTTTCATTTGACCGGAAATACGTGGCTTAAATACTTCTTCTATTTCAATTTCTTGTATCACAAAAATTATACTTATATCAATTTTAACTAATTATCGTTCCTCACACTAAAGTGAAATCAAATTTGTAAATGTTTTCTAGTATGAAAGTCACGGAAGTAGTGAATAGTGACCGTACTCATTTTTAAAATTATAAAATTATACGCATATTCAAAGTATTGTTGCGGGGTTCGATTTTGGCTACAAGTATACATCGCATCTCTAAAACCATACACGTGAATCGCCAAATCGCATCAATAATACAACAATAATTCACAAGATTCATAAATTCATTTAAAACATGACTTAGAAAGTAAATTAGTGGGTTGTCTTCAACCTTGGTTGGGTTCTCGTTCATGCGCATGGATGAACGACGGTCAAGAGAACGAGCGCGATGTCCGGCCGGGGTGCTGCGTGGGCGGCGAGTACGAACTCCAGCGAGTCTCCACGAATGGCGAACGGCGTACGATGCGAACGGTCCGGCGACGAGCTTTACGATGACGAGCTTGGCACGACGCGAGCAGGGGCTCGACGGCGGGTACGTGGCGTTGCTGCGGGTGGCGAGGTGCTGCGCGGACTAGCTCTAGTGACAGCGTTTGGATGGCGGGACGCGAACGGATGGTGAACGGCGATGGAGAGAGAACCGAGTAGAGGGAGCGAGCTTAACTATGGGAGGGAGAGCTCCGTGGGCGCGGTCTCGGTTTTATAGGAAGGGAGAGGGAGAGAGAGAGCCGGAGAAAAGGAGAAATGGCGGTCTTCAAAGCCATGGCTTCAAGGCGCCATTGATGGCGTTGGTTCAATGGAGGGAGAAGTAACGGCTGTAATAAAACTCCATTAACGCTGGGACGACGAACAGATAGCATGGGGTCGAGCTTCGGTCGCGGCTTGGCACGGGACACGGCGCGCAGGGCGCGGTCGGGGCAGTCCTAGGCGCGGCTCGGTAGCTGGAGGGCGAGGACGCTGGGCGTTAGGGCGGCTCGCTTGGTCGGCGCTGGCGTCCTGGCGCGAGGGAGGGCTGGCACGTCGGGGCAGTCCGGGCACGCCTGGACGCGTCGGGCTGGGCGCTCGGCTTGTCTGCGCGCAGGGCGCGGCTGGCGTCGTGCAGGTGCGGCCGCTCGGCAGGGCGCCTGGGCGGCGTGGAAGCAGCGCGCGGGGAGGGATCGGCGGGCGCGCGCAGGGGCGGTTGCGCAGTCGGGGACGCGGTGGAGCAGGGCGTCACGTCGGGCGTGCTGGTGGCCTAGGCGCGCGGGGTGCAGGTCGGTCGGCTGGCTCGGACGTGGCTCAATGGCCTAGGCGCGTTGGTGGCTCGGCAGCGGCGTTCCAGGCACGGCTTAGGGTTAGGGGCAGGGGGCGGCCGGCTGATGGGCCTTAGTGGGCCGGTTATGGTTAGATTATGTTTTTTTTTCTTTTTTCTATTTCCTTTTCTAATTTCGAAATACAATTTTAAATACTCCTAAAATTTATACAAATTAATCCAAAATTTTTTATAAATATAATATTTATTTTTGATTAATAATTATATTATTTTTGTGAATTTTCATTTAAGAAGGAATGTTATTAAATATTCAAAAATCAATCATGTGCAATCAAAATTATTCCAAATGCAAATAAATGACACACAATTAAATAAAAAACTTATTACCCTAATTACCATTATAAACTAAAATTATTAATATACATATTTTCCGAAAACCTTATTTTAGCAATTCATTTTTGTAAAATGAGATTTACTTCACAAGTTCAAATTCATAAGTTGGATTTGCAAATCAATTCAAACAAAATATATGCTTTGGCATGAGTATAAAAAACACTTGGTAATTTTATCTATTCAAGAAATTCTTCAAATCAATGCTTTTTATTTGAAAACATAAATATTTTTCCTTTCTACTGAAATCTAATAATTCAAATAGGGTTGTTTGCATTTGCTAGATTTAGGGTGTTACACCAATCAAATTCTAGACTTGGGGCACACAGACCCGGTCCGATGGTGCATCGGATTGGTCTAGTGTGCCAGCAGACATGAAGTTTTTTGCAGCTTCCATATGGAGGAGGCAACGGCTCCTAAGCCCCTTGGGGCTATAAACGGGCCCCTTAGGCGCCTCCAACTAGTGCCCAAGCATCTCAAGAGCATACCAACACTTCAAAACTCTGTGGCCATGCCCTTTAGTGTTTTAGTGAGATTCAAGCGCTAGTATTGTGCTATTCTTGTGAATTCTTGTACTCGCGCTCTTGTCTTTATGTTTCTAGCGTGTGTTGCTATGAGTTGCTCTTGTGTGTGTATTCTATCTCCCTCCCTTACAATAAGTTGTGATTTTTTATCCTTTGTAAGGCTGCGAGAGACTCCAAGTTGTGGAGATTCCTCGCAAACAGGATATATGTGATAAAGGAAGATTGTGGCACTCAAGTTGATCTTTGTGATCGCATGAGAGGGGTTGAGTGCAACCCTTATCCATTGAGACACCACAACATGGAGTAGGCAAGCTTATTACGCTTGACTGGACCATGGGATAAAAATCATCTTGTCTCTTCTCCCATTTACTTTATTGCAATTTTCCCTCTTCCTAAGTTCACTCTACTCATTTGTGATATTGCTCTTAGAATCATTCATATCTTGGGAGAGGAATCAACTGAAGGGAACTTTTCTCTCTTCTTCTCACCCAAACTTGGTTTCAGTTTGCACTAACTTAATTATTAAACCATGTTTGTATTGTTTTAAGTTCTTTTTGTTGGATCACCTATTCACCCCCCTCTAGGTGCTCTTAACATGCCCTACAAAGCTTATCATTTTCAAACACAACATCTTTGAAACCATTAACCATTTCTTTCTTTGGAAGCTTCTTAAGTGTTCCCATTCCAACATGTGCTAACCTCTATCCATAACCATCCAAGTGATGTTTTGGTGAAGAGGCTAGTCCTTAGGCTAGCATCCTCAGAAATGAAATCCGCCAAATATAAGTTGTTATATCTAAATCCCATGAATATAACTAGTTGATCATCCATTTTAGATACATCAACCTTTTTCCTACATGAATAAGTAGAAAACCAAGATCACACAATTGACCAACTGATAATAAATTGAAGCTTAAAGGTGCAACTAAGAGGACATTTGAAATTGAATGATCATTTGACATTTCAATTTTACCAACCCTTGTACTTTTCCTTTTGAATTGTCCCTAAAAGTTATTTTGTCTTGATCATTCATATATTTATCAAGAGAGGTGAACATCCATCGGCCACCGTTCATATGTTGAGTGCAACCACTATCAATTATCCAATGACCCCCACCAATCTTGTAGTTCACCTACATGCAAGCAAGATCAAACTTGATGTTTAGGCATCCAAACTTGATGGGGGCCTACAACTTTCTCAGCCAAGGACTTTGCAACCCAAATATTTTTAGGCTTACTCTTGTTAAGTGGACCTAAGAATCTGACTTTGTCCTTTCCACTTGTGTCCTTTCTAAGTAAACAATGAGCATTGAAAGCAAAAGGTTTTGAGTGCTTTGGCAAAGAAGTTGGTGGTGTGGCTTTGCAATTGTGAGCAAAATATCCATTTCCACACTGAAAACATTTTATAGGCTTAGAAACTTGCTTAGGCTTGTTTTGATTATTTTCCTTCTTTTCCACAAAAGATTTGTATTCGATACAGTTTTTACCAACTTTCATAACTGTGTTCACGAGAATATCATTTTGAAGGTATTGGTCTTTGTTGAATTTTTGTTAACTCGTGGCAAGTTGATTTTTATCTAACTTGAGTTTTTTTATTTCCTCTCTAAGCCTTTCATTGTCATGAACCATTTTACTATCAAGATCATTTCTATCCATGGCAATGTTTTCTTTAGTAGTTGCATCTTTCAAGTATCTCTTTAGTTTATCATTTTCAAGTGTAATAATCTCAAGTTTGTCAACCAATTCTCCATGATAGAAAATATGGCTAGAATCATCAATCATACTCAAGTCATCACATGAGGTAGCTACATCAAGCTTAACAACATGGTTAATAGCCTAAAATGTGTCAGTAGATAAAACTTATAAGCGATAAGAATATTGTCTTGATGAATTTTAGTCTTAGTGTAATCTTCCTTCAATAAGACAAGTTTATAATTTATCTCCTTATTAGTTTGAACCAATTTATCAAAATTTTCCTTCACATCTTTTAAGGACACCTTAAGCTCATTGTTGGTGGATGACATAGTTTTATTTACTTATTTTAGTTCATCACTTGGTTTCAACTTGTCACATTTAGCTTTTTATTTTATAATCACTTGAGTATACTCTTTAAGAAAACAGGCTAGCTCATCATTGAGAGCACCTAGAGGGGGGTGAATGGGTGATCCTGCAAAAATCAACTCTAAACAAGACAAACTTGGTTTATAATGAGTGTTAGTGAAAACTAAAACCAAGTTGTTATGAGTAGAGATAGAGAGAGAGAACTCTTCACTTGATTGCTCCTTTTAAATGTATATCAAACTTAGGTGCAATAACACAAGTGAATATGAGAACTCAAGAAGTCAATAATCACAATAAAGTAAATAGACAAAAGAGACACGTCAATTTTATCCCGTGGTTCGGCCAATGCCTACTCTACGGTGTGGTGACCTCCTTCGGTCAAGGGTTGCACTCAACCCTTTCAAGTGATCCAAAGATCAAACTTGAGTACCACATTGTTCTTCCTTATATCAAATCCCCTTTCTGAGGAATCTTCACAAGTTGGAGTCTCTCATACCTTACACAATTGATCTTACTCAAAGCACAAGAGTAAAGGGGGAGTAGCAACACACACAAGAACTCAATTCACAGCAACAACACACACAAGTGAAGAAAAGAGCGCATGAAACAGAACAATGGAGTCACAGCTCATGAACGCGCTCAAATCTCTATCTAATGAAACATCATCGTGGTCGCAGAGTCTCGAAGTTGTAGTATGCTCAAGGAATGATTGTGTTCCAGCTCCATGCACCTAGGGAGTCCTTTTATAGCCCTAAGGGCCAAAGGAGTCATTTGATCTTCATTTGGAAGGTCCTAGTTGCCTTCTGTCTGCGGGTGCACTGGACTGTCTGGTGCACACCGGACAATGAACAGTATGCAATTTCTTTCCATACCAGGCATGCCGATCGTTGAGTTAGTTGTTGCATCCTTTCGACTGCCCGGCATACCGGACAGTCCACTGCTGCCACATGTCCACTGTTGATTGCGTGCTGATCGGTGGCGCTGGCGAGAGCCGTTGCCCACCTGGCTCACCGAACAGTTCAGTGAATTATAGCTAGAGCGCCCGACCAATTTCTCGAGAGTGGCTAGTTCACCTGGTTGACCAGCCGGTGCACACTAGACAATCTGGTGCTCCCCAGATTGGTGCAAGTTTGGCCAAACTTAGCCAAACTTATTCACCCTAATTTGTCTCAACTTGGAGAGTTTCCTGGCACTTAGATGAACATAGTTAGCAACTAAAACAATTTACTAAGTGCTAGACTCATACCTTTGTTCCTTCAATTCAATAGGATTTGCAATATACTCCTTTATTTCTCAATTTTCCTTTCAAATATTTGTGCCTATGCTCATACATCAAGATGTTAGTCCAATACAATGTGTTGAGCATCTAATCACCAAAACAACTAGAAATGGCCCAAGGACACATTTCCCTTTCAATCATAAGTAGAAGAAGCATACTCATCATCACTATCACTAGAATTGCCATTTTGTACCTTCCGATCACATTTAGCCATAAGGCTTAGGTGTGTAGTGGATGGTGGCGACCTTTTCATCATCTTCACTTGAGGAAGAGCCACTTGTGGATTCGATGTCGGTGAGCCAATCACCAACAATATATGCTTTTCCATCTTTTCTCTTGTGGAATTTCTTGTTCTTGCCATCTTTCTTTTTAAAGAATTTCTTTTCTTTCTTCTCATATTCACTATCATCATTCTTTTTGCCATTCAACTTGTTATTCTTGGGCTTAGTGCATTGATGAGAAAGATGACCAAGCTCACCACATTTATAACAATCCATTCTGGAGATTGACTTTCTCTTGCTACTAGTGAAGATTTTTTCTCTTAAATTATATTTGATGCCTTATCGATTGAGTTTCTTTAACATTTTAGTGGTATTCTTCACCGTCAAAGCAATCTTGGCAACATCAAAGTCATCTTCACTCGAACTTTCTTTAACATTTTAGCGGTCCAATAGACTCCAATGTCTATGGCCTCTAAAAATTTCCAATATGGAAAATCAATGTAATACCCAATTTGTAAAGAGATCATGTAAAAGGAGAAAAATTATTTTTCCTTTAGGTATATGTGTATATTGTATCTACTTATCATCACAAGGGAGAATCATATTTAAAGACAAATAACTAATATAAAAGCTATACCACTAAAACATGCATCATGCTGGTTTTTCATTTTTGGGCATTTAGTGACAATGTGAAAATAATATAAAAATAAATATGTCAATATCCAAATGGGGATTTAAATCCTAAAGGAAATTCTAGAATAGAGAAAAAGAGAAGAAAACATTATACAAATAGGATAAAATAAAAATATAAATGAATTAAAAATTTAGTTCATATTATTATATCGACATTTAACCTAGGTTTGAACTTCACACATACAGATTCAAATTTGAAATTTAAATTTGAAAGAGAAGAGAGGAGGGAAGAAAAGAAAAGATAAAAGAAAGAATATCTAACTGGGCCTTAGTCTACACATTTGGCCCATCTCCCTTTATTCGCTCTCGCGCGCGTCAGCCCATTTACCCATCAGGCGCCGACACCATGTCCCCACTGGTCACTCACTCAGTCGGTCTCCGCGCGCTAGCCGCCACTGCACGACTAGCCCCACGCGTCAGCTGCGACAATATCGCACCGTGTCACTGGCCTCTAGGCCCCACTTGTCATTCCGTCGCCGTCGTTGCAACAAACCGCGCGGAACGCGCGGCGGCTCTCCTGGGTGGGCCGATGACCTCCTCCGCCTCGCCTGGGTCGTTATAAGGGAGCCCCGTGCATGACCCTCTCTTTCCTCTACCCGCTCGCCCCACCATTGACACACAACTGCGCCCCACCTCACCACCGGACCAATTTTTCGCGCCGCCGTGACCAAATCGGGTGGTCGTCGACGTCGGGTCCCCGGTGATCGGCCTTGGAGCGTCTCCAAGTCTATTGGAGGGGTGCCGTGTAGTTCGTGGGTGGAGACGGCCACTGGGCGTGGCGCAATTGCTCGCCGAACTTGGTCGTCGACGCTGGAGCCGCTCTGCGCCGTGGACCGACTTCAACTCGCTGTCTAGGACGGTATTAGCTCTCCCCTGCTGTTTGTATCACCTTGCACTTCGTGTGGCATGATTCAGATTCAGTATTAGGCGCCGGAATGGCCGATGGGCACTACTCCGGCGAGACACAGCCGTGTGGGTCGCGCGCTCCGCCGTTAGCTGGCGGCAGGGTGTTGAAGACGGGTTCATAACCGTTGATTCCGGTGGCAATGGACACGATTAGACCTAGGTAACGATTCGTGTTAGGGTAATCGGAGGCGTAGATTCAGGATCGGACGGATCTGTGTTGATCCCTGGGATTACGTGATCTCAACCGTTAATGTTAGATCGGTCGGGTCTGGGTGAATCCGGGAGTAATTAAATCCATACCGTTGACTGGAGATCCAAGGGATCTCATTGTATACCTATTCGTCGCGGATGGGGTTTAATCCGCACCGTCCACGCAAGATCTGACGGCCAGTACGCGGGGATACCCCTTCGCGATGGCCATCTCACTAAAGAGCCCTCGGGGAAAACGGGAATCAACCCAAAGTCCTTCCCTGGCTAGTCTGTGTCTTAGGATCTTTTGCGCCAACACCCCAGCGCTTTCTGGAATTTGAGGCCCAATCCAGAGAGCATTGAAAATCAGAAATTAATATCAGAAATCAATTTTTAGTGCATAAATAAATGTTAGAACTTGTTTAAATTGTAGAAAAATGCATATGAACTCCAAATTGACCCATTCCAGTTCCTATAATTTTGTAATAGTATTCTCTATTAAATAGTACCACTGTTTTTACATGAAATACACATTTAAATTTATTTCCCACTTAATCCCATATTAAATGCATAAAACCTTAGAAAATCCATAACTTAAAATCTATACCTCCAAATGTAATGATTCCAGTTCCTGTGATCTTAGTTTAATGTCTAGATTATTACTGTGTATTTTATTTACATGTTTGTTGTGATGTTAATTTTTGCTATACCATGTATGTATTGTATTGATGCGAGTAGACGAGCAAGCTACAGAGGATTCCGGGGTTCAGCAAGTAGAGACTGCTGAGCAGGAGCTCATTGAAGGCAAGTTGTGCCCTTGATCACCTCTTTTACCCATTCATGTTCTTATTATTCACAATGATCTGTATAGGATAATTTTGCTGGGACCCGATAGGATACCCTAGAGTTTGACTATCTTTATACCTTGTTTCACCACTGGTTTTACTACTAAATTTTTGGGTAGTACATGCTATTGCTTTATATGGTTTTGGGTATAGAGATATTCACTACTCATGATTACACTTGTTATTATCTGTTCATTATTCTATGTTCATGATAAGATCATTATGTTAATGGGAACATGGAGAACCACCCGGGAAAACAGTGCTACCACAAGGGTTTAATGGGACGCCCTTGGCTGATTAACTAGGAAAGCTAGTGGAGGGCTACCTTACCCGAAAGGGGCAAGGGCAGTAGGGGAGTGGTCAGTGTAGGGAGGTCCTTGGGTTGATTTTGCTGCGATGGCGGTCAGGCGAGGGATTCCTGCACTGGAGCTTCCTATAAACTGTACCGGGTAGTCTGAAGCTAGTGGAACTTTGTAAAGGCCTCGTAGTGGTACCCTGCCTCGCTTCCTTGGTAGAGGTGTATGGGGTCTGATCAACTCCGTGGAAAATGGGTAACACGACTTGTGGGTAAAGATGCACAACCTCTGCAGAGTGTAAAACTGGTATACTAGTCATGCTCACGGTCATGAGCGGCTCGGACACTCACATGATTAATTTATGGAACTTAAATTTAACCTGTCATTTCATTGCATCTGGGATTATTTTATTATTACTTTTACTTATTACTACTATGGTTCGGTATTTACTTACACTTAGTAACTGCTAATAAAATTTTGACCAACTTATAAAAGCAATGCTCAGCTTCAGCCTTTATTCCATCGATCAGCCTTACACTTCATGAACTCCCACCTTTGGTGAGTTCATGCCACATTATTCCCCACGACTTGTTGAGCTATGAACGTATGTGAGCTCACTCTTGCTATCTCACACCCCCCACAGGAGAAGAACAGGTGGTTCAGGAGGAGCCACAGGGCGAGGAGTTTGATCTGATCTAGGTGGCGTTTCTCAGTTGACATTGGCGCCGATGATCCTTAGTTCGTTTTATATTTATTATTTTATTTTGTAATAAGTCTTCCGCTATGTAATAAATACTCTGATGTTTTATGACATTTATCTCTATACACTCTGTTATTATATATGTTGTCTTCTTTGGCGCATGTATGAGATGCACCCGGCTTTGTTCCTTAAAGCCCGGGTGTGACAGAAGTGGTATCAGAGGAAATGTTGACTGTAGGACGAAACCTAGATAGAAATGGACAAACTCTTACCTACTTACCTTACTCTGATTCTTTCTATACTTATCTAGATCCTGTCTCACCTTCTACTGTTCTACTCTGATCGTTCTTACCTTTTCTACTCTAAGACAAGATGGACTTCACACCTTGGAATCCTACCATTATGACCTTCTTAAGGGATAGGAGACCTAAAAAAAATTATTAAAATTATTTTCTCTATCAAAAATGTTGGTTGATTGTTCTGATGATCAATGCCTGATTTGCTTCTTTGATTGATTGGAATATTATATATGGACATCTTAGTATGTGCCAACATAAGGTAATAAATTAGCTATGGTAGGTAAAACATTAAAACTGCTTAGCTAATAAATCCCCCAAAGTAACATGATTTGTAATTACTGCCTTGTCTACTATTCTCTTACCATATGTATCTAACTCAGATGGTCAATACTAGGAGGGGTGGTGGAATTGATTTACCTCCTAATCGACACACTCGAAGGATATATAGACAACCTCAGCCACAGCCAGCAGAGATGAATCCTCCTAATCCTCCACCAGGCGGAGTTGATCCACTGGTTGTAGCTCAGATGGCGGTGATGCAGCAAATGGCGGACACTATAGCTGATATGTGTGCACAGATGCAGCAAGAACGCCAGGAGATGCGTCAGGAAAGAGAAGATATACGCCAGGAGTTGTGCCAGGAGAGAAGGGTGCAACAACAGCAGCTGCAACAGCAAATGCAACAACAATAACAGCAGCAGCAACAGCAACAAGTACCACTGCCTCCTCCACCACCACCAGTTCCACCTCGTGATAAGCACCGGGAATTTATGAGTCATAAGCCACCGACCTTCGCCAGCTCGCCAGACCCACTTGATGCAGATGATTGGCTGAAAGCAATTGAGAAGATGCTCAACATTGCCCAATGCTCAGACAGAGAGAAAGTTCTTTATGCCTCAGGTCGTCTGACAGGTCCTGCTGCTGACTGGTGGGATTCTTATACTGCTGCCCACGATGCTGCTGATACTATCACTTGGGCAGAGTTCAGTACACAATTCAGGAACTACCATATTCCAGCTGGTATGATAAAGATCAAGAAGAAGGAGTTTCTGTCATTGAAGCAAGGCAACATGTCGGTCAGCGAGTACAGAGACAAATTTATTCAGCTGTCGAGATATGCTCCGGAGGAAGTTGTTGAGGATGAGAGGAAACAGGAGCACTTTGTTGAAGGACTTAATGGACCCTTGCAGTATGCACTGGTTGCACACACCTTTCCATCATTTCAGAGGCTGCTGGATAAGGCTCTTGCTATTGAACACAAGCGTGTTCAACTGGGTGATTTGAAGAGGAAGGCTATCTCGTAGGGACAGGGTAGCAGCAGTGTTCGTCCCCGCTACGTTTCACCACAGGGTACACCGACTCGACCAGGAGGACCACGCCCAGTTCAGTATGCTCCACAGGGGTCTCCACGTACACCCACTACTCGTCAGGCCACTCCCACTGGCACCCCGACGAGGTCTACAGGACAGAAGACCGGCCCTACATGCTTCAAGTGCAGTCAGATTGGGCACTATGCTAATGCTTGTCCTATGGGAAATTTTGGTACACCAGCTAAGAACAAGCAACAGACTCCTAGCAAGGGATATTCTATAGCCAGGGTGAATCAAGTCAGCGTTGATGATACTCCTGATGATGCTGACATCGTACTCGGTATGTTTTACATTAATGCCCTTCCTGCAACAATATTATTTGATTCTGGTGCTACACATTCATTCATGTCTGCTCGATATGCCAACACTAATGAGATACCCCTGCTAAATATGAGAAAACCAATGATAGTAATCACACCTAAAGGGCCTATTCAGGCGAATCAAATGACACGTAGATTGACATTATCAATTATGGGAAGAGAATTTGGAGCTACTGCTATAATATTAGATGCCAGCAGTATAGATCTGATTCTTGGTATGTCATGGTTAAGGAAGGCAAAGGCCATTATAGCATGTGGTAGAGGTACTATAGAGCTCACTAGTCCTAAAGGAGAAACATTTCAAGTTAATATTGCAGTAACCACCTCATCCATGCGTGCAATGTTCTTTATACCTGAGGAGTTTGTTGGTGACAACATACGGGTGGTTAGAGATTTTCCGGATGTCTTTGCAGAGGAGTTACCAGGGATGCCACCAGATAGGGAAGTTGAGTTTGTGATTGATCTTTTACTTGGAACTGCCCCTATTTCTAAGCGACCGTACAGGATGGCTGTAGAAGAACTGAAGGAGCTTAAGAAGCAGTTAACTGAGTTACAGGAGGCGGGGTATATTCGTCCAAGTTCCTCACCTTGGGGAGCACCGGTTCTATTTGTACAGAAGAAGGATGGTTCACAACGGATGTGTGTGGACAATAGATCACTTAATGATGTCACTGTGAAGAACAAGTATCCATTACCCTGTATTGAGGATTTGTTTGATCAGATGCAAGGAGCCAGGGTATTCTCGAAGATTGATCTCCGATCGGGATACCATCAGATGAGGATTAGACCATCAGATATTCCTAAGACGGCTTTCTCGACTCGATATGGATTATACGAGTTCACTGTTATGTCTTTTGGATTAACCAATGCACCAGCTTATTTCATGAATTTGATGAATAAGGTGTTTATGGAGTATTTGGACAGATTCGTCGTGGTGTTCATCGACGATATTCTTATTTATTCTAGGAGTGAAAGTGATCATGAACAACATCTAAGGTTGGTGCTACAGAAGCTGCGAGATAATCAACTCTATGCCAAGTTCAGTAAGTGCGAGTTTTGGATTGACAAGGTGCCATTCCTTGGACATATTATTTCTAATGGAGGAATAGCAGTGGATCCTGCTAAAGTGAAGGAGATAATGGAATGGAGCGTGCCCACTACCGTGACTGAGATTCGGAGTTTCTTGGGGCTTGCAGGATATTATCGGAGATTTATTGAAGGATTTTCTAAGATTTCCAAGCCTATGACCTCGCTTTTGGAGAAAGGAAGAGAATTTAAGTGGGATGACAAATGTCAAGGAAGCTTTGATCAATTGAAGGAGAGATTGATGTCACCTCCGGTGTTGGTAATGCCAGACTTACAGAAAGGATTTGATATCTATTGTGATGCATGTGGCCAAGGATTGGGATGTGTGCTCATGCAAGAAGGACATGTGATCGCTTACGCGTCTCGTCAGTTGCGGAAACACGAATTGAACTACCCCACTCATGACTTGGAACTGGCAGCAGTTGTGCATGCACTTAAGATTTGGAGACACTACATTATGGGAACTAAGTGCCAAGTATATACGGATCATAAGAGTTTGAAGTATATATTCACTCAGAAGGATCTCAACCTTAGGCAACGCCGTTGGTTGGAGCTCATTAAGGATTATGATTTGGAGATTCACTATCACTGGGCAAGGCGAATTTGGTTGCAGATGCCTTGAGTCGGAAGGAGCATGTTCACTCCGCTTTTGTTGTCCAGCTACCTGATGAACTAGCAAAAGACTTTGAGAGACTCAATTTGGGAATTGTTACACACACTGAAGGAGTTACCATCGAGTTGGAACCTACCTTGGAGCAAGAGATTCGTAAAGGTCAGGTTGGTGATGCTAAAATCCAAGAGATTAAGGATCTGATTACTGAAGGAAGAGTCCCGGAATTCACGGAGGATGAGCAAGGCACTATATGGTTCAAGGACAGAATGTGTGTTCCTGATATTGAAAGCATTCGTGAGACAATATTGAAAAAAGCTCATGGTTCTGATTACTCTATCCACCCTAGTAGCACTAAGATGTATCAAGATTTGAAGCAAAAGTATTGGTGGTATGGACTGAAAAGAGATGTTGCTGCTCATGTGGCTAAGTGTGATGTGTGTCAAAGAGTCAAGGCCGAACATCAAAGACCCGCTGGACTATTGCACCCGCTTAAGATTCCTGAGTGGAAATGGGAAGAAATTGGTATGGATTTTATTGTTGGACTACCCCGCACTCCAGCAGGATAGGACTCTATTTGGGTAATTGTGGATAGATTGACAAAAGTGGCTCATTTCATACCTGTGAGGACTAATTACACGGGAGCCAAGCTAGCAGAATTGTATATGACTCGGATAGTTTGTCTACATGGAGTGCCTAAGAAGATCGTGTCTGATCGAGGATCGCAGTTTACTTCTCGATTTTGGAAGAAGTTGCATGAGAGCTTGGATACAAAGTTGAATTTTAGTTCAGCCTACCATCCCCAGACTGATGGGCAGACTGAGAGGACCAACCAAGTGCTAGAGGATATGTTAAGAGCTTGTGCTCTTAAACATGGTGGAAGTTGGGATAAGAGCTTACCCTATGCTGAGTTTTCTTATAATAATAGTTACTAGGCCAGTTTGAAGATGTCACCTTTTGAGGCTCTGTATGGCAGAAAATGCAGGACACCACTGTATTGGGATCAAACTGGTGAAAGACAGTTCTTTGGGCCTGAGCTTATTCAAGAGGCAGAAGAACAAGTTCGAATGATAAGAGAAAATTTGAGAATTGCACAATCAAGGCAAAAGAGCTATGCTGATAATAGGAGAAGACTACTGGAGTTTAAGGAGGGTGATCACGTGTATCTGAAGGTGTCACCGATTCGGGGTATGAGGAGATTTAAAGTTAATGGAAAGTTGTCCCCTCGCTTCATTGGACCTTTCTTGATCTTAAAGCGAGTGGGAGAAGTTGCATATCAGCTAGAATTACCCGATCACCTGTCAGATGTACATGATGTATTCCATGTGTCCCAGCTAAAGAAGTGCCTCAGGGTACCTGAGGAGCAACTACCAATGGAAGACCTTAGTGTTCAAGATGATCTGACTTATGCTAAGTACCCTATCAAGATTCTGGACACTTTGACATGAGTTACAAGAAATAAGGTGATTAAGATGTGCAAGGTACAATGGAGTCACCACGGAGAAGATGAAGCAACCTGGGAAAGAGAAGAAGAGCTTCGCATAGACTTCCCCCATCTTTTCCTTAGTTCTTCTTAAATCTCGGGGACGAGATTATTTTTAAGAGGGGTAGGATTTGTAATACCCAATTTGTAAAGAGATCATGTAAAAGGAGAAAAATTATTTTTCCTTTAGGTATATGTGTATATTGTATCTACTTATCATCACAAGTGAGAATCATATTTAAAGACAAATAACTAATATAAAAGCTATACCACTAAAACATGCATCATGCTGGTTTTTCATTTTTGGGCATTTAGTGACAATGTGAAAATAATATAAAAATCAATATGTCAATATCCAAATGGGGATTTAAATCCTAAAGGAAATTCTAGAATAGAGAAAAAGAGAAGAAAACATTATACAAATAGGATAAAATAAAAATATAAATGAATTAAAAATTTAGTTCATAATATTATATCGACATTTAACCTAGGTTTGAACTTCACACATACAGATTCAAATTTGAAATTTAAATTTGAAAGAGAAGAGAGGAGGGAAGAAGAGAAAAGATAAAAGAAAGAATAACTAACTGGGCCTTAGTCTGCACATTTGGCCCATCTCCCTTTATTCGCTCTCGCGCGCGTCAGCCCATTTACCCATCAGGCGCCGACACCACGTCCCCACTGGTCACTCACTCAGTCGGTCTCCGCGCGCTAGCCGCCACTGCACGACTAGCCCCACGCGTCAGCTGCGACAATATCGCACCGTGTCACTGGCCTCTGGGCCCCACTTGTCATTCCGTCGCCGTCGTTGCAACAAACCGCGCGGAACGCGCGGCAGCTCTCCTGGGCGGGCCGATGACCTCCTCCACCTCGCCTGGGTCGTTATAAGGGAGCCCCGTGCATGACCCTCTCTTTCCTCTACCCGCTCGCCCCACCATTGACACACAGCTGCGCCCCACCTCACCACCGGACCAATTTTTCACGCCGCCGTGACCAAATCGGGTGGTCGTCGACGTCGGGTCCCCGGTGATCGGCCTTGGAGCGTCTCCAAGTCTATTGGAGGGGTGCCGTGTAGTTCGCAGGTGGAGATGGCCACTGGGCGTGGCGCAATTGCTCGCCGAACTTGGTCGTCGACACTAGAGCCGCTCTGCGCCGTGGACCGACTTCAACTCGCTGTCTAGGACGGTATTAGCTCTCCCCTGCTGTTTGTATCACCTTGCACTTCGTGTGGCATGATTCAGATTCAGTATTAGGCGCCGGAATGGCCGATGGGCACTACTCCGGCGAGACACCGCCGTGCGGGTCGCACGCTCCGCCGTTAGCTGGCGGCAGGGTGTTGAAGACGGGTTCATAACCGTTGATTCCGGTGGCAACGGACACGATTAGACCTAGGCAATGATTCGCGTTAGGGTAATCGGAGGTGTAGATTCGGGATCGGACGGATCTGTGTTGATCCCTGGGATTACGTGATCTCAACCGTTAATGTTAGATTGGTCGGGTCTGGGTGAATCCGGGAGTAATTAAATCCATACCGTTGACTGGAGATCCAAGGGATCTCATTGTATACCTATTCGTAGCGGATGGGGTTTAATCCGCACCGTCCACGCAAGATCTGACGGCCAGTACGCGGGGATACCCCTTCGCGATGGCCATCTCACTAAAGAGCCCTCGGGGAAAACGGGAATCAACCCAAAGTCCTTCCCTGGCTAGTCTGTGTCTTAGGATCTTTTGCGCCAACACCCCAGCGCTTTCTGGAATTTGAGGCCCAATCCAGAGAGCATTGAAAATCAGAAATTAATATCAGAAATCAATTTTTAGTGCATAAATAAATGTTAGAACTTGTTTAAATTGTAGAAAAATGCATATGAACTCCAAATTGACCCATTCCAGTTCCTATAATTTTGTAATAGTATTCTCTATTAAATAGTACCACTGTTTTTACATGAAATACACATTTAAATTTATTTCCCACTTAATCCCATATTAAATGCATAAAACCTTAGAAAATCCATAACTTAAAATCTATACCTCCAAATGTAATGATTCCAGTTCCTGTGATCTTAGTTTAATGTCTAGATTATTACTGTGTATTTTATTTACATGTTTGTTGTGATGTTAATTTTTGCTATACCATGTATGTATTGTATTGATGCGAGTAGACGAGCAAGCTACAGAGGATTCCGGGGTTCAGCAAGTAGAGACTGCTGAGCAGGAGCTCATTGAAGGCAAGTTGTGCCCTTGATCACCTCTTTTACCCATTCATGTTCTTATTATTCACAATGATCTGCATAGGATAATTTTGCTGGGACCCGATAGGATACCCTAGAGTTTGACTATCTTTATACCTTGTTTCACCACTGGTTTTACTACTAAATTTTTGGGTAGTACATGCTATTGCTTTATATGGTTTTGGGTATAGAGATATTCACTACTCATGATTACACTTGTTATTATCTGTTCATTATTCTATGTTCATGATAAGATCATTATGTTAATGGGAACATGGAGAACCACCCGGGAAAACAGTGCTACCACAAGGGTTTAATGGGACGCCCTTGGCTGATTAACTAGGAAAGCTAGTGGAGGGCTACCTTACCCGAAAGGGGCAAGGGCAGTAGGGGAGTGGTCAGTGTAGGGAGGTCCTTGGGTTGATTTTGCTGCGATGGCGGTCAGGCGAGGGATTCCTGCACTGGAGCTTCCTATAAACTGTAGCGGGTAGTCTGAAGCTAGTGGAACTTTGTAAAGGCCTCGTAGTGGTACCCTGCCTCGCTTCCTTGGTAGAGGTGTATGGGGTCTGATCAACTCCGTGGCAAATGGGTAACACGACTTGTGGGTAAAGATGCGCAACCTCTGCAGAGTGTAAAACCGGTATACTAGTCGTGCTCACGGTCATGAGCGGCTCGGACACTCACATGATTAATTTATGGAACTTAAATTTAACCTGTCATTTCATTGCATCTGGGATTATTTTATTATTACTTTTTACTTATTACTACTATGGTTCGGTATTTACTTACACTTAGTAACTGCTAATAAAATTTTGACCAACTTATAAAAGCAATGCTCAGCTTCAGCCTTTATTCCATCGATCAGCCTTACACTTCATGAACTCCCACCTTTGGTGAGTTCATGCCACATTATTCCCCACGACTTGTTGAGCTATGAACGCATGTGAGCTCACTCTTGCTGTCTCACACCCCTCCACAGGAGAAGAACAGGTGGTTCAGGAGGAGCCACAGGGCGAGGAGTTTGATCTGATCTAGGTGGCGTTTCTCAGTTGACATTGGCGCCGACGATCCTTAGTTCGTTTTATATTTATTATTTTATTTTGTAATAAGTCTTCCGCTATGTAATAAATACTCTGATGTTTTATGACATTTATCTCTATACACTCTGTTATTATATATGTTGTCTTCTTTGGCGCATGTATGAGATGCACCCGGCTTTGTTCCTTAAAGCCCGGGTGTGACAATCAACACCATGAAAAATGAGAGGAGGTCCATCCCCATCGGACATCTTGTAGGATCTATGACACCGGCTAGAGGGGGGTGAATAGACGGTTTTGACTAAAATAAAAAACACTAGGGAAATTTAATCAATATAACAAGAGGAATAAATTCTCTAGTGATAACAAGTAAACAATCTATGAGAATCAACTAAGGTGATTGAATACTTGAAGACCAATATGCAAAACACTAATCACTTGCACGACAATAAGTAATGCAAGAAAGTAAAGACACCGAATTTTATCCCGTGGTATCGGTGATTTGCCGATCACCCCTAATCCACGTTGAGGTGGACTTCAAGCTCTCACTTGCTCCTCTATCAAGACATGGCTTGATCTTTGAGCCAAGTGGACAAGAAATCACTCAATACCTTGATTCCACTAATGTCACCTTTGCCGCTCCGGCGAGGTAGGCGCGAACCCCTCCCAATCAACACCGCGGCTTCTCCACAATCTTCTTGGAGAGCTCGACGGAGACAATCACCCAAGCCATCTAGGAGGCGGCAACCTCCAAGAATAACAAGCCGATGACGCTTGCTCGGTGTACCACCTAGTGCCTCAAGAATCACCGAAGGATGCAAATGCCCTAGGAACCCTCAGTCTCTCACTAGAATGCGATCTCAAGCAAAGTGTGTGTGAGAGTGAGTTAGAGGATCACAAATGAGCTCAATGTGTGCAAGGAATGGCCAAGAGAGCTCTCACACACGAGCTACCCTTCTATTTATAGTCCCCCATCAAATTCCAACCGTTATGAGCAAAAAGCACCTGCTCTGCGCACACACGGACGGTCCGCTCCCTAGGGCCGGACGGTCCGCCATACACACAACGGCTATATTCCCTGTTTAAAATCTGTCAGAGCTGTTAGAAAAGTTAGGTCCGGACAGTCCGCCCACCATGGCCGGACCGTCCGCGACCTGGCAACTTGAAGCACTAGACTTCTGACCAAGAGCGATTAGCACAGGCGGACCGTCCGCCTACAAGGCCGGGCGGTCCGAGACCTGAAAACAGTACCGTCCGGAGATATCCTCCGGACAGTCCGTAGAACAAAACACAAAAAACACACAGTCCCTGCCCAAACCATATTTGGCACCAGCGGACTGTCCGCCATCCAAGCCGGACGGTCCGCACTATAATTCAGGGACTGTCCCGAAAGCAAACTTCTCTGGTCAGGACCGCGGACTGTCCGGCCCCAAGGCCCGGACGGTCCGCAATGCAAAAGAACAGTAAAAGTCCGAAGTGGGCAGACTTCGGACCCACTGGTGGATCACGGACGGTCTGCCCTCAACACCCGGCATCCAAGAATTCGAGTTTTCCAAACACGCTTTTGAAAGAAATTTTAACTCATGAAATTCGAAGCGCTGTTAGTCCTCATGCAAATGCAACCACTAGATGCTCTATGAGGCACTAAGCTTTACACAAATCAAAGTCTTTGACCCCTCTTAATAGTACGGCTATCTAGCCTACTAATCCGGTCAAGTATCTTCTCTCTAAACTCCTCAAGACCGGCAAAAACAAAAACCTATGTTATACCTTTGCCTTCACTTGATCCACAACCAATGCTTATGAATCTCCAAGATTTCCTGTTCTATATGGTCCAACCCTGCATTCTTATTTCTCCAAGAATCGTTAGCCCACAGGCAGTTGTCATTAATTACCAAAACATCACCAAGGGGCCTAGATGATTCACAATCTCCCCCTTTTTGGTAATTGATGGCAACACTGCATAATATATTAAAGAGAAGTTTTGTTTTTCAAAATCTCTCTCATACCTTAGGTATAAGAAGGATTTTGGAGATGAGTTTCATAGGACTTATCTTGATTTGAAGTTCTGTCCGAGAGATAGATAAATCCCAATTAAAACTCGGAATGTAAGAAAGACTCCCCCTATGTGTGTGCAGGATTATTTCAAGCTGAAGATATAACACACATAATTGATCGGAGTTTTAATGGAGACCTTCCTATAGTCATGGTTATCGAGGTGTACAAGAGATAATATGTAAAGTAAGCACAGCAATTAAAATCACTCCTCGATTAACCATACACAGAGTAATCCTGAACTAAACATAGTTCAACCCACAGAATATTACACATAATTGTCCACAGACATAAGACATAGAGTTCAAAGTTCAAATAGTAGCCAGTACCAAGTGCATAAGACATAAAATAATGCATGCGACATAAGATGGTAAACATGCACATGCACAGTCTCAATGTCCACATAAGCACAACTCCCCCTGAATAAAATAAGATAACTTCTCATAACTTCTCTCCTCTTTCTTCACTTCTCTCCCCCTTTGGCATCAATTTGCCACAAAAGAGAGGCTTCACTGATCACTTGGTGGCGGATGCATGTTGTAATAGTGAGTGCTGAAGGTATCAAAAAGAGAGGAGAACTGGCCAAAGTCTTGTTGGAGTTGCTGCTGCCTCTGACTGATCTCATGCATGCTGTCATTGGTAGAGAGGTTGTCAAATTGACTAGACAGAGCTCCCATGTTATCCTGAAAACTTTGCTGCATATTGAAGTCAGGTCATGATAGGATCAGTGACAATGGTTTGAATGTGATCACGAAACTCAGAATACTCAGAGTTGAGCGCATCCCAGTTACTGTCAAACCTCGATTGCATGTCATCCAGGCGGTGATCCATATGTGTCATCATTCCCTCAAAGCAAGTATCAATATGGGTCTGAAGCCCGTGCTACATATTTTGAAAATATGGGTCAAAGTAGCCTGGACCAGGCTGCCAATACTGCTGAGGCTGAAGAGGAGGTGGAGGAGGAGGCATCTGCTCTGCCTCAGCATCAGGAGCTGCGCCTGCATCATAACCAGGGTCTTCCTCATCATCTGGGAAGGGAGTGAGTGGCCTGGTGAGGAACCCTATTTCATTCTTGAATGGTCTAAACGGTGTATGAACTATCTCGCAGGACCCCCTCAAATCTTGTCTTTGCTTTGATTAGAGCCATAATATAAGGAGCATATGCAAGATTCTGGTTTTTGTCCATTTTCAAATCATTGAGCTGTCTCATCATGAAGAGCACAATATTCATTACCTCACCATTCATGATGTGGTGGATAATGTTCCAAAATTTGTCTCGAATTTTGCTCTTATCCCCACTCTTAGGGAGAATAGTGACTCTGGCAATCTTGTTGATCACAGCAGGATGATGCCTTAGTCCTGCTGTCTCTCCAAACCTCCTAGGTATGCCCAGCCTTGCTGGCTCATAGAATTGCACAAAGTCCTCAAAATTATCTTTAGTGTAGAGATCTATCCCAGCTGAAATGATGCCATAATTCAGACTATTTGCAGCAGCAAAATCAGCAAAAGTTGCAGAATATCTCTTGAATCCTGTCATCCAAATGATGGATTCCTCTTCTATATCAATCTCTGTTGTGGCCAGGAATTGCTTGATTGCCATCTCACTGAAGTCAGTTCTCTGCCCCATAAACTGATACAGACCACATGTCTCAAACTTAGGAATCAGACCCGCCATAACTGATTGTCCTAGCATGAAGGACCAATCAATCACCTGATGTTTATGGAAGTTGGTATCCATCAATGTGCCCCAAAAAACATCAAATTGGAGCTGAGTGTGGAAGAATTGAACATTGGTGTCAGATGGCAGAGAGCATTGATTCACAGTTCGCCTTGAGCAGTATTCAGCCATAGAAAACCGCCTCTTTGGGAATGTCCAACCTATGATATCAATTGGGTAGTCAGGATGTATATGAGGAATGTCTTCTGTGTCCATAGATTCAGTGCCCCCAGCTGAGGATTGGGCTCTGAATCAGAAGTTGGAATGTAGTCAGCATCATCTGCACGAGGGCGCTTTGATTTGAAGCGACCTGCAAGCTTCTTGCGGAGACCACCCAAACCACTGCAATGAATGTGACATACATCCAGAGATGAATAGTTGATACCAATAACCACAATCAAAGAGAAAAGAAGTGCATTTCTCTGTCAGGGTCCGAACTGTCCGCGACCACCAGGCGGACGGTCCGCGACCGGCCAGGGGCGACTCCCTAGAACCCTAGTCGCCACAATCGTTGAAGTGATGAATCTGCAGAGAATATCCATCCAAATGCGTTCAAATTTTTGCACAACATTCATGGAGAGTAGCACTAACAATCCCACCAATCAGATTTGTAAAACTATTGCTCAATTCTAGATCAGAGAGGAAATTCAAATAATCCCAAATTTGACGAGATTTGATGAAATCCATAAGATTATGAAATACCATGATGACGACATGTTGGTTGAACTTTTCACAAGCTGTCGGACTGTCTGTGCGTAACTTCCCTTCTCCATCCGCGCACAATCGACAAAGGAGACCCCTTTTGGCGAGTGGAGAGCGAGAGAGGAGTGCAAAGAGTGGAAATAACAAGTTTGTTGTCTCTGCTCGACTTTTACTGCCTGTCGCGGATGGTCCGCGACCTGATGAATTCAGACTGTCTGCATTCCTAACCGGACTGTCCAGTTCCCGATACGGCGGACGGTCCGCGGTCCATGGGCGGACGGTCCGGGGCCTGATACTCAATTTTCCAATGTCTGTCCATTTTCTGATTTTGAATTTCAAATCCGAATTGGTGCTCATATATGGACATTTCGACCAATTCAAGGGTTAGTATGCATGCATATACACATTATGTAATTGAGTAATGCAATTTTTTCATATGAAACTACTTAAATCAATTTAAGATGAAAAATGCATCAAAAATACCAAATAAATAGCGTAGAGAGCATATTTAGAACCGAAATGCAATACTACACATGTGCGATCAACTTCAAGCCACATTCGAGAGATCGATCACATTCATTTCACTTCTTAGAGTACAAAATCTCGTTTCATCCAATGGCTTTGTAAAAATGTCGGCTAGTTGATCATCCGTACCAATGGAATAAATAGAGATATCTCCCTTTCCAACATGATCCCTTAAGAAGTGATGCCGTATATCAATATGCTTAGTTCTTGAGTGTTGGACCGGATTTGTAGCCAATTTTACTGCACTCTCATTATCACACATGAGAGGCACATTCTTGAAAATAATCCCATAATCCAATAGAGTTTGTTTCATCCATAATAGTTGAGCACAACAATTTCTGGCCGATATATATTCCGCCTCGGCGGTAGAGAGAGCAACCGAATTTTGTTTTTTAGAAGACCATGAAACAAGAGAACTACCAAGAAATTGACAACATCCGGAGGTGCTTTTTCTATCAACTTTGCACCCCGCATAATCCGAGTCCGAATATCCAATTAATTCAAATTGAGCACCTTTGGGATACCAAAGACCAATATTGGGAGTATACTTCAAATATCTTAGAATTCTTTTTGCGGCCTTCAAGTGAATCTCTCTAGGTGATGCTTGAAATCGAGCACACATGCAAACACTAAACATAACATCGGTCCTAGATGCGGTAATATAAAGCAAACTACCAATTATTGAACGATAAAGTTTTTGATCAACCATAGTACCTCCTTCATCTAAGTCTAGATGACCATTTGTTGCCATAGGAGTCTTGATGGGCTTTGCATTTTCTAAGCCAAACTTCTTGAGCATGTCCTTCAAATATTTTGATTGACTTATAAAAATTCCATCTTTCAATTGTTTGATTTGAAGACCAAGAAAGAAGCTCAATTCTCCTATCATAGACATTTCAAATTCTTTTGACATCATTTTTCCAAATTCCTCACAAAATAATTCATTAGTAGATCCAAAAATAATATCATCAACATAAATTTGACAAACAAATAAGTCTTTGCCAATTCTTTTAGTGAATAGAGTAGTGTCAACCTTCCCAATTTTAAAGTCTTTGGAAAGCAAGAAATCCCTAAGCCTTTCATACCAAGCGCGTGGAGCTTGCTTAAGCCCATAGAGAGCTTTAGAAAGCTTGAACACATGGTTAGGTCTTTTGGGGTCCTCAAAACCGGGAGGTTGTTCAACATACACTAGTTCACTAATCTTACCATTTAGAAAAGCACTCTTTACATCCATTTGGTAGAGCTTGATATTATGTGCACAAGCATAAGCAAGAAGAATCTGGATTGCTTCTAATCTTGCCACGGGAGCAAATGTCTCCCCAAAATCCAATCCCTCAATTTGAGTATATCCTTGTGCCACTAATCTTGCCTTGTTTCTTACTACTACACCATCTTCATTATGCTTGTTGCGAAACACCCATTTTGTACCAATAACATTGTGGTTCTTTAGTCTCTCAACAAGCTCCCAAACTTCATTTCGAGTGAAGTTATTTAATTCTTCATGCATTGCATTCACCCAATCAACATCAAGTAGAGCTTCATCTACACAGTTAGGTTCCATACAAGATACAAAAGAGAAATGCTCACAAAATGAAGCTATGCGAGAGCGAGTTTGAACACCCTTACTAATATCACCCACAATTTGATTAACCGGGTGATCCTTCACAATAGAATGATGAATTCTTGATATCGTTTGATAATTGCTAGTTGAAGCATTAGGAGGAACCGAATGTCTTGAAGTGCCTTGATCATGAGTATCCATAGTTTCATCATTTTGTTGGCTTTGGTGATCTTCTTCATTTAGAGTTGAAGATGAAGGAATTACAACCACACTATTTTCATCATCATCTTCCTTTGGCTTTATTTCACCAATGGCCATTGTTTTCATTGCATTTATCAATTGAGTTCCACCAACATCATCAAGATTATCACTCTCATCTTGAGACCCATTTGTTTCATCAAACTCAACATCATATGCTTCTTCAATAATACCATGAGTTTTGTTGAAGACTCTATAAGCCTTACTATTCGATGAATATCCAAGAAGAAAACCCTCATCACATTTCTTCTCAAATTTAGAAAGTCGGCTTCCCTTTCTCAAAATATAACATTTGCAACCGAATACCCTAAAATATGAGATATTTGGCTTTCTACCAATGAGCAATTCATATGGAGTTTTCTTCAAAAGCTTGTGACAATATAGTCTATTTGATGAATGACAAGCGGTGTTTATTGCCTCGGCCTAATAAGAATTCGATATATTATATTCCGCTAACATAGACCTAGCCATATCAATGAGAGTCCTATTCTTTGTTTCAACAATACCATTTTGTTCCGGGGTATATTTGGAAGAGAATTCATGCTTAATACCCTTGTCATCACAATATTCATCAATTCTTGCATTTTTGAATTTCGACCCATTATCACTTCTAACTTTCTTGATATCAAAATCAAATTGATTTTGAGCCAATATAGCAAATGACTTGAAAGTTTCAAACACATTAGATTTATCTCGAAGAAAATAAACCCAAGTAAATCTTGAATAATCATCCACAATCACAAGACAATAGGAATTACCACCAATACTCACAAAAGATGTGGGCCCAAATAAATCCATGTGAAGTAATTCCAAAGGTCGATGAGTGGACATTTGACTTTTATTTGGATGAGTATTTGCCACTTGCTTCCCGGCTTGACAAGAGCTACACAATTTATTCTTCTCAAACTTCACATCTTTTAAGCCACGAACTAAGTCATGCTTGGTTAACCGATTGAGTTGCTTCATTCCAACATTACCAAGTCTTCTATGCCATAACCAACCTAGTGAAGCTCTCGAGAATAAGCAAGTTGTGAGCTTTGCCTCATTAGATGAGAAATCAACAAGATAAAGATTTTCATGTCTAAAACCTTTAAACTTAAGATTGCTACCATCAACACTAGAGATAATAACATCTTCAACCGTGAAATAGCAACTAAATCCTAAATCACATAATTGAGCTACAGATAGTAAATTAAAATTCAAAAACTCAACCAAGAGCACATTTGATATGGAATGATCATTTGAAATCGCAATTTTACCCAATCCTTTAACCTTTCCTTTGCGATTATCTCCAAATGTGATACTATCATAATTTGAGCAATCTTCCTCACTCATTTGGGTGAACATTTTCATATCTCCTGTCATGTGTTGAGTGCATCCACTATCTAACACCCAATGATTCCCTCCCGCCTTGTAGTTCACCTACAAAAGGAAATCAATCTCTTTTAGGTACCCAAACTTGCTTGGGTCCTTGGATGTTAGTGACCAAGGTCTTTGGCACCCAAATAGCTTTCTTTTTGTTTCCAACAATTGAAGTACCAACAAATTTAGCATGAACACCTTTTGCATTATGAGAAAGAACATAACAATGCTCAAAACAAGTGGAGGATACATTTTTGAGCTTAGGACAATTTTTCTTAACATGTCCCTTCTTGTGACACTTATGACACACTTTGTCACATTCTTTTACAAACAATGTCTTTTGCTTTATAAAAGCATTCTTTCCTTTCTTGGGAACATATCCAAGACCTTCACGGTTAAGAGAGCACTGTTGACTTCCCAATATGAAATCCAATTTAGCCTTTCCGCCGTATGCCTTTTCTAGATCATGAGTTAGAGTCTTTACTCTATCCACTAACACTTCATTCTCAACAATGATTTTTGATTCATCAAGAGCAATATTATCATTGAGAGAAATTTTGCATTTATCACACATAGAGTTAGTAGGTAGTGGTTCACTTGTAAGACTATCAAGTAAGTCACAAGTGATTCCAACATCCTTAGTGACCACTACAACTTCATGCACAATAGATGATTTTTGAGCATCCGCAAGCTTCTCACAATTTTCTTTTAGATCATTGTGAGAGGTCTTGAGCTCCTCAAAAGACACTTGGAGGTTTTTATACAATTCCTTCAAGGTCTTAAATTTTTCTTTTTCTTTGTGCATGTAGTCATCGGCCTCACCTAACATTCTAACAAGATCATCATATGAGTAGCCATCATCATCAACATCATCAACATCATCATCATCATTTATATCATTTAAATCGGTGATGATTTTTACCTTAGCATCTCCCTTTGCCATGAGACAATGGGGGGATGAAAAGAGTGAGGGAGCTTCCTTGATGGCAATTCCGGCATTAAGCTTCGATGGGGTGTCATCATCATCATCATCATCCGAGCTATCATCCAAGTCCCATTCAACTAGATAGGCTTTGCCATCTTTTTTCTTGTTGTAGAATTTCTTTTTCATCTTGTCACTTTCATCTTTGCCCTTCTTCTTCTTCTTGCTTGGGCAATTCATGGCAATGTGACCGGGTTCCCCACACTCAAAACACTTTCTATCATTGAAAGCATTTCTTCTTGATGTTTGACCTCTTCTAGGTTGACCTCTCTTCATCTTCATGAATTTATTGAATTTCCTTACAAATAGAGCCATATCACCATCACTCTCACTTTCATTTTCTTCATCATTACTATCTTCTTTTTCAATTACCTTTGAGGCCTTAGCTTTGAGAGTAATTGATTCATTTTTCACTTTCTTTGCCAAACTTGAAGCATCGGCTTGAGACTTCTTGAATATATCTTGAGTAAGAATTTCTCCCAATACTTCGGTTGGAGAAGTTGTAGATAGATCACTCCTTACTAACATTGTCACAATGGTCTCATATTTCTCAGGAAGTGATCTAAGGAACTTGTGAGTGAAATCCACATCCGGTACATCAAAACCAAGTCCCTTGAGTTCATTCACTATCTCATTTAACCGGTTGAACATATCGGATACACTCTCATCTTCTTTCATAATAAATTGCTCAAACTTCCCTTTGCGCACATATAGTTTGGCACTCTTCACAATTGTAGTTCCTTCATGAAATTCCATTAGCTTAATCCAAATCTCATGAGCGGTTGTGAGACTCTTGATGCGATTGAACTCATTTATATTAAGAGCATCATAGAAGACATTCATGGCTTGATCATTTGTAAGGATATTCTCATTGTCACTAAAGGATGGTTCATCTTCTTTTAACACAACAAATCCATCCCTCACAATCGGCCAAATTTTTCCACCATTGCTCTAAGATGCATTGACATTCTTATTTTCCAATAGTCGTAGTTATTCCCATCAAAATGTGGTGGCTTCCCAATGTGCACATTGTTGTTACTAGCCATTTTGTCCCACTCCGGGATGATTAGATCCACAAACAATGGAGTCCTCTGATACCACTTGTAGGATCTAGGACACCGGCTAGAGGGGGGGTGAATAGACGGTTTTGACTAAAATAAAAAACACTAGGGAAATTTAATCAATATAACAAGAGGAATAAATTCTCTAGTGATAACAAGTAAACAATCTATGAGAATCAACTAAGGTGATTGAATACTTGAAGAACAATATGCAAAACACTAATCACTTGCACGGCAATAAGTAATGCAAGAAAGTAAAGACACCGAATTTTATCCCGTGGTATCGATGATTTGCCGATCACCCCTAATCCACGTTGAGGTGGACTTCAAGCTCTCACTTGCTCCTCTATCAAGACACGGCTTGATCTTTGAGCCAAGTGGACAAGAAATCACTCAATACCTCGATTCCACTAATGTCACCTTTGCCGCTCCGGCGAGGTAGGCGTGAACCCCTCACAATCAACACCGCGGCTTCTCCACAATCTTCTTGGAGAGCTCGACTGAGACAATCACCCGAGCCGTCTAGGAGGCGGCAACCTCCAAGAGTAACAAGCCGATGACGCTTGCTCGGTGTACCACCTAGTGCCTCAAGAATCACCGAAGGATGCAAATGCACTAGGAACCCTCAATCTCTCACTAGAATGTGATCTCAAGCAAAGAGTGTGTGAGAGTGAGTTAGAGGATCACAAATGAGCTCAATGTGTGCAAGGAATGGCCAAGAGAGCTCTCACACACGAGCTACCCTTCTATTTATAGTCCCCCATCAAATTCCAACCATTATGAGCAAAAAGCACCTGCTCTGCGCACACGCAGATGGTCCACGCCCTAGGGCCGGACGGTACGCCGTACACACAACGGCTATATTCCCCGTTTAAAATCTGTCAGAGCTGTCAGAAAAGTTAGGTCCGGACAGTCCGCCCACCATGGCTGGATCGTCCGCGACCTGGCAACTTGAAGCACCTGGACTTCTGACCAAGAGCGGTTAGCACAGGCGAACCGTCCGCCTACAAGGCCGGATGGTCCGAGACCTGAAAACAGTACCGTCCGGAGATATCCTCCGGACAGTCCATAGAACAAAACACAAAAAGCACACAATCCCTGCCCAAACCATATTTGGCACCTGCGGACTGCCCGCCATCCAAGCCGGACAGTCCGCACTATAATTCAGGGACTGTCCCGAAAGCAGACTTCTCTGGTCAGGACCGCGGACTGTCCGGCCCCAAGGCCCGGACGGTCCGTAGTGCAAAAGAACAGTAAAAGTCCGAAGTGGGCAGACTTCGGACCCACTGGTGGATCGCGGACGGTTCGCCCTCAACACCCGGACGGTCCGCGCATCCAAGAATTCGAGTTTTCCAAACACGCTTTTGAAAGAAATTTTAACTCATGAAATTCGAAGCGCTGTTAGTCCTCATGCAAATGCAACCACTAGATGCTCTATGAGGCACTAAGCTTTACACAAATCAAAGTCGTTGACCCCTCTTAATAGTACGGCTATCTAGCCTACTAATCCGGTCAAGTATCTTCTCTAAACTCTTCAAGACCGGCAAAAACAAAAACCTATGTTATACCTTTGCCTTCACTTGATCCACAACCAATGCTTATGAATCTCCAAGATTTCCTGTTCTATATGGTCCAACCATTCTTATTTCTCCAAGAATTGTTAGCCCACAGGCAGTTGTCATTAATTACCAAAACATCACCAAGGGGCCTAGATGATTCACACATCTTTACTCTAGTGGTTAAGCTAAACTAGGAGCAACATGACTCCGATGCCAATTGAAAAGGATCACGATGCCCAAGATGGGAGGGTGAATTGAGATTTTCTAAATTTATTGCAAAATTATTAAACCCTAATCTCAAGCCCAATTTTACCCAACTACTTAGAAAATAAAATAGGTTCGGTGCCCATTTTTAGACTAGGCACAGAAAGGTCTTTCCAGGAACTCGGACCGGTCCAATGCACCTAGAGAACCAACAAACTCTTCTAAGTGTGTTTTCGATTTAGTTTCTGTTGGGACTATGCTTCGTCGCCGAAGGTCTTGTAGGGAGAAACAGCTTCGGCTGAAGCTGTCCGCATGTGATGACCGAAGGTTCCTCTGTATGAAGCTTCGGAATTACAAACCGACTTAAGAGTAGAATGACCTTTTAGTCCATAAATGTTTGAGTCGCTGTTGTAATTCCTTATAAGGGACATAATTGTAATTCCTCACAGGCTGTGTCCCGTGCCTATAAATAGTGAACAGTATTCCTTTACTGTTCACGGATTCCTGTAATTGCAACCACATCATTCGGGAATCAATCTTTGTCAAGGCAAAGGTATAATTGTATTCAATGCTCGAATATATTAAATCAATTTAATATGAAAGTAATGTTGTTCATTTGTAATTTATTTACCTTTGATGCTTCATATTCTATATTACTTTATTCGATCTATTACGAAGATTTGACCTTCGTAATTGTATTGCCTTTAACCTTCGTCCAAAGTTCATTAATCCTTAAGGGAATAATGCTTCGTTGGACGAAGGGCATCAACATTTAACACTTTGTGTTGCCTTGTTCTTAATTCATAGCATTTGAGAACAAGTCTCCAACATTGGCGCCCACCTCCGGTCAACTCACTTCCACTTTTTGAGCTGATGGCTTCGATTAGCGATCAAGCTGGAGCTGCTTCGGCCCCAAAGCTGGTGCTCTCGATAACAGGTGGTTCATGCTCAGAGCCAGTCAACAAAAAGCAGAAGAAAGAGGCGCAGAGAAGGGTACAACATGTTGGAGTGCAGGGACCCTTCATCAAGTCAAGATGGTCCCACATTCCAATCACCTTCTCCCAAGAGGATCTTCAACTCAAGGATTTTCCTCACAACGATGCTATGGTTATTTCTTGCGTTATCAAAGGGTTTCTGGTCCACAATGTTTTGGTTGATACAGGCAGTGCAGCTGATATTATATTTGCTAAGGCCTTCAGACAAATGCAAGAGCCAGAAGATAAGATCCATGATGCTACACACCCTCTCTGTGGCTTCGGAGGAAGACAGATTGTAGCACTGGGCAAGATCACCATGCCAGTGACCTTCGGATTCATCAACAACACCAGAACTGAGCAAGTTGTGTTTGACATTGTTGACATGGAATACCCTTACAATGCAATTATTGGTCGTGGCACCCTCAATGCTTTCGAAGCAATTCTTCATCCTGCTTATCTTTGCATGAAGATACCTTCGGATCAAGGACCCATTGCTATTCATGGAAGTCAGGAAGCTGCCAGAAGGGCCGAAGGAAACTGGACTGACTCAAAAGCAATCCATAATATAGATGGAGCTGAAGCTTGTGAACAGTACATATTCAGAAGGGAGAAAGCAGCTTCGGCAGATCAGCCGAAGCCCGTGCTCTTATGTGAGGACATAGCAGAACAGAAGGTGCTGTTGGGCTCCCAATTATCCGAAGAACAGGAGAAAACCTTGATAAGGTTTTTGTTCAACAACAAAGATGTTTTTGCATGGTCAACTAATGATCTTTGCGGAGTTAACAGGGATGTTATTGAACACTCGCTCAATGTTGACCCATCCTTTAGACCCAGAAAGTAGAGGCTTCGGAAAATGTCTGATGACAAGGCCGAAGGAGCTCGGAATGAAGTCAAAAGACTCCTCAGTGCAGGAGTTATCAGAGAAGTAAAGTACCCAGAATGGCTAGCTAACACTGTTATGGTAAAAAAGGCCAATGGCAAATGGCGAATGTGTATCGATTTTACGGATCTCAACAAGGCCTGTCCGAAGGACGAATTCCCATTGCCAAGGATAGACTCCTTAGTTGATGCAGCAGCTTCGTCAAAGCTTATGAGTCTTTTAGATTGTTATTCAGGCTATCATCAAATTTGGATGAAGAAGGAGGATGAGCCGAAGACCAGTTTCATAACCCCTAGTGGAACATATTGTTACCTTCGGATGCCTGAGGGGCTCAAGAACGCTGGAGGAAGTTTCAGCAGAATGACTTCGAAGGTTCTTCAATCTCAGATAGGCAGAAATGTGCTAACTTATGTTGATGATATCATTGTAAAAAGCACGAAACAAGAAAATCACATTGCTGATTTGCAGGAGACCTTCGCCGGTTTTAGACAAGCTGGTCTAAAGCTGAATCCAGAAAAATGTGTCTTCAGAGTAAAGAAGGGGAAATTCCTTGGATGCTTGGTTTCAACAAAGGGAATTGAAGCTAATCCAAGTAAATTGAAGCTATACTTCGAATGGAGCCACCAAATACAAAAAAGGGGGCCCAAAGATTGACGGGGAGGCTGGCATCTCTCAACAGATTCATATCCAGATCAGCAGAGAGAAATTTACCATTCTTCGAAGTGCTGAAATCAGCCGAAGTCTTTCAATGGGGACCAAGCCAACAAAAAGCCTTCGAGGAACTGAAGCAATATTTGATGGATCTAACAACATTAACTCCGCCAACACCAGGGGCTCCTTTGTTATTATATGTGGCAGCTTCGCACTCAGCGGTAAGTGCAGCACTTGTCCAGGAGAAGCTTGATGGCCAAGTCAAGAAGCAGGTCCCAGTATATTTTGTATCTGAGGTTCTTAGTGTATCAAAGAAAAACTATACAGAATTGGAGAAGGTGTTATATGTTGTTTTGATGGCATCCAGGAAGCTTCGGCATTACTTTCAAGCATACAATATTGTTGTTCCTTCTTCGCAACCGTTGAAGGATATTATGAGAAATAGAGAAGCTACTGGACGGATTGGAAAATGGGCTGCAGAGCTCAATGAATTTTGCATTGATTATGTGCATAGATCTTCGATCCAGTCTCAAGCGCTGGCAGATTTCATTGCCGACTGGACGCCAGGGGCTCAGGATGAAGAAACAAATAAAGATGCCGAAGTATGGACAGTGTTTTGCGATGGGTCTTGGGGAACCTTCGGAGCAGGAGCAGCTGCTGTGTTGGTCTCACCATCCAAAGTTAAAACTTGTTATGCGGCAAGACTCGATTTTAGTTGCACAAACAATATTACTGAGTACGAAGCCCTGCTTTTGGGTCTTCGGAAGTTAAAAGCAATGGGAATCAGAAGGGCCATTCTTAAAACTGATTCCCAGGTTGTTTCGGGCCATATTGACAAGAGTTGTAAGGCTAAAGATCCGAAGCTCGAAAAATATCTAGACACGGTCCGAAGGATTGAAGCCTCCTTCGAAGGATTTTCTATCAAAAATATTCCTCGAGGAGAAAATGAGCATGCTGATTTGCTAGCTAAGTCAGCGGCACAGGGGCTGCCCTTACCTTCGGATGTGTTCTTCGAAACAATAAAAGCACCTTCAGTGGAGCTTCTTGAAAGAGCAGTCCGTAATATATCTCCTGTTTATAGTGAAGACTGGAGAACTGAGATCATCTCTTACCTTCAGGGTAATTTCCTTTCAGATGACGAAACTTATAACAGGAGGATAAAGGCAAGAGCTCGTCCATATGTCAGGATAAAAGGCGAGTTGTACAAGCATGGAGTTTGTGCTCCATTACTCAAGTGTTTGTCCAGAGCCGAAGGCATAGAATTGATGAAAGAAATACATGCAGACCTGTGTGGATCTCACATTGGATCTAGGCCGTTACTTGGAAAAGTTTTTCGTCAAGGGTTTTATTGGCCGAAGGCAGCTTCGGATGCAGCGGAATTAGTTCAAAAGTGCGAAGGTTGTCAGAAATGTGCAAGAGATCAAAAACAACCCTCGTCTCTAACTCAGCTGATACAACCCATCTGGCCATTGCAAAGGTGGGGCCTTGACTTGTTAGGTCCGTTACCACCGGCCCAAGGAAACATAAGATATGTTGTAGTGGCCGTGGAATATTTTTCTAAATGGATTGAGGCAAAGCCTTTAGCCACAATAACTTCGGCCACCATTCAAAAGTTTTTCTGGCAGAATATTGTTTGTCGTTTTGGAGTACCAAAGGCCATCACTGTAGATAATGGAACACAGTTCGACTCCGAAGATTTCAGACAATTTTGTGATCAAATTGGCACGAAGATCCATTTTGCATCAGTTAGACATCCGGAGTCAAATGGACTTGTTGAAAGAGCTAATGGTATCATAATGACAGGAATAATGAAGTTAATCTTCAATCAACCCAGGGGAAAATGGCCAGATCAATTAATCAAAGTGGTGTGGAGCCACAATACAACAACATCAAGGTCAACAGGCTTTACTCCATTCAAATTATTGTTTGGTGACGAAGCAATAACTCCGGAGGAAGCTAAAACTGGATCAATAAGAGTAGTAGCTTCGACAGAATCAGATTCCGAAGTTGATCATTCTGTGGAAAAAGATGCTATAGAAGGGATCAGGCTTCAAGCTGTGGAGAACATCAATAAATATCAAGCCGAAACAATCAAATGGCGTGATAGAAAGGTTCGGCTAAAGAATATTGAGCCAGGACATTTGGTGCTTCGGAGAGTGGCAAACCCAGATACAGTGGGCAAGTTGCAGTTGAAATGGGAGGGACCTTTTTTGGTAGTATCTTCGTCAAGACCCGGTTCATACAGATTGAAGGATATGGACGGCAACGACATTCCTAGATCTTGGAATGCGGATGAGCTTCGGCGATATTATGTATAACTTGATGTAATTTTTTATATATTTTTTATTTTTCTTTTATGGCACCCTTTTCCTTTCTGAAGGGGGAGAAAGGTTTTTAATGGGGCCATCACATGTAATTTCTTTTTATTTCAGTTCTATAAGAGCAAAATCCCCCAGAGATGTAAATGTAAAAACTGAGAACGCACCATCGAGTGCCGAAAAGAAAAAAAGAAAAAGGGAAGAAGCTCGAAAGCCGTCCCTAAGGGGATGCGGAGTACGACGAAGCTACTAAAGAAGTCGCTCCAAAGGGGGCGCAGTGTAAGTTTTCTGCTCAAAAGTCGTTCCAAAGGGAATGCAGAGCTTACAGCGAAAAGTCAACGCTGATACCGCCGAAAGTAAAAGGCGAAGAAGCTCCTAAGGGAGGCTTACAGCGAAAAGTCAACGCTGATACCGCCGAAAGTAAAAGGCGAAGAAGCTCCTAAGGGAGGCTTACAGCGAAAAGTCAACGCTGATACCGCCGAAAGTAAAAGGCGAAGAAGCTCCTAAGGGAGGCTTACAGCGAAAAGTCAGCGCTGATATGTGATTGTTTCTAAGGAAATAACGGTTGTGATTACGGCTTCGGATATGTGTTTGGACATTCATTTGCACACCACATTACATCATAACATTTGCATTCATAAACATTCATCCAGGCATATGTAGGTTAACCATCATCATAGCATAAGTGGTTGCTTCGGCAAAAAGGAAAAAACTGTCTTTTGTACTTCGTCGTATATGAAAAGAAGAGCTTCGGCAGAAAGGAAAAGCTGTTTTTTATGCTTCGCTGTGTACGAAAAGAAGGGAAGGTGTTTTTTCGCCTTAGGCTCAAAAAGATAATTTCGTCCACATCAAAGCACCTCATACATTAACGGAAGGGTAAGAGCATATCACAAGGTATGAACAAAATTCATTAAGAATAGTTTAGTCATATTTACAAAAGTTATTTCAAATGTTTCTTGAGTTTTTCTACAGTCTACTTCTACTGATCTTCATGGGGCCTCAGCTTCGGCGTCATACTCTTTAAGCATCGATCTCGGCTTCGTCACCCTACATGAATTAAGTTGTTGTGAGTCAAAACCAAGTTTGAAGGAAAAGGTAAACACAAGGTATGATTTCTTACTGGTTCAAGATGACTCCGAGCTTCGTCTCCAGCCTTTTCTCGCCCGCCTTTTGTCCATATCATCTTTACAAATCTATTAGAAATGCTTCGGGCGAGGTCAGGAATGTCATCTAAAATTGATGGTGATAGAGTGAAATTGGGCCTATTAACAATTTTTCCATGGTCGCAGCCAGCTTTCAGAAAAGCTGCAGCAGTGTCCCGAGAAGCTACCCAGGCACAGAAGTCACCGTGCCCGGCTATAACTTCGTCGAGCTCATCAATTTCACCCTCAATATGTTCGAAGGTCTTTTGTAAATCTTCAGTTGACGGGGTGAATTTCTCACTGCTAGCCCCAACTGAGTGGAATATCTTTCTCAGTCGTTGAATACATTTATTGCTAAACTCCAAACATTTGTCTTGAAGGCTTGCCAATAATCTTTTCAAATCTGAATTTTGTTGGACTTCGGCTTCAAGTTTCGCATTAAGTTCTTGCTTTTCTTGTTCAAACTGTTCAGATTGGCAGAGAAGCTTCGTATTCAATTCTGCTATTTTAGCTTCGGCTTCTGCCAATAAGCCTTCAGTCGTCTGAAGCTCGAAGTTTTTCTTTTCAATAGTAGCTGATTGCTCTTTTATTTTGCTCTCTAAATTTCCAACTATAACCTCATGTTTTTTGTCTTCCAGATCCTGCTGCATTTTCAAAGCCTTACTCAACAGCATACTCTGCGCATAAACAACCTTCGTTAGAAATGTCTTCATTATTAAAAACAATAAAAGTCAAGGGAAAAGTAGTTCACCTTGAAATTGGAGTAAAATAAACTACCAACGATATGTTGTCGTCGGTAGCGGCTAATATCTGTTTCCAGCTTCGGAAAACCGATACTCTTTGATAGAGTACCGATAATCTTAGCTCCAGTTTGATCTCGGATACAGCCTAATTTTTCATCGTCAATACCCCCGAAGAGGAGTGCTCCTGGTTTATATCCGCAAGATTTGGCATATTCTTTAAGCTCTTCTATTTCGGTTTTTGACAATTCTTGTCCAACTAAATTTTAAAACATGAAGGTTTCATCCTCCGAAGTATCTTCAGCTATTTCCTTTCCTTTCCCAGACACTGCGGCCATGGTCTCTTCGGTGGCAGTAGCTTCTTCTGTGGCCATGTCTAGCAGTATTTTGTCGATATGTTCGATTGTGGTTTCCAAGTTCAAATCTTCGGCTGAGGAAGCTTCGGTAGCCGCGATTTCCGAAGGTGCGACTTCAACATTTGATATTTCCTCAGCCGCGGGTGTCTTCCGAGCTGAAGCTCTCGGTGGTGTCTTGTCAATGACTTCGGTCACTGCGATGATTCTTTGTCTCTTTGTTTTAGTTGTTTTCTTCGTTTTTTCGGGCTCCTTTTCCTTCTGAAAAAACTTTGTCAGTTGAGGCCCTAATGGACTTAGCTTCACAGGCAGGGATTCAGTCATTACCTTCAAAATCTCTTCCACGTCAGTGGCAGAGCGTGATGCGGGAGTCTCTTCTTCGTCAGATACTTTTCGCTTCGGAGATGATACTTTTCTCTTCTTTAGAATATTCTTCTTTTTTGGTGGTTCTTTCTCATCTTCATTTAAAGCTTCGGCTACCCTTTTCCTTTTCCGGCCTTCGACAATTTTATTCAGTTGTTCGTAGTCAGGGTATTCAAAACCCAAGGCGTCCAGCACTCGGTTCAGTCTTCGCTTCGGACGGGTACCGAAGGCCGCAGTCATCAACTGATCTTCTTTTTTGGAGTAATTACCGAGTATTTCATTGCACATTATTTCAATTGTTTCCAGCTGTTGGGGGCTTGTTCTCAAATGCTAAGAGTTAAGAACAAGGCAACACAGAAAATGTTAAATATTAAGGTCCTTCGTCCTCCACTTCATTATATCCCTTCGGGACATAAGGAACTTCGGACGAAGGTTACGAAGGACGCACCTTCGTAAACATAATAATGTAGGGTGAAACATTCATATAAATCATGAAGTATGAAATGGACATTCAAATGTTAACATAGAATCATTTCCATTTCTATTAATACGAATGGATATAAATGACAGATGTACCTTCGGTCTTGAGGAAGGCAGGAGTACAAGTGTGATGCGAAGGCAAATGACCGGTTCGCGTGAACCGTGCAGAGGTACTGTTCATCTATTTATAGGCACAGGTCGCAGCCTGTGACAAATTACAATTATGCCCCTTACAAATGTTTACAACATTGACTCAAACCTATATGAATAAAAAGGTCATTCTATCTCTGTGTCGGTTTAAAAACGCCGAAGCTCCATGAAAAGGAACCTTCGGCCATCTCTTGGAGACGACTTCAGCCGAAGCTGCTTCTTCGTGTGAGACCTTCGGTGCACCGAAGCACGACCCCAACAGTAGCCCCTTTCGCGGTGCTAGATCGTTTTTCATAACGAGCTTGACCCGTGAAAAAAGAGCCTCTTCAGCTTCGGGAAGCCGAAGGTCCAAAAAACACCTTCCCTGAGCTCGTTGCGGAGAAACGATCCGGCTTCCGAGCACGTGCCAGGCCCACCTTGCAGAGTTACTGTTTGATCTTTGCGGTCCACTGCACAGCGAGTACAAGTAACCGCCCGTCTGGTGTAAAAATCTTGCCGCTTCGCCTTCTTACCTGCAGTACTATATAAACAAGCGGGTAGGTGTGAAGTTACCACAGCATTCATTGCTATTTGCACTGTTTTGCTGCCAAAATTTTCTACCATAGCCGAAGCTTGACTCTCAGAATCGAACGAAGGTCCGTCTCGACGCTTGCTTCGTCAGAAAGGAGAGCTTCGGAGAGAAGAAAAAGAAAAAGGTTTCTGACTTCCCCAAACTCAGAATCACATGGCACGAGTGCGATCTACTGCCAAAGTTGTACGTGAGGGAGACGAAGCCGAAGGTTCGGACACTGTGCCCATCTCCGAAGCGATGCAGCGTTCCGGTCTAGTGACTGCGGGAGAAACGCCTGCTGCTGAAGCAAACCCGACAATCAGCCGAAGGAGAAGAGGAGAACATTGAAGGGACTGACCCCGAAGATGACTACCACATTGCTATGCCCAGCAAGCCCAGTCACCTGGACTTTGGGAAATCAAGCGTTTCAAAGGCTGACCTTTCGAAGATGATAAAAGCAGGCTATTTCAATGAAGATCAGAAGAAGCTACTCCGCTTCGGGGGAGAAGAAACCACCCCGAAGCCAGGGAAGGATGAGATTGTTATCTTCAAGAGCTTTCTAAAGGCTGGGCTTAGATTCCCTCTTCACAATATTATTGCGGAGATACTGAGGAGGTTTGGTATCTACTTTCATCAATTGACTCCTAACGCCATCGTTAGGCTCAATGTTTATATCTGGGCCCTTCGAAGCCAAGCTGTGGAACCGTTTGCCGACAGCTTCTGCCGAGTTCACGAATTACATTACCAAACAAAGGCCAGAAAAGATGGACTACATGATAATTTTGGCTGCTATAATTTTGCCTACCGGAAGACAACAAAGTGTCCTGTCATCAGCTACCGAAGCAAATGGCCAGCAGGCTGGAAGTCTGAGTGGTTCTACGTAAAAGTTGGCGAAGACAGAGAAAAATTGGTACAAAGCCCTCTGGAGTTAATCTTCGGAGAGACGAGGCCACGCTGCCGCATCGGCGATTTAAAGGGTCCTACCTGGGCTGCTCTGGGTGAATTCGAAATTATTTCAGAACATATTAGCACTAGGGATCTAGTTCAGGAGTTCTTGGCATTCAGAGTTTTCCCTACTCTAAAAGAGTGGGAAATGCCGAAGCTGAAGGGAGAAAAGAAGAAGGGGGAGCTGGTCCGTCTGCCCTATCACTTTAAATTCAAGAAGTACTTTAAGAAACCCTGCAAGGAGTGGTTAGACACAGTTGAGACAATGTGCAATGAAATCTTGGGGAATTACTCCAAAAAAGAGGATCAATTAATGACAGCGGCCTTCGGCACCCGACCGAAGCGAAGGCTGAACCGAGTATTCGATGCCCTGGGCTTCGAGTACCCAGACTATGAGCAGTTGAACAAGGGTGCCGAGGGCCACAAAAGAAAAAGAGTGGCCGAAATTCTGACCAAGGATGAAGAGCAACCAGCAGCAGAGAAGAAAATTCCGAAGAAAAGGAAAATATCAACTCCGAAACGGAAAATATCCGAAGAAGAGAGGACCCCCACACCGCCTTCTACCAGCGACGTGGAAGAAATTTTAAAGGTAATGACTGAACCCATGCCCACGAAGCTAAGTCCATTAGGGCTCCAACTGACGAAGCTTTTTCAAAAGGTGGACGAGCCGGATCAGACGAAGATAAGCAAACCCAAACGGCAAAGAATCATTGCGGTAACTGAAGTTATCGATAAGACACCGCCAAGAGCGTCAGTTCAGAAAACAGCAGCTGCCGAAAGCACCAAAAACGTCGAAGTCGCACCTTCGGAGGTCGCGGCTACCGAAGCCGCTACAGCCGAAGATGTTAATTTAGAAACAACCATTGAGGATATTAACAAAATTTTGGAAGACATAGATGCAGAAGAAGCTGGTGTTGCTACTGAAAAATCCATGGCCACAGTGCCTGAAAAAGGAAAAGAAATAGCCGAAGATACTTCGGATGACGAAGCCTACTCCTTTCAGAATTTAATTGGGCAAAAACTGACGAAAGACGAAATAGAAGAACTTAAAGACTATGCCAAATCTTGCGGCTACAAGTCAGGTGCCCTCCTATTTGGAGGT
Organism: Zea luxurians; assembly: GCA_029449295.1. Taxonomy (NCBI): domain Eukaryota; kingdom Viridiplantae; phylum Streptophyta; class Magnoliopsida; order Poales; family Poaceae; genus Zea; species Zea luxurians. The sequence goes on along the minus strand of JAOPSE010000022.1, from coordinate 45,091,175 downwards.
GTAGACGATGAAAAACTAGGCTGCATTCGAGACCAGACTGGAGCTAAGGTAATCGGTACTCTATCAAAGAGTATCGGTTTTCCGAAGCTAGAGACAGACATCAGCCGCTACCGACGACAACATATCGTCGGCAGCTTATTTTATTCTAACTTCAAGGTAAACAACCTTTTCTCTGGTTTTTATTGCTGTTAACAATGAAAATATTACTAACATAAGTTGTTTCTGTACAGAGCATGCTATTGAGCAAAGCTCTGAAGATGCAACAAGACTTGGAAGACAAAAAGCACGAAGCTATAATTGAAAACTTAGAAAACAAGATAAAAGAACAATCTGCCATCATTGAAAAGAAAGACTTCGAGCTCCAATCCGCCGAAGGCTTGCTGGCTGAGACTGAGGCTAAAGTATCAGAGTTAAATTCGAAGCTTGTCAGTCAATCAAAACAATTTGATCAGGAGAAGCTAGAGCTTAATTCGAAGCTTGAAGCCGAAGTCCAGACCAGCTCAGATTTGAAGAAAATGTTGACAAGCCTTCAAGACAAATGCTTAAACTTTAGCAATAATTGTATTGGACGATTGAAGAAAATATTTTACTCTGTTGGAGCCAGCAGCGGGAAATTTAACCCTTCAGCGGAAGATTTACCCCAGGCCTTCGATCATATTGAAGCTGAAATCGAAGAGCTTGACGAAGTTATAGCCGGGCACGGCGACTTCTGTGCCTGGGTAGCTTCTCGGGGTACCGCTGCTGCGTTTCTGAAGGCCGGCTGTGAACATGGAAAAATTGTCAACAGGCCCAACTTCACCTTATCTCCATCAATCCTGGATGATATGCCTGACCTCGCCCAAAGTATCTCCAATAGATTTATAAAAATGGTATGGACAAAAGGCGGGCGGGAGAAGGCTGGAGACGAAGCCCGAAGTCATCTTGAACCAGTAAGAAATGATATTTTGTACTTACCTTTTCCTTTGGACTTGATTTTTACTCACGATTCCTTGATTCATGTAGGATGTCGAAGGTGAAGATGATGCCTAAGATATGTCGCCGAAGCTGAAGCTTAATGAAGATTAGTAGAAGTGTGCTATAGAGAAGCTCAGGATAATTTTGTAACAACTCTTGTAAATAGAATTAAACTGTTCTTCAAGGAACTTTGTACATACCTTGTAATATATTCTTACCCTTTGATTGAGGCGCTTTGATGTGGACGAAATCAGTATTTTGAGCCGAAGGCGAAAAAAACACCTTCCCTTCTTTTCGTACACAACGAAGCATAAAAACAATTCTTCTTTTTGCCGAACAACGAAGCTTTTCTCTTTTGTACCCAACATAACGTAACAAATCATAAAAAACCACTTTTCCGAAGCTTTTCTTTTACATAACGAATCATAAAAAACCACTTCTCCGAAGCTTTTCTTTTTGCCGAAGCAACCACTTGGGAACACAAATGCTATGAATGAATGCTTATGCATGCAAATGCCATGATGTAATGTAATGTGCGAATGAATATCCGAAGCGTATGTCCGAAGCCACATTGTCAGCCGTTACTTAGAAACAACCACACATTAGCTCTGCATTCCCTTAGGAACGACTTCGGAGCCTCTTCGCCTTTTACTTAGGCAATATCAGCGTTGACTTTTCGCTGTAAGCTCTGCATCCCCTTAGGGACGTCTTTGGAGCTTCTTCGCCTTTTACTTAGACGGTATAAGCTCTGCATTCCCTTGGGAACGTCTTTGGAGCTTCTTCGCCTTTTACTTTCGGCGGAATCAGCGCTGACTTTTCGCTGTAAGCTCTGCATCCCCTTAGGGACGTCTTCGGAGCTTTTTTCTCTTTTTCAGTTTCGGCACTCGATGGTGCGCTCTCAGCTTTTACATTTACATTCTTTGGGGGATTTTGCTCTTATAAAACTAAAAAGGAAAATTACATATGATGGCCCCATTAAAAACCTTTCTCCCCCTTTAGAAAGGAAAAGGGTGCCATGAAAAAAGAAAAGAAGGAACATAAAAAATTACATCGAGTTATACATAAAACCGCCGAAGCTCATCCGCATTCCAAGATCTTGGAATTTCATTGCCATCCATGTCCTTCAGTCTGTACGAACCAGGCCTTGACGAAGATGCTACTAAGAAAGGCCCTTCCCATTTCAGTTGCAACTTGCCCACTGTATCCGGGTTGGCCACTCTCCGAAGCACCAAATGTCCTGGCTCAATATTTTTTAGCCGGACTTTTCTATCTCGCCATTTGATTGTTTCAGCCTGGTATTTGTTGATATTTTCCACGGCCTGAAGCCTGATCCCTTCTAAGGCATCTTTTTCCACAAGACAAGTATCTTCGGCACCTGATTCTGCCGAAGCTACCACTCTTATTGATCCAGCTTTAGCTTCTTCTGGAGTTATTGCTTCGTCACCGAATAATAACTTGAATGGGGTAAAGCCTGTAGACCTTGATGTTGTTGTATTGTGGCTCCACACCACTTTGGTCAACTGATCTGGCCATTTTCCCCTTGGTTGATTAAAAATTAGCTTCATTATTCCTGTCATTATGATGCCGTTGGCCCTTTCAACAAGCCCATTCGACTCCGGATGCCTGACTGATGCAAAGTGGATCTTCGTGCCAACTTGGTCACAGAAATTTCTGAAATCTTCGGAGTCGAACTGTGTTCCATTATCTACAGTGATGGCCTTCGGCACTCCGAAGCGACAGACAATATTCTGCCAGAAAAATTTTTGGACAGTGGCCGAAGTTATTGTGGCTAATGGCTTCGCCTCAATCCACTTGGAAAAATACTCCACAGCCACTATAACATATTTCAGATTGCCTTGAGCCGGTGGTAATGGACCCAGCAAATCGAGGCCCCACCTTTGCAATGGCCAGATGGGTTGTATCAGCTGTGTCAAAGACGAAGGTTGCTTTTGATCTCTTGCACATTTTTGACAACCTTCGCACTTTTGAACTAACTCCGCTGCATCCGAAGCTGCCTTCGGCCAATAAAATCCTTGATGGAACACTTTTCCAAGTAACGGCCTGGATCCGATGTGGGATCCGCACAGGCCTGCATGTATCTCCTTCATCAACTCTATACCTTCGGCCCTAGACAAGCACTTGAGCAGCGGGGCACAAACTCCATGCTTGTATAACTCCCCTTCTATCATGACATAAGGACGAGCTCTTGCCTCTATCCTTTTATTATAAGCTTCGTCATCTGAAAAGAAGTTACCCTGAAGGTAAGAGATTATTTCAGTTCTCCAATCTTCACTGTACACAGGAGAAATGTTAAGGACTGCTCTTTCAAGTAGCTCCACTGAAGGTGCCTTTATTGTTTCGAAGAACACATCCGAAGGTAGCGGCAGCCCCTGTGCTGCAGACTTGGCCAACAAATCAGCATGCTCATTTTGTCCTCGAGGGATATTCTTAACAGAAAATCCTTCGAAGGAAGCTTCGATCCTTCGGACCGTGTCTAGGTATTTTTCAAGCTTCGGGTCTTTAGCCTTGCAACTTTTATCAATATGACCCGAAACAACCTGGGAATCAGTTTTAAGAATCGCCCTTCTGATCCCCATTGCCTTTAGTTTCCGAAGACCCAGGAGCAAAGCTTCGTACTCAGCGATATTATTTGTGCAGCTGAAGTCAAGTCTTGCTGCATAGCAAGTTTTAACCTTGGATGGTGAGACCAAAACAGCAGCTGCACCTGCTCCGAAGGTTCCCCAAGAGCCATCGCAAAAAACTGTCCATGCTTCGGCATCTTTATTCGCTTCTTCGTCCTGAGCCCCTGGCGTCCAGTCGGCAATGAAATCTGCCAATGCTTGAGACTGGATTGAGGATCTATGCACATAATCAATGTAAAATTCATTGAGCTCCGCAGCCCACTTTCCAATTCGGCCAGTAGCTTCTCTATTTCTCATGATATCCTTCAACGGCTGCGAAGAAGGAACAATAATATTGTATGCCTGAAAATAATGCCGAAGCTTCCTGGATGCCATTAAAACGGCATACAACACCTTCTCCAGCTCTGTATAATTTTTCTTTGAAACACTAAGGACCTCAGATACAAAATATACTGGGACCTGCTTCTTGACTTGTCCATCAAACTTCTCCTGGACAAGCACTGCACTTACTGCTGAGTGCGAAGCTGCCACATACAACAACAGAGGAGCCTCTGGCATTGGTGGAGTTAATGTTGTGAGATCTATTAAGTATTGCTTCAGCTCTTCGAAGGCTTTTTGTTGACTTGGGCCCCATTGAAAGACTTCAGCTGACTTCAGCACCTCGAAGAATGGTAAGTTTCTTTCTGCCGATCTGGATATAAATCTGTTGAGAGATGCCAGCCTTCCTGTCAATCTTTGGGCCCCCTTTCTTGTGGTTGGTGGCTCCATTCGAAGTATAGCTTCGATTTTATTTGGGTTAGCTTCGATTCCCTTCGTTGAAACCAAACATCCAAGAAATTTACCCTTCTTCACTCCGAAGACACATTTTTCTGGATTCAGCTTCAGCCCAGCTTGTCTGAAGCTGGCGAAGGTCTCCTGCAAATCAGCAATATGATTTTCTTGCTTCGTGCTCTTTACGATGATGTCATCAACATAGGTCAACACGTTTCTGCCTATCTGAGATTGGAGGACCTTCGCAGTCATTCTGCTGAAACTCCCTCCAGCATTCTTGAGCCCCTCAGGCATCCGAAGATAGCAATATGTACCACTTGGGGTTATGAAGCTAGTCTTCGGCTCATCTTCCTTCTTCATCCAGATTTGATGATAGCCTGAGTAGCAGTCCAGGAGACTCATGAGCTCCGAAGAAGCTGCTGCATCAACTAAAGAATCTATCCTTGGCAGCGGGAATTCATCCTTCGGACAAGCCTTGTTGAGATCTGTGAAATCAATACACATTCTCCACTTGCCATTGGCCTTCTTCACCATAACAGTGTTAGCTAGCCACTCTGGGTACTTCACTTCTCTGATAACTCCTGCACTGAGGAGTCTTTTCACTTCATTGCGAGCCCCTTCGGCCTTATCATCAGACATTTTCCGAAGCCTCTGCTTTCGGGGTCTGAAGGATGGATCAACATTAAGCGAATGTTCAATAACATCCCGATTTACTCCACAGAGATCATTAGCTGACCATGCAAAGACATCTTTGTTGTTGAATAAAAACCTTATCAAGGTTTTCTCCTGGTCTTCAGATAATTGCGAGCCCAACAACACCTTCTGCTCTGCTACATCTTCACACAATAACATAGGCTTCGGCTGATCCGCTGAAGCTGCCTTCTCCCTCCTGAATTTGTACTGTTCACAAGCTTCAGCTCCATCTATATTATGGATTGCCTTGGAGTCAGTCCAGCTTCCTTCGGCCCTTCTAGCAGCTTCCTGGCTTCCATGAATAGCAATAGGTCCTTGGTCCGAAGGTATCTTCATGCAGAGATAAGCTGGGTGAAGAATTGCTTCGAAGGCATTAAGAGTGCCACGGCCGATGATAGCATTGTAAGGATACTCCATGTCAACAATATCAAACACAATTTGCTCAGTCCTTGTGTTGTTGACAAATCCGAAGGTTACCGGCATGGTAATCTTCCCAAGTGCCACAATCTGCCGCCCTCCGAAGCCACAAAGAGGGTGCGTAGCATCATGAATCTTGTCTTCGGGCTCTTGCATTTGTCTGAAGGCTTTAGCAAATATAATGTCAGCTGCACTACCTGTGTCAACTAGGACATTGTGGACCAGAAATCCTTTGATCACGCAAGAGATAACCATGGCATCATTGTGGGGATAATCCTTAAGCTGAAGGTCTTCCTGAGAGAAGGTAATTGGAATATGGGACCATTTTGACTTGATGAAGGGTCCCTGCACTCCAACATGCTGCACCCTTCTCTGAGCCTCCTTCTTCTGCTTCTTGTTAGCCGGCTCTGAGCAAGAACCGCCTGTTATTGGGAGCACCAGCTTCGAAGCCGAAGCGGCTCCAGCTTGGTTGTTGAACGAAGCCATCAGCTCAGAAAAGTGGAAGTGAGTTCACCGGAGGTGGGCGCCAATGTTGGGGGCTTGTTCTCAAATGCTAAGAGTTAAGAACAAGGCAACACAGAAAATGTTAAATATTAAGGTCCTTCGTCCTCCACTTCATTATATCCCTTCGGGACATAAGGAACTTCGGACGAAGGTTACGAAGGACGCACCTTCGTAAACATAATAATGTAGGGTGAAACATTCATATAAATCATGAAGTATGAAATGGACATTCAAATGTTAACATAGAATCATTTCCATTTCTATTAATACGAATGGATATAAATGACAGATGTACCTTCGGTCTTGAGGAAGGCAGGAGTACAAGTGTGATGCGAAGGCAAATGACCGGTTCGCGTGAACCGTGCAGAGGTACTGTTCATCTATTTATAGGCACAGGTCGCAGCCTGTGACAAATTACAATTATGCCCCTTACAAATGTTTACAACATTGACTCAAACCTATATGAATAAAAAGGTCATTCTATCTCTGTGTCGGTTTAAAACGCCGAAGCTCCATGAAAAGGAACCTTCGGCCATCTCTTGGAGACGACTTCAGCCGAAGCTGCTTCTTCGTGTGAGACCTTCGGTGCACCGAAGCACGACCCCAACACCAGCCACTCTTGGCAAGGTGTTTTAAAGTATTTCTTAAACTTGTAATAGTAAGGTAACCGCACAAGTTCCCCTTCTTTCTTCTCCCCCTCTAGCTTCGGCATTTCCCATTCTTTTAAAGTAGGAAAAACCCTGAAGGCCAAAAACTCTTGAACCAGGTCCCTAGTGCTGATATGTTCTGAAACAATTTTAAACTCAGCCAGTGCAGCCCAAGTGGGACCTTCTAATGACATTTGGCATCGCGGTCTTGTTTCTCCGAAGATCAATTCAAGAGGGCTTTGTACCAGCTTCTCTTGGTCTTCGTCAACTTTCATATAAAACCATTCTGATTTCCAGCTTGCCGGCCATTTGCTTCGGTAGCTGATTACAGGAAACTTTGTGGTTTTCCGATAGGCAAAATTGTAGCAACCAAAATTATCATGTAATCCATCTTTTCTAGCCTTCGTCTGGTAATGCAGCTCATGAACTCGACAAAAGCTGTCGGCAAACGGCTCCACCGCCTGGCTTCGGAGGGCCCAGATATAAACACTAAGCCTAACGATGGCGTTAGGAGTCAGCTGATGAAAGTAGATCCCAAATTTCTTCAATACATCTGCAATAATCCTATGAAGGGGGAATCTCAACCCAGCCTTTAGAAAGCTCTTGAAAATGACTATTTCATCCTTCTCTGGCTTCGGGGTAGTTTCTTCCCCCCCGAAGCGAAGTAGCTTCTTTTGACTCTCACTGAAATAACCCGACTTCACCATCTTAGAGAGATCAGCCTTAGAGACAGTTGACCTTCCGAAGTCCAAGTGGCTGGGCTTACTTGGCATGGCAATACGATAATCATCTTCGGAATCAGTTTCCTCAATATTTCCTTCTTCCGCATCGGCAGCAACTTCGGAGATGGGGACAGTCTGCTCTGTCTCGGCGGTACGGATTCCTTCCGAGGTTACAAGTCCGGATCGTTGCATCGCTTCGGAGATGGGAACAGTCTCCGATCCTTCAGCTTCGCCTCCTTCACGCTCAACCCTAGCAGTAGAACGCACTCTGGCCATTTAATTCTAAATTTTTTGGGAACTAAGTACTTTTTCTTCCGAAGCTTTTTCTTCTGACGAAGTAGGCTTCAAACTGGAGCTTCGTTTGATTCCGAGAGTCAAGCTTCGGCTATGGTTAAAAATTTTGGTAGCAAAACAGTGCAAATAGCAATGAATGCTATGGTAACTTCACACCTATCTGTCTGTTTATATAGTGATGCAGGTAAGTGTCACACCCGGTTTTTAGAAGGTAAACCGAATGCGAACCATGTACGTGCCAGGATCAGTTATTCACGTACACAGCAGTTACATGACATGGACATCATCACACAGTGCTCAAATAGTATTAAAAGGGGAAATAATAGTCGATTACATCATACGTCTGAGACGTCCATATAGTTCTTACAATAAATCAAAGTGCGGAAAAGAAACGTAGATAACGCGGCCTTCACAGGCAGCCGACTGGGGGTTGCCGCTAACCCACGCCTAGAACTCGTCGTAGTCTTGGAACTCTTGGAAGTCTCCTTCCACAGCTTCATCTTCTCCTGAGCAGTGGTTGCAATGCTGACAACCTGGGGGGGATTGGTGTGTAGAGCAAGGGTGAGTACACATCAACATACTCAGCAAGCATCCCGTTTGGCTGTAGTGGACTAGCTTTATGTGGGGATAAGTCAAGCAGTTGCTTTTAGTTGGTCAGGTTATTACTTACTAGTAGAAAGCCAGGTTTTAACATTAACCCAAGTTATTAGCCCAATGTATCCTTTCCAAACGGAAAGAATACCACTTACCAGCACCATAATCATAATCAGAACCATCAATCTCATTGCCACCTGTACCAAAATGTCTCTGATCAAGTATCACTAATCTCTGGAGCTCCCTTGGCCGCTCATAACCGCGAGCACGGCTGATATATCAGTTTCATAACACTCTACAGAGGTTGTGCACTTTACCCATAAGCCGTGATTCCCTCTCTAGCCCGGGCTTGCAAGACCCTTATTCACTCCCAAGGTGAATGGCTAGGGATTCACTACGAAGCCTTTACAAAGATTCCCCGGGGCTGTAGCCACCCGTTAGGTTTCCTAAATGTACAGCACTCCTCCCCAAGGGACAAATCAACCTTGGCAGAGCGAGCCGCATACACCGAGCCCCATTGACGGCACAACGGCTAAGTGATCTACACCCCGGTTCCTCAAATTATTCAGCTAAGGGCGTCCCATTCCACCCTCATGGTTGCACTGTTTTCCCGGGCGGTCATCCATTGAACAGGTCCTTACGGAGAGGCACTCGAGAAACCGCTCGAGTCCCCTTAAATGCCACAAGTATGACCATAAATAAGAAGGGGAAAACAGCGTATCATAGATAATCACATCATGTTCATTGATTTGAGTTGAGCAATAGCATCAGACTAAGCAGTAATAATCCGACCCAAATAGGTAAACAAGGACATGAATAACAAAAGCTAGTCAATCCTTAAGTATAAATGTGTAATGCGGGAGGTGAATTAATGAATGAATAGGACAGCAATAGGTCAAAGGACACTTGCCTCCACCAACCGACTGCTGCTCAGGGGCTTCTCCTGCGGGTTCTTCGGGCTCTTCGACCGGATCGTTCTCTATGCGAGCGCAAACATACATACATCCACATATTTAATACAAAAGAACAGTACACCATACAAGGGAACAAATAAAGTGAATATGCATCAAGTATGACATTCGATATCGCATTCATTATGGTTAGAAAGAAACAGGAAAGGGTCTCGCAGGGGGTTAAATCTTATGCACTAATGATTAGTTAAATTATGCGCTCTAGTTCCAATTGGTTCTAACAAAAGAATTAGTTATATGCACTAATGGAAACCTAGTCATTTTTAGTTGATCAACATTGAACTGGATAAACAATTGATTATATGAATCAACTAGAGAAACGAAATTCTAAATCAAGTTTCCTATTTCAATAACATGAACAATGATTAGCCTGCCTAAAATAAAATAACTATGATAACAGAAAGTAAAATAAAATAAAATAAATAAAAAAAATAAAAAAAGGGGGGGGCGGTTGAACCGGCCAGGGTGTGGTTGAACCGGGCGGCTGGGCTGGCGGGGCGCGCAGGGGCGGCCGAGCCGGGGCGGCTGGGCCGGCCGAGGCGGGGGCAGGGGCGGCCGAACCGGGCGGGCGCAGGGGCGGCCGAACCGGCGGGGCGCGGGGCAGGGGTGGTGGCGGCCGAGCCGGGGCGGCTGGGCCGGGGAGGGAGGGGAGAGGGGAGAGGAGAGGAGAGGGGGAGGGCTCACCGGGGACGGGGACGGGCGGCCGAGCTGCAGGGGGCGGCGGCCGAGCTGCAGGGGCGGGGCTAGGGCAGGGGGGCGGCGGCGGCTAGGGTGGGGAAGGAATGGGAGAAAGGGGAGGGAGAGAGAGAGGGGTTGGGGGAAAAGGAGGGGGCGGCGGTTGGGCCGGCTGGGGGGCGGCTGGGCCACTTGGGCCCAAGGGGGGCGCGCGGGGGGGCGGCTGGGCCGGCTGGGGGCGGCTGGGCCGGCCAGGAGCAGCCCACGGCGCGGGAGAGAGAAAAGGGAGGAGAGAGAGAAAGAAAAAAGAAAAAGAAAGAAAAGGTTTCTTCTCATTTTCGAAATCCGATCTTCCTAGATGAATGCACTTACATTTCTAAGCAATCAAAGGATGCATAGTTCGGCATGGTGCATCAAACAATATAAAGCAATTTAGGGTTTTTCTTTACACGGGAATTCCAAACCGAATCCCGCTAACTTTGGAAAAGATCAAGGTCTAGCGAGGGGAAAAAGAAAAAGAAAAGGTAACGCCCGAATTTGGCGAGTGAAGAAAAGAAAAAAATTCAACTGCAAAATTCGGGGCATTACAAACCTATCCCCCTTAAAAGAATCTCGCCCCCGAGATTCAGGGCTGGCTAGCAAAGAGCTCTGGGTACTTAGCCACTAGATCATCTTCACGCTCCCAGGTTGCTTCTTCCTCAGAGTGGTGATCCCATCTAACTTTGCACATCCTGATGGTCTTCCTTCGGGTGACTCTGTCTGCAACCTCAAGGATCTGCACTGGCTTCTCAACGTAGGTCAAGTCCTCCTGGACCTCAAGACCTTCCACTGGCAACTGCTCTTCTGGCACACGCAAGCACTTCCTCAACTGAGACACATGAAAGACATCATGCACAGCTGACAAATTCTCTGGCAGACTGAGCTGATAGGCCACTTCTCCACGCTTTGAGAGGATTTGGTACGGACCAATGTAGCGGGGTGCTAGCTTGCCTTTGATTCCGAACCTTCTGACTCATCTGATCGGTGACACTTTCAGATAGACAAAGTCTCCGACTTCAAAACTCAGCTCTCTTCTTCTTGTGTCTGCATAGCTTCGCTGCCTCGATTGCGCTATCTTCAGATTCTCTCGGACCATCTTGATGTTCTCTTCAGCTTCAAGCAGAATGTCTGGCCCAAACACCTGCTTCTCTCCAGGCTGATCCCATTGCAACGGAGTTCTGCAACTCCTTCCATAAAGCGCTTGAAACGGTGACATCTTCAAACTGGCCTGGTAACTGTTGTTATAGGAAAACTCTGCATAGGACAATCGCTTATCCCATCCGGACTGATCTTGCAACGCACAGGCTCTCAACATGTCTTCGAGAATTTGATTGGTCCTTTCGGTCTGGCCATCTGTCTGCGGGTGATAAGCTGAACTGAAATTCAGATGGGTGCCCAAGGCTTCATGCAACTGCTGCCAGAAATGAGAGGTGAACTGTGTTCCTCTGTCTGACACTATCTTCTTTGGCACACCATGAAGACAAACGATCCGAGACATATACAGTTCTGCCAATACTGCACTGTTGTAGTTGGTCTTGACTGGTATGAAGTGGGCTGACTTGGTCAAGCGGTCCACTACTACCCAAATGGAATCGTAGCCGGCTCGAGTGCGAGGCAATCCGACTATGAAATCCATACCGATTTCATCCCATTTCCACTGAGGGATCTGCAACGGTTGCAACAATCCAGCTGGTCTCTGGTGCTCTGCCTTAATTCTTCGGCAACTATCGCACATAGCCACGTGCTCTGCGATCTCCCTCTTCATTCCGTACCACCAGAATTTCTTCTTCAGATCCTAATACATCTTCTCACTGCCAGGGTGAATCGAATAGGCTGTCTCATGAGCTTCCTTGAGAATCAACTCCCGAATGGACTGAACATCGGGAACACACAAGCGGTCTTTGAACCATATCACGCCTTCTGCATCTTCTCGAAAATCTTTGCCTCTGCCATCTAGAATCAGTCGCCGGATCTCACTGATCTTCTCATCATTCTTCTGCGCTTCTTTGATTTCGCGCTCCAAGGTAGGTTCCAATTCAACTGTGACTCCTCGCGAATTGTTCAGAAATCCGAGACTCAACCTGTCGAACTCCTTGGCCAACTCATAAGGCATCGGACGAGCGACCATCAGATTGACTTGACTCTTTCTGCTCAAAGCATCTGCCACTACGTTCGCTTTGCCTGTATGGTAATGGATCTCCAAGTCATAGTATTTGACCAGCTCTAACCATCTTCGCTGCCTCATATTCAATTCTGACTGAGTGAATATGTACTTCAGACTCTTGTGATCTGTGTAAACATCGCATTTCTGTCCATACAGATAGTGCCTCCATGTCTTCAGTGCGTGAACCACTGCTGCCAACTCTAGATCATGGATTGGGTAATTCTTCTCATGAACCTTCAGCTGTCGGGACAAGTAAGCCACAACTCTTCCCTCTTGCATCAACACACATCCCAAACCTGTGTAACAAGCATCACAATACACCGAGAAGGGCTTGTGCACATCAGGCAAGACTAAGACAGGCGCTGTTGTCAACTTCTCTTTCAGCGCTTCAAAGGCTTCTTGGCATTTCTGGGTCCACTTGAACTCAACTTTGTTGCCTAGCAACGCTGTCATTGGTTTCGCAATCTTCGAAAACCCTTCAATGAATCGCCGATAATATCCGGCCATTCCAATGAAGCTCTTGATTCCTCAAGCATCTGTTGGCGCTTTCCAGTTCAGAATGTCTGCCACTTTCTTCGGATCCAAAGCCAATCCTTCTTTGTTGATTATGTGACCCAAGAACAGGACTTCACTGATCCAGAACTCACACTTGCTCAACTTTGCATACAACTGGTGCTCTCGCAATCTCTGCAATACCATCCTCAAATGATCTGCATGCTCTTCTTCGCTTTGAGAATAACCCAGAATGTCATCAATGAATACCACCACAAACTTATCGAGGTAATCCATGAATACACTGTTCATCAAGTTCATAAAGAACGCTGGTGCATTGGTCAAACCAAAAGACATCACTGTGAACTCATACAAACCATACTTGGTAATGAATGCCGTCTTCGGAATGTCCGAAGGTCGGATCTTGAGCTGATGATAACCTGACCTCACATCAATCTTGGAGAACACACTGGCTCCTCTCAACTGGTCGAACAGATCTTCTATTCTGGGCAAAGGGTACTTATTCTTGATCGTGACTTCATTCAAAGCTCGATAATCGATACACATCCTTTTGGTGCCATCTTTCTTCTCCACAAACAGGACAGGGGCGGCCCAAGGCGAGGTGCTTGGCCGGATGTAACCTTTCTCTGACAGCTCATCAATCTGCTTCTTAAGCTCAACCAACTCTGGTCCAGATATTCTGTAAGCTCTCTTAAAGATAGGGGCGGTTCCAGGAAGAAGCTCTATGGCAAACTCAACTTTCCGCTCTGGTGGCATACCCGGTAAGTCCTTTGGAAACACATCTGGGAATTCAGACACAACCTTGATACTCTCAATTGGGTCTGCTTCACTGCTATCGACAGCCATCTGATAACAACTTCCTCTCTTCGGCTCAGGCGGGACTAACTCGGTCACCACTTCCTCTTCTAATGGGGACACCAACTTGATTGTCCTCTTATCACAACTGATAACTGCCTGATACTTATCTAGCCAATTCATCCCTAGGATGACATCTATTCCCTGAGTACCCATTACTATAAGGTTAGCGGGAAACGCTATCCCCCTTATTTCCACACTTACATTCAAACATATGCTATCAGCTCGAATTCTACCACCGGCTGAGTCAATTTGAATGGGGGTTGACATGGTAGTAATTGGAAGATTATGTGCTTCTACCCATGATGCAGTAATGAAAGAATGCGTTGCTCCAGTATCAAATAACACTTCTGCAATATGGGAGTCGACTGGGAACATACCTACTATCATGTCGGGGGTCTCCTGAAATGCTTCAGCCTCCAAGTGATTCAGTCTTCCATGATTGTGACGCGGCTGAGAGCGGTTGCCTGCTCCAGGCTGAGACACATTCTGCTTTGCTGGGGCATTGGGGCCTGACTACTGCTGGGCTGCTTTCTTCGGACATTGCATCACCCAGTGGCCTTGCTCTCCATAGTGGAAACATGCCCTGTTTCCAACCTGAGCTAGTGCTGCCTGACTGCTCTGCTGAGTTGCGGGGGCAGGAAGACGAGGTGCCTGCTGATTCTGCCTCTAAAACTGACCTCCTGACTGATTGCTCTGACGGTTCTGGTACTGATGCTGAGGGTACTGCCTTTGGAACTGCTGATACTGCTGACGCTGCTGATGTTGCTGAGGTGGACACTGATTCTGCCTAAACTGCTGAGGTTGATTGCCTGAGAAGCGAGGACGACTGCTGCTTCCAGGCTGGGGTCCACTGATCTTGCGCTTACGATCCTCCATCTCCTTACGCTTCCTTTCTGTCATGATTGCTCTGTCAATTAGGTGCTGGAATGTCGGGAAGGTGTGATTCATCAGTTGGTACTGCAGGGGGTCGACCAAGCCTCTCAGAAAACGGTACTGTCGCTTGGCATCGGTGTTGACATCTTCAGGAGCATAGCGGGACAACTGCAGAAACCTGTCCCGGTACTCACTGACAGACGATGACCCTTGCTTGAGGGCCAAGAACTCCTCCTTCTTCACTGTCATCAGACCTGCGGGCACATGGTACTAACGAAAGCTACATCTGAACTCTTCCTAGGTGATGGCATCGGGGTTGGCATGAGTGGCGAGGTAAGACTCCCACCATGATTGGGCTGCTCCTCTCAATAGACGGGGACCATACAAGACTTTCTCCCTGTCGTCACACTGAGCGGTATGCAACTCCCGCTCCACAGTGCGCAGCCAATCTTCAGCATCCATGGGGTCAGAAGAGTGAGCGAACGTTGGGGGATGACCTCTCATGAATTCAGCACGCTTGTCTCTGGGCATCTGAGGCATATGAGGCTGGGGTGGTGCTTGCTGCTGTTGCTGCTGCTGCTGCTGCTGAATGGCGGCCAGAGTCTGACCGATGGCCTGAACTGCCTGAGTCTGCATCAGAAACATCTGCTCGATCGACATCGGGGGCGGGGGTGGCAGGTGCTGCTGCTGGGGCACCTCATCCTGCGGAGCGGCTCGCTCCTGCTGAGCACGCCTTCCTCCTCTGCGCCTGTTCTCTGACATCTGCAGAACGCAACCACACATCAGAACTGATCTGGCAAATCTTGCAGCATAAGAAAAGAGTATAGAATTCTCCAACAGCACTGAACAGATGAGCATCTTCACTGATCTCCAACACAGACCACACAGCTTCTCAGATAAAGAGGAAAGTGGAATAAAGGTTTTCCCAACTATATAACTAACTCCATTAACATAATAGGTAAACCAAAATGCAGGGGATACCCACACTCTGGTGACAATCATTACAAAGATCCAAACCAAACATAGTTCATCATGACAAACATAAATGCACAGGATATAGCAAACTACCCTGTCTAACTAAGACTAACTAAGACCGAGATTAACGCTAAGACTGAAGCTTCTATGTATATATATTTCGTATTAATTACAAGATCCAACTCTAACGAGTTATGGTTCTAGATTTATCTTGGTCTTGCAGTCGGGATTGCCATAAGACTGGAGTCCACGCCGAGGTGAGCGGTACGGGTGCTGAGTCCCAACGGGAGCGGGGGAACCATCATCCAAGTGACGACGTTCCGTGCGCTCAGCCCGCAGCAGGACGATCTCAGCACGAGCCCTACTCAGCTCGTCTAGTGCATGGTCCAGCTCCGTGTTTAGCACGGCGGCTAGGTTGATTGTGCTGCTCAACCTAGGATTGTCCTCACCAGCAGGTGAAACAATCACGCCTCCTGTGCTGCCAGATGGACGGCGGGGGTAATACTTCAGGTCGAGACCGTCAGCTACCCCACCGAGAACCGAGCAGTAGTGCGAAAGCGCACGTCGTGCAGCATCCTGCATGGCTGCCTCAGCTGAGTCCCGCTCAGAGATAGAATAGTGCTCTAAGCAAGCCTCCACGCCCTGGAGACTGTTCTCCGGACGGCGCACCAAACAGGTCGCCTCCCAGCGGTCCGGGTAGACCCCGCGACTATGCTGGTAGACCACACAGCGATACTCGATGGACCAAGTACGCCGGTCAAGTGCCCGACGTAGCAGGGTGTCGAGCGCGTCGTGGAAGTGACACCCGCGAGCAGCGTCGCGAGTGATGGGTCGAGCAACCCATCCTTCCGGCTCATGGTCAACAGGGAAGTCGGTGTCGTGGCTCGGGCTGTCGTCGCCATCTTCGTCGTCTGGGTCTCCTCCAGCAGCTACTCCAGAAGCTGGGGCGCCCAGTGGTGGTGCAGGGGGCGCCTCTAGAGGAAGCACAGGGGAGCAGCTCCTCACAGACTCTATCTCCTGCTGGAGCGAGAAGGAAGAGCCCTGCTGCTCCTGTCGTCGACGTTCCTGCTCCTCATGCAGGCGGTGGTGCAGTCTCTCCAAGTGGCTGGACTGTCCGGCCACGGGACGGCGAAGCGGACGCTCAGCAAGGCGGGAGGGTAAGAATGGGATGACGGACTTTCGTGTAGTGTGTCTAAGTCGAGCCATCTACAAAAGACACCGCAAGCAAAAGGGTGAGAACAGAATTAATATGACCAGCAAGTAATGAATCATAAATAAATGAAGGATCAGAATAAAACATAATTTTCAGCAAGGTATAATATATAGTAGAACATAGGTTTGGTCGGTATGACCAACTTTTGAAGGGATATCAAAGTCAAGGCAGGGACAGAGGTCTATAATCCTTAGAACGACCATTCTACTCTAGGTTAGCGGTCCTACAGTCAGCACGGCTTTGATACCACTTATGTCACACCCGGTTTTTAGAAGGTAAACCGAATGCGAACCATGTACGTGCCAGGATCAGTTATTCACGTACACAGCAGTTACATAACATGGACATCATCACACAGTGCTCAAATAGTATTAAAAGGGGAAATAATAGTCGATTACATCATACGTCTGAGACGTCCATATAGTTCTTACAATAAATCAAAGTGCGGAAAAGAAACGTAGATAACGCGGCCTTCACAGGCAGCCGACTGGGGGTTGCCGCTAACCCACGCCTAGAACTCGTCGTAGTCTTGGAACTCCTGGAAGTCTCCTTCCACAGCTTCATCTTCTCCTGAGCAGTAGTTGCAATGCTGACAACCTGGGGGGGATTGGTGTGTAGAGCAAGGGTGAGTACACATCAACATACTCAGCAAGCATCCCGTTTGGCTGTAGTGGACTAGCTTTATGTGGGGATAAGTCAAGCAGTTGCTTTTAGTTGGTCAGGTTATTACTTACTAGTAGAAAGCCAGGTTTTAACATTAACCCAAGTTATTAGCCCAATGTATCCTTTCCAAACGGAAAGAATACCACTTACCAGCACCATAATCATAATCAGAACCATCAATCTCATTGCCACCTGTACCAAAATGTCTCTGATCAAGTATCACTAATCTCTGGAGCTCCCTTGGCCGCTCATAACCGCGAGCACGGCTGATATATCAGTTTCATAACACTCTGCAGAGGTTGTGCACTTTACCCATAAGCCGTGATTCCCTCTCTAGCCCGGGCTTGCAAGACCCTTATTCACTCCCAAGGTGAATGGCTAGGGATTCACTATGAAGCCTTTACAAAGATTCCCCGGGGCTGTAGCCACCCGTTAGGTTTCCTAAATGTACCGCACTCCTCCCCAAGGGACAAATCAACCTTGGCAGAGCGAGCCGCATACACCGAGCCCCATTGACGGCACAACGGCTAAGTGATCTACACCCCGGTTCCTCAAATTATTCAGCTAAGGGCGTCCCATTCCACCCTCATGGTTGCACTGTTTTCCCGGGCGGTCATCCATTGAACAGGTCCTTACGGAGAGGCACTCGAGAAACCGCTCGAGTCCCCTTAAATGCCACAAGTATGATCATAAATAAGAAGGGGAAAACAGCGTATCATAGATAATCACATCATGTTCATTGATTTGAGTTGAGCAATAGCATCAGACTAAGCAGTAATAATCCGACCCAAATAGGTAAACAAGGACATGAATAACAAAAGCTAGTCAATCCTTAAGTATAAATGTGTAATGCGGGAGGTGAATTAATGAATGAATAGGACAGCAATAGGTCAAAGGACACTTGCCTCCACCAACCGACTGCTGCTCAGGGGCTTCTCCTGCGGGTTCTTCGGGCTCTTCGACCGGATCGTTCTCTATGCGAGCGCAAACATACATACATCCACATATTTAATACAAAAGAACAGTACACCATACAAGGGAACAAATAAAGTGAATATGCATCAAGTATGACATTCGATATCGCATTCATTATGGTTAGAAAGAAACAGGAAAGGGTCTCGCAGGGGGTTAAATCTTATGCACTAATGATTAGTTAAATTATGCGCTCTAGTTCCAATTGGTTCTAACAAAAGAATTAGTTATATGCACTAATGGAAACCTAGTCATTTTTAGTTGATCAACATTGAACTGGATAAACAATTGATTATATGAATCAACTAGCGAAACGAAATTCTAAATCAAGTTTCCTATTTCAATAACATGAACAATGATTAGCCTGCCTAAAATAAAATAACTATGATAACAGAAAGTAAAATAAAATAAATAAAAAAATAAAAAGGGGGGGGGGCGGTTGAACCGGCCAGGGGGCGGTTGAGCCGGGCGGCTGGGCTGGCGGGGCGCGCAGGGGCGGCCGAGCCGGGGCGGCTGGGCTGGCCGAGGCGGGGGCAGGGGCGGCCGAACCGGGCGGGCGCAGGGGCGGCCGAACCGGCGGGGCACGGGGCAGGGGCGGTGGCGGCCGAGCCGGGGCGGCTGGGCCGGGGAGGGAGGGGAGAGGGGAGAGGAGAGGAGAGGGGGAGGGCTCACCGGGGACGGGGACGGGCGGCCGAGCTGCAGGGGCGGGGCTAGGGCAGGGGGCGGCGGCGGCTAGGGTGGGGAGGGAATGGGAGAAAGGGGAGGGAGAGAGAGAGGGGTTGGGGGAAAAGGAGGGGGCGGCGGTTGGGCCGGCTGGGGGGCGGCTGGGCCACTTGGGCCCAAGGGGGGCGCGCGGGGGGGGGGGCGGCTGGGCCGGCTGGGGGCGGCTGGGCCGGCCAGGAGCAGCCCACGGCGCGGGAGAGAGAAAAGGGAGGAGAGAGAGAAAGAAAAAAGAAAAAGAAAGAAAAGGTTTCTTCTCATTTTCGAAATCCGATCTTCCTAGATGAATGCACTTACATTTCTAAGCAATCAAAGGATGCATAGTTCGGCATGGTGCATCAAACAATATAAAGCAATTTAGGGTTTTTCTTTACACGGGAATTCCAAACCGAATCCCGCTAACTTTGGAAAAGATCAAGGTCTAGCGAGGGGAAAAAGAAAAAGAAAAGGTAACGCCCGAATTTGGCGAGTGAAGAAAAGAAAAAAATTCAACTGCAAAATTCGGGGCGTTACAGTAAGAAGGTGAATCGCCAGGATTTTTACACCAGGCGAACAGCTGCTTGCACCCGCGGCAAGGTGGGACCGCTACGCGCTCGGGAACTAAATCGTTTCTCGATAACGAGCTCAGGGAAGGTGTTTTTCGGACCTTCGGCTTCCCGAAGCCTAAGAGACTTTTTTCACGGATCAAGCTCGTTACGAAAAACGATCTAGCACCGTGAAGGGGCTACTGTTGGGACTATGCTTCGTCGCCGAAGGTCTTGTAGGGAGAAACAGCTTCGGCTGAAGCTGTCCGCATGTGATGACCGAAGGTTCCTCTGTATGAAGCTTCGGAATTACAAACCGACTTAAGAGTAGAATGACCTTTTAGTCCATAAATGTTTGAGTCGCTGTTGTAATTCCTTATAAGGGACATAATTGTAATTCCTCACAGGCTGTGTCCCGTGCCTATAAATAGTGAACAGTATTCCTTTACTGTTCACGGATTCCTGTAATTGCAACCACATCATTCGGGAATCAATCTTTGTCAAGGCAAAGGTATAATTGTATTCAATGCTCGAATATATTAAATCAATTTAATATGAAAGTAATGTTGTTCATTTGTAATTTATTTACCTTTGACGCTTCATATTCTATATTACTTTATTCGATCTATTACGAAGATTTGACCTTCGTAATTGTATTGCCTTTAACCTTCGTCCAAAGTTCATTAATCCTTAAGGGAATAATGCTTCGTTGGACGAAGGGCATCAACATTTAACACTTTGTGTTGCCTTGTTCTTAATTCATAGCATTTGAGAACAAGTCTCCAACAGTTTCCACTCCAAACTTTTTATGAGCCTATGGTTGAGATATCTAGCACTAGTTTTATGCAAATATGCACTATCACACTACGTGAGACAAGTCTAGCTAAAGATACCCGTCCAAACCCACTTTATAGTATGGCTAAAAACAAATAAAAGGCCTAATTCTAAACTAAATATCCGACAAGTCCTTTAACACTTAGAACTAGTAGTACTTGACCTTTTAAGGATCCTTCATTAGCCATCTCATCGATTTCCATTCTTCAGGGCTTAATTTCTTACATTGTGACTAAATTTACCGTATAGCTGTAAAACACATGTTCGTCACATTAACCTTAACCTTGTGTTGTTATTAATCATCAAAATCAATTAAGGACCTAAATGCTTTCAATTGCCTTCCTTTTATATGAACGAACTCAAGGAGAGTGGCTTCGTTTGGAAGTTATGACGGTAGAAGCTTGTAGGGGAAGGTGAACTTTACTTGTACAAGAACGTAGAAGTTGTCTTCTGCTGGAAGCTAGCGCACGCGTTTGTTTGTATGGACATTAATTGTTTGTATTACCGTGTTTGTGAAAATATGAACATTTCATTAAAGCATGTACTAGTGTTGCGTTGTTTTAATGTATGCAACACCAATTTCAAATTGATGCAAGGTAGTTTGTAAGTATACGAATACGTACTTACGTACCGAATTTTTGTACATGGCTGAATGTACAAATAAAATATGAGGTAGTTGGTATACGAGGAAATGGATAGAGGGAATTGTTGGAGAGATACTAGATAAGGGGGAGAATCTTTTAGGGGTATTAAAATATAGTATAAAGTATAATTAGGGTGAAGATGGATAGGGAGAATTGTTGGAGAGAGATTTAGAGCTCAAAGTTTAATCCATGCTATTTGAGGACATAAAAACGGCTAAAAATATTATATCACACGAAGCGAAATAAGCTTGTGTGACACAATATAAATAGCAATACCATATCGTGTCTCAAAGTTGGATACAATACGACACGACTCCATGAGTCATGGTTAGGCCGACATGGCATGAAATAAAGTACAAATTTAAAAAAATTAATATTAAAATTTATAATGATTATTTTATGGTCCATAATTTTTATTTTTTTTGAAAAGCTATAGAAAACATTAACACTTATATTTATTTTAGTAGAATATATATTTATAAAAATCAATATATATAGCAATTTTGAGCCAAGCTGTTAGTCCCAACAATCTATTTTAAAAGTTTTTTCTTTCTCGTATTATTTTTTGATCTACATCAAAATTATAAATAATTTGAAGATATAATTTTTAGATATACAATGGACATTGGCCCATTTGATTAAAGGTTTTGAATAAGCATAACCATTACAACTAATGTATTTCTCTAGTGTTTATGTTTATAGTCAAATAATGCAGTGTAGACTTGACGAAAGCAACAAGATGATCAAGAAAGATGATCAAGAAGATCAACACCTCAAAGCAGCACATTAGAAGAATCATTGAAAACATATCAAGATCATGCAGAGTCCAAGACACAAGATAAAAACCCAACCAGCAGGGAAAAACTGCCCCATGATATTTATTATATTAAGAAGCACGATCCATGCCTCGACCGAGAAAACAAAAGCTAGCCCGCATTCAGCATATGAGGGTCCATCCCTTATAGGTCGGATCTCTACTCGAGCTTTGAGCCCTTCCGGTCTCTACAGGAGGATCTGCCCTCATAGGTTAGTATATCTTGTGCACACACAAACAGAGGAACCCGTGAGTGACATTTTTTATGATTCAAACTCAGAACCTAAGGAGTGTTACTCAGGCTACTTAACCAACTCAGCTATAGGCCCCTTCACAAGACACAAGATAAAATAAGCAAAAAAAAAAAACACACACACACACAAAGACATGAAGAATTCAATACAACAGAGAGCATGGACATGTCTGATGACATATCGAATGTCACACCAGATGGAAACTGTGACCAAACTAAAGATTAGCCTGAAGACTAAGTGCATCGAATATCTTAGTGTGCACCAAACACAAGGCACCTGCCAATACACGCAGAGAGCACAACAAAGCCACCCTAGGAGTTGAAGGGCACCGGACGCATCTGATACTACATCGAATTCTGCACCGGATGTGACACTCACATACTAGGTTTCAAATGCAACTGGGCTAGATACAAGAAACCAGACATCTGGTGTAACACAGTTGGCACACACCGAATACCCAGGGAACTCAATCATCGGCAACAACTAATATTAAACGACTAGCTAACGTGGACGACAGGCACGCGCACACATGAAGTAACTGTGCTGTGAGCCTGTGACTGCAGAAAAGCACAAAACAATCTATTCGTATTATTCTCACTGTCAATCATCATTCTAAAATTATCCACCGACACCTAGCATGATAGAAAAAAGCCTCACATCTTGAATTCTTGATGCATGGTCCATTACAATACTACAGTGAGACAAGATGGATCCTCAGCACCACCAAGGTACAAGTAACAGGAAAATAAAAGAAACACCCACCGGCAAGGCGGCAACAATAGAACATCACCTATTCACCAGCAGGGAAAGGTCCCCAAAACGCAAAGCAGTTAGATCTGCCGACAAGCAAATGCTCAATATCAGGCTATCAGCTACTACCAAGACAGCAGCAACTGCCAACATTGCCCATATAGGTTAAATCTATACCATTTCACAAAAATGAACAAGATATGCAAATCTTGAGTCATTATTTGAGTCTACCAGACTCAGCATTTGTATTTCTAAATGATTAAGGAGACTAATGTAGGACTCCCTAGCCTTTAAAGTATTGTTTTGTTTTGTTTGCTTCTTGTTTAGTGTTACCAACTGCTCGGCGATAAAGAGCATGTAACATAATAGATATCGAACCTGCACATTCTAATGCAAAGTCAAAGCACCAATTTGGCACTGTATGTATGCCAAACCCAAAAGGTAACCATAATATCTGACTAAAGACATTGTCATATGGGTAGTCAAACAAGAGCAACTAGTAGACCACAGAAACATTCGACTGCAATTATATGTGTGAACGTGTAATTACTTGAAACAAATTTATGTCATCAGTCAATGCCTCAAATATGTGACTACTACATTACACAAAAAAAGAAGAAAAAGGTGGTATGGCTGCTAATTTTTCAACTACTTTCACCACTACTCTCCCCATGATGGAAAATGCACACATGAAGTCAAATTCAAGCACAAGTCGAAGCATCATTCTTCAGTGTTAAACTGACAGGGAACACTATCTCTGGAAGAAATAACTGGTGCAAAGCCAGCATGGCCTCTATAAGAAAGCTAAATCGCAGACTCTACTGACTACTGTTACATCATTCACACCATCTTCACAGCTTTCCCATTGTTCATATGCATTCGTGTATGGCAGTGTTCATTTACATTTGACAAAAGAAAAGAAAAATAATAGGAAACACCAGGATTATCATACAGGCTGATCTATTAGTCAAGTGCCATGATTTCACTGCTGAATATATAAGATTTGCCGATAAAGCAAAACAATTTTGAGAAACAATGTACAAAGCACTACCAAAACCTTAAGACACTTCACATTCATAATTCATTGTAAAGTTCAAAATGGCTAACAGAAGATTTTGGTAACGAAATTCTTGTATATATGAACACTTGTCGTTGTTAAGGTAGGTACAATGGAAGAGTAAGTCATTAAAGGGCGTACCAAGTGCCGTAGGCTTCCCGCACTGTGCGGGGCCTAGGGAAGGGTATCTTTAAGCACCAAACCTTACCCGCATAATATGCAAAGGCTGGGGCTCGAATCCGGGACCTTCCGGTTATAGACGGTAGGCTAAGAGTAAGTCATTAAGATCACTAAATAATACGGTTTAATATGAGGCATGGGACAGTGCCATACAAAAAGACAGCTCAGAAAAAGAACATATCTATGTTCTAACATTTTTATGTTAAGATATGAATTTTAATTTGCAAGCTTTTCAACTTACAACCGAATAACAGGTATTCTAATACCGGTGATCATAAGAACTAAAGACAACATAACTTTGTTCAATAATTATCGATGTATTTGCTGTCTTCAACTAAAGTGGCAATCATGCATATCTGTTTCAGAAAGAAAAGGATGGATCATGAATGTAAGAAAAACTAGGCAGGCTGAGTTTGTAGAAGATAGGAAAGGCACAAGTCATAAACAATACCATGACATTGACGTCACAATCACTTGAAAAATCCTTACATGTGTCTGAAATTGAATTAGCAGGAAGCAACCAGATTGATTTGAAACATGAACAAATCATCCTTGATGCTACAGCCTTCACTACCATCATGGAGTCATGGACCAGGCTTCTTGCAAGCACAAGCATGTACACCCTAGAAGTTCCTTGTTTTCTTGGATGCTTGCCCCAACTCTGAGAGTTTCCCGTGTTGCTTGGGCAGGTAAGCACCTGATAAACACATGCCCCCCAATGGGGTACAAATAAAATCGGTCGCAATCGTATCAGGAATGTACACAGCTCATTCATCAGGAACAGGAGCATTAAACTCAGGCCATATAGACAGATTAAAAAACTGATCAGAAAACCATCTGTTACTATTTTTGTGTTCCCCTTCTTACCAGGCCTGGAGACGAGGTTGATGCGGGACCGCGGTGCGGTGAACATCCAGTTGTCTTCGTCGAGAGACCTCACCTCCCTCTGCAGCGCCTCCATCACCTCAGACTTGAGTTCTGCAAGGCCAACCAATCGGTCAGTCACTCTGACTCTCTGAGGCATTTACCTGGCACCGCTTGCAAAAGGGAGAGAGAGATAGAGAGGCGTATCACCAGCCATGGCCTCGTCCTTGCGGTAGAGCGCGTCGATGGAATCAGCGACGTCTTCGGCGGCCGAGATGGTCGACCTCGCCGGCGAGCTCATCGCGCCGGTTCTTCTCGGATCTGCCCTCTCCACCTGGCTGAACTGGCGTTTCCGCCTGCAGAGTGCAGACTTCGGGTTCGGGAAACAGCGAGTCGGCGACAGAAGCTTGTCTCTTGGCCCACCTACGCTTCATTCTGTTGGGCCGACTAACAGCCCACAGGCCTGGTTCGCATAATTGACTCATCGACCCATCAGATCCGTCTCCCATCCGACCGAGCGGAGCACACCAATCCCACATTCCCACCCCCACCCCCACCCCCACCCCCACCCAATCGGAAGACCGTGCGGGCGGCGGCCGCGATCGGAGAAGATGGTGCGCAAGGCAAAGGTTGAGTTCGATGAGCAGCCACCGGATAACTTCGACCCGAAGAACCTATATGCGGACCCGGTGGCTATGCTGGAGTACCGGGAACACCTGGTGCGGGAGAAGTGGATCCAGATCGAGACCGCCAAGATCATCCGGGAGCGCCTCGCTGGTGCTACCGCATCGAGGGGATCAACCACCACCAGAAGTGCCGCCACCTCGTGGACCAGTACCTAGAGGCTACACGCGGCGTGGGTTGGGGCAAAGATGCCCGACCGCCCGAGTTACACGGTCCGAATCCCTTCATGCCTCGTCTTACCCTTTGATCGGCATGATCGATAGGTCTATATGGCTGCTTCTTCTCTGGTTCGCAGAGCCCAAGAAGATCATCGAGGCGGAGTAGCGGCGCTGCTGCCTCGGCTTCTCGTGCTGCTGTTGCTGGATTGGAGGGGTGAGGCCTGCTGAAACTAAGCACATTCTTTCCTTTCTATGTATGTTGTGTGGTAATCAGTCTGAGTGGTGGAAACCGAAATGCATTAGAACAACTCAAATCATGGGCTCTATAATTGGGCCTTATATTTTGATTAAGCTACTCAAGTCAATTTGTTTAGGCCCAAATTGAAGGATAGACTTCAACCAGTGAGCCTTAAACCGTGTGTAGGTTGCAACTGCCGCAGGATTTCGGTCATTTGACGCCATGCTTCGCCCGTCGTCGCTACTCCCATGCCCGGCTTGTTCTTTTCCTTTTCCTGTCCTGAACCAGCCTCAATATACTGGAGACCAAGAGCGTGCAGACCGACAGGGAATATCTGGATCGTGCAGGAACCTTGAGAGAGATGGCTGATGCTGCAGACCTAGACGACCGATGATGCATTATGACCTACCACATTGCTCTCCTCATCGGAGTGTGCTTGCAACTGTATTACTGATTTGATGCAGGTTACTATTGTTGTAACATTGGCTGCATCCTTTGTGATCTCCTTATTTCCCCCTCATCACATATGTGTACAGTAGCCTGTTCAATGCTTCATAGAAGCATATAGGCTGATGTCTTTTTCATCACTGTGCAACTTGCCACCAATATTCCATCTCTGTCGAGTCCAACACAGATAGAATTGTACTGCTGTAAGACCTAAAATTGGTAGAAAAAAATAATTATTATTATAAAATAAATAAACAAATATAGTTATTATAGTGCCTTGGGAATTAGGGAATGAGAAGAGAAATTTGTAATAAAGTTAATTATTGTTAGAGTCAAAGATGGGAAGGAGAATAAGATAGTAAAATTTAAAATAATATAGTTTATATTCACATTTGATTTCAATTAAGGCATTTGGAAAAAAAAATCTGAAATTTAAAGTAGGAGTATAAATTTGAGTTGAATAAGTGAATTTGAAATTTGGAAATAGAAAAGAAAATAGAAAAGAAAAAGATTAAAGAGAAAATGAGGAAAACTCGTGCTGGGCCGGCCCATTGCCTCATGCGCATGCCCATCTGCTGTTATTGCCTATGCGCTGGTACCACACTGCCCGTGGGCCCCGTTCCGCAGACGCACAAGCCACCCACACCTGCAATTTAGTATCACTTACATGCGGGCCATCTTGGTCAGCTCCACCAACAGAACCAACGAAATCTAGGGGCACCTGCATCCGGTCTTCTTCCTCATGGTGCGCACCACAAGCAGAATCCTAACTAAATCTGATTCCATGGCTGTGATTCCTGAAAACAAAGCCAACAACCTCCGTTCCTTCTGTGACCCAATTCCTCTGGTAGGTGGTGCATGCGGCTGGGGCACGTCTGCTTAGATCTGTCAACAAACCCGCGCGTGGGATCTTCAACCGTAGGCCGCAACTAACTCCAACGTCCGCCATCCCCGCCAACGACTCCGCCGCGGCATCCGAACCTTGCTGGTGTCCCTCGAAGTATATAAGCCACCGTTGTTCCTCGCTGCGAAGCCGTGTAGGCACCGGGTCATCTCGGGGTGTGCCGCGGGGTCTGGGTGAGTTGCCGGTGGCACAGCCGCCGTCAACCTGGGCGCCGCCGCGGTTGGAACACAGAAAAGAGAGTCGAGCGCACGCATGGTGGGGCGAGTGGCGGCCACCGGGAACTTCCTCCACGACGTTGTCGCTGATGCCAACAGCCGAGTCCACTGGGTTGCCGGGGGGATTCTTCGCGATGGCTCGGGGATGGTTACCGTGGACACCCGGTGAAGGATACTCTCCCGAGCCAGCCCCGATTTCTTATCGGCATTGATGACTATCGTGGGTGAGTGTCTCACCGTGGACGGGAACCTGCACAACGGAAACTCCGGTGAGACCTCTTCCCTATGAATCGCTATGGTCTTAGAATGGTGTAGAACGTTTTGGAAGTTGGATAGAGGGATAGAGTACCTGTGCTGGGAGCTCTGACATGCATCGCGTGAGCTCAGCGCGCGGGCGGGGGGTGTCCGCTGTGTCCTGGTGTGTTAGGGAAGACGGGTGCAGGAGCGATGGATCTTAATCGTGCGGCCAGCACAGGTCATTGGATGGGGTTGATCCTGGGCCGTTGGATCATGACAATGCGACCAAGATTAGATCACCACGGAATGAGTTGGTACCGTTAGATTTAGATTCTGCGGTCTCAGTGGCGTAACGGTTCATAGAGTGACAGATTTAATCAGGGTCGTCTGAATCAGATCGTGCGGCCCGAATTTCTCCATACCCCTTCGGCCCAACATTTTTGCTAAAGAGCCCTTGGGATTTACCGAAATAAACCCGCCGTCCCTTGCGACAGGGTAATGAGTCTTAAGGATTCTTGCTCTGTTGCCCCTGAACTTCTCAGAATTAGTGTGCGCAGTCCAGGGAGCAGAGAAAATAAATAAATAAGTATATGAAATGATTTTTAGTATATAAATAATTCTAGAAACTCATTTTATTCATAGAAAATTCATACTAACACCTTTTTAGTCCATTCTAGTTCCTATAATTTTGTAATATTATGGTTTATCATATAGTACCACTGTTTTCACCTGAAAGTCACATTAAAATTTATATTCTAATTAATCCTATATCAAATACATAAAACCTTAGAAAAAATCATAACTCCTTCGTTTTAACTCCGATTTGATCCGTTCAAGTTGCGTTAGTCTCGTACAAGCGCGTAGATTATTATTACGCAATTTATTCTTGTGTTTGGTGTGATGTTAATTTTGCCTACATATGTTTGTCTGTATTGCTACGTTTAGCGTGAGGTCACGAGTCACCTGAAGATCATCCTGGTACCTGGAATCTCAAGTCCCAGGCAAGTTGTGCCCTTGATCACTTCTTTTTACCCACTCATGTTCTAATTAATCATAATGATCTTCATAGGTTAATTTTGATGGGACCCAATAGGTTACCCTAGTTTGTCTATCTTTATACCTTGTTTACCACTGAACTTTTTGGGTAGTACTTGCTAGTGCTTCATGTGGTTTTGGGTATGAAGGTACATTATTCATGATCATATTTTTATTATCTGTTTATTATTACTGTCCATGATAAGATCATTATGTTAATTGGAACATGGAGAACCACCCGGGAAAACAGTGCTACCACAAGGGAGGAATGGGACCCCTTGGCTGATTAATTAGGAAAGCTAGTGGAAGACTACCTTACCCGAAAGGGGCAAGGGCAGTAGGGGAGTGGTCAGTGTAGGGAGGCCCTCGAGAGGATTTTGCTGCGATGGCGGTCCTGCAAGGGATTCCTGCATTGGAACTTCCTATAAACTGTAGCGGGTTTTCTGAAGCTAGTGGAACTTTGTAAAGGCCTCGTAGTGTTACCCTGCCTCGCCTCCTCGGTAGAGGTGTATGGGAAGTCGCGATCCCTTGGCAGATGGGTAACATGACTTGTGGGTAAAGATGTGCAACCTCTGCAGAGTGTAAAACTGGTATACTAGCCGTGCTCACGGTCATGAGCAGCTCGGACACTCACATGATTAAATTATGGAACTAAATTCAATTTGTCATATGCATTGCATCGCAGGTGAAGTTGTTACTTTTGTTCTACTGTTTAATTGGGTTGGTATTTACTTATACTTAGTAATTGCTAATAAAATTTTGACCAACATTAAAAGCAATGCTCAGCTTCAACCATTCTCTTTGGTAAGCCTTACACTTCACGTGAGCTCCCACCTTTGGCGAGTTCATGCACATTATTCCCCACAACTTGTTGAGCGATGAACGTATGTGAGCTCACTCTTGCTGTCTCACACCCCCCCACAGGTCAAGAACAGGTACTGCAGGATGAGGCGCTTGGAGGATGTTGTGGTGATTTCGTGAGAGATCTAGGCCGTCGTCTCCCAGTCAACTTTTGGGTTGCTGGACCGTTGTCTCCTTATAATGTAATTATTTATTTTGTATAGAACTCCTGTTATATATAAAGTTGTGACATTCGATCCTGTGCCACTATACATCATATGTGTGAGACTTGGTCCCAGCATACCTGGTGTTTATGTTCGCGCCCGGGTCTTGGTGCCCCTAAAACCCGGGTGTGACAACTGCCTTTTTTCAAAGAGGTGCAGAGATCAGGCACACCAAAGCTGCAGCAGCATCCTATTGAAGACCAGGATTTTGAAGAGGGAACGTATCTGATGCTCAAAGGGGTATGGTGCTCACGTGCACATTTTAAATCTAAAACATCCATTTCGTATCTAACAGTAGCACCACCTTCTTCCCTAGTGGGAGGGGTTCCTCCTAAAATTAGCTGGTGTCGTTGAATGCAATATGGATGCACCAGATTTAAAATGTGCACATGAGCACTGTATCCCTTTAAGCACCAGATACGTTCCCTTATGAAGGGGAACATATCTGGTGCTCAAAGGGATACGGTGCTCACGTGCACATTTTAAATCTAGAATATCCATTTCGTATCTAACAGTAGCACCAATTTTGTGAAGAACCCCTTCCAACTTCTTCCCTGGTGGGAGGGGTTATTCGTAAAATTAGCTGGTGTCGTTGAATGCAAGATGGATGCACCAGATTTAAAATTTGCACATGAGCACTGTACCCCTTTAAGCACCAGATACGTTCCCTTATGAAGGGGAACATATCTGATGCTCAAAGGGATACGATGCTCACGTGCACATTTTAAATCTAGAACATCCATTTCGTATCTAACAGTAGCACCAATTTTGTGAAGAACCCCTTCCACCTTCTTCCCTGGTGGGAGGGGTTATTCGTAAAATTAGCTGGTGTCGTTGAATGCAAGATGGATGCACTAGATTTAAAATGTGCACATGAGCACCGTACCCCTTTGAGCACTAGGTATGTTCTCTTTTGAAGGGGAACGTATCTGGTGCTCAAAGGGATACGGTGCTCACGTGCACATTTTAAATCTAGAACATCCATTTCGTATCTAACTGTAGCACCAATTTTGTGAAGAACCCCTTCCACCTTCTTCCCTAGTGGAAGGGGTTCTTCGTAAAATTAGCTGGTGTCGTTGAATGCAAGATGGATGTACCAGATTTAAAATGTGCACATGAGCACCGTACCCCTTTAAGCACCAGATACGTTCCCTTTCGAAGGGAAACGTATCTGGTGCTCAAAGGGGTACGGTGCTCATATGCACATTTTAAATCTAGAACATCCATTTCGTATCTAACAGTAGCACCAATTTTGTGAAGAACCCCTTCCACCTTCTTCCCTTGCGGGAGGGGTTCTTCTTAAAATTAGCTGGTGTCATTGAATGCAAGATGGATGCACCAGATTTAAAATGTGCACATGAGCACCGTACCCCTTTAACCCCGTGGAGGATGACTCCTAGCCGGAGCCCGACCACGACGCAAACGTCCCTAGGGCTTGGCCCAGACGCGAGATTACTACATGGACACCTCAAGTTGGAGGCGCCGCAGCCTTGATAGGTCGAGCTCTGTGCGGAGGTCCTTTGAAGTCACCGACCCAAAGCCAGTGCTAGTACCTGTTCCAATGAAGGCACCACCGGCCGCCATTGTAAACGGTAAGGAATCCCCTGCAATGGGCAACTCGAAGTTCTACCACTTCCACCACGCCGAAGACCTTTTCGACCACCGCTTCAGCACCAACTCACTCGTCGAGGACTTCTCCGCCAGCCTGGACGCTGCCTTCCACGGCCCCACGAAGAAGTCGCCACGGTGGCGCAAGGCGTGGAGCCTCTGGGCCTGATCCACCGCCACGCCACGGGGCGCAGGGACAGCGCATCTGACGTCGTCGACCACGCGTTCTTGGAGCCATGGCCGGACCTGCGCGTCCGCGGGTACAACGACAGGATGCAGCGGTGCAACAGCAACGCCAGCGCGCAGAGCTCATTTAGCAGCAACAACGGCGGTCTGGGCAGCTCCAAGCGCAGCTACCTGGACGCCCATGGGAAGCGGAGGCACGAGAAGTGCGCGCCGCTTGAGCGGAACCGTAGCGCGTGGCACTCGCCGGGCAACGCGGACAACGGCCTGCTACGGTTCTACCTCACGCCGATTCGTAGCGCCAGCGGCCGCCGAACTGGCGTCCTCCTGGTGAAAGGCGGTCGAAAGCTGAGGTCGCAGTCGTTCGTGCGGATGATGCTGGGGCTGTACCAGAGTATTGACGACGGCGACCTGATTGCTGGTCAAGCTGCTTCATTCCAGTAGGCAGTAGCTAATGGCTTACATGTTGAGTAGTTTGGGCGGGTGGTATAACCAAAATCGTTTACATCTGTGTGTAGTGCAGTGATCCTTTTGTTCATTCGGAGGGCTGGATAAAATGAAGTTTAATCTCGTAATCACGAGTTGACTCTGTGTTGTTGTTATGTGTCTCCATTCTCAGTCACAAGTGATCCTGTCATGCGGTCATCGACGGCTCATTCATATTTCTTTGCGTCAATGCATCTCTTCCTTGAATTGTGACTCCCTGGACAAGGAGACACAAAGGTCGTAGTGGCGATATGTGGTAGCACATGGTGCGTCGCGACGTTTGGCGTCCTCGTCTCTAGGGCCGGACGGCGAACGCCACACCCACGGTAGTCGCTAGAAGTTGAGCTCGTGCGCACCTGACGGTCCCAGTCTTTTCACATTCAGGGACATTAGCAGCTGGCGTCGCTTGGGACACGGAGGCTCCAATATTTCGTTGGTCCCTAGGCGCCAACTCGATGACGATGGGCTTGGGCCTCAAAAACTCGCCGTGCTCAAGCCAATTTGCACAGAGCTCAAAAACTCACCATGAATTTAGTGCAGGCTGTTAACAAACAGTGATGTGATTCTCGTGGTTTTAATATATTAAACAATATATGTTATGCTTGTGAATGATCTAGAAGTGGAAACTGTTGTTGCATTGTCTGGTGCAGCATATGTGTCCAAAAGTAAGATATGAGCTTAAAAGAGTGCTAAATGGTTATTTTGAACTGAATTTGGAATTTACAGGCCTCGTGGTCATTGCCATAAGATCACAATCATTGATGTAGTAGCCATTTTGCTGTACTCATCGGTAGTTGCTTGTTTACTTACTCAGTTGAATATTCAAAAAGATAACGAGATGCGGATGAAGATTATTGGTACTCATGTCGATGCTACAGAAATTGTGATCTTATTGTTATGTACATTGTTTATAGTCTAACCCAATTTTGAATGCAACTTCTACTGACTGTAGCTAGCAATATATAGTCATGGACCTATTGTGACCAACCATGCATGATCACATCGAACACATTTAGGCTATGTTGGAAATTGAGGCACTATTAGTGCTCAGTTTTAAATAGAGAAATAGTAATAGCAAAATGAATTAATCCGCAAATTAACTTTGTGAGTTATTAAATTTAGTGATAATATATGTTTTCGTTTTTATATAACCGTTGTGCATAAACATTTTATCGAATAATTTATGTTGTGACATTTTATTGAATAATTTGTGTACCGTCGCAACCCACGGGCATTATACTAGTAATTGTATATGAAGTCCAATGAACTGAATAATTGTATGAGCTAAACAATTGCATAACAAATGAACTGCTCACAGATTTAGAGTTTCAGAATATTTAAGCACTAGGCTTTAACCAACGATAGAATTATGCTCAGCATGGGCTTTAACCAATTCACATTGCAAACCTATTCAGTGAACAGCAGAGTTTTAGTTTTTGCAAACCTATTGAATTGTAAACATATAAAATACTTTGTATAGATTTTTAGGGAAGTGATGTTCCATAGATTTTTATCTTGGTAGTGCAATATGAAAGCAGTTCTACTACTGCTATTTTCCTTACTAGTATTGCAAACATCGTACATGTGTGAGAGGGAATTTTATGACTGTGGAGATGTTATGTATGGCCAAGCCTATGTTAGGCGCAACTGGGCCAAGGCTGGCTAGGGCGCGCGCCAGATGGGGCCCAAGGCCCATAGATCAGCTCTATCTAGATAGCTAGTTTTTTCCTATAAATACTTGTAAGACACCATGAGTTTGATCAAGCAGAATATCAATTTGTTCTGGCTTCCCTGAGGGAGCCAGAGTTCGTGAGATCAGTCCGGGTGTGCGACCCAGCCTAGGTCACGACGACGCCCCAGCGCAGCCGCCCTTCCCGCGTCCACGCTCATCCTTACAACCTTCGCGATCTTCCTGGTAGGATCCGTAGTCCTATCAATCTGGTACCAGAGACCTCGACGATCTTGAGTTCTTCCGCCGCCTCCAAGTCGTTGTCGCCAGGACAACCGTCGCCGCTGTCCACGAGTTCGTCCGCGGCACCGATCACCTCCCAGCCCGCGGCCCCTGCGCCGTCGGGGGCCATGGCGCTCGACCCTCCCGGCGCGCCCGTCAGCCAGCAGCATGTTCCCGCGCTCACCCCGGCCCAGATCACGGCGTCGCTGGCTGATCTCAGCCATGCCGTGCGCGACATGCAAATCACCATGAACGCCATGCTGATGGGCTACCTCCCCTTCCCCAACCAGCAAGCCGCCCACCCACCACCGCCGCCGCACCCGTCCCTGCCGGCGCAACCACCGCCGGCCGCACTGCCTCCACCTACGCAGCCACCTGCGCCACTCCCTCGACCTGCCCGACAACCAGTCTCTTACCCGTACAGCATGCTGATCGACTTCGGACCTTCATCCACCGCACCACCGCAGGACACAACCCCCATCCAACTGATCCGCTTCCCACCATCCCCATCCCCCATCCCATCTTGGGCGCAGGGTGCGTCGACGGTTTCACCACCAGTGTACTCCGTGGCGTCTCCGCGATCGGCGTTCTTCCTTACCTAGCAGCGCTGCCGGGAGGCCTCCCGGGGTGCTGTTCGGAGGCGGCGACGACCCTCTTTTCCTGGGTTGGGGGCCCTTGCGCCCTCACGTGCCCGCAGCAACGGCGGCGTGGTCACTGTACCACGGGCTGCCTCAGGACGACGACGTGGAGACCGCAGCTTACGGGGGCGCTCAGGCGCGCACGCCTCCACGCTACTACAAACTGGAGTTCGCCACTACGATGGCTCCGAGGATTCGCTGAACTGGCTAAATCATTGTGAGCAGTTCTTCCGGGGCAGCACACGCCAGCCTCGGATTGCACGTGGCTGGCCTCGTATCACCTTAAGGGGCCGGCACAGACGTGGTACTATGCCCTGGAATAGGACGATGGCATGCCGCCTTGGGATCGCTTCGCCGAGCTGTGCCGCCTTCGCTTCGGTCCAGCAGTGCGCGGCTCTCGCCTTGTTGAGCTGGGACGCCTCCCCTTCCTGTCCATAGTCTAGGAGTACGCGAACAGCTTCCAGGCGTTGCTGTGTCGAGCTCGGGACGTCTCCCCCATGCAGAAGACGGAGCTGTTCGTGGGCAGCCTCCCCGAGTACTTGCAGGTGGACGTTGAGCTGCATGACCTGCAGGACCTACAGACTGCCATGTACCTGGCGCGGGCGTTCGAGCGGCACGCGGCGGCCTTGCCCCCATCACAGCAGTGCGGGTCGCGGCCACCGCAACGGGCGCAGGGCTTGGGATGCGCGACACCAGCACCGCCCACGGCTCCACTGACCGGTACACCGACTTTAGGCGACAGTACGACTCTGACACGCCCGTTTCGCCGCTTGTCCCCGGCCGAGCAGCAGGAGCGGCGCCGGTAGGGGCTCTGCTTCAGCTGCGATGAGCCCTACGTCCGGGGACACGTGTGCCAGCGGCTGTTCTACCTGGAGGTCGACGACTTCCTCGACGAGGCGGCAGGTGAGGGTGTGGTCGACCCCCTAGAGGAGCCGGCCGCCCTAGACATCACCGGGGCCAACGCGCTGGTGGTCTCGTTACATGCGCTGGCGGGCATCCGGACGGACAAGACACTGCTGCTACCCGTCACCATCAATGGCGAGCGACTGCTAGCACTCATGGACACAGGGTTGACGCACAACTTCCTCAACGGTGACACGATGCGCCGCCTCGGGCTAGCTATGGCGGGTGGCGAGCACCTCCGGGTCACGGTGGCCAACGGTGACCGCCTGCCCTACTCCGGCATCACTCACGACGTCCCCGTCATCATTGGTGCCGAGTCCTTCTCCATCACGTGCGTCGGGATGCTCCTGGGCTGCTTTGACTTCATCCTCGGCGTGGACTTATTGGAGATGCTGGGTACCATCCAGTGGAACTTCTGAGCACTGACCCTGTCGTTTCGGCGCTAGGGCCGGCGCATCCACTAGCAGGGTGTGCGGGCCACGCAGCAGCCTGCCCCGCAGCAGCTGGCTGTGGCAGTCGTCGACACTGCCCAATAGCCCCTCATGGACGTCCTTCTTCAGCAACATGGCACCATCTTCGACGAGCCCACGGGGCTGCCTCCGGCCCGCCCCTACGACCACCGCATACACTTGCTGCCCGGTACCGCTCTAGTGGCAGTACGACCGTACCGGTACTCGCAGCTGCAGAAGGACGAGTTGGAGCGACAGTGTGAGGCCATGCTCACACAAGGCATCATACGACCGAGCGCGTCGACGTTCTCCGCTTCGGTCCTCTTGGTTCGCAAGGCGAACCGCTCGTGGCGTTTCTGCATCGACTACCGCGCCCTCAACGCCAAGACGTCCAAGGACAAGTTCCCGATCCCGGTGGTGGACGAGCTGGACCTACGCTCAGGCTACCACCAGGTGCGGATGCACACCGATGACATCGCCAAGACGGCGTTCCGCACCCATCATGGCCACTATGAGTTCTTGGTCATGCCGTTCGGCCTCTCGAACGCGCCTGCTACTTTCTAGGCCCTGATGAACGACGTACTCCGCCCATATCTTCGGAGGTTTGTGCTTGTCTTCTTCGACGATATCCTGATTTACAGTGCATCATGGGCGGAGCACCTCCATTATGTGGGCATCGTCCTCGAGGCACTGCGAGCGCACCACCTCCACCTGAAGCGCTCCAAGTGTTCCTTCGGCGTCACATTGGTGGCCTCTCTTGGCCATGTAATCTCCGAGGGCGTGGTTGCCATGGACGCGGACAAGGTCGCGACAGTGGCCTCCTAGCCGCCCCCGCGATCTGCACGAGGCCTCCGGGGCTTCTTGGGACTAGCAGGGTTCTACCGGAAGTTCATCAAAGACTTTGGCCTCATTGCAGCCCTGCTGACGCGTCTCTTGCGACGAGACACGTTCGCCTGGGACGACGACGCGATAGCAGCCTTCCACGCCCTCAAGCACGCCCTAACGACGGACCAAGTGCTCCAGATGCCGGACTTCGCTAAGCTCTTGGTCGTTGACTGTGACGCGTCAGGCGCGGGGTTCGGTGCTGTCCTTCATTAGGGCACGGGACCTCTCGCCTACTTCAGCAAGCCATTTGCAGCTCGCCACCTTAAGTTGGCAGCCTACGAGAGGGAGCTCGTCAGCCTCGTGCAGGCCGTCCGTCACTGTCGCCCGTACCTGTGGGGGCACCACTTTTTTGTTCGTACTGACCATTACAGTCTAAATTTTTTGCTGGATCAGCGCTTGTCCACAGTTCCTCAGCATCAGTGGATCATCAAGCTGTTCGGTTTCGACTTCTTGGTGGAGTACAGGCCGGGGCGCCTGAACACCATGGCCGACGCCCTGTCCCGCCGCGACTCGGAGGCTGCCGTGGAGGACATGACTATGGCGGCACGGGCCATCTCGGGCCCGACGTTCTCCCTGCTGGACGACATCAGGCGGGCGCTGGCAGCTGCGCCTGACGGGCAACACCTCCACCAGTAGCTGCGGGAGGGCGTATTGGCTGCGCCATGGCGCCTCGTCGACGGGCTGCTCATGCACGACACACGCATCTTCGTGCCGGACTGCGGGCAGACTTCTACATTCCACGTGATCGCACGCTCGTCCAGGATTGGGTGCGCACCTGCACCACATGCCAGCAGAACAAGACGTTGGCGCAGCAGCCGGGCGGCCTCCTGCAGCCCCTTGAGGTGCCGTCCCAGGTGTGGGCCGACATCTCTATGGACTTCATAGAGGGGCTGCCTGTAACACCATAAAAGCCATCAATTAAAATAATAAATTTAGATATTATATTAATTAGGGTAATAAATTTTTATTTAAGTGTTTAATTATTTATTTGCATCGTTTTCTTTGCATGCGCTTGTTTTCTTATCGGATGTTTAATATCAATTCATTTTAAAAAGAGATACTAGTAATTAAATAATAATTAAGAAATATAGTAATTATTAGTTTAAAAACAAGTATTCTATTTATAAATATTTTTGGTAAATTTTTTATGAATCTTTGAGCTCTTTAAATAAGCATTTCGGAATTAAAAAAAACTAAAACTACACAGCCGGCCCACTTAGGGGCCCATGCCCCAAACCCTACCGCGCGTGCGCTGCTGGCAAAAGCCAGGCAGCAGCCGCCGCCGCCTCCCTCTCTCCTCTCTTCTCTCTCTCCCACTCTCTCTCTCCTCTCACCTCTCCCTGCTCTCTCTCGCGCGAGCGCGCTCGCCTGCACGCGCGCCGACCCGCCCAGCCGCGCTGACTCGCTCCAACCGCGCGCGCCGCCCAGGCGAGGGCGCCGCCTCTACCGCGCGTTCAGCCGCGTCGAAGTTGCCGAGCCCTGCACAGCAAGTCCAAACGCC
Organism: Zea luxurians; assembly: GCA_029449295.1. NCBI lineage: Eukaryota > Viridiplantae > Streptophyta > Magnoliopsida > Poales > Poaceae > Zea > Zea luxurians. The sequence continues at coordinate 45,052,794 of JAOPSE010000022.1, read as the reverse complement.
GCGAGCCCCATCGTCTGTTTCTTGCGTTATGGAGATTTATTTCTTCCGTTTCTCCCTCCTCTCCATTATTCTCCTGGAAACTGACGCAGTGGTGGCCATTGAAGACCACGTTATCCCTCTGGCAGACCCTTCTTCTTCCCTCCCTCTCTCTATAAAAGGCAGCAGAGCCTCCCCATTCTTCCCTACTCGAGTTTGTCTCTCTCTAGCACTCCTCGCTCATCGCTAGTGTCGTTGCCGTTCGTCGCCGGAGTTCACCGGAGCCACACACTCGCCGTCCGTAGTCGAGCCTTGTCCTCCGTCCGTCCGAAACCCGTCGATCCAACCCCGTCACACGCACGAACCCGAGGTTGATGACGACCCCAAATTTATTTTATGTATTTTATAAAATGCTTTTTGATTCGATTCATGAGTTGTATATTTTGTTTGTTGTAATATGAACACATGTGATTCCGATTTATGTATATGTGTGCGTTATGGAATTTGTTAGAGATATGCGATTAGTAGTGCACCGTGTGATTTCATGTTAATCGACGCGTTTATTTTGGGGTTTAGAGAAATATGACGTAGATTTAATAGTCACACGTTGGTGATAAAAATACTAGATAAGAATTATTAGTCAAATTTGGCCACAATAAACTTTAGAAACTATTTGGAGAATTATAGGTGCATTTTAAATGGATTTAGAAAAAAATGGTATAGATGTCATATGAATACTATAGGATTTTTAGATGATTTATCTAATTATTTTATTAGCATTTTCTTTTTTTTAGAAAAGAGAAAGTATCACCGGTAATGTGGAAAATAGATTTTTACTAGTTAAATAATCATGTTCGCAAATTGAGCACTTAGATTTTTAGATTAAGCAAAATACTAGTATATGTCAAAATACCCTCACTTGTGTTATAAAAAGTCCAATTACCAATTTATGTAGATTTTTAGAATGTTAATATTATTAAATGTATTTTTGCTATACTAACTAATATGAGTTAGAAAAGGTATTAATTTATTTATTTATTAGTATTAAAAGACAATAAGTATTATTTATCTTCATTGTTGATGTTAAAATAAATTAATACTAGTTAAAACTATATTTATTTACACCCACTCATAAATTCACCATTAGGATTCACAATAATAGCCACAATTGAATTAATAAGTATTTACGCGATTAGTACTTAATTAAGATATGATTAGTGCGAAATGTTAATGTGTGCTTAATGACGTATTGGTGTACGTTTATGAATGGTGCATGTTTATTTATTGGTGTATGTTTTATTTTTGTATGTGCGCTATGCGACTCTATTAGAAACGGATTGTGCGGTAGGCGATTCGAACTCGTTCGAGGACGATCCGTAGGACTCGCTTGAGCAAGGCAAGTGGATTCACCCTCTGCATATTCTGTTTGTACCTATTCATTGCATATAATAATGTTTACCTTTCGATATATATTGCATAATTTGATAGGATAACCTAATTAAGGATTTCCTAGATTTACTACCTGTATTTTTTATTTTACCTGGGAAAATTGTTAAGCTGTGCAAGATTTATGCTATCGCCCAACTTAATGATTCCTAATGTCACTCATTAATTGGTTTTAATGTTCCAAAATGTTAATTGGCAATTATGACATTAACCCGATGGTTAAGATAACTTTATTACAAATTTAATTGGAACATGGAGTGACCACCCAGGATAACAGTGCAACCACGAGTGCTATCATGGCTCTGGCTTTGGTAATTAGCTCTATATGCTTAGTGCCTAGCAACCTTACCTGAAAGATGGGCAAGAGGGGGAGCGGTAGGTGCTGGCAGCCCACGTTAACATGGGGTCGTATTCTTGGCTAAGGTACTTCACCCAGGGGGCCACCACCATCGTCTTAGAAACCTTAGCGGGTTGCTTCGTATTAAGTGTATTTTGTAAAAACCTCATAATGGATCCCTAGCCATTCACCTCGGCAGTGTCTAAGGTTCCGATCAACCCGGGCTAGATGGGATACATGGCTTGTGGGTAAAGTTGTACCACCTCTGCAGAGTGTAAAACTGATATATTAGTCGTGCTCCCGGTTATGAGCGACCTGGACTCCTCACATGATAATTGAACTTAAAGATGGACATAAATTGAGATCCGATGATCTGCCAATAATTTGCTTAAGTGGTTTCACTTAAGTGTTTTTGCTAGACTCATATTCCTTTGTTTAAATGGGATATTTGGGATTCACACTTATTAGTAAGACAGGTGTTGTTAATAAAATATTGACCAACTAAAATGCTTACTGCTCAGATTTAGCCTCACCTTGTTATACCTGCATTAATTTTTTTCCCCCACTTGCTGAGCCCCGACCATAAGTGAGCTCACCCTTGCTAATATTTTGATCAGAGGATGATGCTGGAGACTTTGATGGAGAATTTATCGACGAGGAATTCTAAGTCTAACGATGCGCCGGTCAACTTCCTGTGGAAGATTGCCCAGTTGTTTATTTTCACTTTACTTTGATGTGATACTTGTTCAAGATACAGTATTTCATGATGTAATAAAGTATTATACTCTCTTTACACCTTTATTGCATTGTATTTTGATATATTACACTTGTGACGTCAACATATGTGTGGAAATGGATCCTGGCACACATATGATATGCGCTCGGTTCTACCCCTGGAACCGGGTGTGACAGAAGTGGTATCAAAGTTATGCTGATCCTAGGTCGTTAGATTAGTTAGAAATGGAAAGCCTAGTTGTTCAAAACTTGCTAATTTCATTCCTATAAATTCCTTTATCAGTCTTACCTCTTTGAAATTCAACTGAGTTGACACTTCTCTTGTAGATGGTTCGCACTCTCCAAACCACTCGTGTCAACACCAGCTACGCCCCTCAGCCCCGGCAGATCCCGGTCTACCCAGTGGTAGTCGAGGAAGCTCCAGCGAATCTCCCTCCCGTCCGAGTGGAGAACATAATCAACCTGGAGGACAACTCGGAGGAGCAGCTGTCGACCCCCACCCCGTTGGCTGAGTCCCTGGCCTTCGCAGCTGGGTCATCGACGTCAGCATCGTCGGCACCAGCCTTCCAAGCACCTGCACCTGGAGGCGACGACCCCGACGACTCCGGAGACGGCGATGACGAGGATGACGACGACGAAGACGATGGAGAAGACGGACACAACAACGAGGAAGCTGACTACGTCCAGCAGGACAACTTCATGGGGTTTGGTCCTGTTGTCGAACATTATACATCAATGTTCGAGACGGGGCACTTCCCCAACCTGCTGCAGGAGGTGCTGCATGCGCTAGGCACCTACGTCCGCCCCCTGTACGAAACAAAGCGAGTGAGCGAGCCTCCCCGAGCTTGCTATTACATCACTCGCATCCATGTCAGGGTGATGGATGCAGGTGACAGGGGATTCAGGACTCTGTCTGCTCACGAGTCCCTGATACCACTGTCCACCTACGCTGCCTCGGTCAGCGATGCTGCCCGTCGGACCCTGTGGTCGCTCAGCCACACCTACCGGCAGCAGCTGCAGAACACAAGGTTCAGGCACCTTCCTCAGCGTCTGCGTGGAGAAAGCCAGACCAACATCGTCCTGTAAAGCCCAAAATGTGTATAAAAAAAATATAAATAATAATAATAATATGAATAAATAAATGTAATTATGTAGTGTTGTGGTATTATGGAACCTTAGAGAGCATTTGATTTTCTTTTATTTGCCATATTCATTTAATGAAATTATATTGGTCAAATAACAAATACATAAATATAGAAATATGTATATCATGCTGGAGTTCTTCTGTTGTTACATTTGTATTCAAGTTGTGAGAGTTAAAAACAAATATAGAACTTGAAAATAGAAAAAAAAAGAATCAAATAGAAATGGAAAATAATATACAAATAAAAATATATATATATATAAGTACTTATAATTCTTCATACTAGAATTTTATTTGAGGATTTAACCTGTTTTGTAAACTCACAAACAAGTTTGAATTTAAATACTAGAGTTTGAAATCTAGGGGAGAAAATGAAAACAGAAATAAATAATAATAATAAAAAAAAACTCCACTTGGCGCATTGGGCCATATCCTACTCGTGCTGGCCCATTAACAATCTTGCGCAGAACTGTTCTGCCTGGCGGGGCCCACCGTTCGGTCGGCTTGTGCGCTTGCCGTTGGCTTGACCTGGAGAAACTGCCATCTGGGGCCGGAATGTCAGAATCGCCCCCAACCCCGCATGGACGCTAACAGAATCGACCGGCTCCCTCCTGTCGCGCGACTTTGCGGGCGCGGCCAACGGATCCACGGCCGCTTCACCACCGCCGGCCGAGGTCTTCTCTAAGCTGCCGACCAAATCCTCCTCTTCTCTGTGCGGCTGGGCGGGAAATCCCCTCCTTCCTCGCCCTCATCCCTATCTCCTCTCCGCTTTGTGCGCTGGTGGTTGAAGGGACGGATTCCGCGCGGACTCCTGGCCGCTGCGCAAACTTCGCGGGGTGGGTGCAACCAACCGGCCGTGGATCCCCTCGACCACGCTGGGCGCTTGCCCTTCCCTATAAAAGTTTGGTGCGACCCCCCCCCCCCTTCCTCCTGCACAGAAGCTCCATGTGGGGTAGGGAATCTGCCGCCATGGGCAACTCTCTCGAGCAGCTCCATTCTTGGGCCAATGTGGGATCAAACCGCGTCACAACTGGCGGGGGTTGTAATTGGGGTCGATTGTGACCTCGTGGCGCCGTGGGCAATCGATAATTCCTCCTCAATTGCGCTGCGTTCGCTCAGGGCCGCATGAACTCGTGGGCAGGACCACTGCTACCACCATGTCTGGTATGGGCTCCATCGCTAGTTTTGTTGATCTCCCCGCAATATTTTGGTCCGTTCATCGATGTGTGTTGGCTACCGGATGTCGGGCAGTGTCGCTCCGGTGCGCTCCAGGAGGCGGATTCTAGCTGCGCCGCCACGGGACTTGGTCTGAGCAGCTGGTGGGAAGAAGAAGGTGCCTTGGCCATTGGATCTGGGATCGGTGGCTGCGATTAGGTGTTAGGTCCCGATGGGGGTGGGCTGATCTTGACCGTGGGATCTTGATCGTGGGGCCGTTCGCTCGAATGGTGTTCGGGTCGTTGAGATTTGATCCAATGGGCAGCGTTCGACCAGCTTTCATAAAATCAGAACCATCCGATTGGGATCCCACGGCGTGCTCGGCGTACCTGTTTGTGAAAGCTGTGATCCGATCCTGACCGTCGGATTCTAATCGTATTGCCTGAAATAGCTCATACCCCTTCGCGGGGCATTTTTTTCTAAAGAGACCCTATGAAATTTTGAAATCAACCCGCCGTCCCGATCTGCTGTGCACTGAGTCTCGGGAACATTTATAGGATAACCCCTGTGCTTCGGTTTAATTGAGGCCCAGTCCAGTGAATAGGAAAATCATAGAAAATGATTTAGAAAATGATTTTTAGTGTTAAAATAAATCCAGAAACTTAATTAATTCATAACTAATTCATTTTTGCTCCAAATTGAGTCATTCCAATTCCTAAAATTTTGTAATAATATTCTCTACCATGTAGAATCACTGTTTTGACATGAACTCTGTCAGAAAATTTATTTATCATTTAATCATATTATAATCACCTTAAAACTTAGGAAATTCATAACTTGAATTCTATGACTCAGAAATTAATAATTCTTTTTCCTGTGATCTTACTTTAATATGTAGATTATTAATATGTATTTTGGCATACATGTTTGGTGTAATGTTAATTTTGCCTATACACTGTTTGTTTGAATTGCTACGACTAGCAGTGAGGATACGTATCATCTGAAGATCATCCTGGTACCTGGATTCTCAAGGCCCAGGCAAGTTGTGCCCTTGATCACTTCTTTTTACCCACTCATGTTCTAATTAATCATAATGATCTGCATAGGTTAATTTTGATGGGACCCAGTAGGTTACCCTAGTTTTGTCTATCTTTATACCTTGTTTACCACTGAACTTTCTGGGTAGTACTTGCTAGTGCTATATGTGGTTTTGGGTATGAAGATTACACTATTCATGATTATACCTTTGTGATCAGTTGTTATTTATGGTTCATGTTAAGATCATTATGTTAATTGGAACATGGAGAACCACCCGGGAAAACAGTGCTACCACAAGGGTGGAATGGGACGCCCTTGGCTGATTAATTAGGAAAGCTAGTGGAAGACTACCTTACCCGAAAGGGGCAAGGGCAGTAGGGGAGAGGTCAGTGTAGGGAGGCCCTCGGGAGGATTTTGCTGCGATGGCGGTCCTGCAAGGGATTCCTGCACTGGATCTTCCTATAAACTGTAGCGGGTTTTCGGAAGCTAGTGGAACCTTGTAAAGGCCTCGTAGTGGATCCCTAGCCATTCACCTCGGAAGTGTCTAAGGGCCTTGCAAACCCTGGCGACATGGGATACACGACTTGTGGGTAAAGATGCGCAACCTCTGCAGAGTGTAAAACTGGTATACTAGCCGTGCTCACGGTCATGAGCAGCTCGGACACTCACATGATTAATTTATGGAACTAAATTCAATTTGTCATATGCATTGCATCGCAGGTGATGATGTTACTCCTTTTGTTCTACTACTTAATTGGGTTGGTATTTACTTATACTTAGTAACTGCTAATAAAATTTTGACCAACTTTAAAAGCAATGCTCAGCTCTAACCATCTTCTTTGGTAAGCCTTACACTTCACGTGAGCTCCCACCTTTGGCGAGTTCATGCACATTATTCCCCACAACTTGTTGAGCGATGAACGTATGTGAGCTCACTCTTGCTGTCTCACATACACCACAGGTCAAGACCAGGTACTGCAGGATGATGCTCATGGAGGATGCTGTGATGAGTTCGTGAGAGGTCTAGGTCGTCGTCTCCCAGTCAACTTTTGGGTTGCTGGACCGTTGTCTCCCTATAATGTAATTATTTATTTTGTATAGAACTCCTGTTATATATAAAGTTGTGACATTCGATCCTGTGCCACTATACATCATATGTATGAGACTTGGTCCCAGCATACCTGGTGTTTATGTTAACCCCGGGTTTTGGATCCCTAAAATCCGGGTGTTACAGAAGTGGTATCAGAGGAATGTTGACTGTAGGACGAAACCTAGATAGAACTGGACAACCCTTGTCTACTTACCTTTGCTACTCTGATCTTTTCTAAACTATTCTTAATCTTTCTCATCTATTTCCGCTTTACTCTGATTATTCTTACCTTTTCTTTCTAAAGACAAACTTGGATTTCACACTTTAAAATCCTGTGCCTAAAGTGACTTTAGGAATAGGAGACCTACTCTTAGGAACAAAAACAAAACTATTTTTATAAATATCTATGAACTTGAATGTTTGTTCTTATGATACTTGTTTGATTTGGATCTTTGATTGAGTGTGATGGGTTGTGGAGTAATGTCCACAATTACATCTGCATATACATCTAGGCATAAAGGATAGCATTTGTAAGATAACTAGACAACCTAGATTATCCCCATTGGAACATATCTAGCTTAAGAGATTTATCTTATCCTAAAAGATCTCATTCTAACCAATTCATCTTAGATTCTCCCTTATCTTAATAGATCCATCTTATCTTAAAAGATACTCATCTTATCTTGAAAAGATTTTATCCTTATCCTAATAGATCTAACTAACCTCAAAAGATTTTATCTTATCTTTATGGATCCATCTTATCCTAATAGGCATACTTATCCACCCTAGTTTATCAACCATGATCTAATGCAAATTAATTAGACCTTATCTAGTTAAACTAGTCATACCAATCTAATTTAGGTCTCATCTAACCTAATATGATCTAATCTAAAGTGACTTATCAAACATGTTAGATAATACTAGTGAAATGGATTAGACCTCACTCCTATAAAAAGGATTTAAGCTAAATTGATGCCCTAGATTAACTTGACCATATACATATGCAACTACCTTACCCATCCGATAGTTGCATAATCCCTCTGTGTTAACACTAATAGAGCTTCTGACCTACCTACACCGTATACCCCATCCTATCTCAAAAGATTCTAACATATCCTAACAAGATATATCTTACCCTGATAAATCTATCTAACTTAAACTAGTCTAATCTAGATCATATCTAATTTAATATGGTCAAATCCAGTGTGAGTTACTTAATGCTGGTGGAAAGGATAAGGCCATACTCCTAAATTCACTTAAGACTAAATTGGTGACTTAGATCAACTCAGCCATACATGAACAACTTGACCTACATAACAGGATACATAACTTATCCAACCAATCTGGAAGCAAACAACCAAACCAAATTCTGACTAATCTCATTTAACTTATAGCTACCTACTAAAACCTCTTGCCCTTAACTCGAAAGAAGACACCAGGGTCTGAAAAGAAGAGCTCAACATCGACAAGGAAGGAGATGGGTCAAATCCAACTTCAAGAGGAATCAAGATCCACAGTTCTAGATAAAGTCTTACCTTATTATACTCTTCCTTGCCACAACCTACACTTGCCATAACCGTACCTCATCTTACATAAAAAAAATTGGCTAGACATAGGAGATACCCATTAAAGAACTTGAAAAAAAAAATAGTACTGTAACCAATTTGAAGCAAGGCCAACTAACTATGTTCCCTTTCTTACTAATCTCGAGGACGAGATTATTTTTAAGGGGGGTAGGATTTGTAAAGCCCAAAATGTGTATAAAAAAAATATAAATAATAATAATATGAATAAATAAATGTAATTATGTAGTGTTGTGGTATTATGGAACCTTAGAGAGCATTTGATTTTCTTTTATTTGCCATATTCATTTAATGAAATTATATTGGTCAAATAACAAATACATAAATATAGAAATATGTATATCATGCTGGAGTTCTTCTGTTGTTACATTTGTATTCAAGTTGTGAGAGTTAAAAACAAATATAGAACTTGAAAATAGAAAAAAAAATCAAATAGAAATGGAAAATAATATACAAATAAAAATATATATATATATAAGTACTTATAATTCTTCATACTAGAATTTTATTTGAGGATTTAACCTGTTTTGTAAACTCACAAACAAGTTTGAATTTAAATACTAGAGTTTGAAATCTAGGGGAGAAAATGAAAACAGAAATAAATAATAATAATAAAAAAAAACTCCACTTGGCGCATTGGGCCATATCCTACTCGTGCTGGCCCATTAACAATCTTGCGCAGAACTGTTCTGCCTGGCGGGGCCCACCGTTCGGTCGGCTTGTGCGCTTGCCGTTGGCTTGACCTGGAGAAACTGCCATCTGGGGCCGGAATGTCAGAATCGCCCCCAACCCCGCATGGACGCTAACAGAATCGACCGGCTCCCTCCTGTCGCGCGACTTTGCGGGCGCGGCCAACGGATCCACGGCCGCTTCACCACCGCCGGCCGAGGTCTTCTCTAAGCTGCCGACCAAATCCTCCTCTTCTCTGTGCGGCTGGGCGGGAAATCCCCTCCTTCCTCGCCCTCATCCCTATCTCCTCTCCGCTTTGTGCGCTGGTGGTTGAAGGGACGGATTCCGCGCGGACTCCTGGCCGCTGCGCAAACTTCGCGGGGTGGGTGCAACCAACCGGCCGTGGATCCCCTCGACCACGCTGGGCGCTTGCCCTTCCCTATAAAAGTTTGGTGCGACCCCCCCCCCCTTCCTCCTGCACAGAAGCTCCATGTGGGGTAGGGAATCTGCCGCCATGGGCAACTCTCTCGAGCAGCTCCATTCTTGGGCCAATGTGGGATCAAACCGCGTCACAACTGGCGGGGGTTGTAATTGGGGTCGATTGTGACCTCGTGGCGCCGTGGGCAATCGATAATTCCTCCTCAATTGCGCTGCGTTCGCTCAGGGCCGCATGAACTCGTGGGCAGGACCACTGCTACCACCATGTCTGGTATGGGCTCCATCGCTAGTTTTGTTGATCTCCCCGCAATATTTTGGTCCGTTCATCGATGTGTGTTGGCTACCGGATGTCGGGCAGTGTCGCTCCGGTGCGCTCCAGGAGGCGGATTCTAGCTGCGCCGCCACGGGACTTGGTCTGAGCAGCTGGTGGGAAGAAGAAGGTGCCTTGGCCATTGGATCTGGGATCGGTGGCTGCGATTAGGTGTTAGGTCCCGATGGGGGTGGGCTGATCTTGACCGTGGGATCTTGATCGTGGGGCCGTTCGCTCGAATGGTGTTCGGGTCGTTGAGATTTGATCCAATGGGCAGCGTTCGACCAGCTTTCATAAAATCAGAACCATCCGATTGGGATCCCACGGCGTGCTCGGCGTACCTGTTTGTGAAAGCTGTGATCCGATCCTGACCGTCGGATTCTAATCGTATTGCCTGAAATAGCTCATACCCCTTCGCGGGGCATTTTTTTCTAAAGAGACCCTATGAAATTTTGAAATCAACCCGCCGTCCCGATCTGCTGTGCACTGAGTCTCGGGAACATTTATAGGATAACCCCTGTGCTTCGGTTTAATTGAGGCCCAGTCCAGTGAATAGGAAAATCATAGAAAATGATTTAGAAAATGATTTTTAGTGTTAAAATAAATCCAGAAACTTAATTAATTCATAACTAATTCATTTTTGCTCCAAATTGAGTCATTCCAATTCCTAAAATTTTGTAATAATATTCTCTACCATGTAGAATCACTGTTTTGACATGAACTCTGTCAGAAAATTTATTTATCATTTAATCATATTATAATCACCTTAAAACTTAGGAAATTCATAACTTGAATTCTATGACTCAGAAATTAATAATTCTTTTTCCTGTGATCTTACTTTAATATGTAGATTATTAATATGTATTTTGGCATACATGTTTGGTGTAATGTTAATTTTGCCTATACACTGTTTGTTTGAATTGCTACGACTAGCAGTGAGGATACGTATCATCTGAAGATCATCCTGGTACCTGGATTCTCAAGGCCCAGGCAAGTTGTGCCCTTGATCACTTCTTTTTACCCACTCATGTTCTAATTAATCATAATGATCTGCATAGGTTAATTTTGATGGGACCCAGTAGGTTACCCTAGTTTTGTCTATCTTTATACCTTGTTTACCACTGAACTTTCTGGGTAGTACTTGCTAGTGCTATATGTGGTTTTGGGTATGAAGATTACACTATTCATGATTATACCTTTGTGATCAGTTGTTATTTATGGTTCATGTTAAGATCATTATGTTAATTGGAACATGGAGAACCACCCGGGAAAACAGTGCTACCACAAGGGTGGAATGGGACGCCCTTGGCTGATTAATTAGGAAAGCTAGTGGAAGACTACCTTACCCGAAAGGGGCAAGGGCAGTAGGGGAGAGGTCAGTGTAGGGAGGCCCTCGGGAGGATTTTGCTGCGATGGCGGTCCTGCAAGGGATTCCTGCACTGGATCTTCCTATAAACTGTAGCGGGTTTTCGGAAGCTAGTGGAACCTTGTAAAGGCCTCGTAGTGGATCCCTAGCCATTCACCTCGGAAGTGTCTAAGGGCCTTGCAAACCCTGGCGACATGGGATACACGACTTGTGGGTAAAGATGCGCAACCTCTGCAGAGTGTAAAACTGGTATACTAGCCGTGCTCACGGTCATGAGCAGCTCGGACACTCACATGATTAATTTATGGAACTAAATTCAATTTGTCATATGCATTGCATCGCAGGTGATGATGTTACTCCTTTTGTTCTACTACTTAATTGGGTTGGTATTTACTTATACTTAGTAACTGCTAATAAAATTTTGACCAACTTTAAAAGCAATGCTCAGCTCTAACCATCTTCTTTGGTAAGCCTTACACTTCACGTGAGCTCCCACCTTTGGCGAGTTCATGCACATTATTCCCCACAACTTGTTGAGCGATGAACGTATGTGAGCTCACTCTTGCTGTCTCACATACACCACAGGTCAAGACCAGGTACTGCAGGATGATGCTCATGGAGGATGCTGTGATGAGTTCGTGAGAGGTCTAGGTCGTCGTCTCCCAGTCAACTTTTGGGTTGCTGGACCGTTGTCTCCCTATAATGTAATTATTTATTTTGTATAGAACTCCTGTTATATATAAAGTTGTGACATTCGATCCTGTGCCACTATACATCATATGTATGAGACTTGGTCCCAGCATACCTGGTGTTTATGTTAACCCCGGGTTTTGGATCCCTAAAATCCGGGTGTTACACATCCCAGGTGAGCCTGGTGAGGACCGCCTCAACACCCTAGCTGGTGTAGTGGCCGGTCTAAACACCGACCTGGACAGTGCCACCCTGGATCTCTATAGTGTGCACTTGGAGCTGGAGAATGCTCACGCCAGGATTGCAGCCCTGGAAGCCCAACTGCAAGGACTGGATCCGCCAGAAGCTCAGGTCCCCGCCGTGGCGTTGTCTCCTCCCCGCAAGAGGCTGCGCTATGGAGAGCTCGGATCCGTCACTAGGCTGCTCTAAGTTTTTGGACTATGATGTAATAAGTTATACTTCGCGTTAGACGATGAAACTCTCTTTAAGTTTTTATATTAATAAATGACAACCATGTGATGGTGATTGGTTGAAATGTTTGATTTGGATCTTTGTTTGAGTGCTATGGTCTTATGGAATGATGGCCATAAGAACATATAAAATTTTTAAAACTTAAGCTATTTTCCCTCTAGAATCTTTTCTACTCCTCACTTTTCTAAGGACTTCACTTCTTAACAAATCAGATGGTGAACCCACGTCAAGGACCTAACAACCGGAACCAGCGTGGACAGCAAGCACCACCACCACCACCACCACCTAATCCCAACATGGAGCAGTTCATCGCCGCCCAAATGCAGATTCTGCAAGGACTCACTGCTGCTGTTCAGCAATTACAACAGAACCAGCAGAATCAGCAACCCCAGCAGCAGCAGTATGCACCCCCGGCCAGAGATAAGCACCGGGATTTCATGAGTCATCACCCGTCGACATTCTCTCATGCGGTTGATCCCCTGGATGCCGATGACTGGCTCAAAGTCATTGGGAAGAAGCTGGACATAACTCAGTGCAACGACCAGGAGAAGGTCTTGTACGCCTCGTGAAGACTCGAGGGAGCTGCGTCCGATTGGTGGGATGCCTTCACAGCGGCACATCCCAACGCAGATACCATAACCTGGCAGGAGTTCCAAGAGAACTTCCGCGCTCACCACATCCCCTCTGGAATCATGAAGCTGAAAAAGAAGGAGTTCCTTTCCCTTACTCAAGGGAATATGACTGTCAGTGAGTATCGTGATCGCTTCACTCAGCTTTCACGCTATGCCCCTGAAGAAGTGGATATAGATGAGAAGCGCCAAGAGCGTTTCCTGGAAGGACTGATTGGACCTCTGAACTATCAACTTCAGAGTCACACTTTTCCCAACTTCTAGACACTGCTGAACAAGGCAATTGGCCTTGAGAGTAAAAGGAAGGAGCTATCTGACCACAAGAGAAAATTCCAAGGTCAGTCCAGCAGGAACACCCGGCCAAACAATGCTCAAGGTTCGCAGTTCCGCTCTGGAAATCAGGGTGGAAATAATTATCAAGTGCAACGCTTTGGACAGCAAAGCCAGAGAAGTAATCAAAACCAGAACTAGCAAAGGAGCAACTCCTAGACCAACCAGAGGTCTGGTTGAAATTCACAGAACCGTCAAGGTGGCACCAATAACACGCAGGCCAGAAGCAACGCACCAGTCCAACCCAATGGTTGTTTCAAGTGCGGTGAGCTAGGCCACTATGCCAACAACTGCCCAAGGCGCAACCAGCAGACACCCCAGAAAGGCAATAATCAGAGGAATGACCAGAACACCCCCGCTTGTGGATCTGCTCAGAACAAGACACCGCAGAACCAGAGCAGAGGAAGGGTCAATCACGTCACTGCGGAATCAGTGCCTGAGGATGCCGACATAGTGTATGGTATGTTCCTTGTTAACTCCATACCCGCATCAGTTTTATTTGACTCTGGAGCATCACATTCATTTATAACTGAGTCATTTGTGGAAAAACATAACATACCTAAGTACCCTCTGAAGAGGATATTACACATTAGTTCACCGGGAGGTGACATGAAGGCCACACACTCATGCCCTCATGTTAATATCAACATTCAAGGAATAGATTTTAAAGTCGACCCAGTGGTCCTAGGATCCAACGAGATTGATATGATTCTTGGATGCAATTGGTTGAAAAGTTGTGATGGAGTGATACGGTGTGCCAACGGAACAATTATGTTGACAAGTCCCAAAGGTGAAAGAATCCAAGTTAACATAGACAAGTCAACAGATGAAAAAGGGAAGACAGTGATCAATCACTTGGAAGAAAAGCCCTTGGAAAATATCAAAGTAGTGTGCGAATACCCAGACGTATTTCCGGAGGAATTACCAGGTATGCCACATGACCGTGATATAGAGTTTTCTATTGAATTAGTACCCGGAACCGCCCTATCTCGAAAAGACCTTATAGAATGGATGTCAAAGATTTAGTATAACTAAAGAAACAAATAGAAGAATTACTAGAAAAAGGTTTTATTCGCCCAAGTTCATCCCCTTGGGGAGCCCCATGCTATTTGTGAACAAGAAGGATGGTTCGAGGAGAATGTGTGTTGATTATAGAAGTTTGAACGAAGTAACCATCAAGAATAAATATCCATTACCTCGGATTGAAGATTTATTCGATCAAATGAAGGGAGCTAAGATATTCTCGAAGATAGATCTGAGATCGGGATATCATCAGTTAAAGATTCGAGCAGAAGATGTACCCAAGACAGCCTTCACGACGAGATATGGATTATATGAGTTTTTGGTCATGTCGTTTGGACTGACTAATGCACCAACATACTTCATGAACTTGATGAATAAAGTATTCATGGAATATCTGGATCAGTTTGTGGTCGTATTCATTGACGACATACTGATATATTCTCCGAATGAAGAAACACACGAAGATCATCTAAGGCTAGTCCTACAAAAGCTTCGTGACAACCAACTGTACGCAAAATTCTCGAAGTGTGATTTTTGGTTGAAAGAAGTTGCTTTTTTAGGGCATATTGTTACCGATGGTGGAATTAAAGTGGACCCAGGAAAGATAAGTGAGATACTGGATTGGAAGCAACCAAAGGATGCGTCCAAGATCAGAAGTTTTCTTGGATTGGCAGGATACTATAGAAGATTTATTGAAGGTTTTTCCAAGTTAGTAAAACCACTTACCTCTCTACTGGAGAAAGGCAAAGAGTTCAAATGGGATGAAGCTTGTCAGAATTGTTTTGAGGAACTCAAGAAAAGATTAACCACTGCACCAATATTGGTAATGCCAGACATCCACAAGGGATTTGATGTGTATTGCGATGCATCACACCTTGGACTTGGATGTGTGCTAATGCAAGAAGGAAAGGTGATTGCTTATGCTTCAAGACAGTTGAGGAAACATGAGAAGAATTATCCTACGCATGATTTGGAATTAGCTGCCGTAGTGCATGCTTTGAAGATTTGGAGACACTATATGATTGGAAACAAGTGCAAAATCTTCACGGATCACAAAAGCCTGAAATATATATTCACTCAGAAGGAACTCAACCTCAGATAGTGAAGATGGCTTGAGTTGATTAAAGACTGATTTGGAGATACAATATCACCCCGGAAAAGCAAATGTAGTAGCTGATGCTTTGAGCCGTAAGGGTCAAGTGAACAACATCACTACTCATTTGATGTCACAAGAATTGTGCTGGGAAATGGAACGACTCAACCTTGGATTTCTCAATAATGTAGAAGCAACGGTGATGGAAGTTGAATCTACTTTGGAAGAAGAGATTCGTAAAGGACAAGAATCCGATGAGAAAATTAAGGAAATTAAAGCTTTGATTGGTTTGGGTAAAGCCCCAGATTTCACGGAAGACGAACAAGGCACAATATGGTTTAAGAAGAGAATCTGCGTACCCGAAATTGAACACCTGTGCCAACTTATTTTGAGAGAAGCTCATGATTCAGCTTACTCTATTCACCCTGGAAGTACAAAGATGTACCAGGATCTTAAGGAAAAGTATTGGTGGTACGGTTTGAAAAGAGATGTTGCTACTCATGTTACATTATGTGACGTGTGTCAGCGAGTTAAAGCTGAACACCAAAGACCAGCAGGATTGCTACAACCTCTCAAGGTACTTGAATGGAAATGTGAAGAAATTAGTATGGATTTCATAGTTGGACTACCCCGTTCTCGAGATGGCTATGATTCAATATGGGTCATAGTAGACAGGTTAACTAAAGTAGCACACTTTATACCTGTGAAGACAACTTACTCGGGAGCCCAGTTAGCAGAGTTATACATGTCGAGGATTGTTTGTCTGCATGGAGTACCGAAGAAGATCGTATCAGATCGAGGAACCCAGTTTACCTCACGCTTTTGGAAAAGACTACATGAGTCTATGGATACCAAGCTAAACTTTAGTTCAGCTTATCATCCTCAAACGGATGGGCAAACAGAAAGAACAAACCAAGTGCTGGAAGATATGGTAAGAGCTTGCGCTCTAAAGCATGGTAGAAGCTGGGATAAAAGTTTGCCTTATGTAGAATTTTCGTATAACAACAGTTATCAAGCAAGTCTCAAAATGGCACCGTTTGAAGCATTATATGGACGAAAGTGTAGAACACCGCTTTATTGGAATCAGACTGGAGAAAGTCAAGTATTTGGTCCAGAAATTCTCCAAGAGGCGGAAAAGCAAGTGCAAATTATCAGAGAAAATTTGAAGACGGCACAGTCAAGACAGAAAAGCTATGCTGATAATAGAAGAAGAGAATTAATGTTTGAAGTAGGAGACTTTGTCTACCTTAAAGTTTCACCGATGAGAGGAATGAAAAGGTTTAAGGTTAAGGGAAAATTATCACCTCGCTATATTGGCCCGTTCAAGATTTTGGAAAGAAAAGGTGAAGTAGCCTACCAGTTAGAGCTACCCGATAGATTATCGGATGTGCATGACGTATTTCACGTATCACAACTCAAGAAGTGCTTAAGAGTACCAGAAGAACAGTTACCCATGGAAGAACTGAATGTTAATGAAGATTTGACCTATTCGGAGTACTCGGTCAGAATTCTAGAAACATCTCGCAGAATTACACGGAGTAAAGTTATTAACATGTGCAAGGTCCAGTGGAGTCATCATTCGGAAGATGAAGCCACTTGGGAAAGAGAAGATGAACTCAGAGCAGAATTCCCCCAGTTATTCTCGGAAGTCTCTTAATCTCGAGGACGAGATTCTTTTTAAGAGGGGTAGGTTTGTAACACCATAAAAGCCATCAATTAAAATAATAAATTTAGATATTATATTAATTAGGGTAATAAATTTTTATTTAAGTGTTTAATTTTTTATTTGCATCGTTTTCTTTGCATGCGCTTGATTTCTTATCGGATGTTTAATATCAATTCATTTTAAAAAGAGGTACTAGTAATTAAATAATAATTAAAAAATATAGTAATTATTAGTCTAAAAACAAGTATTCTATTTATAAATATTTTTGGTAATTTTTTATGAATTTTTGAGCTCTTTAAATAATCATTTCGGAATTAAAAAAAAACTAAACCTACACAGCCGACCCACTTAGGGGCCCATGCCCCAAACCCTACCGCGCGCGCGCTGCTGGCAAAAGCCAGGCAGCAGCCGCCGCCGCCTCCCTCTCTCCTCTCTTCTCTCTCTCCCACTCTCTCCTCTCACCGCTCCCTTCTCTCTCTCGCGCGAGCGCGCTCGCCTGCACGCGCGCTGACCCGCCCAGCCGCGCCGACTCGCTCCAACCGCGTGCGCCGCCCAGGCGAGGGCGCCGCCTCTGCCGCGCGTTCAACCGCGCCGAAGTTGCCGAGCCCTGCACAGCGAGTCCAAACGCCGCGAGCCCCGTCGTCCGTTTCTTGCGTTATGGAGATTTATTTCTTTTATTTCTCCCTCCTCTCCATTATTCTCCTGGAAACTGACGCAGTGGTGGTCATTGAAGACCACGTTATCCCTCTGGCAGACCCTTCTTCTTCCCTCCCTCTCTCTATAAAAGGCAGCAGAGCCTCCCCATTCTTCCCTACTCGAGTTTGTCTCTCTCTAGCACTCCTCGCTCATCGCTAGTGTCGTTGCCGTTCGTCGCCGGAGTTCACCGGAGCCACGCACTCGCCGTCCGTAGTCGAGCCTTGTCCTCCGTCCATCCGAAACCCGTCGATCCATCCCCGTCACACGCACGAACCCGAGGTTGATGACGACCCCAAATTTATTTTATGTATTTAATAAAATGCTTTTTGATTCGATTCATGAGTTGTATATTTTGTTTGTTGTAATATGAACACATGTGATTCCGATTTATGTATATGTGTGCGTTATGGAATTTGTTAGAGATATGCGATTAGTAGTGCACCGTGTTATTTCATGTTAATCGACGCGTTTATTTTGGGGTTTAGAGAAATATGACGTAGATTTAATAGTCACACGTTGGTGATAAAAATACTAGATAAGAATTATTAGTCAAATTTGGCCACAATAAACTTTAGAAACTATTTGGAGAATTATAGGTGCATTTTAAATGGATTTAGAAAAAAATGGTATAGATGTCATATGAATACTATAGGATTTTTAGATGATTTATCTAATTATTTCATTAGCATTTTCTTTTTTTAGAAAAGAGAAAGTATCACCGGTAGTGTGGAAAATAGATTTTTACTAGTTAAATAATCATGTTCACAAATTGAGCACTTAGATTTTTAGATTAAGCAAAATACTAGTTTATGTCAAAATACCCTCACTTGTGTTATAAAAAGTCCAATTACCAATTTATGTAGATTTTTAGAATGTTAATATTATTAAATGCATTTTTGCTATAATAACTAATTTGAGTTAGAAAAGGTATTAATTTATTTATTTATTAGTATTAAAAGACAATAAGTATTATTTATCTTCATTGTTGATGTTAAAATAAATTAATACTAGTTAAAACTATATTTATTTACACCCACTCATAAATTCACCATTAGGATTCACAATAATAGCCACAATTAAATTAATAAGTATTTACGCGATTAGTACGTAATTAAGATATGATTAGTGTGATATGTTAATGTGTGCTTAATGATGTATTGGTGTATGTTTATGAATGGTGCATGTTTATTTATTGGTGTATATTTTATTTTTGTATGTGCGCTATGCGACTCTATTAGAAGCGGATTGTGCAATAGGCGATCCGAACTCGTTCGAGGACGATCCGTAGGACTCGCTTGAGCAAGGCAAGTGGATTCACCCTCTGCATATTCTGTTTGTACCTATTCATTGCATATAATAATGTTTACCTTTGGAAATATATTGCATAATTTGATGGGATAACCTAATTAAGGATTTCCTAGATTTACTACCTGTATTCCTTGTTTTACCTGGGAAAATTGTTAAGATGTGCAAGATTTATGCTATCGCCCAACTTAATGATTCCTAATGTCACTCATTAATTGGTTTTAATGTTCCAAAATATTAATTGGCAATTATGACATTAACCCGATGGTTAAGATAACTTTATTACAAATTTAATTGGAACATGGAGTGACCACCCAGGATAACAGTGCAACCACGAGTGCTATCATGGCTCTGGCTTTGGTAATTAGCTCTATATGCTTAGTGCCTAGCAACCTTACCTGAAAGATGGGCAAGAGGGGGAGCGGTAGGTGCTGGCAGCCCACGTTAACATGGGGTCGTATTCTTGGCTAAGGTACTTCACCCAGGGGGCCACCACCATCGTCTTAGAAACCTTAGCGGGTTGCTTCGTATTAAGTGTATTTTGTGAAAACCTCATAATGGATCCCTAGCCATTCACCTCGGTAGTGTCTAAGGGTGAGCGACCTGGATCCCTAGCCATTCACCTCGGCAGTGTCTGAGTGTAAAACTGATATATCAGTCGTGCTCCCGGTTATGAGCAACCTGGACTCCTCACATGATAATTGAACTTAAAGATGGACATAAATTGAGATCCGATGATCTGCCAATAATTTGCTTAAGTGGTTTCACTTAAGTGTTTTTGCTAGACTCATATTCCTTTGTTTAAATGGGATATTTGGGATTCACACTTATTAGTAAGACAAGTGTTGTTAATAAAATATTGACCAACTAAAATGCTTACTGCTCAGACTTAGCCTCACCTTGTTATACCTGCATTAATTTTTCTCCCACTTGCTGAGCTCCGACCATAAGTGAGCTCACCCTTGCTAATATTTTGATCAGAGGGTGATGCTGGAGACTTTGATGGAGAATTTATCGACGAGGAATTCTAAGTCTAACGATGCGCCGGTCAACTTCCTGTGGAAGATTGCCCAGTTGTTTATTTCCGCTTTACTTTGATGTGATACTTGTTCAAGATACAGTATTTCAGATGATGTAATAAAGTATTATACTCTCTTTACGCCTTTATTGCATTGTCTTTTGATATATTACACTTGTGACGTCAACATATGTGTGGAAATGGATCCTGGCACACATATGGTATGCGCTCGGTTCTACCCCCTGGAACCGGGTGTGACACTGCCCAAGGTGGCGGGCAAGTCCGTCATCCTCACGGTGGTGGATCGCTTCTCCAAGTATGCCCACTTCATCGCCCTCGGCCACCCTACACCGTGTTTTCCGTAGCGCGAGCATTCTTTGACGGCATTGTACGACTACACGGGTTCCCGTTGTCTATTGTCAGTGACCGGACCCCGTCTTCATCGGGCACGTGTGGCGTGACCTCTTCAGGATGGCGGGGGTGACACTAAAGATGAGCACCGCCTTCCACCCACAGACAGATGGACATTCAGAGGTGGTCAACAAGATTATTCCGATGTATCTTCAGTGTGTCATCGGCGATCGACCGCGGGTGTGGGTGGATTGGCTGTCCTGGGCCGAGTATTGCTATAATACCTCCTACCACACAGCATTGTGTGCCACTCCTTTTGAGGTGGTCTATGGCAGACCCCCACTGCCCATGCTGCCTTACACACCATGGACGACACGTACTGAGGCCGCAGACGACATGCTACGCTCTAGAGATGAGATGCTGGCCGAGGTGCGCCAGCACCTTTTGCAGGCCTAGCAGCTCGCCAAGAAGTACTACGACGCTGGGCATCGAGAGGTCTAGTTCCAGGTGGGCGACTGGGTGTGTCTACGCCTGCTGCGTCGCACCTTTCAGTCCCTCCATCCGCGCATGAAGGGGAAGCTGGGACCTTGCTACGCCGGCCCTTTCCGTGTCTAGGAAAGGATTGGGTCGGTAGCCTACCGCCTGCAGTTGCCAGATGGTGCCCGCATCCATGATGTCTTCCACGTCAGCCTGCTGAAGCCGCACCGTGGGGATCCTCCTGCAACTCCAGGGACGCTTGACCTAGTGATGGATGGCTGGCTGCTTCCTGTGCCGGCCAAGGTGCCTCGCGCCCAACTTTGGCGGGGCGTGTGGCAGGTTCTCGTACAGTGGCGTGGACTTGCTGAAGATGACGTGACCTGGGAAAAGCTTGACGAGTTCCGTGCTGCTTACCCCGACTCACAGCTCGAGGACGAGCTGTTTGAGAAGGCGGGAAAAGATGTTATGTATGGCCAAGTCTATGTTAGACGCAACAGGGCCAAGGCTGGCTAGGGCGCGTGCCAGGTGGGGCCCAAGGCCTATAGATCAGCTCTATCTAGATAGCTAGTTTTTTCCTAATAAATACTTGTAAGACACCATGGGTTTGATCAAGCAGAATATCAATTTGTTCTGGCTTCCCTGAGGAGAATACATGTTTTTGTCTTCATGTTTCTAGGGAGGTATAAGCTACCATGTCTTGGACCCGAGACCGAGACTCATCCAGTTCAAGGAGCTCCCGTGCTCACCAGTGTAGGATCCCCTGGCCTGGCAGCCCCTGGCTTTCCCTCTCTGAATGATGGCACGTAGCAGATCAGGAAAGGAGCAAGAAGACGGACTAGAGGAGGCAGAGGGATGGAGAGGGATCGGGGCCTTCGACGGCACATATGGGAATGAGTACAAGATGGGAACGGGACTGTCGAGTGGTGGCGGATCGGAGCACATGTTGGCGGCGGAGAAGAAGCCTGAAATATTCGTGGAGGTTGAGAGGAGCGCAAATGGTATAGGGCCACGCTTCTCTGAGTCTTAAATATCCTACCCTTCAAGCTGGGCCCCAAAATGTTTAGACAAATTTTATTAAAATGGGGCTCCTGTTGGAGCTCTCCTTTTTTGTTTAGGCCCTATATTTTAATTTGTTTCGGTGTTTAGGGCTCCTATTGGAGTTGCTTTACAAAGCCATTTGTGATGCTGGTAATTCATTGCAATCACTTTGGGGCCAGTAGTCACTTGGGAGGGGTTACCAGAAGTAGAGAATAGAATATAATAGATTGAATGCTAAACTGGCAACGATAAGTACAGGAAGATTTTCAGTTGTTTCTGTATGTGATCTGCCATTTCCATTTAAGTGTTTGGAAGGATTTTCTCTTGTTGGGCATGAATCCTCATGTCCTCCAGCAAATGGTTTGTGCTGTCGTCATATTACATGACTTGAATTGTGAACTGGATTCATGTGAAGGTGGCAGCAGTGTTGTTAAGGCCATCTCTAGCAGTCTCCATATCCTACCTTCTATTCTTCTACATATTTCAAATTCCACTCTGTAAATAGAGCTGTCTGCAGTGCAAAACAGTGTTTTGCACGCTCATATACACACTTTGTTGGAGATAGCCTTGCATGCCTGGGCCCAAGTTACATATCACACACATATCAGTGAAAAATATATTTTTTGGTTGTACCTATTAATAGTGGTAGCTGTTGCGAAAGGGCCTCTAGCGTAATGGTTAAGGCTTTCGACTAGCACCTTCAGGTTCCGGATTCGATCCTCCTCTAGGGCGAATTTTGGGTTTGGTTAAAAAAATCCCCTCGTTGTGCCCCGGTGGATCGATATCCTGCGCGTCACCTTTTGGCTAGGCCGTTGCAGAGTGGACAGTTGATTGGCCTGTTAGTGATAGGGGACCAGAGTTCGGGGGTTTTATCGATCGGGACCATGTTTTGGTCTTTTCTTAATATAATACCGGGAGGACGGTCTTTCCCTCTCCGGCCGAGTTTTTCTAATAGTTGTAGCTTTGTTAGAGATAGACATAGGTTTTGGGAAAGATTTTCTATTTCATCAAGCCACTACATAAACCATACCAGAATTGGTTACATATAGAAGTAGCAAACTTCGAAACCAAGAAAGCTTTAGCATATTCTAAGTTTCTAACTACTAAAGTAGATGAGATAAGATAGATGATAAGGTGCTGACATATGCACCAACTGCTGCTTGACTAGAAGCTGAAATGTAAGCTAAGCACAAGACTTAGGGGGTGTTTTGTTCCGACCTTATAAACTTTAGTGACTAAAGTTTAGTCACTTTTAGACCCTAAAATACCAAACAATGTGATTAAAAATAGGTCTTTCTAATAGAATCTCTAGGGACTAAAGTTTAGTCACTAAAGTTTAGGAGGGTGACTAAATGAACCAAACACCCCCTTATTCTATCACAGTCAACTAGTAATTCCATTAGTTGAATTTCTGATCTGAAGTTACTTTCTCTACATGTTTAGTACATTTTTATGAGAATTTGGTTCCCAACTCTATGTACCAATTTTGTTGTTGGTTTAACTTAAACACCTTTACTCCGATGCAACAAAATTGAGGATGTTACGTATCCAGGTGAGTTCTCTACTAATTCAGCCTAGAACAATTATTACATGATATATGAAAGTCTCTGGGCCTTCAGAGTGGTGTTGTATGAAGAGTATATTTTTTTCTCGAACATGCAGAAGAGTTGTACATCATTATATTAAGCAGACGTAGCAAGGTTCAAAATAGACAAAAAAGACATTAAGGCCTTGTTTGGGACAGCTCCAGGTCCAGACAATTTGGTGGAGTTGGTAGAGCAGGTGATTAGGTGCTCCGAGAAATCGTGGAGCTGGAGTTGTAAGTCTTTATAAGACATTGAGACAAGTCATTTTGATTATTATTTAGATTAAAAATATTTTTAAAACTATTTAAATTGATATTATAAAATACAACTCCACACTAAAGCTGGAACCTAGAGCCATCCCAAACACCCCCTAAGTACAAGAGCAAAATGATATATAGGAAAGGCCGTTAGCACAGATTTTACTAGAGTTGCTCTCCCAGCTAGATGAATTAAGGCAGCTTTCTAGCTAGTTAAATGGTCAACAATCTTGTCAATATTGGGAATAAGCTCACTATTAGTATATTTTCTCACCGACAGAGGTAGCCCAGGTATTTGCAAGGAAAATCAATGACATTGCACGACATTGAATCTTGAATTAACATCAACTCCTGTTGCTGACATTGAATGGATGTCATAGAGCATTTAGAAAAATTGGTGACCAATCCTGAAGCCACCCCAAAAATCCTTAGAATTTTCTTTAGCATCCCTAATTCCTCCACATTAGGTGTCAGATACTGCACGACATCATTGGCATACAGCAAAATTTGTTGACCTCCTCCCCTTATCAACAGTTGCTGCAACAAGCCAAGCTCACCAGCTTTTGTAACCAGAGAATTAAGAACATCCATTACTAAGATGAACAACATGGAGGATAAAGGGCCTCCCCTGCCTAAACTCTTTCTGTTGAGCAATCAAATTACCTGGTTCTCCATTCAAAAGCACCCTGGTGGAAGAACTCAACATCTTGGAAAGAATATTACACCATGTTGAACCAAAACCTATGTGTTGGTCACTTGTTCTCAAATGCTGTGGATCAAGAATAAAGCAACACAATTGTTAATCGTTAAGGACATTTGTCCTTCGAAGCATTATCTCCCTAAGGATATAATGCTTATTGAGATGAAGGTCAAGAAGGATTTACCTTCAACATATTAATACGTAGATGAGGATACATAAGATTGAATATTATAATTATATCATAATAATTCATTTATTCATACATTCCATAAAAACATATATGAATATCAACAATATCAATATTACATTGATACCTTCGGCTTGCGAGAGAGTGAATACAATCCAGCGTGAACAATACGGGAGTACTGTTCATCTATTTATAGATACGGGACGCAGCCCGGGTAAAATTACATCCATGCCCTTGAACATTTGTTTATGAAAGGATCACGATGCCCAAGAGGGGGGGTGAATTGGGCTTTTCTAAAAATCAACACTAATTAAAACCTAAGCAAGAGATAAGCAAGAGCCCAACTTCACCCCAACAACTAGCACTAAGAATATAATACTAGAAATGCAACAAAGCTAAGATAATACTTCAAATACTTGCTAAACAAATACACAATGTAAAGTGCTTGAATTAGGTGCGGAATGTAAAGCAAAGTTTAGAAGACTCCTCCAATTTTTCCCGAGGTATCGAAGAGTCGGCACTCTCCACTAGTCCTCGTTGGAGCACCCGCGCAAGGGTATCGCTCCCCCTTGGTCCTCGCAAGAACCAAGTGCTCACTACGAGATGATCCTTTGCCACTCCGGCGCGGTGGATCCCTCGAGACCGCTTACAAACTTGAGTCGGGTCACCAACAAGATCTTCATGGTGATCACCGAGCTCCCAACGCCACCAAGCCGTCTAGGTGATGCCGATCACCAAGAGTAACAAGCCGTAGACTTTCGCTTGACCAAGAGAAGCCTAATGCAAGTGGTGTGTGCTCTAGGTGGCTCTCACTAGCGCTAATGAGGAACAAACGTGGATTATGATTCTCTAATCTCCTCACTAGGCTTTTGGTGCTTGCAAAGCTCTATAAATGTGCTGGAATAAATGTGGAGTGCAAGTCATTGAATATGGTGGGTGGAGGGGGTATAAAGAGCCCTCACCCACCAACTAGCCGTTACAGGCATTTCACTGCGCGATGGCGCACCGGACAGTCCGGTGCGCCACCGGTGCGCCAACGGTCGTTTCCAACGGCTAGTTCTGACAGGTAGCCGTTGGACTCATGGCGCACCGGACAGTGAACAGTCCACTGTCCGGTGCACACCGGACAGTCCGGTGCGGTGTCTGGTGTGCCACTAAAATTCAACTCTGAAAGCTGCGCTCTCGGGTTTCTGCGGAGGGGA
Organism: Zea luxurians; assembly: GCA_029449295.1. Classification (NCBI taxonomy): domain Eukaryota; kingdom Viridiplantae; phylum Streptophyta; class Magnoliopsida; order Poales; family Poaceae; genus Zea; species Zea luxurians. Next base: position 45,026,788 of record JAOPSE010000022.1, on the reverse strand, counting down.
AGGCCTCTGCCGCGGACCAGCCTGGCCCCACCTGGCAGAGGGTGCACCGGACAGTCCGGTGCACACCGGACAGTCCGGTGCCCCAACGCCAGAAACACTAACTTTTGTTTTTCAGCTGATTTTCAAATCGGTTTTCGTTCTAACTTGAGTGTGAGTTCTAGAGTGACACCTAGCACTGTGTATGAGTGTGATTGTGCACCAACACTACACTAGAACTCTCTTGGTCAAACTACTCATCGACAACCCCTCTTTATAGTACGGCTAAAAGAGAATAAAAGACCTAACTAAAATGCGAGTGTCCACATCTCCTTGACACTCGGACTCCGTAGACCTTCACCTTTTGTTTCGTCGTTTTAGCCGTCGCTTCGAGTTCTTATCTCCGGGATTGTTTTCACGGTTGTAGTACTTCTACCTGTCATGTGACCTAACTTACCATTTGTCTCTGCAAAACACACGTTAGTCACATATAATATTACGTTGTCATTAATCACTAAAACCAACCAGGGGCCTAGATGCTTTCAATCTCCCCCTTTTTGGTGATTGATGACAACCCTACAAGTTTTGTGAGAGTAGTTTGTTTTGAAGTTTCTGTCAATAGAAAGAATGGTTAGTTATACTCAGTAATCTTTGACAGAAAGAACGTGTACCATAATAATAAGAGTGAGCGCATACACATCATAAGATTCTTGTTCATATAAAAGTGAAGTTAAATCAATGAAACAAGAACTAGAAGACTGGTGATAAAATATAAGGTGAAAACATAATACACACAGTCAATCAAGCAACGAGAGTATATGACGAGTTTGTGAGCCAAAAACATCAAGCTAGTACAGAGAGTAGCAAGCACATATATTACATCAACATGACTCTCTACTAACTCTCTAACTCCCCCTAACTCTCACAACTCATATCTCTCCCCCTTTGGCGTCAAACACCAAAAGGGTCCTGAACCTAAACATCTGAAGCAGGAGGAGGCGGCGAGGGCGCATCCAGTCGCGGTCGAGGCAGCAGAGCGAACGCTGGCGGAGGGTCAGAGTCAGTCTCGGATCTAGGATCTGTGGTAGAAGCTGGAGCTGGTACTGACTCGGACTGAGGCCGCGCTGCAGGAGCTACCGGAACAGAAGTGGAGACAGATACTGCCACAGCGGTAGTGGTAACAGCAGATACTGGTGGCACTGGCGGCTGCGGGCAGACAGAGTTGAGAGCCGGAGAGGTGAACGCCAAAGTGACCGGCCGGAGCGGAGAGGTACCAACAGGGGGTCCTGACAAAATCGATGGCACCACAGGAGCGTGAAGCGGAGGAGGTGGAGCAGACAGAACCGGAGGAACTGAGACACCAGACTGCTGAAGCATGAGAGCCATGAATGCCCTACTCTCAGCCCGATCCTGAAGAAGCTGCTGCTGAAACGCATCCTGCCTGTCCTGCATGTTCTGAAACATCGAGAGCATCCTCTCGGATAACCGGGCCTGCTCGGCTGCCAGGTGAGCCTGCCCGGCTGCCAGGTGAGCCTGCTGCTGAGTGAGAGTCTAGAGAATCGAAGTAAGAGCAGGGTCCATAGCCTGAGGAGTAGCAGGGGCAGCACTAGAACTCCCAGCCTCATGATCATGTGAGCGTGGAGGCATAGGAGGCGGAGGCGGAGGAGGAACCCCAAAATCATCATCATCATCATCATCATCATCATTATCAGCTGCTGTACCCTGAGTGTCAAACTGTCGAAGAGCTGCATCCTCGGCCTGAGAGTCAAAAACATTAGCAGAAGCTGGCACAGGAATCTCAGGCGCAGGACGGTAGGATCCAAAAACGAGGCGTGAAGCCTCAAGGGTGCTCTGAAATCGAGGGGGCTGAATCAGCTGCGCAAAGATGTGGCATAAGTAGTGAGCATAGGGCAACTGCCGACGAGCACGAATCCCATCCAAAACGGTGTCCTCGATCTCACAAATCAGGAAGTCCACAACGTCAAACTCAGAGTGGGAGACCAGGGCACCAAGGAGCCAAAGCTGAATATGAGTGGTAGCCTCCCTATATCCCATCCTCGGCAGAAGAGTCCGTCTGATAAGCTCATATAAGTACTTTGCTGCAGTAGTAAAGTCTGCCGGAGAACGTCGCGACCCATCTGTGAAGGGCGGGCGGAACAGAGCCGCGATGTGAGCTGTACCCGGAGCCACACCGCCGTGAGGGCGACGAGGAGGGTCAGAAGTGCCATAGCAAAGGCTGTGAAGACGAGTCGTCGACTCGGGAAATCCAAAAAGCTGGCGGATCTGACTGGCAGTAATAGTGACATCCTCGCGCTCAAAGCGAAACCTCATCCAGTGATGATCCGGGTCAATCCAAACAGAGGCGTAGAAGACTCGTACCCACTCCTCAACATACCTGCCGCTGGTAGTCAAAAGGGTCTGAAGGCCAGGCAGATAGGTGAGGTGCGCCTCAGAGTCAGCACCGGCTGCAAGCAGAAAGGCTGGAAGATCCAAAAGCCGGTGCACTCGCAGAGCTATCTGAGCAGACATCTGAGCTCTGAAAAACGACTCCTAAGTACGTGTGCTGAAAAGATCACCTGCTGCAGGGTCTCTCTGAGCTGGTAGCCAAGACTCCACGGGTACGTATCTGAACCTACGTACCCGTGCCGCTGTAGCAACGCTGAAGGTCAAACAGTCGAGGATCCGCAGCAAGTGGTTGTACCTCAGTCTCATCGCGCTCCCGGAATCGAGGTGGAGGGACAGGAGGAGCTGAAGCGGGAGCGGGAGGAGGAGGAGCAGTGGAAGCTGGCGTGGTGGAGGTAGTGGGTGTGGCTGTGGTGGTGGATGGCGCAACAGGAGTGACGGGAGCAGGCAGAGTGGGTGGCGGAGTGGAAGCAGAGGTGGTGTGAGTGGAGGAGCGCCGGGAGGCGAGACGACGAACACGATATGCGATCTGATCTGACGGAGTCTGCGACTGATCTCCAAGCTCGGCCTGCGCAGCGGCTGCTGCAGCTGCTGCCGCTGCACGGGCTGCTCTGTCCGTACGCCGCTTCTTGCGGCCTTCCTGCTGCTCCAAATAAACAGTCTTGCCCTTGACCTGCCTGAAAGGGCGACGAGGATCCTCATCATCGCCTCCCCCTGGCGCCGACACATTCTTCGTGCGTGGCATCCTGAACTAATGTCTGCAAATGAGATAGAGAGACTAAGCACAGAGCAAAAATCACCGATAGATTGAGCAAGGAATGAGATGACTACCTGGAAAGCTCACACGAGAGGTGACGATCCAGGCAGGACGGGAGACGGCACACGGTCACACAAGGTCACTGAAATGACAGAAGAGGTGAGCACGTATTAGTCACATAGTCATAAGCATATGAAATGTGAATAAATACATACACAGAGAGATATGGCACAGAAAACACGAGACGAGACGATCGAGAAGTCAAACGACGTGAAAACGACGTTCGAAGGATAAATAGTGTCATAGGATGTTTGGAATTCGAATTGAGGCACAAAATGATATGGAATTGAGCCGATACTTCACGAATAGGTTTATATAGGTGAAAATGAGTGAAGTGTGTGCTTGGTTTGAATTTAGGCGAAGAAAAAGGGATTAGGGCACTCGGCTCGGAAACGATCGCTCGAAATGGGGAATTGAGTGAAATTTAAGCCTGGAATCTCAGATTGGCGTGAAATTTGGCAAGTAGGTTACTGGAAGTGTTGTGAAGGTGCCTGAAAAATTTGGGTTCAATTGGAGCATTTTTTGCTGGTTTGGACATTTCACCGAGCATGTGGCGTGCGGGGAGCTAGGGTTTTGGTGAAACGGCCATTTGAGGTGGGAATACCCTCCCGAAGGAGCTAAAAGCTTACAGGGATACACAATAGTGACACTTGAACTCATTCCACCAATTGGATTCACAAGATTTGACAAGAAATTGAGAGATGGATGAAATGAGTGCCACACTCCTTTCAAAAACGAAGTGGGAAGGAGAGGGGAAAGGACTGCTCACCGAGGGAGAAGAAGAGGGAGACGGGGTCGCCGGAGCCCAGTCGGGAACGGTGGCCGCCGGTGGCTGGAGATCGCCGGCGGGGGAGGGGAAATCGCCAGTAACCAGAGAGCAGAGAGAGCGGGCAGAAGATGAGCGCCTCTGGCTCGGCTGCGGGCTGGAGGCCTTTTTTTAAAACGCGAGATGGGCGCACCGGACAGTCTACAGCGCCTGTCCGGTGCACACCGGACAGCGCACAGTAAAACTGATTTATAGCGCGCGGCTGCCGGTGCACCAGACATTGCACAGTGCAGTGTCCGGTGCACACCGGACTGTCCGGTGAGCCCAGATAGAGGAGAGTTTGGAAAATTTTGAATTTCTATCTAACTCCCAACCAAACCAAATCCCAACTTATAATCACACAAAATAACACTTGTTGGGACAGGTATTGGCACCCTCATATACTTTTCAAAATATTTCGCCATAGGCTAGATAATTTTTAGAGAAAATAGGCAAATGGTGAAATTTGCATTTTGGTTTACACTAAGGGGTTTTTATAAGTGATTTGAGTTTTGAATACTCCCCCTAAGTGCAGTACCTCATGCATATTTCAAGAACCAATAATTGCATAAAAAGTAAGAATTTATGTGCTAAAAGCTTAAAGACTAAGACTTGTCAAGTTTGACCCGAGTTAAGCTTTTTCACTCGCTTTGTTGGCGGTTATCTTAACTAGGTTAGACAAGCCCTAGATGCAATACAAGGAATTTAAACATGCAATGCAGGCTTGACAACACCATTTGATATTTTACACAAAATTTCTGAGATCAAGAATATTTAGTTCATTCCTCAACATGCAAAAGCGGGTCTTATCAAGTGGCTTAGTGAAAATATCCGCTAATTGATCTTCCGACCTCACTCCTTCTAAAATGATATCTCCTTTAGCAACATGATCTCTAAGGAAGTGATGACGGATATCAATATGCTTGGTGCGAGAGTGTTGAACAGGATTATTAGCAATTTTAACAGCACTCTCATTTTCACACAACAAAGGTACCTTTTCTAGAACTACGCCATAGTCTAGAGGGTTTGTTTCATATATAAAATCTGTGTGCAACAAGCACCCGCGGCAATGTATTCCGCTTCGGCAGTTGACAAGGCAACACTGTTTTGCTTTTTGGATGTCCATGAAACTAGTGATCTGCCAAGCAGATGGCATCCCCCAGAAGTACTTTTCCTATCAATTTTGCAACCGGCATAATCCGAATCAGAATAGCCAATTAAATCAAAAGTAGCTCCTTTGGGATACCACAGACCAACGCTTGTGGTGTGCCTGAGATACCTAAGAATTCTCTTAACAGCGCGAAGATGAGCTTTCTTAGGATTAGATTGAAATCTAGCACACATGCAGACACTAAACATAATATCGGGCCTAGATGCGGTAAGGTATAATAAACTACCAATCATAGAACGGTAGAGAGTTTGATTAACCGGGTTACCTCCCTCATCTAAGTCGAGATGTCCATTTGTAGGCATGGGGGTCTTGATTGGTTTGCACTTCTCCATGTTGAACCTTTTCAACAAGTCTTTGGTATACTTCTCTTGTGAGAGAAAGTTACCATCTTTCATTTGCTTGACTTGAAAGCCGAGGAAGTACGTTAGCTCACCAATCATTGACATCTCAAACTCCTTCGACATCAACTCACCAAATTCCTTGCAATGATAGTCATTTGTCGAGCCAAAGATTATATCATCAACATATACTTGACAAATGAAAATATCACCGTTATGTTTCTTTGTGAAGAGAGTTGTGTCGACGGTCCCGATCTTGAAGCCCTTTTTGATGAGGAAGTCGCGAAGGCGCTCATACCAAGCCCTTGGAGCCTGCTTTAGCCCATATAGCGCCTTGGACAACCTGTAGGCATGGTTAGGATATCTAGGGTCTTCAAATCCAGGCGGTTGCTCAACATATACAAGTTCATTTATGAAGCCATTTAAAAATGCACTTTTTACATCCATTTGATAAAGTTTTATATCATAGCATGATGCATATGCAAGTAGGATACGGATGGCTTCCAGTCGAGCAACCGATGCAAAGGTCTCTCCAAAATCTAAGCCTTCAACTTGAGAGAATCCCTTCGCGACAAGTCTTGCCTTGTTTCTTACAATTACACCTTGATCATCTTGTTTGTTTCTGAACACCCACTTTGTTCCAATGATTCTTGCATCTTGTGGAGGCTTCTCCAGGGTCCAAACTTCGTTACGGGTGAAGTTGTTAAGTTCTTCATGCATGGCATTCACCCAGTCCGGGTCCTGTAGCGCCTCATCTATACAAGTAGGCTCAACACAAGAAACAAAAGAGTGATGTTCAATAAAAGAAGCATGTCTATGTGATCGAGTAATAACCCCTTGTGAAGGACTCCCGATGATTTGGTTTTGAGGATGAGCTTGAAGTAGTGATGAGTTTCTCCTGTTAACCACTTGGGAAGAAGATCCTGGAGCATCAACATCTTCGGCTTGTACCCTTGCTTGTTCATGAGAGACAAATGTATCTTCATTTGCATGCCTCTCATCTTTTTCATCATCTTGTGGTACATTTGATGAAGAAGGCCTGTCAATGATTTGCACTTCTTCTTCATCTTCTTTTGGTTTGATAGCTCCAATAGGCATGTTCTTCATTGCTTCCCTTAGTGGCTCATCACCTACATCATCAAGATTTTCAAGTGCTCCTTGGGAGCCATTAGTCTCATCAAATTCCACATCATATGTTTCTTCTACCATACCAGTGGCATGGTTGAATACTCGATATGCTTTGGACTTTAATGAATAACCCAAAAGAAAACCAATATCACAACGTCTTTGAAACTTCCCTAGGTGATGGCGTTTCTTGTAGATGTAGCATTTGCACCCAAACACCCGGAAGAAGGAGACGTCTGGCTTTTTCCCATTTAGCAGTTCATAAGGAGTCTTCTCAAGTAGCCGGTGAGGAAATAGCCTGTTTGATGCATAACAAGCAGTGTTGACAGCTTCGGCCCAAAACCTCTCCGGTGTGTTATACTCATCAATCATTGTTCTTGCAAGAGTGATCAAGGTCCTGTTTTTCCTTTCAACAACTCCATTTTGTTGAGGTGTGTATGTGGCAGATACTTCATGCTTGATCCCAATTTCATCACAGTACTCATGAATGTTGGTGTTGTCAAATTCTTTGCCATTGTCACTTCTAATTTTCTTAATCTTGCAATCAAATTCATTTTGTGATTTCTTGGCAAACTTCTTGAATATAGATGCAACTTCAGATTTGTCATGGAGAAAGAACACCCAAGTGTATCTTGAGAAGTCATCAACAATCACTAGACAGTAGAGGTTGCCACCGGCACTGACATAATTTGTAGGTCCAAACAAATCCATATGAAGTAGTTCCAATGGCCTTGATGTTGACATGAAAGCTTTAGTGGGATGTGTATTAGCAACTTGCTTTCCAGCTTGACATGCACTGCATGGCTTGTCTTTTTCAAACACCACATCCTTTAATCCTCTAACCATATCTTTCTTTAATACCTTCTTGAGTGTGCTCATCCCAACATGTGCAAGCCTCCTATGCCAAAGCCATCCAAGAGAAGCTTTGGTGAAGAGGCAAGTTCTTAAGTCTGCATCTTCTGAAGTGAAATCCACTAAGTAGAGGTTGTTGTATCTAAATCCCTTGAATACCATTGATTCATCATCCATCTTTGTTACAATAACCTCTGTTGGAGTGAATAAACATTGAAGTCCAAGATCACAGAGTTGACCCACTGATAATAAATTGAAGCTCAAAGGTGCAACTAAGAGAACATTTGATATTGATAAATCATTTGAGATTGCCACCTTGCCAAGTCCTTGCACTTTTCCTTTTGAATTGTCTCCAAATGTGATTTTATCTTGTCCATCAACATTTTCATCTAGTGAGGTGAACATCCGTGGGTTGCCTGTCATATGTTGTGTGCATCCACTGTCAATAACCCAATGGCTCCCACCGGTCTTGTAGTTCACCTACATTCATAGACAATTCAAGCTTGAGTTTTGAGGGCCCTATATTGCATAGGACCAGTGACTCTCTCAATTAAGGACTTTGCCACCCAGATTTGTCTAGGTCTATTCTTGTTTGGTGGACCTAGGAATGTAACTTTAACCTTTCCATTTGCAACCTTTCTTAGAACATAGTGAGCATTGAAAGCAAATGGTCTTGAGTGCTTAGGCAAGGGAGTTGGTGGTTTGGCTTTGCAGTTGTGGGCAAAGTGACCTTCATTTCCACACTCAAAGCATTTGATAGGCTTGTGAGTCTGCTTTGGCTTGTATTGAGTGGTAGCTTTCTTTTGCACAAAAGCATTGTATCCAATACCACTCTTGTTATTTTTCATAACAGTGTTCATAAGCAGCTCATTTTGGAGGTATTGACCCTTGTTGAACTTTTGCACACTTGTTGCAAGATGTTCATTTTCACTTTTTAGTTTCTTGACCTCATTCTTAAGCCTTTGATTATCCACTACCAACTCATTGTTGAAATCATTGTTCTCAATAACAACTTTTTCTCTAGTAGTTGCATCAGTCAAGTAATTCTTCAATTTTTGGTTGTCTAAAGTCAGGACTTCAACTTTTTCAGTCAATTCAGCATGTAGACTAGTTTGCTCTTCTTGAATCAAATCATCACATGAGGTTGCTACATCAAGCTTAACAATAGGGTTAATAGCCTCATGTGTTTTGCAAGATAAAAGTTCATTTTCAACAAGAAAGTTGTCATGATCAAATTTAATTTGAGTATAGTCTTCCTCGATCTTTACTAGTCTATTTTGCAACTCCCTATTAGCTTTATTTAATTTGTCATATTTTTCCTTAGCATCTTTTAGGGAGTTTGTGAGCTCATTTACAGTTGATGACATAGTTTTATTTTCTTCCTTTATTTCATCACTAGCCTTTATAACTATGTCATACTTGGCATTTAAAGATTCATTTTCATTTTTCAGCCTATCACATTTAGCTTTTGACTTTCTAATGATTTGAGTATATTCTTTAAGTAAGTCAGCTAACTCATCATATGAAGGTGAAGCAAATTCCTCATCACTATCACTATCACTATCATCAGCAATATCATTTTGTACCTTCCGTTCACCCCTGGCCATGAGGCATAGGTGAGAAGTGGATGATGGCGATGGTGGTGGTGAAGAGAAGTCCCCGGCGATGGCGGCAATTTTTTCATCATTCTCTTCTTCACTTGAAGAAGACCCACTTGATGATTCGATGTCGGTGAGCCAGTCGCCAACAATATATGCCTTTCCATTCTTCTTCTTGTGGAACCTCTTTTGCTTCCCATCCTTTCTCTTGAAAAATTTCTTTTCCTTCTTTTCATCATCGCTGTCATCTTCTTTCTTGCCCTTGAACTTGTTCTTCTTGGGCTTGTTGCATTGATGAGCAAGATGACCAAGCTCACCACAGTTGTAGCAGTCCATCTCAGAAATGGGCTTTCTTTTGTTGGAAAAGAACTTCTTCTTCCTTGAATCAAATTTGATGCCTTCTCTATTTAGCTTTTTCAACATCTTGGTGGTCTTCCTTACCATCAAGGCAATGTTTGCATCAAGGTCATCATCACTTGAAGATTCTTCCTCAACTTGTATTTTTGCTTTTCCTTTTCTTTCATGATTTGCTTTGAGAGCCAAATCCTTTTTTTTGGAAGATGATTCTTCTTTGTCGTTGATGTGCATGTACATTTCATGGGCATTGATCTTTCCCAAAATTTGTGTAGGTGTGGTAACTGAAAGATCCATTTGATGTAGCACAGTGACAATGTGTCCATATTTGTCTATTGGGAGGACACTGAGAATCTTCCTCACAACATCCGGTTGTGAGATTTGAGTAAGCCCCAATCCATTGACTTCCTCTACAAGAATATTAAGTCGTGAGTACATAGCATTTGCATTTTCATTAGTAAGCATTTCAAAAGAATTTAACTTTCGCATGGCTATGTGATATCTTTCCTCACGTTCACTTCTAGTTCCTTCGTGTAGAGCACAAATGTCCATCCACAGATCATGAGCATTTTTATGATTTCTTACTCTATTGAACACATCTTTGCAAAGGCCTCTAAAAAGGGTGTTTTTGGCCTTAGCATTCCATTTCTCATAATTGAACTCATCACCTACAAGATTTGTGGGATCTCTAGGTTCGGGGAACCCTTGTGTGGCGGCTTTATAGACACCAATGTCTATAGCCTCTAAGTATGCTTCCATACGAATTTTCCAATAAGGAAAATCGTCACCATCAAAAACGGGAGGAGGTCCATCCCCACCGGACATCGTAACTCTAGCGGTTAAGCTAATCTATGAGCAACAAGGCTCTGATACCAATTGAAAGGATCACGATGCCCAAGAGGGGGGGTGAATTGGGCTTTTCTAAAAATCAACACTAATTAAAACCTAAGCAAGAGATAAGCAAGAGCCCAACTTCACCCCAACAACTAGCACTAAGAATATAATACTAGAAATGCAACAAAGATAAGATAATACTTCAAATACTTGCTAAACAAATACACAATGTAAAGTGCTTGAATTAGGTGCGGAATGTAAAGCAAAGTTTAGAAGACTCCTCCAATTTTTCCTGAGGTATCGAAGAGTCGGCACTCTCCACTAGTCCTCGTTGGAGCACCCGCGCAAGGGTATCGCTCCCCCTTGGTCCTCGCAAGAACCAAGTGCTCACTACGAGATGATCCTTTGCCACTCCGGCGCGGTGGATCCCTCGAGACCGCTTACAAACTTGAGTCGGGTCACCAACAAGATCTTCATGGTGATCACCGAGCTCCCAACGCCACCAAGCCGTCTAGGTGATGCCGATCACCAAGAGTAACAAGCCGTAGACTTTCGCTTGACCAAGAGAAGCCTAATGCAAGTGGTGTGTGCTCTAGGTGGCTCTCACTAGCGCTAATGAGGAACAAACGTGGATTATGATTCTCTAATCTCCTCACTAGGCTTTTGGTGCTTGCAAAGCTCTATAAATGTGCTGGAATAAATGTGGAGTGCAAGTCATTGAATATGGTGGGTGGAGGGGGTATAAAGAGCCCTCACCCACCAACTAGCCGTTACAGGCATTTCACTGCGCGATGGCGCACCGGACAGTCCGGTGCGCCACCGGTGCGCCTACGGTGCGCCACCGGTGCGCCAACGGTCGTTTCCAACGGCTAGTTCTGACAGGTAGCCGTTGGACTCATGGCGCACCGGACAGTGAACAGTCCACTGTCCGGTGCACACCGGACAGTCCGGTGCGGTGTCCGGTGTGCCACTAAAATTCAACTCTGAAAGCTGCGCTCTCGGGTTTCTGCGGAGGGGAAGGCCTCTGCCGCGGACCAGCCTGGCCCCACCTGGCAGAGGGTGCACCGGACAGTCCGGTGCACACCGGACAGTCCGGTGCCCCAACGCCAGAAACACTAACTTTTGTTTTTCAGCTGATTTTCAAATCGGTTTTCGTTCTAACTTGAGTGTGAGTTCTAGAGTGACACCTAGCACTGTGTATGAGTGTGATTGTGCACCAACACTACACTAGAACTCTCTTGGTCAAACTACTCATCGACAACCCCTCTTTATAGTACGGCTAAAAGAGAATAAAAGACCTAACTAAAATGCGAGTGTCCACATCTCCTTGACACTCGGACTCCGTAGACCTTCACCTTTTGTTTCGTCGTTTTAGCCGTCGCTTCGAGTTCTTATCTCCGGGATTGTTTTCACGGTTGTAGTACTTCTACCTGTCATGCGACCTAACTTACCATTTGTCTCTGCAAAACACACGTTAGTCACATATAATATTACGTTGTCATTAATCACTAAAACCAACCAGGGGCCTAGATGCTTTCAGTTTACAAGCAACTTAAACTAAGAATGTCTAACTAGTCCTTTTTCCTTCTTTGCTTGGTATAGGCTGAAGATATTGAGCTTCGGCATTCCGCATTGTTGCTTTTATGCAGAGTCTTCGTCTTGAGGACCTTCAACAGAGAAGAAGGCCCCCAACAGTAACCCCTTCGTGGTGGTAGATCGTTTTTTCATAACGAGCTCGATCCGCGATAAACACAAAGGCTTCAGAATGCTGAAGGTCCGAAAACACCTTCCTTGAGCTTGTTATCAAAAATTGATTAAAATATTCCGAGTGTCGAGCGATCCACTGTGGTCCACTGCTCAGCCAGTGTAGGCGGTCTGGCGGTTCGCCTTCTTCCTCTGCAGCACTATATAAGCAGATAGGTTGGTGAGGAGTTACCACAGCATTCATTGCCATTGCACTGTTGTGCTGTTAAAAATTTTAACCAAAGTTGAAGCTTTCCAGATTGCTCTGTCCAGACACACTCTTTGTCTTTCGAAGTCAGCTTCATCTTAAGGAACCGTGATACTTGAGATGGTCCGAGTAAGATCCACTGCTAGGGTGTCATGTGAGGGAGATGATGCTGAAATGACAGAGACAGCGCCAATATCAGAAATGATGAGGCGGTCGAGTTTAGTTGTGGCGGAAGAAACTGTTGCCGAAGGTGACACTGCCGAAGCTGAGCAGACTGTAGCTGAGGACGGGAGTGATGATAAGTTTGAAGAAGACAATAGTATTTTGAGCCCGTCGAAACCGAGCCATATTGAATTTGGAAAATCTACTGTGTCAGCGGAAGACTTGGTTATGATGAAGAAACTGAGAGTAAACTTATTCGTTTTGCTGGCGAGGAAATGGTTCCGGAGCCGAAGGAGGATGAAGTTGTTGTTTTTAAAAGTTTCTTCAGGGCAGGGCTTTGATTCCCTTTATATGATATAATAGGAGAGGTTTGAAGAAGTTTGAGATATACCTTCATCAACTGACTCCAAATGCCATTGTCAGGCTGAGTGTTTATATATGGGCTCTCCGAAGCTAGGGCATGAGTGCCAATGCCGAAGGTTTCTGCCTAGTGCACGAGTTGCACTATCAGACGAAGGCCAGGGTAGATGGCTTTCACAAAAACTTTGGATGCTATAATTTTGTGTACCGAAAGGACACCAGGGCCCCGGTAATCGGCTATCGCACCAAGTGGCCGACGGGTGGACAAATGAGTGGTTCTACATAAAAGCTGACGAGAAGAAGAGGGAAAAGTTGATGACTATGGTTGAGTCCCATGAGATTGAGCTTCGGGATGACAAGGCCATTATGCCATATGCAACTCGGCTCCCCGTGCTAGCTGACCGAGGTCGAATTTAGAGTGGTGGCTGCTGAAATTAGCACCAGAGATTTAGTACAGGAATACTTAGCGAATAAGACCTTTCCGACCACCAGCGGCTAGGGGATGCCAAGAAGGAAGGGGAAAGAAATGCGAGCTTGTTCGACTCCCTTACCGTTTCAAATTTGAGAAACAATTCAAGAAACCATGCGCTGAATGGCTAGAAATGATCGAAACTATGTGCAATGAGATTCTCGGTAATTACACAAAGAAAGAGGATCAACTGATGACTGCTGCCTTTGGCACACGATCGAAACGAAGGCTAAATTTGGTAATGGATACACTGAACTTCGAGTATCCAGACTATGAAAGACTTGACGAGGGGGCCAAGGGCGAAAAGAAAAAGAGTTGTCAACGTTCTAAGCAGGTAAGCTGTCCGGTCTGTGAAGGCGGACGAAGAGGCTTTGAAGAAAGCAGTGCCCAGAACCGAAGGCACCAGCTCCTAAGAGAAGGAAACTTGAGATATCTTCTGCCGATCCGAAGGTAGATGAAGTGCCGGAGAAAACCTTAAGCCCTTCATCGCCTTCTGCTGCCGAGGTGTCAGAAATTTTGAAGGTAATGACCGAATCCCCACCATTCAAGCTGATAAGTCCTCTGGTATCGGAACTGACCAACCTTTTACAGAAGAAGAAAATGCCCTCGGCCACAGAGGAGAAGGTTGGAGGGCAAAAGAAGCGGCAGATTGTGAATGTAATACAGGCGATTGAGCAAACGCCGCCTTCAACTTCAGTGATGAAAGCAGCGATTCCTACCAATACTGAAGATGTTGGCGGAGCCAAAGCTTAAGAACTCGCAGCCACAATGTCAGAAATTGACAAACTTATATTAGATGTGGTTGTGAAGAAGACAGATGTGGTTGCGGAGAAAAGCATGGCTGCAGTGCCTCATAAAGGGAAGAAAATTGATGATGCTTCTTCGGAAGAGAAAGATTTTGATCTTCAGCACCTGAGTGGCCAGGAACTTTCTGAGGAAGATAAGTTAGAATTGAAAGAATTCGCTATGTCTTGTGGTTACCAACCGGGGTCCATGTTCTTCGTTGGGGTCGATGAAGAAATCTTGGGATGCATTCGCGACCGCGGCGGGGCGAAGATTGTAGGCACCCTATCCAAGAGTGTTGGATTCCCAAAGTTGGAGACTGACATTAGTTGCAACAGGCAGCAACATATTCTCGGTAGCTTGTTTTATTCCAATTTCAACGTGAGGTTTTTCTCTAAACTTTTTAATATTACCTTCATAGCGGTTTGAGTGTTCTAATTTTAACTTGTTTTGTAGAGTATGTTATTAAGCAAAGCCTTGAAAATACAGCAGGATACCGAAGATAGAAGAAATGAAGTTATTATTGAAGGCTTGGAAGATAAAGTTAAGAAACTTGAAGATTCTTTAAAAGAAAAAGACAGCCTGCTGCAATCAGCCGAAGGCTCCCTCGCGGAAGCACGGTTTCAGAATGATAAGTTGAGCGAAGAGCTAGACGAAGCTCGAGCAACCTTGAACGAAAGATTAGAGCGCTTCGACCATAAAACGAAGGAACTGAAAGTAAAGGTCGAAGCTGAAGCTGAAAAGAATGTGAAGCTATGTGAAATGTTAAGAACCTTCGGGACAAATGCTCTGGCTTTGCCACCCGATGCATTAATCGATTGAAGGAGATATTTAACTCAGTTAGAGCCACTTCTGAAGAAACCACCCCTTCTACCGAAGACATCCCCGGGGCCTTCGATCATATCAAGAATGAAGTTGAGGCCCTTGATGAAGTTATAACTGGGCACGGAGATTTCTATGCCCTGGTGGCTTCACGCGGCACAGCTGCAACATTCATGAAGGCCGGGTGCAATCACGCGAGAGCTGTCAACAAGCCGAACTTTAATCTTTCATCATCGGATTTTGTTGACGTTTCGACGAGGCCTGAAATATAGGAAATAGGTTTATTACCCAAATCTGGGCAAAGGGCGGACGCAAATTGGCCAGGGATGAAGCATGAAAGCTACTTAACTCAGTATGAAACTTTTACCTTTGTCCTTTTACCTTGATTTTTCCTTATAAAAATTTCGATTACCTTATACCTTGTCTTCCTGCAGAATGATGGCACTGAAGGTCGCTAAGCCGAAGCTTGCTTCGAAATACCCTGAAATCTCCTTTTGTATTTATCTGTAGGACTTAGAACTCTTTGTATCATATGGCAAAAAATTGTAATTGATAGTTGGGCAAATTATTGTAAATATTTGTTACTACCTTGCAATTGTAACACCCTAAAGTTCAATTTTGTGAAGACAAGAAAATTTTTCAAAGATTTTAAATCAAAACTCATTTCCTTAAAAATAATCATGATTTGGAAGTTCTACTCCCAAAATAAATATGTTAAAAAAATATATTATTAATTAAAGATCCTTAGATAAACTAAAATGCCTTTGGATTAGGATATATAAAAGAATTAGGATTGAACTATTCCTTAACATATATAATCTACAAAATAAAATTTTATTTCCTAGAATTAATAAGGTGTGCACTATTCTCTATTATATGATTGGAAGCTTGTCTAAAGGAACTAAAATAAAATAAATATATAAAATTTGTTTTTGCACATCATGATGAACTTGTATGGTATATCTGAATTAAAATTTGAACTTCAAACTTGGGTTGATTAGAAAAAT
The DNA here is from genome assembly GCA_029449295.1 of Zea luxurians. Taxonomy (NCBI): domain Eukaryota; kingdom Viridiplantae; phylum Streptophyta; class Magnoliopsida; order Poales; family Poaceae; genus Zea; species Zea luxurians. The sequence continues at coordinate 45,010,961 of JAOPSE010000022.1, read as the reverse complement.
AAATAGAAAATAGGAAATAGAAATGGAAATAAAAAAAAAAAGAAAAATCTGCGCATGGGCTGTTTCCTCCCTTGGCCGGCCCACTCCCTTCTCCCTCACGGCCCATTCCCACCTCCCCGCGCGACGCGCCTGTTAAACTGACGGGCGGGGCCCGCATTCCAGTCACGCTCACCTAGGCTCCACCACCAAGTCTCATTCCGCGCGCTGTGGACTGCATATCTCTTCTTGTCACTGCTGGTGGGCCGCTCTCGTCAGCTCCCTCCTCTCCACCATAACCGAAGCCGTAGCAGCCGCCGGGCATGTCGAGGTCGTTGTGATCCTCCGAATTGGCCGCTACTCTGACGCTATATAAATCCACGCCGCCACGGGAGCCGTGTGCCGCACCAGCCGCCATACCTTCCAAAACCCTGGGTCTCCTTTGTTTCCCGTGCCGCCGCCGTCGTGATAGGAGTAGAGGGGAGAGAAACCGTGCGCCACTGCCGAGCTCGGGAGCTTCTAGCTCGAGCTCTTCTGCACCTCTTTGCCGCCATGCAGTGTCCAATTGGAACAGCCGCCGTGCGCCTGTACAAAAAATCCGCCGCACGCGCCATTGACAGTGCGGGAGGAAGGCTTGCCGCCACTCGCCGTGGCGATCTGCCCTCGCCGGCGATGGGTCCTCGGAAGCTGGTCAGGGCGCCTTCCACTGATCCTGGGAGTGTGTTGGTGGCTGTCCCGAGCGAGTTGGTGCGCTGAGGCTCCGTGAATCGCTCGTCGGAGCGATGAATCGCGGTGGAGCCGTGCTTCGTCGGGAATGTATGCCTCTGCGCCATAGCCTCTGTGAGATTCTCTTCCCTCTTAATTTACCTTCGCCTCTAGATCGTGTTGCGCCCGTCGGAATTGAGTTTGGTGCCTTGGTGCGCAGCCTGGCCTTCCTCCGGCGGGGTCACCGCCGTGGCCAACGCGGCGGCCGTCGCGACGTTGGGGGAGGGGACGATGGTCCTGCGCCGTTGGATGTGGGCTGACGGCTGGGATCGAGGGAGGCTGAAACGATTCGGTTGAGACAATAATGACCATAGAAATCGGGATGAGTGGATATGATTGATTAAGGCGTGGGCAACTACCAACCGTAGATCGTGGATCGATCGGCCAGCAACGCGTACCGGTTCACTTAATGGGCAATGTAATCTGGGCCGCCAGATTTCGATCGGGTGGCTGACGCGACGCGATACCCCTTCGGCCGGGTTGTTTTGCATAAGAGCCCTCCTGTTTCCGTGAAAACAACCCGCCGTCCTCGGACACTATTCTCTGTGTCTTGGATTTCTTGCGCTAAGCCCCCTGTGCTTCTGATTAATTGAGGCCCAGTCCAGAACATAGTAAAATCAGAGAAAATAGTTATTAAATAGATTTTTAATATGAAAATAATTGCTAAAACTTAGATAATTCATAGAAAATTCATTTTGGCTCCAAATTGGACCATTCCAGTTTCTAAAATTTTGTAAAAATATTCTTCATCATTTAGTACCTCTGTTTGGTCATGAATACAATTAGAAATTTAATCTCTCACTTAATTCATTTTAAGCACATAAAACCTTTGAAAATTCATAACTTAAAATATACAACTCCAAAATTAATAATTCTTTTTCCTGTGATCTTATCTTAGTGTGTAGATTATTATTATGTATTTTGTTTACTTGTTTGGTGTGATGTTAAATTTTGCCTACACTGTTTGTTTGTATTACTACGACTAGCAGTGAGGTCACGTGTCACCTGAAGATCATCCTGGTACCTGGATTCTCAAGTCCCAGGCAAGTTGTGCCCTTGATCACTTCTTTTACCCAGCCATGTTCTGATTAATCATAATGATCTGCATAGGTTAATTTTGATGGGACCCAATAGGTTACCCTAGTTTGTCTATCTTTATACCTTGTTTACCACTGAACTTTCTGGGTAGTACTTGCTAGTGCTATATGTGGTTTTGGGTATGGAGATACACTATTCATGATCACACTTTTATTATCTGTTCATTATCACTGTTCATGATAAGATCATTATGTTAATTGGAACATGGAGCGACCACCCGGGAAAACAGTGCTACCACAAGGGTAGTATGGGATGCCCTTGGCTGATTAATTAGGAAAGCTAGTGGAAGACTACCTTACCCGAAAGGGGCAAGGGCAGTAGGGGAGAGGTCAGTGTAGGGAGGCCCTCGGGAGGATTTTGCTGCGATGGCGGTCCTGCAAGGGATTCCTGCACTGGATCTTCCTATAAACTGTAGCGGGTTTTCGGAAGCTAGTGGAACTTTGTAAAGGCCTCGTAGTGGATCCCTAGCCATTCACCTCGGAAGTGTCTAAGGGCTTTGCAAACCCTGGCGACATGGGATACACGACTTGTGGGTAAAGATGCGCAACCTCTGCAGAGTGTAAAACTAGTATACTAGCCGTGCTCACGGTCAAGAGCAGCTCGGACCCTCACATGATTAATTTATGGAACTAAATTCAATTTGTCATATGCATTGCATTGCAGGTGATGTTGTTGTTACTTTTGTTCCATTACTTAATTGGGTTTGGTATTTACTTATACTTAGTAACTGCTAATAAAATTTTGACCAACTTTAAAAGCAATGCTCAGCTCTAACCATCCTCTTTGGTAAGCCTTACACTTTATGAGCTCCCACCTTTGGCGAGTTCATGCACATTATTCCCCACAACTTGTTGAGCGATGAACGTATGTGAGCTCACTCTTGCTGTCTCACACACACCACAGGTCAAGACCAGGTACTGCAGGATGATGCTCATGGAGGATGCTGTGATGAGTTCGTGAGAGGTCTAGGTCGTCGTCTCCCAGTCAACTTTGGTTGCTGGACCGTTGTCTCCTTATAATGTAATCATTTATTTTGTATGGAACTCCTGTTATATATAAAGATGTGACATTCGATCCTGTGCCACTATACATCATATGTATGAGACTTGGTCCCAGCATACCTGGTGTTTATGTTAACCCCGGGTTTTGGACCCCTAAAATCCGGGCGTTACAGAAGTGGTATCAGAGGAATGTTGACTGTGGGACGAAACCTAGATAGAACTGGACAACCATTGTCTACTTACCTTTGCTACTCTGATTCCTTTCTAAACTTATCTTAATCTTTTCTCATCTATTTCCGCTTTACTCTGATTATCCTTACCTTTATTTTCCTTCTAAAGACAAACTTGGATTTCACACTTTGAAATCCTGTACCTAAAGTGACTTTTAGGAATAGGAGACCTACTCTTAGGAACAAAAACAAAACTATTTTTATAGATATCTATGAACTTGAATGTTTGTTCTTATGATACATGTCTGATTTGGATCTTTGATTGAGTGTGATGGGTTGTGGAGTAATGTCCACAATTACATTTGCATATACATATAGAAAAAAAAATGATCATCAAAATAACTAGACCAACTAGAATATATCAAAAAGATCTATCATTATCTCTAAGGATTCTCTCTAAACTTAAAAGATTCTTCCTTAATAGATTTATATTATCTTGAAAGGTTCCATCTTATCCTAAAATATATCTAGTTTAACAGCCATCTTATCTTAAAAGATTCTCCCTTATCTTAATAGATCCATCTCATCTTAAAAGATACTCATCTTATCTTGAAAAGATTTTATCTCATCTTAAAAGATCTAACTGACCTCAAAAGACTTTATCTTATCTTTATGGATCCATCTTATCCTAATAAGAATACTTATCCACCCAAGTTTAACAACCATGATCTAATGCAAAATTAATTAGATCTTACCTAGTCAAACTAATCACACCAATCTAACTTAGATCTGATCCAATCTAAAGTGACTTATCAAACATGTTAGATAATACTGATGAAATAGTTTAGACTCTACCCCTGTAGAACAGGTCTTAACTTAGTTCACCCTGCACTAAATTAAGAATGATAGATCGACTTGGCCATATGCAACTACCTTAACCATCTGATAGTGCATAACCTCTCAATCATAAACTAGCAAGAGATTCTATCTTATCATAACATATCTAATTAATCTTAAAACATCCTAACATATCTTAATAATACATATTCTACCCTGCTGGACCTATCTAACCTAAACTAGTCTAACCTAGTCACATCCAACCTAATCTAGATTTTGTCTAATCTATTATGATCTAATCTAGAGTAAGTTACTTAATGCTGGTACACAAGATGTGGCCATACTCCTAAATCATTTAAGCCTAATTTGGAGACTTATATCAACTTGGCCATACACAACAACTCGATCTATATAACAAGTTACATAACTTACCCAATCAATAAAGTCTTAATGGATTGCATAATCTATCAACCACCATTTGACATCAAACCCAGATTTTGACCCACATGATAGGTTACATGACCTATCCAACCAATCTAGAGGCAAACAACCAAACCAAATTTTGACCAATAAACTAGCTGCTCTACCTACTTGTCACCCACAAATCTATCTTAACCATAGGTCCCTAACTCTGGTGGCAACCCCAAGAATGAAGATACCAAGGTCTGAAAAAGAACAGCTCAACCTCGACAAGGAAGAAGATGAGTCAAGATCCACAAATCTTGGATGGAGTCTTTTCTTATCCTACTCTTTCTTACCCAAACCTATATATACCCTAAAGACATCTTCTATCCTACATAATAAAGTGGACATACATATAATACCCATGCTCTCCTATCACTTACTAATAATAAAAAGTGAGACCCTTGATTTAGAAATTAAAAGCTAAATTGCAAACCAATCCTTTTGTATTCCCTTTTCTTACAAATCTCGAGGTCGAGATTATTTTTAAGGGGGGTAGGATTTGTAACACCCTAAAGTTCAATTTTGTGAAGACAAGAAAATTTTTCAAAGATTTTAAATCAAAACTCATTTCCTTAAAAATAATCATGATTTGGAAGTTCTACTCCCAAAATAAATATGTTAAAAAAATATATTATTAATTAAAGATCCTTAGATAAACTAAAATGCCTTTGGATTAGGATATATAAAAGAATTAGGATTGAACTATTCCTTAACATATATAATCTACAAAATAAAATTTTATTTCCTAGAATTAATAAGGTGTGCACTATTCTCTATTATATGATTGGAAGCTTGTCTAAAGGAACTAAAATAAAATAAATATATAAAATTTGTTTTTGCACATCATGATGAACTTGTATGGTATATCTGAATTAAAATTTGAACTTCAAACTTGGGTTGATTAGAAAAATAAATAGAAAATAGGAAATAGAAATGGAAATAAAAAAAAAAGAAAAATCTGCGCATGGGCTGTTTCCTCCCTTGGCCGGCCCACTCCCTTCTCCCTCACGGCCCATTCCCACCTCCCCGCGCGACGCGCCTGTTAAACTGACGGGCGGGGCCCGCATTCCAGTCACGCTCACCTAGGCTCCACCACCAAGTCTCATTCCGCGCGCTGTGGACTGCATATCTCTTCTTGTCACTGCTGGTGGGCCGCTCTCGTCAGCTCCCTCCTCTCCACCATAACCGAAGCCGTAGCAGCCGCCGGGCATGTCGAGGTCGTTGTGATCCTCCGAATTGGCCGCTACTCTGACGCTATATAAATCCACGCCGCCACGGGAGCCGTGTGCCGCACCAGCCGCCATACCTTCCAAAACCCTGGGTCTCCTTTGTTTCCCGTGCCGCCGCCGTCGTGATAGGAGTAGAGGGGAGAGAAACCGTGCGCCACTGCCGAGCTCGGGAGCTTCTAGCTCGAGCTCTTCTGCACCTCTTTGCCGCCATGCAGTGTCCAATTGGAACAGCCGCCGTGCGCCTGTACAAAAAATCCGCCGCACGCGCCATTGACAGTGCGGGAGGAAGGCTTGCCGCCACTCGCCGTGGCGATCTGCCCTCGCCGGCGATGGGTCCTCGGAAGCTGGTCAGGGCGCCTTCCACTGATCCTGGGAGTGTGTTGGTGGCTGTCCCGAGCGAGTTGGTGCGCTGAGGCTCCGTGAATCGCTCGTCGGAGCGATGAATCGCGGTGGAGCCGTGCTTCGTCGGGAATGTATGCCTCTGCGCCATAGCCTCTGTGAGATTCTCTTCCCTCTTAATTTACCTTCGCCTCTAGATCGTGTTGCGCCCGTCGGAATTGAGTTTGGTGCCTTGGTGCGCAGCCTGGCCTTCCTCCGGCGGGGTCACCGCCGTGGCCAACGCGGCGGCCGTCGCGACGTTGGGGGAGGGGACGATGGTCCTGCGCCGTTGGATGTGGGCTGACGGCTGGGATCGAGGGAGGCTGAAACGATTCGGTTGAGACAATAATGACCATAGAAATCGGGATGAGTGGATATGATTGATTAAGGCGTGGGCAACTACCAACCGTAGATCGTGGATCGATCGGCCAGCAACGCGTACCGGTTCACTTAATGGGCAATGTAATCTGGGCCGCCAGATTTCGATCGGGTGGCTGACGCGACGCGATACCCCTTCGGCCGGGTTGTTTTGCATAAGAGCCCTCCTGTTTCCGTGAAAACAACCCGCCGTCCTCGGACACTATTCTCTGTGTCTTGGATTTCTTGCGCTAAGCCCCCTGTGCTTCTGATTAATTGAGGCCCAGTCCAGAACATAGTAAAATCAGAGAAAATAGTTATTAAATAGATTTTTAATATGAAAATAATTGCTAAAACTTAGATAATTCATAGAAAATTCATTTTGGCTCCAAATTGGACCATTCCAGTTTCTAAAATTTTGTAAAAATATTCTTCATCATTTAGTACCTCTGTTTGGTCATGAATACAATTAGAAATTTAATCTCTCACTTAATTCATTTTAAGCACATAAAACCTTTGAAAATTCATAACTTAAAATATACAACTCCAAAATTAATAATTCTTTTTCCTGTGATCTTATCTTAGTGTGTAGATTATTATTATGTATTTTGTTTACTTGTTTGGTGTGATGTTAAATTTTGCCTACACTGTTTGTTTGTATTACTACGACTAGCAGTGAGGTCACGTGTCACCTGAAGATCATCCTGGTACCTGGATTCTCAAGTCCCAGGCAAGTTGTGCCCTTGATCACTTCTTTTACCCAGCCATGTTCTGATTAATCATAATGATCTGCATAGGTTAATTTTGATGGGACCCAATAGGTTACCCTAGTTTGTCTATCTTTATACCTTGTTTACCACTGAACTTTCTGGGTAGTACTTGCTAGTGCTATATGTGGTTTTGGGTATGGAGATACACTATTCATGATCACACTTTTATTATCTGTTCATTATCACTGTTCATGATAAGATCATTATGTTAATTGGAACATGGAGCGACCACCCGGGAAAACAGTGCTACCACAAGGGTAGTATGGGATGCCCTTGGCTGATTAATTAGGAAAGCTAGTGGAAGACTACCTTACCCGAAAGGGGCAAGGGCAGTAGGGGAGAGGTCAGTGTAGGGAGGCCCTCGGGAGGATTTTGCTGCGATGGCGGTCCTGCAAGGGATTCCTGCACTGGATCTTCCTATAAACTGTAGCGGGTTTTCGGAAGCTAGTGGAACTTTGTAAAGGCCTCGTAGTGGATCCCTAGCCATTCACCTCGGAAGTGTCTAAGGGCTTTGCAAACCCTGGCGACATGGGATACACGACTTGTGGGTAAAGATGCGCAACCTCTGCAGAGTGTAAAACTAGTATACTAGCCGTGCTCACGGTCAAGAGCAGCTCGGACCCTCACATGATTAATTTATGGAACTAAATTCAATTTGTCATATGCATTGCATTGCAGGTGATGTTGTTGTTACTTTTGTTCCATTACTTAATTGGGTTTGGTATTTACTTATACTTAGTAACTGCTAATAAAATTTTGACCAACTTTAAAAGCAATGCTCAGCTCTAACCATCCTCTTTGGTAAGCCTTACACTTTATGAGCTCCCACCTTTGGCGAGTTCATGCACATTATTCCCCACAACTTGTTGAGCGATGAACGTATGTGAGCTCACTCTTGCTGTCTCACACACACCACAGGTCAAGACCAGGTACTGCAGGATGATGCTCATGGAGGATGCTGTGATGAGTTCGTGAGAGGTCTAGGTCGTCGTCTCCCAGTCAACTTTGGTTGCTGGACCGTTGTCTCCTTATAATGTAATCATTTATTTTGTATGGAACTCCTGTTATATATAAAGATGTGACATTCGATCCTGTGCCACTATACATCATATGTATGAGACTTGGTCCCAGCATACCTGGTGTTTATGTTAACCCCGGGTTTTGGACCCCTAAAATCCGGGCGTTACAGCAATGCCATTTTACCTTTCGCTCATGTGTGAACTGCTTCGTTGTGGACAAAATCAATACTTGTAGTCTTGAGCCGAAGGCGAAAAACACCTTCCATTCTTTTCGTTCACATTAAAACATTTCTCATTGAAGGCGAAGCATCTTCGTACACAACGAAACATTTTCTCATAAAGGACAAGCATTTCCTGTTTTTCTGTTTAAGTCTATGCGTTATGCCATGATGATGAGCCTACGAATGTCTAATGTATGCTCATATGAATGTAAAGGATGATGTGATGAAATATGCAAATGTATGCCAAAAACACACCCAGACTTTGCTTCCCCTTAGGAACAACTTTTGAGTCTCTTCACCTTTTACTTAGGTGGTATTTCAGCTCTGCATCCTCTTAGGAACGATTTTGGAGCTTCTTCACTTTTTACTTAGGTGACATTTAAGATCTGCATCCCCTTAGAAATGACTTTGTAGCTTCTTCACCTTTTGATTTAGGTGGTATTTTAGCTCTACATTCCCTTAAGAACGACTTTGGAGCTTCGTAACTTACTTTGCGACCCTTTAGAAACAACTTTGTAGCTTCTTCACCTCTTAGGTGACATTTTAGCTATGCATCTCCTTAGTGACGACTTTTGAGCTTCTCCATGGCCTCTTGCACTCGATGGTGCAGTTTCTGATGTTACATTTTACATGTGGGGAAATTTGGCTCTTGTATTGCATAGGGCTAAACAAAAAATGAAAATTACAACCTATGGCCCATTAAAAACCTCTCCCCTCTTGAAAGGAAAATGGTGCCATACGGAAAAAATAAGAAAATTACATTGTTTACACATAATATTGTAGAAGCTCATCCGCATTGCAAGACCTTGGTATGTCGTTGCCGACCATGTCTTTTAATCTGTAAGATCCAGGTCTTGACGAAGATACCACCAAAAAGGGACCTTTCCACTTGAGTTGAAGCTTCCCCACTGTATCAGGGTTGGCCACACTACGAAGCACCAAATGTTCTAGCTTAATATTCTTCAATTTTACCTTTCTATCATGCCATTTGATTGTTTCGGCCTGCTACTTATTGATGTGTTCTATTGCTTGCAGTCTAGTCCCTTCTATGGTGTCTTTTGTTATTTGGCAATCACCTTCATCCTCTATCGGAGCTAAGGTACTTATTGAACTCGTTCTTGCTTCTTGCACACCACCTTTATTAATTCGTCTGGCCACTTTCCTTTGGGTTGGTTGAAGATTGACTTCATTATTCCTGTTATTATAATTCCATTTGCTCTTTCTACCAGTCCATTTGACTCTAGATGCCTCACTGATGCGAAGTGTATTTTTGTACCAATCTGGTTACTAAAGGTTTTGAATGTTTCAGCATCGAACTGAGTTTTGTTATCAACGCTGATAGCCTTCGGTACGTTGAAGCGACAAACAATATTCTGCCAGAAGAATTTCTGTACTGTGGCCGAAGTTATTGTAGCTAAGGGCTTTGCCTCAATCCACTTAGAAAAGTACTCCACTGCCACCACAACATATTTCAAGTTGTCTTGTGCTGGTGGAAGTGGACCTAACAAATCTAGGGCCCACCTTTGCAGTGGCCAAGTTGGCTGTATTAGCTGGGTTAGAGACGAAGGTTGCTTCTGGTCTCTGGCGCATGTTTGACAATTTTCAAATTTTTGAACCAAATCTACTGCATCCGAAGCTGCCTTCAGCCAGTAAAATTCTTGTCTGAATACCTTTCCGATCAAGGGCCTAGACTCAATATGAGCCCCTGCATGTATTTCCTTCATCAATTCTTGACCTTCGGCTCTGGACAAGCACTTGAGTAATAGAGAGCAGACTCTATATTTGTATAATTCTCCATCTATGATTACATATGGTCTTGTTCTTGCTTCCATTCTTTTATTGTAAACTTTGTCATCCGAAAGACAATTGCCTTGGAGGAAAGATACAATCTTAGTCCTCCAATCTTCACTATGTACTAGTGAAATTGTGAGCACCGCCCCTTCCATGAGCTCGACCGAAGGTGCTTTCATTGTTTCGAAGAATACTTTCGAAGGTAACGGAAGCCCATGTGCCGTTGATTTAGCTAGCAAATCTGCGTGCTCGTTTTCTTCTCTCGGAATATTTTTACAAAAAAACCTTCGAAAGAGGCTTCCATCCTTCGGACTGCATACAGATATTTTTCTAGCTTCGGGTCTCTTGCTTTGTTGCTTTTGTCAATGTGACCTGAGATGACCTGTGAGTCGGATTTAAGTATTTCCCTTCTTATTCCTATTGCCTTAAGCTTTCGGAGCCCCAAGAGAAGGGCTTCGTACTCTGCAATATTATTTGTGCAATTGAAGTTCAATTTTGCTGCATAGCAGATTTTGATTTTTGATGGTGAAATCAAGATAGCTCCTGCGCCGAAGGTTCTCCAAGACCCATCACAAAGTACTGTCCAGGCTTCGGCATCGGTTGTTTTCTCTTCGTCCTGAGCCCCTGGCGTCCAATCAGCAATAAAGTCTACTAACGCTTGGGATTGGATCGAAGATCTATGAACGAAATCGATAGTGAATTCGTTTAGTTCTGCAGCCCATTTTCCAACTCTCCCTGTGGCCTCTCTATTTCTCATTATGTCCTTCAGAGGTTGTGAAGAAGGTACTATGATGTGGTATGCTTGAAAATAATGCCGAATCTTCCTGGAAGCCATTAGCACAGCATATAGTACCTTCTCTAACTATGTATATTTTTTCTTTAATGCACTAAACACTTCGGAAACGAAGTAGACTGACACATGTTTTCTCGCCTGGCCCTCCTGTTTCTCTTGCATCAGTGCTGCACTAACCGCAACGTGGGAAGCTGCTACATACAACAGCAATGGAATTTCTGACGAAGGTGGAGTTAAAGTTGTCAGCTCTATCAAATATTGTTTCAGTTCTTCGAATGCTTTTTGCTGATTTGGTCCCCATTGAAAGACTTCGGCTGACTTCAGCACTTCGAAGAATGGCAAGTTCCTCTCTGGTGACCTTGAAATGAATTTGTTCAATGATGCCAGCCTCCCTGTCAATCTTTGGGCACCCTTTCTTGACTTCGGTGGCTCCATTTGAAGTATGGCTTCTATCTTACTTGGATTAGCTTTGATACCCTTTTTTGATTCCAAGCAACCAAGAAACTTGCCCTTCTTTACTCCGAAGACGCATTTTTCTGGATTTAGTTTAAGACCAGCCCGCCTGAAGTTGGCAAATGTCTCTTGTAAATCAGCAACATGGTTTTCTTACTTTGTGCTCTTTACTATGATATCATCAACATATGTCAGCACATTTCTACCGATTTGGGAGTGAAGAACTTTGGCAGTCATCCTGCTGAAGCTTCCTCCAGCATTCTTGACCCTCTCAGGCATCCGAAGGTAACAATAAGTCCCACTAGGAGTTATGAAGCTTGTCTTCGGCTCATCCTCCTTCATCCAGATTTGATGATAGCCTGAGTAACAGTCCAGTAAGCTCAGGAGCTCCGAAGTAGCTGCTACATCCACAAGGGAATCTATTCTTGGCAATGGAAATTCATCCTTCGGGGATGCCTTATTGAGGTCTATAAAGTCGATGCACATTCTCCATTTTCCATTAGCTTTCTTTACCATCACAGTATTAGCCAGCCACTCTGGGTGTGTCACTTCTCTGATAACACCGGCACTCTGAAGTCTTTTTACTTCGTTTCGTGCACCTCCAGCTTTATCGTCGGACATTTTCCGAAGCCTCTGCTTTCTTGGTCTGAAGGCCGGGTCTACATTGAGTGAGTGCTCAATGATATCTCTATTGACACCATAGAGATCATTGGCGGACTAAGCAAAACATCTTTGTTGTTAAACAGGAATCTCAGCAAAGTTTTCTCTTGTTTGTCAGATAATTGAAATCCCAATAGCACTTTTTGCTCGGCTGTGTCTTCATACAAAAGCATGGGTTTGGTTGATCTGCTGAAGTAGCCTTTTCTCTTTTATGCTTATATTGCTGATGAGCTTCGAATCCATCTATGTTATGGATGGCCTTTGAATCTATCCAGCTTCCTTCGGCTCTCCTAGTGGCCTCTTTGCTTCCATGTACAACAATAGGCCCATGTTCCGAAGGTATCTTCATGCAAAGATACGTTGGGTGAAGTATTGCTTCGAAGGCGTTTAGCGTCCCTCGACCAATGATTGCATTGTAGGGATACTTCATATCAACAATGTCAAAGACAACCTATCTTGTCCTTGTGTTGTGAACATAGCCGAAGGTGATCGGCATAGTTATCTTGCTGAGCGCCACAATCTGTCTTCCTCCGAAACCGCAAAGGGGGTGTGTTGCATCATGTATCTTGTCATCCGGCTCTTGCATTTGCCTGAAAGCCTTCGCGAAGATGATATCCGTCGCACTGCCTGTGTCCACTAGGATGTTGTGGACCAGAAACCCCTTGATGATACAAGATATGATCGTTGTGGGGATATTCCTTAAGCTGAAGGTCTTCTTGGGAGAAGGTGATTGGGATGTGAGACCATTTGGACTTGATGAAGGGTCGTTGCACTTCAACATGTTGTACCCTTCTCTGTGCTTCCTTCTTCTGCATCTTGTTGGCTGGTTCAGAACTTGAGCCGCCTGTGATTGGGAGCACTAGCTTCGTAGCCGAAGGTGTCACAACTTGGTTGACTTGTGAAGCCATTATCATAATTGTGTATGTGAGTTCACCGGAAGTGGGCGCCAATGTTGGTCACTTGTTCTCAAATGTTGTGGATCAAAAATAAGTCAACACAATTGTTAATCGTTAAGGACCTTGGTCCTTCGAAGCATTATCTCCCTAAGGATATAATGCTTATCAAGACAAAGGTCAAGAAGGATTTACCTTCATCATATTAATACGTAGATGAGGATACATAAGATTGAATATTATAATTATATCATAATAATTCATTTATTCATACATTCCATAAAAACATATATGAATATCAACAATATCAATATTACATTGATACCTTCGGCTTGCTCGAAAGCGAGGATGTGAGAGAGTGAATACAATCCAGCGTTAACAGTACGGGGATATTGTTCACCTATTTATAGACACGGAACGCAGCCCGGGTAAAATTACATCCATGCCCTTGAACATTTATTTACAAACAACTTAAACTAAGAAGGCCTAAATAGTCCTTTTTCCTTCTTTGCTTGGTCTGGGCCGAAGCTACCGAACTTCGACATTCCACATTGTTGCTTCTACGCAAAGCCTTCGTCTTGAGGACCTTCAGCAGAGAAGGCCCCTAAACACTATGTGCCTCAAAACTTGCAATAGAAAACTCCAGGAAACGAAATTAAAGGCTTTGTGAATATCAAGCTTGATGAGCACTCTAGGCTCCTGTTTGTGGAGAGCCCTAGCTGTTTCTTACACCATAATGAATCTGTCAAGAATAAATCTCTCCTTGACAAAAGCAGTTTGGTTAGGAGAAACCAGATTTTCCGGCGTAGATGCAAAGCCTATTAGCCATCACTTTATTGACGATCTTGGTGAAGAGAGTTCACATGCATCCTAGATAACATGGGTTTTTTCGCGAAGAATGAAGAGCATCTTTATATCATTTTATGTAGTATTTGCTTGATTCTTCAGTTAGATATGAAGAGCATCTGTAATGTTCTCACGTTCATGAAAAGAAAAGAAGATATTCCTATTCTCACAAGTCATAACAATTACAGAATTTTTTATGTAGCTCTGTTGTCTTTTTTGTTCAGATATGATTTCTTAGTTCCAGATTCAAAATTTCACTCAATCAGGGTTGTTTCTTGTTTCTTTACTTCATTGCACATTTCATGGGGTATGCATAATCATTCTTCTCTCATGTTAGGTTGCTCTATTCAATCATCACAATCTATGTGTATCTATAGGAAATTAATTATGGAAGCCAAGCAACATCAAGAAAAATAGTTGTGCATTGAACTGCATGAGTAATTATATCCGTCTTATTGTTGTCCTTATACAGGTGATTGGATCCTTCATCATTCCACTGAATTGAAAGAAGTAACATGGAACTGATGTAATTTCGTCTTTTACATCTGATGTTGCCGATAGACTTGAAATAAAATGTTGTCCAAGAAAACATTCTTATGCACATACTTGTTCTTGTCGAGCTGTGTAATTGAGCAAATCGTCGCTTGAACCTCGGCGACTGTCTTGTTCTTCAAATCCTAACGTTAAGTTTATCCAGACGATGTTTTTTGTGTGTTTCACTTTTCCCTTCATCTTTGATCAGCAAGGATACGAAAGGCATAATTGGTCGATGTTGACTGTTTACTTCAGTGGATTGACTGGTACGTAATAATTGTTAAGTAATCCTAGTTAGGTTATGTGGGCAAATACCTGCTTTGCCCCTGAGGGGTCTCACATATCTATATAAGGAACCTGTACACCCCCTCATAATACATAGAACAGAAAGAGGCCAGAGGCCCAACCCTATATCCAGTGTCTCGTGTGTTTCCTCTATCGTGCTTATAGGAAGGGAGACGGGTTCTCTACATCTTCTTGTGCCTCTACTGCTGACGGGAGGGAAGGGAGCGGATCTGGTGATCCGTGGTAACGGAGTTCTCAACACGTTATCAGCACGCTCTACCTCAACGTTGCTATGGGATCAGATCAGCATCAACTCTTCGTCAAGCCGGCAGGTCCTCCGGCCTAGCCGAACTGTCCTACGCGATAGGTTTCGATTCCTCTACGCAATCGAGCGGTATGAGATTGACTATATTGTTCTTAACCTATTCATTCGAAGAATCTGGTCGGGCTGTGACACGCGCTGGCAGCACGCGCCTGCACCTATGAGCCTTGTTTGGGCCATGCCTGCGCCGGAAGTCGCATCGCACTCACAGTCATGCCCGCCGGCACCCGGCAGTCGTGACGCGCCTCGCGGAGATGTGACAAGAAGCGACCTCTTCTCTCAGGATCCGAGTCACGCGCGGTGATCTGTTATCTGAGTCACTCGCCAGCAGTTACGAAAAGAGAGAGAGATGAATCTCATGCTTTGGGCTCGCGTGTTTCCTGCCACGCCATTGCGCGTCGCATACTCGCACCCCTTCACGTTGGGCCCACCTGCCTCAATAACCGGATCTGCAATCGGCTGCACGAGTGAGCAAGGGAAAAAATCTATAGATTACCCTCCATTTTCGGTGTGCATGTGATGCGCGTGAATAGGATGGGATCGTGGGAAGTTTTGTGCATGGCAGAGACTTTGACCAGGCACATGCAGCCACAATTTCGCATGGCATGCATATGAGGCGTGGATCCCACCATTGCTTCGATGTACACGTACCATGTACATATTCTGATTGATGCCATGCGCCATGGCCCGAATTCCATGGACATAGTAGAGATTTTTTTTCTTCTTCTAAATTTATCAAGTTTAAGTTATATGTGATTCTTTTATGCAGTAACGTCTACTTTAATTAATTATTTCATTTCATAAATAATTAGTAGAAAAATACATGCTTAAATGTGGGAAATTGTCTTTTACACATGATGTGTTATGTTTATGTATTATTTCTGGTGTTTATTTTTCTGCTTTATTTCTCGTAGTAGATAATTGGCAGAAATTATTAAAATGTGTGAAGGCTATACTGTGCATACTCAAATCGCTCTAAATATTTGTGTTGCGCTGAGCTTTTGAACTCACGCCGAGTGATTAAATTGTATAGTGGGTACTCGAACGCGCCGATCAGGCTACGTTATTAATCGGCTGAGTTATGGCATTGGCTGAGCATTGGCTGCGCCCTGGCAACATGACACAGTATTTGTGTCGTAAGAACTTGGCTGCGATATGTGATTGCTATGTAGCACTCTCGTTTAATCGGACAGCTCCCGTTGAGTCGAACTACCATCGCCGAGTTGCGTAATTTTCGCATGCCCTGTAGGCACTGTGTAATACCCAACTTGTAATTTATGGAGGATAACCTAAAAGGAGAAATGATATTCCTTTGCATATATGTGTGTTATCCATATTTATCATTCCATGAGAACATCACATGAAAAACAAATAAGTAAATAACAAAAGATACCCAAAAACAAATTATGCATCATGCTAGGATTTTATTTTGTGGGCATTCTGTGACAACATAAAATAATATAAAAAGAAAAGAAATATGTTAACAATCCAAAGTGGAATTTAAATTCCAAAGGAAAATTCAAGAATTGAGAAAAGAGAGAAGAAGAGAAATTACTAGGTGAATAAAAATAAGTATATATATATGTATTTTTCTTATACATATTAGAGTTTGAATTTGTATAATTGACTCAAAGGAAACTCATAAGCAGATTCAAAATCAAATTTGGATTCAAAATAAATAGAATAAGAAAAACAGAAAATAAAAATCAAAAGAAAAGGAAAAACAAACCCCAAACTGGGCTCAAACTTTCGCTTCGGCCCGTTAATAATTCCCCCTACGCAGCCCACCCGCGGTAGCAGGCACCGACAAATGGGACCGAGTTGTCAGAGTTCATTTATGCGCGCACTCGCGTGCGTCCCTGTCACTGCAGCGTGGGGCCCGCTGTTCAGTCCTTCACCTCGTCACGTCTATCTCTCTCGCGCGCCCTCGCTCATGCTTCGCTTACCTGTGGGCCCCACTGGTCGGATCCCCCTTCTACATTCCAACTCGCGCGCTCGCCGATCGGATCCCGCGATTTCTGCGCCACCGCGTGCGCTGACTGGCGCCTCTCGCGGATCCAAAGCCCCGCGGCCAGGGATAATCGCGGACTCCGCGCCCTCTCCTGCCGCTGTTGGGTGGGACCAGGCGTCTCCTCCATCCGTCTCGCTGCGAACTTGGAACAGAATTATGTGGTGCCCGGGTCCTCAGATCTCCCTCACGTCGAACTCGCGCCTGCGTATAAAACTGGGTTCCACAACCTCTGCCGCTCCTCTTTCAATCGCCCTAGACCGGCCGTGTGCCTGTCGTAGATAGCAGAGAGAGAGATCGTGATGTGAGAGAGGGAGAGCCGGGAAATTGGAGTTGGCCGCTGCTCCACTGTGTTGGATTCCCTGGCGCCGCCTCTCAAACCTCGTCCGCGGTCTGGGCATCCTCCTGGGCGCGTCGGGAGCCAAGTTGGTGCCATCGCGCGTACAGGGCGGACCTGGGCGCTGTGGAGTCTGTCACAGGCGCTTCGTTGATGGTGCTTGCTGCCTCCATCGCGACCGAGAGAAGAGAGCGGGAGAAGAACATCACCGCTGCGACGAATTCGCGCAGGTGGCAGGGAAATGGACTGCGGTTGGGTCATTCGGTGGTGGTCGGGTCCCTGACGGGGCGCTGGGGGGAGTTAATCGGAGAGCGATTGACTGTGGGATCCGAATTGCTCGCCGGATAGACGACGCTGCCACGGAATGACGGTGATTGTAGCCACGGGTTGCCGCCTGGCTAACTCAGGTACCTACTACTTAAATCCGTTTATCATACCGCATGCACCGCGTAAAACCTCCACAGGGCGAGCTCCGGGATTGGGGTGTGCCTGGACGATGCTCGCCGGTGGGTGCCGCCGTTTGGGTGAGCTGGCGTAGACCTGTTGCCTGCGCAGGGAGGGAGATGATAAGTAAGCCGTAGATCTTGGGATGTGTGTCTGGGTTTGGCTCATGCGTACCGATTCGGCCCAACTATTCTGGTTCGTCCGATCGTGGATGGGCGTAGGAGATTAGATCGGCTAGTATAAAATCCTAACCGTAGGGTTTGGATCCTACGGTCTGTATCGCGTACCGTTTCGCGATCTACTTTGGGCCGTTGGATGGAAATCGGGTGGCCGTGGTGTACGGGTTCGATTATAAAACTGAATCTAATCCTAACCGTTGAGATTGGATCTGGCGGCTCATAGTGCACCATACCCCTCCGCCGTGTGTTTCTTTCAAAAGAGACCCTGTGAAAGTGACAAAACAATCCGCGGTCCTGGCAGGATTATTCAGTGTCTTGGGACTTTTCGCGCATTAACCCCTGACCTTCCTGAAAAATGACGCCCAGTCCAGAGCATATTTAAAATAAGTAAATGAATTAGTAAATGCAATTTTAATACAAAAACAATTGCTAGAACTTGGAAAATTCATATCTAATTCATTTTAAATCCAAATTAAGCCATTCCAATTTCTAAAATTTTGTAATAAGATTCTCTATCATTTAGTATCTCTGTTTTGGCATGAAAACAGTAAGAAAATTAATTTATCATTTAATCCTATTTCAAGCACATTAAATCTTAGGAAATTCATAACTTGAAATCTATAACTCCAAATTTAATGGTTCCAGTTTCAATGATCTCATTTTAATGTGTAGAGTTTTACTTTATATTTTATTTACATGTTTGATGTGATGTTAAATTATGCTATACTATGTATGTATTGTGTTGATGCGAGTAGACGAGCAAGCCACTATGGATTCTGAGGTTCAGCAAGTAGAAGTAGCTGAGCAGGAGCTCATTGAAGGCAAGTTGTGCCCTTGATCACTTACTTTTCCCAACCATGTTCTTATTAATTTTAATGATCTGCATAGGTTAATTTTGATGGGATCCTTTATGTTACCCCAGTTTTGATTACCTCTATACCTTGTTCACCCTAGAATATTTTTGGGTAGTACTTGCTATTGCTTTATGTGGATTGGGTATGGAGATACACTACTCATGATTATCCTGTTATTATCTTGTTATTATTACTGTTCATGTTAAGATCATTAAATTAATGGGAACATGGAGCGACCACCCGGGAAAACAGTGCTACCACAAGGGTTTAATGGGACGCCCTTGGCTGATTAACTAGGAAAGCTAGTGGAGGTCTTCCTTACCCGAAAGGGGCAAGGGCAGCAGGGGAGTGGTCAGTGTAGGGAGGTCCTTGTGTTGATTTTGCTGCGATGGCGGTCAGGCAAGAACCCTGCACTGGAGCTTCCTATAAACTGTAGGGGGATTTCTGAAGCTAGTGGAACTTTGTAAAGGCCTCGTAGTGTTACCCTGCCTCGCCTCCTCGGTAGAGGTGTATGGGATTGGCCGTCTCTTGGCAGATGGGTAACATGACTTGTGGGTAAAGATGTGCAACCTCTGCAGAGTGTAAAACTAGTATACTAGCTGTGCTCACGGTCATGAGCGGCTCGGACCCTCACATGGTTAATTTATGGAACTTAAATTTAATTTGACATTTGCATCGCATTTGGGATTATTTTACTATTACTGTTCTTTATTGTTATTAAGGTTTGGTATTTACTTACACTTAGTAATTGCTAATAAAATTTTGACCAACCTATAAAAGCAATGCTCAGCCTCAGCCTTTATTTCATTGATCAGCCTTACACTTCATGAACTCCCACCTTTGGTGAGTTCATGCCACATTATTCCCCACGACTTGTTGAGCTATGAACGTATGTGAGCTCACTCTTGCTGTCTCACACCCCCCCACAGGAGAAGAACAGGTGGTCGAAGAGGAGCCGACTAACACTGAGGCATTCGACTTGATCTAGGTGGCGTTTCTCAGTTGACATTGGCGCCAACGATCCTTAGTTCGTTTTACATTTATTCTTTTACTTTGTAATAAGTCTTCCGCTATGTAATAAATACTCTGATGTTTTATGACATTTATCTCTATACACTCTGTTATTATATATGTTTTCTTCTTGGCGCATGTATGAGATGCACCTGGCTTTGTTCCTTAAAGCCGGGTGTGACACACTGTCTGTCTGCCGTGATCATCGAGCCACAATTGTGTCTGTTGCGCACGTTGCGTGGACTTATTGTAAACCCAATTACCAAGCCATAATTGTGCCTGTTGCGCTTATTATGAAGGCTTGCTGTGTTATCGTAGCTCTGATGGCCGCACACGTGTTGACACCAGACGCTAGAGCTTGTACACACATAGATTGTGGTGGGTTGTTCAAGCCCCTAAAGTCACATTATGCGTAACCTTCAGAAACAATTTTGTTTGGCTCTATATTTTATTTGACTATGTTGTGTGGCATTATATATTTATATATCGCCAAGTGGCCATAACAACTATATCAAGCTCTACAATGCTTAGAAATCTGGGAAATTAAATTGAAATACAGCACAACACGGATAAGTTAATTCTCTGCTCTCTCCTCATGCATAAAGTTTTACCCGAAGTAACCCGAAGATATATAATATAATGCATGAAAGCCTTTTTGGCATAGAAGACATCACAAATTAGGATTCTATTAGTAAGCAAAAGGCCTTACCAAATAATTTAAGACTATAAATCTTAGCCAAACATTGCGCAACTAGATGTTGGCACATTGCTATTTGTTGCTGAATGACATGAAGTGAACTTTGAGATAAATGGCTAGTACCTTAGCAACACGAAGTTGCGAGTACATCGAAAGGTAATTCTGAGAATTTTTTCACAATGTTTGTGTGAAAAACCATTGTGTGTTCCCGTCGAACCACTTTACTCATCCTATCTAGGACCTCTATGCTTGTGTTGCATACATCTCTCAGAATTGTAAATACTTATAGTCGTTGAATTGACTTGGGATAGTCCTTGACTGGTATGGTATACAGTAAGCCAAATGATAAAGGTCAATACTGAATGGAAATAAAATTGGGGTTTATGTAGCAGAACTACATTAGATTTCACCCCTTGACATGCTTACCATAATCTATATATGATCTACCAGAAGTAAGAAGAGTAGAAAAATAGCCATGAAATTCCACATCAACACAGAGCTTGAAGCTAAATTAGGCATTAATATGTCCTTGGTCCTTGGCACCAGAAGAGCCATAAGTCTTGACCACGAGATTGTAAGTGGTGATAATTTGTGATAAAAATATAAAGATCTTATGGAGACCTGTTGCATTCTCCCTAGTCATGATGACTCCTTCATATGAGAGCAGTATTATCTGTTGTTGAAGACAGATCCTAAGTGGACACCAGTCCTATTTCATTCTTGCCAAGCAACTATCATCATTTGCTTCATCAAAAGCTAGTTATATGGTGATTTTCCCAGATAAAAGGAATTCTTGGCCTTGTTTGTTCTATTCCAAAGCTTCTCTTTTTGCTGAACAATGAAAAGATCGAAATAATGCTATATAGAACAATTTGGTATATAATAAGAGGAGAAATGTTTTGGTTTAATTATTATAAATTTTAGAGTTATTTAAAAATGTATTTCGAATTTAGAAAAGAAATAGAAAAAAAACAAATCTGAAACGCTTAACGTGATGAACGCTTCCTCTCTCATTGGCTGCATCGTGGGCCCCACACGACATTTACTTTTTCTCTCCCCTGCGGCATAGCCCCAGCCGTTCCCTTGTTTCCAAGCGGGCCCCACCAGTCACTATTCCTCTTCTCCCCAATTTCCTCTTTCGTCGTTCTATTCGCAGAACACAGCAATAGCTGCCGCCGCCACTGGACGTGGAACCATCGACCTTCTCCCTCCCCTGGTGCTTTCCCCTCTTCTCCTCCTTTACAGCTCGGATTACTGGCCCATTAGAGCCAACTGTTTCCTCCATTAATGGCGTTTAAATCCTCCGTTTCTCATCTTCAATCCACATTAATTCGGCCACGAATGTTCCTCTCCCGTCGCCTATAAATTGAGAAGCCCACACCTTCAAGCACCTGCCCCGACCCCCATTTTCCACCTCCGTGTCCCTACTCACTGCCCACGAAGTCGCCACGCTGCTGCTGCTGTTCGCCGTCGCCGGTGAGGACGCTTCGAAGCCCGACAACGCGCTTCCCTTTGACCTCGCTGCTGGTGCGCAGCTCCAATCGTCAGTCGTTCCCAACACATCACCGCCCCTGCGTCGACTTCCCCTGTCCAGCCCCCATCGTCCGACGTGGTTCCCTGCTGCACTTGGAACAGGGAAGAAGCTGGAAGCTGAGGTAGTAGATAATGGTTGATTTGCAAGCTAATCCCTGAAGTCTATCTTTAACTATGTATTTGCCCATGCTGCTGCGGTAGTTCTCAAACAAAACATGTATATTAAATTCAAATGAGTTGTTTTATGTGTGAATAATCCCATAAATATATGTTAATCTTAGTCTTACTATAATTTCCATTATCTCGTGATAGTATTTAATATATTCAATTATGGTAGTTGCGTTAAAAATGGTTTTCTAAATGCGAAGTTAAATATATACATATATATAAGCCTATGTTTATTTATAAAAGTAATTATTTATTTAATTATATATTCCCATAAAGTTTGGTTTAGCCTTATTTTTAAGTTTGCACAAATTGATTTATGTGGTACGCTTATCCATATTTAACTTGCACATAGTTTTTTTTCTAGAGAAAAGATAAAATAGAATAATTAGTGATTCATGTTTTTTTTAAATGATGGTTTACGTATTAACTGGAATATATATATTTATTGATAGAAATACAAAGCCCATGAGTTTTCTTAATAAAACAATGAATGTTCTAATAATGAACTTTAGTACGATTAGATTTACATTATAAATTTACAAACCAAGTTTGGATTATTACAAATGTTTTCTTGGATGAGTGTGTTTAGGATAATGTATGTTTTTTATTGTTTGTTGAATGGTGTCTGTTTATTTATTGGTGTATGTTTTCTTTTTATATGTATGATTTGCGATTATACTAGAAGTCGATTGTGTGGTAGAGGATCCGAATCTATTTGAGGACGACCCGCAGGAAACTTTTGAGCAAGGCAAGTGGATTCTCCCTCTGCATATTCTTTTTGTACGTACTCATTGCATATAGCAATGTTTACTTTTTGATATATTGCATAATTTGATGGGTTTACCTAATTAAGGATTTCCTAGATTTACTACTTGTATTCCTTGTTTAACCTGGGAAAATAATTAAGCTGTGCAAGATTTATGCTACCGCTCAACTTAATGATTCTTAATGTCACTCTTTAATTGGTTTTAATGTTCCAAAAATGTTAATTTGCAATTATGACATTAACCCGATGGTTAAGATAACTTTATTACAAACTAATTGGAACATGGAGTGACCACCCAGGATAACAGTGCAACCACGAGTGCTATCATGGCTCTGGCTTTGGTAATTAGCTCTATATGCTTAGTGCCTAGCAACCTTACCTAAAAGATGGGCAAGAGGGGGAGCGGTAGGTGCTGGCAGCCCACGTTAATATGGGATCGTATTCTTGGCTAAGGTACTTCACCCAGGGGGCCACCACCATCGTCTTAGAAACCTTAGCGGGTTGCTTCGTATTAAGTGTATTTTGTGAAAACCTCATAATGGATCCCTAGCCATTCACCTCGGCAGTGTCTAAGGGTCCGATCAACCTGGGCTAGATGAGATACATGGCTTGTGGGTAAAGTTGTACCACCTCTGCAGAGTGTAAAACTGATATATCAGCCGTGCTCCCGGTTATGAGCGACCTGGACTCCTCACATGATAATTGAACTTGAAGATGGAATTAATTTGAGATCCGATGATGTGCCAATAATTTGCTTAAGTGGTTTCACTTAAGTGTTTTTGATTTATACATATTCCTT
Organism: Zea luxurians; assembly: GCA_029449295.1. Lineage (NCBI taxonomy): Eukaryota > Viridiplantae > Streptophyta > Magnoliopsida > Poales > Poaceae > Zea > Zea luxurians. Next base: position 44,987,302 of record JAOPSE010000022.1, on the reverse strand, counting down.
TGTTTAATTGGGATATTTGGGATTCACTCTTAATAGTAAGACAGGTGTTGATAATAAAATATTGACCAACTAAAATGCTTACTGCTCAACCTTAGCCTCACCTTGTTATACCTGCATTAATTTTTCCCCCACTTGCTGAGCCCCGACCATAAGTGAGCTCACCCTTGCTAATATTTTGATTAGAGGGTGATGCTGGAGACTTTGATGGAGAATTTATCGACGAAGAATTCTAAGTCTAACGATGCGTCGGTCAACTTCCGGTGGAAGATTGCCCAGTTGTTTATTTCCGCTTTACTTTGATATGATACTTGTTTAAGACACAATGTTTCAGATGATGTAATAAAGTTTTATACTCTCTTTACGCCTTTATTGCATTGTCTTTTGATATATTACACTTGTGACGTCAACATATGTGTGGAAATGGATCCTGGCACACATATGGTATGCGCTCGGTTCTACCCCATGAAACCGGGTGTGACAGAAGTGGTATCAAAGCTATGCTGACCCTAGGTCGTTAGATTAGTTAGAAATGGAAAGCCTAGTTGTTCAAAACTTGCTAATTTCACTCCTATAAATTCCTTTATCAGTCTTACCTCTTTGAAATTCAACTAAGTTGACTCTTCTCTTGTAGATGGTTCGCACTCTCCAAACCACTCGCGTCAACACCAACTACGCCCCTCAGCCCCGGCAGATCCCGGTCTACCCAGTGGTAGTCGAGGAAGCTCCAGCGAATCTCCCTCCCGTCCGAGTGGAGAACGTGATCAACCTGGAGGACAGCTCGGAGGAGCAGCTGCCGACCCCCACCCCGTTGGCCGAGTCCCTGGCCTTCGCAGCTGGGTCATCGACGTCCGCATCGTCTGCACCAGCCTTCCAAGCACCTGCACCTGGAGGCGACGACCCCGACGACTCCGGAGATGGCGATGACGAGGATGACGACGACAAAGACGATGGAGAGGATGAGCACGTCAACCAGGAAGCTGACTACGCCCAGCAGGACCACTTCATGGGGATTGGTCCAGTTGTCGAGCATTACACATCAATGTTCGAGACAGGGCACTTCCCCAACCTGCTGCAGGAGGTGCTGCATGCGCTAGGCGCCTACGTCCGCCCCCTGTACGAGACGAGGCGAGTGAGCGAGCCTCCCCGGGCTTGCTATTACATCACTCGCATCCATGTCAGGGTGATGGATGAAGGTGACAGGGGATTCAGGACTCTATCTGCTCATGAGTCCCTGATACCGCTGTCCACCTACGCTGCCTCGGTCAGCGATGCTGCCCGTCGGACCCTGTGGTCGCTTAGCCACACCTACCGGCAGCAGCAGCAGAACACAAGGTTTAGGCATCTTCCTCAGCGCCTGCGTGGAGAGAACCAGACCAACATTGTCCCAGGTGAGCCTAGTGAGGATCGCCTTAACACCCTAGCTGGTGTAGTGGCCGGTCTCAACACCGACCTGGACAGTGCCACTCTGGACCTCTACAGTGTGCACTTGGAGCTGGAAAATGCCCACGCCAGGATTGCAGCCCTGGAAGCCCAACTGCAAGGACTGGATCCGCCAGAAGCTCAGGTCCCCGCCGTGGCGTTGTCTCCTCCCCGCAAGAGGCTGCGCTATGGAGAGCCCGGATCAGTCACTAGGCTGCTTTAAGTTTTTTTTTTGACTATGATGTAATAAGTTACGCTTCGCGTTAGACGATGAAACTCTCTTTAAGTTTTTATATTAATAAATAACAACCATGTGATGGTGATTGGTTGAAATGTTTGATTTGGATCTTTGTTTGAGTGCTATGGTCTTATGGAATGATGGCCATAAGAACATATAAAATTTGTAAAACTTAAGCTATTTTCCCTCTGGAATCTTTTCTACTCCTCACTTTTCTACGGACTTCATTTCCTAACAAATCAGATGGTGAACCAACGTCAAGGACCTAACAACCGGAACCAGCGTGGACAACAAGCACCACCACCACCACCACCACCTAATCCCAACATGGAGCAGTTCATCGCCGCCCAAATACAGATTCTACAAGGACTCACTGTTGCGGTTCAGCAATTACAATAGAACCAACAAAATCAGCAACCCCAGCAGCAGCAGTATGCACCCCCGGCCAGAGATAAGCACCGGGACTTCATGAGTCATCACCCGTCGACATTTTCTCATGCGGTTGATCCTCTGGATGCCGATGACTGGCTCAAAGTCATTGGAAAGAAGCTGGACATAACTCAGTGCAACGACCGGGAGAAGGTCTTGTACGCCTCGGGAAGACTCGAGGGAGCTGCGTCCGATTGGTGGGATGCCTTCACAGCGGCACATCCCAACGCAGATACCATAACCTTGCAGGAGTTCCAGGAGAACTTCCGCGCTCATCACATTCCTTCGGGAATCATGAAGCTGAAGAAGAAGGAGTTCCTTTCCCTTACTCAAGGGAATATGACTGTCAGCGAGTATCGTGATCGCTTCACTCAGCTTTCACGCTACGCACCAGAAGAAGTGGACACTGACGAGAAGCGCCAAGAGCATTTCCTGGAAGGGTTGATTGGACCTCTGAACTATCAACTTCAGAGTCACACATTTCCCAACTTCCAGACACTCCTGAACAAGGCAATTGGCCTTGAGAGCAAAAGGAAGGAGCTATCTGACCACAAGAGAAAATTCCAAGGTCAGTCCAGCAGGAACACCCGGCCAAACAATGCTCAAGGTTCGCAGTTCCGCTCTGGAAATCAGGGTGGAAATAATTATCAAGTGCAACGCTCTGGACAGCAAAGCCAGAGAAATAATCAGAATCAGAATCAACAAGGGAGCAACCCCCAGACCAACCAGAGGTCTGGTGGAAATTCACAGAACCGTCAAGGTGGCGCCAACAACACGCAGGCCAGAAACAACGCACCTGTCCAACCCAACGGCTGTTTCAAGTGCGGTGAACTAGGCCACTATGCCAACAACTGCCCAAGGCGCAACCAGCAGACACCCCAGAAAGGCAATAATCAGAGGAATGACCAGAACACCCCCGCTCGTGGATCTGCTCAGAACAAGACTCCGCAGAACCAGAGCCGAGGAAGGGTCAATCACGTCACTGCGGAATCAGTGCCTGAGGATGCCAACATAGTGTATGGTATGTTCCTTGTTAACTCCATACCTGCATCAGTTTTATTTGACTCTAGAGCATCACATTTATTTATAACTGAGTCATTTGTGGAAAAACATAACATGCCTAAGTACCCTCTGAAGAGGATATTACACATTAGTTCACCGGGAGGTGACATGAAGGCCACACACTCATGCCCTCATGTTAATATCAAGATTCAAGGAATAAATTTTACAGTCGATCCAGTGGTCCTAGGATCCAACGGTATTGATGTGATTCTTGGATACAACTGGTTGAAAAGTTGTGATGGAGTGATACAGTGTGCCAGCGGAACAATTATGTTGACAAGTCCTCAAGGTGAAAGAATCCAAGTTAACATAGACAAGTCAACAGATGAAAAAGGGAAGACAGTGATCAATCACTTGGAAGAAAAGCCCTTGGAAAATATCAAAGTAGTGTGCGAATACCCAGACGTATTTCCGGAGGAATTACTAGGTATGCCACCTGACCGTGATATAGAGTTTTCTATTGAATTAGTACCCGGAACCGCACCTATCTCGAAAAGACCTTATAGAATGGATGTCAAAGATTTAGTAGAACTGAAGAAACAAATAGAAGAATTACTAGAAAAAGGTTTCATTCGCCCAAGTTCATCCCCTTGGGGAGCCCCAGTGCTATTTGTGAACAAGAAAGATGGTTCGAGGAGAATGTGTGTGGATTATAGAAGTTTGAATGAAGTAACCATCAAGAATAAATACCCATTACCTCGGATTGAAGATTTATTCGATCAAATGAAGGGAGCTAAGATATTCTCGAAGATAGATCTGAGATCGGGATATCATCAGTTAAAGATTCGAGCAGAAGATGTACCGAAGACAGCCTTCACGACGAGATATGGATTATATGAGTTTTTGGTCATGTCGTTTGGACTGACTAATGCACCAGCATACTTTATGAACTTGATGAATAAAGTATTCATGGAATATCTGGATCAGTTTGTGGTCGTATTCATTGACGACATACTGATATATTCTCCGAATGAAGAAGCACACGAAGATCATCTAAGGCTAGTCCTACAAAAGCTTCGTGACAACCAACTGTACGCAAAATTCTCGAAGTGTGATTTTTGGTTGAAGGAAGTTGCTTTCTTAGGGCATATTGTTACCGATGGTGGAATTAAAGTGGACCCAGGAAAGATAAGTGAGATACTAAAATGGAAGCAACCCAAGGATGCGTCCAAGATCAGAAGTTTTCTTGGATTGGCAGGATACTATAGAAGATTTATTGAAGGTTTTTCCAAGTTAGTAAAACCACTTACCTCTCTACTGGAGAAAGGCAAAGAGTTCAAATGGGATGAAGCTTGCTAGAATTGTTTTGAAGAACTCAAGAAAAGGTTAACCACTGCACCAATACTGGTAATGCCAGATATCCACAAGGGATTTGATGTGTATTGCGATGCATCACACCTTGGACTTGGATGTGTGCTAATGCAAGAAGGAAAAGTGATTGCTTATGCTTCAAGACAGTTGAGGAAACATGAGAAGAATTATCCTACGCATGATTTGGAACTAGCAGCCGTAGTGCATGCTTTGAAGATTTGGAGGCACTATACGATTGGAAACAAGTGCAAAATCTTCACGGATCACAAAAGCCTGAAATATATATTCACTCAGAAGGAACTCAACCTCAGACAGAGAAGATGGCTTGAGTTGATTAAAGACTATGATTTGGAGATACAATATCACCCCGGAAAAGCAAATGTAGTAGCTGATGCTTTGAGCCGTAAGGGTCAAGTGAACAACATCACTACTCATTTGATGTCACAAGAATTGTGCTGGGAAATGGAACGACTCAACCTTGGATTGCTCAATAATGTAGAAGCAACGGTGATGGAAGTCGAATCTACTTTGGAAGAAGAGATTCGTAAAGGACAAGAGTCCGATGAGAAAAATAAGGAAATTAAAGCTTTGATTGGTTTGGGTAAAGCCCCGGATTTCACGGAAGATGAACAAGGCACAGTATGGTTTAAGAAGAGAATCTGTGTACCCGAAATTGAGCACTTGCGCCAACTTATTTTGAGAGAAGCTCATGATTCAGCTTACTCTATTCACCCTGGAAGTACCAAGATGTACCAGGACCTTAAGGAAAAGTATTGGTGGTACAGATTGAAAAGAGATATTGCTACTCATGTTGCATTATGTGACGTGTGTCAGCGAGTTAAAGCTGAACACCAAAGACCAGCAGGATTGCTACAACCTCTCAAGGTACCTGAATGGAAATGGGAAGAAATAGTATGGATTTCATAGTTGGACTACCCCGTACTCGAGATGGCTATGATTCAATATGGGTCATAGTGGACAGGTTAACTAAAGTAGCACACTTTATACCTGTGAAGACAACCAACTCAGGAGCCCAGTTAGCAGAGTTGTACATGTCGAGGATTGTTTGTCTGCATGGAGTACCGAAGAAGATCGTATCAGATCGAGGAACCCAGTTTACCTCGCGCTTTTGGAAAAGACTTCATGAGTCCATGGATACCAAGCTAAACTTTAGTTCAGCTTATCATCCTCAAACAGATGGGCAAACGGAAAGAACGAACCAAGTGTTGGAAGATATGCTAAGAGCTTGCGCCCTAAAGCATGGTAGAAGCTGGGATAAAAGTTTGCCTTATGCACTATTTTCATATAACAACAGTTATCAAGCAAGTCTCAAAATGGCACCGTTTGAAGCACTATATGGACGAAAGTGTAGAACACCACTTTATTGGAATCAGACTGGAGAAAGTCAAGTATTTGGACCAAAAATACTCCGAGGCCGAAAAGCAAGTGCAGATTATCAGAGAAAATTTGAAGACAGCACAGTCAAGACAGAAAAGCTATGCTGATAATAGAAGAAGAGAGTTGATGTTTGAAGTAGGAGACTTTGTCTACCTTAAAGTTTCACCGATGAGAGGAATGAAAAGGTTTAAGGTTAAAGGAAAATTATCACCTCGCTATATTGGCCCATTCAAGATTTTGGAAAGAAAAGGTGAAGTAGCCTACCAGTTAGAGCTACCCGATAGATTATCTGATGTGCATGACGTATTTCACGTATCACAACTCAAGAAATGCTTAAGAGTACCAGAAGAACAGTTACCCATGGAAGAACTGAATGTTAATGAGGATTTGACTTATTCGGAGTACCCGATCAGAATTCTGGAAACATCTTGCAGAATTACACGGAGTAAAGTCATTAACATGTGCAAAGTTCAGTGGAGCCATCATTCGGAAGATGAGGCCACTTGGGAAAGAGAAGATGAACTCAGAGCAGAATTCCCCCAATTATTCTCGGAAGTCTCTTAATCTCGAGGACGAGATTCTTTTTAAGAGGGGTAGGTTTGTAACACCATAAAAGCCATCAATTAAAATAATAAATTTAGATATTATATTAACTAGGGTAATAATTTTTTTTAGGTGTTTAATTATTTATTTGCATCGTTTTCTTTGCATGCCCTTGATTTCTTATCGGATGTTTAATATCAGTTCATTTTAAAAAGAGATACTAGTAATTAAATAATAATTAAGAGGTATAGTAATTATTAGTCTAAAAATAAATATTTTATTTATAAATAGTTTTGGTTTAATTATTATAAATTTTAGAGTTATTTAAAAATGTATTTCGAATTTAGAAAAGAAATAGAAAAAAAACAAATCTGAAACGCTTAACGTGATGAACGCTTCCTCTCTCATTGGCTGCATCGTGGGTCCCCACACGACATTTACTTTTTCTCTCCCCTGCGGCATAGCCCCAGCCGTTCCCTTGTTTCCAAGCGGGCCCCACCAGTCACTATTCCTCTTCTCCCCAATTTCCTCTTCCGTCGTTCTATTCGCAGAACACAGCAATAGCTGCCGCCGCCACTGGACGTGGAACCATCGACCTTCTCCCTCCCCTGGTGCTTTCCCCTCTTCTCCTCCTTTACAGCTCGGATTACTGGCCCATTAGAGCCAACCGTTTCCTCCATTAATGGCGTTTAAATCCTCCGTTTCTCATCTTCAATCCACATTAATTCGGCCACGAATGTTCCTCTCCCGTCGCCTATAAATTGAGAAGCCCACACCTTCAAGCACCTGCCCCGACCCCCATTTTCCACCTCCGTGTCCCTACTCACTGCCCACGAAGTCGCCATGCTGCTGCTGCTGTTCGCCGTCGCCGGTGAGGACGCTTCGAAGCCCGACAACGCGCTTCCCTTTGACCTCGCCGCTGGTGCGCAGCTCCAATCGTCAGTCGTTCCCAACACATCACCGCCCCTGCGTCGACTTCCCCTGTCCAGCCCCCATCGTCCGACGTGGTTCCCTGCTGCACTTGGAACAGGGAAGAAGCTGGAAGCTGAGGTAGTAGATAATGGTTGATTTGCAAGCTAATCCCTGAAGTCTATCTTTAACTATGTATTTGCCCATGCTGCTGCGGTAGTTCTCAAACAAAACATGTATATTAAATTCAAATGAGTTGTTTTATGTGTGAATAATCCCATAAATATATGTTAATCTTAGTCTTACTATAATTTCCATTATCTCGTGATAGTATTTAATATATTCAATTATGGTAGTTGAGTTAAAAATGGTTTTCTAAATGCGAAGTTAAATATATACATATATATAAGCCTATGTTTATTTATAAAAGTAATTATTTATTTAATTATCTATTCCCATAAAGTTTGGTTTAGCCTTATTTTTAAGTTTGCACAAATTGATTTATGTGGTACGCTTATCCATATTTAACTTGCACATAGTTTTTTTTCTAGAGAAAAGTTAAAATAGAATAATTAGTGATTCATGTTTTTTTAAATGATGGTTTACGTATTAACTGGAATATATATATTTATTGATAGAAATACAAAGCCCATGAGTTTTCTTAATAAAACAATGAATGTTCTAATAATGAACTTTAGTATGATTAGATTTACATTATAAATTTACAAACCAAGTTTGGATTATTACAAATGTTTTCTTGGATGAGTGTGTTTAGGATAATGTATGTTTTTTTATTGTTTGTTGAATGGTGTCTGTTTATTTATTGGTGTATGTTTTCTTTTTATATGTATGATTTGCGATTATACTAGAAGTCGATTGTGTGGTAGAGGATCCGAATCTATTTGAGGACGACCCGCAGGAAACTTTTGAGCAAGGCAAGTGGATTCTCCCTCTGCATATTCTTTTTGTACCTACTCATTGCATATAACAATGTTTACTTTTTGATATATTGCATAATTTGATGGGTTTACCTAATTAAGGATTTCATAGATTTACTACATGTATTCCTTGTTTAACCTGGGAAAATAATTAAGCTGTGCAAGATTTATGCTACCGCTCAACTTAATGATTCTTAATGTCACTCTTTAATTGGTTTTAATGTTCCAAAAATGTTAATTTGCAATTATGGCATTAACCCGATGGTTAAGATAACTTTATTACAAATTAATTGGAATGGAGTGACCACCCAGGATAACAGTGCAACCACGAGTGCTATCATGGCTCTGGCTTTGGTAATTAGCTCTATATGCTTAGTGCCTAGCAACCTTACCTGAAAGATGGGCAAGAGGGGGAGCGGTAGGTGCTGGCAGCCCACGTTAACATGGGATCGTATTCTTGGCTAAGGTACTTCACCCAGGGGGTCACCACCATCGTCTTAGAAACCTTAGCGGGTTGCTTCGTATTAAGTGTATTTTATGAAAACCTCATAATGGATCCCTAGCCATTCACCTCGGCAGTGTCTAAGGGTCCGATCAACCTGGGCTAGATGGGATACATGGCTTGTGGGTAAAGTTGTACCACCTCTGCAGAGTGTAAAACTGATATATCAGCCGTGCTCCCGGTTATGAGCGACCTGGACTCCTCACATGATAATTGAAATTGAAGATGGAATTAATTTGAGATCCGATGATCTGCCAATAATTTGCTTAAGTGGTTTCACTTAAGTGTTTTTGATTTATACATATTCCTTTGTTTAATTGGGATATTTGGGATTCACTCTTAATAGTAAGACAGGTGTTGATAATAAAATATTGACCAACTAAAATGCTTACTGCTCAACCTTAGCCTCACCTTGTTATACCTGCATTAATTTTTCCCCCACTTGCTGAGCCCCGACCATAAGTGAGCTCACCCTTGCTAATATTTTGATCAGAGGGTGATGCTGGAGACTTTGATGGAGAATTTATCGACGAAGAATTCTAAGTCTAACGATGCGCCGGTCAACTTCCTGTGGAAGATTGCCAAGTTGTTTATTTCCGCTTTACTTTGATATGATACTTGTTTAAGACACAATGTTTCAGATGATGTAATAAAGTTTTATACTCTCTTTATGCCTTTATTGCATTGTCTTTTGATATATTACACTTGTGACGTCAACATATGTGTGGAAATGGATCCTAGCACACATATGGTATGCGCTCGGTTCTACCCCTGGAACCGGGTGTGACAGACGTCATCAGTCGGACCAACCTGAAGATGGTTAAATCAAGTGAATGTTCGGTCGAGGGATACTCGTCAAGCGGACGTCGTCTAACAAACACTAACGTAGTGTTTATTCCAAGCAAGCCTCGGTGCATGCAACCCCTTCCTTGTGTTTTTAAATTATTTTATACACTTTAAGTCTAGTGAATGTGCATTAGGTTTATAGGAGTTGTTTGTAAACCCTTTGATGCATTGCCTTCCTTGATATCCATACCTTTATAGATACTTCTGATGAAGTATCAAAATATGATTTACAAAAATGCTTAGCCCTGCTCAGATCTTGTGGATAGAGGTTGTCTTTTGCGTTAAGGCCTTGCTCAGGGGTTATCCTGAGGAAAGATGGCTTCTACCTACAAGAATATATTTTCATTGGGAGCATGGTGGGATCTTACTGTAAAGTTTCCTATGATGCTCTTTTCATCCTAAGGAACACAAACAATCCTAAGGATGGAAGTACTTAAATCGGAACTTGGGCTAGGAACAGGTGATGTTCTACCCAGGTTGATTAAGGATTGGATGCGTATGTAGGCTTGCTGATCGAGGACCCTTTAACTGGTCACATGCCTCGTCATGGGTAAGCTTTGCCTCGGGCAGACTAAGGCCAGAATAAGATAACATGCAATGGGCGTGGAGCGGTGGCGAGAGTAGCATGTACCCTCCGTGGCAAGAGGCTAGACGGTGGTGTATCTGTGCTCTCAGTTGACTGTGAACCTGATCTGGTCTTAAGAACCCCGGTGGCGGGTTGACATATGCAAGGGTTAAGTGCTACATATGTCATGTGATAGGAGATCCTCAGCTGAGTATAATCGATTCGGATCGCCGTACCTTCGCGGTTATGAAGACTTGGTCACTGCCCTACAACCTAAGTCAGGATGTGAACCTCATGAATAAAAATGATGTTGTATTGATGAGATGGTGAAATTAGACCAGATGCAAATAGAGTCTATTATTATTTAATCTGGCGTTAAAATATTGAAAGTAAGGACTCACTTTAGTAAGCTATTTCTGCAAAAGTATCTAATTTGATTCTTGCTAAAACTTTTCCTTGATTCCCAAATCCAGCATACCCTTGAGAGTCTTTTCTTTAGTCGGGTAAGTCTTGCTGAGTAATTCCATACTCAGGGTTTTATTCCCTATTGTTTTTCAGGTTATAGTTTTATGCTGCTGACAATGGTGTTAAGTGCCGGTGGGCTCAGGCCTTCTTATATAAGTATACCCCATCTTTATCTTCTTACTGAGGATGGTCATTTGAGCTAGCATATATTTCAAACTTATACTTTTGTAATCACTCCAATAAAATCATGTAAAAATTTTGTAACTTGTAAAATTTTGGTAATAAGATTTCCGCTGCAAAATATTGGTGTGTGTGATTTGTGTTACTTAATCCTGCGATTCTGGTTGTAAGGGGTTTATCCGATGTCCTTGGGGCAATCGGACGGATCCTGTTAAGTTATTTGGTGCACATGCATAGCAGTCTGAGGTCTTTGAGACAAGGACAGGTGCATGTGGGCCCAATAACTTGGGAGGTTCTGCCACAGCTGGTATCAGAGCGAGATTAAGTATAATACGGTCACATACGTATTTTAAAAACAAAGTTTTGGTTTTAGAAAACCTGTTCTCAACTAAACACATTGTTTGGTTTTGAAAAATAGCTTTGAAAAATTATAATGCTAGCGACATCCTCTGTTAAGCCCTAAACTAAGGACTATCAGGTGGCTTAGTTGAAAACCATAACCCATAACCGGGTAGGTATTGCATCCATGTGTATTGTTATTTTTGAGGCCATTCAGTTTTGAATGGATCGACGCTCAGGTAAGGTGAGATGTGAGAGCATGACCGAACAACCGTCGGTTTAGGGAAGAGTATAAAAAGCGCTTGATTATATACATATTCCACATATGTATATATGAAGGCTGCGATGTGAAGTATTTACTTTTCTAGGATTCAGTACCCCATGGATGTGTACGGGTATACAGACATGGGAATACTGATAAGTGTAATGTACTTGTAACGACGCACCTACGCTTAGGTAAGAAGGTGAGTTACCATAATGAGTTGCCCTATGGTTAAAGTGTGGCAACGGCGCCTATGCGTGGCTCGGCGCTTAATGATGAGTTGGCCTCCATATAGCAATATATGGAGTATAAACTATGATAAACTGTCATGTGTGAACTGCATCATTGGGAATTGGGCTGTGATGGATTTTTCTGCAGGTACACTAACCTCGAAAACGTATGTGTAGCTGACGACTAGCAAAATACCGTGAGAGTCGTAAGTATGCCACCTGAGATAGAACGCTATTGCCATTATTAAATTGGCAAAAATTCGTGAGGACGTGTAGGGCGAGCATGCATCCTGATTGTTGCATCATGTTTGTCACCTATACACCCAAAATGCTTCTCTTGCCTCTATTCCAGTAACCATTGATTGTAGATAATGTGGTGTAATGTTGAATTATGAACTTCGATGAAATAAGTGTCCTCCATTCTTTAGGTAACCTATTAAGGTCTTATATGGTGTTTGCTCTTGTGCTTGATGTGTCGATAGAAGGTTAGTAACTTGTTTGCTTAAACCCAGAATTAGGCCATGTTCTTATTTAGTGAACCATGACCCAAAACTTAAATTTTTCCGTTATCACTCCAGGACCAAACACATAAAAAATAAATGCCTAGATAATTTCTTTGTTGAACATAAAATGTACCCAAGCTTAAAACAAGGATCTCGAGTCTGTATTCTTGGTAATTAGCTTATAACTCTTTTATGGTCCTATTTCCAACCAAAACCATGCCTTTGCTTTGTTGGTGCAAGCTGATACCCCTAATTTCAGTTTGCTTCTTGAGGATCCTACCGTTGTTTTGTCAACCTAACTTAGGAAAGACATGTCCGACCATTTTCTTGAGTTTGATGCCTTTGGTTTCCTCATGTCTATCGAAGGCATATCAATTTAATCCTTGACCTTGTGATCTCTACGATGAACATAGAAATATGCTTGGGGCTGAATTAACAGTCTCCCATCGTACTCCTTTCATTAAGTTTAGGTTATGGCCATGTCTTGTTCATTTCCTTGGGCCATAATCTGTTTGGCTCTCTACTTGAAACCATTTTTACAGGTGGAGTATTTCTTTGTATGTTGTCACCCTCGTTCAATTCATTTGTGTTGCGTGAGATTTCTTATTGGTTATGTCTGGTAATGGCGTTATGACTAAAACTGACGATGCTGCGACGAAACCGAGGGCCTCCTGTGAATGTACACACATGGTTGTGCTGCTCAGCACGCGCTGGTATCATGGTTAGTAGTTGTAATCCATTATGAGACTATATCAATGCGTTATCTTGGCCCAATCTATTTTTGCTACGTGAGATTCATTATTGGTGCCAGTTCGGTGATGGTGTCATGATTAAGGACTTATGGTGCCGCAGCGAAACTGAGAGCCCCTTGTGAATGTACACGCAAGGTTATGCTGCTTGGCGCATGCTGGTATCGATGTCTCTAGTCATGATCCATTGTGGAACTACACTGATATGTGATCTTCCGTGGACTTCTCCCTTGGAACAATTTTTATGTTGTTTGTCAAGTGATCAAGCAACATCTATCATCTCTGTTAGATCAAAAGGGCATACCCCTTACTTGTGTGGTCTCTTTCCCCTTGACCTTGATAGTGACTGCACGCATAGAAGTTTCCTTTACATCCTTTGTGTAAAGGTGAAACCTTGGAGCTTTTTAGTGTCGAGAGGCAACTGATTAGCTCTCAAAATGGAGATTGACTTTCCATGCTACTGAAATGCAGGAGTCTGTTCATTCGCTCTCCTATTTAATCCATGTATTCCTGAACCAAGTTAGTTCATCTCGCCTGAAGAAATGGATGAACAACCTGACCAAATGGATTCCTACCCAAGTGCAAAATCTCCTATTAACCTGAGTGAACTCTCAACCCTTGGCTTACCGATGGTACTGAGAGGACTTACTCAATGTCAAAAGTAGTTCAATAAGTTGGTTTTACTAACTTGTAACTGCTCAACGAACGAAGGTTGAGTTTAGAGATCGTTTTATCGATTTGCCTGAACTCACTTTGGTTCAAGTCTTCTTAAGGAAGTACTTTTAAGAATCGAGATTAAGTTGACTAGTAACCACCTAATCATCGCTCTAGTCGTGTCTCGATCGCCGCACATGTGCTTTTCCAGCATGAATGACTGGGTCGAGTCATGCTTAGTGCTCGATAAAATGGACTAGTTGCAAAGTCCACATCTATAGATCCCTCCGTGGGTGATTTTCTCGAATCTATACCATCTTTCGTGGACTTGAATTCTCGGGTTAACCACATGTTAACTGCGACAGTATTCGACATCCACACTCGTCTCGTGTGCTACGAGCTTACCGTGACCACTTGTTGGTAAACCTCCTTCGGTGTGTTCTACCCAAGATGATGCATCTGGTTCTGTTTGGGTAAAATCACGTATTCACCGCTCGCTCAACAGACTCAGATAGTACAGTGTCATCAGAAAAAGCAAACTGCACACATGGAACCTTATGTGTTCTTCTGGCAGACATCATCTCTATTGGTGGACATTTCTAAATTAGCCTAAGGCGATGCATGTTATGTCCACTAGAAAAACGACATCCTGAGACACTCGCCCTTGTTTGGAACTGTCTCATGATTACCGCTGATATGGACATGGGTATATGCTTCTGTACCCTTAGAAGTCTTTTGCTCCGAATCTCGGGACGAGATTCTTTTAAGGGTGTAGGAAACGGGTGACGCCTAAGAGGGGGGGTGAATTAGGACTTCTAAAACTTTTACTAAACTAGGCCACAATTAAATCCCTAGAGCAAAACCTATGCAAATAATCAAAACTAGAATGTGCAAACTAGGTTTTGTCTAAGTGTTGCTATCTCTACCGCAAAAGGCTAAGTTTCAATCTATACTAAATAAGTATGACTACAAGATTGAAACTTAAATGCTTAATATAAATGCGGAATGTAAAGAGCTAAGTAGAGAAGCAAACTCTCGTGGATGACGCCGGTATTTTTACCGAGGTATCCGGAACCACGCAAGGTCCCGACTAATCCTCGTTGGTGCCCCTACGCAAAGGGAAGCCCACGCGAGGGCCAAGCATCACGGTCGAGTAACTCCGTAGAGAGCCGCGGGCCTTCTCCACGCGCAAGTGGTGCTCCGCTTCCGGCTCCTCTCGGACGCTCCTCGCCGTCTCCACTATCGAGCTTCCGGCCGAAACGCCGCGGGCCTCGTTCCCTCCGGTACACGGTGGCGGCCGTGACACAAACGCGGTTGTCACGGTCTCGCAAGACTCTCGCCCCACACGGTACGATTACAACGACTCACGCAAGAGCCGAGGGGTTGTGTGGTTTTACAAAACTCACTCAACTAACTAGGATTCACCTAGAGCAAGCGCTAAAGCGGTCTAACTAACCTAAGCACTTCGCAAAGCACCTACGCTAATCATCGAGTGATTCTATTAAGCACTTGGGTGTTTGAGCACTTGGAAATATGCACTATGTGTCTTGGTATGTTGCTTGGGCTCTCACACTAGAGAATGGCCGGTTGGGGTGGTATTTATAGCCTCCACACCCCCAACTAGCCGTTGGACAGAAAGCAGCAGCTTTCTGTCGTCGGGTGCACCGGACAGTCCGGTGCACCACCGAACACTGAACAGTAGATGTCCGGTGCACGCCACGTCAGCCGACCGTTGGCGCCTGTAGCAGTCGACCGTTGGATCCGACCGTTGCCGTCTGCCCATTGGCACCCCGGACAGTCCCGTGCACACCGGACAGTCCGGTGCTACAGCCAGAGAGCGCCTGTCTGCGGCCTCTCTGCGCAGACTGTCCAGTGTCTCACCGAACAGTCCGGTGCACACCGGACACCGATGTCCGGTGCGCCACCAGGCGCTGGCTGACAGCTCTTATCTTGGATTTCTTCGCTGATTTCTTCGGGCTTCTTTGTTCTTGAGTATTGGACTCCTATGCATCTTTTTATGTCTTCTTTTGAGGTGTTGCATCCTCATTGCCTTGGTCCAATTCTCTTCGCATCCTGTGAACTACAAACACACTGGAAAAACTTATTAGTTCACGGATTGTGTTGTTCATCAAACACCAAAACTCAGTTAGCCAAAAGGCCCAGGGTCCATTTTCCTTACAATCTCCCCATTTTTGGTGATTGATGACAACACAACCAAAGCAAGCAAATAATACAAGTATTTGAGTGAAAATATGCAATCTACTTGCTAAGATGCATGATTGTCCCCACAATGTGATATTATGGACTTAAGCCTTCCCCTAACTCCATAATTCACTTACTTCCTATTTCCGGACCAAATAACCAAAACCACTTAAAAAGCCATTTGTAGATATAAAATTTTAAATTGGTGGTGTTTGGTGTTTGATATAGATTTCATTGCTTTGGTCCCTAAACTTCTCCCCCTTTGGCATCAACCACCGAAAAGGAAGACATTAAAAGCATGTAGGAAGTAAATAAAGGCTTGCCCTCAACAAGAATTGTATCAAATGATATCATTAGAAGGATATTAAATTAAGCCATGTGAATGATACCACTTGTAGGAATCCTCAAAGGATTACTCCCCTAAATGAGTATTCTCCTTTAGAAAGAGTTTTTCTCCCCCTTTAGAGATGAAGAAATACTCCCCCTGACAGAGATCCTCTACTTAGGAAAAAGCATGTGAAAAATTAGAGGTGCAAGACATGATTTGAAAAGACTAACTTCCCTTATGCATAGGTAACAGAATATGAGTTAACTACTTATGCATTTTTGCAACATGGAAGCATATGATAGAAAATATAGTCTAATCAAATATTGGAGAAGACATGTAAATGATACTGAATGTAGTCTCAAAAGATACCAATTGAAGATCAATGGCGAGCTTGAGAGACATGAGAGTTCTTGGAGATTTTGCAGTGGAAGATTGTTGTCTTTCTCCGGGGACTTCATTTTCCTTACAATGAGACTATCACATGAAATAGACTTGAAAAGGTGTTAGTCTCAAAGTGTTAGATTATAGAGTAACCTCCCCCTAAAGGTGTGCATACAAGTTTTGAATACTTGTAGGAGACATGCACTTTGATTTGATATCAAGAGGGGCAAATTATCCATAATCCTGACTTTGGCACATATAAGTTAAATGATACAACTTGTAGAAATCAAAATTTTCAATTGATGCATCATTTACTATGGAGTGATATAAAATCTATGTGCCGTGCTTAAATAAACATTTTAAGCCATGTAGGTTTGCTTAAGTATATGAATTGAAAGCAAGCAATCCTACCATGTGATTTACCTAGTATGCATGATTTTTAAACAAAAGTACATAACAAATGAAATACTAGACAAGAAAGGTAAACTAGATAAAAGGTAAATAGATACGCATATCTAAGAACGAAGAATACAATAAACTAGTTACCTTAGTCATGGGTGGGAAATTTGGGTCAAGAATTTTCACTAACCCACTTGGCAATAAAACTTGATCAAATATGATGTATCCCATGATATACATCCCAATTTAGCCAAGTCTCCAAATTTCCCGAAGACCTTTGGTCCACTCACTTCCCTTTCGGGATCCAAACCTTCTTGGTGCTTTTCATGGTTGAAATTATCTCCTTTGGCACCCAGATGCGTTTGGCCCCTTTTCCTTTGTTGGCTTGCTTGTTGGCCTTGATTGCTATCACCTTTCCATTCTTTTTCTTCTTGATCAAATATGGTGTAGCATCCTTTTTGTTCACCTTTTTGATGTAGGTGTTGGAGATTTTGCTTGATGGCTTTTGCTTGAGCTTTTGCCTTTGTTTATCCCCGGTCATCGCCTTGCATTGGAAAGACTTGTGGCCTTCCTTGTGGCATAGCCTACAAATCACAGTTTCTCCCTCTACAGGCTTGTTCACTCCCGCAGTGGTGTTATCCTGTGGAGGTCGGATTTGTTTGGCTTTGCCTTTCTTGTCATACAAAGCCTTGCCAAGGCGAGCCACTTCTTGCTTTAATTGTTCATTTTCCTTTGCAACCTCATCCGTACAATTCTCTACAACAATATTCTCAACAACGACTTGGTTGCAGGGGTTAGAATCATCAATTAAATCAAAGCAGGAAGTAGAAGCATCTTTCTTAATTATTTCAGGTATTTCAACTAAAGATGCTGCTGGGGTGCTACCAATGTTTTCTAGCTTAGTAGTTAGCTCATTGTTGTGTATGCTAAGAATTTCCATTTTCTCTAGCAAATTTTCAATAGCTTCTTGGGAGCTAGCTAACTTAGCCTTAATTTTTTCATTCTTTTTAATAAGGCTGTCATCGGTAGCAGTGGATGGAGCACTAGATTCTAATAGCTCAATTTTAGTTGATAGCTCACTATTTAAGTTTGCCAAAGTTTCAAATTTTTCTAGCAAACCTTTGTAATCATTTTGAGAGCTAACCAACTTATTTTTCAAAGTTTTAAGTTGAGCTTTTTGCTTAGTGCAAACATCCTGGAAAAAATTAACGGCTTCCGCAAGTTCTTCTAGAGAGGCCTTTCCCTCGCCTTCGTCATCACTACTACTTTCATCACTAGAGGATGGAATGCTTTGTTACCTCTTGCCATAAGGCATGTGTGTGATGACCGTGATGATCGTGACGAGGACCGGTGGCTGCGCGTCCTTGGAGGTTCATCTTCACTTGAAGAATCATCCCAAGTTCTAACACTTGTGAGCGCCTTGCCTTTGCTCCTCTCCTTTTTGGGTTTGGCCATATTTGGACAGTTGTCCCTGAAGTGGCCCTTCTCCCCACATGCGAAGCATCCTCTCTTCCTTTGCTTTTTCCTGTCAATGTTAAAGAGAAGATCCTCGACCTGCAGGGGCACACCCATTAGATTAATCTTGCGGATCATCCTCATTACCTTTCCGACGCGTCGGATTGTTTCTTCGTCCTCGGAGGATGATGTGCACGGTTGATTATCTTCATCATCATCACTTTCTTCTTCTTCTTCCTCTTCTTCACTTGAGGAGCTTGGAGTGGGAGCCTTCTTTTTGCCCTTCCTTTCATCACATGCAAAAGCATATGGTCTTGAGGAAGTTGGCTCCTCTCCCCGACTCATTTTTCGCGACATCTCAAAGGCCGCGATTTTCCCAATCACAATGGTCGGGGTCATGTTGCTCAAATCCTCCTTGTTGTGAAGGATGGTGATGATGCTCCCATATCTTTGTTGTGGTAGCAGGGAGATAATCTTCCTCACAATGTCCGCATCACCTAGCTTATTAATGCCAATAGAATTGAGCTCATTGATAATTAGATTCAAACGAGAATACATGTCTCTAACAAGCTCATCATCTTTCATGGCAAAAGAATTATACTCATTTAAGACTAGGCAATGTTTTTGCTCACGGACATTTGATGTGCCGTCATGGAGCTCATGCAATTTTAGCCAAATCTCATTAGCAGTTTTCAAGGTAAATACTTGATTAAAAATATCCATGCTAAGAGATTCATACAAGCAATTTTTGGCTCTAGCATTTAAATGAATTTCTTTTTCCTCACTCGTGGTGGGTTTCTCGGGATTCTTGAGGGGTTTCATCCCGTCACGAGTGACTCTCCAAACACCTAGATCAACGGCCTCTAGGTAACAAGCCATTCTAGCACTATAATATGGGAAGTTAGTGCCGTCGAAGTGTGGTGGCCTATGGGTATCCATCCCTTCCTCTAAAAAGCGTCGGCTCTTTTAGCGGTGAAGCTAAAGCGTTTCAAATGAGCCAAACCGGCTCTGATACCACTTGTAGGAAACGGGTGACACCTAAGAGGGGGGGGTGAATTAGGACTTCTAAAACTTTTACTAAACTAGGCCACAATTAAATCCCTAGAGCAAAACCTATGCAAATAATCAAAACTAGAATGTGCAAACTAGGTTTTGTCTAAGTGTTGCTATCTCTACCGCAAAAGGCTAAGTTTCAATCTATACTAAATAAGTATGACTACAAGATTGAAACTTAAATGCTTAATATAAATGCGGAATGTAAAGAGCTAAGTAGAGAAGCAAACTCTCGTGGATGACGCCGGTATTTTTACCGAGGTATCCGGAACCACGCAAGGTCCCGACTAATCCTCGTTGGTGCCCCTACGCAAAGGGAAGCCCACGCGAGGGCCAAGCACCACGGTCGAGTAACTCCGTAGAGAGCCGCGGGCCTTCTCCACGCGCAAGTGGTGCTCCGCTTCCGGCTCCTCTCGGACGCTCCCCGCCTTCTCCACTATCGAGCTTCCGGCCGAAACGCCGCGGGCCTCATTCCCTCCGGTACACGGTGGCGGCCGTGACACAAACGCGGTTGTCACGGTCTCGCAAGACTCTCGCCCCACACGGTACGATTACAACGACTCACGCAAGAGCCGAGGGGTTGTGTGGTTTTACAAAACTCACTCAACTAACTAGGATTCACCTAGAGCAAGCGCTAAAGCGGTCTAACTAACCTAAGCACTTCGCAAAGCACCTACGCTAATCACCGAGTGATTCTATTAAGCACTTGGGTGTTTGAGCACTTGGAAATATGCACTATGTGTCTTGGTATGTTGCTTGGGCTCTCACACTAGAGAATGGCCGGTTGGGGTGGTATTTATAGCCTCCACACCCCCAACTAGCCGTTGGACAGAAAGCAGCAGCTTTCTGTCGTCGGGTGCACCGGACAGTCCGGTGCACCACCGGACACTGAACAGTAGATGTCCGGTGCACGCCACGTCAGCCGACCGTTGGCGCCTGTAGCAGTCGACCGTTGGATCCGACCGTTGCCATCTGCCCGTTGGCACACCGGACAGTCCGGTGCACACCGGACAGTCCGGTGCTACAGCCAGAGAGCGCCTGTCTGCGGCCTCTCTGCGCAGACTGTCCAGTGTCTCACCGGACAGTCCGGTGCACACCGGACACCGATGTCCGGTGCGCCACCAGGCGCTGGCTGACAGCCCTTATCTTGGATTTCTTCGCTGATTTCTTCGGGCTTCTTTGTTCTTGAGTATTGGACTCCTATGCATCTTTTTATGTCTTCTTTTGAGGTGTTGCATCCTCATTGCCTTGGTCCAATTCTCTTCGCATCCTGTGAACTACAAACACACTGGAAAAACTTATTAGTTCACGGATTGTGTTGTTCATCAAACACCAAAACTCAGTTAGCCAAAAGGCCCGGGGTCCATTTTCCTTACAAAGGGGGGAGGGCTGTAACACCCCAGGTGTTTATATTCCGCTTGACAACGAGTACGGATTTAAGCACGTAATATCAGTGGATAAAACAGATGCTAAACTCTAATTATGTTCGCTATCGCGATTTTTATATCGCATTTGTGCCGTCTGTCACGAGTGCGACATCATTTTTATTTCCATCTATTCGGACTCGTCCTAAATTTTCGTGCTATTCGGGACATATTTGTTCTGAAAATTGGTGCGTTCGGTGATTATTTAAAATTCACCGCTTGCGAGAATACGAAATTCAGAAGCTCGAACCACTCGGACGATTTATCTCGGTCCAATTAAATAGAATTCGTCGACTAAGGTTTTCGGCGCAAATAATTCTGTCTCCACTCGTCAACCGAGAAAATCGCGTCTGAGAATTTATAATTGAGATTCGATTCTCTACATAAATTATCTGTTGACGTGGAATCGGGTGTCGACTACTGGATGAAATAATTTGATTTCAAATCAAATTGAACACCGTCTAAAATACGGTTGTTCACACCGTTCGGATTTGTTCTGACGACGTCTCGCCCCGATCCAAAACTTTGGATATAAATAACAGGTGCAAATTCATTTGAGTCCAAGGTATTCGCCAAATTAAAATCATGTCACGATTACTGTCTACCCCGTATACGTCGCTAAGAAAGGTTGGGATCTTAAATATCTGTGATTTTCGGTATAAAAAATGGAGAAAAGAAAATCCCAAAAGAAAAATCTGGCGCCGTCCTCTCTCCCCCTAATTTTTTTTCCTTTACCGTGAGGCTTATCTCTGTCGCTTCCTTCAACCTGAAAAATCCCACTGCTCTAAGTCTCCTTCTTCCTTATCCCTTACGCGCGCGGGAGCTTTATCTGGTCGCGGCTGTCGTCGGTCGTCGTCGTCGTCGCGCAGCTCCTCCACGCCCATTTCTCTCTCCCTCCATATCTCTCTAGCGCAGCGCCCTGCTCCCTCTGTTTCCCCTAGCGCGCGCTGGTCGCTCCTACCCATTTCCATGGTCGCTGCCCTGCCCTGCCTTCCACTATCGCGTGCTGGTGGTGTTCGGGCAGCTGCGCCGTGGAAGCTCTGGCCACGCTCGCCCAGCCCAGCGGCCCCTCCTCTGTCTCTCTCAAGTTCTCTGCGTGTGTCGAGCTCCTCCTCTGTAGCTTGTTTTCCCTCACGGCGCCCTGCCTCCCATGGCGGCCGTCCGGCAGCTCAGCCGCCCATCTCCATGGCGCGCCCCTCCAGCTCCAACTCGACCCCTCCCATGGTGTCCGACCAAGGTTCCCTAGCCCGACCCCATGCTGTGTTCGGCCAGATCTCCCTGGTGCTGCGCCCAACCGCTCATCTATTTCCCTCTCTGCTCGCCATGGAGTTTCCCTATGCACTCTCCTCTGCCCGCCGTGCCTGCTGCTTCCCCGGCCGTGGTAGTCGCTGCTCCAGCCCATGGCCGAGCTCGCCCTAGCGCTGTGTTCTCCTTCCTCCCTCAAGCGCTGCAGCTTTCCCCAATTCCTCCCTGCTCGCCATGGGTGGTCGGATTTTTTCCCCAGTAGCCCTGTTCTGCTCTCGCTGCCGAGGCCTCTGCGCGACCGCGCTTCTACTCCCTCTGCTCAGCCCAGCCGTGTCGCTCCCTCAGCTTGCCGCGCCGTCGTGTTGCTGCTTGCCCTGCACGCTCTGCTCGCCCATGGAGTTGCCCAGCTTCTCTGCTCGCCGGTTGAATTCTTTGCGTCGCGCGCGTAGCGTTTTGTTATTCCTGCGCGTACGCCGTGAAGTCTCTTCGCGCCGCAGCTCGATTCGTTCATCCCGCGCGCGTCAGATTGTTGGGTCGTGTCCTGCTCGGCTCTCTGACACTTGGCCGTCATGTTTCTGTGTGCGCGCGTGCCCAGGTTCCAGCTCGCATTAAATTCACGGCGAGCAGTGCACGGTTTTCATCCCCGTCATGTCGATTCGTCACCCTGCTGTGTCGTGCTCCAGGCCGTTAGATCACCGTTAATCTTGTCGTGCACAACACCGCCTCGAACCCACCACATCCGTTGTCGGTTGTTTAAATCGTCGCCTAGCCGGAAGTGTCGTCACTAGTTCGCTTTTCGTCCAAATTGCCACCGCGGATGCTTAAGTCTCTGGTCGCGCGTCTTTCTATCTCGCACGCGTGAGTTTGAAGCTCTGCACGTTCGTCGACCTCTAGTCCCAGTTCGACCCTACCTCACCGGCTCGCTTCAAAAACAATCTCGTCATCATTCCGTGCACCATCAAGAAATCCCGAGATTTGGGTGAAGAAGCGATTCTTGCGTGGCGCTCGTCAAATATTCGACGAACTTCTTGAACATGTGATCGTCGTCATTTCTGCAATTCCAAGTCGAATTTAGGTAAGCTGCTTCACTATTTTTATTAGTTGATTAGGTTGATGGATCAAATAGAATTGTTGAACGCGATAATTTTCTTGATTTAGTATACGTGGGTTGAAATCGGTATTTTAGATGCGATTCATATGAAGGGTAAATGGTAGACATATCTAATTGTGTGACCAAATTAATAATACAAATTATAGGACTAAGTGTTTCTCAGGTCTGGCAGGTAGATGTATTTCGTCGATGGTTGGGGTCGATGTCCTAATGTGGAAGCTATTATATGATATTTAGTGATCGATTGGTGTCTTGGCTAATTGTCGAGTAACATCGACGAGCCGACATCTGTTAGAAATCCGAGAAAAACCCTGTAGTAGAAGCTGTGTAAATAATTTTAGGAAATTAGGTTCGTGAGAAAATTGTTTAGGTGAGAAGTGCCTCGATGGATGTATAGGTCTAGTATAATTGAAGTGATTCCATTTACGCGGTGCGAGTGCATTCCCGTGTCAGTAAGTAGACGCACTGCAATTGTGTGATGGGGTCAGTGAATTTCTATAGTGGTTGTCATGTTCTATGTTAGTGTGTTGATGAAATATTTTAATCACTTATAAAGATGTAGTATAATTTATAAAGCAAAGGATAAGTTAGAATTTAATTGATTAATTGATAAGTTGTGATTAGGCTAATTGTATTTCATGTGTATAGTTTGTGGTTGGTGATGTTTGCGTTAGGTTCGAGAAGAGTAATTATTGCGCTTAGTCATACGTCGATAACTAGTATTTTTCGTAGAAAATTGTACAACGCCACGCCGATAGGTGTTTAAATCCGCTATCACATAACACTATTTAGGTTTGTAATATTTCCGTCGATATGCATTCATGTGCATAATGCATTCCATTCAGGTACATTAAATAATTGCGTAATGTGGAGGACGGCCCAAGTCGACCCCAGGAAAATGCGGAGATTGGACATCCCCGCAAGACGACGTCATCAGTCGGACCAACCTGAAGATGGTTAAATCAAGCGAATCTTCGGTCGAGGGATACTCGTCAAGCGGACGTCGTCTAACATACACTAACGTAGTGTTTATTCCAGGCAAGCCCTGGTGCATGCAACCCCTTCCTTGTGTTTTTAAATTATTTTACACACTTTAAGTCTAGTGAATGTGCATTAGGTTTATAGGAGTTGTTTGTAAACCCTTTGATGCATTGCCTTCCTTGATATCCATACCTTTATAGATACTTCTGATGAAGTATCAAAATATGAATTACAAAAATGCTTAGCCCTGCTCAGATCTTGTGGATAGAGGTTGTCTTTTGCGTTAAGGCCTTGCTCAAGGGTTATCCTGAGGAAAGATGGCTTCTACCTACAAGAATATATTTTCATTGGGAGCATGGTGGGATTTTACTGCAAAGTTTCCTGTGATGCTCTTTTCATCCTAAGGAACACAAACAATCCTAAGTATGGAAGTACTTAAATCGGAACTTGGGCTAGGAACAGGTGATGTTCTACCCAGGTTGATTAAGGATTGGATGCGTATGTAGGCTTGCTGATCGAGGACCCTTTAACTGGTCACATGCCTCGTCATGGGTAAGCTTTGCCTCGGGCAGACTAAGGCCAGAATAAGATAACACGCGATGGGCGTGGAGCGGTGGCGAGAGTAGCGTGTACCCTCCATGGCAAGAGGCTGGACAGTGGTGTGTCTGTGCTCTCGGTTGACGTGAACCTGATCTGGTCTTAAGAACCCCGGTGGCGGGTTGACATATGCAAGGGTTAAGTGCTACATATGTCGTGTGATCGGAGATCCTCAGCTAAGTATAATCGTTTCGGATCGCCGTACCTTCGCTGTTATGAAGACTTGGTCACTGCCCTACAACCTAAGTCAGGATGTGAACCTCATGAATAAAAATGATGTTGTATTGATGAGATGGTGAAATTAGACCAGATGCATACAGAGTCTATTAATATTTAATCTGGCGTTAAAATATTGAAAGTAAGGACTCACTTTAGTAAGCTATTTCTGCAAAAGTATCTAATTTGATTCTTGCTAAAACTTTTCCTTGATTCCCAAATCCAGCATACCCTTGAGAGTCTTTTCTTTAGTCGGGTAAGTCTTGCTGAGTAATTCCATACTCAGGGTTTTATTCCCTATTGTTTTTCAGGTTATAGTTTTGTGCTGCTGACAATGGTGTTAAGTGCCGGTGGGCTCAGGCCTTCTTATATAAGTATACCCTGTCTTTATCTTCTTATTGAGGATGGTCATTTGAGCTAGCATATATTTCAAACTTATACATTTGTAATCACTCCAATAAAATCATGTAAAAATTTTGTAACTTGTAAAATTTTGGTAATAAGATTTCCGCTGCAAAAATATTGGTGTGTGTGATTTGTGTTACTTAATCATGCGATTCTGGTTGTAAGTGGTTTATCCGATGTCCTTGGGGCAATCGGACGGATCCTGTTAAGTTATCTGGTGCACATGCATAGCAGTCTGAGGTCTTTGAGACAAGGACAGGTGCATGTGGGCCCGATAACTTGGGAGGTTCTGCCACACGTTCTTCCACCCGCGTCTCTTTCTCTGCTCTGCTCAGGTGCTCACATCTCACACCCACAGGCCGGCCACCACAGCACCGCGGATAGCAGAGCAGAGCGACACCGAAACTGCCGGACGGGCGCGTCTCTTCGTAGGATAGTAGACCCGCGTCTCTTGCTAGGCTGGAGGACAGCGACTACTATAGATGGGCAAAATCCTAGCCACCGCTCTGGACGAGCGCGTCTCTTGCTAAGATAGCAGACCCGTGTCTCTTGCTAGGCTGGAGGACTGACGACTGCTATAGATGGGCGAAACCCTAGCCGCCGCTCCGGACGGGCATGTCTCTTGCTAGGATAGCAGACCCGCGTCTCTTGCTAGGCTGGAGGACGGCGACTGGTAGAGACGGGTGAAACCCTAGACGCCGCTCCCTAGTCCTTCAGCGACAGGTAGGGGGTCACGGGACAGAGGACGGGCGACGTGGAGGGTGCAGGAGGGGCTCGTTATGTTTTTGTCCAATGGCAATTGCGGGTAATTTGGATCAAACTTTAATGGGAGGTCCATATTTGGTTGGTTGAGGAGCTGTTTTAAGGGAGGGTGGAGCAGGTTTTTTAGATCCCACCTTTCTTCACAAAAACGACTCCCAATCTTTCGGCTCCACATGAGAATTAGTTTAAAAAAATACACGTTTGGCACGGCTCCTCCAGATCCTCGCTTAGAATCAGGAGCTGGAGCTATGCCAAACGGGCCCTAAAGCGATGATCAAACTCTGCGGTGATAGAATCTATAGCAGCATAGAAAGTATCAACACGATAAAAATACTCTATAGTAATATTATTTCTTTTTATTGACAAATCTCACAACAATAGCCATTTGTTCTTTAACAGATATACCACGGGATTCATCAACAAGAACAGAGAATAAACAATCCCCCATTTCTTCTTTAATTGCATGTGTGACTGCTTCTGCACAACAGTTTGCAAGTTTTTTTATTCGTTCTCGAAGTCATCTTAGCATTTTTGGGACACAAATCATCAAAAGCTCTTCTCACCTCTTCATTCATTTGTTTGTACCAATCAAGAAATTCTAAAAAAATCCCTTTGTTTAAGGAAGTACTAGTCTCATCATGTCCCCGAAATGATTCAGCTTGCAATGCAAGAAGACTAACAATACTTAAGGAAGTTTCCAACCGTGTCTCATATTTGACCAATGCATCTTTACTATAATTTGCAACCTTATGACTAACACTTGACCTTTGGTTACAAAAATCATGGAATGCTGCTACTGCAGTATTATGTATGCTATTAGGCCCACCAACATGTTTTGGAAATGCCGTATAAACATTTCTCCATTGTGAGAAGCCAACTTTTGTAAATGCATCATGGCAAAATTAATCATCCATTCGATCGTGCTTAAAAAGGTAACAATAGAAGCAATACGCCTTATTCTTCTCCACACTATATTCCAACCAACTATGTTGTCTAAACCAATGTTTTTGAAAGCTCCTTTTGTCATGTGACTGAGGAAAGTTATGACCAATTGGTTGAGTCGGACATTTAGCTATGAAAGCCTTCGAACATCATCTCTAATAATAGGAGCAAGAGAATGGATTGGAATACGAAGTCCCGGATCAGAAATAATGTGATCCGGGTTGAACTGATGTATACCTTCGACTTGACCATTAACATTTTCACCATTGACATCTGGAATAGGTCCATTCTCTTCTAGAACAAGTGCAACTTCTTCACTATTATTCTCTTGAACTCCAACTTGTATTCCAGGTTCATTGCAAACTCCACTAGCGCGAGTGCTTGGTGTAGTTCAACTAGAAGCTTGACTGAAATAGCTCTTTAAATCTGTCATTTTACGAAGCATATAGCATGCATTAGATAATTAGAAGACATTACAACAGCCAACTAGGAGTGTTTACATAATATAGAGAGATAATTTTTTGAGCCATATTCTTTGCCTTGTTTTTGTTTATATCCAAGACTGCTATTTAGAAATTGGAAAATCTGCACATTGAAAAATCTAATGGATTAGACATGTTGATTTGTTTCTATTCAATAATTCAAATACTCACGCGCATAATCAAATAAATACTCACGCAGTCACGTGCTACCTTTCTGTGGACTATGGCGCGCTACCCCGGTGGCTGGTGAACTGGACTGTTGTCTCCTGTTGTGAGCACGAGCTGACGAGGCCGGTGAACTGGATTGTTGTCCCATGTGGCGCGCTACCCTAGTCAGCATGGGCACCGGCCGCCAGGCAGGACAAGTCGCGACCGCGAGGAGCGGAGCAGGCTACAGGCGAGCTGCTGCACTGCTGTAGCGCGACGGTAGGAGCGGCCGAGCAAGATGCGGGAGTGCGGTGTGCGGGACGCGGCCACGCGGGGATGGGCGGACGACGCTTACGGAGTTACAGTGGCTGCTGCTGTAGCTCGACATAGACTCAACAGTTGAGGATGACAGATGACCTAATCTCTTAGTTGGCCGGCCCAAGGTATTGCCCAGGCAATACTGGGCCCTTTGCTCTTGCTAAGATCAGGTCAGGTAGTTAAGCCCTTTTTTTCTTGTGTGTTTATCCATTTAAACTCGTAGATTTTCCTATATATATATATATATATATATATATATATATATATATATATATATATATATATATATATATATATATATATATATATATATATATATATATATATATATATATATATATATATATATATGAACGGATAGATTGTAGACACCAACAATCAAATAAATTTATCTCTTATTTCTTTACTTTTGTATCCTAGTATTAGCAGTAACTTAGTCTTATTCTATATTCACCACTTTTCAACTCTACGTCTTCTGGAGTCGTTTTAAGTGACCTGTTGATCCCAAGGCAAACTGTAGGATCTCTTCTCCCTGACGGGGTCCCTCTTAGGGGGCAGATCTAGGTGCTGCTAGCGAATACCACCACCCCTGCGCACACATGCACCGTTCAGCTATTAGGCGCGGACCATCCGGTTTGATGCATGGAAGAGTCGCTCCTGCCGCAGGGTCACAGATCGTTCGGCCCCAGGCAACGGACCATCTAGCGTCGCCGCAGAGTGTACCTCTACCGATATTCTTTTTTAGTGATTGACGCCCAGATCGACGTCAACACACTTTTTGGTAACCTCGTTGGGGAACATTATTAGGTGTGAGTTGGCATAGGTCGACCCTATATGGCCGGTTCCAAGGACCACTTTGATGTTTTACCCAACAATATCATTGAGCCGACTATGGAGACTCCATCGGCTGAAGATCAGCAGGAATTCGAGGAGCATAAGGAGCAGCTGATCAGAGAGGTTAAGGCGAAGTACCTTGCCAATTTCAAGGTGGTCATGCATCAAAAAGTCGTTCGGATACGGGAGACTGACCTGACGTCATTCCGACCTACTACAACTATCTCCAATGTAAGTAGCACGAATGACGTCCAATATATTCGATCTTACGTAAATGAACAGTGAGAACAAATGCAACAAATATTACGGGTATGCAAGAGGATTATAGAGGGCTAACACGTGTGTTTGATAAATCTGTTGTTACTAATTTTCTATTGTATGTTGAGACTAAGGAAAACACACAAACTTCATCGGCTGGAAATGGGCATGCCCAATCCTAGCCGCTTTATGGGATGCCGATGAACTCTCACACCAGGCAGCCATATCCTCCACTTGTGTGGCAACAACCTGTGCCCCCGCGCACAGCTAGACAGTCCCGCCTTCCACCATGAACCACCGGAATCCATGCCAGGGCCGACTAACATGGTCGAACTGTTCGACTCTAAGCACAGACCGTCCGAGTGTGGCATTGGACCGTTTGGATATTACACCGGATCAGTCCGCGATGGGGTATGTAGAACAAAACTTAGATTGTTATTAGCAACCTTTCTACCAGCCTCAAACTAGCTTCTCTCTAGCACCCATGGCCCCTCAAGGTCATGGGATGATCCCACCCACACATGGGTACATGCCCTTTTTGTCCCCCAGGAGGCCGAAAAGATCTAACATGCAATATTGAGTCCCTAGAGGCAGCATTAATGCCCCCATAGATCCCAAACCCATGGGTAAGGGAGCGACATAATGATACCATAACACCCACACCTATGGACCAAAGGGTTAGTGGGCTACCACTAGTCACCATTGACATATTGAGAGAGGCGATAGCCGGGGCATTTCGAGACAAACTCGGAGTCAACATGACCCATGAGGAACAATCATATCGGAAACCATATGACAACTGATTTGACTATGACCCATACCCACAGGGGCTAGAATACACGAATTTTCAAAATTTTAGGGTGATTAGGGAAAAAGCACACATGAACACATAGAACAATTTCTAGCACAGCTAGCGAAAGTGGTCGACAGAGAGGCATTTCGCATGCGTTTATTTTTATTATCCCTAACTGGTACTGCTTTCGCATGGTATGCCACCCTACCACCTAACTCTATCTACTCGTGGAGGGATTTATAATAAATTCATGATCATTTTTTGCTGGAGATTATAAGTTAGACCTAGTCGATCTAGCAACCCTACGACAAGGAAAGGATGAATCAGTTAAAGATTTTATCCAGACGTTCCAGGACATTAGGAACCGACGACGAACCAAAAGAGGTGTATGCCGTTGAGATGGCTTGGCCAATCATGCCAAACCCTCATCATGTTCCTCTTTATAGTCATTCCAAAAGAATCGACAAGAAGAGATAAAATTTACCTTTAATTTTGCCAAATGTGACAAAAATATTTGATGAATTTGTGAAAAGTGACAACATTAAAATGACTCATACCACCCCACATGTCGATGAATTAAAAAGGAAAGCTTATTGTAAATGGAATACTTATTTTTCTCATGCCATAAATGATTGTAATGTATTTCATCGGCAAATTCAATCTGCTATTAACGAGGGCCGATTAAATTTTTAGGAGATGCAGGTGGATAAATAATCATTCCCTGTCAACACCAAAGATCTTGATGGTAAAAAAGCCTTGGTTCGACCGGAGGTGGACAATAAAGAAAAGGGAAAGGCTATCCTCATCGGCGATCCTCGGGTCCTTGATAAAAACAGGAAAATTCTACCCGATAGCCACAATAAAAACGGGAAGCAATGGCTACAGTCCCAACTACCTCCACCCAAACAACGATCAATTTTTCGTGTCCCCCGATGCAGCTCAATTGATGCTTGAGGGAAGTGTTCTCAACATTCTTACCAGACTTCGGGACTGACCCATTAAGTTGAGCCTCCTATCGAGGGGCTACTATTGGGACAAAGGCCAAACCAGACCTTGATTAGGGATGAAAGTGGGTATCCAAATTGTTAGGACAAATTTAATATTTTAAAATAGATATGTATGAAATTTGATGCTAGTTTTTCTTATGTTATAAGCACATTGTTACAAATAAGAATAAAATTTTGCATAAATTGTTTTATATGTGATTTGCTCTCTCCAACAAAAAAGGTGAAGAATATTTATATCTGTATCTGAATTTTGTATCTAACATTTGAGAAGATATATGATAAATTTGAAGTTTAGCTTTTATATATCTTTACAAGCCTAATGCTAAAAACGACAATACAAATTTGCATAGCAGATTCTATATCCTATTTATTCACAATCAAAGAAAAAAAAGACCAAAAGTTGATATCCGAATAAATATTTGTTTTCATCCCTAGCCTCGATCATTCCTACAATGATCGCATACTTGTAACACCCCAGGTGTTACCATGACCATGGTACATTTATGCACTAATGACTATGATCACCTGTGGAATAGAAGAAGAGCATCAAATCTTGGAAACATGGGTTAACTAAGAGAAGTGAATGGCAAGGGTTTCAACCACACAAGTGGAACTAATGGTCATTTGGAGCCAAGAAGAGTAAACCCTAAAAAGGGCACCTAAGAGCACTAGATTTCCATGTCAGGGATTAATGGATAAGTTAACCAAATTGCCAAAGCATAATCTTAGTTCTTAAACAAGTTTTAGTAGCCTTATAACCTAACCAATGCAGGGAGGGAACATTGCAAAAAGACCCCTTGAAGACCCCAATTTCACCTCCTTAAGGAGAAAGAGCACTAGAGCTTTCTATTTCTTTCTAAGTTAAATTTTGAACCTAATCTAAAGATCCACCGTGTTCACCAAGTAAATGGCACCAAATCCACTTGGGTTGTATACCAAAAAGGTGTCATACCACCTAAGGCATCCACTGGAAAAGTTTGAAACCGAGCCCAAGACATTTGACAAGATTTGGCATGGTTTTTGTCGTGAGGTGGACAGAGGGACAAGCCAGATTTGGCGCCTGCAAATCTCCCTGCCTAGGGCATATCTGCCATGGTAACTCACATACAAGAGACAGTCCTAGGTGCTAGGAAGAGGCCTGCACCAGATTTTTGCCAAGATTCGCACGCTTGCGATCTCGGCGAGCTGTTGAACAAGGGCAGAAGAACACTTCCACGTGTTCGACGCGCTCTGAGCGCGCCAGAGCACACCCAGCGCCCGACCCCGCGCGCCTCGCGCCGTGCCAAGCCGTGCCCGTGTCTCCTGCTCGCGCCCGCGCCTATAAAGCCCACCGAAGCTTCAACCGTACTCCCCCGCGTGCTCTCGACCTCACCGGAACCAGAGATCACCGGCGGTTGCCCTGCAAGCGGCGTGCCCGTGGCCACCCGATCCCCCGCCACCGTAGACCGGCCAGTAGAGCCCCTCCCAGCCACACCCGACCCTTGGAGTAGACCGTGCATGCCTCGGTGAAGCTCCCCAAGCAAGGAATCGGACATTGCCTCGCTGGAGAAGCCAGTCCACGGTCGCCGGACTTCACCCGATCGCCGGTGAACGTAGACCGGGTAAGTCTCTGCACCATTCTCTAATTCCCTGTGCACTTAGCCTCTACGTCATCCTGTGGAGCTCATCGTGTCGTTTAACTGAACTAGATCGCCGTGGTTAGGCCGGAGCTCTCGCCGCCCACGAGTTCACCCGCCTGCGCACGTGGTCCGGTCGATTCCGGCCACCACCGCCGTCGAGCCGTACATCGCTGTGACCGCCAGAACCTCCCGAAGCCAACCCCGCCCCTCGCCAGACCTATCCCGCCGCCGGTAAGCCGTGTCGTCCTTTTCCCTTCCATGGTTACTGTTTACTTAAGGGGAGGGACCGTGGGGAAGAAGTAGAAAAGGGCAGGGGGTTTTATGCGCTGTCAGTGACTCAGGGGAATAGTGGCGCAAGGGTATAACTGAAGGAATTAGTTTAGTAAGAACCCAGGGTCTTCGATGCAAATGGGTTTTCCAGGAAACCTTTTTAAATATTCTGATTTAAATCCAAACAGAACTTGAAAAATTCATAACTTTAGCTTGGTTTACCCAAATCGAGTCAAACCAATTTTGCCAGATCCTAAACAATAAAAGCTACTTAGGAAAAATATAAAACCCCTAAGTGTTACAGAAAACTTTAAAGTTTTGATTTAAATGATTAACTGGTCAAAAGCTAAAAGAAATGAGGAAAAATAGCTACACTATTAGACTGGGGTTAAGAAAATTTAGAGAAATAGTTAATCACTTCCTAACCTGTTTAAAAATAATAAACCTCTCTATGCCCCAAATTAAGGTAGAGTTTGTGTAACACCCGGATTCTAGGGGTCCAAAACCCGGGCGCTAACAAAACACCAGGTATGCTGGGACCAAGTCTCACACATATGATGTATAGTGGCACAGGATCGAATGTCACAACTTTATATATAACAGGAGTTCTATACAAAATAAATAATTACATTATAAGGAGATAACGGTCCAGCAACCCAAAGTTGACTGGGAGACGACGACCTAGACCACTCACGAACTCATCACAGCATCCTCCATGAGCATCATCCTGCAGTACCTGTTCTTGACCTGTGGTGTGTGTGAGACAGCAAGAGTGAGCTCACATACGTTCATCGCTCAACAAGTTGTGGGGAATAATGTGCATGAACTCGCCAAAGGTGGGAGCTCACGTGAAGTGTAAGGCTTACCAAAGAAGATGGTTAGAGCTGAGCATTGCTTTTAAAGTTGGTCAAAATTTTATTAGCAGTTACTAAGTATAAGTAAATACCAAACCCAATTAAGTAATAGAACAAAAGTAACAACTTCACCTGCAATGCAATGCATATGACAAATTGAGTTTAAGTTCCATAATTTAATCATGTGAGGGTCCGAGCTGCTCATGACCGTGAGCACGGCTAGTATACCAGTTTTACGCTCTGCAGAGGTTGCGCATCTTTACCCACAAGTCATGTTACCCATCTGCCAAGGGATCGCGACTTCCCATACACCTCTACCGAGGAGGCGAGGCAGGGTAACACTACGAGGCCTTTACAAAGTTCCACTAGCTTCAGAAAACCCGCTACAGTTTATAGGAAGATCCAGTGCAGGAATCCCTTGCAGGACCGCCATCGCAGCAAAATCCTCCCGAGGGCCTCCCTACACTGACCTCTCCCCTACTGCCCTTGCCCCTTTCGGGTAAGGTAGTCTTCCACTAGCTTTCCTAATTAATCAGCCAAGGGCGTCCCATACCACCCTTGTGGTAGCACTGTTTTCCCGGGTGGTCGCTCCATGTTCCAATTAACATAATGATCTTATCATGAACAATAAATAACAACTGATAACAAAAGTGTAATCATGAATAGTGTATCTCCATACCCAAAACCACATATAGCACTAGCAAGTACTACCCAGAAAGTTCAGTGGTAATCAAGGTATAAAGATAGACAAACTAGGGTAACCTATTAGGTCCCATCAAAATTAACCTATGCAGATCATTATAATTAATCAGAACATGGCTGGGTAAAAAGAAGTGATCAAGGGCACAACTTGCCTGGGCCTTGAGAATCCAGGTACCAGGATGATTCTTCAGATCCTCGTGACCTCACTGCTAATCGTAGCAATACAAACAAACATTGTATAGGCAAATTTAACATTACACCAAACATAAGAACAAAATACACAGTAATAATATACATATTAAAATAAGATCACAGGAAAAAGAATTATTAATTTTTGAGTTATAGAATTCAAGTTATGAATTTCCTAAGATTTAAGGTGATTATAATAGGATTAGATGATAAATTAATTCCCTAACAGAGTTCATGTCAAAACAGTGATTCTAAATGATAGAGAATATTATTACAAAATTTTAGGAATTGGAATGGTTCAATTTGGAGCTAAAATAAATTTTCTATGAATTATCTAAGATTTAGCAATTATTTTCATATTAAAAATCTATTTAATAACCATTTTCTCTGATTTTACTATGTTCTGGACTGGGCCTCAATTATAAGAAAGGTCAGGGGGCTCGGCGCAAGAATTCCCAGACTCAGGAAACAGTAAAACGGGGATGGCGGGTTGATTCCAGAAATCCCCAGGGTCTCTTTAACAAAAATCCCTGGCCGAAGGGGTATCATGAAGTCTCAACCGCCCGATCTAGCTCAGACGGTCCAGATTAGATCGCGTTTTAATCGAACCGGTATGCATTCTCAACCGTTGGATCCATCATCCACGGTCGGGATTTTATTTGACCGAGATCAACACGGACCCGTCCGATCAGAAATCTAGGGCCCCGATCGATCACGCGAAAGGGTACGCCCTGACCTAATCCTAGCCGTTCAAGCGCCATCCGACGGGCCACGTTCTTCGCCCCAATAGAGCAGGCTCGCACGGCGGCGCTGCCCCGCGCGCGCGGCGGAGCACGCCGGCGAGGCTGCCAATTGGCCGTCCCGGAGCGCTAAACCCAAATCGGACCGAGCTAGGCGTAGAGGGGAACTTGGCGAGCACGGTGAGGTGAGTTACCGAGTAGATAGGCCACTGGCAGAGGCAGGCCACGGCGCGAAGCGGTCCCGCGGCGGAGCTAGATCTCCGGTGAGGAATTCCGGAGCCGCCGGTGTACGATCCTCGGTAATTCAGTCGCGGTTGCCTTCAATGCAGCCGAAGGGAGCCCCTGGTTTCCCCAATCCGAGCCCGGTCGTCGGCGAGCCCGGATTTGCCCGCGGCGGGTGTCTCACGGCGGACGTGATTATGGTGGTGGCGGCGGCGGTCTTCTTTCGCTTGAGCTCACGGATGGATGGAGGGAAGGGGTCGCGGAGCTTCGGCTTTTATGCATTACGGTGAAGTCCGAGCGGAGTGTACCAAACGGCGATCACGGCGAACGTCCGCGCGATCCGCCGCCGCGTTCGGCAAGGTCGTTGAAGACGGCCTGACGTGCGGGCCCCGCGGACCAGAGAAAGGGAGGGAGAAAGGAACAGCTGACAAGGGCGGCCCACGCGTAAGTGACTGGTGCGAAGCGATCGGAGGCAGGTGGCTGGCTCGTGGACCCGGGTTGTCGGCGCCAGGGAAGAGCAGGCACGCGCGCGAGACTGACCGGTGGGACCCGCGTGTCGGCGCCAATTCCAGGTTGGGCTGCGCGGGCCAAAACAGTTGTGGGCCGAAAAACGGGATCCGAGGCCCAGGTAAGTTTTTCTTCTTTTCCTTTTTATTTTCTATTTTCTTTTCTCCATTTTCAAATCCAATTTGAGTTCAAATTTCAAAATCAAATTCTTGGGTAAATTCTCCTCAGATTAAAAGTATACCTTGTAAACTCTAGTCTTACTTTTATTTATACTTTTTATTTTGTATATACTTTCCTTTTCTTCTTATTTTCAAAACCCAAATTCCAATTCAAATCAAACCAGGTTTTAAATTCTAGATTTCAAATTTATGCACAAGTTAAACTTTCACATGATGCACAATTACTACATAGTGTTTCTTTATTTATTTTATTATGATTATTTACCTTTAAAAAGGGTGAATTATAAAGTTTAATTATTTATCAATGGTATTTGCTCAGATTTCTTCTACCAATCCCAAATTCAGAATTTGGGTGTTACAAATCCTACCCCCCTTAAAAATAATCTCGTCCTCGAGATTTGTAAGAAAAGGGTGCATGTTCATATTGATTCAACACATATGCATAAACAAAATCTCGGCATGATGCATATCTTATTAGCAAAACACAGGGTCAAATGGACCTTATTATTATTACTAAAATAGTATCTTATCAACTACTAACTAAAGTAACATCTAGACCTTATAAATCATCATAATTTATATCTATGTAGCTTGGTGAAGCTGGTGGAGGTTGTTGTTGTTGTTGTCTCTCCAACCGTGCTTGTCTTATTTCTTGGCGGGCCTGACGTATTTCCTCGCGTTGTTGCCTTATCTGATTCTGCATCTCGGTCACTAGTTCTGTTAATTGTTGTATTACCAGTCTTTGGGTAGCAACCACTTGATCGATCTCAACAGGTGGAGGGTTCGGAGGATTCATTTCTGTTTGTTGTTTACGTGATAATCTTTCCTTTCCTGGTATTGACCATGAAAGTTAGAAGCATATGGTAATAGTTTTGCAAAGGAAATTATTCAATAGGCGGAATGAATGAGCTAGTAGCTGGTTATACTCTAAAGATTCTTTGGTAGGGCTTAATCTTTGTTTTATGTCCAGATTGGGGTAACCAATCATATAAGGTGAATATCTAAGGGTAAGATAGAATCAGTCAAGATGAGAGATATATATGGGTGAGATAGACTACAAGATGTAGGTTAAAAGTTTGTTTGTTGTTAGGTGGGAATAGAAAGGTTATACCATTCATCATGATTCTATGGGTTGGGTTAACTCATGGTTGAATTGATCCAATGTGCTAAGACAAGTTAATACATGGCTAGTGGGGTCTAGTCTCTTCTACTAGTGTTATTAATCTGTTTAAGTGGACCACATTAAGTTAGATAACATTAGACCACACTAGATCAGGTCACATAAGATCTAGATTAAATTGGATATGACTAGATTAGACTAGTTTAGGTTAGATAGGTCCAACAGGGTAGAATATGTATTATTAAGATATGTTAGGATGTTTTAAGATTAATTAGATATGTTATGATAAGATAGAATCTCTTGCTAGGTTAAAGTTGAGAGGTTATGCAACTATCAGATGGTTAAGGTAGTTGCATATAGCCAAGTTGATCTGTCATTCCTAATTTAGTGCGGGGTGAACTAAGTTAAGTCCTGTTCTATGGGGGTAGAGTTTAAACTATTTCATCAGTATTATCTAACATGTTTAATAAGTCACTTTAGATTTGATCAGATCCAGGTTAGATTGGTGTGACTGGTTTGACTAGATAAGATCTAATTGATTTGCATTAGATCATGGTTGTTTAAACTAGGGTGGATAAGTATGCTTATTAGGATAATATGGATCCATAAAGATAAGATAGAATCTTTTGAGATCAGTTAGATCTATTAGGATGAGATAGAATCTTTTCAAGATAAGATGAGTATCTTTTAAGATGAGATGGATCTATTAAGGTAAGGAAGAATCTTTTAAGATAAGATGAATTGGCTAGAATGAGATCTTTTAGGATAAGATAAATCTCTTAAGCTAGATATGTTCCAATGGAGACAATCTAGGCTGTCTTAGTTATTTTATGAATATATTTTATACCTATGTGTATATGCAGATGCAATTGTGGACATTACTCCACAACTCATCACACTCAAACAAAGATCCAAATCAGACAAGTATCATAAGAACAAACATTCAAGCATATAGATAAAAATAATAATAGTTTTGTTTTTGTCCCTAAGAGTAGGTCTCCTATTCCTAAAAGTCACTTTGAGCACAGGATTTCAAAGTGTGAAATCCAAGTTTGTCTTTAGAAGGAAAATAAAGGTAAGAATAATCAGAGTAAAGCGGAAATAGATGAGAAAAGATTAAGAAAAGTTTAGAAAGAATCAGAGTGGCAGAGGTAAGTGAATAATGGTTGTCCAGTTCTATCTAGGTTTCGTCCTACAGTCAACATTCCTCTGATACCACTTCTGTAACACCCGGATTCTAGGGGTCCAAAACCCGGGCGCTAACAAAACACCAGGTATGCTGGGACCAAGTCTCACACATATGATGTATAGTGGCACAGGATCGAATGTCACAACTTTATATATAACAGGAGTTCTATACAAAATAAATAATTACATTATAAGGAGATAACGGTCCAGCAACCCAAAGTTGACTGGGAGACGACGACCTAGACCACTCACGAACTCATCACAGCATCCTCCATGAGCATCATCCTGCAGTACCTGTTCTTGACCTGTGGTGTGTGTGAGACAGCAAGAGTGAGCTCACATACGTTCATCGCTCAACAAGTTGTGGGGAATAATGTGCATGAACTCGCCAAAGGTGGGAGCTCACGTGAAGTGTAAGGCTTACCAAAGAAGATGGTTAGAGCTGAGCATTGCTTTTAAAGTTGGTCAAAATTTTATTAGCAGTTACTAAGTATAAGTAAATACCAAACCCAATTAAGTAATAGAACAAAAGTAACAACTTCACCTGCAATGCAATGCATATGACAAATTGAGTTTAAGTTCCATAATTTAATCATGTGAGGGTCCGAGCTGCTCATGACCGTGAGCACGGCTAGTATACCAGTTTTACACTCTGCAGAGGTTGCTGCATCCTTACCCACAAGTCATGTTACCCATCTGCCAAGGGATCGCGACTTCCCATACACCTCTACCGAGGAGGCGAGGCAGGGTAACACTACGAGGCCTTTACAAAGTTCCACTAGCTTCAGAAAACCCGCTACAGTTTATAGGAAGATCCAGTGCAGGAATCCCTTGCAGGACCGCCATCGCAGCAAAATCCTCCCGAGGGCCTCCCTACACTGACCTCTCCCCTACTGCCCTTGCCCCTTTCGGGTAAGGTAGTCTTCCACTAGCTTTCCTAATTAATCAGCCAAGGGCGTCCCATACCACCCTTGTGGTAGCACTGTTTTCCCGGGTGGTCGCTCCATGTTCCAATTAACATAATGATCTTATCATGAACAATAAATAACAACTGATAACAAAAGTGTAATCATGAATAGTGTATCTCCATACCCAAAACCACATATAGCACTAGCAAGTACTACCCAGAAAGTTCAGTGGTAATCAAGGTATAAAGATAGACAAACTAGGGTAACCTATTAGGTCCCATCAAAATTAACCTATGCAGATCATTATAATTAATCAGAACATGGCTGGGTAAAAAGAAGTGATCAAGGGCACAACTTGCCTGGGCCTTGAGAATCCAGGTACCAGGATGATTCTTCAGATCCTCGTGACCTCACTGCTAATCGTAGCAATACAAACAAACATTGTATAGGCAAATTTAACATTACACCAAACATAAGAACAAAATACACAGTAATAATATACATATTAAAATAAGATCACAGGAAAAAGAATTATTAATTTTTGAGTTATAGAATTCAAGTTATGAATTTCCTAAGATTTAAGGTGATTATAATAGGATTAGATGATAAATTAATTCCCTAACAGAGTTCATGTCAAAACAGTGATTCTAAATGATAGAGAATATTATTACAAAATTTTAGGAATTGGAATGGTTCAATTTGGAGCTAAAATAAATTTTCTATGAATTATCTAAGTTTTAGCAATTATTTTCATATTAAAAATCTATTTAATAACCATTTTCTCTGATTTTACTATGTTCTGGACTGGGCCTCAATTATAAGAAAGGTCAGGGGGCTCGGCGCAAGAATTCCCAGACTCAGGAAACAGTAAAACGGGGATGGCGGGTTGATTCCAGAAATCCCCAGGGTCTCTTTAACAAAAATCCCTGGCCGAAGGGGTATCATGAAGTCTCAACCGCCCGATCTAGCTCAGACGGTCCAGATTAGATCGCGTTTTAATCGAACCGGTATGCATTCTCAACCGTTGGATCCATCATCCACGGTCGGGATTTTATTTGACCGAGATCAACACGGACCCGTCCGATCAGAAATCTAGGGCCCCGATCGATCACGCGAAAGGGTACGCCCTGACCTAATCCTAGCCATTCAAGCGCCATCCGACGGGCCACGTTCTTCGCCCCAATAGAGCAGGCTCGCACGGCGGCGCTGCCCCGCGCGCGCGGCGGAGCACGCCGGCGAGGCTGCCAATTGGCCGTCCCGGAGCGCTAAACCCAAATCGGACCGAGCTAGGCGTAGAGGGGAACTTGGCGAGCACGGTGAGGTGAGTTACCGAGTAGATAGGCCACTGGCAGAGGCAGGCCACGGCGCGAAGCGGTCCCGCGGCGGAGCTAGATCTCCGGTGAGGAATTCCGGAGCCGCCGGTGTACGATCCTCGGTAATTCAGTCGCGGTTGCCTTCAATGCAGCCGAAGGGAGCCCCTGGTTTCCCCAATCCGAGCCCGGTCGTCGGCGAGCCCGGATTTGCCCGCGGCGGGTGTCTCACGGCGGAC
Organism: Zea luxurians; assembly: GCA_029449295.1. Lineage (NCBI taxonomy): Eukaryota > Viridiplantae > Streptophyta > Magnoliopsida > Poales > Poaceae > Zea > Zea luxurians. The sequence goes on along the minus strand of JAOPSE010000022.1, from coordinate 44,946,373 downwards.
GTGATTATGGTGGTGGCGGCGGCGGTCTTCTTTCGCTTGAGCTCACGGATGGATGGAGGGAAGGGGTCGCGGAGCTTCGGCTTTTATGCATTACGGTGAAGTCCGAGCGGAGTGTACCAAACGGCGATCACGGCGACGTCCGCGTGATCCGCCGCCGCGTTCGGCAAGGTCGTTGAAGACGGCCTGACGTGCGGGCCCCGCGGACCAGAGAAAGGGAGGGAGAAAGGAACAGCTGACAAGGGCGGCCCACGCGTAAGTGACTGGTGCGAAGCGATCGGAGGCAGGTGGCTGGCTCGTGGACCCGGGTTGTCGGCGCCAGGGAAGAGCAGGCACGCGCGCGAGACTGACCGGTGGGACCCGCGTGTCGGCGCCAATTCCAGGTTGGGCTGCGCGGGCCAAAACAGTTGTGGGCCGAAAAACGGGATCCGAGGCCCAGGTAAGTTTTTCTTCTTTTCCTTTTTATTTTCTATTTTCTTTTCTCCATTTTCAAATCCAATTTGAGTTCAAATTTCAAAATCAAATTCTTGGGTAAATTCTCCTCAGATTAAAAGTATACCTTGTAAACTCTAGTCTTACTTTTATTTATACTTTTTATTTTGTATATACTTTCCTTTTCTTCTTATTTTCAAAACCCAAATTCCAATTCAAATCAAACCAGGTTTTAAATTCTAGATTTCAAATTTATGCACAAGTTAAACTTTCACATGATGCACAATTACTACATAGTGTTTCTTTATTTATTTTATTATGATTATTTACCTTTAAAAAGGGTGAATTATAAAGTTTAATTATTTATCAATGGTATTTGCTCAGATTTCTTCTACCAATCCCAAATTCAGAATTTGGGTGTTACAATTTGCCATTTAAATCATTTTTAGCCTAAAGTTAGAGAAAATATAAAAGGTAATTTAAAATAAAGACTAGGGAGCACCCACATTTTTGTTGGCTTCCTTATTCAGGGTAGTTCACTAGAAAAATTTATTATACCCTTGTTTAGTACAAAAGAAAGGAGATACCTTTCAATTTAGGAAAAACAAGGAAACCTTAGAAAACCCCTAGAAAAATAACCTTGAGGAGAAAACACCCCAACCCTTGGGATAACTAATGTTTTGTTATTATAAACATAGGAAAAATATGGAATCTGTTGTTTGATATTTTTCAAATAACAAGTTAGTTATAAGCACCTTTTTGGCATAAAACTTTAGAAATTCACAACTAAATATCCATTAGGCCTTTTTCTGTGATTTTTAACACAGAGGCCTAATATCACCTATGTATCTGGACAAAAATAAAATTTGGTACAGAAACCTCAATTAAATCACAGCTATAGTGTAAAATGCCCTTTTAAAGCTTGTCTTTGTTATTTTTGCACAAGTAGTGTCTGAATCAGTATCCACCTCAAATTTATAGGACAAACTACAGTGACAAATAGTAACCCACTATAATTTTTACAGAATTTTTGGGCAAAGTTAAACACTGTTGTAGTTCAAACCCACACAAAAATTCATAAGTGGAAAATGAAAAGAAGAACTAATAGTGGAGACTAATGTTGCACTAACCAAAACAGCCAAACCCCTGACTCCCTACTAAAACATTTAAAGGGCATTCCAAGTCTTAATCCATCATGCTTAGGCAAGAACCTCCTACCTAAATTGATAAGCCTTAAACCCTAAGAGCCTCTTATAACCAGGAAACCCTAAGTTATCCATTAACTTACTTTCTTCACTTAACATGATGATTTCTAAATTCTGCATAATCATAGCATACATGTTCTTACTCATTGCATTTAATAGATTGCAACCTAGTTGACGGAGAGTACATCCTCGTGCCGGAGCAAGGAGTTTCTCAGGAGGTAGCCCCGGATCCAGCACCAGAGCCTGCTCCAGAGGATCTGCCTGCCCCAGCTTTGGAAGGCAAGCACCGGTTTTATGCATAACCTATTTATTATGCTATTTTACTACACTTAATGATTGTAGGATTGAATGTGCACTTAAGTGTAGGAGTTGTTTGAAACCCTAGTTGCATTAACTCAGGGTTTCCTTTTGAGATGGATACTAGTATGCTAGGTCGAGTAGCTGCTTTACTAATTATGGATCTCGGTAGAAGTCGAGTGATTTTTCTAGCACTCGCGCGAGGTCAGGAAATTGGTTGTATCCACTTTCATATCATACTGATGTTGGTCTGTGGACACAGATCCATGGGGGATGCATGGTCTACGAGATAAAATTTGAGTAAGGATTAACGTGCGGATACCTGTGTCAAGCGTTTGAACGTACTAAGCACATGCCGAGAAATATGGTAAATCGGTAAGCCTAGTACCTGATTGAACCTGGCAGTAGACTTTGCCCCTCACGCGACCTGAGACGTGGTCTCCCATTCCGGTTATGGTGGGTACAAGTGCGGTCACTGCACGACGGCAGTCGGGGTCAGTGGGGCATTGTACGCCAAAGCGGTGAGCCCTGATTTGCTGACAGGGAATCGATGGGGACGGTTGATGTGTGTGGGGACGGAGTGCCTCGCCACGTCGTGTGTTTAGGTTTGCCTTGCAAGGATAAAAACTCGATTCGAATCATCTGCTTCTCGCAGCTAATGAGACTGCTTGATCCATTGTACTGCATTGAGTAACAAGTGGAATTGTGATGAATTGGCAAAAGTTGTTGATTGCTAAATGTTTGATACCATGTATGATTAGATAGGTATACATTTAGTCTTAAGAGAGTCACACTAAAACATGACAAAGCTAAAACTTGATTTATAGACTCAGCTAGTGCTTTTGGCAAACCAAACCCCTCAGCCAAACAGCTGCATGTCTAGAGGTAGAGGAGTAGACTCCTCACACCGGGTAAGTCTAGCTGAGTATTAGTATACTCAGCCTTGCTTGTGGCATAATTTTACAGGTTCTCTGGAGGACATGGTTGCTAGAGTGACTTGGTCGTCCACCTTGCCACCGGGTTGGACAGTCGAGTGGGACCCTGCCTCGGCAGAGGAGGAGCATGAGGAGTGATGGGACAGGCTTCCTCATCTCTTTGTTTATTTATCGCTAGTTTTATTCCACAGCATTCCGAACAATGATGACTACTTTTGCTAAAACTCCGATGATGATGTAATAAGTTCAATACTCCCCAATGTATGGTTTTATGCCTTATTGTATTTGCTCTATGCCTCACCATCGAGTGAGTACGTGGTACTTGATCCTGTTAGTGGCCTCGTCGGACTAGATCCGAGGGACTGACGTGTTATTCCTATTTAAGTGTGGTCTAGTGTCTAAGGCGGAACTTAGGCACTTAAGTTGGAATAATTCGGACGGTTCCGCCACAGCTGGTATCGGAGCTCGTACCACCACAGAGGAATAAATAAACTATAAATATCATCCTTTTCCCAAAGTAAAACTGGGTAGAAACAAATGTTGGATAGATCATAGGACGATCAGGATAGACCTAGGACGTGAAGTCTTAGGATGATAGAGGGGTAGCTAGGTGGCTAATTAAGTAAGCCCTACAGGCTACTATAAGTGATGGGAGTTCCTTCCTATTCCCTCTAAGTTGACGTGAGGTCGTTTAGGACGAGCATGCATCCATCCTTAATTAAACTAATTAATAAGTGGGTAAGAACCTTAATACATAGTAATAACAAATTGAGTACCCCAGTACCATTGTCGTAGTTTTAGAGAGGCGGAATCGCGATCCCTTTTTATTTTATAATTCTTTTTCTTTTACTTACGTTTAACCGTACACAGATGACTTCTCATGGATCCTCGGACGAAGGGAATGCATAGTCCCACACTGACGAGCTTGCACGAGAGGGTTTCCCCCGTATCTTGTGGGAGGTACTTTAGGGAGCTGGTTACGCGACGCCTCCCCAGTACGTGGTGCGGCTGTTTGAGAAGCACCAAGTGCCCCGCTGTAGGGTGAGGATGACCCTGGATCCTCATCCCCTGTAGCCAGGCTGGCGTTCGCTGGACTCCGAGTCTTTTGGATACAGGACTGAGGATACTATCGAGGCGATTGCTCTCTACGGACTGACCACCTTCTGCGGATTCCACCCCTTGGAGCTGTCCACTCACCCCATTGGTTTGTTTCCTGCGGAAAATAAGGACGACCCAATGTGGAAGGATCGAGTGGAGCATGCCAAGGATATTTGGGCTATCTACCCAGGCCAGACTGCTCACTTGACGGTGCGGTGCATGAATGCCCTGTATCGCCTGCAAATGATGCGTGGAGAAGCAATGTCCCATCTGATGGCATTGTTGGAGGCAACCAAGATCACGTTGGATAACAGAGAGGAACTTGTGGTTGACTTGTCCACTAAGATGGTGGAAAAAGACCTACAAGTGGAACAGTTGTCAGATGAGATCCACGAGCTTGAGGAGCTAGTGGGAACCAGGGAGAACACCATCGAGGTTCTCAAGGATCAGTTGATCAACACCCAGCAGCAGCTTGCAGAGGCTAACCAGCACCTGGATATGCATCACCAGGAGATCCAGGACATGGAGGCCAACGAGGATGTTGATATCGAGGGAGGAGAGGAGCCTGTCTCCAGCTTGGACACTGCTGGTTCAGGGAGACCACCTTCCCCCGAGTCGAGCGTTGCCTCGTTTGCTCACTAGGTCGCAGGGATAGAGCTAGAAGTCGTTGACGGTAGAACTCCTTGAAGCTAGCTTAGCTTTTGCACCCTTGGGGTACTATGCTAGATAGAGTTGAGTCTTTTGAGTTACTGATGTAATCATTATAAACTCTTTTGGAAGTATGGATGATGAATGATGCCAGTTTTAATTTAAGAAGAAAAGTATGTGCCATGTGGAATCTGTTATATTTATGTAAGAATATATTGGTTTTACCCTTTTTTTGACTCTTTCACCACAGTTGAACCTTGAACCTCAGAAATGTGATGTTGAGAAACTACATGATTTTTCAGATGGCAGGAAGAGCGCGTCGTGGGCAGAATGAGCGCATTCCTCCACCACCGCCACCACCTCCTACTCTGCAGGAGCTGATGGCTCAGCAGAACGAGATTCTACGACAGTTGGCGCAGCGTCAGCCGCCACCTCAGCATTATGGTGGTGGTGATCATCAGCGTCACCCCGCAGCAGCCAGTTATCAGGAGTTCCTCAGTACTCAGCCACCGTTGTTCACCAGGGCCGAGGACCCACTTGATGCCGATGTATGGCTGAGGGTAGTGGAATCCAAATTCCCACTACTCAATAGGATTTGTTCAGAGGTGACTAAGGTCAGGTTCGCCACCCAGCAGCTTCGCGGACCCGCGCGGACATGGTGGGACCACTACCTTGCTATGCAACCAGTTGACCATGAGATGGAATGGAGAGAGTTTAAGGCAACTTTCAGGGGACATCATATACCAGCAGGCATTATGGACCGTAAGCTAAATGAGTTTCTGGCACTCACTCAGGGGAACCGGACAGTGTTACAGTATGCTCAGGCCTTCAATGACCTGTGCCAGTATGCCGGATATCATGCAGATATTGATGAGAAGAAGAGGGACAGGTTCAGGAGGGGGCTTAGCACTAAGCTCCGCGACCGTCTCAACACAGTAAGGGCCAATAGCTATAATGAGTTAGTCAACATGGCCATCTCCCAGGAGGATTGTATTACAGCTCGGCAGGCAGAGAAGAAGAGGAAGACCCCTGTAGCAGGACCTTCAGCTCAGCCACAGCGCTTCAGGATTGTCTCGGACACTCAGAACAGGGGACCTCAGCAGCAGCAAGGACGTTGGGTGATCCGACCACAGCAGCAGCAGCAGGCACCCAACCACACTCAGTTTCCAGTTCAGAGGAACAATCAACCGCAGCAGCAGTACCGTCAGGCCAATGATAACAGGTGTTTCACTTGTGGTAACACCGGACATTATGCCAAGAATTGCCCCAGAAACCAGCAGAAGCAGGGACAAAATGCCAACCAGAATCAAGGCAAGAGATAGAAGGTGCAAGTGAGGCAAGGCAAACTGAACTTCACCACCATGGCTGGTATTCCAGAGGGAGCACCCATCTTGGCTGGTATCTTTTCAGTTCTAAATTATCCCGCAATTGTTCTTTTTGATTCTGGTGCATCACACAGCTTTATCAGTACCAAATTTAGTGCCAAGTGCCAGTTGCCTTTTCATCACACCAATGGGGGTATTACAATTTCTACACCTGGAGGCAGGGTTGCCACCTAGCAGATCAATAGGCACATACCCATAAAGTTGGGTAGTTTCATATTTAAGACCACTGTCTTGATAATGGGATTGGATAGTGTGGATATCATCCTGGGGACTGATTGGTTATCGCGACACCATGCGGTGATTGATGTCGCAGCCAGAGCCATAGAGATCCACTCCCCACTGGATGGCGAGATCACCTTGTACCTACCCGACTAGGGATGTACCTGTTCCAGTGCTTTCACCATGATAAAGTCACCTGTTGAGAAGATCCCCGTAGTCTGTGACTACCCGGATGTTTTTCCTGACGAATTGCCAGGGATGCCACCCGACCGAGACATCGAGTTCGCAATCGAATTGCAACCCGGGACTGCTCCTATATCCAAGAGACCCTATAGGATGCCTCCTGCGGAATTAGCGGAGTTGAAAAAGCAGCTACAAGAGTTGTTGGACAAGGGGTTCATTCGCCGCAGTACTTCACCATGGGGATGTCCGGCCCTATTTGTGAAGAAGAAGGATGAGAGTTTGAGAATGTGTGTTGATTACCGCCCTCTCAATGCGGTAACCATCAAGAACAAATACCCACTGCCCCGCATTGATGTTTTGTTTGATCAGTTGGTGGGAGCCAAAGTGTTCTCCAAGATAGATCTTCGCTCGGGCTACCATCAAATCAAGGTACGTGCTAGTGATATTCCGAAGACGGCTTTTTCCACCAGATATGGGCTCTATGAGTTTTTGGTGATGTCTTTTGGGCTGACCAATGCCCCGGCTTATTTCATGTACCTGATGAACTCAATATTCATGCCAGAGTTGGACAAATTTGTGGTGGTTTTCATTGATGATATTCTGGTCTATTCCAAGAATAAAGACGAGCATATTGAGCATCTACATATCGTGCTTCAGCGACTGCACGATCATCGTCTTTATGCTAAGTTGTCTAAGTGTGATTTCTGGCTAAGGGAAATTAAATTTTTGGGTCACACAATTTCTCAGGATGGGATATCAGTTGACCCTGAGAAGGTACAAGAAGTAATGGATTGGAAACCTCCTACCACAGTGCGGCAAATACGGAGTTTTCTGGGATTGGCAGGGTATTATCGACGATTTATTCCGGATTTCTCCAGAATTGCCAAGCCAATGACTAAACTGTTGAAGAAGGGAGTCCGGTATGAATGGAGCCAGAAGTGTGAGGATGCCTTTCATACACTGAGGCAGCACTTGACAACAGCACCAAGGCTAGCTCAACCTGACAACACCAAGCCCTTTGAAGTTTATTGCGATGCTTCCGGTACTGGATTGGGATGTGTCTTAATGCAAGACAACAGAGTCATTGCTTATGCCTCCCGAGCACTCAGGCCCCATGAGCAGAACTACCCCACGCATGATCTGGAGTTAGCAGCTGTGATTCATGCTCTCAAGATATGGAGACATTACTTGATGGGAGCTCACTGTAACATTTACACTGATCATAAGAGTCTCAAATATATCTTCACCTAGGCTGATCTTAATATGAGGCAGAGAAGATGGTTAGAGCTAATCAAGGACTATGATTTGGAGGTGCATTACCATCCCGGCAAGGCCAATGTTGTGGCAGATGCCTTGAGCAGGAAAGCCCAGTGTAACTGTATGAACATGGATGCAAGAGTCACCACCCTATGTGATGAGCTGTGCAAGCTGAACCTAGAAGTCGTTTCCTCCGGAGCTTTAAATTATATTTCGGTGGAGCCTACATTACAAGAGCGAATAGTCATGGCGCAGATTGGTGACAAGGGTGTTCAAGTTATCAAGGAAATGATCAAACAGAAGGTGGACAAATACAAATGCTTTTGTCAGGACAACAAAGGGATCCTATGGTTTGGAGACCGATTGGTTGTTCCCAAGAACCCTGAGCTCAAAAAGAAGATATTAGATGAAGCTCACCTTTCCAAATTCTCCATGCACCCCGGTAGTAACAAGATGTACCATGATCTCAGATCCTTATACTGGTGGACCAGAATGAAGAGGGAAATTGCGAAGTATATATCTGAATGTGACACCTGCCAGAGAGTCAAGGCTAGTCATTTGAAGGCAGCAGGCCCTTTGCAACCCCTTCCCATACCATCTTGGAAATGGGAGGACATTTGCATGGATTTTATCGTAGGATTGCCCAATACCTCCCGGCACCATGATTCCATCTGGGTCATTGTGGATAGGTTGACCAAGACAGCTCACTTCTTGCCAGTGCATACCACCCACAAGTCAGAGAAATATGCAGAAATCTATGTTGATCAAATAGTGCGTTTACATGGAATTCCGAAGACCACTGTGTCTGACAGGGGAGCACTGTTTGTGGCACGCTTTTGGGAGCAGCTCCAAAAATCCCTTGGGACCCATGTAATAAGAAGCTCATCATACCATCCTCAAACAGATGGTTAGACAGAAAGGGTGAATCAGATTTTGGAAGATATGTTGAGGGCATGTGTGCTACACTATGGAAAGGATTGGGACAAGTGTCTTTCCTTGGCAGAGTTCTCTTATAACAATAGCTACCAGTCCAGCTTGAAGATGGCACCTTTTGAGGCTTTGTATGGGAGAAGGTGTAGGACACCGCTAAATTGGTCACAAGCTGGAGAGAGAGAAATATTTGGACCAGACTTGGTCCTCAAAGCAGAGGAAAAGGTCAGGGTCATTAAGAAGAACTTAGAAGCTGCTCAGGCCAGGCAAGGGAGCTATCATGACAAGAGGAGGAAGCCTCTACAGTTTGAAGTAGGAGATCATGTTTATCTTAAGGTGTCACCCACCAAAGGTGTCCAGAGATTTGGAATCAAGGGCAAGTTAGCCCCTCGCTACATTGGACCCTATGAGATCAAGGAAACTTGTGGACCTGTAGCATATCAATTGAAGTTGCCACCCCACATGTAAGCAGTTGACGATGTGTTCCATGTATCTCAGCTACGGAAATGTGTCCGCTTACCCACGAAAGTGCTACCTGAACCAGAGATTGAGATCGAACCAGACTTGTCTTATCAAGAGCACCCCGTCAAGGTATTGGACCAAAAGGAGAGATCAACGCGGGCAAGGTCGACCAGGATGTATTGTGGCGGAACTGCCCGAATTATTCCGACTTAAGTGCCTAAGTCCCGCCTTAGAGGCTAGACCACACTTAAATGGGAATAACCCGTCAATCCCTCGGATCTAGTCCGACGAGGCCACTGACAGGATCAAGTACCACAAACTCACTCGATGGTGAGTCGCAGAGCAAATACAATAAAGCATAAACCCATACATTAAGGAGTATTAAGTTATTACATCATCATCGGAGTTTTTGCAAAGTAGTCATCATTGTTCGATGTGCAGCGGAATAAAACTAACGATAGATAAATGGAGGGATGGGGAAGTCTGTTCCATCACTCCTCATGCTCCTCCTCAGCCGAGGCGGGGTCCCACTCGACAGTCCAACCCGGTGGCAAGTTGGACGGCCAAGTCACTGCAGCAACCATGTCCTCCAGAGAACCTGTAAAAATTATGCCACAAGCAAGGCTGAGTATACTAATACTCAGCTAGACTTACCCGGTGTGAGGAGTCTACTCCTCTACCTCTAGACATGCAGCTGTTTGGCTGTGGGGTTTGGTTGCCAAAAGCACTAGCTGAGTTTCTAAATCAAGTTTTAACTTTGTCAAATTTAAGTGTGACTCTCTTAAGGCTAAATATGCACTATCTACTCATACATAGTAGCAAACATTTTTAGCAATCACCATCTTGTACCATCTCATCATATTTCCACTTGTTACTCAATGTAGCAGCATGGATCAAGCAGTCTCATTACCTGTGAGAAGCAGACGATTCGAATCGAGTTTTTATCCTTGCAAGGTAAACCTAAACACACGACATGTAGGGGCACTCCGTCCCCACATACATCAACCGTCCCCTTCGATTCCCTGGCAATAGATCAGGGCTCACCGCCTTGGCGTACAATGCCTCACTGACCCCGACTGCCGTCGTGCAGTGACCGCACTTGTACCCACCATAACCGGAATGGGAGACCTCGTCTCAGGTCGCGTGAGGGGATATGTCTGCGGGCAGGTTCACTCAGGTACTAGGCTTACCGATTTACTATATTTCTCGGTATGTGTTTAGTCGTTCAAACGCTTGACTCACGGTACCACACCTTAATCCTTATTCAAATTTTTATCCCGTGGACAACCAATCCCCATGGATTGTTGTCCACAACCAGCATCATTATGATAAAAAAGTGGATACAACCAATTTCCTGACCTCGCACGAGTGCTAGAAAAATCACTCGACTTCTACCGAGATCCTAATTAGTAAAGCAGCTACCTTGACCTAGCATACTAGTATTCATCTCAATAGGATTTCCTGAGATCATGCAACTAGGGTTTCAATCAACTCCTACACTTAAGTGCACAATCAATCCTACAATCATTAAGTATAGTAAAATAGCATAAATAACAGGTTATGCATAAAACCGGGGCTTGCCTTACAAAGCTGTGGCAGGCAGATCCTCTGGTGCAGGCTCTGGTGCTGGATCCGGGGCTACCTCCTAAGCAGCTCCTTGCTCCGGCACGAGGACGTACTCTCCGTCAGCGAGGTTGCAATCTATCGAATGCAATGAATATGTATGTCATGATTATGCAGGGTTTAACAACTTTATGCTAAAGGAAGGAAAACTAAGTTAGTTCGTAACTTAGGGTTTCTTGGTCATACGTGGCTTTTAATAGTTTATGCTTATCATTCTAAGTTTAGGTTTTGCTAAGGATAAGCATAGTGGATTTGTATTTCCCTTATATATTTCAGTGGACAATTTACAAAGGGTTTTAGGGTCACACTTATTTCCATCATTCATTTTCCCCTTCTTTATTTTCTATTTATGAATTTTAGTGTGGGTTTGAACTACAACAGTGATTTCAAAATTTTGAAAAATCTTGTAAAAATTACAGTGGCTTGCCATTGATCAATATAGCCTGTTCTAGGAATTTGAGGTTCAAAGTAAAAAAGGCAATGCTTTGGGCAAAAACAACAAAAGTTGTGTAAATGGGCCACTTTACACTACAACTCTTAACTAGGGGTGGGTTCTGTCCTAAGGGTTATTTTTGTTGGTATCTAACAGTAATAATAAGCTTCTGTGCCAAAAATCACAGAAAGCTAAGGGATGGTTATTTAGTTGTGATTTTCTAAAGTTTTATGGCAAAAAGGTGCTTATAACTAACTTGTTATTTGAAAAATATCAAACAACAGACTTCATATTTTTCTTATGTTCATAATAACAACCCATTAGTTATCCCAAGGTTTGGGGTGTTTTTGCCTTGGGGTTATTTTTCTAGGTTTTTTCTAAGTTTTCCTTGTTTTCTCAAAATAAAAGGCATCCCAATTATTTTATACTAAACTAGAGTATAATGAATTTTTCTAGTGAACTATACTGAATACGTAGACTGACAAAAATATGGGGGCTCCCTGATTCTTTATTTAATTTACCTTTCCTATTTTCTTTAACCTTAAGCACAATGTAAAATAAATGGTAAACTCTACCTTAATGGGATGGACAGAGGGGTTTAGCATTTTTAAATAGGTCAGTAGGGGGTCAAGTACTTCTCTAATTTTTCTTAACCTCAGTCAATTAGTGCAACTATTTTTCTTCCTATTATTTAGTTTTTGGCCAAATTAATATTTAAATCAGAACCCTAAAGTTTTCTATAGCTCATAGGGTTTTTATATTTTTTTAAGTAGCCTACATTATTTAAGATCTGGCAAAATTTGTTTGACTTGATTTGGGTGAATAAAACAGAAGATATGAATTATTCAAGTTCTGTTTGAATTTAAATCAGATTTATTAAAAGGTTTACTTGAAAAACCACTTTGCACCGAAGTCCTTGGGTTATTTCCAAACCAACTCTCTCAGTTATACCCCCGCGCTACTATTTCTCTGAGTCACTGACATTGCGCAAAACCCCCCGAACCTAACCGAAATTTAACCCGCGCTCCTTGGCTGGCTTAAACAGTAACCACGGCATAGATTACGGCGGCGAGGCTTACCGGCGGCAGTAGAGCTCCGGCGGGGTGGTCAGTGACGTCGGGGAGGTCACGACGGTCACGTCGGTATGCTGGTCGGCGTCGGAGGTGGTCGGAGCTACCCTGGCCACGAGCACAGGCGGTGGGGGTCGTCGGCGGCTCCTGTTCCGGCCAAACCACGACAGTATAGTTCAATTAAAGTGCACGAGGAGCTCCATGGGGTGATGTAGAGGCCCTGCGCGCAACGAATTTGGAAATGGTGCAGAGGCTTACCCGGTCCACGTGCGCCGGCGGGGTTTTGAACTCCGGCGAGCACGATTGCGCTGTTCCGGTGGCGCGTGTCCTCGGTTCAAGTTCGTGCAAGCTTCACGGCCTCCCAGGGAAGCTATCCGAGGGCTCGAATCGAACGGAGGAGGGCGGGGAAGGGGTTGGCCATGGTGGTTGCCCTCGGGCGGCTCTGGCGGGTTGCGGGGAGGTCGCCGGAGCTATGGGCGGCTCGGGGAAGCTAGGCGTGGTACGGAGGAGGCAACGGGGAAGACAACCGGGCTCTAGGACGGGCTTTATAGCCATGGCGCGGGCGTGGTCACGGGCGGCTGCGGGCGCGCTGGGGTTCGCGCGCGGGCGTGCTCTGAGCGCGCCCCCGAGTGTCAGCCCGCGTCGAACACGTGGGAGCTTGCTTCTGCCATGGTTCAACGGCGGATTTGAGCACCATAGCGTGCGTATCTTGGCAAAACCATTGTGTACAGTCTCTTCTCTGCTCCAAATCCTATCTTTTTGCTGTGAGTTCCAAGCCAAGATATGGTCGGGGTAGGGAGACAGAGGGGTGAGAAGTTGCCTATGTCATAGCTGTCCAACCCGGGACAAAAGCCATGCCAAGTCGTGTCAAACGACTTAGGGTAGGTGTCAACTTTTTCCAGGGCATTCTAGGGTTAATTTGGTGCCACTTTGTCAATTGGGTTGAAGTGTTTTGAAGTTTGAATGAGGGTGAACATGTGTGATCTTTGGCCAAGGGTTAGTTTTTGGACTTAGGCAATTTCTGATTTTTCTTTTGTGTTCAAACCTTTGGTGACCCTTTTGGGGCTTTTCTGAAATTTTCTTGGGGTTACTTTCTTACTATCATTTGTAGGTTATTTAGTGTACTACAACTTTTATATTTGGCCCAAGCCATGATCATAAGGTTTTCATGACCTTTTGGTCATACTTACATCTAGGATTCCCATTGTCTAAAGGGGGTTTGCTTTAGGGTTTTGGGCAATTCTCTCCTTTAGATGCAGGATGGGTTAAGGTATGACATCTAAGATGGGTTGCACAAGCTTAGGACCTTGAGTTCCAAGTTTGAGGTGCTTTGCTCTATTTCAACCACATGTGATGATGGGCTTAGCTTGTGTAGTCTTAAGTGAAAACCCTAAGTAACACCTGAGGTGTTACATGTATAAGGTTCAGTGGAGCCACCATTCAGTAGAAGAGGCTACGTGGGAGACTGAGGATTTTCTACGTTCTCGCTTCCTCGACTTTCTACCCAAAGGAGTCGGTACGTAATCAAACCCCCCCCCACCTGCCCTTTGAATCTAAATATGAGAAAAACTTAGATGTTAAAGGTATAGTGAGTTTTGAAAATAACGTGAGAAGGACTTCCTTCTGAAGTTGCAAAGAGGATAACATTCGAAGAGCAGTTAACTAGGGAAACTTGGATAAAGGCAGAAACCGCACACCAGTACACCTTCATGGCACTCCTCCAAAGGACTATACCTAAAATCTTGGGACGAGATTCCTTTAAGGGGGCAGGGCTGTAACACCCCAGGTGTTACCATGACCATGGTACATTTATGCACTAATGACTATGATCACCTGTGGAATAGAAGAAGAGCATAAAATCTTGGAAACATGGGTTAACTAAGAGAAGTGAATGGCAAGGGTTTCAACCACACAAGTGGAACAATGGTCATTTGGAGCCAAGAAGAGTAAACCCTAAAAAGGGCACCTAAGAGCACTAGATTTCCAAGTCAGGGATTAATGGATAAGTTAACCAAATTGCCAAAGCATAATCTTAGTTCTTAAACAAGTTTTAGTAGCATTATAACCTAACCAGTGCAGGGAGGGAACATTGCAAAAAGACCCCTTGAAGACCCCAATTTCACCTCCTTAAGGAGAAAGAGCACTAGAGCTTTCTATTTCTTTCTAAGTTAAATTTTGAACCTAATCTAAAGATCCACCGTGTTCACCAAGTAAATGGCACCAAATCCACTTGGGTTGTATACCAAAAAGGTGTCATACCACCTAAGGCACCCACTGGAAAAGTTTGAAACCGAGCCCAAGATATTTGACAAGATTTGGCATGGTTTTTGTCGTGAGGTGGACAGAGGGACAAGCCAGATTAGGCGCCCGCAAATCTCCCTGCCTAGGGCATATCTGCCATGGGAACTCACATACAAGAGTCAGCCCTAGGTGCTAGGAAGAGGCCTGCGCTGGATTTTTGCCAAGATTCGCACGCTTGCGATCTCGGTGAGCTGTTGAACAAGGGCAAAAGAACACTTCCACGTGTTTGACGCGCTCTGAGCACGCCAGAGCACGCCCAGCGCCCGACCCCGCGCGCCCCGCGCCGCGCCAAGCCGTGCCCGTGTCTCCTAGCTCGTGCCCACGCCTATAAAGCCCACCGAAGCTTCAACTGTACTCCCCCGCGTGCTCTCGACCTCACCGGAGCCAGAGATCACCGGCGGTTGCCCTACAAGCAGCGTGCCCGCGGCCACCCAATCCCCTGCCACCGTAGACTGGCCAGCAGAGCCCCTCCCAGCCACGCCCGACCCTCGGAGTAGACCGTGCATGCCTCGGTGAAGCTCCCCAAGCAAGGAATCGGACTTTGTCTCGCCGGAGAAGCTAGTCCACGGTCGCCGGACTTCACCCGATCGTCGGTGAACGTAGACCGGGTAAGTCTCAGCACCATTCTCCGATTCCCTTTGCACTTAGCCTCTACGTCATCCCGTGGAGCTCATTGTGCCGTTTAACTGAACTAGATCGCCGTGGTTAGGCCGGAGCTCTCGCCGCCGACGAGTTCACCCGCCTGCGCACGTGGTCCGGTCGATTCCGGCCACCACCGCCGTCGAGCCATACATCGCTGTGACCGCCAGAACCTCCTGAAGCCAATCCCGCCCCTCGCCGGACCTCTCCCGCCGCCGGTAAGCTGCGCCGTCCTTTTCCCTTCCACGGTTACTGTTTACTTAAGGGGAGGGACCGTGAGGAAGAAGGAGAAAAGGGCAGTGGGTTTTGTGCGCTGTCAGTGACTCAGGGGAATAGTGGCGCAAGGGTATAACTGAAGGAATTAGTTTAGTAAGAACCCAGGGTCTTCGATGCAAATGGGTTTTCCAGGAAACCTTTTTAAATATTTTGATTTAAATCCAAACAGAACTTAAAAAATTCATAACTTCAGCTTGGGTTACCCAAATCGAGTCAAACCAATTTTGCCAGATCTTAAACAATAAAAGCTACTTAGGAAAAATATAAAACCCCTAAGTGTTACAGAAAAATTTAAAGTTTTGATTTAAATGATTAACTGGTCAAAAGCTAAAAGAAATGTGGAAAAATAGCTACACTATTAGACTAGGGTTAAGAAAATTTAGAGAAATACTTAATCACTTCCTAACCTGTTTAAAAATAATAAACCTCTCTATGCCCCAAATTAAGGTAGAGTTTGCCATTTAAATCATTTTTAGCCTAAAGTTAGAGAAAATATAAAAGGTAATTTAAAATAAAGACCAGGGAGCACCCACATTTTTGTTGGCTCCCTTATTCAGGGTAGTTCACTAGAAAAATTTATTATACCCTTGTTTAGTACAAAAGAAAGGAGATACCTTTCAATTTAGGAAAAACAAGGAAACCTTAGAAAAACCCTAGAAAAATAACCTTGAGGAGAAAACACCCCAACCCTTGGGATAACTAATATTTTGTTATTATGAACATAGGAAAAATATGGAATTTGTTGTTTGATATTTTTTAAATAACAAGTTAGTTATAAGCACCTTTTTGGCATAAAACTTTAGAAATTCACAACTAAATATCCATTAGGCCTTTTTCTGTGATTTTTAACACAGAGGCCTAATATCACCTATGTATCTAGACAAAAATAAAATTTGGTATAGAAACCTCAATTAAATCACAGCTATAGTGTAAAATGCCCTTTTAAAGCTTGTCTTTGTTAATTTTGCACAAGTAGTGTCTGAATCATTATCCACCTCAAATTTATAGGACAAACTATAGTGACAAATAGTAACCCACTGTAATTTTTACAAATTTTTTGGGCAAAGTTAAACACTATTGTAGTTCAAACCCACACAAAAATTCATAAGTGGAAAATGAAAAGAAGAACTAATAGTGGAGACTAATGTTGCACTAACCAAAACAGCCAAACCCCTGACTCCCTACTAAAACATTTAAAGGGCATTCCAAGTCTTAATCCATTATGCTTAGGCAAGAACCTCCTACCTAAATTGATAAGCCTTAAACCCTAAGAGCCTCTTATAACCAGGAAACCCTAAGTTATCCATTAACTTACTTTCTTCACTTAACATGATGATTTCTAAATTCTGCATAATCATAGCATACATGTTCTTACTCATTGCATTCAATAGATTGCAACCTAGCTGACGGAGAGTACATCCTCGTGCCAGAGCAAGGAGTTGCTCGGGAGGTAGCCCTGGATCCAGCACCAGAGCCTGCCCCAGAGGATCTGCCTGCCCCAGCTTTGGAAGGCAAGCCCCGGTTTTATGCATAACCTATTTATTATGCTATTTTACTACACTTAATGATTGTAGGATTGAATGTGCACTTAAGTGTAGGAGTTGTTTGAAACCCTAGTTGCATTAACTCAGGATTTCCTTTTGAGATGGATACTAGTATGCTAGGTTGAGTAGCTGCTTTACTAATTAGGGATCTCGGTAGAAGTCGAGTGATTTTTCTAGCACTCGCGCGAGGTCAGGAAATTGGTTGTATCCACTTTCATATCATACTGATGTTGGTTTGTGGACACAGATCCATGGGGATGCGTGGTCTACGAGATAAAATTTGAGTAAGGATTAACGTGCGGATACCTGTGTCAAGCGTTTGAACGTACTAAGCACATGCCAAGAAATATGGTAAATCGGTAAGCCTAGTACCTGATTGAACCTGGTAGTAGACTTTGCCCCTCACGCGACCTGAGATGTGATCTCCCATTCCGGTTATGGTGGGTACAAGTGCGGTCACTGCACGACGGCAGTCGGGGTCAGTGGGGCATTGTACGCCAAGGCGGTGAGCCCTGATCTGTTGACGGGGAATCGATGGGGACGGTTGATGTGTGTGGGGACAGAGTACCTCGCCACGTCGTGTGTTTAGGTTTGCCTTGCAAGGATAAAAACTCGATTCGAATCGTCTACTTCTCGCATCTAATGAGACTGCTTGATCCATTGTACTGCATTGAGTAACAAGTGGAATTGTGATGAATTGACAAAAGTTGTTGATTGCTAAATGTTTGATACCATGTATGATTAGATAGGTATATATTTAGTCTTAAGAGAGTCACACTAAAACTTGACAAAGCTAAAACTTGATTTATAGACTCAGCTAGTGCTTTTGGCAAACCAAACCCCTCAGCCAAACAGCTGCATGTCTAGAGGTAGAGGAGTAGACTCCTCACATCGGGTAAGTCTAGCTGAGTATTAGTATACTCAGCCTTGCTTGTGGCATAATTTTACAGGTTCTCTGGAGGACATGGTTGCTGGAGTGACTTGGCCGTCCACCTTGCCACCGGGTTGGACAGTCGAGTGGGACCCTGCCTCGGCAGAGGAGGAGCATGAGGAGTGATGGGACAGGCTTCCCCATCTCTCTGTTTATTTATCGCTAGTTTTATTCTGCTGCATTCCAAACAATGATGACTACTTTTGCTAAAACTCCGATGATGATGTAATAAGTTCAATACTCCCCAATGTATGGTTTTATGCCTTATTGTATTTGCTCTGTGCCTCACCATCGAGTGAGTACGTGGTACTTGATCCTGTTAGTGGCCTCGTCGGACTAGATCCGAGGGACTGACGTGTTATTCCTATTTAAGTGTGGTCTAGCCTCTAAGGCAGGACTTAGGCACTTAAGTTGGAATAATTCGGACGGTTCCGCCACAATACTGACCTTGTATGCGAGTGTAGAGCGCCATCACGATGCAAACGAAGTCCCATAGGCAGGGACCACACTATGTACGTGAAGTACCCACAACATGAAGGGTTCGTAATTTCTAGTTAGGGTCTACGAACGGCGATGGTTGATCCATGATGGGGGCTTCAAGTCCACTGGCCGAAGGTGTTGAGGACTTTGCTCCCGATGGTTCCCTACCTTCAGCGTAGTCTACTTATACCTAGGTGACGACCCGAGCAAAGCGAAGGGTAATCGTTCCCCCTCGACGCCATATCAAAAGGCAGTCCAACAGAGATGGCCTCGAAGATCCCAAGGCGAAGGCCTCCAGGATTTGGGCCTAGAAGGCTACGGGCAAATAGTGAAGGCTTGGTTAGCCCTCAACACAGTTGATAAGACATTTGAGCTCCCTAGCCATCCATTTTGTCGTGCATCGTTGTCTGAATTGCTCTCGTGTGCTTGGGTCTGCATGCCAAGACACAACAATGTTTTCACCATCTTGTAGTTTCACCACTAGATCAAGGCTCTCGTGTAGGCATCCAAACATGTAGAGGATGCAGTTCTAGAACCTGGTTCTACTATTTACATGCAACAAAATAGGTTATTAGTTAAAGGAGGTACACCGACAAACTACGCATGCATGAGATAATTGAATCGATACATATGCAAGAGTGAAATGAATAAAAATATAGATTATTAGAGCATAAATAAAATGAAATTCTATGACCTATAAAGTATCTGATGTATCTATGATCTTCCAATATGATCTTGATAACTATGTTCGGAGAGTGGGAGGTATATGCCACAATTTGTGCTAGTTTCCTTGCATAACTTATTCAACTTTCTTTTTTCTATGATGAATATTTCTTCTTTTTGTTTCATCTTGTTAGTCTCTCTCTTTCATTATGAAGCATATGAATATCATAGTTCATCTACTTCATTACTTCCCTAACATGGATGATGGTTTCATTATTTATTGATCTTAAGAAGTTAGTGCTAAATAAGAGTTTCCTTGATAGTAGCTATAGCTAGTGTGTCATTTCTGTTTAGTTTTCACCATTGTCATGATCCAATTTTCCTCCTCTAATTTTGAATCCAAACATCTTACCTTCTTTCAACTCTCAAAAATATTTACCTTCACATAGTTAGAATTGATTTTCAAAGCTGAAGGGACCGTGATGCCTAAGACGATGTTGAATTAGGCAACTTAAAGTTCTACCTATTAAATTATGGCCTCTATTTTCCTCCTAGTCAAAACCTATAAAAGAAAGTAATCTATCTAGATGTGCAACTACATATTTGCTAGGTATGTTGCTATCTCTAATACAAAAGAGTTATGCAACCTAGGTTCTAATCCTATCACTAACCTAGCAAACTAAACTAGGAAAATGAGCACACAACTTAGTTAAGCAATAAATAAGGAGCAAAAGTTTAATTGAGGATATGCAAACTCTCATCAATAACTGGTATTTTTTACGAAGGTATCGAGAAGCTCATGCTTCCCCCCTAGTCCTTGTCGTAGCCCCTCACAAGGATGCATTACAAACACCAAGCTCTTAGCTGGCTAAATCCTTGCATAGACCTTAGGCCTTCCCCACACAAGTGGGTCTGAAAGCATCTAGGCCCCTGGTTGGTTTTAGTGATTAATAACAACATAATATTATATGTGACTAACATGTGTTTTGCAGAGACAAATGGTAAGTTAGGTCGCATTACAGGAAGATGTACTACAAAGGTGAAAACAATCCCTAAGATAAGAACTCGAAGCGATGGCTGAAATGACGAAACAAAAAGATGAAGTCTTCATATTCCAAGTGTCAAGGAGTTGCGGACATTCGGTATAGAGTTAGGTCTTTTATTTTGTTTTAGCCATACTATAAAGAGGGGTTGTCGATGAGTAGTTTGACCAAGAGAGTTCTAGTGTAGTGTTGGTGCATATTCACACTCATCTAGTGCTAGGTGTCACTCTATAACACACTCACGAGTTAGAACAAAAACTAATTTGAAAATCAGAAGGAAAAAGAAAACTAGGGTTTCTGTCTTTAGGGCACCGGACTGTCCGGTGCACTGTCCGATGCGCCCTCTGACAGTGGGGCCAGGCTAGCCCGGGGAAGTGCTTCTTCTCCCATAGAAACCCGAGAGCGAAGAGTTCAGAAAATTGATTTATAGCCGGCACACCGGACTGTCTGGTGTGCACCGGACAATGACTGTTCACTGTCCGGTGTGCCAACTGCCCAACGGCTAGATGTCAGAACTAGCTGTTGGAAGTTACTGTTGGCGCACCGGACTGTCCGGTGCGCCAATGCACAGCCAGGGTTGGTAATGGCTAGTTGGTGGGTGAGGGCTATTTATACCCCCTCCACCCACCATATTGAAGGTATTGCTGCCCACATTTACTCCAATACATTGCTAGAGCATTGCAAGCACCACAAAGCATAGTGAGGTGATAAGAAAATCTTAATCCCGCATTTGCACCTCATTAGTGCTAGCAAGAGCTACCTAGAGCACACACCGCATGCATTAGGCTTCTCTTGGTCAAGTGAAAGTCTACGGCGATCACCTTGGAGGACTTGTTGGTGACCCGACTCATGATTTGTAAGCGATCGTGAGTGATCCACCGCGTCGGAGTGGCAAAGGATCATCTCAAAGTGAGCACTTGGTTCTTGCGAGGACCAAGGGGGAGCGATACCCTTGCGCGGGTGCTCCAACGAGGACTAGGGAAGAGTGTCGACTCTTCGATACCTCAGGAAAAATTGGAGTCTTCTAAACTTTGCTTTACATTCTGCATTTAATTCAAGCATTTTACCTTGTGCATTTGTTTAGCAAGTAGTTGAAGTATTGTCTTAGTATTGATGTATTTCTAGTAGTATTCTCTTATTGCTAGTTGTTGGGGTGAAGTTGGGCTCTTGCTTAGGGTTTAATTATTGTTGATTTTTAGAAAAGCCCAATTCACCCCCTCTTGGGCATCACGATCCTTTCAATTGGTATCAGAGCCTTGTTGCTCTTAGATTAGCTTAACCACTAGAGTAACGATGTCTGGCGGGGTTGGACCTCCTCTCCTTTTTGATGGTGACAATTTCCATATTGGAAAATTCATATGGAAGCTTATTTAGAGGCTATAAACATTAGTGTGTACAAAGCCGCCACACAAGGGTTCCCTGAACCTAGAGATCCCGCAAATCTTGTAGGAGAAGAGTTTAACTATGAGAAATGGAATGCTAAGGCCAAAAACACTCTTTTTAGAGGCCTTTGCAAAGATGTCTTTAATAGAGTTAGAAACCATAGAAATGCTCATGATTTGTGGATGGATATATGTGCTCTATATGAAGGGATTAGAAGTGAGCGTGAGGAGAGAGATCATATTGCTATGAGAAAATTAAATTCTTTTGAGATGCTTGCAAATTAAAATGCCAATGCTATGTACTCACGTCTCAATATTCTTGTAGAGGAAGTAAATGGCTTGGGGCTCACCCAAATTTCACAACCGTATGTTGTGAAGAAGATTCTCAGTGTCCTTCCAATTGACAAATATGGACACACTGTCGCAGTGCTACATCAGATGGATCTTTCAGTTGCTACTCCTACACAAATATTGGGAAAGATCAATGCTCATGAGATGTACATGCACATAAATGACAAGGATGAGTCATCTTCAAAGAGAAAAGATTTCGCTCTCAAATCCAATCTAGAAAAGAAAGGAAAAGCTAAAGTGCAAATTGAGGAGGAATCCTCAAGTGATGATGATCTTGATGCTAACATTGCTTTGATGGTGAGAAAGACCACCAAAATGTTAAAGAAGCTCAATAGAGAAGGCATCAAGTTTGACTCAAGAAAGAAGAAGTTCTTTTCCAGTCAAAGAAAGCCCATCTCTGAAATGGACTGCTACAATTGTGGGGAGCTTGGTCATCTTGCTCATCAATGCAACAATCCCAAGAAGAAAAGTTCAAGGGCAAGAAAGATGATGACAGTGATGACGAGAAAAAGGAAAAGAAATTCTTCAAGAGAAAGGATGGGAAGCATAAAAGACCCCATAAAAAATGGAAAGACATACATTGTTGGTGACTGACTCACTGACATTGAGTCCTCAAGCGGGTCTTCTTCAAGTGAAGAAGAAAATGATGAAAAAGTTGCCGCTATCGCTGGGGACTTCTCTTCACCACCACCATCACCGTCATCGACTTCTCACCTATTGTAACACTATAAAAATCATTAAATAAAAATAATACAGTTAGTTTATTAATAGTATTTATGGTAATGAATTTTCTTTTAAGTATTTATTATTTATTTGCATTTGGAATGATTTTTGAAAGCTCATGATTGATTTTTGGATCTTTAATAGCATTTCTTCTTAAATGAAAATTCACATAAATAATATAATAATTATTAGTCAAAAATAAATATTTATAAATAATTTTGGTATAATTATTATAAATTTTAGGGTTATTTAAAAATATATTTTGAAAATTAAAAAAAAACCCTAAACTAAACCCTAACCCTGAAGCCCACTAGGGGCCCATGTAAGGAGTCGCCGCCGCCCTCCCCTGGTCCCTAGTCGTGTGCCCCATCCTCCCTACTGGCTCGTAGCCACCACCACCCTTCTGCCTTCCTCCCCCTTTTCTCTCTCTTGTGTGCGTGGGCCCACCCAGCCCCTTCTCTCTCCTTCCCTCTCCCCTCTGTCTCCCATCAGCGTCGCTAGGACGACCGACTGTGCAGCCACCCGACGTCCCGCCCAGGCGCGCCCCGACCCCGGCCACCCGCGCCCCTGCCACGTCCCAAACCGAGCAGCGCCCGCCGAGCGCCGTGCACCCTGGTCAGCCCCGCCCAGGACGCTCGACCGTGCCCGGCCATCCAACAGCCGCGTGAGCCACCCCATGTTGCGTGCCCGCCGCCAGCCGAGCACCCGCGTCCGTTCTTCATCGCGAGTAAAGAAGCTTCAATGGAGTCGTTTCTCCTCCCCATTACCCCTCTCCATTAACGCCATGGAAGAAACCGACACCATTAATAGCGCCATGAAGCACACCGGCTGCATGTTACTCTCTTTCTACCCGGCGCCCCTCTCTCTTCCTCTCCTCTCTCCTCTCCCTATAAATGGAACCAGGACTCCCTTCCTCTCTTCCTCCCCGAGCTCCCACTCTCTCTCATGCGCCCTCACTCTCTTGCTCGCCGGAGTTCGCCACGCCATCACTGGAGTCCGTGGAGCCTCGCCAAAGCTTGTACCTCGTCATTCCCTGCTCGACCGAACCCTCCCTACTCGTCGACCTCCATTCCTGCGCATGAGCGAGAACCTAAGGTTGAAGACAACCCCAAAATGTTGATTTATTTTCTAAAGCATGTTTTGAATTAATTTGTGAATTTTGTGAATTATCGTTGTAATATTGAGATGATGTGATTTGGCGATTCACGTGTATGATTTTAGAGATTTCGATGTATACGTGTAGCCAAAATCGAACCCCACGACAATGCTTTGAATATGTGTATGATTTTATAATTCTAAAAATGAGTATTGTCACTATTCACTACCTCGGTGATTTTTCATACTAGAAAACGTTTACAGATTTGATTTCGCTTTAGTGTGTAGAGCGATTATTGGTTAGTATTGATATAAGTATAATTTTAGGGATATAAGAAATTGAAATAGGTATTAAGCCACGTATTTCTGGTCAAATGAAGATATAAATTTTACTATTCATAATAAATGTATTTATAAGTATAGCACTTAATTACTTAAAATTAGTAAAATACTTATTTATGTCATAATAACCATGAATATGTTATTAAAAGTCTCATTTAGTAATTTACAATTAATTCTTAGTATATTAATGTCACAAGAATTATAAATAAACAATTTTTAGTTATACGTATAAATTCTATTTAGAAAAGAAAGGAGAAAACCGAAAGAGTAGAATTTATAATAATGTTAAAATGACTTAACTAGGCACTCATACTTTTCTAATAAAGAAAATGATAGTTATGTTGATAAACATAGGTTTCTTACTAATGAATTACATAATTTGTTCCTACAATAGAATTAAAGATAATTAATAGATTAATTATCCTTTATCATAATTTATTTATGAAACCTATAGTCAATTTGTTCTTAACTAGATTTATGGCATGATTAATGATTTCATAGAATTTAGTGCACATTATATATGAATCACTTAGCTTTTCCTAAAGGATAAAATAAAGTAATAAGAGTTTGAGTTCTTTTATAACTTAAAATGTTACTTTATATATTGACTTCAAATATAATAATATAGGCTATGTGTTTTCTAATGAAATTAAAAGATAGTTATTTGTTCATTATCTTTTGCATGAAAAACCACTTAAGGGCCTATAACCTAGCTTTTCATAAAATAGGTGTTTAATAATAATGATCTTTTCACATAAAGCCTATTTAGACTTATATCTTAGTTTATCATAAGCGAATGTTTAACAATGATTTATAATATGTTCAATAATGCTTCTAAAATTAATAACGTGATTCGTAGCCCATTAACCTTAGATATATAACATATATCTTTTCTAAAAGGTTAAAAAGGTTTAATATCGTTATAACGTGTTTTATCATCCTATAAAACCTTAATCTTAGACATACCACATATGACGTTTTATAAAAGATTAATTTGGTGAACCTAATATTTGTATATTTAATTAAGATATTTTTAAGCTCATACCTTGTTCTATAAGTATAGATCACACATTTTTGAAAAGAATACCCTCTTATTATAACCATTACTTGTGCCATTTTTGAAAAATGAATGCTCTTTTCGTTAAGCTTTCTTTTAGCTTTGCATATAGTGAATGTTGTATGTTATTGAGTGGTGTTTGTTTCTTCTTGTTTGTTTGTGTGATATTCAGTGGTTGATCTAGTAGTTAAGAATCAAGATCTATTCCGATCCGTGGAAGAAACAAGTTTTCAATAAGCAAGTGTCACACCCGGTTCCAGGGGTAGAACCGCGCGCATACCATATGTGTGCCAGGATCCATTTCCACACATATGTTGACGTCACAAGTGTAGTATATCAAAAGACAATGCAATAAAGGCGTAAAGAGAGTATAATACTTTATTACATCATCTTAAACATTGTATCTTGAACAAGTATCACATCAAAGTAAAGCGGAAATAAATAACAGGGGCAATCTCCCACAGGAAGATGACCGGCGCATCGTTAGACTTAGAATTCATCGTCGTCGCTAAAATCTCCATCAAAGTCTCCAGCATCACCCTCTGATCAAAATATTAGCAAGGGTGAGCTCACTTATGGTTGGGGCTCAGCAAGTGGGGGAAAATTAATGCAGGTATAACAAGGTGAGGCTAAGGTTGAGCAGTAAGCATTTTAGTTGGTCAACATTTTATTAACAACACCTGTCTTACTAATAAGTGTGAATCCCAAATGTCCCATTTAAACAAAGGAATATGAATATAACAAAAACACTTAAGTGAAACCACTTAAGCAAATTATTGGCAGATCATCGGATCTCAATTTAATTCCATCTTCAAGTTCAATTATCATGTGAGGAGTCCAGGTCGCTCATAACCGGGAGCACGGCTGATATATCAGTTTTACACTCTGCAGAGGTGGTACAACTTTACCCACAAGCCATGTATCCCATCTAGCCCGGGTTGATCGGACCCTTAAACACTGCCGAGGTGAATGGCTAGGGATCCATTATGAGGCTTTCACAAAATAAACTTAATGCGAAGCAACCCGCTAAGATTTCTAAAGACGATGGTGGTGGCCCCCTGGGTGAGGTACCTTAGCCAAGAATATGACCCCATATTAATGTGGGCTGCCAGCACCTACCGCTCCCCCTCTTGCCCATATTTCAGGTAAAGTTGCTAGGCACTAAGCATATAGAGCTAATTACCAAAGCCAGAGCCACGATAGCACTCGTGGTTGCACTGTTATCCTGGGTGGTCACTCCATGTTCCAATTAATTTGAAATAATATTATCTTAACCATCGGGTTAATGCCATAATTGCCAATTAAATTTTTGGAACATTAAAACCAATTAAAGAGTGACATTAGAAATCATTAAGTTGAGCGGTAGCACAAATTTTGCACAGCTTAATAATTTTCCCACGTTAAACAAGGAATACAGGTAGTAAATCTAGGAAATCCTTAATTAGGTAAACCCATCAAATTATGCAATATAATCAAAAAGTAAACATTATTATATGCAATGAGTAGGTACAAACAGAATATGCAGAGGGAGAATCCACTTGCCTTGCTCAAGCGAGTCCTGTGGTTCATCTTCGAACGAGTTCGGTGCGTCTACCACACAGTCAGCCTCTAATAACATTACACGTCGCCATACAAAAAGAAAGTATACCAATAAATAAACATGCACCATTACATAAACATACACCATTACACAATTAAACACACATCACACTTATCACATCTTAAATATTTATTAATTCAATTATAGTTATTATTCTGAGTCCTAATGGTGAATTTATGAATGGGTGCATTAAATACAGTTTTAATTAGTATTAATTTATTTTAACATCATCAATGAAATTAAATGATAATCATCGTCTTTAATACTAATAAATAAATTAATAGCTTTTATCCTTTTTATTTTTAACTCAAATTGAGTATGGCTAAAAATGAATCTATTAATATTAATATTCTAAAAATCTACATAATTTGCTAATTGGACTTTTTATAACATAAGTGGGGTTATAGTGACATAAACTAGTACTCTAAAACATTTAAGTGTTAAATTTGCGAACATGTTTATTTGACTAGCAAAAATCTATTTTCCATCCTATTAATGATATTTTCTCCTTTCTTTATAAAAGAAAATGTTAATAAAATAATTAGCTAAATCATCAAAAAACCATATATTATTCATATGACATGAGTTTTATACCATTTTCTAATCCATTAAAATGCGCCTAACTATAATTCTCCAAGTAGTTTCTAAAATTTATTGTGACCAAATTTGACTACAAATTCTTATCTAGTATTTTTATCACCAACGTGTGACTATTAAATCTACGTCATATTTTCTAATCAAAAAATCATTGCATCGATTGACATGAATTCTCACGGTACTAATAATCGCATGAATCTATCAAACAATTCCATAACGCACATACACATAAATTGCGAATCACACGTGTCCATATTACAAAAAATAAAATATACAACTCATGGATCAAATCAAAAAGTACTTTTATAAAATACACACAATAATTTGGGTCGTCATCAACCTTAGGTTCGAGCGTGCGACGGGAAGAGTTCGACGGGGTTCGGCCGGGTGGAGAGCAGGGCTCGACTACGGACGGCGGATGGCGAGTGCGTGGTCCGACGACGAACTGCGGGCTCCGGTAAACTCCGGCGACGAACGGCAACTCCGGCGACGAACGGCACTAGCGATGAGCGAGGAGAGCTAGAGAGAGAGGCGAGCTCGGGTAGGAGGAAGAAAAGAGAGAGCTCTGCTGTCCCCTTTTATAGAGAGAGGGAGGGAAGAGGAAAGAGTCTGCCAGGGAGACGTCAATGGCCGGCGGGGCTTCAAGTGCCATCAATGGCTTCGGTTACTTCCCAAGGCATCAATGGGGAGGGCAATGGGAAGGAAGAAACGGTCGCAGTGATGATCCTTAACACAGCAAGTAATCGAACGGACGCGGACGTCGAGTCGCGGGCTGCGACTTGCTGTCGGGCTGGCGGCTCCACGCGCGGGCGTCGTGTCTGGTGCGGTCATCGCGGCTTGGAGCGTGCGGGACTGGGGACGCTCGGTCGGGCAGGCGCTGCTCGGCCGGCTGCGCGGAACGCGCAGGGCGCGCGGCGCGGGATCGGCGTGTCGAGCAGGGCGTTAGGCGCTCGGCGCGGTGCTCGCGCGCGCGGGGAGGCCGGTTGCCTGGCGTGGCGGCTCAGGCTCCAAGCGTGCAGGGCGTGTGGTCGGCCAGGGTGCGCAGAAGAAGAGGCCGGGGCGGCTCGCTGCTGGGCGCGCGACGTGGGCGTCGGGCGCGGCGCGCGTTGGAGAGAGAGAGCATGGGAGAGAAGGAGAGAGATGAGAGTTGAGGAGAGAGAGCAGTAGAGGCGGCGGCGGCTAGAAGTAAGGAGCCAGGCGCGCACGGCTGTTTCAGCTTAGGGTTTGGTGTAATGGGCCCCTAGTGGGCCGATTTAGTGTAGGATTTGTTTTTTTCTTCTTCTTTTTTTTAATTGTGAAATGCATTTTTAAAGAGCTCGAAAATTCTGAGAAATTTACCAAAATTATTTATAAATACAATATTTATTTTTAGACCAATAATTATTATATTATTTAATTATTATGTTATTTGCTAGGATTTTCTTTAAAAAGAGTTGATAATAAACATTCCGATAAGCAATCAAGCGCATGCAAAGAAAATGATCAAAATGCAAATAAATAATTAAACACTAAAAAAATTATTACCCTAATTAATATAATAACTAAATTCATTATTTTTAATTGATGGTTTTTATGGTGTTACAGCAAGGCAAGTGGACTTCTCCATCTACATACTCTGTTTGATCCCAAACAATACATTTAATAGAGTTTATTCTTGGATATATATGCATAATTTGATGGGTTACCTATTCGAATACACCTAACCTTTTTCTACCATATTCCTTGATCAAACTTGGGTATTATACTTTACCTTCGTAGCTATGCTATTGCTACAACTTAACTTTATGCAGTCACTCCTGTTTATGATATTAATGTTCCAAATGGTAAGTTTATATTATTGTTGTTAATCTAATGATTAAACAAGATCATATGATTTAATTGGAACATGGAGTGACCACCCGGGAAAATAGTGCTACCATGAGGGTGGTATGGGATGCCCTTGGCTAAATAACTAGGGAAGTCTTATGTTGGGTGCTGGTCGTGGTCGACCGGAACGGGGGCATCTAGCAAGCGCTTATAGTTCTGGCTCAGGCAGATTGGATACGAGCATAGTTCCCAAAGCTTTACCCTGCAGACTGGTCTATAAGTTGGTTACGTTAGGTGTGCTTTATGCAGTTTGACCATTTCCAGCATTTGCATAATGAGGACTCTAGGGAAAAGCCTCGTAGTGAGACCCTAGCCATTCACCTCTGAAGTGAATACGGGTCTAGCTAACCCAGGCTAGAAGGGAATCGTGACTCATGGGTAAAGATGCGCCACCTCTGTAGAGTGTAAAACTGATATATCAGTCGTGCTCAGGATTATGAACAGCCTAGACCCTCACATGATAATTGAACTTGAAGATGGAAATAAATCATGGTCCTTTTTGGTTCAAGTGGTTATGAGCTTATGCTGGTGATTATTTATGTTGATGACATATATGCTGATGAATATTTCATATGCTTAATATGGGTTTGGTATATACTTGTACCTAGTAATCAGGTGTTGATAATAAAATGTTGACCAACTAAAATGCTAACTGCATTTAACTTTAGCCTTACCTTGTTACCTTGCATTTTCCCCGACCATAAGTGAGCTCACCCTTGCTTAAATTTTGATCAGAAGTTTGTAGATGAAGATATGATGCTAAACTCCATAGATGCTAGTCTAGTGATACCCCCGGTCATCTTCCTGTGGATGGATGTCCATGTTTTGCTGTACTTTGATGAATAAAGGTTAAGACATTATGTCTGTTCAAAGTGTAATATGTTAATATAATCGTTATTTACGCTTTTATGCATTGTTCTTTTGGATATATTACACTTGTGACATCAACATATGTGTGAAAATAGATCCTGGCACACATATGCTATGCATCCGGCTCTGCCCTGGAAGAAACAGGTGTGACACCTATGCCTCATGGCTAAAGGTGAGCAAAAGGTACAAATTGATAATGATATTATTGATGATAGTGATAGTGATAGTGATGATGAATTTGCTTCACCTTTCTATGATGAATTAGCTGACTTGCTTAAGGAATAAACTCAAATTATTAGGAAGTCAAAGGCTAAATGTGATAAGTTGAAAGATGAAAATGAATTTTTAACTGCCAAATATGACATAGTTGTAAAAGCTAGTGATGAGATGAAAGAAGAAAACAAAACTATGTCATCCACTATAAGTGAGCTTAAATCCTCCCTAAAAGATGCTAAAGATATGTGTGACAAATTAAATGAAGCAAATAGGGAGTTGAAAGATAGACTTGTTAAAATTAAGGAAGAATATACAAAGATTAAAATTAATCATGATAATCTTCTTGTTGCAAATGAACTTTTATCTTGCAATACATATGAGGCTATTAACCCTGCTGTTAAGATTGATGTAGCAACCTCATGTGATGATTTGAGCCAAGATGATCAAACTAGTCTTCATGATGAATTGACTGAAAAAGATGAAGTCTTGACATTAGACAACCAGAAATTGAAGAGATATCTGACTGATGCAACTACTAGAGGAAAAGTTGCCATAGAAAGCAATGACTTTAACAATGAGTTGGCAGTGGATAATGGAAGGCTTAGAAATGAGGTCAAGAAACTTAAGAATGAAAATGAACATCTTCCCACAAGTGTGCAAAAGTTCAACAAAGGCCAATACCTCCAAAATGAATTACTCATGAACACTGTCATGAAAAACAACAAGAGTGGTATTAGATATAATTCTTTTGTGCAAAAGAAAGCTACAAATCAATACAAGCCAAAGCAGACTCATAAGCCTATCAAATGCTTTAAGTGCGGAAAAGAAGGTCATTTTGCCCACAACTGCAAAGCCAAACCACCAACTCCCTTGCCAAAGCACTCAAGACCATTTGCTTTCAATGCACATTATGTTCTAAGAAAAGTAACAAATGGAAAAGTCAAAGTTACATTCCTAGGTCCACCAAGCAAGAGTAGACCTAGACAAATTTGGGTTGCAAAGTCCTTGATTGAGAAAGTCACTGGTCCTATGCAAAATAGGGCCATAAAATTCAAGCTTGATTTTTCTGTTGATGTAGGTGAATTACAAGACCGGCGGGAGACATTGGGTTATTAATAGTGGATGCACTCAACATATGACTGGCAACCTATGGATGTTCACCTCACTTGATGAGAATGTTGATGGACAAGATAAAATCACTTTTGGGGACAATTCAAAGGGAAAAGTTCAAGGACTTTGCAAGGTGGCTATTTCAAATGATCTTTCAATTTTAAATGTTCTCTTGATTGCACCTTTGAGCTTCAACTTACTATCAGTGGGTCAACTCTGTGATCTTGGCCTTCAATGCTTATTCACTCCTACAGAGGTTGTTGTATCAAAAATGGATGATGAGTCAATGGTGTTCAAAGGATTTAGATACAGCAATATCTACTTAGTGGATTTCACCTCTGAAGATGTAGACTTAAGAACTTGCCTCTTTACCAAAGCATCACTTGGATGGCTATGGCATAGAAGGCTTGCACATGTTGGAATGAGCACACTCAAGAAAGTACTAAAGAAAGACATGGTTAGAGGACTAAAGGATGTTGTATTTGAAAAGGACAAGCCTTGTAGTGCATGTCAAGCTGGAAAGCAAGTTGCTAACACACATCCTACAAAAGCTTTCATGTCAACATCAAGGCCACTGGAACTACTTCACATGGATCTATTTGGACCAACAACTTATGCAAGTGCTGGTGGCAACCTCTACTGTTTGGTTATAGTTGATGACTTTTCAAGATATACTTGGGTGTTCTTTCTCCATGATAAATCTGAAGTTGCATCTATATTCAAGAAGTTTGCTAACAAGGCTCAAAATGAATTTGATTGCAAGATCAAGAAGATTAGAAGTGACAATGGAAAATAATTTGATAACACCAACATACATGAATATTGTGATGAGATTGGGATCAAGCATGAAGTTTCAGCAACATATACACCTCAACAAAATGGAGTTGTTGAAAGGAAGAACATGACCTTGATTACTCTTGCAAGGACAATGATTGATGAGTATAACACACTAGAGAGGTTTTGGGCTGAAGCTGTCAACACTGCATGTTATGCATCAAATAGGCTATTTCCTCACTGGCTACTTGAGAAGACTCCCTATGAACTGCTAAATGGGAAAAAGCCAGACATCCCCTTCTTTTGGGTGTTTGGATGTAAATGCTACATCTACGAGAAACGCCATCACCTAGGGAAGTTTCAAAGATGTTGTGATATTGGTTTTCTACATGGTTATTCATTAAAATCCAAAGCATATCGAGTATTCAATCATGCCGCCGGCATGGTAGAAGAAACATATGATGTGGAGTTTGATGAGACTAATGGCTCCCAAGGAGCACTTGAAAATCTTGATGATGTAGGTGATGAGCCACTTAGGGAAGCCATGAAGAACATGCCAATTGGAGCCATCAAACCAAAAGAAGATGAAGAAGAGGTGCAAAACATTGATAGACCTTCTTCATCAAATGTACCACAAGATGATGAAAAGGATGAGAGGCATGCAAATGAAGATACATTTGCCTCTCATGGACAAGCAAGGGTACAAGCCGAAGATGTTGATGCTCGAAGACCTTCTTCCCAAGTGGTTGACAGGAAAAACTCATCACTACTTCAAGCACACCCACAAGACCAAATCACTGGGAGTCCTTCACAAGGGGTTATCACTCGTTCTTGTAAACATGCTTCATTTATTGAACATCACTTTTTTATTTCTTGTGTTGAGCCTACATGTATAGATGAGGCGCTATAGGATCCGGACTGGGTGAATGGCATGCATGAAGAACTAAACAACTTCACCCGTAACCAAGTTTGGACCCTGGAGAAGCCTCCACAAGATGCAAGGATAATTGGAACAAAATGGGTGTTTAGAAACAAACAAGATGATCAAGGCGTGATTGTGCGGAACAAGGCAAGACTTGTTGCAAAGGGCTTCTCTCAAGTTGAAGGCTTAGATTTTGGAGAGACCTTTGCACCGGTTGCTCGACTTGAAGCCATCTGTATCCTACTTGCATATGCATCATGCTATGATATAAAGCTTTATCAAATGGATGTAAAAAGTGCATTTTTAAATGGCTTCATAAATGAACTTGTATATGTTGAGCAACCACCCAGGTTTGAAGACCCTAGATATCCTAATCATTCTTACAGGTTGTCCAAGGCGCTATATGGGTTAAAGCAAGCTCCAAGGGTTTGGTATGAGCGTCTTCGTGACTTCCTCATTGAAAAGGGCTTCAAGATCAGGACCGTCAACACAACCTTATTCACAAAGAAACATAACAGTGATATTTTCATTTGTCAAGTTTATGTTGATGATATAATCTTTGGCTCGACAAATGATTATCATTGCAAGGAATTTGGTGAGTTGATGTCGAAGGAGTTCGAGATGTCTATTATTGGTGAGCTGACGTACTTTCTTGGCTTTCAAGTCAAGAAAATGAAAGATGGTAACTTCCTCTCACAAGAGAAGTATACCAAAGACTTGTCGAAAAGATTCAACATGGAGAAGTGCAAACCAATCAAGACACCTATGCCAACTAATGGACATCTCGACCTAGATGTGGGAGGTAACCCGGTTGATCAAACTCTCCACCATTCCATGATTGGTAGTTTATTGTATCTTACCGCATCTAGGCCCGATATCATGTTTAGTGTCTGTATGTGTGCTAGATTTCAATCAAATCCTAAGAAAGCTCACCTTCGTGCTGTTAAAAGAATTCTTAGGTATCTTAAGCACACCCCAAGCGTTGGCCTTTGGTATCCCAAAGGAGCTACTTTTGATTTAATTGGCTATTCCAATTCGGATTATGCCGGCTGCAAAATTGATAGAAAAAGTACATTCAGGGGATGCCATTTGCTTGGGAGATCACTAGTATCATAGACATCCAAGAAGCAAAATAGTGTTGCCTTGTCAACCGCCAAACCGGAATACATTGCCGCGGGTGCTTGTTGCACACAGATTTTATACATGAAACAAACTCTTCTAGACTATGGTGTAGTTCTGGAAAAGGTACCTTTGTTGTGTGACAATGAGAGTGCTGTTAAAATTGCTAATAATCCTGTACAACACTCTCGCATCAAGCATATTGATATCCGTCATCACTTCCTTAGAGATCATGTTGCTAAAGGAGATGTTATTTTAGAAGGAGTGAGATCTGAAGATCAATTAGCGGACATTTTCACAAAGCCATTAGATAAAACTCGCTTTTGTATGTTGAGGAATGAGTTAAATATTCTTGATCTCAGAAATTTCATTTAAAATCTCAAAATGGTGTTGTCAAGCCTGCATTGCATATTTAAATTTCTTGTATTGCATCTAGGGCTTGTCTGACCTAGTTAAGATAACCGCCAACAAAGCAAGTGAAAAAGCTTAACTCGGGCTCAAACTTGACAAGTCTTAGTTTTAAGCTTTTTAGCACTTAAAATTTCATCTTCTATGCAATTGTTGGTTCTTGAGATATGCATGTGGCAATGCACTTAGGGGAGTATTCAAAACTCAAGTCATCCATGAAACCCGTAGTGCAAAGCCGCAATGCAAATCTCACCATTTGACTATTTTCTCTAAAAATTACCTAGCCTATGGCAAAAATATTTTGAAAAATATAAAATATATGAGGGTATCAATACATGTCCCAACAGGTGTTCATTTGTGTGCTTATAAGTTGGGATTTGGTTTGGTTCAAAATTAGATAGAAAATTTCAAAAATTTCAAAAAACTCCCTCTGTCTGGGCTCACCGGACAGTCTGGTGTGCATCAGACACTGCACTGTGCACTGTCCGGTGCACCGGCTGTGTGCGCGCAGATCCCCTTTCTGTTGTGCGTTGTCCGGTGGTTCACCGGACAGCTACTGTGCGCTGTCTGGTGTGCACCGGACAAGCACTGTAGACTGTCCGGTGCGCCCATGATGCGGTTTTAAAAAAAGCTTTCCTAGCCCGAGCCCGAGTCAGGCCTCCAGTTCTTCTCCCTCTCGGGCCTCTGGCTCTCTCCCTGACGATTTCCCTTTACCGTCGATGATAATCATGTCTGAGCTCCGGCGATCTTCTCCAGTGCCTGTGCTTAGCTTATTCCCCTCACTGGTGAGCCTACCCTCTGCCTTCCCTCCTCTCTTCTCTTCTCTTCTCTGTCAGTGAAGGCATTCTTCAAACCTCTTTTGAAATTACTTCAATTCTTGTGAAATCAATGGATCGAAGCACATGTGTGTGTGTCCCTATGTGTTCATTGTGTCCTCTAGCAGGTTCCTAGCTCCTTAGAGCACCTCCAATAGATTAGTTAAATGGCTCAGCAAGCCAAATTTTAGCTATTCAACAACAAAATAACTCTCCAACAGACTAGCTATCTAACCCGCCAAGCTATCCGGCTCTTCAAATTGGCCCTATCTCTAGCTAAATCTGGCTAGCCGCTAACTAGCCAAACTAAATAGATAATCTGTTGGATCGATATGCTATATATAGAATGTAATCTATATGGAGAGGTAATTAGAGTGTCATATAGAGAGTAGAAAATAGAGTGTCTCTTGGAGATGCTCTTAGGGAGGGTTTCAATCACTCAAATAGTCATTTCCCTCCAAACCTAAACCCCCGCACACAAAGTGCTCGGTGAAATGCCCAAACCAGTCAAACTTGCTCAAATCGATCCCAGATTTTTCCAACACCTTCATGACATCTCAAGTAACATATTCGCCAAATTTCACACCAATCTGATATCCCAGGCACCATTTTTTCACAAATCCCCATTTATAGCTATTGATTCTGAGCCGAGTGCCACAAATCCACTTTCTTCGCCTAAATTCAAACCAAGCGCGCACTTCACTCATATTTACTCATATATACCTACTCGTGAAGTATCGGCTCAATTCTAAGTCATTTCATGCCTCAATTCCAATTTCAAACCTCCTATGGTACTATTCCTCGCTCAAACGTCATTTGACCTCTATGTCTCCAAATCACTCAGTTTCTATGTCATAACTCTCTGTGTATGTATTTATTCACATTTCATATACTTATGACTATGTGACTAATACGTGCTCATCCCTTCTGTTATTTCAGTGATCTCGCCTGCTCGTGTGCTGTCCCCTGTCCTGCCTGGATTCTCTCTCTCCCGTGAGATTTCCAAGTACTTATCACTTTAGCTATGATCTTTTCAGTTACTTTCTACTCGTGCTTAGTTTTTCACTCTCCTATGCAGCCCTTAGGTCAGGATGGTGCGCACGAAGAATGTATCAGCGCCAGGGGGAGGAGACGACGAGGACCCTCCTCGCCCCTTTAGGCAGGTCAAGGGCAAGACCGTGTACTTAGAGCAGCAGGAAGGCCGCAAGAAGCGGCATATAGATAGAGCAGCCCGAGCAGCTCTTGCAGCGGTAGCAGCAGCAGAGCAGGCAGAGTGAGGTGGCTAGTTGCAGATCTCGTCAGATCAGATTGCCTACAGGGTTCGTCGCTTCGCGTCTCGACCTCGCTCATCCGCTCCCTCTACACCCGCCACATCTACCACTCCACCTCCCACTTCGCCAGCTCTAGTCGCTCCCGAGCAATCCACCACTTCCGCCATACCCACCACCTCCACCACTCCCGCTTCCACTTTTCCTCCTCCCGCTCCCATTTCCACTCCACCCATTCCACCATCCCGCTTCTGGGAGCGAGATGAGACTGAGGTGCGGCCGTTAGCCACTGATCCTCGTCTGATTGATCTTCAGCATGCCACTACAGCCTGGGTGCGTAGGTTCAGACACGTACCCGTGGAGTCTTGGCTACCTTCTCAGAGGGACCCTGTAGTGGCAGATCTGTTCAGTACTAGGATTCAGGAATCATTCTTCCGAGCTCAGTTGTCGGCACAGATCACCCTGCATGCGCACCGGCTATTGGATCTAGATGCTTTTCTGCTAGTAGCCGGTGCGGATTCTGAGGTGCACCTCTCCTATCTACCTGGACTTCTCACTCTACTGACTACGAGCGGCAGATACGTTGAGGAGTGGGTCAGAGTATTTTATGCTTAAGTATGGATAGACCCAGACCATCAGTGGATGAGGTTCTGTTTCGAGCGAGAGGATGTCACTATACATGCCAGCCAGATTCACCAGCTCTTTGGATTTCCAGAGTCGACGACACTCCTTCACAGTCTATGCTATGGTACTTCAGATCCTCCTCGACGTCCTCACGGCGGATTCGCTCTAGCCACAGCTCACGTCGTGGCCTTGTTCAGATCACCTTTCATAGATGGGTCGCGACGCTCTCTAGTAGATTTCACCACTGCAGCAAAGTATTTGTATCAGGTGATGAGACGGACACTGCTGCCCCGGATGGGTTACAGAGAGGCCACCACACACATTCAGCTCTAGCTTCTTGGTGCCTTGATCTCACACTCAGAGTTTGACGTGGTTGATTTTCTTATCTGTGAGATCGAGGACACAGTGTTAGATGGTCTTCTTGCTCGCCGATAGCTGTCGTATGCACATTACCTATGTCACATCTTCGCATAGCTGATCAGGCTGCCTCAGTTCCAAGGCACCCTCAAGGCCTCACGCCTCCTGTTTGGATCATATCGTCCAACCCCTGAGGACCCAGTGCCAGTACCCAATCCAGTGCCAGACACTCAGGCTGAGGATGCGGCGTTCCACCAGTTCGAGACCCAGGGCACAGCTGTCCCTGATGATGATGATGATGATGATGATGATGATTTTGGGATCCTGCCACCACCTCCTGTGCCTCCACGCTCACATGAACATGAGGCAAGGAGTTCCAGTGCTGCCCCTACTGCCTCTCCTTCCATTGACCCTGCTCTGGCTGCGATTCTCCAGTCCCTTACACGGCAGCAGGCTCATCTGGCAGCCGAGCAGGCTCAATAGGCAGTGGTCCAGCAGATGTCCGAGCGGATGCTCTCTATGTTTCAGACGATTCGAAACCGTCAGGACACTTTGCAGCAGCAACTTTTGGCAGACAGGGCTGATTATCGGGCCTTCATGACTCACATTCTTCAGCATATGTGTGTTCAGCTCCCTCCATTTAAGTCTGCACCACCTCCAACTCTTCAAGCAGCGATTGTGCCAGCCATTTAGGCAGGACCCCCTAAAAGGGAAATAGGGTTTAACCTTTTCCTAAATATAATTTTGGCGGTTGAATGTCCAACACAAATATTTGGACTAACTAGTTTGCTCTAGATTATATGTTCTACAGGTGCTAAAGGTTCAACATAAACCAATAAAAAGTTCAAGTTAGGGTTCAAAAGAAAGGAGCAAAAAGAAACCAAAGAGCTCCCTGGTCTGGCGCACCGGACTGTCTAGTGTGCCACCAGACAGTGTCCAGTGCATCAGGGGCGAGCGACTCCAAACTCTTCACCTTCGGGTTTCTGAGGTCGTGCTCTGCTATAATTCACCGGATTGTCCGGTGTGCTAGCGGTGCAACGGCTAGCGAGCGCAACGGTCAACTCCAACGGTCGCCTGCAACCTGAACAATGCGTGGACAGTTCACGCAGAGTCAGAGCAGTGCCAGAAGGCGCACCAGACAGTGAACAATGCCTGTCCGGTGCAGCACCGGACTGTACGGTGCACCAAGAAGTCAAAGCTCCAACGATCAAAACCGTCAGAACCCTAACGGTTGGGTGACGTGGCTGGCGCACCAGACTATCCGGTGCGTCCATCGATATCAACCTTCCCCAACGGTTGAATTAGTGGTTGGGGCTATAAATACCCGCCAACCATCTCCACTCCAACCATCCAAACATTCACTCCATCACATTCAATACAAGAGCAATAGACACCACTCCAAAGACACAATTCAAGAGATCGATCCGCTCAAAGTCTCAAAATCCACTCTAGCGCATTTAGACTTGTGAGAGGATCATTTGTGTTTTCTTGTGCTCTTGTTTGCTTGGCTTGGCTTTCTTCCTCCCCATTCTTGTTCTCAAGACATTTGTAATCAAAGCAAGAGACACCAAGTTGTGATGGTCCTTGTAGGGGTCTAAGTGACCCGTTTGATTAAGGAGAAAGCTCACTCGGTCTAAGTGACCGTTTGAGAGAGGGAAATGGTTGAAAGAAACCCGGTCTTTGTGACCACCTCAACGGGGAGTAGGTTCTCAAGAATCGAACCTCGGTAAAACAAATCACCGTGCCATCCACTTCATCTCCTTGTGATTTGTTTTCACCCTCTCTTTCAGACTCACATTTATTTCTAACGCTAACCCCAGCTTGTAGTTGTGTTTAAAATTGTAAATTTCAGTTTTCGCCTATTCACCCCCCTCTTGGCAACCTTCAATTGGTATCAGAGCCTGGTGTTTCATTAGAGTTTAACAACTCAAAGTGATGTTGGGAGATCACGTCAAGAGGGAGATCGTGACCGGCGACAAGCCCGCCACAAGCCACGGGAAGGCTCCATCGAAGGAGTCCGGCAACAAGCTAAAGGAGGGATCACCTCCTCACAAGTCGCATCGGAGTGGCGACAAGAAAAAGAAGATGAAGAAGGTGGTCTACTACGAGACCGACTATTCATCGCCATCCACCTCCGGCTCCGATGCACCGTCCGTCACTTCTAAGCGCCATGAGCGCAAGAAGTTTAGTAAGATCCCCCTACGCTATCCTTGCATTTCTAAACGCACTCCTTTACTTTTCATCCCACTAGGCAAACCACCTCACTCCACGCAATTATTTGGGACATTGTTGAATTTGGAGCGCAGGTACCATCCGTAGGGGATGAAGGCTATGATTCGGACGAAGTCCCCAAATCAAGCACTTTGATTTCCAAGCAACTACTATACTCCTCGCCTATCTATGTCGAGAGGAGTATAATAAAGTGCAAGGGTTGAAGAGTGCCAAGGAGATTTGGGACGTGCTTAAGACCGCGCACGAAGGAGATGCAGTGACCAAGATCACCAAGCGGGAGACGATCGAGGGGGAGCTCGGTCGATTCGTCCTCAACCAAGGAGAGGAGCTACAAGCCATGTACAACTGGCTCAAGACCTTGGTGAACAATGTGCGCAACCTCGGGAGCACCAAATGGGATGACCATGAAATGGTCAAGGTTATTCTAAGATCACTTGTTTTTTGTAATCCTACGCAAGTTTAATTAATACGTGGTGATCCTAGATACAAGCTAATGTCTCCCGAGGAGGTTATAGGAAAGTTTGTGAGCTCTGAATTGATGATCAAAGGCTCCAAACAAATCATCAACTTAGAGCAAGGCGGCACCTCCACACTCGAGGTGCAACCCGTCGCATTCAAGGCGACGGAGGAAGAAAAGAAGGAATCTATACCAAGTAGGATTCCAATCGACGCCTCCAAGCTTGACAACGAGGAAATGACGCTCATCATCAAGAGCTTTTGCCAAATCCTCAAGCAAAGGAAGGGGAAAGATTATAAGCCCCGTTCCAAAAGGGTGTGCTATAAATGTGGTAAGCCCGGTCATTTTATTGCAAAATGTCCTATGTCTAGTGATAGTGATAGGGGCGACGATAAGAAGGGAAGGAGGAAGGAAAAGAAGAAGTACTACAAGAAGAAGGGTGGCGATGCCCATGTGTGTCGGGAATGGGACTCCGATAAGAGCTCCACCGACTCCTCCTCCAACGAGGACGCCACCAACATCGCCGTCAACAAAGGCCTCCTCTTCCCCAACACCGGCCACAAATGCTTCATGGCGAAGGACGGCAAGAAAAAGAAGGTAAAAGCTAGAACCACCACCAAGTATACTACATCTAGTGATGAGGGTAGTTCTAGTGATGATGAAGAAAACTTGCTTAGTCTTTTTGCCAACCTTAATATGCAACAAAAGGAAAAATTAAATGAATTAATAGGTGCCATTCATGAGAAGGATGAACTCTTGGATAGCCAAGAGGAATTCCTTATTAAGGAAAATAAAAAGCATGTTAAGGTAAAGAATGTCTATGCTCAGGAAGTAGAAAAATGTGAAAATTTGACTAATGAGCTTAGCATTTCCCATGACACTATCTCTAACCTTAGAACTGAGAATGCTAACTTATTTGCTAAGGTTGAGAAGTTAAATGTTTGTGATGATTCAATTGTTAGTCTTAGAAATGAAAATGATAGTTTAATTGCTAAGATTGATAAATTGAATGCATCACTTTCTAGCCTTAAAATTGAGAATGATAAATTAATTGCTAAGGCTAATGATTTAAATGTTTGCAATAATTCTATTTCCAATCTTAGAAATGAGAATGTCATATTACATGCTAAGATTGATGATTTAAATGCTTGCAAACCCTATACATCTACTATTGAACATGTTGATATTTGTACTAGATGTAGAGATATTAATGTTGATGCTATCCATGATCACCTAGCTTTAATTAAACAACAAAATGATCACATAGCGCAACTTACTGCAAAAATTAATGAGCATGAAATTGAAAATGATAAATTTAAATTTGCTAGGAGCATGCATGCTTTATAATGGGAGATGCCTTGGCATTAAGGATGGCATTGGTTTCCAACAGGGAAGCAATGTCAAAATTAATGCCCCGAAAAGATTGTCTAATTTTGTTAATGGCAAGGCTCCCATGGCACAGGATAACGAGGGTTACATTTTATATCCTACTGGTTATCTTGAGCATAAGATTAGGAGAATTCATGCTAAGAAGTCTCATTCTGTTTCTTACCATACTTTTATGTACAAGAATGAGACATCTAGTTCTAGGCAATCAACCCATGTTAAATTGCCTAAAAAGAAATCTCCTACTGCATCAAATGAACCTGTTATTTCATTTAAGACTTTTGAAGCATCATATGTTTTAACTAACAAATCAGGCAAAATAGTTGCCAAATATGTTGGGGCCAAGCACATGGGCTCAAAGACTTGTGTTTGGGTGCCTAAGGTGCTTGTTTCTAACGTCAAAGGACCCAAGACTGTTTGGGTACCTAAGAACAAGACCTAAATTGTTTTGCAGGTTTATGCATCTGGGGGCTCAAGTTGGATCATTGATAGCGGATGCACAAACCACATGACAGGGGAGAAAAGGATGTTCTCCTCCTACGAGAAAAACTAAGATCCCCAAAGAACTATCACATTTGGGGATGGAAATCAAGGATTGGTCAAAGGACTTGGTAAAATTGCTATATCACCTGACCATTCTATTTCCAATGTTTTTCTTGTAGATTCTTTAGATTACAATTTGCTTTCTGTTTCACAATTATGCAATATGGGCTACAACTGTCTTTTTACAGATATAGGTGTTACTGTCTTTAGAAGAAGTGATGATTCAATAGCATTTAAGGGAGTGTTAGAGGGTCAGCTATACTTAGTTGATTTCAATAGAGCTGAACTCGACACTTGCTTAATTGCTAAGACTAATATGGGTTGGCTTTGGCATCGCCGACTAGCCCATGTTGGGATGAAAAATCTTCACAAGCTTCTAAAGGTAGAACACATTTTGGGACTAACGAATGTTCATTTTGAGAAAGACAGGGTTTGTAGCGCATGTCAAGCAGGAAAGCAGGTTGGAGCCCATCATCCACACAAAAACATAATGACAACGGACAGGCCACTCGAGCTACTCCACATGGACTTATTCGGGCCGATAGCTTACATAAGCATCGACAGGAGTAAGTACTGTCTAGTAATTGTGGATGACTATTCTCGCTT
This sequence comes from Zea luxurians, assembly GCA_029449295.1. Lineage (NCBI taxonomy): Eukaryota > Viridiplantae > Streptophyta > Magnoliopsida > Poales > Poaceae > Zea > Zea luxurians. Next base: position 44,903,602 of record JAOPSE010000022.1, on the reverse strand, counting down.
CACTTGGGTATTCTTTTTGCAGAATAAATCACAAACACAAGAGACCTTAAAGGGATTCTTGAGACGAGCTCAAAATGAGTTCGGCTTAAGGATCAAAAAGATTAGAAGCGACAATGGGACAGAGTTCAAGAACTCACAAATAGAAAGCTTCCTTGAGGAGGAGGGCATTAAGCATGAGTTCTCTTATCCCTACACACCTCAACAAAATGGTGTAGTGGAGAGGAAGAATAGAACTCTATTGGACATGGCAAGAACCATGCTTGATGAGTACAAGACTCCGGACCGGTTTTGGGCCGAGGCGATTAACACCGCCTGGTACTCCAACAACTGGCTCTACCTTCACCGAATCCTCAAGAAGACATCATATAAACTCCTTATCGGTAAAAAGCCTAATGTTTCATATTTTAGAGTCTTTGGTAGCAAATGTTTTATTCTTGTTAAAAGAGGTAGAAAATCTAAATTTTCTCCTAAGGCTGTAGAAGGCTTTTTACTTAGATATGACTCAAACACAAGGGCATATAGAGTCTTTAACAAGTCCACTGGACTAGTTGAAGTTTCTTATGACATTGTGTTTGATGAAACTAATGGCTCCCAAGTGGAGCAAGTTGATCTTGATGAATTAGATGATGAAGAGGCTCCGTGCGTCGCGCTAAGGAACATGTCCATTAGGGATGTGTGTCCTAAGGAATCCGAAGAGCTTACAGAAGCACAAGATCAACCGTCATCTTCTATGCAAGCATCTCCACCAATTCAAGATGAGGAATAGGCTCAAGATGATGAAGAAGAAGATCAAGAAGATGAGCCACCTCAAGAAGAAGGCAATGATCAAGGGGGAGATGAAGAAAATCAAGACAAGGAAGATGAACAGGAAATACAGGGTCAAAGACCGCCACACCTAAGAGTCCACCAGGCGATTCAAAGAGATCACCCCGTGAACTCCATTCTTGGTGATATCCATAAGGGGGTAACTACTCGATCTCGATTCGCTCATTTTTGTGAACACTACTCTTTTGTCTCCTCTATTGAGCCATACAGGATAGTGGATGCCCTAAGAGATTCGGATTGGGTGCTGGCAATGCAAGAGGAGCTCAACAATTTCACAAGGAATGAGGTATGGCATTTGGTTCCATGTCCTAATCAAAATGTTGTAGGTACCAAGTGGGTATTCCGCAACAAGCAAGATGAGCATGGTGTGGTGATAAGAAACAAAGCCCGACTTATGGCCAAGGGTTATTCACAAGTCGAAGGTTTTGATTTTGATGAAACTTATGCACCTGTAGCTAGGCTTGAGTCAATTCACATATTACTTGCCTATGCTACTTACCATGGCTTCAAGCTTTATCAAATGGACGTGAAGAGTGCCATCCTCAATGGACCAATCAAGGAAGAGGTCTATGTTGAGCAACCTCCTGGCTTTGAAGATAGTGAGTACCCTGACTATGTTTATAAGCTCTCAAAGGTGCTTTATGGGCTCAAGCAAGCCCCAAGAGCATGGTATGAATGCCTGCGAGATTTTCTTATCACTAATGGCTTCAAAGTCAGAAAAGCCAATCCTACACTCTTTACTAAAACTGTTGCAAATGATTTGTTTGTATGCCAAATTTATATTGATGATATTATATTTGGGTCTACTAACAAATCTGTTTGTGAAGAGTTTAGTAGGATCATGGTATAGAAATTCGAGATGTCTATGATGGGGGAGTTCAGATATTTCTTAGGATTCCAAATCAAGCAACTCCAAGACGACACCTTCATTAGCCAAACAAAGTATATTCAAGACATTCTTAAGAAGTTTGGAATGAAGGATGCCAAGCCCATCAAGACACCCATGGGAACTAATGGGCATCTCGACCTCGACACGGGAGGTAAATCCGTAGATCAAAAGGTATACCGGTCGATGATAGGATCTTTACTCTATTTATGTGCATCTCGACCGGATGTTATGCTTTCTGTATGCATGTGTGCAAGGTTCCAAGCCGATCCTAAGGAAGTTCACCTTAGGGCCGTGAAGCGAATCATGAGATATTTAGTTTACACTCCTAAGTTTGGGCTTTGGTACCCCAAGGGATCAACCTTTGATTTGATAGGATATTCCGATGCCGATTGGGCAGGGTGTAAAATTGATAGGAAGAGCACATCAGGGACTTGTCAGTTTCTGGGGAGATCCCTGGTGTCTTGGGCTTCAAAGAAACAAAACTCAGTAGCTCTTTCTACCGTCGAAGCCTAGTATATTGACGCAGGCCATTGTTGCGCGCAATTGCTTTGGATGAGGCAAACCCTCCAGGACTATGGCTACAAATTGAGCAAAGTCCCTCTCCTATGTGACAATGAGAGTGCTATCCGCATGGCGGAGAATCCCGTTGAACACAGCCGCACTAAGCACATAGACATTCAGTATCACTTTTTGAGGGATCACCAACAAAGGGGATATCGAGATAGCCTATATTAACACCAAAGATCAATTAGCCTATATCTTCACCAAGCCATTAGATGAGAAAATCTTTTGCAAACTTAGGAATGAGCTAAATATTCTTGATCCTCGGAATTTTGATTAGAGCATTGCACACATAGCTCATTTATATACCTTTGATCTTATCTCTTTCATTTGCTACGACTAATGTATTTCCAAGTGTATTTTTATGCTAAGTCGTAGATTGAAAGGGAAATGGAGTGCTCGATGAAGACAAGGCTTCCACTCCACTCTACCGGTATCACTTACCCTTTGTCGATACTCCACCAAACTTCACATTGGTATAATCTTTCCACTCATATTTACTTGTACCAATGGGGGAGAAAGCCAAGGGCTCACAAAGTCTCCATTTTTTGCGATTAATGCCAAAGGGGGAGAAATATTAAGCCCAAAGCAAAAGGACCGCACCACCACCTAATTTTTAAATTGTGTTTCAAAAATTTTTATTGGTATATTTCAAATTGGTATTTTCAAATGGTATCTATCAAAACCCTCTTAAAAACTAAGAGGAGAATTCCAATTTAGGGGGAGTTTTGATTAAAGTCAAAGGAAAAGCATTTGAAACAGGGGAGAAATTTCAAATCTTAAAAATGCTTCTTGCAATCTTACTCATATGCCTTTGACTATTTGCAAAAAGACTTTCAAAAGAATTTCCAAAAGAATTTGCAAAAATGAAACCATGGTGCAAGCGTGGTCCAAAATGTTAAATAAAAGAAAGCAATCCATGCATAATATTAAAATGATAAATTGGTTTAATTTCAAGTAACCTTTGCACTCACCTTATGCAAACTAGTTCAATTCTGCACTTATATATTTGCTTTCGTTTGTGTTGGCATCAATCACCAAAAAGGGGGAGATTGAAAGGAAAATATGGTTTAACCTTTTCCTAAATATAATTTTGGTGGTTGAATGCCCAACACAAATATTTGGACTAACTAGTTTGCTCTAGATTATGTGTTCTACAGGTGCTAAAGGTTCAACACAAACCAATAAAAAGTTCAAGTTAGGGTTCAAAAGAAAGGAGCAAAAAGAAACCGAAGAGCTCTCTGGTCTGGCGCACCGGACAGTGTCCGGTGCACTAGGGGCGAGCGACTCCAAACTCTTCACCTTCGGGTTTCTGAGGCCACGCTCCGCTATAATTCACCGGACTATCCGGTGTGCCAATGGTGCAATGGCTAGCAAGCGCAACGGTCAACTCCAACGGTCGCCTGCAACGTGAACAGTGCGCGGACAGTTCTCGCAGGGTCAAAGCAGCGCCAGAAGGTGCACCGGACAGTGAATAGTGCCTGTCCGGTGCAGCACCGGACTGTCCGATGCACCAAGAAGTCAGAGCTCCAACGGTCGAAACCGTCAGAACCCTAACGGTTGGGTGACGTGGCTAGCGCACCGGACAGTGTCCGGTGGCGCACCAGACTGTCCGATGCGCCCATCAACAGCAGCCTTCCCCAACGGTTGAATTGGTGGTTGGGGCTATAAATACCCCCAATCACATCCACTCCAACCATCCAAGCATTCACTCCTTCACATTCAATACAAGAGCAATAGACACCACTCCAAAGACACAATTCAAGAGATCGATCCGCTCAAAGTCTCAAAATCCACTCTAGTGCATTTAGACTTGTGAGAGGATCATTTGTGTTTTCTTGTGCTCTTGTTTGCTTGGCTTGGCTTTCTTCCTCCCCATTCTTGTTCTCAAGTCATTTGTAATCAAAGCAAGAGACACCAAGTTGTGGTGGTCCTTGTAGGGGTCTAAGTGACCCATTTGATTAAGGAGAAAGCTCACTCGGTCTAAGTGGCCGTTTGAGAGAGGGAAAGGGTTGAGAGAGACCCGGTCTTTGTGACCACCTCAACGGGGAGTAGGTTCTCAAGAATCGAACCTCGGTAAAACAAATCACCGTGCCATCCGCTTCATTTCCTTGTGATTTGTTTTCACCCTCTCTTTCGGACTCGCATTTATTTCTAACGCTAACCCCGGCTTGTAGTTGTGTTTAAAATTGTAAATTTCAGTTTCCGCCTATTCAACCCCCCCCCCCTCTAGGCGACTTTCACCCCCACTACCTTCGTTTGGTCCTTCTCCCTCTCCGCTCCGGCCGGTCACTCTAGATTTCTCGTCACCGGTCATCGGATCCATCAGTGCTCAGCCGTCAGTGCCACTAGCGCCTGCTGTTACGACTGCTGCTTTGGCGGTGTCCGTGACCACTTCAGCTTTGGCAGATCCTACAACGCAGCCTTAGTCCGAGTTAGTACCAGCTCCAGCTTCTACGATAGATCCTGGATCCAAGACTGACTCTGACACCCAGCTTGCGTTTGCCCTTCTACCACAACCGTGACCAGATGCGCCCCCGCCTCCTCCTTCCTCCTCTGGGCTATAGGTTTGGGTTACCCTTTTGGTGTTTGACGCCAAAGGGGGAGAGATACGAGAGTTGTGAGAGCTGGGGGGAGTTAGGGAGTTAGTTGAGAGTGTCTTGTGTATTTTGATGTAATATATGTGCTTGATACTCTCTATACTAGCTCCACTTTTGTATGACGATTTTACTCACAAACTCTATAATATGCTCTCGATGCTTATTTTGACTGTGTGTGTTTTGTGTTTTCACCTAATATGTTATCACCAGTGTTTTAGTTCTTGTTCATCGATTACATTTCATTCTTTATGAACAAGAAACTTATGTCGTGTATGTGCCTATACTTATTATTATTTTACACGCTCTTTCTGTCAAAAATTATTGAGTATAACTAACCATCTTCTCTATTGACAGGAATTTCAAACAAACTACTCTCACACTCTTGTAGGGTTGTCATCAATCACCAAAAAGGGAGAGATTGAAAGCATCTAGGCCCCTGGTTGGTTTTAGTGATTAATGATAATGTAACATTATATGTGACTAACGTGTGTTTTACAGAGACAAATGGTAAGTTAGGTTGCATTACAGGAAGATGTACTACAACAGTGAAAACAATCCCTAAGGTAAGAACTTGAAGCGACGGCTGAAACGATGAAACAAAAAGATGAAGGTCTTCGTATTCCGAGTGTCAAGGAGTTGTGGACATTCGGTATAGAGTTAGGTCTTTTATTTTGTTTTAGCCGTACTATAAAGAGGGGATGTCGATGAGTAGTTTGACCAAGAGAGTTCTAGTGTAGTGTTGGTGCATATTCACACTCACATCTAGTGCTAGGTGTCACTCTATAACACACTCATGAGTTAGAACGAAAACTGATTTGAAAATCAGAAGGAAAAAAGAAAACTAGGGTTTCTATCTTTGGGGCACCGGACTGTCCGGTTCGCCCTCTAACAGTGGGTCTAGGCTGGCCCGGGGAAGTGCTTCTTCTCCCACAAAAACCCGAGAGCGAAGAGTTTAGAAAATTGATGTATAGCCGGCACACCAGACTGTCCGGTGTGCCAACTGCCCAATGGCTAGCTGTCAGAACTAGCCGTTTGAAGTTACCGGTGGCGCACCGATGGGTGAGGGATATTTATACCCCCTCCACCCACCATATTGAAGGTCTTGCTGCCCACATTTACTCCCATACATTGCTAGAGCATTGCAAGCACCACAAAGCATAGTGAGGTGACACTACAGGGATTCACTTAATTCCCGTCGGCCAGAAACCGACGGGAATAAGCATATACCGACGGGAATTACTTAATTCCCGTCGGTTTAGGGCTTATTCCCGTCGGTTTTCAGCCGCCAGGCGTCCCTTGTCGGGGATACGTTTATCCCCATCGGCGACCGACGGGAATTATTAATTCCCGTCGGCCATTAACTAGCCGACGGCAATTAATGCTAACTCCCGTCGGCATCTTGTGACCCGTAGGAAGAACCTCGCTAATCAAATCCACAAGCTCCTTGTAACAATTAATTGAAAATGCAAATTTTGACTTGATTGACATCAGTCGGGTCACGAATTCGAGGACGGTCACGTCAGTGTGCCCGTGAAGAGGCTCTTCTGACGCTTTGAGTAGGTCGAAGAACTTCTGAACCTCCGGTGTAGGTGAATCATGATGATCTGGTGCCAGTTCAGGCTGCAGATCCTCAAGCATCTGGTCCATCCTATCAACATCATCTTCACCGTCATCAACTTCTACTTCTGCTGCTCGTTCAGCATCTTCACCGTGGAGATACCAGACCTTATAGCCTGGCACGAAACCATGCGAGCACAGGTGTAGTGTGACCTGCCTCTTGGTGTGGCTCGTCATATTTCTACATTTATTGCATGGACACCTAATATTATCTATTTGTGACAAAGCAGCTGCATGGTCCAGAAATATTTGCGTCTTGACAAACCATTCACTAGTGTGACACCCACCCTTCTTGAAACCTTCATACATCCAATCACGTCTATCACCCATTATTGCGGCTGTGTACGAGTAAAGAGTGTGTGTGAGACAATCACGTTTCTACACGTCACACATACATCTATAGGTAAGTAGTAAAACTATATATATATACATAACATAACTTCATCACAATAACATGATTAATACTTGCATAACATCAAATTCATTAAATAATAATATTTGCAATAACTACTATTTGTATAACACATCACATTCACCATCATATTCAATAACTAATAACATCAAACAACACATTTTATTTTGCAACATAAAATTAAAAATAACAACTACACTGTATAAAGTCATATGAAGACTAATAACAATATCAACTAACAAATTTAAACAAAATCTAATCACATAACAGTTAACTCCCGTCGGCCATAAAAAACCGACGAAAATAAAATGTTTTAATATATATAATATACCTTGACTCGCGCGGACGACGGTGGTGCACGAAGACGGTGGACGACGGTGGTGCATGACGGCGTTGTGGCGACGACGGGCGGGCGGCGGTGCTAGGCGCGGAGGCCGGTCGGGCGGGCGGGCGGACGGGCGGGCTGCGGCGGTGGGCGCCGAGGCCGGACGGGCGGGCGGCGGCGCTTGGCCGGTCCGGCGGGCGGGCGGACGGGTGGGCTGCGGCGGCGTTGGGCGCGGAGGCCGGACGGGCGGCGGCGGCGCTTGGCACGGTCGGGCAGGTGGCCGGACGGGCGGCGGCAACGGTGGTCGCGGTGGCCGGACGGCGGTCGTCCTTGCGCGGCGGGCGGGCGTTCGTTTCCGGGGAGAGGAAGAGAAATGAATTCGCGGTGGCGTGGCTGTTGACTTATTCCAATAACTCCCGTCGGCCAGAGCATTGGGCCGACGGGAGTTAAGTTATTCCCGTCGGCTGCCAAACTGACCGACGGGAATAAAGTAATCGTCGTCGGCTGGCGTTCTTGGCCGACGGGATTTAATTAATCGCCGTCGGCCTTCTTTTGGCCGACGGGGATTACGTTATTCCCGTCGGCCCGGTCTCCGGCCGACGGGAATTAAAGTAGCCGACGGGGATGCTTCGGATTCCTGTAGTGTGATTAGAAAATCTTAATCCCGCATTTGCACCTCATTAGTGCTAGCGTGAGCCACCTAAAGCACACACCACATGCATTAGGCTTCTCTTGGTCAAGTGAAAGTCTACGGCTTGTTACTGTTGGTGATCGGCATCACCTAGACGACTTGGTGGCATTGGGAGCACGGTGATCACCTTGGAGGACTTGTTGGTGACCCGGCTTGTGATTGTAAGCGGTCGTGAGGGATCCACCACGCCGGAGTGATAAAGGATCATCTCATAGTGAGCACTTGGTTCTTGCAAGGACCAAGGGGGAGCAATACCCTTACGCGGGTGCTCCAACGAGGACTAGGGAAGAGTGCCGACTCTTCGATGGCTCAGGAAAAATTGGAGGAGTCTTCTAAACTTTGCTTTACATTCCACACTTAATTCAAGCATTTTACCTTGTGCATTTGTTTAGCAAGTAGTTGAAGTATTGTCTTAGTATTGATGTATTTCTAGTAGTATTCTATTATTGCTAGTTATTGGGGTGAAGTTGGGCTCTTGCTTAGGGTTTAATTATTGTTGATTTTTAGAAAAGCCCAATTCAACCCCCTCTTGGGCATCGTGATCCTTTCAGGGTCTCCAAGATGGCCTCTCTAGGACTGCTCCCCGCTGTATTCCTATCAAACTTCCAACAAAATCATCACGAGCCTTGTTCCATCTAGTATATGGTGGTAGCCACACCATAAACATGGTCGATGTGACCTCACAACACTACAAGTCCTTCCTTATATAATAATGGTGCATTCAAGCAATGTGTGATATGAGGTATGCAAACCACACTAAATGCTAGGCCTGAACCTAGAGCAAGCGTAGAAGTAGTGGTCTAACTAGCCTAAGCACTTTGCAAAGCATCAACATTAATCATCTTTCCCTAAGCAATTTTGGTGGCTAGAGCAAAAACGGATGAGCCTCAACTCTCTATATACTTCCTTGGTTGTAGCACACCCTTATTTGTTGTATGGAGGAGTATAAATAGCCACAACTCTAAAACCTAGTTGTTACAACTTTTCTCGAAGCGTCAAACAATACAATGCCCCTTGTTTAGTTTATTTCTGTGAGCATTGGACCGAGAGAGGGGGCATTAGACCATTAGCATCAAATCACACAGTGTCCATCTTTGGTTTAGTTATGTGAGTTTAACTGAGATGGGGGCGTTAGACCATTAGCATTGGACCATAAAGTGCCCATGCGTTCAATTCTATGAGTGTTACACCGAGAGGGGGCATCAAGTCATTAGCATTGGGTCATTCTCTATCATATTTTCAGCATATCAACTTTCATACTTTTGGCATAAGTTTTAGCATTTAACTCCAATTACGATGATCTTGGACTTCTGAAAAGCTAATGAAAAGATCTACAACTTTGATATGAATCGATATCAATTTAAATAGACCCAAATCACGAGACAACTTTACTTCATCCACCTTTTTTGTCTCTACTTTGTTGGGTTCAATTTTGTTTGTGTATTTGCAGTCTACTACTTATTAGTGTCTTAAACTGCTTAGAATGTCTTGCAGGTCTTAAACATAATGTCTTGTTTTAGTTGTTGATCATTTAGAATCAAAAGTTCAAGTCTATCTTGTATCCATTTAAACCATACCTTGTATACAAGCAAACTACATTAGTTGTTCATCGAACACCAGAATCTAAACTTAATGGCCCATAGGGTTCATTTTTCTTAAAATCCCCCTTTTTCGTGTTTGATGACAACACGACCGAAACAAGTAAATAATAGATACATAAATAAAAAAACATTATCTACTTGCCTAAAATGCAATACAACATCAAGATCATACGATGTTAAAAAAATATTATTTTGTAGAAACTTTGAATACTTATCTTTCCCTTGTCATTGTATAAATGTCCCCTTATGTGGTATTATGAAATCAAACCAGATGATATATATTACTCCCTCTGTCCCAAATTAAAATTTATTTTAGATAATTAATGGATTCATATAACACTTGATGTATATGTTTTATATGCGTAGTCTAGATTCATCATCATCGATCTGAATATAGACAAAAAAACAAGAGCTAAGACGACTACTCACTCCGTTTCAAAATAGTGTTAGTTTTACCTTTTCATTTTTATGTCTATAATCAAATAGATTATAGAGAATCTAGAACGGAGGGTATTTAAGAAGATATATAAAACACATACATTAAAATCAAATATTCTATGAACCCACTAACACCCTAAAATGAATTTTAATATAGGACAGAGAGTACTATTTTGAACGGGGGGTATTTAAGAAGATAAAAGAGACATTTTTCAATCAGAAATGAATAATGGGCCGGGGCTTTTTGTGCGCAGGTCCGGTCCAGGGACGACTCCTTGTACGTCGGGTTGGTGGTCGAGGAGCCCGAGCTAGTCCAACGTACCTTGTTCACTTTTACATTTAAAAATTCGAAATTTTTACATTTAAGATATCCGAAATTTAAAATTTCGAAATTTTATAAATGAAAGACCTACCTAGTTCAATTTCAACACCAGCTGCAGGTGGCCCTGCTTGTGGCCTTACTCGTACTCAAGTCCACAAGTCCAAAACCAGGGCGCATTTGCGGCGGCATCGCGGAGGCGGAAATGTATGAGTTGGACTTGCGTTGCTATTGATACTGTCTGCTTCAGGCACCTTTATTATTTCTAATCCAGATATTTTGCCATATACTCATATATTTCCCAACTCTGAGCATGCATTGATGGTCGTCCAAGCACAAAATGGTTATGCTTGTCCAACAATCCATTCTACAGAGCAGTCATAAGTTGCCAAATCGGAGCCATCAGGATCCACCAACAGTTCACACTACTAACATGCACACGTGTTGATGTCATCTATTAAATCCTGGGTGCCTCTGCCCCCACTTCACAATCTGGGGAGAGGAGTCACTAAGTGCTAGTTTGGAAACTCAGATCCTCTCTGAGATTAAAGATTTGAGAGGAAATTACTTGATCTCACCTCAAACCCCTTTCTAATCTCGGAGGGATTTGAGTTTGCAAACTATCCCTAAAGAATCTGGTGATGACCTTCTTGTAGGAGATGCAACGGCTCTGGACTTTAGAGCAAATAATCAGATCCAACAAACTAAAATGAAAAAAAGGCCCAGAGAAAAACGAAAAATAAGGGGAAAAAGAAAATTATGCGCCGAAAGCATGTACAGATCCTCACAGCGGAACCAATCAACATCCTTAAATGTCATATATGCTTTTGAAACGTGATAAGAGCCAATCTAAGATAAGAAACCAGATGCACATTCATAATAGCTAAACATTTAATTTCAGACCCCACCTAAAACCACAGAATTACAGACCAAATCGTCACCTTAGACTCACTCACCTCCGAAACTCAGCTCAAAAAATAACACCAGAAAATGCAGTGAGACATTGCTTTCGGCTCTGTAAATCAAAAAATAACACCAGAACGACTGTCAAGGATTGATGCTAAACAGCCTTTGCAGATTACAATAACTGAAGTAGAACTGAAATTTCACACATGTGCATTCCTTCAACAAAATGTGGGGCTCAAGTTTTAAGGCAGGTCCTGCCATGACGGACCAGGGTACTAACATGTTAATTGCCTAGTTAGATATGTTCATCGGTTCATTTTGTTTGGAACAGTTGCAGTAACATACAAGCAAGGCCATCTCCACTATTCAAGACTACAAACTATAATCTGTAGAACCACAATCCCAAAAAAACTCCAGGAATACTATCCAAGAGTACAAACTAAAATCTGTAAATTCCAGGAACCGCAATCCCAAAAAAACTCCAGTAATTTCAAGTGCCATAACCTCAAGGCCTACTATTATTAGTTTATTACCCTGGTAAGGATGAATATTTATTTTGTTACTTCTAAAGCTGCAATGGGTTAAGGAACTAAACAGAACTTATTGTTGGTAATTGGCGTAATATAGCTGATAAATCCTATCTAACTAGTCTCCCTTGGCAAAAAGAAAAAAAAGAAAGTTGTCCAACACATGAAGGTTGCAAAGATTCAAAGAATATGAAGGAAAGACGTCATGTAAATCAATCAGCTTATGTCGAACAAAACACGGATAAGACAAAATGGGAATACACTAACTAAAAACAATTTGCACTATGAAGAACTACCGAGTACCAACGGACAACTTGTCGGTACACAACTTTTGGTGAGACAGCAAGTAACGGCCGATGCTGATTGGCTAAGATTCCAATGAAGGTAAACACTCAAACAAAAGGCACATGCACAAGTGCACTCGACTTGTGAATGGATATGATATTTTCTCTGGTTTACAATCAATCCAATCAACAAATACTCAAACAAGTGACAATAATTCTCATGGAACACATTCAACCTTGTGGGCAATAATAAATCCAATGTATTAACAAAGAGCTTCTACTTTGTATGCAAATAAGACAATTGCACTACCACCCATTCTGTTCGATGACACAACAATTCATTGTGTTAGGCACTGTATAATGAAAATATAATCACTACTGAAGTATCACTAGGATTAAGATAATCACTATTGGGGGAAACATTTGGTCAGCAGATGAAACTAATGTGTTTCTATAGGTTCTACTATCAAACTGAACACAGATGTTTAAGATTTCCATTTAAGCGCGGAAAAAAAAGAACGAGCCTATTGGATTCGATAACAGAAACTACCTGAATTCAATGAGTTGCATGAAGAGATACAGCGTTTGCCATTCAACCATTGCTCAAGAACAAAAGGATTGCAGATAGAGAGCTCATTTTTCATTAGAATTCCGTTTGGGTCATGTCCCACTCTTTTGTTCAGACAGACTAAACTAGATGAAGCTGACTTACCCAGAAAAGATACCTAAACAACTGGTCTGGAAAGAGCTAGGAGGTCCTCGGCATGCTGTGGGTTGAAATCCAACTAAATCCCCTCATCAAATTCTGCATCCAGAACCAGCAGCATTCGCCAGATACTACAACCAACTAAATCCCCTCATCGAATTCTGCATCCAGAATCAGCAGCATTCGCCAGATATCCAGTGCCATCAATCATCATCTTATTTCACGACAACATGGTTGGCCCCCTTCTCCTCCTGTTGGTTGCCCACGCCGTCCATATGGACCATCTCCCAGAAGAAATCCGTGAGGACAGTCTCGTATCCTGGCATCTTGGCGTAGCCCGGGAAGTAGTTGATGTCAATGACGAGATAGCGGTCGCCGGCGCGGACGTCGCGGATCATGTCGAAGTTGAAGAGTTGCAGGCCCAGCGCGCGGCGGAGGCCGCCCGCGATCTGGTTGATGAATGCGGCGGGCGGCACGACGGCGTCCTCGAGACTCTTTTCGCCGTAGTACTCCTCCGCCGTGCGCTCAGTGGGGAGGTTGGAGACCTGGGAGAAGGAGACGGATCCCTGGGCCGATGCGTCATCCTCGGGGGACACGTCGGGCAGGCTACGGCGCTTGACGCAAGTGACGTGGCCGCCGACGACGTAGACCTTGAAGATGACGCCGCCATGGTTGACGAACTCCTGGAGCACAAGCGGCGGGCGGAGCTTGCCGAGGCCCTCGCGGTGGTAGACGAGCGACATCTTGTGGGACTTGGCGGTGCCGTCGGCGACGAGGGGCTTGGCGATGAGCGGGAAGCGGAGCGCGGCAAGGAGTCCGAAGTCGGCGAGCGCGGCGGCGTCGTAGACGACGACCTGGCTGGGGATACCGAAAGTGCTGTCCTGGTCGGCGGCGTGGTCGAGCTCGGAGACGACCTGGAGCATGGAGATGCGGTTGTGGAGGCGGTCGATGGCGTGGGGCGGGTCGACGATGGGGACGGCCGGGTGGCGCGCCGCGAAGGCCACGAGCTGGGCGCGCCAGTCGTCTCCGTAGAGCTTGTGGATGAGGAGGTGGAAGGGCCCTTGCTCTGCCAGGGGCTGCGACGCATCCACAGGGACGAGGTCCATGCCCCGCGACGCCGCCTGGGCCACCAGCGACGGCTGGATGAAGCTCTGCTGCTTCTTCGGCGCGAGCGCGTAACCGATGACGTAGCGCGGGGGGTGGGTGACGCCGGAGGAGGGCTCGGCGGCGGCGTCGGAGGCCATCTGGTCGGGTTCGGGAGGAATCGATCGATGGAGATTGAAATTTGTTGGGAAATTAGGTGGTGATGGATAAAGGGTGAACGAATGATTATATAAAGCCAGAAAAGCCAAAGGTGCGGCACGGATGTGATGCCTTTGTCTTTTATAAGCAATCCTCGCCCTTCGCATAGCTGCACCCTGTGGACCGGGTTCACCTAATCCCAGTCCGGTCCGGTGTACACTCCTCACATCCTAAGACGTGATATTTGTTTGATGATGGCAAAAAAAATTAAAAAAATTGTTAGAAATCGACTTTTTTTCTATTTGATTGGTTCATAATAAGCATAAGAACACGTCGGATACGAAAGTAGTTGAGAGATAGAATAGTATGACTCATATTATTTGATGGCTTTTGGTCTTGTTTGGAAACACACAGATTTTAAGAAATTGGTTTATAAAAATTAAGTTAATTTTAAACATACTAATTAGCTTGTTCGTTGTAGCTTGTTGTAGCTTTAATCCTGCTACGACTTTTAATCTGGTTATGACTGCGGCTTTTACAATATTTTATCTCTGTAAATTGTAATTGTAACAGTCCGAACAATAATATAAAAAGACAATATTCAAATCCTATATAAATTTTATAAATAAAAATGGTAATATTTTATTTAAGTTTAGAAATACTTTCTAGCTATACTTTTGTTGCCACTAATTCCGTCCTACTATAAAGAACCAATTTTCTTGGTTTCACAATTCCTTCGTCATCGCATGTCGTCAAACGATATGGATCGTTACGGCCATAAGAAAACATCCAAGTCTAATACGATATAAAGCCATATATCCTTTCAGGTAGTACCATCTTGCTAGTTAAAGGAGAACAAGTGGCCAAGCAAGCTATAAAAGGGGCATGTTTCATTTCCACTTGTATCTTTCTCATCCTTTTGGCCAAGGTAAAGTTTAGTATCTGCAGTTTAATATATGTTATATGGGCCATATGACCATTTTAATTTTAAACTTATTATTTATGAAGAGGGTCCACTTTAATTTTAAATTTAATTCTGTGGGAGGGTTCATCACAATGACTTATCACTAGGCCCTCGCATGGCGTACAACAGTTGCACTATACCATAAATATGATTGGTGTGCTATCTATATTATATTATATTATATTATATTATATTATATTATATTATATTATATTATATTATATTATATTATATTATATTATATTATATTATATTATATTATATTATATTATATTATATTATATTATAAGAGAGATCAATCATCAAAGTGTGATCTTAAAGACCACCAAGTTAAATATTGTCTTCTATTTTGAGATAAAGGGAATATGTGGTACCAAGGTTAGTTATTTTATTTTATTTTAGTTACATAGTTTCTAGAACATTGTGCTCTTGGTGATGAAAATCAAGTAAATGTGAAAGTAAGAAAAAAAAAGATGAGGGTATACATCAGTTTTGTGACCCAAGGCAGGTTTCACCTATTTTAGGTCATGTTTGTTTGGGCTTTTAGGCAGGTTCTCAATATGAAAAGACAGAAGTTGCTACCTTTTCGGTTTAGCTTTCAAAAAGGCAAAAGCTCAAAAACTATATGGGAAACTGGAAAGTATGATTTTATGGGTTTTTATAGCTTCCTGAGTTTAAGAAGATAACGACATCATCAAAACATTATCATTCATTTTTAGCATAAAAACTGAACAATAACTTTTTAGAAAAGCTCAAAAGACTTCAACTCAAACAAACATGCTCTTAGATGACTTCTTAACTTCTTTCCATTATAGGTTCGATGAATTTGTGAGTGATGTACAGATTAATCTGTGATGCATAGTATGATGTTGGTATATGATTTGCTATGTGGGGTGTATATGTAACGATAGCATGAACTAGTTCTCTTTTCTTTTGGATTCAGCTGTAGTGATGATGTCCAAAAATTCCACCGCACCGGTAGATACACACTAAGATCCCTACATGTATATAGTTAGAATCGCTAGAGCACAACAGAGAAATTTTCGACGGTATAAGCCATCAGAAATAAAGCCTATACCGTCAGAGATTATTCATGTTCGACGACTTAGGGTCTATTTTCGACAATATGGGCTCGTTGGTTCTAATAGGTTAGAAATAAGTGTATATCCGACGACAGTTGTTGGACATTCCCTATTTTCGACGGTCACTAATGACCGTCGGCTTTTAAACCATGCAACGACAATGACGGTGTTGCGTGGGGTCCACAACCTTATGTCCGACGACATTTATGGCAGCCATCGGACCTTACATAGTTATATTCAAAGGCTCATGTGGAGGTCGTCCAAAATTATCCACCTTATTGGTTTTCTGCATTGCTTCGTCCTGGATTACCATATACATTGACTTTATCTAAATGTATATTTGGTTGCATGTAAGAGGAAGGCGCTGGCTGCACGAGTGGATGCAAAATAAGTCATTTTGAGACCATTTATTTGCATCCAATTGTACAGTCGTTTCGGTCGTCTCCGATCGGCCGACCTCGTGTGAGCGTGGTCGTAGGCACACATCGAACCAATCAGCCGATATAATTGTAAAGCCCAAAAATTTATAGAAGAAAAAATATATAAAATAAATAAATATATTTATAATGAAGTTACGAGAATTGTTGAAACCTGTCGATGTTTCGGACCCGGGGGATCCCTGGACCGACTAGTAAATTTGTCGCTGCGTGCCCCTGCCCAGATGGGTTGGTGCGAGATGGAACACAAGGGGAAAACGAGCCTTGTATTATCCTGCACCACGGTGCTTGTAGTAGGGGTTACAAGCGTTGTGAGAGAGCGAGAGCGGGAGAGCGAGAGAGAGAGAGAGAGAGGGTCTGGCCCTGCCCGTCTTCTCCCGTCCCTTTGTCGTGCGTAACTCCTTCTCTTCCCGTGCCCCCCTTTTTTCTTTCCTCCTGGACATCCCCTTTTATAGACATAAGGAGATGGCCCAGCTATTCAATGGGGGTGTAGCTATGTGCTACGTGGCCAGCGGGGAAGTGCCTGGTCGCTATGCACGTGTTAACGTGTCCGTTGGAGAAGTGCATGAGCCCTGTAGAAGCACAATTGTTGGAGCTGCATGGATCTTGCTGACGTCTCCTTACTTTCGTAGGGGGCTTGAGAACCACCGACGTCATGGACGCATGCGGGGAACCATCATTGCTTGTTACCGGGGTAAGCTAGATGGGACGCGGGTCTTGTTCCTTCGTAGCCTGAGCTAGCTAGGAGTAGGGTAATGATGCATCCCTTGTGGCGCAGTTGATCTGAGCCTGAGGTCGGGCGAGGCGGCGGCTCCTCCGAGGCCGAGGCTGAGGCCGAGGCCCAGGGTCGGGCGAGGACGTGACTCTTCCCGAGGCCGAGGCTGAGGCTGTGCCCTGGGGTCGGGCGAGGCGGAGATCTCTTCCCGAGGCCGAGGCCTAAGGTCGGGCGAGGCGGAGCTTCCTTTTGCGCCCGAGGCTGAACTTGGCTATCGTCGATTTCACCCGGGTGGTTGGCACAACAACCGGAGCGGGGCGGGCGGCGCTATTTTCCTGTCAGATCGGTCAGTGGAAGGGGTGAAGTGACTGCGGTCACTTCGACCTTGTCGACTGAGGCACGCGTGTCAGGATAAGGTGTCAGGTGATGCCAGCATTAAATGCGCATGCAATACGGTCGGCTGGTAAGGCGATTTGGCTAAGGTCGCTTGCACGATAAGGCTTGCCTTTGGCTGAGCCGAGGGTGTGCTCACTGCCTGAGGAGACCCTCGGGCGAGACGTGAATTCGTCCGAGACTACTGTTCCTGCCCGAGGTCGGGCTCGGCCGAGGCGAGATCGCGTCCCTTGGTAGACGAAGCTTTGACTTTGACCCGAACTGTCAGTCTTTATGGTCTGTTCTGAAGGTGTTTATCAGCCGTGTTTAGGAGTGTTGGGGGTACCCCTAATTATGGTACCCGACAGTAGCCCCCGAGCCTCGAAGGGAGTGCAGGCACTCGCTTGGAGGTTCTGCCGGATTTTTGCGAGGGGACCAGCCTTTCTCGGGTATGTTTTGTTCCGGTGGGTGCGCGCGAGCGCACCCGCCGGGTGTAGCCCCCGAGGCCTTGGAGGAGTGGTTTGACTCCTCTGAGGTCTTAATTCTTGCTATGATGCCTCGGTCGGCCTGGTTGTTCCCTCATGCGGCCTGGCCGCAGCCCGGGTGCATGGTCAGGCTCCAAGTTTTTGAGCTAGTTTGTTGACGCTGTCAACAGTTTTTGCCGCAGCCGGGTGCGAGGGCAACCCTCGAGCCTCTGCACGGAGCGAGAGGATGATCAAGGACTGTCTCGACTTTTATTATACACCCCTTTGTCGCCTTTTTGCAAGGAGGAAGGGGGGGGGGAAAGCGCCATGTTACCCTTGGAGGGTACCGATCATGGTGTTTCCAGTGAGTTGCTAACGGGTGATCCGAGTGGACGCCCGTGCCCTGTTCATTAAGGGTCGGCTAGTGGCCCAGAGGCGCACTCCAAAAGTACCTGCAGGGGATTTGCTGGACCCAGACCCATTTCGATAGGGTCCGAGGGCTCGGTGCCTCCCTCCGGTGGGATTCCATTACAAATCGTTCCCGCTGGTCTCGGAAATGTCCTAGGGTACCTCGGGAGCGTAGCCTGAGCCTCGGCCATGTAACGGACATACCCAGGGTCATCCCTCACTCTGCGTGCTCTGGGGCGGCTGTCGAACCCTTCCGAGGGGCCAGCCTTCAAACCCCTGATCAGTAATGGGCGCGGAGCGTGAGTGCTCTGGGGCGGCTGTCGAACCCTTCCGAGGGGCCAGCCCTCGAACCCCTGATCAGCAATGGGCGCGAAGCCCGAGTGCTCTGGGGCGGTTGCTGGACCCCGCAGGGCGCAACCTTCGATCCCCTGATCAGAAGGAGGGCTCGGGGGCCCGAGTGCTCTGGGGCAGTTGCTGGACCCCGCAGGGCACAACCTTCGAACCCCTGATCAGTAGGAGGGCTCGGGGGCCCGAGTGCTCTGGGGCGGTTGCTGGACCCTGCAGGGCGCAACCTTCGAACCCCTGATCAGTAGGAGGGCTCGGGGGCCCGAGTGCTCTAGGGCGGTTGCTGGACCCCGCAAGGTGCAACCTTCGAACCCCTGATTAGTAGGAGGGCTCGGGGGCCCGAGTGCTTTGGGGCGGTTGCTGGACCCCGTAGGGCACAACCTTCAAACCCCTGATCAGTAGGAGGGCTCGGGGGCCCGTTTCCTTCGCGAAGAAGGATCCTTTTCGAAACATCCCCTTTCTCGGTCCCTGTGGCAAGAGAGAGAGAGAGAGGGGAAACGGAAAAGGATATGAATTTAAATAACGCGGCACACCTTTTCTGACGCGGTCATCATGACGGAGGTGAAACGTCGCCTGCTTCGCCTGCCAAAGGTGTCGCTTGCTCTGCCAAGGAGTTAATGCGACGGGACGGGCGATTCGCGGGGCGTCTGTTGCGCGTGCACGGGCCATTCGAGGAACGGAGCACGGGCGCGTTGTCTTTACGCCGTGGGCGAGGGCTCCCCTGCCGCTTCAGGAAAGGACGCGAGCATGGGGGTGATTTGACCGCTACTTCCGCTCGTCTGCTGCAGCAGTTATTGCCGGTCCGCTTTTGCCCATATCAACTGCCGCGCCTACCCTCGCGGCTGACTGACCCGTGATCGTTGCACTTAATTGGCACTGTTGGGTCACGCGCGGGGCTTCCTCGAGTCGCGGCACTGGTTCCGTAGTTGAGAAGATGCAGTATTGGCGCTGGTGGCGGTGCGGTTTCCTTGCACGTAGTGACCGTTGCGCCAGTTACATGATAGGTGGGACCGGGCCTCCGTGCTGGTCCACCGGATGTGACGGTGCCGAAAGGGTGCATAACCGCGGTGTGGTTGCATGCTCCCTGCGTGGCGGCTCGCCTTTTCGTCCGCTGGTTTCGGCGAGGATGAGGGAACGCCTATAACCGCAGGGCGGTTACATACTTCACGTGCGGCGGTTTGCCTCCTTCACATTTCGGGTCGGCTCTCATGAAGTGTGGGACCCAGCCCCCGTGTCGCAAGGTGGGAACCCTGGAGCACGTCGGTGGAGGCTTTGCCCGTGACGCTTGGGGGCGCGAGTGAGGAGATCTGCCTATAAAAGGGGATCGATCTCCTGGGCAGTAGCCATGCCTTCGCACTCCTCTCTTGTGTCATTCCCTTCCACCTTCCGAGCTCCCAGATGGGGCATAGCTGTGTGGCTCTCTTCTTGCTGCTGTTTGAGAAGCGCAACCTCATGGGGGTTAGCGCTCTTCAGTCGTCGCTCGACTTCAAGGATTTTCATCATGCAGCCCGGCTGCATTCCCTCACCAATGGTCATCCGTAGGGATGATCACCAGCCTGGTGGTGGGGAGAAGCAAGCCAGGCTGCGGCCTCTGCCCCGCCCTCAGCTTCAAGGATGTTCATCATCCGGGCTGAGGAGGAGGGCGCGCCGAGTGGGGGGCCGCCTCCGCGTGGGCCGGTGACCCTTTTCTTCCTCCAGCATTCAGGGGAGAAGGGCATCCTCCAGCCCTACGGAGGCGTCCTCTAGCCATGCGGGGGAAGGCGAACTGCTGCTACCTGGCCAGGGTGCAGTTGTCCGTCCTCCACTCGGCCAACGGTCGCGCCGTGCGTGGGCCGGCTACGTCCAGGTCGTCCTCGCGCCGTCGGCTGCACTGGGGGGTCGCACAACACGTCGTACGCCGCGAGGGCGGTACCCGTGTTCTGGGACGGCCTCGACGAGGACGAGAGAGAGGACCTGCCGGTGCGGTTTGGGGCGACTGGTGTTCGCCGGCGCGGTGTTGGTGGGCAGGTGGCCGCTGTCGTCGGTGCTGAGGTGGTTGTTGCCATAGGTGAGGCTTCCTCTTGCACAAGCGGTTGTCTCCGCCAACGAGACCATCGGCGCCACCTGCGCTCCAGGCCTCCGGCTCTTTGGCTTTAATGACTAGTTCTCGTCCTTCGTGAGGGACGTGAACGAAGGCCCTTCAGCAGTAGTGTTTGCCCTGAGGCCATCGCTGCTGCTGTCTAGCCACCCGAGGCGGAGGTCGTTGTCGCTGCTAGTGCAGTGGTCGCCGGTGAGCTGCTCGGAGCTCGTCATCCCGCAGGCTTTCTGGTGTGGAGGTTGTTCATTCCTGCGGGAACGGACCCAGGAGTCCTGTTTGTAATGGTACCCTCTTGAGAGCGAGATGTAATAGCTTCGAGTACTAAGACATCCACCGTAGGTCAGGACACCCGCCGAGGGCGCCACCGACGTCCAAGTCTAGGTACCATTGTTATCCCATGTATGTGTGTTTGTTCTTTGTGGCTGCTGAGGCTTGAACATTTGAGTATAAAGCCGTGTTTTCTTTCCTCTTGTTTCGAGCATCAAGACTTTGTTCGTCGGTAGCAGAATCACCTATCCGAGCGTGAGCCGCCTTTTCTGGAAGGTGACGAGTGAGGTATCCATATCCTAGAGGCGTAGGAGTCCCTCGGCTCGGTCGGCCTTGCCGTTCAAGGTCTCAGTCGCTTGTTTTTGGGACTCCGTCACTGACATAGTCGAGATGCACGAAAGCTGTTTTGGTGGAAAAACTTTTCCGAGGAAAGTTTCGGCGCAGAGGGTGCTCCCCCTCTCCGGACCCAGAGGCGACTGCTCGGGCCGAGACCCTTGTAGAGGGTCTGGCCATGGCCGTCGGGTCTGCTTGGTCCGCCCAAGCCAGGGTGTCCGGGCCGAAGGGGCATTTTCCCTGCTCTGAGACTTTGTTTTTGTCTCCATTCTTCTCCTTGTGTATGAAGAATGTTGTCCTGCTGTATGCAGGGTTCAAGACGGCTCTTGACGAATCCGTCAAGAACTGCAAGGCGCTTGCCGGGGCGGCTGGGCGGAAGAAGACCGAGCGCGTGGCCATGTCCGAGGTTGTCTCGGCTTTCTGTCGGGCCTTCGGTCTCGACGACGTCCCCTCGGGTAGCTCCCCTCAGAGGCTCCTGCGGGCCTTGGGCGGCCATGTGCATAGCAGACTTCGTGGGGCTCCGACGAAGAAGAGGCTGCCTTAGCCGAGGTCCAGAGGCTTGACGCGGCTGTCGAGGGCCCAAGCGCGGCGCTGGCTTCCTCCTTCGAGGTGGAGGTCCTTCCGCCCGTGTCACTGCCCGAGGCCGGGCCGGTTTCTGCCGAGGGTGGAAATGACGCCGAGCGTGCTGTTCCTCCTCCTGCCAATGTCTGAGCCTGCAGAAACAGTTCGCTTGAAGTATGCACATGTTTTTTTTGTGGCCACTGAGGCCTAAACATATTTAGCGTTTGGATTATAAAGCTGCGTTTTCGTTCTTCTCGTTTTGAGCATTAGGACTTGTTCGTCGGTAGCAGAATCACTTTATCCGAGCGAGAGTTACTTTTCACGGAAGGTGATGAGTGAGGTATCCGTATCCCGGAGGCGTAGGAGTTCCTCGGCTCGGTCGGCCTTGCCGTTTACGTGCTCTCTCGCTCGTTTTTAGGATCCTGTTATCGATATAGTCGGAAATGCACGAAAATCGTTTTCTACCTGAGTGTTAGGACTTGTTCGGTAGCAGGATCGCTTATCCGAGCGTGAGTTACTTTTCGCGGAAGGTGATGAGTGAGGTATCTGTATCCCAGAGGCGTAGGAGTCCCTCAGCTCGGTCGGCCTTGCCGTTTACGTGTTCTCTCACTCGTTTGTAGGATCCTGCTTGCTCATAGTCGAAAGCACGAAAGTTGTTTTCTACCAGAGCATTAGGACTTGTTCGACAGTAGAACTGCTTATCCGAGCGTGATTTACTTTTCGCGGAAGGTGATGAGTGAGGTATCCGTATCCCGGAGGCATAGGAGTCCCTCGGCTCGGTCGGCCTTGCCGTTCAAGGTCTCTCGCGCTCGTTTTCAGGGTTCTGTTATCGATATAGTCGGAAAGCACGAAAGTCGTTTTGGTAGAAAACTTTTCTTGGTAGAAAACTTTTCCGAAGAAAATTTTGACGCAGAGGGGGAGGGGGGGGGTCCCCCCTTCTAGCCCCCGAGGGAGGGTCGGGCTTTGCCGAGGCAAGGCTGATCCTTCCTTGACGGTTAGACTTTATTTGTGTATGTAAAGAAAAGCGAGGAACATGAACGACTTGAAACATTTTAAGGGTAAAAGCGACGTAGTTGTTCGATGTTCCAAGCGTTGCTGTAGACCTCGCCTTGATCGTTGGCCAGCTTGTATGTCCCGGGCTTCAGAACTTTGGCGATGATGAACGGCCCCTCCCAGGGAGGAGCAATCTTGTGGCGTCCTCGGGCGTCCTGTCGCAGTCGAAGTACCAAGTCCCCCACTTGGAAGTCTCAGGGCCGAACCCTTCGGGCGTGGTAGCATCGCAGAGACTGCTGATACCGCGCTGAGTGTAGTAAGGCCACGTCCCGAGCCTCTTCCAGCTGGTCCAAGGAATCTTCTCGGCTGGTCTGATTGCCTTGGTCGTCGTACGCCTTTGTCCTCGGGGAACCGTATTCCAAGTCCGTGGGTAAGATGGCCTCGGCCCCATAGACTAGGAAAAACGGCGTGAAGCCCGTGTCCCGGCTCGGCGTCGTCCTCAGACTCCAGACCACCGAGGGTAGCTCTTTCATCCACCGCTTACCAAACTTGTTGAGGTCGTTGTAGATCCTCGGTTTTAGTCCCTGCAAAATCATACCGTTGGCGCGCTCCACCTGCCCATTTGTCATCGGGTGGGCTACGGCGGCCCAGTCCACACGGATGTGGTGGCCCTCGCAGAAGTCTAGGAACTTTTCCCGGTGAACTGCGTGCCATTATCGGTGATGATGGAATTTGGGACTCCAAAGCGATGGATGATATTTGTGAAGAACGCCACCGCCTGCTCGGACCTGATGCTAGTTAAGGGTCGGACTTCGATTCACTTGGAGAATTTGTCGATGGTGACCAGCAGGTGCGTGAAGCCCCCAGGTGCCATCTGCAAGGGACCGACGAGGTCCAGACCCCAAACGGCAAACGGCCAAGTGATAGGTATTATCTGCAGTACCTGAGCGGGCAGGTGCGTCTGTCGCGCGTAGAATTGACACCCTCGGCAGGAGCGTACAATCCTAGTGGCGTCAACCACTGCGATTGGCCAGTAGAAACCTTGTCGGAAAGCATTTCCCACGAGGGCTCTAGGTGCTGCATGGTGACCACAAGCCCCCGAGTGTATTTCTTGTAACAGCTCTTGTCCTTAGGCAACGGATATGCATCATTGGAGGATGCCCGAGGGGCTACGGCGGTACAGCTCCTTTTCATCACCCAGTAAAACGAACGACTTGGCGCGCCGAGCCAGTCGCCGAGCTTCGGCCTTGTCGAGGGGCAGCTCTCCTCGGAGGAGATATTCCAGGTATGGGGCCTGCCAGTTCGGGATCGGTGTGACCCCATTCCACTCCCCCTCGACATGCAGGGCCTCACCCTCGGCGGCCGAAGGTACCTCGGGCTGGGCCGAGGCCTCCTCGGGCTAGGGCGCGTCGTCGACTTTGACGGATGGCTGATATATATCCTTGGAGAAGACGTCCGGGGGAACTATCATTCACCCCGAGGCTATTTTGGCCAGCTCATCTGTGGTTTCATTGTACCGTCGAGCAACATGGTTGAGCTCCAGCCCGTAGAACTTATCTTCCAAGCGCCGGACTTCGTCGCAATAGGCCTCCATTTTTTGGTCGCGGTAGTGGGAGTTCTTCATGACCTGGTCAATGACGAGCTGCGAGTCGCCACGAGCATCGAGGCGCCGAACCCCTAGCTCGATGGTGATGCGCAGGCCATTGACCAACGCTTCGTACTCGGCCATGTTGTTTGACATCGGGAAATGGAGGCGCAACACGTAGCGCACATGTTTCCCGAGGGGTGAGATGAAGAGCAAACCAGCACCTGCTCCTGTTTTCATCAGTGACCCGTCGAAATACATGGTCCAAAGCTCGGGTTGTATTAGGGCCATCGGCAACTGGGTGTCAGTCCATTCAGCCAGGAAGTCGGCCAAGACTTGGGATTTTATGGCCTTCCGAGGGGCGAATGAGAGTGTTTCACCCATGAGTTCCACTGCCCATTTTGATATCCTCCCCGAGGCCTCTCGGGACTGGATGATCTCTCCAGGGGGAAGGATGATACCACAGTCACCGGATGGGACTCGAAGTAATGTCGCAATTTTCGCCGTGTTAGAATCACTGCGTAGAGCAGCTTCTGGATCTGCGGGTAGCGGACTTTGGTCTCGGATAGCACTTCGCTGACGAAGTAGACTGGCCTCTGAATGAGTAGTGCGTGCCCTTCTTCTCGTCTCTCGACTACGACCGCGGCACTGACCACCTAAGTGATTGCGGCGACGTAAATCAAGAGGGCTTCTCCCACAGTGGGGGGCACCAAGATGGGCGCATTGGTAAGGAGTGCCTTTAAGTTTCCGAGGGCTTCCTCGGCCTCGAGGGTCCAAGTGAAGCGCTCGGCCTTCCTTAAGAGGCGGTACAGGGGCAATCCTTTTTCGCCAAGGCGTGAGATGAAGCGGCTCAGAGCCGCAAGGCATCCCATGACTCTCTGTACTCCTTTTAAATCTTTGATTGGTCCCATGTTGGTGATGGCCGCGATTTTCTCCGGGTTGGCCTCTATGCCCCGCTCGGAGATGATGAATCCCAGGAGCATGCCTCGGGGGACTCCGAAGACACACTTCTCGGGATTGAGCTTCACGCCTTTCGCTCTTGGACACTTGAATGTCGTCTCAAGGTCAGAGAGGAGGTCGGAGGCTTTCTTTGTCTTGACAACGATGTCATCAACATAAGCCTCGACCGTCCTGCCGATGTGTTCTCCAAACACATGGTTCATGCACCTCTGGTAGGTGGCACCTGCATTCCTCAAGCCAAATGGCATTGTAGTATAACAATACATGCCAAAAGGTGTGATGAAAGAAGTCACGAGCTGGTGGGACTTTTTCATCTTGATTTGGTGATAGCCTAAGTAGGCATCGAGGAAAGACAGGGTTTCGCACCCAACAGTGGAGTCCACAATTTGATCGATGCGAGGCAGAGGGTAGGGAACCTTTGGACATGCTTTGTTTAGACTAGTGTTGTCTACGCACATCCTCCATTTCCCACCCTTTTTCTTTACAAGAATAGGGTTAGCTAACCATTCGGGATGGAATACCTCTTTGATGAACCCTGCACCCAGTAGCTTGTGGACCTCCTCGCCTATGGCCCTGCGCTTTTCTTCATCAAAACGGTGCAGGGACTGCTTCACTGGTCGGGCTCTAGCTCTGATTTCTAGTGAGTGCTCGACGACCTCCCTTGGTATGCCTGGCATGTCCAAGGGGCTCCACGCAAAAACTTTGGCGTTTGCGCGGAGAAAGTCGACGAGCACTGCTTCCTATTTGGGGTCGAGCTTAGAGTCGATCCAGACATTCTTGCTGGCGTCGTTGCCGGGGTCGAGAGGGATGGACTTAACCGTCTCAGCTGGTTCGAAGTTGCCGGCGTGCCGCTTCGCGTCGGGCGCCTCATTGGAGAGGTGTTCTAGGTCGGTGATGAGGGCCTCGTACTCGGCGAGGGCCTCAACATACTCCACGCATTCCATGTCGCATTCATACGCGTGGCGGTACGTGGATTCGACGGTGATGATCCCGTTGGGGCCTGGCATCTTGAGCTTGAGGTAGGTGTAGTTGGGGACGACCATGAACTTGGCGTAGCACGGTCTCCCCAACACCGCGTGGTAGGTCCCTCGGAACCCAACCACCTCGAAGGTGAGGGTTTCCTTTCGGAAGTTGGAGGGAGTTCTGAAGCACACGAGCAAGTCAATCTGCCCGATGGGCAGGATACGCTTTCCGGGTGCGATCCCGTGGAAGGGTGCCGCACCGGCCCGGACCTCGGAACGATCAACCCCCAAGAGTTCCAGGGTCTCGGCGTAGATGATGTTGAGGCTGCTGCCTCCGTCCATGAGGACCTTGGAGAGTCTAACGTTGCCGATGATCGGATTGACGACGAGCGAGTACCTCCCTGGGCTCGGCACAAAGTCGGGGTGGTCGCCTCGGTCGAAGGTGATAGGCTTGTCGGGCCAGTCTAGGTAGACTGGCGCTGCCACCTTTACCGAGCAGACCTCCCGGCGCTCTTGTTTGCGGTACCAAGCTGAGGCGTTCGCCGCCTGCCCGCCATAGATCATGAAGCAGTTGTGGACCTCCGGGAACTCCTCTTCCTTGCCTCCTTCCTTCTTGTTGTGGCCTTGGCCCTTGCCATCTTCCATCGGGGGCCCAGCCTTATGGAAGTAGCGCTGGAGCATGACACATTCTTCAAGGGTGTGCTTGACGGGACCCTAGTGATAGGGGCACGGCTCCTTGAGCATCTTGTCGAACGCGCCGGCCCCTCCAGGAGGCTTCCGAAGGTTCCTGTGCTCAGCGGCAGCGACGAGATTCGCGTCAGTGGCGTTGCGCTTCGCTTGCGCCTTCTTCCTGGTCTTCTTCTTCACGCCACGCTGGATGGACGCCTCGGGGGCATCTTCCTTCGGCTCTCCCTGAGGCTGCTTGTCTTTTCGGAAGATGGCTTCGACCGCCTCCTGACCCGAGGCAAACTTAGTGGCGACGTCCATCAATTCGCTCGCCTTTGTGGGAGTCTTGCGCCCCAGTTTGCTCACCAGGTCCCTGACAAGTGGTGCCGGCGAGGAAAGCCCCGATGACATCTGAGTCGGTAATGTTGGGCAGCTCGATGCGCTGCTTTGAAAACCGCCGGATGTACTCTCGGAGGGACTCCCCTTGCTACTGGCGACAACTTTGGAGATCCCATGAGTTCCCAGGGCGCACGTACGTGCCTTGGAAATTTCCCGCGAAAGCCTTGACCAGGTCGTCCCAGTCGGAGATCTGCGCAGGGGGCAAGTGCTCTAGCCAGGCCCGGGCAGTGTCAGAGAGGAAAAGGGGGAGGTTGCGGATGATGAGGTTGTCGTCGTCCGCCCCTCCCAACTGGCATGCCAGCCGGTAATCCGCGAGCCACAACTCCGGCCTCGTCTCCCCCGAGTACTTGGTGATGGTAGTCGGGGCTCAAAACCGGGTGGGGAACGGTGCTCGTCGTATGGCCCGGCTGAAGACTCGTGGACCGGGTGGTTCGGGCGAGGGACTCCGATCCTCCTCACTATCGCAGCGTCCCCCCGTGCCTGGGATGGTAGCCTTGGCGCACCTTCTCCTCGAGGTGGGCTCGATGGTCGCGATGGTGTTGCTCGTCGCTGAGGCGATCTCGGGCGGTAGGTGTCTCGTCCCGCGTGCGCTCGGGATGGGCCGAGGCCTCCTGCATGCTTCGGGAGGATGTTGCGTGATGCTCCGAGGGGTTAGCTCGCCTTCGGGAGGCAGAGCTCTCGGCCTGTCGAACTGCGGCACCTTCCAGGAGATTCTTGAGTTCGCCCTAGATACGTCGTCCCTCGGTGGTGGATGGCTCTGGCATGGTTCGAAGTAGCATCGCCGCTGCAGCTAGGTCCTAGCCGGACCCGCTGATGGCTGGGGGCAGCGCTGCCCTGGCATTGCCAACGATGCGGCACTGGACGTCCCAGGCCCGATGACAGGCTCCTCCGGCGAGTGTTCGGCCTGCCCACTCCTACTCGATGTTCTATCGGAGCTGCACAAGTCGCCCTGCTTCCTCGTCGACCTTGGCCTGCATCTCGCGGATTTGCTCGAGCTATGTGTCCTGACCCCCCGCAGGGACTGGGACCACAACTAGTTCCCACGGGATGTCAACGCGAGATGCGGGCCCAGGGAGATCGCCAACCTCCGGCATGCCGAGGTGGTTGCCTTCGTTGTTATCTCCCTGATCGACATGGAAACATTCGCAACTCGGGCCATAACTCTCGTCGTCAAGGCCGTGTCCATCGTCAGAGCAACCGTAGAGGCAGTGGTCACATGCGGACATGAAGTCCCGCATGGCGCCGGGATTACCAAGGCCAGAGAAGTCCCAACCGAAGTCGGGGTCGTCCTCTTCCTCGGAACCCGCTGGTCCGGAGGTCGAGACGGCTGTCAGTCGGTCCCAGGTTGACCACATATGGTACCCTAGAAGGTCTGGATACGCCCTTGCGAAAGCGCCCACCAAAGCGGGGTCGCTAGGTGGATCGAAGCTGAATCGAAAGGGAACAGGGTGGAATACGGACGGTACCTCTTGGTCGATGGATGGTGGTAAAGTTGTGTCGGGGACGGAACGCACCGTCATCTCAGGTACGAGGCTAACGCCCAGCAGGTCCTTTACGAGGGTGCTGACGTCATCAGTCCGCTTGGGGCTGGCACGTTGCGGGGAAGCGACGCTCGTCGTTATCTCAGGCGCAAGGACAACACCCGACATGTCCCTCGGAGGAGTGCCGACGTCGTCGACTCGCTCCAGTTCGACAGTCGATAAGGCGCCGCCTCCTGCGTGGCCACGGTTGCCTCGTCTCTGTCTCCTCCGGCGAGGAGGGTGGCGGGGACGACCCGAGTGTTCCTCTTCTGTCGTGGGGAGATGTCGTCGTCGAGTTCGCCGCCACCGGGCGAGCCGACTATCGTTGTTGCCATGGTGCTAGGGCAGGTGTACCATGTTGTAGCTGCCATCGAGGGACATGAACTCGAGACTCCCGAAGCGGAGCACCGTCCCGGGCTGAAGAGGTTGCTGAAGTCTACCCATCTGGAACTCAACGGGAAAGTGTTCGTTAACACGCAGCAGGCCCCTACCTGGCACGCCAACTATCGGCGTTTCGGACCCGGGGGGTCCCTGGACCGACTAGTAAATTTGTCGCTGCGTGCCCCTGCCCAGATGGGTTGGTGCGAGATGGAACTCAAGGGGAAAACGAGCCTTGTATTATCCAGCACTAGGGTGCTCGTAGTAGGGGTTACAAGCGTTGTGAGAGAGCGAGAGCGGGAGAGCGAGTAGGAGAGAGCGAGAGAGAGAGAGGGTTTGGCCCTGCCTGTCTTCTCCCGTCCCTTTGTCGTGCGTAACTCCTTCTCTTCCCGTGCCCCCCTTTTTCTTTCCTCCTAGACATCCCCTTTTATAGACATAAGGAGATGGCCCAGCTATACAATGGGGGTGTAGCTATGTGCTACGTGGCCAGCAGGGAAGTGCCTGGTCGCTATGCACATGTTAACGTGTCCGTTGGAGAAGTGCATGAGCCCTGTAGAAGCACAGCTGTTGGCGCTGCATGGATCCTGCTGACGTCTCCTTGCTTTCGTAGGGGGCTTGAGAACCGCCGACGTCATGGACGCATGCGGGGAACCATCATTGCTTGTTACTGGGGTAAGCTAGATGGGACGCCGGTCTTGTTCCTTCGTAGCCTGAGCTTGCTAGGAGTAGGGTAATGATGCATCCCTTGTGGCGCGGTTGATCTGAGCCTGAGGTCGGGCGAGGTAGTGGCTCCTCCGAGGCCGAGGCCCAGGGTCGGGCGAGGACGTGACTCTTCCCGAGGCCGAGGCTAAGGCTGAGCCCTGGGGTCGGGCGAGGCGGAGATCTCTTCCCGAGGCTGAGGCCTAAGGTCGGGCGAGGTGGAGCTTCCTGTTGCGCCTGAGGCTGAACTTGGCTGTCGTCGGTTTCACCCGGGTGGTTGGCACAACAACCGGAGCGGGGCAGGAGGCACTGTTTTCCTGTCAGATTGGTCAGTGGAAGGGTGAAGTGACTGCGGTCACTTCGACCTTGTCGACTGAGGCACACGTGTCAGGATAAAGTATCAGGCGATCCCAGCATTAAATGCGCATGCAATACGGTCGGCTGGTAAGGCAATTTGGCTAAGGTCGCTTGCACGACAAGGCTTGCCTTTGGCTGAGCCGAGGGTGTGCTCACTGCCTGAGGAGACCCTCGGGCGAGTCGTGAATTCGTTCGGGACTACTGTTCCCGCCCGATGCCGGGCTCGGCCCAGGCGAGATCGCGCGCGTCCCTTCGTAGACGGAGCTTTGACTTTGACCTGAACTGTCAGTCTTTATGGCCTGTTCTAAAGGTGTTTATTAGCCGTGTTTAGGAGTGTTGGGGGTACCCCTAATTACGGTACCCGACAAAACCCTTGAAACTTCATTGGGACCCTTCCTATTTATAATCAACAAAGGGTATTAAATCAGTTAAGTAACTAATAAATAGATATAGAAAGGTTGAACTCTTGATTATGATTTTGTGGTAATATATTTTAGTGAAAACATAAATTAGACCTCCAATTTTAAAAAAGAAAACATAAAATAGAAAATGAGAAAAGGAATTTTAATGAAACCATTTGTTCCTTCCATAAATAAATGACAAGGAAAAGAATAAATGATAATATTAAATTTAGTAGGATTAATATTAGGATGGTGTTTGATATTTGGAAATATGAAATGTAAATTAGGAATTTAAAATTTAGTTTGAATTTTTATCTTTGGAACTTGAAAAGAAATAGGAATGATAAAAGAAAAAGAAAAGAAAAAAACTACCCTAGGCCGAATTTCCCTGCCATTGGCCCAATCTGCTTCCTCGGCCCGCCTACTCGCTTGCGCCGCTTTAGCGCTGACAGGTTGTCCCAGCGGTAAGCCTCTCATCTTATTAGCATACGCCTAATGGACCACTGACTCATGGGGCCTCCGCGCCAGGTCCTCTTCCCCGTCGAACCGAACGTCGCCTGGGCGCTGGGTTGTTGAGATCCTGCTTGATTTCCGGACCGGCTGCCAAGCCTTTAGGGCTATAAAACCGTGCCCCTAGGTTGCTTCTCCATCCTATCTTCGCAGACCATTAACCACCGTCGTGTGTGCAAGGGGGTAGGGCTGCACGCGCCGCCGCTATGGGGATAGGACCACCGCCGTGTTGCATGCCCGTGGCGTCATTGGGGACTCGCTAACGGGACCAACAACTCCACCGCGCCACCAGGATTGTGCTTGGGCCTTGGCTAGCAGGGAAAGTCCTTGGGTGCGTGTTGAATCGCTCACCGTAGTTGCTTCGCCGCCATGTGCCATGGGGAGCCTCATTACTGCCACCATCTCCAGTATGAACTGTGCTCCCATGTTCGCTAGCTCACCCACTTTGTGTAGGGTCTATCGGAGCCGTGAATCACACATCGGGACGGGAGGTTGGGATCTCCGACGATGGGCCACCGTAGAGGAGTGTGGCGCCGCTGATGCTTGGGGTCGGGGCTGGACGATGACCCAGGATCGTTGGTTTAGTGATGTGCGGCCCAGATTTGTGCACGCATACCCTTCTGGTTTGGGCTCATCTCCGCCGTAGATCGGCAATCGGTGGGTGGTGTGTGGTTTAGGTCTCATAAAATCCGGATGGCCGGATCTCAATCGAATGGCTATCCTGGCTTACCGCTTAGGGATGGTCGAGATATAATCCTAGCTATTGTTGCACGATCCAACGGCTGAGATCCACCAATACCCTTTTGACTGTGTGGTTATTCCAAAGAGCCCTTGGGTTTCCGAAAAATAAACCTGCCATCCAATAGGACACAAAGACAGTAGTAGATAGGTCCTGATAATTATGAGTTGGACCCTGGATTCTCTGATATTAGCGTCAGCAGTCTAGAACCCATAGGAAATTTTGAATTAAATAAGAAAAATGGGGTTTTAGTATAAAAATAAATCTAGAAACTTGTTTAATTCATATTAAATTCATTTTAACTCCTTTTTAATCAATTTTAGTTGCATTAAATTCATATTAATATTGTTTATCCCCTGGTAACTTTATTTTGCTATGAAACATAAATTAAAATTATGCACTTGATTTCTTTTGTACCCAACTCCTAAACCTTTAGAAAATCGTATCTTTCAAACCGTAGCTCCAAATTTAGTGATTCTCGAGCCGACGATCTCGTTATGATGCATAGAATATTCTTATGCGGTTTGTTCTTATGTTTGGTGTGATGTCAATTTTGCCTATACACTGTTTGTTTGTATTGCTACGACTAGCGCGGGGTTACGAGTCATCTGAAGATCATCCTGGTACCTAGGAATCTTGAGTCTCAGGCAAGTTGTGCCCTTGATCACTCCTTTTTACCTAATAATGTTCATATTTAATCACTGTGACATGCTCAGGTTAATTTGATGGGACCTAATAGGTTTCCCTAGCATTGTTTATTCCTCACCTTGCAAGCACATGAATTATTGGGTAGTTTTGCTATTGCTCTACTTGGTTTTGGGAAACTAATGTTTCACTATGATCATGTTCCAATTATGTTGTTGTTTCATTATTGTTCATGAGAAGATCATATTGTTAATTGGAACATGGAGGCATGGAGCGACCACTCGGGAAAATAGTGTTACCACAAGGGTGGTATGGGACGTGCTTGGCTGACTAATTAGGAAAGCTAGTTGAGGACTACCTTACCCAAAAGGGGCAAGGGCAGTAGAGGAGTGGTCAGTGTAGAGAGGTCCTTGGGTTGATTTTGCTACGATGGCGGTCAGGCGAGGGATCCCTGCATTGGAGGTTCCTAGAAACTGTAGCGGGTTTTCTGAAGCTAGTGGAACTTTGTAAAGGCCTCGTAGTGTTACTGAAAGTCTCCTAGAGGGGGGTGAATAGGTGGAATCTGAAATTTATAACTTAAAAGACAAACTACAAACCGGGGTTAGCGTTAGAATTAAAACCGAGTCTAAAAGAGAGGGCGAAAATAAATCAACCAAGAAATATAGCGGATGACACAGTGATTTGTTTTATCGAGTTTCAGTTCTTGAGAACCTAGTCCCCGTTAAGGTGGTCACAAAGACCGGGTCTCTTTCAACCCTTTCTCTCCCTCAAATGGTCACCTAGACAGAGTGAGCTTTCTCCTTAATCAACCGGGTCACTTAGCCCCACAAGGACCACCACACAATTGGTGTCTCTTGCTTTGATTACAAGTTGCTTGAGAACAAGAATGAGGAAGAAGAAAGCGATCCAAGAACAAGAGCTCAAAGAACACGAGCAAAACACTCTCTCTAGTCACTAGTTGTTTGGAGTGGATTTGGGACTTGGAGAGGCTTTGATTCTTTTGAATTGTGTCTTGTATTGATTGCACTAGCTCTTGTATTGAATGAGATGTCTGAAAAACTTGGATACTTGGAGTGGTGGTGGTTGGGGGGTATTTATAGCCCTCAACCACCACATAGCCATTGAGAGGCTGTTTGTCGAAGGGCGCACCGGACAGTCCGGTGCGCCACCGAACACTGTTCGGTGCGCCAGCCACGTCACCCAACCGTTAGGGTTCTGAAGATTCTGACCGTTGGAGCGCTGACTTCATGTCGCATCGGACAGTCCGGTGCTGCACCGGACAGGTACTGTTCACTGTTCGGTGTGCCTCTGACGCCTACTCTGACTTCTACGCGCACTATTCACGCACTGTTCACGCTTTTGCAGACGACCGTTGCGCTGGTAGCCATTGCTCCGCTTGGTACATCGGACAGTCCGGTGAATTATAGCGGAGCAGCGCCTGAGAAACCCGAAGGTGAAGAGTTTAGACTGTATGGCCTCTGGTGCACCGGACACTTTCCGGTGGCACACCGGACAGTTCGGTGCGCGAGACCAGGGTTCTCTTCGGTTTCTTTTGCTCCTTTCTTTTGAACCCTAACTTGATCTTTTTATTGGTTTGTGTTGAACCTTTATGCACCTGTAGAATACATAATCTAGAGCAAACTAGTTAGTCCAATATTTGTGTTGGGCATTCAACCACCAAAATTATTTATAGGAAAAGGTTTGACCCCTTTCAATCTCCCCCTTTTTGGTGATTGATGCCAACACAAACCAAAGCAAAAATATATAAGTGCAGAATTGAACTAGTTTGCATAATGTAAGTGCATAGGTTGCTTAGAATTAAACCAATTTGTGATTTTACTAGATATGCATGGATTGCTTTCTTTTATTTAACATTTTGGACCACGCTTGCACCACTTGTTTTGTTTTTGCAAATTCTTTGGAAAATTCTTTTCAACATTCTTTTTGCAAATAGTCAAAGGTATATGAATAAGATTGTATGAAGCATTTTCATGATTTGAAATTTCACCCCCTGTTTCAAATGCTTTTCTTTTGACTAAAACAAAACTTCCCCTGAATGAAATTCTCCCCTTAGTGTTCAAGAGGATTTTTCAATTTTTGAAAACACTAATAACTTTCTTCCCCCTTTTGAAAACACATTAAGATACCGATTTGAAAACTTCATTTTAAAAATTTGGTGGTGGTGCGGTCCTTTTGCTTTGGGCTAATACTTTCTCCCCCTTTGGCATTAATTGCCAAAAACGGAGACATTGAGAGCCCTCTACTTTCTCCCCATTAGTACAAGTAAATAAGAGTGAAAAGAGTATACCAATGTGAATTGAGGTGAAGTAACGATGAATGGTAAATGATACCGGTAGAGTGGAGTGGAAGCCTTGTCTTCATCGATTATTCCATTTCCCTTTCAATCTATGACTGAGCATATAAACACACTTGGAAACACATTAGTCGTAGCAAATGAAAGAGATAAGATCAAAGGTATATAAATGAGCAATGTGTGCAATGTTTTAATCAAAATTCCGAGAATCAAGAATATTTAGCTCATTCCTAAGTTTCCTAAAGGTTTTCTCATCTAAAGGCTTGGTAAAGATATCGTCTAATTAATCTTTGGTGTTAATGTAAGCTATCTCGATATCCCCCCTTCGTTGGTGATCCCTCAAAAAGTGATACCGAATGTCTATGTGCTTAGTGCGGCTGTGTTCAACGGGATTCTCCGCCATGTGGATAGCACTCTCATTGTCACATAGGAGAGGGACTTTGCTTAATTTGTAGCCATAGTCCCTGAGGGTTTGCCTCATTCAAAGCAATTGCGCACAATAATGGCCTGTGGCAATATACTTGGCTTTGGCGGTTGATAGGGCCACAAAATTTTGTTTCTTTGAAGCCCAAGACACTAGGGATCTCCCCAGAAACTGACAAGTCCCTGATGTGCTCTTCCTATCAATTTTACACCCTGCCCAATCGGCATCGGAATATCCTATCAAATAAAAGGTTGATCCCCTAGGGTACCAAAGCCCAAACTTAGGAGTGTAAACTAAGTATCTCATGATTCTCTTCATGGCCCTAAGGTGTACTTCCTTAGGATCGGCTTGGAACCTTGCACACATGCATACGAAAAGCATAATATCCGGTCGAGATGCACATAAATAGAGTAAAGATCCTATCATTGACCGGTATACCTTTTGATCTATGGATTTACCTCCCATGTCGAGGTCGAGATGCCCATTGGTTCCCATGGGTGTCTAGATGGGCTTGGCATCCTTCATTCCAAACTTCTTAAGAATGTCTTAAATGTATTTGGTTTGGCTAATGAAGGTGCCCTATTGGAGTTGCTTGATTTGAAATCCTAAGAAATATCTCAACTCCCCCATCATTGACATCTCGAATTTTTGTACCATGATCCTACTAAACTCTTCATAAGTAGATTTGTTAGTGGACCCAAATATGATATCATCAACATAAATTTGGCATACAAACAAATCATTTGCAATAGTTTTAGTAAAGAGAGTAGGATCGGTCCTTGCTGACTTTGAAGCCATTAGTGATAAGGAAATCTCGCAGGTATTCATACCATGCTCTTGGGGCTTGCTTGAGCCCATAAAGCGCCTTTGAGAGCTTGTAGACATGGTTAGGGTACTCACTATCTTCGAAGCTGGAAGGTTGCTCAACATAGACCTCTTCCTTAATAGGTCCATTGAGGAAGGCACTTTTCACGTCCATTTGGTAAAGCTTGAAGCCATGTTAAGTAGCATAGGCAAGTAATATGCGAATTGACTCAAGCCTAGCTACGGGTGCATAAGTTTCATCGAAATCCAAACCTTCGACTTGTGAGTAACCCTTGGCCACAAGTCAGGCTTTGTTCCTTATCACCACACCATGCTCATCTTGCTTGTTGCGAAATACCCATTTGGTACTTACAACATTTTGATTAGGATGTGGAACCAAATGCCATACCTCATTCCTCGTGAAGTTGTTGAGCTCCTCTTGCATTGCCAACACTCAATCCGAATCTCTTAATGCATCCTCAATCCTGTAAGGCTCAATAGAGGACACAAAAGAGTAATGTTCACAAAAATGAGCAACATGAGATCTAGTGGTTACCCCCTTATGAATGTCACCGAGGATGGAGTTCACGGGGTGATCTCGTTGGATTGCTTGGTGGACTCTTGGGTGTGGCGGTCTTTGACCCTGTACTTCTTGATCATCTTCCTTGTCTTGATCAACTTCATCTCCCCCTTGATCCTTGTCCTTCTCTTGAGGTGGCTCATCTTCTTGATCTTCTTCTTCATCACCTTGAGCTTGATCCTCATCTTGAGTTGGTGGAGATGCTTGTATGGAAGATGATGGTTGATCTTGTGCTTGTGGAGGCTCTTCGGATTCCTTAGGATACACATCCCCAATGGACATGTTCCTTAGCGCGACGCACAGAGCCTCTTCATCATCTAGCTCATCAAGATCAACTTGCTCCACTTGGGTGCCATTAGTCTCATCAAACACAATGTCACAAGAAACTTCAACTAGTCCAGTGGACTTGTTAAAGACTCTATATGCCCTTGTGTTTGAATCATATCCTAGTAAAAAGCCTTCTACAGCCTTAGGAGCAAATTTATATTTTCTACCTCTTTTAACGAGAATAAAACATTTGCTACCAAAGACTCTAAAATATGAAACATTGGGCTTTTTACCAGTAAGGAGTTCATATGATGTCTTCTTGAGGATTCGGTGAAGGTAGAGTCGGTTGATGGAGTAGCAGGCAGTGTTAATCGCCTCAGCCCAAAACCGGTCCGGTGTCTTGTATTCATCAAGCATGGTCCTTGCCATGTCCAGTAGAGTTCTATTCTTCCTCTCCACAACACCATATTGTTGAGGTGTGTAGGGAGAAGAGAACTCATGCTTGATGCCCTCCTCCTCAAGGAAGCCTTCTATTTGTGAATTCTTGAACTCCGTCCCATTATCGCTTCTTATCTTCTTGATTCTCAATCCGAACACATTTTGAGACCGTCTAAAGAATACCTTTAAGGTCTCTTGGGTTTGTGATTTATCCTGCAAAAAGAACACCCAAGTGAAGTGAGAATAATCATCCACAATAACTAGACAGTACTTACTCCCGCCGATGCTTATGTAAGTGATCAGGCCGAATAAATCCATGTGGAGTAGCTCCAGTGGCCTGTCCGTTGTCATGATGTTTTTGTGTGGATGATGAGTGCCAACTTGCTTTCTTGCTTGACATGCGCTACAAACCCTGTCTTTCTCAAAATGAATATTTGTTAGTCCCAAAATATGCTCTCCCTTTAGAAAGTTTGTGGAGATTCTTCATCCCAACATGAGCTAGTCGGCGATGCCAGAGCCAACCCATATTAGTCTTAGCAATTAAGCAAGTGTCAAGTTTAGCTTTGTTTTCATTAAAATCAACTAAATATAGCTGACCCTCTAACACTCCCTTAAATGCTACTGAATCATCACTCCTTCTAAAGACAGTAACACCTATATTTGTAAAAAGATAGTTGTAGCCCATATTGCATAATTGAGAAACAAAAAGCAAATTGTATTCTAAAGAATCTATAAGAAAAATATTGGAAATAGTGTGGTCAGGAGATATAGCAATTTTACCAAGTTCTTTGACCAAACCTTGATTTCCATCCCTGAATGTAATAGCACATTGGGGATCTTCGTTTTTCTCGTAGGAGGAGAACATCCTTTTCTCCCCTGTCATGTGGTTTGTGCATCCGCTATCAATTATCCAACTTGAGCCCCTGGATGCATAAACCTGCAAAACAATTTAAGGCCTTGTTCTTAGGTACCCAAATAGTCTTGGGTCCTTTGACGTTAGAAACAAGCACCTTGGGTACCCAAACACATGTCTTGGAGCCCTTGTGTTTTCCCCCAACATATTTGGCAACTACTTTGCTTGATTTGTTAGTCAGCACATAAGATGCATCAAAAGTCTTAAATCAAATGCTAGGTTCATTTGATGCAGTAGGAGATTTCTTTTTAGGCAATTTGACATGGATTGATTACCTAGAACTAGAAGCCTCATTTTTATACATAAAAGCATGGTGAGTAACATTATAAGGTTTCCTAGCATGAATTCTCCTAATTTTGTGCTCAGGATAACCAGCAGGATATAAAATGTAACCCTCGTTATCCTGAACCATGGGAGCCTTTCCCTTAACAAAGTTAGACAATTTTTTAGGGGCATTAATTTTGACATTGCTTCCCTGTTGGAAACCAATACCATCTTTAATGCTAGGGCGTCTCCCACTATAGAGCATGCTTACCAGAAAATTTAAAATTTTCATTTTCTAGTTCATGCTCGACAATATTAGCATCTAGTTTAGCTATATGATCATTTTGTTGTTTAATCATAGCAATGTGATCATGAATAGCATCAATATTAACATCTCTACATCTAGTACAAATAGTAACATGATCAACACTAGATGTAGAGGGTTTGCAAGCATTAAATTCATCAATCTTAGCATGTAAAATGGCATTCTCATTTTTAAGACTAGAAAGTGATGCATTCAATTTATCAATCTTAGCAATTAAACTATCATTTTCATTTCTAAGACTGACAATTGAATCATTACAAGCATTTAATTTTTCCACCTTAGCAATTAAGCTAGCATTCTCATTTCTAAGGTTGGAAATAGTGTCATGGCATATGCTAATAAGCTCATTAGTCAATTTTTCATATTTTTCTATTTCCTGAGCATAAGCATTCTTTACCTTAACATGCTTTTTATTTTCCTTAATAAGGAATTCTTCTTGGCTATCCAAGAGTTCATCCTTCTCATGAATGGCTCCTATCAATTCATTCAATTTTTCTTTTTGTTGCATGATAAGGTTGGCAAAAAGAGTAAGCAGGTTATCTTCATCATCACTAGAGCTAGCCTCATCACTAGATGTTGTATATTTTGTGGAGACTCTAGATTTTACCTTCTTCTTTTTGCCATCTTTTGCCATGAAGCACTTGTGGCCGACGTTGGGGAAGAGGAGGCCCTTGTTGACGGCGATGTTGGCAGCGTCCTCGTCGTCGGAGGAGTCAGTGTAGCTCTCATCGGAGTCCCATTCCCGACACATGTGGGCATCGCCGCCCTTCTTCTTGAGTACTTCTTCTTTTCCTTCCTCTTTCCCTTCTTGTCGTCGCTCCTGTCACTATCACTAGACATAGGACATTTAGCGATAAAATGACTGGGCTTACCACATTTGTAGCACACCCTCTTGGAGCGAGGGTTGTAGTCTTTCCCCTTCCTTTGCTTGAGGATTTGGCAGAAGCTTTTGATGATAAGCACCATTTCCTCATTGTCGAGCTTAGAGGCGTCGATGGGGATCCTACTTGGTGTAGAATCCTTCTTTTATTCTTCCGTCGCCTTGAATGCGATGGGTTGCACCTCGGGTGTGGAGGTGGCGCCTTGCTCCAAGTTGACGATTTGTTTGGAGCCTTTGATCATCAATTCAAAGCTCACAAACTTTCCTATAACCTCCTCGGGAGACATTAGCTTATATCTAGGATCACCACGTATTAATTGAACTTGCGTAGGATTGCGAAAGATGAGTGATCTTAGACTAACCTTGACCATTTCATGGTCATCCCATTTGGTGCTCCCGAGGTTGCGCACTTGATTCACCAAGGTCTTGAGCCGGTTGTACATGGCTTGTGGCTCCTCTCCTTGGTAGAGGACGAATCGGACCGAGCTCCCCCTTGATCGTCTCTCTTTTGGTGATCTTGGTCACCTCGTCCCCTTCATGCGCGGTCTTGAGCACATCCCAAATCTCCTTGGCGCTCTTCAACCCTTGTACTTTGTTATACTCCTCTCGACATAGAGAGGCGAGGAGTATAGTAGTGGCTTGGGAGTTGAAGTGCCGGATTTGGGCAAACCTCGTCCGAGTCATAGCCCTCATCCCTTCGCGATGGTACCTGCGCTCCAAATTCAACAATGTCCCATATGCTTGCGTGGAGTGATGTTAGGTGATGCCTCATTTTATCACTCCACATACAATAGTCTTCACCATCAAAAACTGGTGGTTTGCCTAATGGAACCGAAAGTAGAGGAGCGCGTTTGGAAATGCGAGGATAGCGTAAGGGGATCTTACTAAACTTCTTGCGCTCATGGCACTTAGAAGTGACGGACGACGCGTCAGAGCCGGATGTAGATGGCGACGAAGAGTCGGTCTCATAGTAGACCACGTTCTTCATCTTCTTTTTCTTGTCGCCACTCCGATACGACTTGTGAGGAGGTGATCCCTCCTTTAGCTTGTTACCTGGACTCCCTCGATGGAGCCTTCCCGTGGCTTGTGGACTTCTCGCCGGTCATGATCTCCCTCTTGGTGTAATCTCCCGACGTCACTTCGAGTGGTTAGACTCTAATGAAGTACTGACTCTGATACCAATTGAAAGTTGCCTAGGAGGGGGGGGTGAATAGGCGGAATCTGAAATTTATAACTTAAAAGACAAACTATATGCCAGGGTTAGTGTTAGAATTAAAACCGAGTCCGAAAGGGAGGGCGAAAACAAATCAACCAAGAAATAAAGCGGATGACACGGTGATTTGTTTTTCCGAGGTTCGGTTCTTGAGAACCTAGTCCCCATTGAGGTGGTCACAAAGACTAGGGTCTCTTTCAATCCTTTCCCTCTCTCAAACGGTCACCTAGACCGAGTGAGCTTTCTCCTTAATAACCCAGGTCACTTATACCCCACAAGGACCACCACACAATTGGTGTTTCTTGCTTTGATTACAAGTTGCTTGAGAACAAGAATGAGGAAGAAGAAAGCAATTCAAGAACAAGAGCTCAAAGAACACGAGCAAAACACTCTCTCTAGTCACTAGTTGTTTGGAGTGGATTTGGGACTTGGAGAGGCTTTGATTCTTTTGAATTGTGTCTTGTATTGATTGCACTAGCTCTTGTATTGAATGAGAATGTCTGAAAAACTTGGACACTTGGAGTGGTGGTGGTTGGGGGGTATTTATAGCCCTCAACCACCACATAGCCGTTGGGAGGTTGTCTGTCGAAGGGCACATCGGACACTGTCCGGTGTGCCAGCCACGTCACCCAACCGTTAGGGTTCTGAAGATTCTAACCGTTGGAGCGCTGACTTCATGTCGCACCAGACAGTCCGGTGCTACACCAGACAGGTACTGTTCACTGTCCGGTGTGCCTCTGACGCCTGCTCTGACTTCTGCGCGCACTATTCACAGCACTGTTCACGCTTTTGCAGACGACCGTTGCGCTGGTAGCCGTTGCTCCGCTTGGTGCACCAGATATTCTGGTGGCACACCGGACAGTCCGGTGAATTATAGCTGAGCGGCGCCTGAGAAACCTGAAGGTGAAGAGTTCAGATTGTACGGCCCCTAGTGCACCGGACACTGTCCGGTGGCACACCGGACAGTCCGGTGCGCCAAACCAGGGTTCTCTTCGGTTTCTTTTGCCTCCTTTCTTTTGAACCCTAACTTGATCTTTTTATTGGTTTGTGTTGTACCTTTATGCTTGACACACGATACCACACTTTAATCCTTATTCCAATTTCTCATGTCATAGACAACGCATCCCCATGGATCGTTGTCCACAGACCATCATCAATCCGATATCAAAATGGATACAATCAATTCCTGACCTCGTGCAAGTGCTAGAAAAATCACTCGACTTCTACCGAGATCCCTAAATAGTAAAGCAGCTACTCGACCTATCATACTAGTATCCATCTCAAAAGGAATCCTGAGTTCATGCAACTAGGGTTTCAGATAACTCCTACACTTAAGTGCACAGTACAAGCCTACAAACATTAAGTGCAGTAAAATAGCATATATATAATGGTTATGCATAAAACCGGGGCTTGCCTTCAACATCTCGGGCAGGCAGGTCCTTAGTGGCAGGCTCTGGTGCTGGCTCCTGGACTACCTCTTGAGCAACTCCTTGCTCCGGAATGAGGACGTACTCTCCGTCAGCGAGATTACAATCTATCGAATACCATGAATAAGATATATGTATATTAGTAATATGTCAATTTAGTAAATACTATGTATGGTGAAATAATATTAAAACAGTGGGTAAACTAGGGTTTCTTTATCGAATGGTGCTCTTAATGTTTTGTACACACCTAATTTAGGGTCTTGAGTGAATTTAAGAATTTTGATCATCTCCTTTATGTTTTATTAGACCCTTGGAGAGATTTAGTTGTATAATATTAATTTCTTCCACAATTCCCTTTTTACTTTCTATTTATGCTTATTTTTGAGTGCTCTTGAACTACCATGGTGATTTAGAATTTTCCAAAAATGTTGCAAAAATTATAGTGGGTAAACATTGGTCTTTCTAGTTCTTTCTACAGATTTGAGGTTAAAATTAATTAAGATAAACCTTGGGCAAAAATATTAAAAGTGAGGGTAGATGGTCACTTTGCACTATAGCTTTGATCTGGGTGAGGGTTCTGTATTATAAATTATTTTTGTCAACATCTATGGGTAATGACAAGTCTTTGTGCCAAAAATCATAGAAAGTGACTTAATGGTTATTTAGTTGTGATTTTCCAAAGTTTAAGGTCAAAAAGGCACTTATAACTAACTTGTCATTTGAAAAATATCAAACAACAGAACTTGTATTTTTCCTAGATTCATACTAGCATATCAGTAGTTATCCCAAGGATTGGGGTGGTTTCTCATTAGGGTTATTTTTCTAGGATTTTTCTAATTTCTTACTGTTTTTATAAAACAAAATATGGTGCATTTCTTTTGTACTAACAGAGGGTTCAACAAAATATTCTTATGAACTTTGTTACTTAAGCAAACTAGGAAAAATATGGTTGCCCTCTGGTTCTTATTTTAAATTCCGCTTTTCATTTTTTAAGGTTTGGACCAAAACAAGTTTTAATGGTTAATCCCTCCTTAACCTAGTATACTTAGGAGTTTAATATTTTTAAACAGGATAGTTAGTAGTTAAGTATGTCTCAAATTTTTCTTACCCTCAGTCCAAACATATTTCTATTTTTCCTCTATTTATTTAGTTTTGGGCAGTATACTTATTTAAATTTAAACTTTAAAACTATTGCAGGAATCAGGGTGTTTATTATTTTTCTTAATTAGTTCATAATTTATAGGACCTAGCAAAATTGGTTTGACCAAATTTGGTTGGATAAAACTCAAGTTATGAATTTTTCAAGTTCTGCACTCATTTAAAAGAATAAAACTTAAAGGTTTAAAGAAAACAGGTTTGCACCGGGGCCCCTGGGTTTTTCTTTAACTAAATCATTTAAACTGTGCCCCTAAGGGACTATTTCACTGAGTCACTGATATCGCGAATACCCCCTGGCTTCTTTCTCTCTTAACCCGAGCTCCCTCCCCTGCCGGAACAGTAGCCGCAGAGAGGAAAAAGGGTGACATGGCATACCGGCGGCGGGAGAGGTTTGGTGGAGGGCTGGGTGAGGTCCTGGAGGTCACGTCGAGGGGTGGATCACCGACGGTGATGGCCGGAATAGGGCTGGCCGCGCGTGCAGGCGGTCGAGCTCGTCGGCGGCGTGTGCTCCGGCCTGCTCACGGCGGTATAGTTCAATTAAATGGCACGAGGAGCTTCATTGGATGTCAAGGATGCTGTAGGCACAAGGAATCGACGAATGGCTTACCATGTGGCTCGGTCTATGTGCGACGGCGGCCGGTTGAAGTCCGGCGACGTTGATCCGGTGTCTCCAGTGAGGTGGTGTCCAATCCACGACTCGAGAAGCTTCACTGAGCTCTGGGGAAGCTAGCCAAAGGGTCAGACAGGGTGGAGGAGGGTTTGCGTGGCCAGGTCTACGTTGACTGGGGCTCGCTTAGTCGTTGGCACACCGTACCCGGGGCAAACGCCGGTGAACTTGTGCTCGGGCGAGGTTGGGAGTGAGCGAGGGCGTACGATCAAGGCCGGGGTTGGCTTTATAGCCGCGAGCACGAGCGTGAGCGTGAGGTTGACGCGGCGTGGCGCGGTGCACGTGGGGCTGAGTGCTGAGGCGTGCTCTGGCG
The DNA here is from genome assembly GCA_029449295.1 of Zea luxurians. Classification (NCBI taxonomy): domain Eukaryota; kingdom Viridiplantae; phylum Streptophyta; class Magnoliopsida; order Poales; family Poaceae; genus Zea; species Zea luxurians. The sequence continues at coordinate 44,858,833 of JAOPSE010000022.1, read as the reverse complement.
TTGCCAGGGCGCGTCGAACATGTGGTCTTGTTAGTCTGCCTGAGTTCTTGCACCTGCAAAGCTCCCAAACGTGTGAATCTTGCCATATGTCTTGTGTAAGATTTCTTCCCTGCACCTAGAGCTATCTAGTTCATGTGAGTTCCAAGGGGAGATCTGGCCTAGCTTGGAAGATATGGTGGCGCCAAGTCTTGTCTGTCTGCACTGTTCACACCGCGACAAAATGGATGCCAAACCATGTCAAACGACCCTGGTTTGGTTTCAAATTTTTCAGGGATGTGCCTTGGGTAGTTTGGCTACTTTTTGTTATTTGGACCCTGTGGTTTTGGCGCCAGTAAAGGGGTGAACACTTCTGATCCTTTAGATTAGGGCTGATTTTTGACTTAGAGAAAAATGGGTTTCTCTAGGGTGCTCTCCACTTGGGGGTTTGATTTGGGGTTTTTGTAGGACTTTTCTGCAATACCTTTCTTACTATATTTTGTAGATATATTAATGTACTTCAACTTTGATAAAGGGTTCAAGTTATGAAATGATCATTTATTTCCCCTTCTCACTAATCCAATGCTTGGGGGTTTAATGGCTCAAGAGGGGGAGCTAGGGTTTTAGAACCTTTTTCATGGGTGAAGATACATGAGAAGCTAGGGTATTCCTTCTATCATGGTCATTACTTAATTAAGCCATGGTTATAAATCTTTTGGGTGCCTTCACTTTCCACTTAAACACATGTGATAATAGGCCATAGGTGTATGCATTGAGCCACGGCCTTGGGTAACACCTAGGGTGTTACAACCCTCCCCCCTTAAAGGAATCTTGTCCCGAGATTGGGTAGGGATCCTTGAGAGGGGTGCTGAGGAGGTGTGTGCTTGCTGCTATGTGGTTTCTTTTGTCAAGGTTCTCTAGTAGACTGCTCTTCGAATTGTCATCCTCTTTGCAACTTCAGAAGGAAGTCCTTCTAGGATTTAGTTTCACAACTTACTCAGTTCTTGTTAACTATATTTCTCTTATACTTAGATTGAAAGGGCAGGTGGGGGTTTTGGGTTTTTGGGTTACGTACTGATTCCCTTGGGTAGAAAATCAGGGTAGTGAGAGCGCAGGAAATCCTCAGTTTCCCAAGTAGCCTCTTCTTCTGAATGGTTGCTCCACTGAACCTTATACATTTGGATTGACCTTGCTCGTGTTGACCTTTCCTTTTGGTCCAATACCTTGACAGGGTGTTCTTGATATGACAAGTCTGGTTCTATCTCCAATTCAGGTTCAAGTAGCACTTCTATGGGCAAGCAGACACACTTCCTTAGCTGAGATACATGGAACACATCATGAATTGCTGACATGTGAGGTGGCAACTTCAACTGGTATGCTGCAGGTCCACAAGTCTCTTTGATCTCATAGGGCCCAATATAGTGAGGAGCTAATTTGCCCTTGATCCCAAATCTCTGAACACCTTTGGTGGGTGACACTTTGAGGTACACATGATCTCCCACTTCGAATTGTAGAGGCTTTCTTCTTTAATCATGATAGCTCTTTTGCCTGGCCTGAGCAGCTTCCAAGTTCTTCTTAATGACATAGACTTTATCCTCCTTCTTCAAGCACTAGGTCAGGTCCAAATATTTCCCTTTCCCCAGCTTGTGACCAATTTAGCGATGTTCTACACCTTCTCCCAGTACAAGGCCTCGAAAGGTGCCATTTTTAGGCTGGATTGGTAGCTGTTGTTGTAAGAGAATTCTGCTAGAGAAAAGCACTTATCCCAATCTTTGCCATAATGTAACACACATGCTCTCAACATGTCCTCAATAATCTGATTTACTCTTTCTGTTTGGCCATCAGTTTGAGGATGGTATGCTGAGCTTCTTATCACATGGGTTCCAAGTGACTCTTGCAGCTACTCCTAGAAACATGCTACGAACGATGCTCCTCTATCTGACACGATAGTCCTTGGTATTCCATGCAAACGCACTATTTGGTCAATATAGATTTCTGCATACTTTTCTACCCTGTGGGTGGTATGCACTGGCAAGAAATGAGCTATCTTGGTTAGCCTATCCACAATGACCCAAATAGAATCATGGTGCCAGGAGGTGTTGGGCAATCCCACAATGAAATCCATGCTGAGGTCCTCCCATTTCCAAGATGGTATGGGGAGAGGTTGTAAGGTACCTGCTACCTTCAAATGACTAGCTTTGATTCTTTGGAAAGTGTCACACTCAGATACATACTTAGCTATCTCCCTCTTCATCCTGGTCCACCAATACAAGGATCTGAGGTCGTGATACATCTTGTTACTTCCGGGGTGCATGGAAAATTTGGAAAGATGAGCTTCGTCCAAGATTTTCTTCCTGAGTTCTGGATTTTTGGGAACAACTAGTCTATTCTCAAACCATAGAACACCCTTCCTGTCCTAACGAAAGCATTTATACTTAGCCACTTTTCGATTGAGCATTTCCTTAATGACTTGAACACCCTTGTCACCAGTCTGTGCCATGACTATATGTTCTTGTAAGGTTGGCTCAACTGAGATATAGTCCAAGGTACCTGGGAAACAACTTCCATGTTCAGCTTATGCAACTCGTCACATAGAGCAGCGATCTTAGAGTCCATGGTTACACAGTTGCACTGGGCTTTTCGACTTAATGCATCTGCCATAACATTTGCCTAACCAGGATGGTAATGTACTTCCAGATCATAATCTTTGATCAATTCCAACCATCTCCTCTGCCTCATATTGAGATCAGCCTGAGTGAAAATATACTTGAGACTCTTGTGGTCAGTATAAATATTACAATGAGCTCCCATTAGGTAATGTCTCCATATCTTTAGAGTGTGAACTACTGCTGCTAACTCCAGATCATGGGTGGGATAATTCTACTCATGAGGCCTGAGCGCTCTAGATGCAGTAGGCAATAACTCGGTTGTCTTGCATCAAAACACAACCTAGTCCAGTGCCCGAAGCATCACAATATACATCAAATGATTTGGTGTTGTCAGGCTCTGCTAGCATAGATGCTGTTGTCAAATGTCGCCTCAAGGCATGAAAGGCATCTTCACATTTCTGACTCCAATCAAACTTCACTCCTTCCTTTAACAACTCTGTCATTGGTTTAGCAATCCTAGAGAAATCTGGAATGAATCGCCGATAGTATCCTCCCAAACCTAGGAAACTTCGGATCTGCCGCACGGTGGTAGGAGGCTTCCAATCCATCACTTCTTGCACTTTCTCGGGATCGACGGATATCCCATTCTGAGAAATGGTGTGACCCAAGAATTTGATCTCCCTTAGCCAGAAATCACACTTGGACAATTTGGCATACAGGTGATGATCCCATAGTCGCTGAAGTACGGTGTGCAAGTGCTTTGTATGCTCGTCTTCGCTTTTTGAATATACCAGAATATCGTCAATGAAGACCACCACAAATTTGTCCAGCTTCGGTGTAAATACTGAATTCATCAAATACATAAAGTATGCCGGTGCATTGGTCAGCCCGAAAGACATCACCAAGTACTCATAAAGTTCGTATCTGGTGGAAGAAAGCCGTCTTCAGAATATCGCTGGCCCTGATCTTGATTTGATGATAGCCAGAGTGAAGGTCTATTTTGGAAAACACCTTGGCTCCGACCAATTGATCAAACAAAACATCAATGCGAGGCAAAGGATACTTGTTTGTAATAGTTACCGCATTGAGAGGGCGGTAATCAACACACAATCTCAGACTCTCATCCTTCTTCTTCACGAACAAGGCCGAACATCCCCATGGTGAAGTACTTGGGCAAATGAAACCCTTGTCCAACAGTTCTTGTAACTGCTTCTTCAGTTCTGCCAACTCTGCTGGAGGCATCCTATAGGATCTCTTGGATATAGGTGCAGTCCCGGGTTGCAATTCTATGGAAAACTCTATATCCCTGTCGGGTGGCATCCTTGGCAGTTCGTCCAGGGAAAACATCTGGGTACTCATATACCACTGGAATCCTTTCTACAGGTGACTCTATCATGGTGAGTGCACAGGAATGGGTACAGCCCTGGGCAGGTAGGTACAAGGTGATTTCCCCACCAGTTGGTGAGTGTATTTCAATGGCTCTTGCTGCGATGTCAATCAATGCATGATGCCATGATAACCAGTTAGTTCCTAAGATGATATCCACGCTCACCAATCCCATGATAAGGAGGGTGCTTTTAAATATAAGACTACCCAATTTTATGGGCACATGCCGGTTGAGTTGATAGGTGGTAATCCTGCCTCCCGGTGTTGCAATCATAATGCCCCCATTTGTGTGGTGAAAAGGTAGCTGACATTTGGCACTAAATTTTGTGCTGATGAAGCTGTGTGATGCACCAGAATAAAAAAGAATGACTGTAGGGTAATTCAAAATAGAAAAGATACCAGTCATGACGGGTGCTCCCTCCAGAATATCTGCCAAGGTGGTGAAGTTCAGCCTGCCCTGCCTTACTTGCACCCTCTGCCTCTTGCCTTGGTTCTGATTTGCATTCTGCCCCTGCCCCTTCTAGTTCCTATGACAATTCTTGGCATAATGTCCAGTGTTGCCACAAGTGAAACACTTGTTATCATTGCTCTGACGGTACTGCTGCTGAGGCTGGTTGTTGTTCCTTTGAGCTAGAAACTAGGAGCAGTTGGGTGCCTGCTGCTGCTAGCTGTGGTCGGATCACCCATCACCTCTGCTGTTGCTGAGGTCCTCTGCTCTGAGTGTCGAACACAATCCTGAAGCGCTGAGGCTGTGCTGATGGTCCTGCCATAGAGGTCTTCCTCTTCTTCTCTGCCTGGCGGGCTGTGATGCAATCCTCCTGGGAGATGGCCAAGTTGACCAACTCATTATAGCTATTGGCTTTGACTGTGTTGAGACGGTCATGGAGCTTAATGCTGAGGCCCCTCCTGAATCTGTCTCTCTTTTTCTCATCAGTGTCAGCATGGTATCCTGCGTACTGACACTAGGTCATTGAAAGCTTGGGTGTACTGCAACACGGTACTGACTTTCCTGAGTGAGTGCCAGAAACTCATTGAGCTTGCGATCCATGATGCCTGCTAGTATGTGATGCCCTCGGAATGCTGCTTTGAACTCTCTCCACTCAACCACGTGGTCAGCCGGTTGCATGGCGAGGAAATGGTCCTACCATGTCCGAGCGGGCCCATGAAGCTGTTGGGCGGTGAAACGACCTTGGCCGCATCTGAACAATCTCCATTTAATAGTGGAATTTGGATTCCACCATCCTGAGCCAGACATCAGCATCGAGCGGATCTTCCACCCGGGTGAACAATGGTGGCTGAGTACTGAGAAACTCCTGGTAGGTGGCCGCTGCCAGGGTGCGCTTGTGATGATCACCACCCCCATAGTGCTGTGGCGGATGGCTGATGCTGAGCGAGCTGCCACAGAATCTCATTCTGCTGAGCCACCAGCTCCTGCATGATAGGAGGCTGCGGCGGAGGTGGAGGAATGCGCTCGTTTTGTCCACAAGCACGCTCTTCCTGCCATCTGAAATTTAGGAGGTTCTGTTGTTATACTTAAAATCCGTGGTTGCATACGATAAAGGAACTTAAACAGTGAGGTTTGCAAGGACCCAAGTTGGCCTCGCCTTTCACAACTGATACCAATAGGATATAATTTCATTCATAAACTTAAAATAAAAACCATCCATCATTCATCTTGCCAAAAGAGTTCCTAACGGTTACAGCAGTGCCCAAAATACTCAACTCTCTAGCCTAGTACCTCCAAGGTGCAAAAGCTAAGCTAGTTTTGAGGAGTTCTACTGCTACACACATTCTACCCTAACTCATGGAATCTAATGAGCAATCAAGGCTACGCTAGACTCGGGGGAAGGTGGTCTTCCTGAGCCAGTAGTGTCTAAGCTAGATGTAGGCTCCGGCTCCTCTCCTCCCTCGATGTCCACGTCCTCATCGGCCCCTTCTGCCTCCATATCCTCAATCTCTTGATGGTGCAGATCCAAATGTTGGTTGGCTTCCTCAAGCTGTTGCTGGGTGGTCTAGAGCTAATCTTCCAGAACCTCAATGGTGTTCTCCCTGGCTTCCACCTGATCCTCGAGCTCTTGGATTTGGTTGGCCATCTGCTCCACCTGGAGATCCTTTTCCACCAGCTCAGTGGACAAGTCGACAACAAGGTCCTCCCGGTTATCCAAGGTGATCTTGGTAGACTCCACTAGGCCCATAATCTGGGACATCGCCTCACCTCGCAAGGCCTGCAGACGATATAGGGCACTCATGCACCGAACCATCAGGTGAGCTGTATGTCCAAGGTAGAGAGCCCACACATCCTTGGCATGCTCAACTCGATCCTTCCACATCGGGTCAGTCCGCCTTTTCAGCGGGGAACAAGCCAATGGGGTGGGTTGACAGCTCCAAGGGGTGAAATCCACAGAAGGTCGTCAGCACGTGCAGAGTCGTGGACTCGATAGTGTCATCGGCCCTGAAACCGAAAGACTCTGAGTCCAAGGAATGCCAGCCTAGTTGTAGGGGATGAGGCTCCAAGGTCTTCCTCACCCTACAGCAAGGTACCCGGTGCTCCTTGAATAACTGCACCGCGTACTGGGGAGGCGTAGCGTAACCTGCTCCCTGCAGTACCTCTCACAAAATACGAGGGAAACCCTCTCGTGCAAGACCATTCTGTGTGGGAATGTGCGTTCCCTCTATCCATGGGTACGTGAGAAGTCATCTGTGCAAGGGCAAGTGTAAGCGAAAATGAAAAAGAATCCCAAAAATAAAAGGAATCTAGTGCAAAAGACTAGAGAAAAATTTCTAAGGACTTGGCTTTTCTAGGGTTAAGTTGAGACCTTCGATATAGATTTAAAATTTTATTATGGGTGTCTCTTTGTTTATGTAGCTTCTTATTAATAATTGACATTTTACTAAGAGGATAGAAAAATAATGCATGCTCATCTTAAGGGTCCTCGCATCAAGCATATAGGGATATAGAAATCCCCCATCTACATCATAGTAGCCTTTATGGCATACTCAAATAGCCACCTAGCTACCCATCTAGTATCCTAAGGCTTCACGTCCTAGGTCTATCCTTAGCGTCCTGACATCTATCCAACTTGGTTTAAGCAAGTTTTACTTTTGAATGGGTCGGTAATTATGATTTATTGATTCCTCTAAGGTGGTACAAGCTCCGATACCAGCTGTGGCGGAACCGCCCGAATTATTCCAACTTAAGTGCCTAAGTCCCGCCTTAAAGGCTAGACCACACTTAAATAGGAATAAACCATCATCCCCTCGGATCTAGTCCGACAAGGCCACTAACAGGATCAAGTACCACATGCTCACTCGAAGGTGAGGCACAGAGCAAATACAATAAAGCATAAAACCATAAATTAATGAAGTGCTTAATGTTATTACAACATCATCGGAGTTTTGCAAAAGTAGTAACCATTGTTCTCGATGCAGCTGAAATCAACTAACGGTAAATGAAAGGGAGGATGGGGAAGCCTGGCCCATCACTCCTCCTGCTCCTCTCCTGCTGAGGTATGATCCCACTCGACTATCCAACCTGGTGGCAAGGTGGACGACCAAGTCACACCAGCAACCATATCCTCTAGAGTTCCTGCAAAAATTATGCCACAAGCAAGGCTGAGTATACTAATACTCAACTAGATGTACCCGGTGTGAGGAGTCTACTCCTCTACCTCTACACATGCAACTGTTTGGCCGAGGGGTTTGGTTTGCCAAAAGCACTAGCTGAGTCTAAAATTAAGTTTTAGCTTTTCAAGTTTTAGTGTGATCCTTTAAACTAGATGAGTACCTAACTATTCATACACGGTATCAAACATTATATCAATCAACATCTTTTGCGAGTCATCTCATTTCCACTTATTACTCAATGTAGCAGCATGGATCAAGCAGTCTCATTAGCTGCGAGCAAGCAGACTGATTTGAATCAAGTTTTAACCTTGCAAGGTAAACCTAAACACAAGATGTGGTGAGGCACTCCGTCCCCACACACATCAACCATCCCCATCGATTCCCTGGCAATAGAACAAGGCTTACCGCCTTGGCGTACAATGCCTCACTGACCCCGACTGCCGTCGTGCAGTGACCGCACTTGTACCCACCATAACCAGAATGGGAGACCACGTCTCGGGTCGCATGAGGGGTAAAGTCTGCGGGCATGTTCACTCAGGTACTAGGCTTACCGATTTACCATATTTCTTGGCATGTGCTTAGTACGTTCAAACGCTTGACACACGGTACCACACTTTAATCCTTATTCCAATTTCTCATCTCGTAGACAACGCATCCCCATGGATCGTTAGTCCACAGACCATCATCATTCCGATATTAAAATGGATACAATCAATTCCTGACCTCGCGCGAGTGCTTAGAAAAATCACTCGACTTCTACCGAGATCCCTAATTAGTAAAGAAGCTACTCGACCTATCATACTAGTATCCATCTCAAAAGGAATCCTGAGTTCATGCAACTAGGGTTTCAGATAACTCCTACACTTAAGTGCACAGTACAAGCCTACAAACATTAAGTGCAGTAAAATAGCATATATAATGTTTATACATCAAACTGAAACTTGCCTTCAATAGCTAGGGCTGGCAGGTCCTCAGTGGCAGGCTCTGGTGCTGGCTCCTAGACTACCTCTTGAGCAACTCCTTGCTCCGGAATGAGGACGTACTCTCCATCAGACGAGATTACAATCTATCGAATGCCATGATAAGATATATGTATATTAGTAATATGTCAATTTAGTAATACTATGTATGGTGAAACAATATTAAAACAGTGGGTAAACTAGGGCTTCTTTATCGAAAGGTGCTCTTAGTGTTTTGTACACACCTAATTTAGGGTCTTGAGTGAATTTAAGAATTTTGATCATCTCCTTTATGTTTTATTGAACTCTTAGAGAGATTTAGTTGTATAATATTAATTTCTTCCACAATTCCCTTTTTACTTTCTATTTATGCTTATTTTTGAGTGCTCTTGAACTACCATGGTGATTTAGAATTTTCCAAAAATGTTGCAAAAATTATAGTGGGTAAACATTGGTCTTTGTAGTGCCTTCTACAGATTTGAGGTTAGAATTAATTAAGATAAACCTTGGGCAAAAATATTAAAAGTGAGGGTAGATGGTCACTTTGCACTACAACTTTGATCTGGGTGAGGGTTCTGTATTATAAATTATTTTTGTCAACATCTATGGGTAATGACAAATCTTTGTGCCAAAAATCATAGAAAGTGACTTAATGGGTATTTAGTTGTGATTTTCCAAAGTTTAAGGTCAAAAAGGCACTTATAACTAACTTGTCATTTGAAAAATATCAATTAACAGAACTTGTATTTTTCCTAGATTCATACTAGCATATCAGTAGTTATCCCAAGAATTGCGGTGGTTTCTCCTTAGGGTTATGTTTCTAGGATTTTTCTAAGTTCTTACTGTTTTTATGAAATAAAATGTGGTGCATTTCTTTTGTACTAACAGAGGGTTCAACAAAATTTTCTTATGAACTTTGTTACTTAAGCAAACTAGGAAAAATGTGGTTGCCCTCTGGTTCTTAATTTAAATTCCCTTTTTCATTTTTTAAGGTTTTGACCAAAACAAGTTTTAATGGTTAATCCCTCCTTAACCTAGTATACTTAGGAGTTTAATATTTTTAAACAGGGTAGTTAGTAGTTAAGTATGTCTCAAATGTTTCTTACCCTCAGTCCAAAAGTATTTCTATTTTTCCTCTATTTATTTAGTTTTGGCTAGTATACTTATTTAAATTAAAACTTTAAAAGTATTGCAGGAATCAAGGTGTTTATTATTTTTCCTAATTAGTTCATAATTTTTAGGACCTAGCAAAATTGGTTTGACCAAATTTGGTTGGATAAAACTCAAGTTATGAATTTTTCAAGTTCTGCACTCATTTAAAAGAATAAAACTTAAAGGTTTAAGAAAATAGGTTTGCACCAGGGCCCCTGGGTTTTTCTTTAACTAAACCATTTAAACTGTGCCCCTGAGGGACTATTTCACTGAGTCACTGACATCAGTGAGTACCCCCCAAGCTTCTTTCTCTCTTAACCCGAGCTCCCTCCCCTGCCGGAACAGTAGCCGCAGAGAGTAAAAAGGGTGGCGCGGTTTACCGGCGGCGGGAGAGGTCCGATGTAGGGCTGGGTGAGGTCCTTGCTGGTCCTGGCGGTCACAGTCGAGGGGCGGATCGCCGGCGGTGATGGCTAGAATAGGGCTGGCCACATGCGCAGGCGGTCGAGCTCGTCGGCGCTTGTGTGCTCTGGCCTGCTCACGGCAATATAGTTCAATTAAATTGCACGGGGAGCTTCAATGGATGTCAAGGATGCCGTAGGCACAAGGAATCGACGAATGGCTTACCGTGTGGCTCGGTCTACGTGCGACTGGCGACCGGTTGAAGTCTAGCAACATTGATCCCTAGGCTCGAAAAGCTTCACTGAGCTCCGGGGAAGCTAGCCAAAGGGTCAGACAGGGTGGAGGAGGGCTGGCATGGTCGGTCTATGGTGGCTGGGGCTCGCTCGGCCGCTGGCACGCCATTCCCTGGGCAAACGCCGGATGAACTTGTGCTCGGGCGAGGTTGGGAGTGAGCGGGGGCGTACGGTCGAGGCCAGGGTTGGCTTTATAGCCGTGGGCACGGGCGTGAGCGCGGGGTTGACGCGGCGCGGCGCTGGTGCGCGCGGGGCTGAGCGCTAAGGCGTGCTCTAGCTGCTAGGGCGTGTCGAACACGTGGCCGTGTTAATCTGCCCGAGTTCTTGCGCCTGCAGAGCTCCCAAACTTGCGAATCTTGCCATATGTCTTGTGTAAGATTTCTTCCCTGCACCTAGAGCTATCTAGTTCATGTGAGTTCCAAGGGGAGATCTAGCCTAGCTTGGAAGATATGGTGGCGCCAAGTCTTGTCTGTCTACACTGTTCACCCTGCTGACAAAATGGATGCCAAACCGTGTCAAACGACCCTGGTTTGGTTTCAAATTTTTCAGGGATATGCCTTGGGTAGTTTGGCTACGTTTTGTTATTTGGACCCTGTGGTTTTGGCGCCAGTAAAGGGGTGAACACTTCTGATCTTTAGATTAGGGCTTGATTTTTGACTTAGAGAAAAATGGGTTGCTCTAGGGTGCTCTCCACTTGGGGGTTTGATTTGGGGTTTTTGTAAGACTTTTCTGCAATACCTTTCTTACTACATTTTGTAGATATATTAACGTACTTCAACTTTGATAAAGGGTTCAAGTTATGAAATGATCATTTGTTTCCCCTTCTCACTAATCCAATGCTTGGGGGTTTAATGGCTCAAGAGGGGGAGCTAGGGTTTTAGAAGCCTTTTTCATGGGTGAAGATACATGAGAAGCTAGGGTATTCCTTATATCATGGTCATTACTTAATTAAGCCATGGTTATAAAGCTTTTGGGTGCCTTCAATTTCCACTTAAACACATGTGATAATAGGCCATAGGTGTATGCATTGAGCCAGGGCCTTGGTGTTACATACCCTTTCGACCGTGTGGTTATTCCAAAGAGCCCTCAGGTTTCTAAAAAATAAACCCGTCATCCACTAGGACACAAAGACAATAGCAGATTGGTCCTGATATTTATGAGTTGGACCGTGGATTCTCTGATATTAGCGTCAGCAGTCCAGAACCCATAGGAAATTCTGAATTAAATAAGAAAAAGGGGGTTTTAGTATAAAAATAAATCTAGAAACTTATTTAATTCATATTAAATTCATTTTAACTCCTTTTTAATCCATTCCATTTGCATTAAATTCATATTAATATTGTTTATCCCCTGGTAACTTTATTTTGATATGAAACATAAATTAAAATTATGCACTTGATTTCTTTTGTACCCGACTTCTAAACCTTTAGAAAATCATATCTTTTAAACCGTAGCTCCGAATTTAGTGATTCTCGAGCCGACGATCTCGTTACGACGCAGTAGAATATTCTTATGCAGTTTGTTCTTATGTTCACTGTGATTTTAATTTTGCCTATACACTATTTGTTTGTATTGCTACAACTAGCGCGAGGTTACGAGTTATCTGAAGATCATTCTGGTACCTGGGAATCTTGAGTCTCAGGCAAGTTGTGCCCTTGATCACTCCTTTTTACCTAATAATGTTTGTATTTAATCACTGTGACATGCTCATGTTAATTTGATGGGACCTAATAGGTTTCTCTAGCATTGTTTATTCCTCACCTTGTAAGCACATGAATTATTGGGTAGTTTTGCTATTGCTCTACTTGGTTTTGGAAACTAATGTTTCACTATGATCATGTTCCAATTATGTTGTTGTTTAATTATTGTTCATGATAAGATCATATGGTTAATTGCAACATGGAGCGACCACCCAGGGAAAACAGTGCTACCACAAGGGTGGTATGGGACGCCCTTGGCTGACTAATTAGGAAAGCTAGTGGAGGAACTACCTTACCCAAAAGGGGCAAGGGCAGTAGGGGAGTGGTTAGTGTAGGGAGGTCCTTGGGTTGATTTTGCTGCGATGGCGGTCAGGCGAGGGATCCCTGCATTGGAGCTTCCTAGAAACTGTAGCGGGTTTTCTGAAGCTAGTAGAACTTTGTAAAGACCTCATAGTGTTACCCTACCTTGCTTCCTTGGTAGAGGTGTATGGGATTCATGACCCCTTGGCAGATGGGTAACACGACTTGTGGGTAAAGATGCGGAACCTCTGCAGAGTGTAAAACTGGTATATCAGCCGCGCTCACGGTCATGAGCGGCTCGGACCCTCACATGAGTAATTTATGGAACTAAACTTAATTTGTCATACTGCATTGCACTGTGGGTGTTGTTATCAATTTTGACCTACTACTTATTTGGGTTGGTATCTACTTACACTTAGTAACTGCTAATAAAATTTTGATCAACTTTAAATGCAATGCTCAGCTTTAACCATCCTCTTTTTAAGCCTTTCACTTCACATGAGCTCCCACCTTTGGTGAGTTCATGCACATTATTCCCCACAACTTGTTGAGCAATGAACACATGGGAGCTCACCCTTGCTGTCTCACACCCCCACAGGTCAAGAACAGGTACCGCAGGATGAGGCGCATGAAGGATGTTGTGATGAGTTCGTGAGAGGTCTAGGTCATCGTCTCCCAGTCAACTTTGGGTTGCTAGATCGTTGTCTCCTTATGATGTAGTTATTTTTTTTATTTTTTATAGAACTCCTATTATATAGTAAAGATGTGACATTCGTTTTTGTACCATGATTCATCATATGTGTGAGACTTGGTCCCAGCACACCTGGTGATTATGTTCGCGCCCGGGTCTTGGTGGCCTCGAAACCTAGGTGTGACAATAATGCCCTTAGAAATAAAAAATAGTAAGGAGGTCAAAATCCTTTGAGCTTTTTGTTAATTCTCACAATTAAAAACATGTTAGAAGTTATACACAATAGATTCATCTAGAATATCATCACATACGCATCTGGATTCATATACACTTCAGTTCTGACCACATTTGCATTCATAAATGCATCTCCACCGACAAAGCGACATTCACAACCACAAACACATATCACATATCACATAGTTCCACATATTCACATTTTGAATCATTCAAATGTGACATCTAACTACTAAGGTTACAAAGTGCAATAAAAGACTAACTAACTAAGCCTATCAGATGTTACCTGATTGATTAGAGTTGCGGCCACTTCCTTCGGCTCGACTATGCCTGGCAAAGAGGTTGTTCGCCCATGAAGCCACAACATTGTATTGGCCAGATCCATATCCAGGTGCTGCAACCAAAGGATGCCGTGTCTGTAAGCCCTGTAACACATATTTTGATATTAAACATTAAGTTTTTCATTTGTAACACACGTGCATGTACATATAAATATATACCAACCCTAGACGAACCGAAGGAAAATGTGGCAGAGGTGAAGGCGGCAGGTGCAAGTGCTGGAAGCGGCATCTCAAAGGCTGGCCGTTGGACGCCCATTTATTGTGCCACTTAATACAAATTAGATGCAAGTTTGTAGTTGTTACGCATAACATATTACTTCAACTTACTGAGAGGAAAGTCTGCTACAAGGCCCATGGGTTCGTTTAGTACTCGTCCTTCTACTTTAGTGTTTAGTTTGCTGCCTCTTATGCTCCACATGTTGCCTCAACACATCCTATAGCCTGGTAATCTCTGTGTCCTGGGTGGAGGCATGAGAATGAGACATCTGAGAGGACTATGATATAGAATCATCGTCCTCGATGACTTAGCTCCTTAGAGTCAATCGAAGAATCCTAAACTGCCAGTTATTGTAAAGAAATTATGCCTCTACATCTATAGGAAAGGATAGATACTAAACCCACCCAGGAGTGATCAACAGAGCCCATATTTATGAAAAGGTATGAGCTCGAGTGAATTTTTGGTAGAATAACCTCGCTATTCTCTATTTGCACGCCTGGAAATGGTACAATGGCAGAATAGTGGGGTTATGCTGCTAAAATTTTGCTCGAGCTCATACCTTGTCATAAACACGGGACTCTATCAGTCACTCTGAAACTTCTAATAAAGGAACAATTATGGACCAACGCACCTAACATGCCTCGTGTGAGGTATGCCGGTACGAGACGGGTGACAAATAGGTTTCGTTTGTTAATACTACAATACATACTGTCGGGTATTGTAATTAGGGGTACCTAGATTATGCCCCTAAAAACACGCTTAACCCTAAGACCTCCATCACGCCCATTCCCATTGGTCTAAGGATCATAAACCATGCTTCGCTCAACGCCCCTCTTAGGGGTCACTATAGCTCCACCTCGCTCGAGCCTGCCCTCAGACAGGGTATGTTCTCGAGAGAATCCTTGTTCCGACCGAGGTCCTCTCTCCCCTGAACCGTTGTCTTCGCGTTGCCCAAGCCTGTCTCAGGTAGGGAAGACAACCCTGAGGCAAGACTCAGCCGAAGTCCATAGGGGACATGAGCATTCAATGGGCATACCTACCCCACTGCAGAGTTGTAGGTAAATAGGAGCAACAAGACCATGGTCCTATCAAGCTTCACCAACTACGATGACACATGCAGCCACTGTTCCCACACGCCGCTTGCCAACTCTCGAATGGGACATACAATACGACAAGATTGCAAGATAGCCCTCGGGCACAAACTCTGCCTTACCCGAAGTCGACCTCGGCCTCGAGACAAATTCTGCCTCGCTCGAGCCTGACCTCGGCTACATGCTCCCCACGAATCCCGTGGGAGGCTACTCCTTCAACTATGGTACACACGTCTACGAATCCCAGGAGCGGACTCAGTCATGACCTCAGGTGGACTTCCACCTCGCCCGTGCCTAGCTCCAGCCTCGATATCCGCAACAAAAAGGCGTCCGACATCACTATATACTGTAGAGCTGACGTATTACTTAGGGATTTTTTGCCATACTCAGTACTATGTGAACCACTACGGCATGGGAAACCCCCTTGTCAGGGGGCTCGGGTACTGATCGAGCCTCGGCCCTGGACTTGGCTCGCAGCAGAAATCAAGCATGCACAAGTCAATAGAACGTACAAGACCCATACTCCAGGACCATACACTCTATAGGAGCACGACTACGCCTTCTCACCGTATGCGACCAACTCCTGGTACTCCAAGCAACCCTCCTTGAGGCTATAAATAGGGCAGCCTACGGTTTCAGGGGGCAGGGCAGACACTTCACTGTTTTCTCCTCCACCATGATATTGGCACTTGCCTCAATCAACCCCTAGGGACTTGGGATCCTTCCCTCTCCCACTATGCTTGTATTCCCTATTTCAAGCACTTAGATGCAAGTAATATAAGTCGCATCCCCCTCTGCTGGAAGTAGGGCCTTCTCTTGCCCGAACCAGGATAAAGACTTATGTCATCTTGCATCACCCATCTGGTTAGGGGCACACAACACATTTCACTGGTTGGTTAGACCCTCGGGTCGAGACACCGATAGTTGGCGCACCAGGTAGGGGCTCATTGCATGCAAAATATCAAGTTCCCAGTCAAGAATCTAGATGGCTAGCTTCCAGCACCCTTTGAGGCTCGGCCACGGTGATCAGGTTTGGGTCTGAAGTTCATTTCACTCGGTATTGAGTATGACATGGTGCTCCTCCCACCTGGTCCCCTGGCTGACACTTAGGGGCAACCAAATGTTCATCCCTACCCTTCTCATCGCAAGAGGCAGAGACGGAGCAACCGCACCACGGGCAGTGCCCCATGTCCCATAGACGCTCTTGGGCTAGCTAACAACACAGACTCCCTTCCGAGGGACATATCAAACATCAGCATCACGCCTAGAGCATCATTGGTAGCACATATCACCCTAGCACCAACTCTACTAGCCCCTCCTCCTGTGGCATGGGGAGTGCCAGCTTCGCCGGTTCACTACACCATAGGTCGAGTCGCGCCAACCTTACCAACTCCCCCACCTGCGGGTTCGGAGATGGCAACCTCATCATGGCAAGAGATGTCAGCTCCATCAGTGGCTAGGGGAGAACCATCAGTGTTCAACCCTATCCCCTTTCAACCAAGCTTTGACACAAGTGCCTTCACTGGCATATACGCTGATCTTCCCTTCCCCTCGGTGTGCCATGACTCTAAGGAGGAGGACTGTACGGGCCTCAGCCTAGGACTTCTCTAGGCTTCACGACCCTGAGGCCATGCTGCAGTTCCTATTCGCATGCGATGAACTACTCTCCGACAGCTCCGATGAATATAGCACCAACAAGGAGGGTTACAACGCAACTCGAGAGTGCTTCCACATTGAACATGAGGAGCATGATGAAGGGGACCAACTCAGCATGCCTCGGGAAAACAACGCACCACCCCCACATGCTGGGAACCAAGGGAGCAATGTGAGGCTCAGACCCCTCGGGGAGTTACGTGGCCCACCTCGAACAACTCTGTGAGCTGCACACCAAGCTCGAGGAGGAACAACAGTGGTCGCAACAGCTTTGGCAAGTTCTCGAGAGGGAAGTAGCAGGCAAGGCTCTTGACGAGGGAGTATGCACCAAGGCACGCGACGCCCATCGTCGCATCATGGAGGATGTCGAGGCTGAAGCCCCTCCGGCCTTTCACAGGGCCAATAAGAACCGCGCCGCAGTAGCAATCTTGCTCCACACCATGCCAGAGCCATCCACCACCAAGGGACGCCGAATCCATGGTGAGACCCGGGGACTCCTGGAATGTGTTATGGTCCTAGTAGGCCAAGAGCTCTACCTCTCGGCTTTGAGAGCCTGCCTCGAAGCACCAGGAGAGTCCCTCTTGCCTAGAGAGGGAGGCCTCGGTCCACCCCGAGCCCACTAGGGAGAGAGCCTGCACGGTACAAGACCGCCTCCTCGACAACCGTCAGAATCGTGGTGTTCACGACCTCCTCGGTGGCCGGCTACACTGCAACGAACGACGACACGCCACACATGGCTACCACCATCGACGGGGTGGTCGCTATGACAGTGGGGAAGTTCGAAGCTCCTCTCCCGAACCTCTGGGTCTGCAAGTCTTCATTCGAGCCATTTGTAGGGCATCGTTTCTGACCCGATTTCGATCCCCCAACTACTATCACCAAGTACTCGGGGAAGACCAAACCGGAGCTATGGCTTGCTGACTACTGACTGGCTTATCGACTCTGGGCAACAGGTGATGACAACCTCACCATTCGTAACTTGCCCCTCTTTCTGTCAGACTCCACTCTAGCGTGGCTGGAACACCTCCCGCCTTCCTAGATCCATGACCGGGAAGACCTAGTCGAGGTCTTCGAGGGGATTTCCAAGGCACATACGTGTGCCCCAGAAATTCTTATGACCTTCGTACCTGCCAGCAGAAGCAAGACGAAACTCTACAGGAGTACATTTGTCGGTTCTTCAAGCAACACACCGAGCTCCCCGACATCACCAACTCCGACGTCATCGGAGCATTCCTCATCGGTACCTCCTACCGTGACCTGGTCAGCTTGCTGGGTTGCAAGACCCCCACCAAGGCAAGCGAACTGATGGACATTGCCACTGAGTTTCCTTCAGGACAGGAGGCCGTTGAGGCCATCTTCCACAAGGACAAGGGCAATGGGGAGTGGAAGGAGGACGCCCCGGAGGCAGCCTCCCAACACAACCCGAAGAAAACAACAAGAAGAAAGCGCCATAGGGCCAGCATGAGGCCCTCACTATAGATCTTATCGCTGTGGCAAATGACGGAACCCCTAAGGCCCCAAGGGGGTCCCAACGTTTTTGACAAGATGCTGAAGGAGTCCAACCCTTACCACAAGGGCCCCGTTAAGCACACGCTCAGGGAGTGTGACATGCTCCGACGCTTCTACAATAGTCTTGGCTCCTCGAAGGAAGATGGCAAGAAGAAGGGTTCCATCAACAAGGAAAACGACCAGGGCAAAGAGTTCCCAGACGTTCACAACTGTTACATGATTTTCGGTAAATAGACCGTAAACCTGTCCTCGAGGCAGCGGGAAGCAGGAACGATGGGAGGTCTTCTCCCTCGAGGTAGCGGCACCGGTCTATCTAGACTGGTCCGACCTCGCCATCACCTTCGAAAGAGACGATCACGCGGACTATGTCCCAAACCCTAGGAGGTACCCGCTCATCATCGACCCCATCATTAGCAACACCTGAATCACCAAGGTGCTCATGGATGGAGGCAGCAACCTCAACATCATCTATGCTGACACCTTTGCTCTCATGGGGGTTGGACGATCCCAGGTCTGGGATGGGACCACGTCATTTCATGGCATCACCCCCAGCAGAAGAGTTCAGCCCCTCAGGCAGATCGATCTGCCTGTTTGCTTCAGGACTCTGACCAACTTCAAGAAGGAGGTCCTAACTTCTGAGGTAGTAGGGTTTCAAGGTACCTACCACATCGTACTTGGGAGCTAGGTCATGCTACGCCAAGTTCATGGCCATCCTGAACTACACTTACCTCAAGTTGAAGATACTTGGACCAGCTGGCATCATCACTGTCGGCCCCACGTATCGCCACGCCTACGAATGCGACGTCGAGTGCATCGAGTATGTCGAAGCACTCGTAGAGTTCGAGGTGCTCGTTGCTGACCTGAAGAACCTCGTAGGTGAGGTTCTCGACCCCAAGAGGCATTCCGGTAGCTTTGAGCCGACTAAAGCAACGAAGATTGTCCCCCTCGACCCTAGTGGCTCCGGCGAGAAGACGCTGCAAATCAGATCCAAGCTCGACCCCAAATAAGAAGTGCTCGTCGACTTCCTCCGTGCAAATGCCGAGGTATTTGCGCTAAGTCCCTCGGACATGCTAGACATACCGAGGGAGGTCGCCGAGCACTCCTTAGACATTCGCGTCAGCTCTAGACCGGTGAGACAACACCTATGTCGATTCGATGAGGAAAAGCGCAGTCATCCGGAGGAGGTTTACAAACTCTTGGCGGCCGGGTTCATCGAGGTGGTCTTTCATCCCGTGTGGTTAGCAAATCTCGAATTAGTTAGGAAAAATGGAGGGAAATCGAGGATGTGTATAGACTACACTGGTTTAAATAAAGCATGTCTAAAAGTTCCCTACCCCCTGCCTCGGATTGATCAAATCATTGACTCCATTACGGGATGTGATACTTTATCCTTCCTTGATGCCTACTCCGGCTATCATCAAATCCAGATGAAAGAGTCTAACCAGCTCATGACTTTTTTCATCACACCACATGGTATGTATTGCTATGATACCATGTCCTTCAGGTTGAGGAACACCGGCGCCACATACCAATGTTGCATGAACCACGTGTTTGGCGATCACATTGGCACGATGGTCGAAGCCTACATCGACGACATCGTGGTCAAGACAAATAAGGCTTGTGACCTTGTCTCTGATCTCGAGACAGCCTTTGCATGCCTGCGGGCCAAAAGCATTAGGCTCAATCTCGTGAAGTGTGACTTCGGTGTCCCCCGAGGCATGCTTGTAGGGTTCATCGTGTCGGAGCGTGGTATTGAAGCAAATCTAAAAAAGGTCTCGGTGATAACCAACATGGGTCCGATAAAAGACATCAAAGGAGTTCAATGGGTCATGGGATGTCTTGCGGCTTTGAGCTGTTTCATCTCGCGCCTCGGCGAGAAAGGCCTACCCCTGTATCGGCTCTTAAGGAAGACCGAGCACTTTGCTTGGACCCTTGGAGGCCAAAGAAGCTCTCGAGAACCTTAAGAGGCTCCTCACCAACACACCTATCTTAGTTCCACTTGCTAGGGGGGAACCCCTCCTGCTCTATGTAGTCGCAACCACTCAGGTGGTCAGTGCCGCGGTCATAGTCGAGAGGCAAGAGGAGGGACATACCTTGCCTGTTCAAAGGCAGGTATAATTCGTTAGTGAGGTATTGTCCGAAACAAAGACCCAGTAACCACAAGTCCAAAAATAGCTGTACACAGTAGTCCTGTGTCACACCCGGTTCAGGGGGCAAAACCGAATGCATAGCATATGTGGGCCAAGATCCATTTTCCACACATATGTTGACGTCACAAGTGTAATATATCAAAATACTATGCAACAAAGGCGTAAAGAGAGTAGAGTAACTTTATTACATCATCTAGATCATTGTATCTTTAATAAGTATCATAATCAAAGTACGGCAGAAATAACATGGACACTCTTCCACAGGAAGGTGACTGGCGCATCGTTAGACTCAAAACTCATCAACGTCATCAGCGAAGTCTTCAGCATCACCCTCTGATCAAAATATTAGCAAGGGTGAGCTCACTTATGGTCGGGGCTTTGCAAGTGAGGGAAAATTAATGCAAGTTAACAAGGTAGCCTATGGATAAGCGGTAAGCATTTTAGTTGGTCAATATTTTATTAGCAACACATGTCTTACTAATCGTTGTGTATCCCAAATATCCCAATTAATCAAAGGTATAAGATTATATCAAAAGCACTTAAGTGAAATCACTTAAGCAAACCATTGGTAGACCATCGGATCTCAATTTATTTTCCATCTTTAAGTTCAATTATCATGTGAGGGTCCAGGTTGCTCTTAACCGTGAGCACGACTGACATATCTGTTTTACACTCTACAGAGGTGGTACAACTTTACCCATAAGCCATGTATCCCATCTAGCCTAGGTTGATCGGACCCGTAAACACTGCCGAGGTGAATGGCTAGGGATCCATTATGAGGCTTTCACAAAATATCCTTAGTACAAAGCCACCTGCTAAGGTTTCACGTCAGTATTGATGGCCCTCTGGGTGAGGTAACTTAGCCAAGACTACTACCCCATGTTAACATGAGCTGCCACCAAACCACTGCCACCCCCTCTTGCCCATCTTTCAGGTAGGGTTGCTAAGCACTAAGTCTATAGAGCTAATTACCAAAGCCAGAGCCATGATAGCACTCGTGGTTGTACTGTTATCCTAGGTGGTCACTCCATGTTCCATTTAACATAAAATGTTCTCGTTTAACCATCGGGTTAACAACATAATAAGACTTCATATCTGGAACATAGTATCATTAAAACAGTGACATCATATTCATCAAGTTGAGCAATAGCAAAAATTGCTAAGCAAAGCATTTATCTTAGGGTAATTCAAGAAATAGGGTTGGTAATTCTAGGAAATCCTTAATTAGGCAAATCCCATCAATTTATGCAATATATCCAAAAAGTAAACATTATTATATGCATTACTTGGGTACAAATAGAATATGCAGAGGGAGAATCCACTTGCCTTGCTCGAAAGTGTCCTGTGGGTCGTCCTCGAACGAGTTTGGTTCGTCTACCTCACAGTCAACTTCTAGCATCGATTTGTGTATCATACATACAAAAGAATATGTACGCCAAATAAATAAACATACACCATTACAGGGGTAATCATTCACCATTACATACACATTCATACATCACACAATTATACCCGTAAATATGTCTTAAAGCATAAATACTTATTAATCCATTATGACTACTATTGTGAGTTATTATTGGTGAAAATATGAGTAAGTGACTATGACGCTAGTTTTATCTAGTATAATATAGATAAACATGTATTAACAATCTTTATGGAAAATTTATTTTCTTTATTACTATTAATAGACTTTTGAGTTTTATCCCTTTTCTTTCTAAATAGAAATTATACGTATAGCTAAAAATGTTTATTTATAAATCTCCTAACATTAATATTCTAAGAATTAATGTAAATTATTAATTGGACTTTCAATAACATAATCATGGTTATTATGACATAAATAAGTATTTTACTAATTCTAAGTAATTAAGTGTTATACTTATGAATACGTTTATCATGACTGTAGAATCTATATTTTCATCTGAACGAAAATACGTGGCCTAGTATTTCTTCTACTTTCTTATATCAATAAAATTATACTTATACCACTACTAACAAATATTGTTCCATGTGCTAAATCGTAAACGTTTCTAGTATGAAAATCACCAAGTTAGTGAATAGTGACATTATTCATTTTTTTTGAATATAAAATAATACACCTATCCAAAATATTGTTGCGGGGTTTGTCTATGATTATACGTATACATCGGGTCACTTTTCAATAATTTCCAAACTGAAAATCTCGAAATTAAGTTTATTTACAAAACCAGGGACCAAAATGCAAAACTAGTGTTCTTCTACCTTGAGCTTGTGCTCACGCGCAGGGGGGTCGGTGAGCAGGGGAGGGGCTCGGGCTTTCATAGAGAGAGGGGAGGAGAGGGAGAGATGCCGAGGAGGAACGACCAGCCATCAATGGCCATTAACGGCCATTAACGCCATTGAGGGAGAGAGAACATGGGGGAGGGAGAGGAGAAGTCACGGCGGTTTCCGGCTCGGGAGTCGGACGGGAGCGGCCAGGGCGCTCAACATAGATGCCGAGGGGCGCGGGGTCAGGCGCGGGCGCGTGAGTAGAGTGGCGGTGCGGGGAGGGAGGAAGGAGAGGAGAGGCCAGGGCAGGCCCCACCTGTCATAGAGAGAGAGAGGGGAGGGAGGTAGGCGCGCGCGCTGATGGGCTTTAGTGGGCCAAATCGGCGGGCTAGGGTTTCTGTTTTTTTTTCTTTTCTTCTGTATTTAAAATATAAATAAATATATTTTTAAATAATTCTAAAAATCATAATAATTATTCCAAAATTATTTATAACTAAAATATATATTTTTGGACCAATATTTTCATATTAATTAATTGAATTTTCAATATGAAAGAAATTCTACTAAACATCCAAAAATCAAATATGAGCAAACAAAATTACTCTAAATGCAAATAAAAATTAAACTCTTGAAAGAAAAATTCATTACCATATTTACCATTAAGAATCTAAATACATTATTTTTAGTTGACGGTTTTGATAGTGTTACAAACCTACCCCCTGAAAAGAATCTCGTCCTCGAGATTAAGGAACTTCTGAGAATAACTACGAAAATTCTGCTCTGAGTTCATCTTCTCCTTCCCAAGTGGCCTCATCTTCCGAATGATGACTCCACTGAACTTTACACATGTTGATCACATTACTCCGTGTAATTCTGCGAGATGTTTCCAAAATTCTGATAGGGTACTCCGAATAAGTCAAATCCTCCTTAACATTGAGTTCTTCCATGGGTAAATGTTCTTCCGGTACTCTTAAGCATTTCTTAAGTTGTGACACATGAAATACGTCATGCACATCCGATAAACTATCGGGTTGCTCTAACTGGTACGCTACTTCACCTTTTCTTTCCAAAATCTTGAACGGGCCAATGTAGCGAGGAGATAGTTTACCCTTAACCTTAAACTTTTCATGCCTCTCATCGGTGAAACTTTAAGGTATACGAAGTCTCCTACTTCAAATATCAACTCTCTTATATTGTCAGCATAGCTTTTCTGTCTCGACTGTGCTGTTTTCAAATTCTCTTTGATAATCTGTACTTGCTTTTCTGCTTCTTGGAGAATTTGTAGACCAAATACTTGACTTTCTCCGGTCTGATTCCAATAAAGTGGTGTTCTACACTTTTGTCCATAAAGTGCTTCAAACGGTGCCATTTTTAAACTTGCCTAGTAACTATTGTTTTATGAGAATTCCGCATAAGGCAAACTTTTATCCCAGCTTCTACCAAGCTTTAGAGCGCAAGCTCTTAGCATATCTTCCAACACTTGGTTTGTTCTTTTCGTTTGCCCATCCGTTTATGGATAATAAGCTGAACTAATGTTTAGCCTGGTATCCATGGACTCATGTAGTCTTTTCCAAAAGCGCGAGGTAAATTGAGTTCCTCGATCCGATACGATCTTCTTTGGTACTCCATGCAAACAAACAATTCTTGACATGTATAACTCTGCTAACTGGGCTCCTGAGTAAGTTGTTTTTACAGGTATAAAGTGTGCCACTTTAGTCAACCTGTCCACTATAACCCATATTGAATCATAGCCATCCCAAGTACGGGGTAGTCCATACTGATTTCTTCCCATTTCCATTCCGGTACCTTGAGAGGTTGTAGTAATTCTGCTGGTCTTTGATGTTTGACTTTAACTCATGGACACACGTCACATAGTGCAACATGAGTAGCCACATCTCTTTTCAAACCATACCACCAATACTTTTCCTTTAGATCCTGGTACATCTTAGTACTTCTAGGGTGAATAGAGTAAGATGAATCATGGGCTTCTCTTAAGATAACTTGGCATAGGTGCTCGATTTCTGATACATAGATTGTCTTTTTAAACCATATTGTGCCTTGATCATCTTCTGTGAAATCTGGGGCTTTACCCAACCAATTTGTGTCTTAATTTCTTTGATTTTCTCATCAGTCTCCTGTCCTTTACGAATCTCTCCTTCTAAAGTAGATTCAACTTCCATAATTGTTGCATATTATTGAGCAATCCAAGGTTGAGTTGTTCCATCTCCCAGCACAATTCCTGTGACATCAAATGAGTAGTGATGCTGTTCACTTGACCTTTACGGGTCAAAGCATCTGCCACTACATTTGCTTTTCCTGGGTGATATTGTATTTCCAAATCATAGTCTTTGATTAACTCAAGCCATCTTCTCTGTCTTAGGTTGAGTTCTTTCTGTGTGAAGATGTATTTCAAGCTTTTGTGATGTGTGAAAATTTTACACTTCTTTCCAATCATGTAGTGCCTCCAAATCTTCAAAGCGTGCACTACGACATCTAATTCCAAATCGTGCGTAGGATAATTCTTTTCATGCTTTCGTAACTGCCTTGAAGCATAGGCAATCACTTTTCCTTCTTGCATTAACACACATCCAAGTCCTAGGTGTGATGCATCACAATACACATCAAATCCTTTGTGAATATCAAGCATAATTAACACAGGTGCAGTGGTTAGCCTTTCCTTTAATTCCTCAAAACATTTCTGACATGCTTCGTCCCACTTAAACTATTTACCTTTCTACAACAGTGAAGTAAGGGGTTTCACTATTTTGGAGAAGCCTTCAATAAATCTTCTGTAGTATCCTGCTAATCCAAGAAAACTCCTGATCTTGGACACATCTGTGGGTTGTTTCCAATTAAGTATTTCACTTATTTTACCGGGGTCTACTTTGATTCCTCCATTGGTGATAATATGACCTAGGAAAGCAACTTCCTTTAGCCAAAAATCACACTTTGAAAATTTCACATACAACTGATTGTCGCGAAGTTTTTGTAGAACTAATCTCAGATGATCCTCATGTGCTTCTTCATTCTAAGAGTATACCAGTATGTCGTCGATGAATACCACCACAAACTGGTCAAGGTATTCCATGAATACTTTATTCATCAAGTTCATAAAGTAAGCTGGTGCATTAGTCAGTCCAAAAGACATGACTAAAAACTCATATAGTCCATATCTTGTGGTGAAGGCCGTTTTAGGTATATCTTTAGTACGAATCTTCAACTGATGATAGCCTGATCTTAGATCTATCTTTGAGAATATTGTAGCTCCTCTCATCTGATCAAACAGATGTTCAATCCGAGGTAATGGGTACTTGTTCTTAATTGTTACTTTGTTCAAGCTTTTATAGTCAACACACATTCTTCTTGAATCATCTTTCTTGTTCACAAATAGAACTGGGGCTCTCCATGGTGATGAACTAGGGCGAATAAACCTTTTTTCTAGTAATTCTTCTATTTGTTTCTTCAGTTCAATTAAATCTTCGACATCCATTCGGTAAGCTCTTTTTGAAATTGGTGCGGTTCCGGGTAATAGTTCAATAGAAAACTCTATATCATGATCAGGTGGCATACCTGGTAATTCTTCCAGAAATACGTCTGGGTATTCACACACTATTCTGATGTGCTCCAAAGATTTCTCTTCCAACTGATTTTACCATTGCCTTTGCTTTTGCTGGCATACTGACATTGACTTCAATTCTTTCTCCTTGCGGACTGGTTAATGTAACCATCCTCTTGGCACAATGTAACACCCCGGGCTTTAAGGAACAAAGCCGGGTGCATCTCGTACATGCGCCAAAGAAGACAACATATATAATAACAGAGTGTATAGAGATAAATGTCACAATATAATCAGAGTACTTATTACATAGAGGAAGACTTACAAAAATAAAAGATAAATATAACAGGATCTAAAATCCATCCTTGGCGCCAGAAAGTCAACTGGGAGACGCCACCTAGATTGAATCGAACTCCTCGCTGTGGCTCCTCTTGAACCACCTGTTCTTCTCCTGTGGGGGGTGTGAGACAGCAAGGGTGAGCTCACACATGTTCATCGCTCAACAAGTTGTGGGGAATAATGTGGTATGAACTCACCAAAGGTGGAAGATCATATGAGGTGTAAGGCTGATCAACAAAATAAAGGTTGAAGCTGAGCATTGCTTTTATAAGTTGGTCAAAATTTTATTAGCAATTACTAAGTGTAAGTGAATACCAAACCATAATAAATAATAGAACAAAATTAATAAATAATCCCATGCAAATGCATATGACAAATTGAATTTAGGTTCCATAATTTAATCATGTGAGGGTCCGAGCCGCTCATGACCGTGAGCACGGCTAGTATACCAGTTTTACACTCTGCAGAGGTTGCGCATCTTTACCCACAAGCTGTGTTACCCATCTGCCAAGGGGTCATGAATCCCATACACCTCTACCAAGGAAGCGAGGCAGGGTAACACTACGAGGCCTTTACAAAGTTCCACTAGCTTTAGAAAACCCGCTACAGTTTATAGGAAGCTCCAGTGCAGGAATCCCTCACCTGACCGCCATCGCAGCAAAATCAACCCAAGGACCTCCCTACACTAACCACTCCCCTACTGCCTTGCCCCTTTCGGGTAAGGTAGTCATCCACTAGCTTTCCTAGTTAATCAGCCAAGGGCGTCCCATTAAACCCTTGTGGTAGCACTGTTTTCCTGGGTGGTCGCTCCATGTTCTAATTAACATAATGATCATGAATATAAATAACATAATATAATAATTGGAACATGGATATAATCAAATACTAACCCGAAACCACATAATGCAATAGCATAACCACCCAAGTGAATCAGGGGTAAACAAGGTAAACAGGATAAACAAACTAGGGTAACCTATTGGATCCCATCAAAATTAAACCTATGCATTGAATAGTGATAATAAAGAACATTATTGGGTAACAAAAGTGGATCAAGGGCACAACTTGCCTGGCACTTGAGATTCCATTGACCAGGGTGATTTTTCAGGTCCTTGAAACCTCGCGCTAGTCGTAGCAATACAAGCAGACATGGTATAGACAAAATTAACATCACACCAATCATAAATACAAACTGGATAATAATAATCTACGCGAAGCTACGAAATCATGGGATCCAGAACTACTAACATTGGAGTTACGATTAAGGAGTTATAATTTTATAAAAGATCTGTGTGATTAAAATATTAAACTATATTATAATTTGGTTAATATAAATCATATGAGAGGTCATTCTATAAATAATTATCTCAACTTTAATCTAAGTTATAAATTTACCATAAATCATCTTCTATTGCATTAATAAGCAGATTAACAAACTAATCAACATAAGTTAAATGAAGATCTAATTATAAAAGAACAAGACATGGTATAATAATTATTGTTATTGCATAGTAACTATTCGTACGAGACTAACGTAACTTGAACGAGTCAAATTGGAGGTAAAACGGAGGAGTTATGAATTTCCAAAGTCTGTGTGTGTTTGATACAAAATTAATTAGAATATAAATTTTATTGTGACTTAATGTCAAATACAGAGGTACTATGTGATAAACATTAATATTATATAATTATAGAAATTGGAATAAACTAATTTGGACATTATATGAATTTTCTATGAATTAAACAATTCTTTGGGTTTGTTTTTATACTCAAAATTCATTTTCTATATTAATTTCTGAATTTACTAAGGATCCTGGACTGGGCGCAATATTACTGAGGAGTTCGAGGACTAAAACAGAAACATTCCTAAGACTCAGGCTTAACCACGCAGTGGACCGCGGGTTGATTATCTATAAACTGGAGGTTCTAACTGTAAAATCGCATGGCCGAAGGGATATGGAATACTACTGGCCGCATGATCCGATATCGGTGGCCAAGATTAGATTTCCCCACTCCTGACTGCCCGATCCCGATCTACGGTGCAGATGCTACATGGCGAAGAGGTATTGCCTCTCCAATCATAGCCGTATGATCCCTGCCGGACGGTGCAGATATAATCCCCGAACTAGTACGAGAGATGTGATCACAACCGTTTGGTTTCTAATCTACGACCCACAATGCTTCTCCTACCCGCGACCCCATGCGGTGGTGTTGGCCTTCCCGCGGCGGCGCTCCCGCTGGAGAACAGCAACCCGGCACGCCAATGCCCCAAACTACACCACTAACCAAGCAACACGATGCTTGCAACACTATGATCCTATCAGATGGCTATTTACTTGGGATATGTTGCGACGACCTCGACTTCTCGGAGCCGCGCAGTCCACGACGGCGCTAGCATCCGCCGAGCAGTAAGCAGGGTTCTCAGAGACGACTTGCCCGGATACTCCTTGACCCCATCCAGTAGACCTCCGTGACCCCGATGATCCACCACGAGGTCCGGTCCTTGGTGTCTATGCCTAACGGCAGCCGCGGCGCAGCAAGGATACACGGTGACGAACAACACCGACAAGGAATTCCCAGAGCTCACATGATCCACGTGCCAAATCTAGATAGCCCTAAGTATAGCAGAGGACAAGACAGAAGTAATAAGGGTGCTTACCGACTATTGAAGCGATGGGGACGCCCACGGCCGTGTCGAATCGCGACAGCGTTCCTTCGAGACGAGTCCCGGCGCCCTAACTTGATGCCGCAAAGGACGCCGCCTATGGTACGGGGAGCGTCGCAGCCGCCACGCGCGTCCAGAGCCCGGATGACTCCTCCCTGCGGTCGCCCAGACCACCGCGCACAGCTCGGTTCTCTCTCTCTCTCTCTCTCTCTCTCTCTCTCTCTTTGTTCTCACCTCGGAAATAGCGGCTGGCGGATCCCTTTCTCCCTGCACGGCTTTGGTTCTGGAGGACCAATGGGGGCGGTAGGCTTATATGCACATGGGGCGAGGGGCAGCATGAGAATTGGAGGTTCCAACCACCCACCGAAATCGCGGCTCGATCCACGAGCTTCGGTGTTCGTTTCAACGGAGAAGAAGACCAGGCAAGTGGGACCCGACTGCAGTGGCCCAAGCATGCAACGCGGAGGAGAAAACGGCTGGCGCGCGCGTAGATACCGGATGGAGCCACCGACTTGTGGGCCCCGCGCCACAGTGAGCAGGGCCGAGCGCGCTGGTGGGCTGGTTAGTGGCCATGTTGGGCCGGCTAAAGGTAATTCGGCCCAGCACTAGGTTTTCTCTTTTATTTATTTTTTATTTCCTTTTCTAATTTCACATTAGATTCCAATTCAAATTTTGAACTAAATTCACATATAGTTTAAACTTAAAGTATATTTAAGTGTCAAACAAAAACTCCAACATGTTATACATGGTCTATTTTATTTTATATATCAAATATTTATTTAGTCTGTGTTGCAAATACAAAAAACCCACTCATATTGTTTTCTTTCTTTGCAGAAAAATAGTATTTTGCTTGTGAAATAGGAAGTAAAGGTTACTTCCAAATTATTATTCATGTAAATAAAGGCTTATGATGCATCATTTGATGATATGCATAATTATTTAGTTGAATAGGAATCTTTTCTATTACTTCTTTTCTAAAATATTTCTTGGTTTCCACAATTGAGTCCTCAAATTTTCACACTCAAATATAATTTGAGATATCTGAATTTACTATTTCATTACCTCATATTTTTTTATTTTATTTTTATTATTATTTTTTTCTTATACACATTTTGGGCCTTATGTAACACCCGGATTCTAGGGGTCCAAAACCCGGGGTTAACATAAACACCAGGTATGCTGGGACCAAGTCTCATACATATGATGTATAGTGGCACAGGATCGAATGTCACAACTTTATATATTTAACAGGAGTTCTATACAAAATAAATGATTACATTATAAGGAGACAACGGTCCAGCAACCCAAAGTTGACTGGGAGACGACGGCCTAGACCTCTCACGAACTCATCGCAGCATCCTCCAAGCGCTTCATCCTGCGGTACCTGTTCTTGACCTGTGGTGTATGTGAGACAGCAAGAGTGAGCTCACATACGTTCATCGCTCAACAAGTTGTGGGGAATAATGTGCATGAACTCGCCAAAGGTGGGAGCTCACGTGAAGTGTAAGGCTTACCAAAGAAGATGGTTAGAGCTGAGCATTGCTTTTAAAGTTGGTCAAAATTTTATTAGCAGTTACTAAGTATAAGTAAATACCAACCCAATTAAATAATAGAACAAAGGTAACAACATCACCTGCCATGCAATGCATATGACAAATTGAGTTTAGTTCCATAATTTAATCATGTGAGGGTCCGAGCTGCTCATGACCGTGAGCACGGCTAGTATACCAGTTTTACACTCTGCAGAGGTTGCGCATCTTTACCCACAAGTCGTGTTACCCATCTGCCAAGGGGTCATGAATCCCATACACCTCTACCAAGGAAGTGAGGCAGGGTAGCACTACGAGGCCTTTACAAAGTTCCACTAGCTTCCGAAAACCCGCTACAGTTTATAGGAAGATCCAGTACAGGAATCCCTTGCAGGACCGCCATCGCAGCAAAATCCTCCCGAGGGCACTTCCCGCACTGACCTCTCCCCTACTGCCCTTGCCCCTTTCGGGTAAGGTAGTCTTCCACTAGCTTTCCTAATTAATCAGCCAAGGGCATCCCATACTACCCTTGTGGTAGCACTGTTTTCCCGGGTGGTCGCTCCATGTTCCAATTAACATTAATGATATCAACATGAACATAAACAGAATAACAACAAGAATTGGAACATGGAGGTAATAAATGATTATCCCAAAACCATATAAAGCAATAGCAAACTACCCAAGTGATTCAGGGGTAAACAAGGTAATGAGATAAACAATCTAGGGTGACCTATTGGGTCCCATCAAAATTAACCTATGCATGGATAAGTGATATTAAAGAACATTATTGGGTAAAAAGTGGTCAAGGGCACAACTTGCCTGGGTCTTGAGATTCCAGGTACCAGGATGATTTCTTCAGATCCTCGTGACCTCACTGCTAGTCGTAGCAATTCAAACAAACATAGTATAGGCAGAATTAACATTACACCAAACATGTATACCAAAATACATATTAATAATCTACATATTAAAATAAGATCACAGGAAAAAGAATTATTAATTTTGGAGTTGTAGAATTCAAGTTATGATTTTCCTAAGGTTTACTGTGATTAAAATATGATTAAATGATAAATAAATTTTCTGACAGAGTTCATGTCAAAACAGTGATTCCAAATGGTAGAGAATATTATTACAAAATTTTAGAAAGTGGAATGGATCAATTTGGACTAAAAATGGATTTTCTATGAATTATCTAAGTTTTAGCAATTATTTTTGTATTAAAAATTTAATTTCTAATTCATTTAATCAATTTAAACGAGTTCTGGACTGGGCCTCAAATCCAGAGAAACCCAGGGGGCTCGGGGTAAGAAAAACTGAGACTCAGTGCACAGCGACAAGGGATGGCGGGTTGATTCAACAGAACCCGAGGGGCTCTTTTACAAAACAACCCGGCCGAAGGGGTATCGGCCATCGGTAGCCATCCGATCAAGCGCGGACGGTTCAGATTAGATTTAGTATAACCCGAACCGGTACGCATCTACAACCGTTCGATCAGCGATCAACGGCCCAGATTTAATGAAGCCGAGATCAACTCTGCACCGCTGGATCTCGCATCTACGGTCTCCGCGCGATCGAGCGAAGGGGTATGCCCCGATCTAATCGGGACCGTCCATCCACGGATCAACGGCCACGAGCATTTCCCCCAATCCTACGCCGAGCGACGGTGGCGCCGCCCACCAACCGCGGCGGACCATCGCCGGAGCAAACGCAATCCAGCGTTCCAGTGCCCTAGAGCACAATTATCAGCTGCTACACGGTGTCGAGGGGATGGCGAACTCACCGGAGTAGTTGATTCCACGGATTGTCGGTCAGGTGTCGTCGGCCACGGCGAGGAGCGGATTCACGGCGGAGTAGCAACGGCGGCGAGCAATTACTTGAGCTCAGGTGGAGTTCAACTCGATTTGGAGGCGCGGACGGCTTTCCCAGGCGAAGTCGATGCTCCCCGACCCGACTCCGAGAGCGGAGACCCTCCCGACGGCGGCTATCCTCGGCGGCGGCTCCTCTCCGGTTTCTCTCTCTCTCGGTGATGATGGCTGGCAGTGGGGGATGAAGGGAGGGAAGCGGGCACGGTGAGCTTTTATACCCGGAGCAAAGTCCGAGCGAGAAGGAGGCGGTGGTCGGTAGGCGCGTGATCCTCGGCGGCGAGCTCGCGCGATCCGTTGAGCCGCGGTGATTCTGTTGGGAGAGGGAAGGAGCTGACGCGTGGGTCCCGCGAGCCAGTGAGTGGTGAGGGCGAGAGTGCGGCCGACGCGCGAGGGAGGGGTGTGGCTGAGCAACGGGGCCCGCGGACCAGAGACAGGCGACGAGCGCGTAGCGCGGAGGGAGGGAGCGGCTGACAGGGCGGGCCCACCTGTCGGCGCCGCGAGTACGAGTAGAGATGGGCCGCGCGGGATGAAAAGCGGTAATGGGCCAGAAATGGAATCCGAGGCCCGGTTAGGTATAGTATCCTTTTTCTTTTTCTTTTCTATTTTCTTTTCCCCATTTTCAAATCCAATTCAAATCCAATTTGAATTCAAGTTTGAGTTCAACTTTGTGAATAACTTGTCCTCAGTTTGAAAGGTATAATTTATTAATATAAGTGTGGAGGATATTTATTTTATTTTATGTAATATTTTTCTTAGTTCTTCCCTTCTCTTTTTATTTTCTATTTTCTATTCCAAATTCAAATTTAATTTTAACTATTCAAAATCCAATTCACATTTTACTTTGAATTTCAGGTTCCTCAAATCAAATATAATCCTGAAGGGAATTTAGACTTTACTGTTTGGATCACTTATTTATTTTTAATAAGTATATAGCCTTTCCTTTTCTTTTCTATTTCTAGTTCAAATCCAAACTTATATTTTTATTTTAGTTTTCAGATTTTTCAAATGTATTAATTGAAATCCAAGGGTGAATATAAACCATACTATTTTATTATTACTAGTTTAAGTTTTATTCTCCTTGTTTATTTATTTCATGAGATGTATAAATGGTTTCCTTTAAAAGAAAAATTCTTTTTCTCCTCATTTTTCTTATTTTCCAAATTTCCAAAACATTATGATATTTTGTTCAAATTTCTTCTACCAATTTCCAATCCCAAAATTTGGGTGTTACAAATCCTACCCCCCTTAAAAATAATCTCGTCCTCGAGATTTGTAAGGAAAAAGGATGCATACTCATATGCACAAACAAAGAGATCTCAGCATGAGGTATTATTCTTTAACAAAACATTGGGTCAATAGACCTTTATTATTTCTTCTAAAATATTATCATATTACTAAAGTAACACCTAGATCTTACAAATCATCATAATTTATATCTATGTAGCTTGGTGAAGCTGGTGGTGGTGGGGGTTGTTGTTGTTGTTGTCTCTCCAGCCGTGCTTGCCTTATTTCTTGGCGGGCTTGACGTATTTCCTCGCGTTGTTGTCTTATCTGATTCTGCATCTCGGTCACCATGTCTGTTAACTGTTGTATTACCAGTCTTTGGGTAGCAACCACTTGATTGATGTCAACAGGTGGAGGATTTGGAGGATTCATTTTCTGTTTGTTGTTATGTGATAATCTTTCCTTTCCTGGTATTAACCATGAAAGTTAGAAGTCTACGGTAATAGTTTTGCAAAGGAAATTATTCAATAAGCGGAATGAATAAGCTAGTAGCTGGTCATGGTTCTGAAGATTCTTTAGTAGGGCTAAATTTATGTCCAGATTGGGGTAACCAATCATATAAGGTGAATATCCAAGGGTAAGATAGAATCTGTCAAGATGAGAGATATACATGGGTGAGATAGGCTACAAGATGTAGGTTAAAAGTTTGTTTGTTATTAGGTGGGAATAGAAAGGTCATACTATTCATTATGGCACTATGGGTTGGGTTAGCTCATGGTTGAATTGATCCAATGTGCTAAGATAAGTTAATACATGGCTAGTGGGGTCTAATCTCTTCTACTAGTGTCATTAATCTGCTTAAGTGGACCACATTAAGTTAGATAACATTAGACCACAATAGATCAGGTCACATTAGGTAGGATAAGAATTGGATATGACTAGATTAGACTAGTTTAGGCTTAGATAGGTCCAACTGGGTAGAATATGTATTATTAAGATATGTTAGGATGTTTTAAGATTAATTTGATATGTTATGATGAGATAGAATCTCTTGCTAGGTTAAAATTGAGGGGTTATGCAACTATCAGATAGTTGAGGTAGTTGTATATAGCCAAGTTGATCTATCATTCTTAATTTAGTGCGGGGTGAACTAAGTTAAGACTTGTTCTATAGGGGTAGAGTCTAAACTATTCCATCAGTGTTATCTAACATATTTGATAAGTCACTTTAGATTTGATCAGATCTAGGTTAGATTGGTGTGACTAGTTTGACTAGATAAGATCTAATTTAATTTGTATTAGATCATGGTTGCTATTCTAGAGGGGAATAAATATCCAATTTAGGGCAAGATGAATTCATAAGATAAGATAGAATCTTTCGAGATCGGTTAGGTCTATTAAGATGAGATAAAATCTTTTCAAGATAAGATGGGTATCTTTTAAGATGAGATGGATCTATTAAGATAAGGAGAGGGTCTTTTAAGATAAGATGGATCTATTAAACTTGATATATGTTTAATGGGGAATAATCTATGTTGTCTGTTTTATAAGTATTCTCCCTTATGTCTAGGTATAGGTATAGATGCAATTATGGACATTACTCCACAACCCATCACACTCAATCAAAGATCCAAATCAGACAGATATCATAAGAACAAACATTCAAATACATAGACACTTATAAAAATAGTTTTGTTTTTTTGTTCCTAGGATTAGGTCTCCTTATTCCTAAAGGTCACTTTAGGCACAGGATTTCAAAGTGTGAAATCCACATTTGTCTTTGGAAAGAAAAGATAAGAATAATCAGAGTAAAGCGGAAATAGATGAGAAAAAGATTAAGATAATTTTAGAAAAGAATCAGAGTAGCAAAGGTAAGAAAATAATGGTTGTCCAGTTCTATCTAGGTTTCGTCCTACAGTCAACATTCCTCTGATACCACTTCTGTAACACCCGGATTCTAGGGGTCCAAAACCCGGGGTTAACATAAACACCAGGTATGCTGGGACCAAGTCTCATACATATGATGTATAGTGGCACAGGATCGAATGTCACAACTTTATATATTTAACAGGAGTTCTATACAAAATAAATGATTACATTATAAGGAGACAACGGTCCAGCAACCCAAAGTTGACTGGGAGACGACGGCCTAGACCTCTCACGAACTCATCGCAGCATCCTCCAAGCGCTTCATCCTGCGGTACCTGTTCTTGACCTGTGGTGTATGTGAGACAGCAAGAGTGAGCTCACATACGTTCATCGCTCAACAAGTTGTGGGGAATAATGTGCATGAACTCGCCAAAGGTGGGAGCTCACGTGAAGTGTAAGGCTTACCAAAGAAGATGGTTAGAGCTGAGCATTGCTTTTAAAGTTGGTCAAAATTTTATTAGCAGTTACTAAGTATAAGTAAATACCAACCCAATTAAATAATAGAACAAAGGTAACAACATCACCTGCCATGCAATGCATATGACAAATTGAGTTTAGTTCCATAATTTAATCATGTGAGGGTCCGAGCTGCTCATGACCGTGAGCACGGCTAGTATACCAGTTTTACACTCTGCAGAGGTTGCGCATCTTTACCCACAAGTCGTGTTACCCATCTGCCAAGGGGTCATGAATCCCATACACCTCTACCAAGGAAGTGAGGCAGGGTAGCACTACGAGGCCTTTACAAAGTTCCACTAGCTTCCGAAAACCCGCTACAGTTTATAGGAAGATCCAGTACAGGAATCCCTTGCAGGACCGCCATCGCAGCAAAATCCTCCCGAGGGCACTTCCCGCACTGACCTCTCCCCTACTGCCCTTGCCCCTTTCGGGTAAGGTAGTCTTCCACTAGCTTTCCTAATTAATCAGCCAAGGGCATCCCATACTACCCTTGTGGTAGCACTGTTTTCCCGGGTGGTCGCTCCATGTTCCAATTAACATTAATGATATCAACATGAACATAAACAGAATAACAACAAGAATTGGAACATGGAGGTAATAAATGATTATCCCAAAACCATATAAAGCAATAGCAAACTACCCAAGTGATTCAGGGGTAAACAAGGTAATGAGATAAACAATCTAGGGTGACCTATTGGGTCCCATCAAAATTAACCTATGCATGGATAAGTGATATTAAAGAACATTATTGGGTAAAAAGTGGTCAAGGGCACAACTTGCCTGGGTCTTGAGATTCCAGGTACCAGGATGATTTCTTCAGATCCTCGTGACCTCACTGCTAGTCGTAGCAATTCAAACAAACATAGTATAGGCAGAATTAACATTACACCAAACATGTATACCAAAATACATATTAATAATCTACATATTAAAATAAGATCACAGGAAAAAGAATTATTAATTTTGGAGTTGTAGAATTCAAGTTATGATTTTCCTAAGGTTTACTGTGATTAAAATATGATTAAATGATAAATAAATTTTCTGACAGAGTTCATGTCAAAACAGTGATTCCAAATGGTAGAGAATATTATTACAAAATTTTAGAAAGTGGAATGGATCAATTTGGACTAAAAATGGATTTTCTATGAATTATCTAAGTTTTAGCAATTATTTTTGTATTAAAAATTTAATTTCTAATTCATTTAATCAATTTAAACGAGTTCTGGACTGGGCCTCAAATCCAGAGAAACCCAGGGGGCTCGGGGTAAGAAAAACTGAGACTCAGTGCACAGCGACAAGGGATGGCGGGTTGATTCAACAGAACCCGAGGGGCTCTTTTACAAAACAACCCGGCCGAAGGGGTATCGGCCATCGGTAGCCATCCGATCAAGCGCGGACGGTTCAGATTAGATTTAGTATAACCCGAACCGGTACGCATCTACAACCGTTCGATCAGCGATCAACGGCCCAGATTTAATGAAGCCGAGATCAACTCTGCACCGCTGGATCTCGCATCTACGGTCTCCGCGCGATCGAGCGAAGGGGTATGCCCCGATCTAATCGGGACCGTCCATCCACGGATCAACGGCCACGAGCATTTCCCCCAATCCTACGCCGAGCGACGGTGGCGCCGCCCACCAACCGCGGCGGACCATCGCCGGAGCAAACGCAATCCAGCGTTCCAGTGCCCTAGAGCACAATTATCAGCTGCTACACGGTGTCGAGGGGATGGCGAACTCACCGGAGTAGTTGATTCCACGGATTGTCGGTCAGGTGTCGTCGGCCACGGCGAGGAGCGGATTCACGGCGGAGTAGCAACGGCGGCGAGCAATTACTTGAGCTCAGGTGGAGTTCAACTCGATTTGGAGGCGCGGACGGCTTTCCCAGGCGAAGTCGATGCTCCCCGACCCGACTCCGAGAGCGGAGACCCTCCCGACGGCGGCTATCCTCGGCGGCGGCTCCTCTCCGGTTTCTCTCTCTCTCGGTGATGATGGCTGGCAGTGGGGGATGAAGGGAGGGAAGCGGGCACGGTGAGCTTTTATACCCGGAGCAAAGTCCGAGCGAGAAGGAGGCGGTGGTCGGTAGGCGCGTGATCCTCGGCGGCGAGCTCGCGCGATCCGTTGAGCCGCGGTGATTCTGTTGGGAGAGGGAAGGAGCTGACGCGTGGGTCCCGCGAGCCAGTGAGTGGTGAGGGCGAGAGTGCGGCCGACGCGCGAGGGAGGGGTGTGGCTGAGCAACGGGGCCCGCGGACCAGAGACAGGCGACGAGCGCGTAGCGCGGAGGGAGGGAGCGGCTGACAGGGCGGGCCCACCTGTCGGCGCCGCGAGTACGAGTAGAGATGGGCCGCGCGGGATGAAAAGCGGTAATGGGCCAGAAATGGAATCCGAGGCCCGGTTAGGTATAGTATCCTTTTTCTTTTTCTTTTCTATTTTCTTTTCCCCATTTTCAAATCCAATTCAAATCCAATTTGAATTCAAGTTTGAGTTCAACTTTGTGAATAACTTGTCCTCAGTTTGAAAGGTATAATTTATTAATATAAGTGTGGAGGATATTTATTTTATTTTATGTAATATTTTTCTTAGTTCTTCCCTTCTCTTTTTATTTTCTATTTTCTATTCCAAATTCAAATTTAATTTTAACTATTCAAAATCCAATTCACATTTTACTTTGAATTTCAGGTTCCTCAAATCAAATATAATCCTGAAGGGAATTTAGACTTTACTGTTTGGATCACTTATTTATTTTTAATAAGTATATAGCCTTTCCTTTTCTTTTCTATTTCTAGTTCAAATCCAAACTTATATTTTTATTTTAGTTTTCAGATTTTTCAAATGTATTAATTGAAATCCAAGGGTGAATATAAACCATACTATTTTATTATTACTAGTTTAAGTTTTATTCTCCTTGTTTATTTATTTCATGAGATGTATAAATGGTTTCCTTTAAAAGAAAAATTCTTTTTCTCCTCATTTTTCTTATTTTCCAAATTTCCAAAACATTATGATATTTTGTTCAAATTTCTTCTACCAATTTCCAATCCCAAAATTTGGGTGTTACACCTTACACACAAGATATTACTCCATCATACTTGGTCAAGTAGTCTATTCCAAGTATCACGTCGATTCCACTTGATTACAAAATTATCAGCTCTACTAGAAAGCTTAGGCCTCTAATTTCAATCTTAGTCTGAGGGCATGAGTGAGTGGCTCTAAGTTCACTTCCTGGTGATCAAATTAATAGTTTATTCTTCAAGGGATAGTTTGGTATATTATGTTTTCCACGAATGACTTTGTTATGAAGGAGTGAGATGCTCCAGAATGAAATAAAACTGATGCAGGTATGGAGTTAATAAGAAACATACCATACACCACGTCGGCATCCTCAGGAACTGATTCTGCTATCACATGGTTGACTCTTCCTCTACTCTGGTTATGGGGTGTCTGTTGATTACGCCTTGGGCAGTTGTTGGCATAGTGGCCAAGTTGGCCACACTTGAAACAGCCATTCGGTTGAACTGGGATAGTTGCATTGTTGTTCTTAGCCGGTGTGTTCATGGCGCTTCCTTGACGATTCTATTGTTGGACACTAGACCTTTGACCAGTCTAGGTGTTGCTTCTCTGCTGGTTCTGATATTGATTGTTCCTCTGACTTTGTTGTCCAGAGCGCTGTGCTTGGTAGGTGTTGTTCGCACTCTGGTTTCTAGAGCGAAACTGAGAACCTTGGCAGTTGTTTTGCCTAGTATTTCTGCTGGTCTGCCCTTGGTACTTCCTCTTGTGATTGGACAACTCTTTCCTTTTGCTTTCAAGGCCAATTGCCTTGTTAAGCAAAGTATGGAAATTGGAGAAATTGTGGCTCTATAGCTAGTAGTTCAAGGGTCCAATCAAGCCTTCCAAGAAATGTTGTTGGTGTTTCTCGTCAGTGTCCACTTCCTCTGGGGCGTAACGTGAAAGCTGGGTGAAGCGATCACAGTACTCACTAACGGACATGTTTCCTTGAGTGAGGGGAAGGAACTCCTTTTTCTTGAGTTTCATAATTCTCGAGGGAATATGATGAGCATGGAAGTTCACTTGGAACTCCTACCATGTTATGGCATCAGCATTGGCATGTGCCGTGGTGAAGGCATCCCACCAATCGGACGCGGCTCCTTCGAGTCTTCCCGAAGCATACAAGACCTTCTCTCGGTCATTGCACTGGGTGATGTCTAACTTCTTTCCAATGACCTTAAGCCAGTCATCAGCATCCAAAGGGTCTACGGTATGAGAGAAAGTAGGCAGGTGATGACTCGTGAAGTCCTAGTGCTTGTCTCTAGTTTACGGTGCGTGTTGCTGTTGTTGTTGGTACTGCTGGTTTTGTTGATTCTGTTGAATCTGCTGTACCGAGCTGTAAGTCCTTGCAGAAGTTGCATCTGCGCTGCGATGAACTGATCCATCATGGGGTTGGGTGGTGGTGGTGGCAACTACTGACCATGCTGTTTCTGGTGGTTATTGGGACCTGATCGAGTGTTCACCATCTGTTTGGTTAGAAAGTGCACTCCCGGGGTAAGTGAGGAGTAGAGAAGATTCTAAGGGGAATAGCTTATTATTAATGTTAAGTTTATTGTTATATTTTTTATGCTCTTATGGCCATCATTCCATAAAACCATTGCACTCAAGCAAAGTCCAAATCAAACATTTCAGACGACACCATCACATGGCTGTTATTATTAATAGTGTAGTAATAGAAAAGTGTTCTTCATCTAACGTGGAAACTAACTTATTACAACATAAATGAAAAATCTAAAGCAACCTGGTGATGGATCCTGGTTCTCCATAGCGGATCCTCTTGTGGGGAGGGGATAACGCCATGGCAGGGACTTGAACTTCAGGGGGATTCCTTCCATGGAGCTGAGCTTCCAGGGCTGCGATCCTTGCATATGCATCCTCCAGCTCCAAGTGTACCCTAGAGAGGTCCAGGGTAGCACTATCTAGGTCAGTGTTAAGACCTACCACCACACCAGCTAGGGTGTTGAGGCGATCTTCTCTAGCTCCACTTGGAACAATGCTGGTCTGGTTCTCTCCACGAATACATAGAGGAAGATGCATGTACTTCGTGTTGTGCAGCTGTTGCCGGTAGGTGTGGCTGAGAGACCACATAGTTCGCCTAGCAGCATCGCTGACCGAAGCAGCGTAAGTGGATAATGACGTCAGAGACTCATGTGCTGACAGAGTCTTGAACCCTCTATCACCTGCATCCATCACCCTGACATGAATGCGAGTGATGTAGTAGCAAGCCCGAAGAGGCTCATACACTCGCCTTGTCTCATACAGGGGTCGGACGTAGGTTCCTAACGCATGCAGAACATCCTACAGCAGGTTAGGGAAGTGCCCTGTCTCGAACATTGAAGTGTAATGTTCAGTGACAGGCCATAACCCCACATAGTGGTCCTGCGGTTCTTTGTTGGCTTCATCGTTGAGGTTTTCCTCATCTTCTTCTTCATCGTCTTCATCATCACCAGAGTCATCCGGGTCGTCGCCTCTGGGAGCAGGGGCTTGGACTGTTGGTGCTGGTAGTGCTGAAGCTGATGATCCAGTTGCGAAAGCTAGTGATTCTACCAATGGGGTGGGCGTAGGCAGAAACTCCTCCAAGCTGTCTTCCAGAATAACTCCGTTCTCCACCCAAATGCGAGGGAGATCCACAGGGATTTCCTCTACTACCATTGGGTAGACAGGAACTTGCCGTGGCGGAGGGATGTAGTTGGTGTTGATCCGAGTGGTTTGAATGGTACGAACCATCTATAAGAGAAAATGTCAACTTAGTTGATGTTTAAAGAGGTAGGGTTAATAAAATAATTTTGTAAGAACAAAATTAACATGTTTTGAACAGACTAGGCTTTCCTTTTCTAACTAGTCTTACGACCTAGAGTCGGCATAGCTTTGATATCACTTCTGTCACACCCGGTTCTGGGGGCAAAACTGAATGCATAGCATATGTGGGCCATGATCTATTTTCCACACATATGTTGATGTCACAAGTGTAATATATCAAAAGACAAGGAAACAAAGGCGTAAAGAGAGTAGAGTAACTTTATTACATCATCTGGATCATTGTATCTTTAACAAGTATCATAATCAAAGTACAACGGAAATAACATGGACACTATTCCACAGAAAGGTGATTAGCGCATCGTTAGACTCAAAACTCATCAACGTCATCAGCGAAGTCTTCAGCATCCCCTATTATCAAAATATTAGTAAGGGTGAGCTCACTTATGGTCAGGGCTCAACAAGTGGGGGAAAATTAATGCAAGTTAACAAGGTAGGCTATGGATAAGCGGTAAGCATTTTAGTTGGTCAATATTTTATTAGCAACACCTGTCTTACTAATAGGTGTGTATCCCAAATACCCCAATTAATCAAAGGTATAAGATTATATCAAAAGCACTTAAGAGAAATCACTTAAGCAAACCATTGGTAGACCATCAAATCTCGATTTATTTTCCATCTTTAAGTTCAATTATCATGTGAGGGTCCAGGTTGCTCTTAACCGTGAGCACGACTGACATATCAGTTTTACACTCTGCAAAGGTGGTACAACTTTACCCACAAGCCATGTATCCCATCTAGCCTGGGTTGATCGGACCCATAAACACTGCTGAGGTGAATGGGCTAGGGATCCATTATGAGGCTTTCACAAAATATCCTTAGTACAAAACCACTCGCTAAGGTTTCCATGTCACTATTGATGACCCTCTGGGTGAGGTAACTTAGCCAAGACTACCACCCATGTTAACATGAGCTACCCCCAAATCACTGCCGCCCTCTCTTGCCCATCTTTCAGGTAGGGTTGCTAAGCACTAAGTCTATAGAGCTAATTACCAACGCCAGAGCCATGATAGCACTCATGGTTGCACTGTTATCCTGGGTGGTCACTCCATGTTCCATTTAACACAAAATGTTCTTGTTTAACCACCGGGTTAACAACATAATAAAACTTTATTTCCGGAACATAATATCATTAAAAGAGTGACATCATATTCATCAAGTTGAGCAATAGCAAAAATTGCTAAGCAAAGCATTTATCCCAGGGTAATTCAAGGAATAGGGTTGGTAATTCTAGGAAATCCTTAATTAGGCAAATCCCATCAATTTATGCAATATATCCAAAAAGTAAACATTATTATATGCATTACTTGGGTACAAATAGAATATGCAGAGGGAGAATCCACTTGCCTTGCTCGAAAGTGTCCTGTGGGTCGTCCTCGAACGAGTTTGGTTCGTCTACCTCACAGTC
Source organism: Zea luxurians (assembly GCA_029449295.1). Lineage (NCBI taxonomy): Eukaryota > Viridiplantae > Streptophyta > Magnoliopsida > Poales > Poaceae > Zea > Zea luxurians. Next base: position 44,815,471 of record JAOPSE010000022.1, on the reverse strand, counting down.
AACTTCTAGCATCGATTTGCGTATCGTACATACAAAAGAATACGTACGCCAAATAAATAAACATACACCATTACAGGGGTAATCATTCACCATTATATACACATTCATACATCACACAATTCTACCCATAAATACGTATTAACAATCTGCTAATTATTTTCTTTATTACTATTAATAGACTTTTGAGTTTTATCCCTTTTCTTTCTAAATAGAAATTATACGTATAGCTACAAATGTTTATTTATAAATCTCCTTATGTTAACATTCTAAGAATTAATGTAAATTACTAATTGGAATTTTAATAACATAATCATGGTTATTATGACATAAATAAGTATTTTACTAATTCTAAGTAATTAAGTGCTATACTTATAAATACATTTATCATGACTAGTAGAATCTATATTTTCATCTGAACTAAAATATGTGGCCTAGTATTTCTTCTACTTTCTTATATCAATAAAATTATACTTATACAACTACTAACAAATATTGTTCCATGTGCTAAATCATAAACATTTCTAGTATAAAAATCACCAAGTTAGTGAATAGTGACATTATTCATTTTTTGAAATATAAAATAATACACCTATCCAAAATATTGTTGCGGGGTTTATCTATGATTACACGTATACATCGGGGTAACTTTTCGATAATTTTCCAAACTAAAAATCTCGAAATTAAGTTTATTTATAAAACCAGGGCTAAAATGCAAAACTGGCGTTCTTCTACCTTGAGCTTGTGCTCACGCGCAGGGGGTCAGCGAGCAGGGGAGGGGCTTGGGCTTTTATAGAGAGAGGGGAGGAGAGGGAGAGACGCCGGGGAGGAACGGCCGGCAGTCAATCGCCATTAACGACCATTAACGCCATTGAGGGAGAGATAACGTGGGGGTCTGGGGGAGGGAGAGGAGAAGTCGCACGGCGTGGCCAGGGAGTTGGACGAGCGCGGCCAGGGCGCACGGCGCGGACGTCGAGGGGCGCGGGGTCAAGCGCGGGAGCGTGAGCAGAGCGGCGATGCGGGGAGGGAGGAAGGAGAGGAGAGGCCAGGGCGGGCCCCACCTGTCATAGAGAGAGAGAGGTGAGGGAGGTGGGCACACATGCTGATGGGCCTTAGTGGGCCAAATCGGCCGGCTAGGGTTTCTGATTTTTCTTTTTTTCTTTTCTTCCCTATTTAAAAATATAAATAAATATATTTTTAAATAATTCTAAAAATCATAATAATTATTCCAAAAATATTTATAACTAAAATATTTATTTTTGGACCAATATTTCTATATTAATTAATTGAATTTTCAATATGAAAGAAATTCTACTAAACATCCAAAAATCAAATATGAGCAAATAAAATTACTCTAAATGTAAATAAAAATTAAACTCTTGAAAGAAAAATTTATTACCATATTTACCATTAATAATCTAAATGCATTATTTTTAGTTGATGGTTTTGGTAGTGTTACATCTTGGCTCGACGCAAGCTGCGACATTACTTTGAGTCTCACCCGGTGACAGTTGTGTCATCCTTCCCTCTGGGGGAGATCGTTTAGAACAGGGAGGCCTCGGGAGGGATAGTCAAATGGGTGGTCGAACTCTTGGGAGAAACACTCTCGTTCGCCCTCAGAAACGCTATCAAGTCTCATATCTTGGCAGACTTCCTGGCTGAATGGACCGACACTCAGCTGTCGACGGCTCCAATACATGCCGAGCTATAGTGTAACACACTGAATTTGATGGGTATAATTTTTCTTCTCAGGTACTCACCAAATTCAGGCGTTACTCTCCTTTCTCTTCCCGTTTCGCTCCTTCTTCCCATTTTCAAAGCATTATAGTGACTGGTGTCCGTATCCCGTGTAAATAAAAACCTACGTGACATGGGTGTTGCATCATGCCGAAGCATATTTCTTTGCCTGATGTTGTGTTTAACTGCGCGTTCGTCTTGCCTCGTTTTGGGTTTTTGATTCACAGTTGGATTCCGGTCAGTGGTCGTGCGTGCTGTGGGTTTTCGGCCCGCGACACGACTTAGCCCGACCCGACCAAGCCCGGCCCGTCTCGTGGCCTGGCGCCCCCACACCTCCCCATGCGCGCCCCCTCCTCTCTTTTTCTCATTTTGTCTCCCGCGTAGCAACTCCTTCTCCCTCTCTTCCACCTCTCTCCCACCTCCTTGCCCTAGGTGTGATCCGGTGACGGTTATCGCTGGATTTTGGATCCCAAGGTAAGCTCCCCTCTCCTCTTCTCTCTCCCTCTCCCTCCCCTTTCCCTTCCCTTCTCTCTCCCCTGCGCGTGACCCCCTCCCTTCGTGCCCCGTCGTGGCCCCCGGCGCCCTCCCTGCGCGGCTCGAGCGCGTCCCCTATGCCCGGCCCCTCGGGCGCGGCAACGCGGCCCCGGCTCGGTCTAGCGTGGCCCTGACGCGCGCAGTCCCGTTCTCGCGCGCGCATCCCTAGTCGCGCGACGTTTAAATTTTAGTTTGATTAGTTTTAAATTTGGTTTTATTAATGTGTTGCGTCGCGCGCTTCGTCGCACGACAATTTATTTAAAATTTAGATTTATTAGTGTGTTGCGTCGCGCACTTCGTCACGCGATGATTCATTTTAATTTCAGATTACTTAAGGTGTGACGTCGCGCGTTTAGTCGCGCGACGTTTTATTTTAAATTCAGTTTAAGTGATGTATGCCGTCGTGCGCTTCGTCGCGTGTCGCTTTACGTAATTTTCATATTTAATTCAGGTGTTTCATTGCGCGCTTCGTCACGCGACGATTCATTTAATTTCAGTTTGGTCGAAGTGTTGCGTCGCGCGTTTCGCCGCGCAATGACTCATTTTATTTTTAGCTTAGTTTGTGCGAGTTGTCGCACGTTTCGTTGCGCGGTAACTCGCCCCGGTTTTTGGCTTAGTTCCCGTGTGTCGTCGTGCGTCTCGCCGCACGATGGTCCTTTTAAATTTACCTCGAATCATTTATAACAATTAAACGTGTCACGTAACTTTATTCTATGTGTAGCCTGATTGTCAAATTAATATGGATATGTTTAGACAAGTATTTTAATCCATAGCTACATAACGTAATTGCCCTTCGACCGTAGCCTCGACCATTGTTTTCTCTTTCTCGCTTAGTCGTAGGTGCGAGCCCTACGCCGAGCGTCTGCTTATTTGTTATATCCTACTGCGTGGTGCATTGTTCTTTTTATATTAAAATTGTGGAATGTATGTTTGAACTCGTGTAGATAACGGTCAGTTGGCGGAGTCCGAAGGAGTTGCAGGTGAAGACCCTGAGTAGCAGCTGGTTGGTGAAGACAAGTGTCCCTGACCCATCTATGTCATACTCATTTTATAATTCACTCCCCACACTTACACAATTTATACCTAGAAATAATATTGAATTTAATAAAGCTACTTCCTAGCTTTGGGTCAAGGTAACCCACACAGGTAGTTGTAGAAGCACGGGGTGGGTCATCATTAGGCCTATATCCTCTGGCACATGCTTTAGGGCTCCCGCGGGTCCATCCTCTGCAAAGTAAACAACATCTTGATTCCCCGAATTAAAGAGTGACTGGTTCCCAGCTTGGGAAGAGGTCCAGAATTAGTACTAGAGATGTTGGCAGGGGAAGCCCATATCCATCCCTCGCCTCGAAAAGGGCTTAAGAGCTCCATACCTTTTGGGTGTAGATCAAACAAAATAGGGGTATGGGCCATGGGTCGACTCGGGTAAGCGATTGGGACATCCCTCGAAAGAGGCGAACTGCTCTCGTTTCCATATCCGCTTAGCAGTTGCGTGTTGTTGCGCGGGATCAATGCGGGGAAGGGTCCGAATAAGACGATGGCAGCTCCAGAACATAAAAAACAAGGCTTTTCCAGGCAGCTTTTGTTTATCTTGTCCTTGTTTACCTATATGGGTTGAGTTATTTTGGTTTAGCTTTATGCTAGTGTGATGGAACCTCCCAAGTAATTAGGCCCACCTACAGTTGTCCTTGTCCAACGGACCTCAGACAACCCTGTAGGTGCCCCTGAACTACTTGACAAGCTCGGTATCTTTCCTTACCTTTCCAGGAACGTCTCACCCGTCTTGCAGACATTACAGAACATCGGAGATATAGATATGCGGAAGCGATTACATAAACTTACATTTATTAAAAAGTAAGATCAAGTTGTTTATTACAGACCAGAACTATATATAACGAGTGCCGAATGATATTATTACACATACCGAGGGAGGCAAAAACTCCTCCCGACAGTTATCACATAAAAAGTCTTAATGGAGGATCCCTTCCTCCCGCACTTCACTCTTGCTTATGTTCATTAGGAACCACCTTGGTACAGAAGCAACAAAGGGTTGTCGCTTCCTCACCTAAAAACAACGGAGGGATAAACCCTGAGTATGGAATTACTCAGCAAGTCTTACCTGACTAAGGAAAAGACTCTCAAGGGTATGCTGGATAAATAGGACTCAAGGAGAGGCTTTAGCAGAAATCAACTTAGATACTGTTGCAGAAATAGCTTACTAAAGTGAGTCCTTACTTTCAATATTTTAATGCCGAATTAAGTATTAATAGACTCTGTTTGCCTCTAGTCTAATTTCATCATTTCACCAGTACAACCTCATTTTTATCCATAATGTTCACATCCTGACTTTAGGTTGCAGGGAAGTGACCAAGTCTTCATAACCGCGAAGGTACGGCGATCCGAATCGATTATACTCAGCTGAGGATCTCCAATCACACGACATATGTAGCACTTAACCCTTGCATATGTCAACCCGCCACCGGGGTTCTTAAGACCAGATCAGGTTCACGCAAACCGAGAGCACAGATACACCACCGTCCAGCCTCTTGCCACAGAGGGTACACGCTACTCTCGCCACCGCTCCACGCCCATTTCGTGTTATCTTATTCTGGCCTTAGTCTGCCCGAGGCAAGGCTTACCCATGACGAGGCATGTGACCAGTTAAAGGGTCCTCGATCAGCACGCCTACATACGCATTCAATCCTTAATCAACCTGGGTAGAACATCACCTGTTCTTAACCCAAGTCTCGATTTAAGTACTTCCATCCTTAGGATTGTTTCTGTTCCTTAGGATGAAAAGAGCATCACAGGGAACTTTGCAGTAAGATCCCACCATTGCTCCAAATGAAAATATTCTTGCAGGTAGAAGCCATCCTTTCTCGAGCTAGGCTAAGGACAACCTCTATCCACAAGAGCTAAGCAGGGCTAAAAATTTTTGTAAATCATATTTTGATACTTCACAGAAGTATCTATAAAAGTAAGGATATCAAGGAAAGCAATGCATCAAAAGGTTCCAAGCAATTCCTATGAACTTAATGCACATTTCACTTGACTTAACGTGTGCGAAAAGTATTTAAAATACAAGGGAAGGGGTTGCATGCACCGGGGCTTGCCTTCGTTAACAGGTGAGTCTGGCTCGGATCCACAAATATCGAAGTAACAGCAGTTGCCTGCATGATAATCCGAGGGTGGTGGTGTCCTTTCTTCGGTGAGTTCCACTTCTTCTTCACGTTCTAACATAACCATATGTATATATAAGGATGAATGCCATGTAATGTTCATGAGAATGCGAAGATAATAAAAATTTATTATCTAAGTCTTGAATACAACTTTCCTTCACGGAACTCCGAGAACTTAGGGTTTCTGGAGTCGGTGAAGGAGTTCATAGGGCGGGGGTGGTTTTGGGTTCTAATTATCAAACATGGTCCAAATCAATTCAAACTCTACCCAAGGCTTCTAAATATTGTTCTAAGTTCCCATAAAAAGTTTGGGCATTTTTGGACTTATCAATTATTTTCTAAAAATCCATAACTAACACTTTTAACTACTTTAAATGCCTTAAAATTCCTTATTTAACCTAAAAATCTCAAAACTATTTTTATTAAATTCTAGGGAAAATAACAAGCCTAGGAAAATTGGTTTCCCAATTTTATCATTTTTCTACTGTTTTCTATAATTGTTTTAACTCTGGGTAAAAAGAAAAAGAAAAACTTATGAATAGTATTGGGCCGAATCCAGTCCAGGTCGGCCCACTACCAGCAGAAGCACGTCCCCGCGCACGCGCCCGCGGCAACCTTGCACAGAGGTCCTCGGTTTATTAACTAAATCGAAGTAGGTTTGTTTACTGTTCCTCTGTGCCACTGACCAATTGCAGAAAGGTCCTCCAACTTCTATCTCTTCCCCGCGAATGCCCCTGACCACGGCGCGTTGTTCGTTCATCACAGACGAGGTCTGTACCGGCCATGGCCGGCGATGATTGCTCAAGCTAATTATCTATGAGGCTTCACTGACCTACGACGGCTTTGGAACACACACTAATTTGACCCGAACACCCTGAGAACGACCGGTCCACATGCACGGCGGAAACCGAGCACGGGAGTACATGTTCCCGCCAGACCATGGTTGATCAAAGCAAACGGGCGCCACCATGAGCTTCGCAAGCATACAGGGGCATGGAAACGACACTTGAATTGACTAGGAACTCACCAGAGTGACCCAGCCATGGGTGGGCTGTTCTTTGCGATGCGACGGACCAGTTTGGGGAAAATCGGCGTCGCGGCAGCTCGGGTTGAAATTGGGGTTGGGGATTGAGGTTACAGGGCCGTAAGAAGTTGTGTTTTCATTGCGTGCAATCAATTTGGGCGAAGATGGAGAGGGCAGCGCGAATTTGACTTCGACTGAGCTTCACTGGTGGAGATGAAAGCACCTCACTGTGGCTCCCTGCTCAATTTATAGGCACGGCGGCCCAACAGATGAGCCCTGGCTAAGGATAGTAGCGCAAGCGCATGCCTACCATGTCGGGAAGAGGTACAGTGAGGGAGATGGAGGCATGGGCGACACCACGGCAAAATTCAATGGTCACGGTGGCCGCCGGTGAAGACTCCGGCTGGGCTAGGGCGGTGGCGCCACGTATGGGTTGTTCCGCCCCGACGTTATCCATTCCCGACTGCGCACGAACCCGGGCGGCGGCGGCGCGAATTTTGGCGCAAAAAGGTCGCAGGCGGTGAGCAAGCCGCACTGGCGTTCTGATCCTATCAGGCTACTATACCATGGGATCGCCATTCAGTCCATCTGACAGCCTAAGTTGGAGCTTGATTTCCTCCGATTTTTATGTGGCACCAGAACCAACCTTCTGCATCAAAGTTGTAGTGCCACCTACCAGCTACAAATTTGTTATGGAAATCATTCACAAATTTGCACTGGATCTCAGTTGAATTGGCTCTCAAACTTAGAGCAAAGTTACTATCAACTTGAAATTCAGACTGTACTAGTCTGACAGTCCAAGTTTGAACATGATTATCTCCAAATTTCTTATAAGAACATGGCTTGCTCTCTTCAGCAAAATTGTTCTCCTTTGATTGCTCTACAACTTTGGTGTGGTTATCTAGGGCAAAAATCCTATAATTTGAAAGTTGCAAGGCCCCAAAGTTGAGCCCTCCACACTGAATTTCAGACTTAGAATAGAACCTAATTGAGGTCCATTTTGCATTTAAGTCCAAAACTCAATATTTGGCTTTCAAGTCCACACATTTGTGAACCAAAGGACTTAAGAAACTTATTTGACTTGGTTTTTGCACTTTAGCCCAAATGTGCATCAATTTTGCACATAAGTCCCTAGGGTTTGGTTTTAGGGTTTTCGAGGGTTCTAATTGAGATTATTGGTATCCCAGGGGCATAAATGTTATTCAACTTTGTTTTTGGGGATATTTTATGACTCTTTTGCCTAAAATCTTTAGGTTTTCTCAACTTGGGTTAAGTTTTGCCCCTTTGAGCCTGATTTAGGGTTAGGTCCCCTATCCAGGGTCCTATTTGCAAAACACCAGAAACAATACACTTGATTGAAATTTTTACCTAGTGAATGCACTCTAGGTGTATCAAACATATGCAATGTCAATGCTTATGATGCCATGCTCAAGTTTTAGTTACATTAACATCAGGGGTGTTACATCCTTTCCCCCATAAAAGAATCTCGTCCCGAGATTTAAAGTCCTAGGGTGAGTAATGGAAAAGGAAATGTGTCACATTTTTATTTCCTCATTTCTAGTACAAGGCAGGGGTGGTGTGGGGGTTCACTCCTTTATTGCAATAACTATAGACACTTTACAAATTACATGAGGCTAGAAAGCCTAGGAAATTCTTATTCAAAAAGTCTTGAGTTTCCCATGTAGCCTCTTCCTCAGAATGTTGGTTCCATTGTATCTTGTAGAACTTGAGAGTATTTCTCCGGGTAACCCTATCCTTTTGATCCAGAACTCGAATAGGATGTTCTGAGTATGTTAAATCTAGTTCCAGGACAACATCTTTCACTTCACTGGTTCGATCGGGAACCCGAAGACACTTCTTCAATTGCGACACATGGAACACATTATAGATAGCAGACAGAATTTCGGGTAACTAGAGTCGGTATGCCACTGGTCCACATTGCTCAAGTATAGGAAATGGACCAATGTACCTGGGTGCAAGTTTCCCTTTAACCCCGAAACGCGATACACCTTTAATTGGTGAAACTTTAAAGTAGACATAATCGCCCACCAGAAAACATAAGGGTTGTCGTCGTCGGTCTGCGTAACTCTTTTGTCGAGTCTGAGCTTTCTTCATATTATGAATAATTTTCTGAACCTTTTCTTCGGCCTCCTTCACCATATTAGGCCTAAAGAAGTACCTTTCTCCAGGTTCAGACCAATTTAGCGGAGTATGATACCGTCGTCCATATAAAGCTTCAAAGGGTGCCATCTTGATACTTTCTTGATAGCTATCATTATATGATAACTCTGCCAAAGGCAAACATTTATTCCATTTTGGTGAGAAGTCCAGAACACATGCTCGCAACATATCTTCGAGTATCTGATTAACTCTCTCAGTCTGTCCACTGGTTTGAGGATGATAGGCCAAACTGTGGAACAGCTTGGTACCCAGGGATTTATGGAGTTCTTCCCAGAATTTGGATTCAAATTGTGGTCCACGATCCGACACTATAGTCTTTGGAACACCGTGTAAACTGAGACTGCGAGCAATGTACAACTCCACATAGGTAAGTACCGGGTAATATGTCTTGACCGACAGAAGTGAGCAATTTTCGTGAGCCGATCAACGATCACCCAGATAGAGTCATACCCTTTTGCAGTCCTGGGTAATCCCATAATAAAGTTCATACTAATGTCTTCCCATTTCCATGTTGGTATTGGTAGGGACTGTAATGGACCAGCAATCTTCATGTATATAGCCTTGATACGTCTACAAGTGTCACATCTAGCCACGTAGCGTGCAATTGAAATTTTCATTTTTGTCCACCAATAAAGACGATGTCAGCCAGAAGAACACATAGGGTTCCATGTGTGCAATTTGCTTCTTCTGATGACACTGTACTATCTGAGTCTGTTGGGCGGGCGGCAATTATGCAATTTACCCAAACAGAATCGGATGCACCATCTTAGGTAAAACACACAGAAAGAGGTTTATCAACAAGTGGTTACAGTAAGTTCATAGCACATGAGATGGGTGTGAATGTCGAATAACATCACGGTTAACTCGCGGCTAAGCAGAAAATCCAAGTCCCTAAAAGGTGATATAGATTCGAGAAAATCACCAGCAGGGGGATCAGTAGATACAGACTTGGCAACCAGTCCATTTTATCCAGCACTAGTCATGGATCGGCATGATCACACATGCAGGAAAAGCATGCGTGAGATGGTCGAGGCACGACTAGAGCGATAATTAAGTGGTTACTGGTCGACTTAGTTTGATTTTGGTAAACACTTTCTCTAGGGTGGGTTGATCCAAAGTGAGTTTAGACAACTCGATAAAACGATCTCTAAACTCAGCCTTTGTCCCACGTGCAGTTACAAGTTAGTCAAAACCAACTTGTTGAACTACTTTTGATAATGAGCAAATCCTCTCAGTACCATTGGTAAGCCAAGGGTTGAGAGTTCATATTTGCTAACAAGAAATCCTGCACTTGGTTAAAAATCTATTTGGTCATGTTGTTCATCCATTTTTCTCATGCGAGATGAATTATCCACTTGATTAGGGAATACACGGATTAAATAAGAGAGCGAATGAACAAACTCCTGCATTTCAGTAGCAGGGAAAACAGATCTCTATTTTGGGAACTAATCAGTTGTTGTCCAACACTAAAAAGATCCAAGGCTTCACCTTTACACAAAGGATGCAAAGGGAACTTGTGGGAGTAATCACTACCAAGATCAAAAGAAATAAGACCACATATGAAAGTGGTATGCCCTTTTGATCAAATGGAAATGACAGATGTTGCTTGCTTTCTTCACAAACAACAAGAAATTGTTTTAAGGAAGGAGTCCACAGAAGATCACACATCAGTGTAGTTTCACAATGGATCATGACCAGAGACCTTGGTACCGGCATGCGCCAAGCAGCAAAATCCTGTGTGCACATTTACAGGAGGCTCTCAGTTTCGCTACAGTACCATAAGTTCTTAACCATGACACCATTACAAAACTGGCACCAATACTAAATCTCACGTGGTAAGAATAATTTGTGTAGAGATAACATATCAATATAGTCTTATAATGGATTATGACTACTGACTGTGATACTAGCGTATACCGAGCAGCACAACCTTGCATGTATACCCACAAGAGGCCCTCGGTTTTGGCGCAGCATCATCAATTTTAGTCATAACGCCAATACCAGACATAATCAATACGGAATCTCACACAACACAAATAGACTGGTCAAGGATGACAAGGTACAAAAGAGACTCCACCTGTAAAGATGGTTACAAGTAGAGCGCCAAATAAATCATGGCCCGAGGAAGTGAACAAGGTATGGCTATGACCTAAGCTTGATGAAAGAAGTACGATGGGAGACTGTTAATTCAGCACCAAGCATATTTCTATGCCCATTGCAGAGATCACAAGGTCAAGACTTAAGTTGGTATGCCTTCGATAGATATGAAGGGACCAAAGGCATCAAATTCAAGAAAATGGTCGGACATGTCTTTTCTAAGTTGGGTTAATAAAGCAACATGGTGATTCGCAAGGAGAGGCCAAATACAACGGAGACCTCAACCTGCATCAGGTGAACAGGAGAATGGTGCTAAAAGGAGACATGACTTGAGTTCCTTGTTTGAAGTCCAGGTACACTTTAGGTTCGACAAGGAAATTATCTAGGCATTTATTTGTATGTGTTTGGTCATAGAGTGATAAAAAATTAACTTTGGGTCGGATCATGGTTCACTAAATACGAATATAGCTAATCTTGGTTTAGGCAATCAAGTCACCAACTCTCTATTGGTCATAACTCAACCTGATGGTTCTCAGATCAGGGTTGAGAATTGCTTTTTGCTGGACTAACCAGTTTATGCCCAAGATGACATCTATGTCTTGGCTTTTCAGAACAACCATATTAGTAGGAAAGTCCTGTCCGGCCAACGTTAAGGCACTTGGTAAACCACTTCTTTTTACTTTTGGTAGCTTTACTGTCGGGCGTAGAAGACCATTCGTCAACCAACTTCATAGAGGGAGGGGGCCTGAAAAGGTCCAGTGCACCATCAAGTGCCTCTCCTGCTACTCTCGAAGGTCCGGCTTCTATCCCGACAAGATCCGCAAGGACGTTCGGGTGCAGTTATGAATACAACACATGAATTTCTTCATGAAGTGTATAGACCTGCAGGTTATCCATGGCTGAGCTAAGCTCCTCCACATGGGCTCGAGCTTTGGCTTCCTTAGCCCAGGCAAATGGACGAGAGTTAACCGCCCAATCGAGTGCTAGATCTCGATTCGCGAGTTGGTCTTGCAAGTAGTGGATGGCTGCATCTGCGACCCATAGATCATTCCTGTGATGGAGTTCTGATTGAAGCAGTTCAACTTGTGCTTCCAAATCCCCGATAGGATTGTTGCTACCACTGCTACGTTCTTTATGTCTTGGGGTAAGTTAATGGCGGGGTATGCCAATGGGTCTAGTAGATTTTCGCGCGGTCTTTCTGACGCGCGACAACATTTTTCTAAGGGGGAAAACTTATTAGTATAGTTCTTAGCATGATGCATGTGTAAGTACAGAATCAACCTTAGTTGATTCAACCTTCTATACATTGCACTCTTCCTATCTGGTCTTTAAGATAAACTCTTCAGAATACTTAGGTAAGAAAGGAAGAGAGTTTCTAGGTAAGACTTTTTAGAAAATCCTTTTGAAGATGCCTCATAATATCTGCGAAGAAGGGCTACGCTCCGATACCAGCTGTGACGGAACCTCCCAAGTAATTAGGCCCACCTACAGTTGTCCTTGTCCAACGGACCTCAGACAACCCTGTAGGTGCCCCTAAACTACTTGACAAGCTCGGTATCTTTCCTTACCTTTCCAGGAACGTCTCACCCGTCTTGCAGACATTACAGAACATCGGAGATATAGATATGCGGAAGCGATTACATAAACTTACATTTATTAAAAAGTAAGATCAAGTTGTTTATTACAGACCAGAACTATATATAACGAGTGCCGAATGATATTATTACACATACCGAGGGAGGCAAAAACTCCTCCCGACAGTTATCACATAAAAAGTCTTAATGGAGGATCCCTTCCTCCCACACTTCACTCTTGCTTATCTTCATTAGGAACCACCTTGCTACAGAAGCAACAAAGGGTTGTCGCTTCCTCACCTAAAAACAACGGAGGGATAAACCCTGAGTATGGAATTACTCAGCAAGTCTTACCCGACTAAGGAAAAGACTATCAAGGGTATGCTGGATAAATAGGACTCAAGGAGAGGCTTTAGCAGAAATCAACTTAGATACTGTTGCAGAAATAGCTTACTAAAGTGAGTCCTTACTTTCAATATTTTAATGCCGAATTAAGTATTAATAGACTCTGTTTGCCTCTAGTCTAATTTCATCATTTCACCAGTACAACCTCATTTTTATCCATAATGTTCACATCCTGACTTTAGGTTGCAGGGAAGTGACCAAGTCTTCATAACCGCGAAGGTACGGCGATCCGAATCGATTATACTCAGCTGAGGATCTCCAATCACATGACATATGTAGCACTTAACCCTTGCATATGTCAACCCGCCACCGGGGTTCTTAAGACCAGATCAGGTTCACGCAAACCGAGAGCACAGATACACCACCGTCCAGCCTCTTGCCACGGAGGGTACATGCTACTCTCGCCACCGCTCCACGCCCATTTTGTGTTATCTTATTCTGGCCTTAGTCTGCCCGAGGCAAGGCTTACCCATGACGAGGCATGTGACCAGTTAAAGGGTCCTCGATAGGGATGGCAATTGGACCCGTGGGTATGGATACCCACGGGTTTCGTACCCGGTGGACATGGATTCGGGTTTGAAATTTTACCCATGGATACTATCGGGTCGGGTACCCGAAATACGACGGGTAGGGTACAGATATTATGTTTTACCCATGGATATCCACTGGATACCCGAATTGTGTTTTTGTGGCCCATGAAAAAGAAGCCCAAAGGCACTGAACCGCTAACCCTAACTCCCTAAATTCTCTACTCCTTTCCCTTCACAGCCGTCTCGGCCGCCCACCCCACTACCCACCGCAGCCGCCACTCCCAGAGTCCCAGTCGTCCTCGTCCCAGCCTTCCCTGGAGGTGGAGGCCAGGAGCCCAGGACCCAGCGCCCCACGCGGCCACGCGGGCACGCGGCACTGCGGCAGTCCCCGTCCAGGCTCCTAGGCGGCGCCGCGGCGGCCAGGCCCCAAGCCCCAACCGCGCGCCCCCGTCCAGGCTCCCAGGCGGTGCCGCGGCGGCCAGGCCCCAGGCCCCAGCCCCGCGCCCTCGCCCAGCACTCCAGCAGGCAGCAGCCCGCTGCCCCGCTGCCCAGGAGGCCAGGACGGCCACTAGTCGGCCAGTCTTCAGGCTTCAATCTTCATCCCGCTGCCCCCGAGCTGTCCCTGGGCTTCCAACCTGCGGCGTCCCCGAGCTGTGCCTGCGCGCCTGCGCCGTCTGCCGCCGGACCCTCAGGTACTCAGTCAGTAGCTCAGTACCATATCCACCGGATACCCGATACCCGACGGATACCCGGTGGGTACGGGTACGGGTCCATTTTTTTACCCGATTGACTTGGTGGGTATGGATATTTGTATAAGGGTCGGGTATGATATCGGGTCGGGTATTATCAGACCCGAACACAACCCGACCCGCTGTCATCCCTAGTCCTCGATCAGCATGCCTACATATGCATTCAATCCTTAATCAACCTGGGTAGAACATCACCTGTTCTTAACCCAAGTCTCGATTTAAGTACTTCCATCCTTAGGATTGTTTCTGTTCCTTAGGATGAAAAGAGCATCACAGGGAACTTTGCAGTAAGATCCCACCATTGCTCCAAATGAAAATATTCTTGCAGGTAGAAGCCATCCTTTCTCGAGCTAGGCTAAGGACAACCTCTATCCACAAGAGCTAAGCAGGGCTAAGCATTTTTGTAAATCATATTTTGATACTTCACAAAAGTATCTATAAAAGTAAGGATATCAAGGAAAGCAATGCATCAAAAGGTTCCAAGCAATTCCTATGAACTTAATGCACATTTCACTTGACTTAACGTGTGCGAAAAGTATTTAAAATACAAGGGAAGGGGTTGCATGCACCGGGGCTTGCCTTCGTTAACAGGTGAGTCTGGCTCGGATCCACAAATATCGATGTAACAGCAGTTGCCTGCATGAGAATCCGAGGGTGGTGGTGTCCTTTCTTCGGTGAGTTCCACTTCTTCTTCACGTTCTAACATAACCATATGTATATATAAGGATGAATGCCATGTAATGTTCATGAGAATGCGAAGATAATAAAAATTTATTATCTAAGTCTTGAATACAACTTTCCTTCACGGAACTCCGAGAACTTAGGGTTTCCGGAGTCGGTGAAGGAGTTCATAGGGCGGGGGGGGGGGGTGGTTTTGGGTTCTAATTATCAAACATGCTCCAAATCAATTCAAACTCTACCCAAGGCTTCTAAATATTGTTCTAAATTCCCATAAAAAGTTTGGGCATTTTTGGACTTATCAATTATTTTCTAAAAATCCATAACTAACACTTTTAACTACTTTAAATGCCTTAAAATTCCTTATTTAACCTAAAAATCTCAAAACTATTTTTATTAAATTCTAGGGAAAATAACAAGCCTAGGAAAATTGGTTTCCCAATTTTATCATTTTTCTACTGTTTTCTATAATTGTTTTAACTCTGGGTAAAAAGAAAAACTTATGAATAGTATTGGGCCGATGTGACACCCGAGTGTCACCTAGGGTTTCTCTCAAAGTGCCAACCCAAGAACCATCATTTTATGTGAACCAAGTAAGCATGAGCATCAAAATAACTAAAGTAAGAAGAAATTCACCAAGCATATGCTTAAAAGTATCATGATCAAACAATTAAGACCTTTAAGAAGGCAAGAATGTGTAACCCTAATAAAAACCCTAAGTAAGCCCCATGAGCAAAGTTCAAGAAAATAAGGAAAAGGGTATGAAAAATTTAAAATTATGACTTGAGCCAATTATGAAAATTAAAGTATATTTAATAAGCAACAAGAAAGGTTGAGAAAGCTTACCCAAAATAACTCAAATAAATCCCCAAATCAGCCCTTGAACTATGAACCCTTAGAGAAATTCAGATTTCTGAATTTCAGACCTCTTCTCAAGGATCATCTGTGTTCTCTGTTTTTCGAAACTCAAAGCCAGGAGATCAAAATATCAAAGTTGTGCCAAATTCCCTTGAACACATCCTGGAAAAGTTTGAACTCAAACCAAATTCATTTGACACGGTTTTGGCGCAGTTTGACCTCGGGACCAGACATTCTAACACTGGCACCTTGGTGACGCTACAACTCCCTGTCCCTAGCCTAAAACCGTGCGATGTCCATACACAAAAGACAAAGCTTGGTCAGGTGAACAAATCCTTCACAGCGATCTTGCCCAAATTCGCGAAGATTTGCTCCCAATCGGCGCTTGAACAGGGGCAGAGGCAACGAGAACACGTGTTCGACCATGGCTGACACCCCCGGTTCACGCCCGTTCGCGCACCGCGCCTCCCAGTGCACGCCCGCGCGCACTCGCCGGTCCACGACCGCCCGTGCACCGCGCCGTGCCTATAAAGCCTCCCCAGGCGCACCTCACTTCGCCCCGCACTCACCCTCACCGGCCAGCCCCTTTCCCTTAGCTCCGGCGAGCTCATTTCCGCCCGCCATTGCCGCCAGAGCTTCGGCCATCGTGGCCAGCCCACCCCAGCCATCCTCTGGGCAAGCCAGTGCTTCGGCTAGCTCCGCCAGTAGCCCGTGAAGCTTGCCAAGCCCTCGGACCCGGCCGGACTTCACCGGAGGCCCGAGATCGACCTCACCGGACTTTGGTCTTCCGCCACCGCGCGAGGACCGAGCTATCCAGTAAGTCTCCGACCAATTCCTTGCACCCATATCTTCTCTGGCATCCCGTGAACCTCCCAGACCCATCCAATTGACCTATCTCGCCGTGATCAGGCCGGACTCCTCGCCGCCGACGAGCATCCCCGCCTGCGCGCGTGGACCGACCGACTCCGGCCATCCCCGACGGCGACCCGCACCTCGTTGTGATCCCCGAGACCTCCCCTACGTCCTCGACCACTTCACCGGAGCAATCTCGCCGCCGGTAAGCCCCTCCGCCCTTTCTTCCGCCGCGGTTACTGTTTGAGGTAGACGAAGGACCTCGGGTTAGGATCCTTAGAACCCGAGGGGTTTTCTGTAACGTCAGCGACTCATGTGAATAGTAGCCTAAGGACTGATTCGCGAGGAAAACTTAAAAAACCCGCCAGGGACCCCAGTGCAAAGTGGATTTCCATTAAACCATTTCTGTTAATCTTTTTAAAATGACCAGAGAACTTAGAAAATCCATAACTTGCTGAATTCTTCATAAAAAGTTGTCAAACCAATTTTGCTAGCTCCTGAATATCATGAACTGTCATTTAAAAATGATAAACCCTATGCTTTCTGTTCTAAATTTTAGAGTTTAAAATTTAAAATAGAAACCCACCAAACCTTGTTTAATTAAGAAAAATTAGTTTTTCTCCTGTGCTGAACTTAAGAAAATTTGTGGATGTTTAAACCTCATTTAGACACTGTTTAAAAATAGTAGGAACCCCAGCATTAGAAATTATGATGTAGTTATTCATTTAAAGCTAATTTGTCCAAAACTTAGAGAAAATCAGAAAGGCATTAGAAATTAATGAACAATGATTAAGAGTATTTTTCCTAGTTTACTTATGTAACAAAGAACCTAGGAAAAATACAGAAACCATTAATTTGGACCAGCTCTAAATTAAGATGATTTATTTAGCCTTATATAGACTGAAAATCAATTATTAGAATGGCAAAACTATAACCAAAATGATTAATAAAAATCCAGTGGACTTACAACCCCCAGAGCCCCACTACAAAAATAAAGCCCACCTCAGTTCAACTTTTTAAGTAAGGAGAATAAATACAAAAGGATAATGAGGCATTTTGAAAATAAATCATAAACAACCCCTAATGGTGTAATAAAGGGCAACCAAAAATTAGCTAAGTCCATTCTGAGATGAACTACCAGAGAAAAATGCAAACCCCTGAAAAAGAAGCAAATTCCTACCTATTGCTAAAGATTTATGAGAAAGGCCACTTAATTCAAATAATGCATACCACCCCTTTCCTCAAGCAAAATGATGCCAAACTTCAGAATGATTGCTCTTGCACAAAACAATAACTAAGAAAAATAAGAACTCTGTTGTTTGATATTTTTCAAATATAGTGGTAGTAGAAAGCACCTATTTGGCTAGAATCTTGAGAAAACCATAGAAAAATAATTAAAAGGTATTAATTACTAGAAATTTGTCTCAAGTCATGTTATAACACCTAAAAGCCAGCAAAAATAAGTTTTAGATAATTACCCACTGTTAGATAACAGCTGTAGTTCAAAGCACCCCTTCTGCCCTAGGATTTGATAATTTTGTCCAGAGAAAACTATTCACTTCCTGATCCCCAAATTTGGAGACAGAGAAACATACACCAGTACCAAGCCACTGTAATTTTTGCAGAATTTTTAGAATTTTATAAAAGCAACTTGTAGTTCAAACCCACTCTAAAACATTAAAAAGAATAAAAGAAAAGGGAAGAAGAAATAAACTTCACCCCAATAAGTCTAACTTGAGAACTTATCCATTCTCCCTAAGACTTAAAAGGAATTCAGTGAAACCCCAAAAATAAACCTACCACATGCCTTAGCTAAGTTTAACTTAATTTACCAAGTATACCACCAAAGGGTCTTACTCCAGTAAAGTTAACTTGTTTTACTCAAGTAGATCATACACCCTTAAAGTTGTAATTTCTAAAAGCACATATCATATCATACATATATCTTACGCATTGCATTCATTAGATTGTAATCTTGCCGACGGAGAGTACGTGCTCATCCCCGAGCAAGGACCTGTCCAAGAGGAGGACCAGGAGCAGGCTTCAGAGGCTGCTAGTGAGGATCTCCCTGCAGCCCCAGCAATTGAAGGCAAGCCCCGGTTTTATGCATAACCGTTTATATATGCTATTTTACTACACTTAATGTTTGTAGGTTTGTAACGTGCACTTAAGTGTAGGAGTTGCTTGAAACCTCTAGTTGCATGAACTTAGGATTCCTTTTTGAGATGAATACTAGTATGCTAGGTCGAGTAGCTGCTTTGCTAATCAGGATCTCGGTAGAAGTCGAGTGATTTTTCCAGCACTCGAGCGAGGTCAGGAATTGATTGTATTCATCTTGATAACGGGGTATATGTTGGTCTATGGACTTGGATCCAGGGAGGATGTCTTGTCCATGAGACGGGAAAAAGAATTAAGGATTAATGTGTGGATACCTGAGTCAAGCTTTTGAACGTACTAAGCACATGCCGAGAAATATGGTAACCGGTAAACCTAGTACCTGAGTGAAGCCGGGCGCGGACTTTATCCCTCATGCGACCTGAGACTGGGTCTCCCATGCTAGCTATGGTGGGTACAAGTGCGGTCACTGCACGGCGGCAGCCGGGGTTAGTGGAGCATTGTATGCCAAGGCGATGAGGCCTGGACGCGAATGGGGAATCGATGGGGACGGTTGTCATGTGCAGGGTCGGAGTGCCCTGACATGCCGTGTGTTTAGGTTTACCTTGCAAGGTTAAAACTCGATTCGAATCGTCTGCTTCTCGCAGCTAATGAGACTGCTTGATTCCTTGTACTGCATCGAGTAAGAAGTGAAATGTGGTTACATAAGATAACTTGTTGATTGAATAAATTGATTGTTACCATGTATGCTTAGAAGGAGCAACCTAGCTAAGTTAATGATGATAGAACCTGGAAAGCTAAAACTTTGCTTTTAGAAACAGCTAGTGCTTTTGGCAAACCAATCCCCTCAGCCAAACAGCTGCATAGTCTAGAGGTAGAGGAGTAGATTCCTCACACCGGGTAAGTCTAGCTGAGTATTAGTATACTCAGCCTTGCTTGTGGCACAATTTTTTGCAGGTACCATTCAGGAAATGGTTGATGGTGTGACTTGGCCTACCACCCTGCCACCGGGTTGGACGGTCGAGTGGGATGTTGCTCCGGCAGGAGAGGAGCACGAGGAGTAGTGGGCTAGGCCTTGCCCATTCCCTCGATACCGACGACATCGATTATCCGCTGCACTTTATTTTGTGAACTCTTATTTGCTACTCAAAAACTCCGATTTATGTAATAACTCAGTACTTAATTTGAGGTTTCCTGTTTTATTGTATTTCTTCTGTGACTCACCTTCGAGTGAGATTGTGGAATTTGATCCTGGTTAAGTGGCTTCATCAGACTAGATCTGAGGGACTGACGGGTTATTCCGATTTAAGTGTGTTACGGCCCCTGAGGCGTGACTAAGGCACTTAAGCTGGAATAATTCGGGTGGTTCCGCCACAGCCGAATCCAGTCCAGGTCGGCCCACTACCAGCAGAAGCACGTCCCCGCGCACGCGCCCGCGGCAACCTTGCACAGAGGTCCTCGGTTTATTAACTAAATCGAAGTAGGTTTGTTTACTGTTCCTCTGTGCCACTGACCAATTGCAGAAAGGCCCTCCAACTTCTATCTCTTCCCCGCGAATGCCCCTGACCACGGCGCGTTGTTCGTTCATCACGGACGAGGTCTGTACCGGCCATGGCCGGCGATGATTGCTCAAGCTAACTATCTATGAGGCTTCACTGACCTACGACGGCCTCGGAACACACACTAATTTGACCCGAACACCCTGAGAACGACCGGTCCACGTGCACGGCGGAAACCGAGCACGGGAGTACATGTTCCCGCCAGACCATGTTTGATCAAAGCAAACGGGCGCCACCATGAGCTTCGCAAGCATACAGGGGCATGGAAACGACACTTGAATTGACTAGGAACTCACCAGAGTGACCCAGCCACGGGTGGGCTGTTCTTTGCGATGCGGCGGACCAGTTTGGGGAAAATCCGCGTCGCGGCAGCTCGGGTTGAAATTGGGGTTGGGGATTGAGGTTTCAGGGCCGTAAGAAGTTGTGTTTTCATTGCGTGCAATCAATTTGGGCGAAGATGGAGAGGGCAGCGCGAATTTGACTTCGACTGAGCTTCATTGGTGGAGATGAAAGCACCTCACCGTGGCTCCCTGCTCAATTTATAGGCACGGCGGCCCAATAGATGAGCCCTGGCTAAGGATAGTAGCGCAAGCGCATGCCTACCACGTCGGAAAGAGGTACTGTGAGGGAGATGGAGGCATGGGCGACACCGCGGCAAAATTCAATGGTCACGGTGGCCGCCGGTGAAGACTCCGGCTGGGCTAGGGTGGTGGCGCCACGTATGGGTTGTTCCGCCCCGACGTTATCCATTCCCGACTGCGCACGAACCCAGGCGGCGGCGGCGCGAATTTTGGCGCAAAAAGGTCGCCAGCGGTGAGCAAGCCGCACTGGCGTTCTGATCCTATCAGGCTACTATACCATGGGATCGCCATTCAGTCCATCTGACAGCCTAAGTTGGAGCTTGATTTCCTCCGATTTTTATGTGGCACCAGAACCAACCTTCTGCATCAAAGTTGTAGTGCCACCTACCAGCTACAAATTTGTTATGGAAATCATTCACAAATTTGCACTGGATCTCAGTTGAATTGGCTCTCAAACTTAGAGCAAAGTTACTATCAACTTGAAATTCAGACTGTACTAGTCTGACAGTCCAAGTTTGAACATGATTATCTCCAAATTTCTTATAAGAACATGGCTTGCTCTCTTCAGCAAAATTGTTCTCCTTTGATTGCTCAACAACTTTGGTGTGGTTATCTAGGGCAAAAATCCTATAATTTGAAAGTTGCAAGGCCCCAAAGTTGAGCCCTCCACACTGAATTTCAGACTTAGAATAGAACCTAATTGAGGTCCATTTTGCATTTAAGTCCAAAACTCAATATTTGGCTTTCAAGTCCACACATTTGTGAACCAAAGGACTTAAGAAACTTATTTGACTTGGTTTTTGCACTTTAGCCCAAATGTGCATCAATTTTGCACATAAGTCCCTAGGGTTTGGTTTTAGGGTTTTCCAGGGTTCTAATTGAGATTTTTGGTATCCCAGGGGCATAAATGTTATTCAACTTTGTTTTTGGGGATATTTTATGACTCTTTTCCCTAAAATCTTTAGGTTTTCTCAACTTGGGTTAAGTTTTGCCCCTTTGAGCCTGATTTAGGGTTAGGTCCCCTATCCAGGGTCCTATTTGCAAAACACCAGAAACAATACACTTGATTGAAATTTTTACCTAGTGAATGCACTCTAGGTGTATCAAACATATGCAATGTCAATGCTTATGATGCCATGCTCAAGTTTTAGTTACAGTAACATCAGGGGTGTTACAGCTAGTGCTTCATATTAATCAATGAACATGATGAGATTATTTATGATACACTATTTTTCCTTTTGATTATGATGATGATACTGTGACATTTAAGGGGACTCAAGCGGTTTCTCGAGTGCGTAAGGACTGGTTTGTTGGATGACCGCCCGGGAAAATAGTGCAACCATGAGGGTGGTATGGGACGCACTTAGCTGAATAATTAGAGGAACTGAGGTGTAGTTCGCTTCGACGTCGTGCCGTCAATGGGGCTCGGTGTATGCGGCTCGCTCTGCCGAGGGTGGATTGCCCCTTGGGGAGGAGTGCAGTACATTTAGGAAATCTAACGGGCAGCTACAGCCACAGGGAATCTTTGTAAAGGCTAGGTAGTGAGACCCTGCCTGTTCACCTTGGTAGTTTTTAAGGGTTTGATCGGCCCGAGGCAAAACGGAATCACAGCTTGTGGGTAAAGTGCGTAACCTCTACAGAGTGTTATAAAACTGATATATCAGCCGTACTTGCAGTTATGAGCGGCCAAGGGAGCTCCATTGATTAGAGATACTTTGATTAGAGATACTCTGATTACAGATACTTTGATAAGAGATTTTTGGTTTACAGGTGGTGATGAGGATGATGGTTATGATTATGCTTATGGTAATGTTTCTGGTATTCTTTCCGTTTGGAAAGGGTACTTTTGGGTTAACAACTCTGGTTAATACTAAAACCTGGCTCTCTACTAGTAATAATTACCTGACCAACTAAAAGCAACTGCTTGACTTAACTCCATATAAAGCTAGTACACTACACCCAAACAGGACAATTGCTAAGTATGTTGATGTGTACTCACCCTTGCTTTACACACCAAACCTCCTAGGTTGTCCACGTTGCAAGCACTGCTAAGGAGAAGATGAAGTCGTGGAGGAGGACTTCCAGGAGTTCCAAGAGTACGATGAGTTATAGGTGTGGGTTAGCGGCAAACCCCCAGTTGGCTGCCTGTGAAGGCCGCGTTTATCTACGTTTCTTTTCCGCACTTTGATAATTGTTAATGACTATATGGATGTCTCGGACATCATGATATAATCGACTATTACTATGTTTTATGTTATTATTTGAGCACTGTGTGATGATGGCTGGTTATGTAACTGCTGTGTACGTGAATTGCTGATTCTGGCACGTACATGGTTCGCATTCGGTTTGCCTTCTAAAACTGGGTGTGACATAAGTGGTATCAAAGCCAGGTGACTGTTGGACCGCTAACCTAGAGTAGAATGGTCGTTCTAAGGACTATAGACCTCTATTATCACCTTTACTTTGGTATCCCTTCAAAAGTTGGTCATATCGATCAAATTTATGTTTTATTATATATATTATACCTTGCTGAAAATTTTGTTTTATTCTAATTCCTAGTTTTTATGGTCTACTTGCTGGTCATATTAGCTCTATTCTCACTCTTATGCTTACGGTGTCTTTTGTAGATGGGTCGTCTTAGACACACCACACGAAAATCAGTCATTCCTTTTTTGCCTTCTTGTCTCACGGGGCGTCCTCTTCGCCATCCTGTGACTGGTCAGTCTAATCATTTGGAGAGGCTGCACCATCGCCTGCACGAGGAGCAGGAGCGTCGGCGACAGGAGTTGGAGCAGCAGGGCTCTTCTTCCTCGCCTTAGTAGGAGGTAGAGTCTGTGAGGAGCTAGTCTCATGTGCCCCCACTGGAGGCGCCTCATGCACCACCACTAGGCATCCCAGCCGCTGGAGTAGATGCTGGAGGAGACCCCAACGATGGAGGTGACGACAGCAACTCGAGCCACAGCATCGACCTTTCAGAGGAACAAGAGCCAGAGGGATGGGTTGCTCGACCCATCACTCGTGATGCCGCTCGTGGGTGTCACTTCCACGACGTGCTCCACACCTTGCTACGCCAGGCACTTGACCAGCGTACCTGGTCTATCGAGTATCGCTGTGTTGTCTTCCAGCACAGTCGTGGGGTTTACACGGACCGCTGGGAGGCGACTTGTTTGGTGCACCGTCCAGAGAACAGTCTTTGGGGTGCGGAGGTCTGCTCAGAGCATTACTCTCTCTCTCTCTCTCTCTCTCTCTCTCTCTGAGCGGGACTCAGCTGAGGTGGCCATGCAAGATGCTGCATGGCGTGCGCTTTCGCACTACTGCTCAGTGCTCGGTGGGGTGGCCGATGGTCTCGACCTGAGGTATTACCCCTACCGTCCCTCTGGCAGCACAGGAGGCATGGTTGTCTCACCTGTTGGTGAAGACAAACCTAGGTTGAGCAGCACAGTCAACCTAGCCGCCGTGCTAAACACGGAGCTGGACCATGCTTTAGACGAGCTGAGTAGGGCTCGTGCTGAGATCGTCCAGTTGCGGACTGAGCGCGCGGAGCGCCATCACCTAGAGGATGGTTCCCCCGCCCCCATTGGGACTCAGCACCCGTATCGCTCACCTCAGTGTGGGTCCCATGCTTATGGTAACCCAGACTGTAGGACTACGATAAATTTAGAACCATAGATCATCAGCATCGGATCTTGTAATTAATGTTTAAAATAGAAGTCTTTGTGACGGAACCTCCCAAGTCATTAGGCCCACCTACAGTTGTCCTTGTCCAGCGGACCTCAGTCAATCCTGTAGATGCCTCCAATCACTCGACAAGTTTGGTATCTGTATCCTTTGTTTGCCCAAGAGCGTTTCACCCGTCACGCTGATATTACAACACATCGGAGGAACGAATAAGCGGAAGCAATTACAGTAACTTAATTTACATTCATTTAAAATATAGAAAGAGTGTCATTATTACAGACCAGAGGTATATGAGTGCATAAGCATTATTACAAACTCGGGAGGCAAAAACCCCTCCCGCACAGAAGTATAATGTTTTTCAAAAGGAGGACAACATCCTCCCAAGGCTTCACTCTTGAGATTCTTCTTTTGGCACCACCTTAGAGAAAAAGCAACAAAAGTTTGCTGCTTCCTCACCTACAACCACATGGGTTCGAAAACCCTGAGTACGAAGTGTACTTTCGCAAGTCTTACCCGTCAAAATAAAAGACTCTCAAGGATATGTTGGCTTGAGGGAGTCAAGGTAAGGCTGAATCAAGAATCAAGACTCTGTTTGCAAAAATGCTTACTAATAGTGGATCCTTAAAAATCCAGTTTTATTAGCAAGTTAAGTCATTACCTGAATCTAGAGTTCTTTCTACCCTAGTTCAAGCACTTGGCCTATACTAGCCATCCTTTTATCATCCCTTTAAGTTTACTGGAATGCTATGTGTAGGTCAGTGACCAAGTCTTCATGTCCGAGAAGTAACGGCGATCCAAATCGATTAATATCCAGCTGGGGATCTCCAATCACACGACATATGTAGCACTTAACCCTTGCATATGTCAACTCACCACCGGGGTTCTTAAGACCAGATCAGGTCCACGCCAACTGAGACCACAGATACACCACCATCTAGCCTCTTGCCACGGAGGGCACACGCTACTCTCGCCATCTCTCCACTCCCGTTGTGTGTTGTCTTATTCTGGTATTAGTCTGCCCGAGGAAAAGCTTACCCATGATGAGGCATGTGACCAGTTAAAAGGTCCTCAATCATCAAGCCTACATCGACATGGTCCTTAATCGACACAGACGGAGACACTACACCGAGACTCTCTTCTCATGCAAGTCACCCGCCCGGTCTCAGCTTTATCATTTAAAAACCCAAAGTTTGGTACCTGGCAGAGGTACATCTTTTCTGATGTTGAACCCATCATGGCCATGATGGATCCATCATCAAGTTTTATTTTTGAAAACATCCCATCCCACTTGGAGCATCATCTTTTGTCAAAACAAAACATTTTGTTTTTCTAGAGCAAGACTAAGCATCAGAAAACCTTTTCATAAAATAGGTGATCAAGGAAAAGTAATCAATTTTTCAAGGAAGGAAATGCATCAATTGTTTAGCACATAACTCCTATCACCTAATGCATCAAGCAAGTGAGAAAGATTTTAAAATAGCAAGGAGGTGGCTAATGCACCGGGGCTTGCCTTGAGTTGTAGGAGAGTCGGGCTCTGCTCCACAAATATCAAAATAAAAGCAGTTCTCAGCAGGTGGGTCTTCAGGTGGTGGTGGTGGAACTCCTTCCTCTTCAACCACTACTTCTTCCTCACTTTCTATATATATAACCACATATATATAATCATGAATGCTCATGTGATGTTTATGAAAATGCAATGATAAAAGTATATCATATTAGGTCTTGAATACAATTTTCCTTCACGGTTTTTTAGGAACACTAGGGTTCTCTAGGTCAACATCTCATTTTCCCTAAGGCACTTATTACCTAGAAGGCTAGGGTTTTGGATCTAGGAATCAAACAATGTCTAAATCAAGTCAAACTTCACTCATGGGATCTAAATATCATATTAAACTTATCCAAAAAGTTTGGTGATTTTTGGAGTCATTAAATAATTCCTAAAATTCCTAGAGACTAGGTTTTGGCTATTTTAAATACTCCATAATTCCTGGTTTAGACTAAAAATCCTGGAATCATTTTTATTAAATACTACAGAAACTTAGGAGTTCAACAAAATTGGTCTCACAGTTTTAGCATTTTTCTACAATTCTCTATGGATTTCCTAAGTCTGATAAAAAAAGAAAAAGAGAAACAATGAATAGTGATGGGCTGAAACTGGCCCAAGTTAGCCCGTGAACAGGCAAACGCGCCCGCGCGCGCCCGCGGTGGACAGTTTGCATAGAGGACCCTGGGTATTTGAGAAACCCATAAAGAGTCTGCAACACTATTTCTTTGAGTCACTGACAAATGCAGATAGACCCTCCCCTTCTCTATTTCTTCTCAAGGTGAAGTCCACGACCGTGGACGGTGGAGCAGGAACTCCGATGAGCCCATACCAGCCAGATAATTCAACTACCGGTGCTCCAGTGTGGTTGACACCAAATTTGACCTCTATTAACCATTTCCCCTCTATCAATTGCAGAGTTATAACTCTAAATTGCTATGTCCATGGTGACAGCGCGAGCAACGGACAAACTGAGACGTTCCCGATGATCCTTTGAGTCCTAGCTTAATTGGATGGGTCAAGGAGTATCAGGAGCACATAAGAGTACTGAAACAAGAGAGCAGAGGGCTTGAACGGACCTGTAGCACGCTGGTCACATCGAGCTCACTCAGTACGGTGCTCTAGACCGATTTGGGGGAAATCCTAAATTGGGACTCTTTGGTGGCTAATCGAAGGCACGGGTGGGTGCGTTGAGTGCTTGACTACATGGCAAAGCTGATGCTGCACTCAATTTATAGGATTCGGGGGCAGTGGCTCGTGAATTGGAGTTGGCGCGGTGGCGGCCGGAGACGGGGAAGAGCACTGGCGTCAAGAATTCGTGGCGTTCACTAGCGAAATGGCTCAACGATTGTACTCTTAAGTGTGCCATGGTTACTACCGCACAGTAACAAGCCACGGCGTGGCGCAACCAAGGTCACCAGAGTTTCCACGGCAACACTAGCAGTCCGGCCATGTCGCAACGGCTACAGGCACGATGATAAACTTCAATCCACGATCAAATCCACTCCCATTTTGATCTTTTCACCCTCCCGGTACTATCCTGCCCGAGTTCTACACGAATCACTGCGATCAGCTCAAATCCTTGCGTGGAGGTCATTGGTGGCGAGATGAACTGAACCTGAGATATTTTCGATATTGTACCATTAGTTTCTCATTCAGTCATCCTGATAGACCACTTTGTAGAGCCTAGATCTCAAATTTTCATGTGGATACTTATTAATCCATCTTTAACAAAGTTGTAGCTCCATAGTCAAGCTACAAATCGACTATAGTAACCATCTTCAATCGATCACTAGATCCCACTCTAATTTGACCTCAAAGTCCTACCAATGCTACTGGTGACCACAATTAGTTATCAGTGTGACTGACAGCTCAACTCTGTGCTCATTTTACTCCACTTTTTGTATGGGACCAAGGCTTGATTGCTTAAGCAAGTTGCACTCCTATTATAGATTTACAAGTTTGATGTATTGACCCTAGGCAAATTCCTTCTAAACTGAAAGATACAGGGTTCCAAAGTTGACCCCAGGTTCTAATACTATGGTTTTTGCACTTGGGTCCAAAAGTGCACAAATTTTACACTTAGCCCGTTAGCGTTCTAAGGGTTTTCTAGGGGTCTTTTCAGAGTTTTTAACACTTTAGGGTTTTGGTGCTACCCAAGTCCATTAAATGTGATATCTTATGATCATTTCTAATGAGTTTTTGAGATTCTAACTTATTTAGGCTTCATTTTCACTCATAAACCCAGTTTAGGGTTAAGTACTCTACCCTAAGGTTACTCACATACCAAGTCACCTCAATACTACATGTTTGAAATTTTTGCCTAGTGAATGCACTCTAAGTGTAACAAACACATGATATGCCAATGCTCATGATGCTATGCTCAAGTTTTAGTGACAGTAACACCAGGGGTGTTACAGTCTTAGTCTTAGCCTTAGTCTTACTCTTAGTTAGTTTTAGTTAGACATGGTAGTTTGCTTATCCTGTATTTTTATGTTTGTCATGATGGACTATGATGGATTTGGATCTTTGTAATGACTGTCGCCAGAGTGTGGGTACCCCCTGCACTTTGGTTTACCTATTAATGTTAATAAAATTAGTTATCTAATTGGGAAGCCTTTTATTCTACTTTCCTCTTTATCTAAGAACATGTGTTTGCCTGTGTTGGGAGTCAGTGAAGATGCTTATCTGTTCAATGTTGTGGAAGAATTCTATACTCTTTTCTTATGCTGCAAGATTTGAAAGATCAGTTCTGATGTGTGATTGCATTTTACAGATGTCAGACAACAGGCGCAGAGGAGGAAGGCGTGCTCGGCAGGAGCAGCCAGCACCGCAAGATGAGGCACCTTAGCAGCAGTTGCCACCACCGCCCCGATGACAATAGAGCAAATGTTCTTGATGTAGACTCAGGAAGTCCAAGCTATTGGTCAGACTCTGGCCGCTATGCAACAGCAGCATCAGCCCCCACCTCAGCCTCAAATGCCTCAGATGCCTAGAGACAAGCGTGCTGAATTCATGAGAGGTCATCCCCCAGTGTTCGCCCACTTTGTTGACCCCATGGATGCTGAAGATTGGCGCAATACCATGGAGCGGGAGATGCACACCGCTGAGTGTGATGACAGAGAGAAAGTTCTGTATGGTTCCTGTTTGTTGAGGGGAGCAGCTCAGTCTTGGTGGGAGTCCTACCTCGCCACCCACGCCAACCCCAACACCATCACCTGGGAGGAATTCAGAGATAATTTTCATCAGTACCATGTTCCAGCAAGTCTAATGACAGTGAAGAAAGAGGAATTTCTGGCGCTCATGCAAGGGCCCATGTCTGTCAGTGAGTACCGAGACAGGTTTCTGCAGCTGTCCCGCTATGCTCCTAAAGATGTCAGCACAGATGCCAAGAGGCAATATCATTTCTTGAGAGGCTTAGTCGATCCCCTGCACTATCAGCTGATGAATCATACTTTCCCCACATTTCAGCACCTGATCGACGGAGCAATCATGACAGAGAAGAAGCGCAAGGAGATGGAGGATCGCAAGTGCAAGATTGGTGGACCTCAGTCTGGAGGCAGCAATCGCCCCCGTCTCTTGGGCAACCCACCTCAGCAGTTCAAGCAGAATCAGCGCCCGCCTCAGCAGTAGTTTCAGAGGTAGTACCCCCAGTACCATCAGCAGAATCGCCAGAATAGTTAGTCAGGAGGAAGTCAGTTCCAGAGGCAGAATCAACTGGCACCTCGCCTCCCTGCCCCAGCAACCAACCAGAGCAGTCAAGCAGCCCCAGTGCAAGGTAGAGGCAGAGCATGTTTCCAAGAGCAAGGCCATTGGGTGATGCATTGTCCAAAGAAGGCAGCCCAACAGCAGTCAGGCCCTAGTGCCCCAGTGAAGCAGAATGTGTCTCAGCCAGGAGGAGGCAACCGCGTCCAGACACGCTACAACCATGGGAGACTGAACCATTTGGAGGTTGAAGCAGTTCAGGAAACACCAGGCATGATAGTAGGTATGTTTCCAGTCGACTCCCATATTGCAGAAGTATTATTTGATACTGGAGCAACGCATTCATTTATTACTGCATCATGGGTAGAAGCGCATAATCTTCCAATAACTACCATGTCAACACCCATTCAAATTGATTCAGCCGGTGGTAAAGTTCGAGCCGATAGTGTTTGCTTGAATGTAAGTGTGGAAATAAGGGGGATAGAGTTTCCCGCTAACCTCATAATAATGGGTACTCAGGGAATAGATGTCATCGTAGGGATGAATTGGCTAGACAAGTACCAAGCAGTTATCAGTTGTGATAAGAGGACAATTAAGTTGGTGTCCCCACTAGGAGAAGAAGTGATGGCTGAGTTAGTCTCACCTGATCAAAGGAAAGGCGGTTGTTATCAGATGGTTATTGATAGCAAGGAGGCAGATTCACTCGAGACTATCAAGGTTGTGTTAGAGTTTCTGGATGTGTTCCCAAAAGATTTACCAGGTATGCCACCTGAGCAGAAAGTTGAGTTTGCCATACAGCTTATTCCTGGCACCGCCCCTATTTCTAAAAGAGCTTACAGGGTTTCTGGACCCGAGTTGGTTGATCTCAAGAAGCAAATAGATGAGCTGTCAGAGAAAGGTTACATTAGACCAAGCACCTCACCTTGGGCCACCCTTGTCCTATTCGTGGAGAAGAAAGATGGCACTAGGAGGATGTGCATCAATTATCGAGCTCTGAATGAGGTCACAATCAAGAACAAGTACCCCTTGCCTAGAATAGAAGATCTGTTCGACCAGCTGAGAGGAGCAGCGTGTTCTCAAAGATAGATTTGAGGTCAGGTTATCACCAGCTCATGATTCGACCTTCAGACATTCCGAAGACGACATTTATTACCAAGTATGGGCTATATGAGTTCACTGTTATGTCTTTTGGCCTGACGAATGCACCAGCCTTCTTCATGAATTTGATGAACAGTGTATTCATGGATTATCTCGACAAGTTTGTGGTGGTATTCATTGATGACATTCTTATATTGTTGGTCCTTGTTCCAGGATGATATACACCAAGAACAAAGCAACACAATCATTAATGATTAGATACCTTCGCCCTTTGAAGCATTATCTCCCCTGGGATATAATGATCTTCAGACGAAGGTCATGAAGGGCATACCTTCATCATTTTAGTGAATAAAGATGTAAATAGAGACATGTGAAATACAGAAAGAGTATAAACAATCATCCCAAATCATTAGATTATCTACATTCTCATTTTATAAACATGAATAAACATCAATAATATTTATATTACATTTGTACCTTCGGCTTGACAGAAGGTGGAGAAGCGGGAGTGACGCGAGAGTGATTACAATTCAGCGTGAACAGTACAGTGTTACAGTTCATCTATTTATAGGCACAGGACGCAGCCTGGACAAAATTACACTTGTGTCCTTGATAACTAATTATAATTACAACACAAATTACCAGGGGCTATACAGTCTTTTCCTCTTTAAGTCCGTATCGTCCTTCGTCTTTAGCATGTTACCATGCCGAAGCTCCTTCAATCGTAGGTTTAGCTTACATCTTCATATCACACCTACTTATGTATTGTCCTGCCGAAGGTGTTTTTGCTTAGAGGACCTTCGGCGGAGAAGAAGGCCCTCAACAGTAGCCCCTTCGCAGTGCTAGATCGTTTTTTGTAACGAGCTTGATCCGCGAAAAACACGAAGGCTTCGGAATGCCGAAGGTCCGAAAAACACCTTCCCTGAGCTCGTTGTCGAGAAACGATTATAATATTCCAGGCGCCAGACGCTCCACCATTCAGCGAGTGCGAGCGACCTGGCGGTTCACCTTCCCCCTACAGCACTATATAAATAGACGGGTTGGTGAGGAGTTACCATAGCATTCATTGCAATTGCACTGTTGTGCTGTTAAAAAATTTAACCATAGCTGAAGCTTTCTGCATTGCTCTCTCGACTGAACGCTTCATCATTTGAGATTAGTTTCATCAAAAAGTGAAAACATTGAAATGGCCAGAGTGCGATCAACCGCTAGAGTGTTTCGCGAGGGAGACAAGGCCAAAATAACTGAGACAGCACCAATATCAGAGGTGATGAGGCAGTCGGGTCTTGTTGTGTCAGAAGAGCCTGTTGCCGAAGGTACTCTAACTGCTGAAGCTGAAGGAATCTCAGTTGGAGAGGGAAGTGGTAATGAAGACGAAGAGGATTACACCATCTTGAACCCAGAAAAACCTAGTCACCTTGACTTTGGTAGATCCACCGTGATGGCGGATGATATGGTTATAATGAAGAAATTGGGCTACTTTGGTGAAGCCGAGAGTAGGCTTGCTCGTTTTGCTGGTGAGGAAGTGGTTAAAGAGCCGAAGGATGATGAAGTTGTTGTGTTTAAAAGCTTCTTCAGGGCGGGGCTTCGATTCCCTCTTTATAATATAATAGGAGAGGTTTTTAAGAATTTTGAAATATACCTTCATCTATTAACACCCAATGCAATTGTTAGACTTAGTGTCTACATCTGGGCCCTTCGGAGCCAAGGGATGAGTCCTAATGCCAAAGGTTTTTGTCGGGTGCACGAGCTGCATTACCAGACGAAGGCCAGGGCATATGGCCTTCATGAGAATTTTGGCTGTTACAATTTTGCGTATCGAAAGGATACGAAGGCACCGGTTCTTAGCTACCATACCAAGTGACCAAGTGGTTGGAAGAGTGAATGGTTTTACATGAAAGTGGACGAGGAAAAGAGGGAGAAGCTAATGACTATGGTTATGAGTCCACTGACTTTGAGCTTCGGAATGACAAAGCCCTTGTGCCATATGCAGCTTGGCTCCCCATGCCAAGTAGCCGAAGTGGAGTTTAGAGTGGTAGCGGCTAAGGTCGGCACTAGGGATCTGGTGCAAGAATTCTTGGCAAACAGAGTATTCCCGACCTCTAGTGGCTGGGGGATGCCTAAGAAGAAGGATGGGAGCAAGAAGCACGAACTTGTTTGGCTCCCCTACAGGTTCAAATTTGAGAAAAAATTCAAGAAGCCATGCCAAGAGTGGATGGAAATGATTGAAACTATGTGCAATGAAATCCTTGGTAACTACACCAAGAAGGAGGACCAACTAATGACTGCTGCCTTCGGCACCCGGCCAAAACGAAGGCTGAATCACGTGATGGACGCGCTAGATTTTGAATATCCAGACTATGAAAGATTTGACAAGGGTGCCGAAGGTTTGAAAAGGAAGAGAATTGTTAGTA